>CM066032.1:826373271-827593628 GCA_033557465.1 Ichthyophis bannanicus
AGACAACTGCTGGGGTTCAAAGAAAACACAATTCTTCCCAGTCAACTTAACCAGGCATTTACAAGGGAAACAGAGAAACATAAGCCACCCAACTGAAGCACCCCATGTTTTAGAAGCATGAGCTGCTGCCACCTTTTCCATGTTGCCCTAGATACGTCAGGAAAAAACCTAATAGAGAAACCCATAAATTCTTTAACAGATGAACAATAAAACATTTTAAGGATCCAGTCCCGATCTACGTCTAATGCCAATGTGACCAATAATGTTGCGGCCACACCAGAGTCAGACTTTTCAAAAAAAAACCTCAAGTCCAGGCTATCCTCAGAACGAGCTGGGGTAGAAGACATACACGGACCCGAGCCGCCAACAGCTTTAACCCTAGCTGAAGGCAAATAAAAAGCGCAAGATATTGGGATAGTATCCACCGAGATTTTCAAAACCTCAGTCAGGTACTTAAACAAAAGCAATGGTGGGTATTGAAGGCACTTTAGGAAAATTCAAAACTCTTAAGTTCCTCCTCCTGGACATATTCTCCAGTAACTCCGCTTTTCTTTGCAAATTCTCTGAATCTCTTATTACAGCATTCAAGGGGTCCTGAATTTGATCCACCTGCTGCTCCAATAAAGTCATCTTAACAGGCAGGTCCATAATAAGAGTAACATGCACCCCAACTTGTTGTATAACAGAAGTAAACTGGGTGGCTAAAGCCTGCAACTGAGACGAGATAGACTGCTCCAATTTATTCATAGCTTCCCACTTAGTCTCCATTGAAAAAACCTCAGGCCATGGCAAAACAACCCGTGCAGAAGAGAGAACAACTTCAAAGTCCGAGGTACCTTGGCTCACAATAGAGGTAGGCAGAATATGCTCAGACACTTGCACCCGCTCCAAAATTGCAGTGTCCAGCACCTCCACTCCGTCAGCTGCAGGAATCTCTGACCCCAGAGTTAACTGCCCAAGGCAGGAGAGCCACTCCGCATGCGAGGAAGGGACAACAGATACAGCCGTACCCACCAGACTTGCTGCAGCATGATCACTCAAACCTGCTGGCTGTGCAGGAGGATGCCAGAGCTGTGGGCTCAATGAAACATCCGGCCTAGGGCAGGACAGGGATTCATCTTCCACCCCCCGACTCCACCAGCAGGCTGCCCAATGCAATCACTCCACAACCAGGCCAAAGGAAAACATTGATCGGCCCAAACTGCCCGAAAGGCTCCAAGTGAGGCTTTGCTTTGTTTCCGTGCTATATGAGGCATTAAAAAGGAAAAGAATAAAGTAATCCTGCAAGCTTCACCGAAGCAGTCCTTGGCGTCTATTCACAGCACCACCATCTTCCCCTTGCCATCCCTTTTCTTTTTCTTTTCTTTTTTTTTTTACTGCTTTTACTTAACTTTTCCCATCTCCCTCAGCCCAGCCTTCCCATTCATCATCATTCTTTCTTAGCCTTTTACTAAATCTGCCTCTTCCTATCCCTCCCATGCCCAGTCCATTATCTTACTCTCCTTCCATCCTCCTGCTTTGTGTCCAACATTTCTCTTTATCTGCCCCACCTCACCCTGTAGTCCAACATCTTCCCCCTACTGTCTCTACTCCCTGTCCAGCTTATTTCCTCTTCTGTCTGCTCCAGGTACTGCATTAACTCTCTTAACTGCCCCACTCTCCTGTAGTCCCATAGTGCAGCATATCCACTTCCCTTCATCCCCCTAACAAATGTCCAGCATCTTCCCTTCTCTTCCTTCCCCACTTTCCTGTAGCCATGCATCTTCTCTTCTCTGCTTCCCCCCACTATAGTCCAGCATCTCCTATTCCTTTCCCTTCTCTACACCTCCATGTCCAGCATATATCCTTCTCCAGGAACAAGCAGGAAGTCAGTCCTCACATATGAGTGACGTCGACAGAGCCCCCATGTGGAGCAAATCCCCAGCTTTCAAAGAAAGCCTTTGGGACTGCATCACGCATGTGCGGTCCGCTTCCCGCCCAAGGGTGCCATCTTGCTCAGTCTCCTTTTTTCCGCGGAGCCCAATGGATGTCCTAGTTTCCCTGTGGAAAAAGTGATAAAAGTTGAAAAACGGTGTTTCTCTGCTTGCCGGGTCGACGCCGGTTCCCCTTCCCGCCTACAGCTCAGTACACCAGTATCGAGTCCAGTCTATTTTTTCGGTTTTGTCCTTAGTGACTAGCGTTCGCATTCTTTTTTTCTTTTTAGCTGGCAGCCCAGTCCTTCAACTTTTGCAGGTGCCCTTTTTCCCCTGATGGCTGCCAGCGGGTTTAAAAAGTGTGAGCGGTGCACGAAACTGTCTCTCACTGGCACACGCGACTGCTGCCTGCAATGCCTCGGGCCCGACCATGACCCCGTGGTCTGTGGTCTGTGGCCCATACAAAAAGATGTCTTCCAAGTCATTGAGGAGCAGGCAGCAGCAACATGACAGGATTTTTCCCAAGTCCGCAACCGCCCAGGCCCGGACCTCGTCAGAGGCCTCGACCTCTTGGGAGCTGTCTGATCCCGAGCAGCGTTTGGGTGTCCTCGGAAAGGGGGTCTCCCTCGCGGGAAGACCGGAGGAAGAAAAAATCCGTGAGGGCGGTGTCGTCTGAGAACTCCGAATGGCCTGGTTCCTCGCGGGCTCGGTCGCGGAGCCCGGCTCACCACCCTGGATCCTTGGCTTCGGAGAGGCCTGCCAAACTCCCTCAAAAGGACCCGGAGACGCTGAGTAAGGTAAGCACTGTCCTCGTCCTGAGCCGGGGGCTGCGGAGCCTCCTGAGCTCGGTCTCAGGTTGGCGGCCTTGGAGCACAGCGTGTCTGCCTTCATGGACCAGCAGCGGGCACTGATGGCCGGTCTCGCACGTCTGTCCACCCCGACCACCGGGACTTCGACATCCAAGTTGACCCCGGAGGCTGAGACTATCCTCGAGACAATAAGGTCTTGAGTCAATCCTCAGCTGAGGTCCCCCTCGACCTCCCGTTTGGGAACGAGGTCGTCGACACTGATTTCCTCGGTGTGGGGCGGTCGAGACCGAAGCCCTCGAGGCTGGAGCCGATTGACTCCTCCATGGAGTCCGGTTAGGAGACGAGGAGTCCCCGGGCACCCACCATAGCAAATATGTCCCGTTGGGATCTGAACCACGGAGACGGTCACCCCCGGAGGACACCTGGTTCTTGGACTTCATCCATGACACGGCAAAGACATGGAGCTCAAGGTCCTCCAGTATGACTTTCCTCCAAAGGAAGCCCTTATTGTACCGGTGCCCCCCATTCTGGAACAGCTGATGCTATGAATGTGGGAGACACCGGCCTCAATGCCGTTCCTCAGCAGGGGAATCAATTCCATCTATCGAGTTCGCAAGAGTCCTGGGTTCCAAAAGGCACAACTGCTGCACAACTCCATGGTTGTGGAATCGGCCATGCGCCAGCTCAAGAGCCAGAAGACGCACTCCTCGGTGCCTCCTGGCCAGCAGGCCCACAACATGGATGCTCTCGGCAGAAAGTGCTACCAGGGTTTGATGCTGTCATGCCGAATCCAGACGTACCCAGCTGTACATGGGCATGTACCTGCGAGACCTGGCAAAGGAGATTGCCGGGTTCTCCGCTGGTGGGACCTTTGCAGCGCTTCCAGGTTTTGTCCACTGGGATCCGAGAGTGCTCAAAGTTTGATTCGAGCAACCTATGACGACTTCAAGGCTTCAGCCTGGGTAGCAGGGGCCAGCATCGGTGCACGACGCCAGGCATGGCTACGGTTGTCAGACCTGGAGCCATGGGTTCAGGACAAGTTGGTCGATGTCCCTTGCCGAGGGGAAAATCTCTTTGGCAAGCCCATGACTGAGAAGGCTGCCGTGATCGAGTCCGAGTACCTGACCCGGACAAGACTCGAGAAGAAGACTTCTGCCCCTTCTAGGAAGAAGGGCTTGGGTAAGAAGCCCTTTTTCCTGAGGAAAGGATCAGCCTACTGAAACTACCCCACGTATCAGGCCTCCCCAGCAGGGGCAGCAGACCAAGGGACGGGGGCAAGGCCCGCGTAAGCAAAAGGCCCCCAGCCTGGAGGGGGCTTTGACTCCCAGAGCATCATCTCTCTCCCAAAGGATGCAAGGCCCTGCACTGGAGGAAGGCTGACCCTGTATGCCCACAGGTGGCCAGCTATTACAACAGACACCTGGTTTCTCCAGATAGTCCAAATGGGCTATCGGTTACATCTCAGCCAGGTGCCTCCTCCTTACTTTCCAGGGGAGCCTTTCAGACCCCCTCTTCACAGGGACCTCCTCTTGCAGGAGTTAACAGGTCTTCTCGAGGATCAGGTGGTAGAACCGGTGCCTTACCACCTAGGGCACAGGCTTCTACTCCAGGTACTTTCTGATACCAAAGAGAACTGGAGGCCTGAGGCCTAAGACCTATCCTCGACCTGCGAAGCCTAAACAAGTTCCTGGTGAGGGAAAAGTTCAAGATGCTTTCCCTTGGAATATTGCTGCCTTACCTCCGCCTGGGAGACTGGCTATAATCCTTAGATCTCAGAGATGCGTATACACACATCTTGATTCGTTCAGACTACAGACAATATCTAAAATTTGTAGTGGGAGGAAACCATTTTCAGTACAAAGTGCTGCCCTTTAGCCTAGCCTCAGCACCCAGGGTATTCACAAAGTGCCTTGCAGTGGTGGCGGCCTTTCTAAGGACTCAAGGGGTATTTGTCTTCCTCTACTTAGACGACTGGCTCATCAGAGCCCAGTGAAGCCCAACAGGCCACGTCTCGCTCTATCCAGTTGCTTCAGCACCTGGGCTTTGTGATCAACTACACAAAGTCCACTCTGGTTCCCCCTCAGGTATTGGAGTTCATAGGGGCAAGGTTAGACACCCTTCAGGCAAGAGCTTATCTACCAGAGGAAAGGGCTTAAAGACTGGTAGCCCTAGTGCAGCAAGTGAGTCGCAGATCCCGCATCTCAGCAAGACACTTTCTGTGCCTTCTTGGTCACATGGCCTCCACAGTGCATGTGACACCCAATGCTCGACTTCACATGAGAACAGCTCAGTGGTGCCTCAGGGACCAGTGGACACAAGCCACAGGCAGACTCAGAGACAACATCAGGGTGTCCCATCGCCTGATACAGTCTTTGAAATGGTGGCTTCAACCTCACAACCTTCTGGAGGAAATGCCTTTTCAGCCTCCCACGCACTCAACGGTGCTGACTACGGATGCATCCCTGCTGGGATGGGGTGCGCATTGCCAACAGGTCTGCACTCAAGGTGTGTGGTCTCCATGGGAGAGCACACAACAAATCAATCTCCTAGAGATCGAGCGATCCATCTAGCTCTTCGGACCTTCTGCCAAACCCTGGCTCCATCAATCTGTCTTGATTCAGACCGACAACCAAGTAGCGATGTTCTATGTGAACAAACGGGGGCACAGGCTCTCACATCCTGTGTCAGTAAACTCTGGACCTATGCTCCTTTGCAGTCAGCCCCAGGGTATGTTCCTCAAGGTGGTTTACTTACCAAGTCAGGAGAACTTCCTAGCAGACAAGCTAAGCAGAATTCTCCAGCTGCACGAGTGGAAACTGGATCCCAACATAGCCCAGCAACTCTTCCAGTGTTGGGGGCGACCATCCATAGATTTTTTTGCGAGCCCTCAAAATCATCAGTTGCCTCACTTCTGTTCCAGACAGCCGCACCCACACAGGGTAGCTGCAGATGCTTTCCTAATATCATGGTCTGTGGGCCTCCTATATGCGTTTCCTCCCAAGCCACTGGTAGCTCGGACCTTATTCAAGATCCTTCAGGACAAGGCCTTGGTCATCCTGGTTGGCCCCCAGGTGGCCGAGACAGCCTTGGTTTCCACTCCTCCTGCAGCTGGCGGAGGAGACTCCAGTTCCTCTGGTATTTCCGCCCAATCTCCTGTCGTAGGACGGGGGCTCACTTCTGCATCCCAACCTCATGTCCCTCAACCTGATGGCATGACTGCTGAAAGGGTAGTCCTTGCACCCCTTCTCCTCCCAAAAAAGATAGAGGATGTGTTGCTAGCCTCTAGAAGGCAATTGACTAGGAAAACCTACGCATTTAAGTGGCGTAGGTTTGCGGTATGGTGTACTCAGCAGAGTGAGAACCCATTTTGCTAGGTGACTGTGGTGCTGCAGTAGCTGCTTCACCTTTCCGATTTAGGCCTCAAGTCAAACTCGGTCCAAGTTCACCTTAATGCTTTATCAGCACACCACTCTAGTGGAAGGGCAACCTCTCTGTACAACCTTGGTGTCCAGGTTCCTGAGAGGTCTGCTTCTGCTGAAACCCCCGGTTCGCCCCCCGGCGACCGAATGGGATCTGAATGTGGCCTTGCAGCAGCTTACTCACCCACCCTTTGAGCCGATGGCTACCTGCCATCTCCACTTCCTTTCTTGGAAGGTGGAGGACATTCTGCTGGTCTTTTGCAAGGCCTCTTGTAAGAGGGCTTGCGTCCTCAAATGGTGCAGGTTCTCTTCTTGGTGTGCCAAACACAGGGCTGATCCTTTCTCCTTCCCGATGGCTCTGGTGTTACAGTGCGTTCTCCACCTCTCTGTCTGTGCTCAAGTCTAACTCCATCCGAGTGCAGCTGAGTGCCCTGGCGGCGCACCACCATTCTGAGGATGCTAAGCCCCTCTCGGACCAACCATTGGTGACCTGTTTCCTTCGAGGCCTGCCCTTATCGAAACCCCCAATTCGCCCTCCGGCAACTGAATGGAATCTCAGCATTGTGTTGGGGCATCTCACTCGCCCACCCTTCGAGCCTCTGGCCACCTGCCACCTTCACTACCCCTTTTGGAAGGTGGTTTTCTTAGTTGCACTCACCTCTGCTTGCAGATTTAGCAAGTTCCAAGCCCTTGTGGCGAAGGTGCCTTATACCAGGTTCTACAAGAACAGAGTGGTGCTTCGCATGCACCCCAAATTTCTGCCAAAAGTAGTGTTGCCCTTCCATCTGAACCAGGAAGTAGTGCTTCCTACCTTTTCCCTAGACCTCACTCCAGTCGGGTGGAGACGGTTCTTCACACCTTGGACTGTAAGAGGGCTCTGTCCTTCTATATCCAACGCACTCAGGGACACTACAAAGCTGCTCAGCTTTTCTTCTTCTACTACCCCAGTTGGCTGGGGGAGGTGGTGACCAATCGTATACTGTATTGCCCTTGATTATGAACAGACGAGGCTCCTGCTGGAAGGCTGCATCATGGCACACTGTGTCAGGGCCATGGTGGCTTCGGTGGCAAACTTGCGCTCTGTCCTGATGGTGGACATCTGCCGGGCCGCCACCTGATCTTCAGTCCATACCTTCACAGCCCATTTCTGCCTGGAAAGAGAATCCTGATGGGACAGTGCCTTTGGCCAGGCTGTGCTCTAGGCAGCTCCTACTCTCCGACCCTTCTGTGTTCAGGCTTCCGGAGTGCTGGTTTCATCAGACACAGGGATCCTACTGCAGTCTGTGTACATGAACTATCAAATTGCTGCTGCTTGCGTCTCCTCGTGAGGGAGCCCCTATTTTTCCTGCGTTGGGTCGAATTTTTCATTGGTTCGACATCGGTTCCTTTCCCGCCTGGAACTCGGTACACCGGTGCCAAGCCCGGATCTCTCTCTTTCGGTTTTTGTCCTTAGAGACTGCGTTCGCGCCTTTTTTCTTTTCCCTGGCAGCCCAATTTTTTGATCTTTCAGGGTCCCTTTTTCCCTCGATGGCTGCCAGTGGCTTTAAGAAGTGTGATCGGTGCAAGAAACTGATGTCTCTCACCGACACACACGACTGCTGCCACCGGTGCCTGGATCCAGACCACGATTCTACGGTCTGTAGTCCCTGTGGCAAAATGTCTTCCAAGGCATTGTGGAGACGTCAGCACCAGTGTGAGAGGATCTTCTCCGAGTCTGCCTCTGGACGGGCCCGGACTTCGTTAGAGGCCTCGACGTCTCGGGAGTCTGACCCCGAGCATCGTCGGGGCTCCTCTGAAAGGGAGTCCCCCTCGAGGGAGCACTGAAGGAAGAAGAAACCCGCGAGGGTGGCATCGGTGGACACTCTAGGCTCCTCAAGGGCCAGGTCGATTAGCCCCGATCGCCGTCCCGGGTCTTTGGAGTCGGAGAGGTCTGCCAAGCATCCTCATGTAGAGTCGGAGGCCCTGGGTCACGTGAGTACTGTAGTCCTCGTGGACTCTCCTCCGGGGTAGCCGACGTCGGGCTCTCCAAGGTTGACGGCCTTGGAGAGCAGATTGTCTGCCTTCATGGAGCAGCAGCGGGTGCTGATCGCCGGTCTCACCGGCGCATCTGCCCCGACCACCGGGACATCGACGTCCAAGTTGACCCCAGAGGCCGAGCCAATCCTCGAGACCATGTGAACTCGAGTCGATCCTCAGCCGCGGTCACCCTCGGCCTCCCGTTCGGGACTGAGGTCGTCGACGCCGGTTCCCTCGGCGTTGGGGCGGATGGCGTCGGTACCCGCCCACTCGGAGCTGCTCGATTCCTCCTCAGAAGAATCGGCGTAGGAGACGGAGGAGGAGGAGTCCCCTGACACCTTCCGGACTCGGTGCGTCCCTTCGGACTCACTGGGCTCCGAGCCTCGGACAAGGTCGTCGTCCCCCCCCCCCCCCCCCCCGGAGGATACTAGGTTCTCGGATTTCATACGGGACATGGCCAAGGCACTGGCATTAACTGCGGACCCGAGGAAGAGCCTCGAGCCGAGGAGCTCGAGGCTCTGCAGTATGACTCTCCTCCCAAGGAGGCCTTTACTGTCCCGGTTCCTCCGATGCTGGAGCGGTTGCTCTTCTGCATGTGGGAGGCGCCGGCCTCGATGCCGGTTCTAAGCAAGCGGGTCAATTCCATCTATCGAGTCTGCAAGAGCCCCGGGTTTCAGAAGGCACAGCTACCGCACCATTCCATGGTGGTGGAATCGGCCATGCATTGCCTGAAGAGTCAGAAGATGCACTCCTCGGTGCCTCCCGGCAGGGAAGCCCGGAACCTGGATGCCCTCGGTAGGAAATGCTTCCAGGGCTCTATGCTTGCTTGCTGCGTCCAGACCTACCAGCTGTACATGGGCATGTACCTTCGAGACCTGGCAAAGGAAATTGCAGGGTTCTCTGCTGGTCTGTCCGAGGAACCTTTGCAGAGGTTCAAGGCCTTGTCTTCTGGTATTCGAGAGTGCTCGAAGTTTATCTCTCGAGCAGCCTACGATGGATTTGAGGCTTCGGCCCGAATAGCAGGGGCCGGCATCGGTGCACGCCGTCAGGCCTGGCTACAATCCTCGGACCTCGAGCCGTGGGTACAGGACAAGTTGGTCGATGTCCCTTGCCGAGGTGAAAACCTCTTTGGCAAGCCCATGGCCGAAAAGGCTGCAGAACTCGATACTGAGACTCTTACCCCGACAAGGCTGTCCAGGAAGACCTCTGCCCCTTCTCAGAAAAAGAAGGGCTTGGGGAAAAAGAACTTTTACCCGAGGAAGACCACTGCCTATAAAACCTACCCTCACTACCAGGCCTCTGCAGCTCCCCAACAGGGCCAGCAGGCCAAGGGGCAGGGTCATGGGCCCCGTAGGCAGAAGGCCCCCAAGCCTCCTATTCCGGCTCCTGCTCAGCAGGGAGGGGTTTTTTGACTATGCCAGCATAGCCTCTCCTCCTCTCCAGGGCACAGGAGGTCGGCTGACCCTGTACGCAGACAGGTGGCCAGCCATCACAGGGGATACTTGGTTGTTAAGTATCATCGAAAGGGGCTATCTGCTCCACTTCACCCAGATACCCCCCTCCTACTTTCCAGGGGAGCCTCCAAGACCCCCTCTGCACAGAAACTTACTTGTTCAGGAGTTGGAAGGTCTACTAAGGGACCAGGCGGTGGAACTGGTGCCTCACCACCTGGAAGGGCAAGGCTTCTACTCCAGGTGCTTCCTGGTACCAAAAGGAACAGGAGGCCTCATACCCATCCTCGACCTGCGAAATCTGAACAAGTTTCTGGAGAGGGAAAAGTTCAAGATGCTTACCCTTGGAATCTTACTGCCCTACCTCCAGCAGGGTGATTGGCTATGCTCCTTAGACCTGAAGGATGCTTATACTCACATCGTCATCCATCCAAGCCACAGATAATTCCTCAGATTTGTGGTGGGAGGAAAGCACTTCCAGTACAGAGTGCTTCCTTTTGGCCTCACCTCCGCCCCCAGGGTTTTTACAAAATGCCTGGCGGTGGTTGCGGCCTACCTCAGGAACCAGGGGATCTTTGTGTTCCCTTACCTAATCAGAAGCCAGTCTCCACAAGAGGCCAGCCAGGCCACCTTCCGAACCATATCCCTGCTTCAGCACCTGGGGTTCGTTATAAACTTCCCAAAGTCCACTTTGGTCCCCTCACAAGACGTGGAATTCATAGGGGCCAGGTTGGATACCCTCCAAGCAAAGGCCTTTTTGCCTGTGGACAGAGCTCACAGGCTGATAGAATTGGCTAGTCAGTTTCGGGCAAACTCTCTGGTCTTGGCCAGAAACTTCCTCCGGCTCTTAGGTCACATGGCTTCCACAGTGCATGTCACCCCACATGCCCGGCTACACATGAGGCCGGCTCAGTGGCACCTCAGGATGAAGTGGCTGCAGGCCACAGGGAAGTTGTCAGACAGAATGAAGATGTCCAAACCCTTGGTGGACTCCTTACACTGGTGGAGGCATCTGCCAAATCTGGTCAGGGGTGTTCCTTTTCAGGCCTCTCCACACACTCAGGTACTGACAACCGATGCTTCCCTGCAGGGCTGGGGGGCTCACTGCCAGGGAGCCTGCACCCAAGGCCTGTGGTCCCCATGGGAGGCCGCCCAGCAGATCAAACTGTTGGAATTGAGGGCCATTCGGCTGGCCTTGTGGACTTTCTCTCAGGTCCTGTCTCACCAGTCTGTCCTAGTTCAGATGGACAGCCAGGTGGCTATGTTCTACGTCAACAAGCAGGGAGGCACGGGATCCAGGCTTCTATGCCTGGAAGCACAAGCTCTGCTCCTGGGCTGTCACCCAGGGGATGACCCTCAAGGCAGTCTACCTCCCAGGCCAGGAAAACTGCCTGGCGGACAGACTCAGCAGACTCCTGCAGCCTCACGAGTGGCAATTGGATCCTCTGGTAGTGCAAAAGATCTTTCTGAAGTGGGATCTTCCGACCATTGATCATTTTGCCAGTCCGCTCAACAGGCAACTATCCCGATTCTGTTCCAGGCAACCGCATCCCTTGAGAACAGCGCCAGATGCATTCCTGATCCCCTTGGTCAGGGGGCCTGCTCTATGCTTTTCCTCCCACACCTCTGGTGGCCCGGACTCTATTCAGAATCCAGCAGGACCGAGCCACGGTGATCCTGATAGCCCCCAGGTGGCCCAGGCAGCCGTGGTTCCCTCTTCTTCAGTTGGCTGTGGATACTCCACTTCCTCTGGGGTTGCAACCTGACCTCCTGACTCAGGACCAAGGGTCCCTCTTGCATCCTAACCTCAAGTCTCTCAATTTGATGGGTTGGCTGCTGAAAGGCTAGTCCTTGCTCCCTTGCTCCTATCTAGGGAGATTGAAGAGGTGGTGTTGGCCTCCAGGAAACATTCCACCAGGAAGGCCTATGCTCTTAAGTGGCGTAGGTTCTCTATTTGGTGTTCTCAACAGCAAGAGGACCCTTTCTCCTGCTCTGTACAGGTGGTGCTTCAATACCTGCTCCACCTTTCCAACCTTGGACTTCAGTCCAACTCTGTCCGGTTTCACCTCAGTGCCCTCTTAGCTCACAACTTGCAGGTGGATGGACAATCTCAGGCCACCCTCTGGTGTCCCGTTTTCTGAGAAGCCTGCTTCTGCTTAAGCCTCCTATTCGTCCACCTGCCCCTGAGTGGGATCTCAATGTGGTCTTGCAGCAGCTGACTCGCCCACCTTTTGAGCCGATGGCAACCTGCCATTTACGTTTCCTCTCTTGGAAGGTATTGTTCCTTGTGGCGCTCACCTCAGCTAGGCGGGTGAGTGAGCTTCAGGCCCTGGTCTCGGATAGGCCGTATACCAGGTTCTATAGGAACATGGTAGTCTTGCGGACTCATCCTAAGTTCCTTCCAAAGGTGTCCTCCTTCCACCTCAACCAGGAGGTGGTACTTCCAACGTTCTTTCCCAGGCCGCACGCCAGTAGGGCAGAGACTGTCTTGCATACCCTGGATTGTAGAAGGGCGCTGTCCTTTTACCTTGAATGTACGCAGGGGCATGGAAGGGCTTCTCAGCTCTTCATTTCCTTTGACCCTAATAAATTGGGGTTGCCTGTCACTAAGCGTACGTTGTCCATCTGGGTGGCAGACTGTATCGCCTGGGCATACAGGGCAGCCGGCCTCTCCCTGGAGGGTCGAGTCACGGCCCACCGAGTTAGGGCGAAGGCCGCATCAGTAGCTCACTTCCGCTCTGTTCTGTTGGCAGACATCTTTCGGGCCGCTACTTGGTCTTCAAGCCCGACTTTTGCGGACCACTACTGCCTCAAGAGGGAGTCCCGTAGGGACAGTGCTTTCGGGCAAGCAGTACTCGTTCAGGTGTGGTCTCAGAGAAGGTCTCTCACTGTTGCTGGGGCTCTAGAGGGAGCTCTATTTTTCAGCCTGGATTTCTGGTAGCCCAGAGCTAGGGAGTCACCCATATGTGAGGACTGACTTCCTGCTTGGTCCTGGAGAAAGAGTAGTTACTCACCTGTAACAGGTGTTCTCCAGGAGCAGCAGGAATCAGTCCTCACGACCCTCCCTCCTCCCCTTGGAGTTGCAGTTGTATATAGTTCATTTTCTTTTTTTTGTGCTGTCTTTTAGCTGTCATTTGACTGAGCAAGATGGCACCTTTGGGCGGAAAGGGGACTGCGCATGCATGCCTGCATTCCCAAAGGCTTTCTTTGAAAGCTGGGGAAATGCTCCACATGAGGGCTCCGTCGACGCTGACGTCACCCATATGTGAGGACTGATTCCTGCTGCTCCTGGAGAGCACCTGTTACAGGTGAGTAACTACTTTCTCCCCTTGAAGTTGCTCCTTTACCATCTTTTATTTTGCTGTCTTTTAGCTATGTCATCTGACTGATATGTGAGGACTGATTCTTGCTGTCCTCAGAACACCTGTTACAGGTGAGTAACTATGCTTTCTCTTTCCTTCTCTTCCAGATATTCAGCATCTCCCCTTCCCTTCCTGGCTCCTCAGATCCAGCATATCACCTTCCCGACTCCTCAGGTCCAGCATATCCCCTTCCTTGAAATTCCTTACTCTCACCCCTGGGCACATCCAACATCTCCTCCCTCTTTTTCCTTTCTGAGCCTGTTCCCTGCCTCTGCCAATTTCCTAAACTCTACCTCTGCCAAGGTTGTCTTGAATTCAGGAAAATCATACAGTGGGTAGAGTGGCCACAGGGCCTTTGTGCATGTTTGCACTCTAGGCCTGCATGTCTCGCTTCTTCTGATGTAAACTTCTATCAGGAGTGGGGCGGAACGTGACAGACCTTGAGCCACATGCATGTGCTCTAAACTCTGAGCACCTGCCGTGTTGAGGGCTTTTAAATCCTCTGTTCTTCCACATCTGCAACATGCCGTTTGTTCCTGCTTCCCCGAATGGCACTTCGGTTCCCATTGCTGGAATCTGGTACCAAACAAGGACACCACTTTAAAATCAGGAGCAATCCCTGAGAATTGAGGATGTTGGGTAACCACCTTATATGTTTCTATCTTTCGACTAAATGTGTTCCGCAGTGAGCCCAGGAGTGGAGGAGTAGCCTAATGGTTAGAGCACTGGCTTGGGATTCCCACTAGCAGTCCTTGTGACCTTGGGCAAGTCACTTAACCCTCCATTGCTCAGAAAAATCCAAGTTATCAATGTCCCTGTTTAATGTACATTACCAAGTTTGTTACAATGCAAACTGCTTTGATTGAAATGATAAAGCAGTATAGAAAAACTGTTAAATAAAAATAAAATTAATAAATTTGCTGTTCTTACACTGCCTTGACAGACATGCATTCTATGGCTGGGTTTTCTACTCCTGGGGGAATTCTGCACAAAAAAATACATTCTGCATATAATCAAAATTCTACCAAAAAACTGTATTATTGAAAGATGCATAATGTTAAATATTTTATGCTAAATTCTCCCATCATAAGTTCTGGTCCACACCCAGGCTCAGCCCTTTTCTGCTTTTCCCCCACTTTGGCTTGACTCCCATCTCTCTTGTTCCCAACCACCCCCCCCCCCCCCCCATGCTTCCCTCTCAAGCTGTTTTTCTCTCTCTCTCCTCCCTCCTAGCTTTAGCTCACTCCTTGGTGCCACCCCACAGAGCACCTGTGGCTGCTGTCTCTTCACTTTGGACCCATGCAACCCAGCCCCCACAGTTGTAGCCACGTCTCCCCATGCCCACACATCTGCAGTTTCTCCATTCTTGTCCCCCTGCACCAGCACTCAAGCTACTGCCTTCTCTGTGTGGGCTGACTGGCTGAAGTTTCCACTCTGGGCTTGTGGAGGTTGGCACTTGAAGCTGCCACCTCCTTGCTGGACAAACTGGTGTTACTGCTGCCTCCTGTTCCTACATAGGATTCTGCTCAAATTCTATGTTGCACTGAATTCCTCCAGGAGTAACTTTCCTGACTTCTGTTCCATTTTTTCTTAGTATTGAAGTAGACTGGGAAATTGCCATTGACTGCTAGTCTGCTTACTAGAAGTGTCCTACTAAAGTAGACTGAGTGGTACTGCCCATCACAATTGGAGAACTGCAAATCTGTTGAGGAGAATAAAGTCTCTTAATATCCTGTATAGTAAATCCAATTTTTAAAGATGTTCTTTCAAAAGTGCATGTCCATCAAGTTAATTTGGAGTTGTGTAGACTTTTTTGTTTTTCCTATTATAGTACCTGGTGGTATGGAAACTCGCTATAGCTGTTGTGAAGCAGTGGTTGGGACCTCTGGATGCCAGGTTGCAAAGGTAAAAATGTGTTTGAATTTGTTTTGGTATTAAAGATTTCTCCAGGAACAAGCAGGAAGTCAGTCCTCACATATGGGTGACGTCGGCGCCGACGGAGCCCCCGTGCGGAGAATTTCCCCAGCTTTCAAAGAAAGCCTTTGGGAATGCAGCGTGCATGCGCGGTCCCCTTCCCTCCCAAGGCTGCCATTTTGCTCAGTCTTCTTCTTTCCGCAGAGCCCGACGGATGTGTTTTGTTTTCACCCGAGGAAAAGTTGATTTTGTTCTGTGTGAACCCATTTTCTTCGGTACGACGCCGGTTTCCCTTTCCCGCCTGGGCCCGATACATCGGTATTGAGCCCAGACTTCTTTTTTCGGTTTTTGTCCTTAGTGACTAGCGTACGCGCCATTTTTCTATTTTTCACTGGCAGCCCTGTCTTTTGACCTCGCAGGGGCCCTTTTCCCCCGATGGCTGCCAGCAGGTTTAAGAAGTGTGATCGGTGTAAGAAACGTATGTCTCTTACCGACACACATGACTGCTGCCTCCGGTGCCTCGGACCCGATCATGACCTGATCTGTGGGCTGTGTGGGAAAATGTCCTCGAAGGCGTTGAGGAGTCAGCAGCACCAAAAGGAAAGAATCTTCTCTGACTCCGCGTCCAGACGGGCCTGGACTTCGTCAGAGGACTCGGCATCTCGGGACTCTGGCCCCGAGCAGTGCCGAGGCTCCTTTGAGAGGGGGTCTCCCTTGCGGGAGCATCGTAGGAAGAAAAAACCCGCGAGGGCGGCGTCGGTGGACGCACTTGGCTCCTCGAGGGCTAAGTCGCATAGCCCCGAGCGCCGTCCTGGGTCTTCAGATTCAGAGAGGCCTGCCAAACAGCCCCATGTGGAGATGGAGTCCCCGGGTCACGTGAGTACTGTAGTCTTCGTGGACTTCCCTCCGGGGGAGCCGACGTTGGGCCCGACGCCATCGGTGCCCAAGTCGGGGGCTGCTGAGTATCCTGAGCTCAGCCTCAGGTTGACGGCCTTGGAGAGCAGCTTGGCTGCATTCATGGAACAGCAGCGGGCACTGATCGCCGGTCTCGCCGGTGCATCTGCCCCGACCACCGGGACATCGACGTCCAAGTCGACCCCGGAAGGCGAGCCGATACTCGAGTCCATGCGATCTCGAGTCGGTCCTCGGCCAAGGTCTCCCTCGGCCTCCCGTTCGGGACCAAGGTCATCGGGGCAGATGGCACCGGTGCCTGCACGACCGGAGCCGCTTGATTCCTCCTCCGAAGGATCCGGCTGGGAAATGGAGGATGAGGAGTCACCTGACACCTTTTGTACTCTGTGTGTCCCATCGTACTCGCCGGAGTCCGAACCTCAGAGAAGGTCCCCCCCCCCCCCCCCCGGAGGATACCCGGTTCTTGGACTTCATGCAGGATATGGCCAAGGCCTTGGCATTCCTCGCGGATCCCTAGGAGGAGCCTCGAGCCAAGGAGCTCGAGGCCCCACAGTATGACTCTCCTCCAAAGGAGGCCTTTACTGTACCTGTTCCTCCGATGCTGGAACGGTTGCTCTTCCACATGTGGGAGGCGCCGGCCTCTACGCCGGTTGTGAGCAAGCAGGTCGATTCTATCTATCGAGTCCACAAGAGCCCCGGGTTCCAAAAGGCACAATTGCCGCACCACTTCATGGTTGTGGAATTGGCCATGCATCGTCTGAAGAGCCAGAAGACGCACTCCTCGGTGTCTCCCGCCCGGGAGGCCTGGAACCTGGATGCCCTCAACAAGAAGTGCTTCCAGGGCTCTATGCTTGCTTGCCGTGTCCTGACCTACCAGCTGTACATGGGCATGTACCTTCGAGACCTGGCAATCTTTGCCAGGTTCTCTGCTGGTCTCTCCGATGAACCTTTGAAGAGGTTCAACGCATTGTCATCGGGTATTCGAGAGTGCTCGAAGTTTTATCTCTCGAGCAGCCTATGATGCCTTCGAGGCTTCGGCCAGAGTAGCCGCAGCCGGCATTGGTGCACGCCATCAGGCCTGACTACAGTCATCGGACCTCGAGCTATGGGTGCAGGAGAAGTTGGTCGATGTCCCCTGCCGAGGTGAGAACCTCTTTGGCAAGCCCATGGCTGAAAAGGCTGCAGAACTCGAGACCGAGACTCTTACCCGGAGAAGGCTGTCCAGGAAAACCTGACCCGAGGAAGTCATCTGCCTATAAAACATACCCTCATTTTCAGGCCTCTGTAGCTCCCCAACAGGGTCAGCAGGCCAAGGGGCAGGGACATGGGCCCCGTATGCAGAAAACCCCCAAGCCACCAGCTCCGGCTCCTGCACAGCAGGGAGCGGGGTTTTGACTCCTGTGGCATAGCCTTTCCTCCTCAGCTGGGCCCTATCAGCACAGGAAGCCGGCTGGCCCTGTACGCCCACAGTGTGGCCAGCCGTAACAAGGGATATCTGGGTACTAAGTATAGTCCCGAAGGGCTATCTCCTCCACTTCCACCAGGTACCCCCCCCCCCTCCTATTTTCCAGGGGAGCCTCCAAGACTTCCTCTGCACAGGGACTTACTCCTGCAGGAGTTAGCAAGTCTTGTAAAGGAACTGGCAGTGGAACCGGTGCCCCACCACCTGAGAGGTCAAGGCTTTTATTCCAGGTACTTTCTGGTACCAAAAAGAACAGGAGGCTTCAGGCCCATCCTAGACTTGCGGAATCTGAACAAGTTCCTGGAGAGGGAAAAGTTCAAGATGCTTACCCTTGGAATCCTGCTGCCCTACCTCCAGCAGGGAGATTGGCTGTACTCCTTAGATTTAAAGGATGCTTATACTCTCATCCTCATTCATCCAGACCATAGACATTATCTCAGATTTGTAGTGGGAGGAAACCACTATCAGTACAGGGTACTGCCTTTTGGTCTCACCTCCGCCCCCAGGGTATTTGCCAAGTGCCTGGCGGTGGTGGCAGCCTACCTCAGGGTTCAAGGCCTCTTTGTCTTTCCATACCTGGACGACTGGCTCATCATGGGTCAATCCCCACAGGAGGCCAATCAAGCCACCCTTCGCACTGTCGCTCTGCTTCAGCACCTAGGGTTTGTTATAAACTTCGCAAAGTCCACTTTGCACCCCTCACAGAACATAGAGTTCATAGGAGCAAGACTGGAACCCTTCAGGCAAAGGCCTTTTTACCCGTGGACAGGGCCCACAGGTTGATGGATCTAGCCAGGCAGTTCCACAGCAATTCTCTGGTCTCCGCCAGACAATTCCTGAGGCTCTTAGGCCACATGGCTTCCACGGTCCATGTAACTCCAAATGCCTGTCTACACATGAGGCCAGCTCAATGGGGCCTCAGAACTCAGTGGCACCAAGCCACAGGAGGCCTCACGGACAGAGTGAGGGTGTCCAAACTACTAGAGTCTTCTCTGCAGTGGTGGCTTCATCTTCCGAATCTAGTGCAAGGGGTGTTTTTCCAGACACCTCCACACTCTCAAGTGCTGACAACCGATTCTTCTCTTCAAGGTTGGGGGGCACATTGCCAAGGAGCATGTACTCAAGGCCTGTGGTCTCCTTGGGAGGCCACACAGCAGATCAATCTCTTAGAACTGAGGGCTATCCGCTTGGCCCTGAGAACTTTCTCTCATCTCCTCTCTCACCAGTCCGTCCTAGTTCAGATGGACAACCAAGTTGCTATGTTCTATGTGAACAAACAAGGGGGCACAGGGTCCCACCTTCTATGTCAGGAAGCGCAGAGCCTGTGCTCCTGGGCAGTCAATCACGGCATTCTTCTCAAAGCGGTCTATCTCCCGGGTCAGGAGAATCACCTGGCGGAAAGGTTGAGCAGGATCCTGCAGCCACACGAATGGCAGTTGAATACCTTAGTGGTTCAACAGATCTTCCTGAGATGGGATCTTCCAACCCTAGATCTCTTTGCAAGTCCTCTGAACCGTCAACTGCCCAGGTTCTGCTCCAGACAACCGCATCCCCTCAGATTAGCAGCGGATGCGTTTCTCATTCCGTGGTCTACAGGCCTCCTATATACCTTTCCTCCCAAGCCTCTAGTGCCCCAGACACTGTTCAAAGTGCTCCGGGACAGGGCCTCGGTAATTCTGGTGGCCCCCAGATGGCCCCGAAAGCCGTGGTTCCCACTTCTTTCGCAACTAGCGGTGGACACTCCTCTTCCTCTGGGGATGCAACCAGATCTCCTGTCTCAGGAGCAGGGGTCTCTTTTACACCCCAATCTCCAGTCCCTCAGTCTGATAGCCTGGCTGCTGAAAGTGTAGTTCTAGCACCCTTACTACTGCCTAGGGAAGTGGAGGACGTGGTCTTGGCCTCTAGGAGGCAGTCCACCCGAAAGTCTTATGCCCTTAAGTGGCGTAGATTCTCTGCCTGGTGTACTCAGCACAACGAGAATCCTTTCTCATGCCTGGTACCAGTGGTGCTGCAATATTTGCAGCACCTGTCCAACATAGGCCTTAAGTCCAATTCGGTTAGAGTTCATCTTAGTGCTCTTTCAGCACACCACTCACCGGTGGAGGGTCAGTCTCTCTCCAGCCACCCTTTGGTGGCTCACTTCCTCAGAGACCTGCTTTTGCTAAAGCCTCCAGTACGTCCACCTGCCCCTGAATGTGGTCTTGCAACGGCTTACTTGCCCACCTTTTGAGCCTATGGCTACTTGCCCTTTGTGCTTTCTCTCCTGGAAAGCGTTGTTTATGGTGGCTCTTACCTCGGCAAGGCGAGTGAGTGAACCTCAGGCCCTAGTGTCAGATGCTCCATATGCTAGGTTCTATAGGAACAGAGTAGTCTTACGGACTCGCCCTAAGTTCCTTCCAAAGGTTGTCGTCTCCTTCCACCTCAATCAGGAGGTGGTTCTTCCAACTTTCTTTCCCAGGCCGCATGCCAGCCGAGCTGAGATGGTCTTGCATACCCTGGATTGTAGGAGGGCGTTGTCCTTCTACCTTGACCGTATGCGGGAGCACCGGAGGGCTGTTCAGCTCTTCGTCTCTTTTGACCCCAATAAGTTGGGGTTGGCTGTCTCCAAGCGTGCTTTGTCCATATGGGTAGCCAACTGCATCGCCTGGGCTTACAGGGCAGCCGGCCTCTCCTTGCAGGGTCGAGTTACGGCTCACCGTGTCAGGGCAAAGGCTGCGTCAGTGGCTCATCTCCGCTCTGTTCCGTTGGCAGACATCTGCCGGGCCGCTACTTGGTCTTCAAGCCAGACTTTTGCAGCCCACTACTGCCTTGAAAGAGAGTCCTGCAGGATCAGTGCTTTCGGACAGGCGGTACTCCATAATCTCTTTGGGGTTTAGGCAACTCCTACCCTCCGGCCCTGTTGTTGGGCTAACGTTTGGGGGCGTTATCAGAGAAGATTCTTTTCTCACATGCTGAGGCTCTAGAGGGAGCTCATTTGTTCAGCTGGGGTCTCCGGTAGTCTTAAGCTGGGGAGTCCCATATGTGAGGAATGACTTCCTGCTTGGTCCTGGAGAAAGAGTAGTTACTCACCTGTAACAGGTGTTCTCCAGGAGCAACAGGAATCAGTCTTCACAACCCTCCCTCCTCCCCTTGGAGTTGCAGTCGTATCCTTTATTTTGTTATTTTTGCTGTCTTTTAGCTATGTCATCAGACTGAGCAAGATGGCACCCTTGGGCAGGAAGGGGACCGCGCATGCGCGCTGCATTCCCAAAGGCTTTCTTTGAAAGCTAGGGAAATGCTTTGCACGGGGGCTCCGTCGTCGCCAACGTCGCCCATATGTGAGGACTGATTCCTGCTGCTCCTGGAGAACACCTGTTACAGGTGAGTAACTACTCTGTACTTATGTTGGGTCTCAAGTTTCCATATTCTGAATTTATAAAATGTTTTTGTAAAGATTTATCAACTTAAAGCCATTATATTCTCCAGTTTAAAAAAAAATGCCAAAAAAGTGAGTGGAGTAGCAGCCTAATGGTTAGAGCACTGGCTTAGTAACTACGAGAATAGGGCTTGATTCCCACAAGAACTCCTTGTGACCTTGGGCATGACACTTAACCCTCCATTGCCTTGTATGAAAGGCCACATTGTCAAGAAAACCCAGGAGCTGCTGGGTCACCAGGATACCACATTGACTCAAAGGCATGCATTCCAGTTTAAAAAAAAAAAATCCTGAAGCCTTGCATATCTCAGGAAAATGCATAAATCCCTCATTCTGACTTTTTGAGCCAAGCTCTACTCAGATTTGAATAACATATGTGGCTTTGTAAGTTTCCTTATTGTCCTTTCCAGACTAGTCCTAATATTTAATGCCCCATTGCCAGCAGATAGAGAAAAATTTTAAGATAACTCCCTATAGGACTTGTGCAATATTTCTGTATCTCCAGCAGATAGCGTAGATATCTAGATTGTCTATGTAAATATTTTTGTGCTATTATACATTACACCATTGTATGCCTTGTTTTATTTTTTTTATTAATTCCATTTTATCTGATTTTGTAAACCACCTTGATGATCTAACGAAAGTCAGTATGCAAATAGAATTTAAAAAAAAATGGGGTGGGTTGAGAGACTTAAGGACTGTCAGGCAACACCCCATTTAGGCTGATTATTTTTCCTGATTCCTGCTAGAATAGTCAGTTTAGGGGTTGATCCAGGAGAAAACATCTGAGTTCATACTGTTTGGAGGGGGCCTAGCCAGGAAGATGTTCATGGGTGCTGCCAGGCAGTGTCTGGAGGAGGCCTGGCCAGGAAGCCCTTTGTAGGTGCTGTCAGAATGCAGGGCGGACCCTTTTAAGGGACCTCCTCAAGATAAGGCAATGCATTAACGTTTTTGTTGCCAAGAGGAGCGTTGCCTTAAACAGTTCAGCAGACTCTGCCTTGACCAGTGGTAAGGTTGATCTCCAGGGACAAGCAGGAATGCAGTCTTCACATATGGGGGACGTTGGTACCAACGGAGCTCACATGGGAGTGCTCCCAAAGGCTTTCCTATTGGACACTGGAGAGCATTCCCGCGTAGGCTCCGTCGGTGCAGATGACACCCCTATGTAAAGACTAATTCCTGCTGTTCACAGAAATCACCTGTTACAGGGGAGTATGCTCTCCTAATTTAACTGTCTGTCATGGGTAAGAAGTACCTGATACGTAAGACTTCATCAAAAGCTGAACCGGGGTCCCAATATGCTTTTTTCATGTGATGGGTGGAGTAGTGAGGCAGCAAGGTCCAAAATCAGAATGAACGTGGCAGCAAGAGTACCCTGATGGCATAAAATACAGCCCCCCCCCCCTTCCTTGACATGGTTCATGCAGTAACTTGCGGGAGAAGCTGTTATTTGGGTCCTGGCATTTTTCAGGGTAGCAAAGCCTGCAAGAGGGCCATGCTGGTTCACCTCTCCATAATTGCTTTTGAGTGGGTCCATGGCAGCTAAAATATCTGTGTGCATAATGGACAGGCCCAGCCTGGGGTAAATCTCCCCTATGTTTTTATATTCATAAAACATTCAACTTGGTGGCTGAGCTCTAGGTGAAAGAACTGCAGTCGCTGTGGAGAGTGCAGGGTGACTACAGAGCGAGCCAACCTCCCATATGTCTAAATTGTGCAGAAAAGTATCACTAAAGTTTACATGGACTTGTAGTGCTCTGGTGGGACTTTTAGCGATGGCAGAGAATGCCTGGATAAAGGATTACAGCTCGGAGAAGCTGAAGGAGAGCAAGTTGGTCTTGTCCCTGCTAAAGAAACACTAAAGCTGCCACCTCCTCCAAGGTAGAGTTCACCCCTTTAACTGTCCCGGTGAATTGCTGGGGAAAAGTCTCTGGAGTGCCTAAAACATACCTATCCTTACTGATGTTTGCAGACAGTCCAGGGTATCTTGTTTTCCCATAATGCAATTGGGAAAATGTCAGCCGAATGGGACACTCTGAATCCAAAATTTAGTGGCAGGGTCACTGTTCAAGCTGTACACATTTCTGAGCAGAGATTCCGAGGCTCCCTAAAGTGAATAATCTGATGATGGTCACCCACAAGACCACCATATCAATTTGGGGGGATTCAGCAGTTAGACTCTCAAGAGGCTGTCAGTGTTGGAGGCCTTGCTAAAGCAGGTTTTTGAGACAGCTAGCTTAGGCTATAGACTGTGATTTGTCAGTGTAGTGTTTATTGCCCTGCTTTGTCAGTTACAGGGCCTACAGATTACTATAGAAGCATGCTGGACTTCCTAGAGAAGGGAGCCTTTTCGAGTCAAGTATAGTATTCTTGGCAGGCACCTTATGCAATTTTCTTTGCACTTCAGCAAGGTTGTGCTATTATGTTGGTTATAGCACTGGGCAGTGAATGCGGTCTCTAAAAGACGCCTTTGTAAATTGCCTTTCAAGGGTATAGCACTGTTTTGGAAAAGATCTGAAGCTAGTTAGACCTTAGGTTACCAGATTCTGGAGATCTGGGAAGCCCATGGCATGAAGAGCAGAGGTACTAACCGAAGTCGATTAAGCTCTGGGAGGTCAGCCTTTATCTAGAAGACTTGGCAGAAGAACATTTTCCTTTCATGGGACCAAAAATGTTCCTAGGAGAGGGGAACAGTTGCCACAAGGAGAGCTTGCTCATCTTGCTTGAAGTCCAGAAGGTCCACTCTGACATTCCACTGGTAAAGGGGGATGGGTCAACTCAGCCTTTTCTATCTGGAGAAAACCAGATAACACCAGACCTGAGAAGAGTTCAGGGTTATTCTCCAGGACCAAGCAGGAAGTCAGTCCTCACTTATGGGTGACGTCGGCGCCGACGGAGCCCTCGCGGAGCAATTTTCCCCAGCTTTCAAAGAAAGCCTTTGGGAATTGCAGCGCGCATGCGCGGTCGCCTTCCCGTCCAAGGGTGCCATCTTAGCCAGTCTTCTTTTTTCCGCGGAGCCCTACAGACGTACCCGTCGTGTCCCCGCGAAAAAGTTGATTTTTACTCATAATTTTCTCTTTTTTCCTTCGGTTCGACGCCGCTCTTTTTCCCGCCCAGACTCGCGACGCCGGTCACGAGTCCTCTTCTTCTTTTTCGGTTTTTCTGACTTAGTCAGTTTCGTTTTCGGTTTTTCCCTGGCAGCCCGGTCCTTTGACCTCGCCGGGGCCCTTTTTCCCCCGATGGCTGCCAGTGGTTTCAAGCGGTGTGGTCAGTGTGACCGAAATATGTCACTAACTGACACACACGACAATTGCCTCCGCTGCCTGGGCCCGGATCATGAAGAAATGATCTGTGGGCCCTGCGGCAAAATGTCCTCCAAAGCGTTGAGAAGTCGGCGGCATCAGCGGGATAGGATCTTCGCTGACCCCAGCCGTACCCGGACCTCGTCGGAGGCCTCCGCGTCCAGAGGTTCCAGCTCGGACCGTCGCCGGAGTTCCTCCGACAGGGGTTCTCCCTCCGGGGACCATCGACGGAAGGTGAAACCCGCGAGGGCGGTGTCGGTGGACGCTCCTGGCTCCGCGAGGGCCAGGTCGCATAGCCCCGATAGCCGCCCCGGGTCCTTGGAGAAGGAGCACCTCTCGAAGCGACCTCGCCTGGAGTCGGAGCTGCCTGCTCGGGTAAGTCCTGTGGTCCTCCTGGACTCGCCTCCGAGACCGCCGACGTCGGGCCCGACGCCGTCGGGGCCCGAGTCGGGGGCTGCTGGGTCACCTGAGCTCGGACTCAGGTTGACGGCCTTGGAGAGCAGACTGTCTGCCTTCATGGACCAGCAGCGGGCACTGCTCGCTGGCCTCGCTGGCGCCTCTGCCCCGACCGCCGGGACGTCGACGTCTAAGTCGACCCCGGAGACCGAGCCGATCCTCGAGTCCATGCGAACACGAGTCGATCCTCGGTCGAGGTCACCCTCGGCCTCCCGTTCGGGACCGAGGTCGCCGACGCCGACTCCCTCGGCGTCGGGGCGGCAGGCGCCGCGCCCTGCCCGGACCGACCCCACCGATTCCTCGTCGGAGTCGGTCTGGGAGTCTGAAGAGGAAGAGTCGCCTGATTCTTTTCGGACTCGGTGTGTCCCCTCGGACTCACCTGAGTCCGAACCTCGGAAGCAGTCCCCCCGGAGGATGCCCGGTTCTCGGACTTCGTCAGGGATATGGCCAAGGCTTTGGCCTTCCCTGCGGATCCCGAGGAGGAGCCTCGAGCCGAAGAGCTCGACGCCCTCCAGTATGACTCTCCCGCCAGGGAACACTTTACTGTACCGGTTCCTCCCATGCTGGAACGACTACTCTTCCGCATGTGGGAGAGTCCGGCCTCCTCGCCGGTCCTGAGCAAGCGGGTCGATTCTATCTATCGAGTCCGCAAGAGCCCTGGCTTCCAAAAAGCACAGCTACCACACCATTCCATGGTAGTGGAATCGGCCATGCATCGTCTTAAGAGCCAGAAGATGCACTCCTCGGTGCCTCCTGGCAGGGAGGCCCGTAACCTGGATGGCCTTGGTAAGAAGTGTTTCCAGGGCTCTATGCTTGCGTGTCGTGTCCAGACCTACCAGCTATACATGGGCATGTATCTCCGAGACCTGGCTAAAGAGCTAGCCGGATTCTCCGCTGGTTTGTCCGAGGAACCCTTGCGGAGGTTCCTGGCCTTGTCCTCTGGCATTCGGGAATGCTCAAAATTCATATCCCGAGCAGCCTATGATGGCTTTGAAGCATCGGCTCGAGTGGCCGCAGCCGGCATCGGTGCCCGCCGACAGGCTTGGCTTCAGTCGTCTGACCTTGAGCCCTGGGTGCAGGACAAGTTGGTCGATGTCCCCTGCCGAGGCGAAAACCTCTTTGGCAAGCCCATGGCTGAAAAGGCTGCACGAATCGAGACGGAGACTCTCACCAGGACTAGGCTTTCTAGGAAGACCTCCGCCCCTTCCCAGAAAAAGAAGGGCTCGGGAAAGAAGTCCTTTTACCCGAGAAAGGCGGCTGCCTACAAACAATACCCCCACTATCAGGCCCCTGCAGCTCCCCAACAGGGCCAGCAGGCCAAGGGACGGGGTAACGGGTCCCGTAGGCAGCAAGCCCCCAAGCCTGCACCACCAGCCCCTGCTCAGCAGGGTGGGGGCTTTTGACTCCTTAAGCATAGCCTCTCCCCCTCCGCTGGTTCCTCCCAGCACCGGCGGCCGGCTGGTTCACTTCGCCCACAGGTGGTCCAGCATCACCTCAGATGCCTGGGTGCTTCAAGTCGTGAGAGAAGGCTATCTTCTCCACTTCCACCAGGTCCCTCCCTCCTATTTTCCGGGAGAACCTCCACGACCCCCTCTGCACAGGGAATTACTCCTTCAGGAGTTAGCAGGTCTTCTACAGGAACAGGCGGTGGAACCGGTGCCCCACCACCTGAGAAGTCAAGGCTTTTATTCCAGGTATTTTCTAGTACCAAAAAGGACAGGAGGCCTCAGACCCATCCTGGACTTGCGCAACCTCAACAAATTCCTCGTGCGGGAAAAGTTCAAGATGCTTACCCTTGGAATCCTTCTGCCCTACCTCCAGAAGGGAGATTGGCTATGCTCCTTGGATCTAAAGGATGCCTACACGCACATCCTCATCCACCCAAGCCACCGCCAGTACTTAAGGTTTGTGGTGGCCGGAAATCATTACCAGTACAGAGTACTACCCTTTGGCCTGTCCTCCGCACCGCGAGTCTTCACAAAATGTCTCGCGGTGGTGGTGGCCCATCTCCGGCTTCACGGCCTCTATGTCTTTCCGTACCTCGACGACTGGCTCATCAGAGCAGCGTCCGCTCCGGAGGTCACCAACGCCACACGCCGCACGGTGACTCTTCTGCAGTACTTGGGCTTTGTTATAAACTTCGCAAAGTCCACTTTGCTCCCCTCACAGGATCTCGAGTTCATCGGCGCAAGGCTGCACACTCCTCAGGCACGAGCGTTCCTACCGCTCGACAGGGCTCAACGGCTCATGGACCTAGCCGACCGTTTTCGCAGCCAGCCCCTGGTCTCCGCCAGGCGCTTCCTGAGACTACTCGGCCATATGGCTTCCACCGTCCATGTGACCCCCAATGCCCGCCTGAATATGCGGCCTGCTCAATGGTGTCTCCGCAAGCAGTGGCAACAAGCCACAGGCGGCCTAGCAGACCTAGTGCGCGTCTCCGAGCCGCTGATCTCGTCTCTCCAGTGGTGGCTTCATCGGCCGAACCTGGTACTCGGCATGCCCTTCCAGTCGCCTCAGCCGGCCCGGGTGCTGACGACAGATGCGTCCCTCCTGGGCTGGGGAGCACATTGCCAAGGGGCACGTACTCAGGGCCTCTGGACCACGTGGGAGTCTGCTCAGCAGATCAACTTCCTGGAGCTCAGAGCGATCCGCCTGGCTCTCAAGGCCTTCTCCCACCTGACCTCTCACCAGTCCGTCCTTGTCTAGACGGACAATCAAGTTGCCATGTTCTACGTGAAGAAGCAGGGGGGCACGGGCTCCTTCCTTCTCTGTCGGGAAGCACAGAAGCTCTGCTCTTGGGCCGTCAGTCACGGCGTTCTTCTCAAGGCAGTTTATCTCCCAGGCCAAGAAAATTGCCTGGCGGACAAACTCAGCAGGATCCTCCAGCCGCACGAGTGGCGCCTGGATCCCTTGGTAGTTCAGAAGCTCTTTCTAAAGTGGGGCCTCCTCACGATGGATCTCTTTGCCAGCCCTCTCAACCGGCAACTTCCTCGCTTCTGCTCTCGTCAGCCACATCCCCTTCGAGTTGCGGCAGACGCTTTTCTACTCTCATGGTCGGAGAGCCTTCTGTACGCTTTCCCTCCCATCCCGCTAGTCTCTCGGACTCTTTTCAAGGTTCTCCGAGACAAAGCCTTCATGATCCTGGTGGCCCCTCGCTGGCCCAGACAGCCGTGGTTTCCACTCCTGCTGCAATTAGCGGTAGAGGATCCATTCCCTCTGGGGTTACAACCGGATCTCCTCACTCAGGATCAGGGGTCTCTGCTACACCCCAACCTCAGATCTCTCAATCTAATGGCCTGGCTGCTGAGAGGGTAGTCCTTGCTCCCCTTCTTCTGCCGGCAGAGGTGGAGGAGGTCGTCCTAGCTTCTCGGCGACCTTCTACCCGGAAATGCTACGCCCTTAAATGGCGTCGCTTTTCCGTTTGGTGTACCCAACAGTCTCAGGATCCCTTCTCCTGCCCGGTGTCGGTGATCCTGCAGTACTTGCTATACCTCTCTAATCTGGGACTTAAGTCCAACTCCGTCAAAGTTCACCTCAGTGCTCTTTCAGCACATCATGTGCCGGTGGACGGCAGACCTCTTTCCAGCGACCCTCTTGTAGCGAGGTTTCTCCGAGGTCTCCTTCTACTTAAACCACCTCTGCGCCCGCCAGCACCTGACTGGGATCTGAATGTGGTGTTACAGCGGATCACCTGTCCGCCTTTTGAACCTATGGCTACCTGTTCTCTCCGTTTTCTTTCTTGGAAAACATTGTTCTTGATAGCCCTCACTTCCGCTAGACGCGTAAGTGAATTGCAGGCCCTCGTGTCTGATCCCCCTTACACTCGGTTCTACAAAAATAGGGTAGTCCTACGGACTCACCCAAAATTTCTTCCAAAAGTGGTCTCCCCTTTTCACATCAATCAGGAGGTGGTACTTCCGACCTTCTTTCCCAGACCACACTCCAGCCGAGCTGAAACGGTCCTCCATACCCTGGACTGTAGAAGGGCATTGAACTTCTACCTTGACCGTACGCGGGAACACCGTAAAGCTGCTCAGCTTTTGTGTCTTTTGACCCCAATAAATTGGGGCTCCCGGTCTCCAAGCGTACTCTGTCCATCTGGGTTGCGGACTGTATCACTTGGGCTTATGGGGCAGCCGGACTCTCCTTGGAAGTTCGAGTCACGGCTCATTGCGTTCGGGCAAAGGCTACGTCAGTGGCTTACCTCCGCTCTGTTCCGCTGGCAGACATCTGCCGGGCCGCTACTTGGTCTTCGAGCCAGACTTTTGCGGTCCATTACTGCCTCGAGAGGGAGTCCCGCAGGGACAGTGCTTTCGGACAGGCAGTCCTCCGTAATCTCTTTGAGGTTTGAGCAACTCCTACCCTCCATCCCGGATGTGGGCTACCGGTGGGTAATAATTCAGCGAAGATTCCTTCCTTCTGTGCTGCTGAGCTAGAGGGAGCTCATTTTTGTGCTTAGGGTCTCCGGTAGCCTTAAGCTTGGGAGTTCCATAAGTGAGGACTGACTTCCTGCTTGGTCCTGGAGAAAGCGTAGTTACTCACCTGTAACAGGTGTTCTCCAGGAGCAGCAGGAATCAGTCCTCACAACCCTCCCTCCTCCCCTTGGAGTTGCAATCATCTGCTTTAGTTTTTTTGCAAATTTTTATGCTGTCTTTTTAGCTATGTCATCTGACTGGCTAAGATGGCACCCTTGGGCGGGAAGGCGACCGCGCATGCGCGCTGCAATTCCCAAAGGCTTTCTTTGAAAGCTGGGGAAAATTGCTCCGCGAGGGCTCCGTCGGCGCCGACGTCACCCATAAGTGAGGACTGATTCCTGCTGCTCCTGGAGAACACCTGTTACAGGTGAGTAACTACGCTTTCCTTGCAGTTCCTCAATTTCTCCCAGTCACCTTTTGCAGAGTCCCCATACACAAGTTGTGTCAAAAAGGGCCACAGAGAGATCACTCTGGGCTGGCTGCTTCAGCTAAGAGCAGTCATCCTGGTACCAAAAGAAGAACATAGTCATGGCAGATACTCTATCTATTCTGGATTTCAAGATGATCAACAGCTCAGAGGCCCCACCTTTCATATGGAAGCTATCAATTAATTCTTGCAGTAATCGGATAAGAACAGTTCTCACCTCACTTGACCTGATGGAAGCTTACTGCACATTTCGATGTGGAAGAAAAATTGGTGGTTCTTTTGTTGTGTTGGGCAGACACTATCGGTTTCAAATCCTTTTGGTCTGGCTACAACTTAAAACATCTTTTTTCTAGGTGGTGATGGTCACCTCTCAAGCTATTTGGCATTAAGGATTTTATAAATAATACCCTTACATAAGGTCTTATACTGTGATCTAACTTTAGATAAAATTGTCAGCATTTATGGACAAAATAGCCATTCAGAGATCATTTTCATCCACTCCTGATAAGCAGCTATCTCGAACAAGCAGGAATGAAGTTTTCACATATGGGTGACGTCAGCACTGATGGAGCCTGCTTGGGAATGCTCCCCAGCGTCCAATAGGAAAGCATTTGGGAGCACTCCACTGTGCCTGTGTGCCTGCTTTCCCACCTTCCTAACTCTTCTCCTTTCATTTTTTGCAGAGTCAGCAGGACGTGTCGTCCTGTTACTGCTGAAAAACTTCTCGTTTTGGTGAACTTTGTGTTTCTGCCTTCGCATCAACGCCTGTCCCAATAATTCTTTTTTATTTTACAATTTTATTTTATATTTTTCTTTAATACGGTTTTCACCGCTAAACTAAGCCTTTAGGCCTCCATAGCCTTATCTTCGATCTTGAAGACGGCTTTTCCATACCTCAAAAAAGCAAACTAATGATTTTAAAATAATGTACCAACTGTGCTGGTATAATATCAGTCACTGAAAGCATGACTGGTGTCTAAAATGTTTGGGCTCTGACTCTCTACCAAATTCTTGTCCTTTGTGCCAGCAAATGACAGAGGGGCCTAAAGAACAGAGCCAGACAGTTTGGATTGCTGTTCACCCTGGACTCTTTCAGTGGCTTCCACGATCTTCCACGACCTCCAGTGGCTTCCACGACCTCCTCTCATGGTTCTCAGGTTTCTTCGAAGACCAAACATAAAAATAAGTGTCTAGCTTTTATTAAGTCATCGGCATCAAAGACAGATACAGAGGTCAGGAAAAATCCCAGCATAGGCATAGACTCTCCCCTAGGGGGTGCTTACAATGCAGATCAATGGTCCGTGGTGGCCCTGAGCAACTGCCCTCAATAATCCTTCACCCAGAACAGAGGATGGACTCCACATCACCGTCTGTTGAAGGGGGCATCCGAGCACAGAGCTAAAACCCACGTGCATAGGCATCAGAGCCCTTCCCGACATGATGCAGAGAGCAGTGGCCGAGAATGGTCCACTAAGGTGCTCTGGTGGGAGGACCTATCCCCCAGAGTGCTGGATGGACATCGGGCTTCCTCCGTTATCCTTACCATGGTCTATTCCCCGACGGGGGTGCCGGAGTTGGAGGCTGAAGTAGTAATTCCAGCCCTGATGCCTTTGGAAATGGTGGAGGAGCGCCTCCGGGCCCTCGAGGCCCATATGGTGCTGGTGCTGGCCAAACAACAGGCTGGTCCTTCGGTGCCGAAGGCATCGTCACTGCAGATCGTGCAGCAGATTCTTAAGACCCATGTGCTACCAGACGATGCAGCTGCATCGTGCATCAATTCAAATCTATGCCAGTTCCCATGGGGGCCATTTCCCCCTCAAGTGTATCAGGGTCTGATATCCCAGCGAAATTGCAGAAGCACTCTGTACCATCGGTCCCGTCAATGCTCCGTCTCTGCGCAGAGTGTGCTGGGAGGAGGCTTAGCAATACTTGGAGTTGGACTCTGGTTGGGAAACCAAGGTGGAAATGGAGGTGTCTGAAAGCATGTCCCCTGATCTTCTGTCGGACCCCTCTCTCCCACATGAACGCCAGAAGTCTCCTCCAGAGGACTAGTCCTTTTAGGACTTCATGAGCTATATGGCTAAGGCCGTTCCATTTTTCCATGGAGGCGGAGGGTGAGCCCAGAGTAGAAGAACTGGAGATCTTCCAGTACCCTTCTGCTTCCAAAGAGAGGCTATGGTGGTGCTGGTACACCAGATCTTGCAAAGGCTGCAATTGATGATGTGGGAAGATATTCTCATGGAACCCAAGACCCAGCTGGACTCTGTTTATCTGGTCCAGAAGGCCACAAGATTCAAGAAGCCTCAACTCCCACACCACTCCTTGGTGGTGGAGTCTGCCATGAAAGAGAGAGCAATAAGACTCACTCCTCGATGTCCCTGGGTAGGGAGGCGAGGACTTTGGACAGTGATGCTTCCAGAGCTCCATGCTAGTGGCTAGGATTCTTTTATACCAGCTGTACATGAGCATGTTCCTGAAGTACATCATGCTAGATTTGATTGAGATGGGCCTGCTCATTCCCCCTGAGCAGCTGGACTCCTTTCACACCCTGGTGGGCCATAGTAAACACTGTGTTAAGTACATGGTCAGGGTGGCCTATAACGCCTTTGAGTCAGCCTGTAGGACGATGATGGTAGGCATTGGGGCCCACTGGCTTACCTAGCTTCATTCCTCAGACTTCGAACAGTGGGTGCAGGATAAGCTGATAGATGTGCCATGCTGAGGAGATTAACCTCTTCGGGGAGCAGGTTGAAGCAAATGCTGGTGATATAGAGAAGCAGCATATTGCCCTCATCAGTCTCTCAAGGAAGACTGCTGGTCCCTCTTACAAGAAGTACCAGAGGAGGAAGACTTGTTACCATCGTAAGTGCTGGTACTTCCCGAGCCCCCAAAGCTCTCAGCAAAAGGTGCAGGCTCCTCGGTGTCGAGAGAGGCCTCAGAAGGCCCAGCCTACCCCGCAGTCCAAACAGGGGGTGGGGTTTTGACTGGTTCCTTCTGAGCATAGCCAATTTGCCAGTGACCACAGGGGAAGTCACCTCAGATATGTGGGTATTGCAGATAGTCCAAAGCGACTACATGCTGCACCTTGCCGAACTGTTTCCCCTTCTCCCTCAAGGGAATATCCCCTTGACCCTCTGCATCTCAGCTTGTTGCAGGGAGAGGTCTCTGCTCTTCTGTTGATCTTGTCATAGGCCAGTGCCTCTAGCTCAGGTTGGACGGGGGTTCTACTCCAGATAACTTTCTGGTTCCCAAAATGAGGGTTTCAACCCATCCTGGATCTCAGAGACTTCAACATCTTCCTGATGCGAGAAAAATTCAAGATGTTCTGGCTGTGGACTCTGATCCCTTACCTACAGAAGGGCGATTGGCTATGCTCCCTGGATTTCAGACACGTATAGGCACATACCCCAGGACAAATCTGAGGTATTTTCGGTGGGCGGGATGAATCAGTGTCTATTTCCAGTACCGAATATATTAGACACCTCTGTTGAAATGGGTAAAAGGGCAACATCCCAAAAGCAATGTGCATAAATGTCCGTAGTATGGGAAATAAGATTCCAGATGAGGCTTTAATAGAAGAGGCTGACTTCGATTTAGTGGCGGTTATGGAGACATGGTTCACAGACAACCATGACTGGAATGTAATTATACCAGTCTATACTTTATTCAGGAAGGACAGGGTAAGAAGAAGGGGAGGAGTGGCACTATATGTAAAAAAAAATAGCTATAGAATTACAGGACGTAAAAGGGAGCGAGGCGGCACACTGTGGGTTAAATTAGAAAGAGGGAATGGGAAATCCATTTGCATTGGTGTGATATACGGATCCCCTTCCTAGGCAAAAGTAGTGGATGGAGAATTAATAGAAGACATCTGCAGTATTTCCATGAAAGGAGAAGTGCTACTGATAGGTGGTTTCAACATGCCAGATGTTTGGCACATCCCTGCTGCGGTGTCATCTAGAAGTAAGGGGATCCTGGATTCTCTATGGGGTGAACTATTCCGGCAACTGATAACAGAAATCACACGTGAAGGGGCCATTCTGGACTTGGTGCTTTCCAATGGGAAAAGTGTTTCTGATGTTCTAGTGGGAGATCTTGCATAGAGTGATCACCAGATGGTGTGTTTCAGTATTAGGACTAAAGCTAACAAAATCCATTCAAAAGTGAGGGTACTAGACTTTAGGAAAACTAACTTTGCCAAGATGGGACGATACCTCAAGGAGTCTTTAGCGGGATGTGAACAGCTGGGGGATGTAGAAAAGTAATGGGAAAAACTGAAAGGGGATATTTTAAGGACAACAAGCCGTTTTGTTAGAAAAGTAAATAAATGTAAAAGGAAAAGGAGGCCACTATGGTTCTCTAAAGAAGTAGCTGAAAAGGTGAAGAAAAAGAGGGTGGCCTTCATATAGAATACAAGAGATCAGAGAGAGGAAGACAAGCATCAATATTTGGATATATTTAGAAAAGCTAGAAAAGTAGTCAGGAAATCAAAAAATGCAAAAAAGAATTGAGAGCTAATGCAATAAAATTGTGGGGAAAAGACATTTTTCAGATATGTTAGTGAGAGGAGGAAGTGCAGTGTTGGTATTGTCAGACTCAAAGGTGAAGGGGAGGGATATGTAGAAGCTGATGAGGATAAGCGGAATTGCTTAACAAATATTTTTGTTGTGTGTGCACAGTTAAAAGGCAAGAGCAGGATCTCGGAAAGCACCCACAAATGGAAGCAGAAGTGAAGAGGATCTGGAATGATTTTCAGAAGACTGCGTTCGTGAGGAACTAGCTAAACTAAAGTAGACAAAGTGAAGGGACCAGATGGGATACATCTGAGAATATTGAAGGAACTTAAGGATATTGTAGTGACTCCACTGACTGACCTCAATGCATCTTTAGGGTCAGGAGTGGTCCCAGAGAACTAGAGAAAGGCACGTGTGTTCCCTTTGTACAAAAGTGGAAGTAATGATGTGGTTAAGAACTACAGGCCAGTTAGTCTGACTTCTGTGGTGAGTAAATTAATGGAAACGTTGCTAAAACAGAGGATCGTAGATTTCTGGAGTTTAATGGGTTGCAGGAACCAAGGCAACATGGGTTTACTAGATATAGATCTTGTCAGAAAAATCTGATTGATCTCTTTGACTGGGTGACCAGAGAGTTGGACCGAGGGAGAGCCCTAAATGTGGTGGATTTCAGTAAAGTAATTGATACCATTCCACGCAGGCGACTTATAAATAAATTAAGCAATCCAGGGATGGGACCCTAAAGTGACTGACTGGGTTAGAAATTAGTTAGTGGGAAATGGCCATAGTTTGAATAGTGTTATTCTAGTTAATGTTCGAAACATGTTCAATGTAACTAAACGTGTACATAGTTAACACAAGTTCCATGTAAAATATACAGAAGTATATTGATTTTTGTTCGATGTGAACTGCCCCTGATCTCTGGAAGGGGCGGTATATAAGAAACTGTTAAATAAATAAATAAATAAATAAATGTAGTCTTCACATATGGGTATCGTCGGTACCGACGGAGCCTGCGCGGGAACGCTCCTCAGCGTCCAATTAGAAAGCTTTTGGGAGCATCCCACAGCGCCTGCGTGCTGCCTTCCCGCCTTTCCCAACTGTCCCTCTCCAGTTCTTCGTTTTCCGCGGAGCCGACAGGTCACACATCCTCTCACGGCAGAAAATTTCCCTCCTTTTTTGTGGTCGTGTCTGCCTTCCCTCAACGCTATACCGGTACCGCCGGTGGTTCTTTTCTTTTTTCTAAAAAAAAAAAAACATTTCTGGAGTCTTTCTCCAGTAAATTTCTTCTCGGGTGCCACGCACCATTTTGAGCATTAGGCCCAATTTTTTCCCCCAAAATGGAAAAACCCGCTTCGGGTTTTAAAAAGTGTTCTAAGTGTGGCGGTGCCATTTCCGTCACCGACACCCATGAGTGCTGCCTCAAATGTTTAGGTCCTGACCACTCTATTTCAGAGTGTGTTGCCTGTGGGATGATGTCGAAAAGGGGCCGGCAAAACCGAGCTGGTAAACTTAGCACCCTTTTTCCCTCCGATGCAGCCTCCATAGCATCGACGTCTTCCAGGGCTTCATCTTCCTCCCATGGATCTCAGGTAACTAAACATAAATCTAGCCAGTCCTCAAAGGGTAGATCTCCTTCTAAACATTGAGATGCCTCTGGCGTTGCCCTTGAGGGACTTTCACCGGCAAAATTGCCCCGGCGGGAGGCTTTGGCTTCCAAAGCACTAACGGGGCTCCAGGATGTTCTCGAGGCTTCAACCTCGGCAGAACTACTTGGTGCCATGCTCTGGGTTTCTGGCCGCTTCATCCGCACCGATACCCAAGCATCGGCAGCATCGATAGACCAGAGGTTCTTGGCTATTGAACGCAGTCTTGCGGCTCTTCTCACGGCCTTGATGCCCCTGAAACCGCTTCAGACAATTCAACCGGTACCAGCACCAGCTGCATCGACATCGGCAGGTATTTTACCGGGACAGAGTCATGCGTCTCTATCCGGCATCGACAGGTCGGTACCGGACCACTCCGATGCCAACTTCGATCGGTACTGGTACCGTGCCTTGCACGATCACCCAGATCGGAGATGCTTCGAATCCTCGGATGAGTCTTTAGACTCTGAAAGCTCTGCCGATACCAGAGTACTTCTTCCTGAGGATTCCTCTTCTCAGCGTAGGATATCTCCACCAGAGGATATGTTCTTTCAGGATTTTATCCGAGATGTGGCCCGAGGTCTTTCCATCACAGTGGCTCCTGACAAAAAGCCTAGGGCAAAGGCATTAGAAATCCTGCAATACCCTAAAGCTCCCAAAGAGGCAGCTACCTTACCTATTCATGAGATCTTGCATGATCTTATGTTAAGGATGTGGGAAACACCTCTGACCACATCTCCTCACTCTCGAAGACTCTACACCATGTATCGAGTTGCTCCTTGTCCTGGGTTTCAGAAGACTCAATTACCACACCATTCCATGATGGTGGAATCAGCCATGAGAGGGATAAAGAGTGCAAAAAGGCATGCATCTAATCCTCCAGGACGTGAGTGTGTAGGACTCTTGACGCCTTTGGACGTCAATCCTTCCAGGCTTCCATGCTTTCTGCTAGGATCTGTTCCTATATCTTGTGTATGGGAATGTTCCTTAAAGAAGTCACAGGAGACTTAGAGCTTATGAGCCCTCTCCTTCTGATGATAAAAGGCAAGACTGTCTTGCTCTTGTTAAACATGCTCAGGGGAGACCACATGATGCGGACAGGGTAGAGGTCGCATCCTGAGCGTGTCCCACTACCCTCAGCCCAAGCCGGCGATATAATACCGTGAAAATCCACAACTCCTTGCTGAGAAGTTGGTTCCCGCGTTCCAGAGTGCCGGGAGATTGTCTTGGTGCGATCCGGGAGATCAGATTGCATGGCGACGGCGGTAAAATCATTGAGAAGAGACCGGGAGCGAGCAGCCGGCTCCAGTAAGATGGCGGAATCGGCCTTGATGCCGGCTTCCCCCAGATCACCGACCACAGTGGATGAGATGTCTTCGGCGGTAGCAACAGCCTTAATGCCACAATTTGATGCCCTCCACGCTAAAATCGATGGATTGCATTCATCTGTGGACCAGCTAGGCACCCGGCTACGTGAGACCGAGGAACGTGTGGGTCAGGTGGAGGAGAAGACGGAGACACTGGCTGAAGAGGTGGCGGGTTTAAAGTCCCAGCTAACCCTACAGGAGGCAAAGATTGATGACCTGGAAAACAGGTCGCTTAGAAACAATTTACGCTTCCTGGGGATTGTGGAGACTGTCCTCAATAAAGACCTGAGAGGATATCTGGAGGCCCTAGTCCACCATATAATGGGTGAAGAGGAACTCGGAGGCCCTTTGCTAATTGAGCGGGTGCACCGGGTAGGAGCCAAACAACTGCGTGATCCTCGCCCTCGCATCGTGCTGGCCAAATTTCTCCACTACCCCCAAAAAGAACTGATTCTTAAGGCAGCACGGCAGAAAGGGGAAGTGTATTACAACAACACAAAAATCCGTGTGGCACAAGACTATTCCATGGCGTTGAGTAGAAAACGGCGGGAGTATGCACCTCTTTGTGGAAAGCTGATCGAGGCCGGCATCCAGTTCTCAGTGCAGTATCCAGCCAGGCTCCATGTGCTATGTGATGGTGCCCACCGTATCTTTGAGGCGGCCGCTGCGGCGGAGGATTATGTCTGGCAGATCTGCAATCAAAAGAGAGCAGTATCGTCGCCTGCTAAATGAGGTCTCAGGAGATGTACCGCAGTTTGCAACACCGAACGGCATCTAATGCACTGTGAGGAGCGGGGACATTCACTATAGTAAAGGACAGAACAATTAGCTATTATCTTTACTTGCTACGGAGTTGCCAACCCCGAGTAACTTTGTGTTTATTTTGTTCCCCCCAGGGACGCTGAATGCCCTATTTGGGAAGGGATAACAAAGTTGCTAGTTTTACAGTTTACTTTGTGTTTTTTTTGTTTTTATTTTTACTTTGTTCCCAGATGGGGTTTAAATGCCTGGTATGATGCCGTCATAATTTGTGGGGCAAGGGGCTCGGGATGGGGTTCTTTATGATCGTAATATCTGCTGGGGTCAGCTTGGGGGTGGGGGGGGGCATTCCTTGGCCGCTCTGGATATATTTGTAGCTGTCGGTGCTCCTCTGGCCATCTTGCTTTATGTAGTACTGCCGACGTCCCGGTAGGGGAGGCGGCAGGTTCTCGGAGGAGACCGTGGCGGCCGGGCCCCAGGTGGCGGCGAAGGTGAAGGGGGGTGCGGGAGCTAGGAGAGGGCTAACAGTAGGATGGTGATTGGAAGGAGCCTGATATGTGGAGGCTCAGGCCCTGGGGGTTGGTGTGGCACGATTGGTGGGGCCTACACAGGAGATCAGCTGAGTTTGGCTACTGCGCCATGGTGGGTGGTCCCTCCCTCCTGTTCTCCCCATCGGGTGCCTATTCGATTTGGGTTTGGGTAGCACATGGCCGGTTTGTCTTGAGGGGAGGTGGGGGGAATAATGGGTGCTGTGGTAGGCTGGAGGGTGGGTTGGAGTGCAGGGGGGGCTTTGACGGGCTTTCAATAGGAGGGAGGGGGCACAAGGACCTTGGCCTGCTGCTCAACTCTGTGTGGGTAGCGGGAGGGGGAGTATGTGATCCTTTCATGGCAAAAGGATTGTGAAAGCTGGGTTGTGGTACTGTGATCTATTCTACGGGTTTGGTCGGGGGACACGCTCAGAGGGGTCTCGGGAGGGCTCCTTGGGTGGGGTAGGTGTTAGGAGTCCTGTAGGTAGGCGGAGTAGGTTGAAGGGGAATGAGGGGGGATCCTAGGGGGAAGGTTCATGGGAAGGTTAGGATAGAGGTAGAGAGAGCTAGGAGCGGGGTTACTCAGGGGGGGGGGGTGTTGGGGGTTCCAGGGGAGGAGGGGTCATCACACTCTGAACTCCACGTATGGGCAAGGCATTCACTTTTCGGGTCACAAGGATGGGAGGCTCCAGGCTGGGAGGGTCTCCCTCAATACGCTTTGCTGGCAGCTGGGCCACAAACATACGGTGATCCTTTGAAGATCATATCCTGGAACGTTTGTGGTCTGGGTAGCCCGATAAAGCGATATAAAGTACTGAAGGCGCTGGCTAGACAACGCTGTGATATTGCGATACTCCAGGAAACCCACCAAACAGCGGAAGAGCACGCTAAATTAGGTCGGGATTGGGTAGGTCAGGTATGGGGTGCGCCAGCGCGGGGGAAGAAGGGGGGAGTGGCCATCTTACTCCATAAGAGGGTGCGCTTCTCGTTGAATAGGCAGGTAGTTGATCCTGATGGTCGATTCTTATTATTATGGGGCGTATTAGAAGACTGTGAGATAATATTAGGGAATATCTATGGTCCCAATATGTTAGACCGGGAATTCTTCGATCGTCTTGCGGCCAAAGTGGAATTATTGCCAGATGTACCTGTACTAGTGGGGGGAGATCTCAATGGGGTATTTGAAGTGAGTTTGGATACCTCCAGTGGGAGGGGAACGAGAGACAGAATACTTAGCTCTCAAGTGTTGCAACGATTTCGGAAGCGATTGGGATTGATAGATCCGTGGAGAGTCTTGCATCCCTCTGAGAAGGACTTCACACACATCTCGAGGGCGCATGGGACAAGCGCGAGAATAGATTATGTCTTACTGTCTACAACAGCCTTTGCACAGGTGGAGGAGGCGCAGATAGGTCCTTTGGAGATATCAGACCACGCCATGGTTTGGGTCGAGATGCACTGGGGGGGAGGAGCTGGTGCCTCCCGTCTCTGGCGGTTCCCCATTGAGCTATACAAAGATGATCAATTCCGGCAATTTCTGGATTACCGCTGGCGTGATTTTGAGTTAAATCACCGGGTGCATAGGGAGGACCCCGAGTTGGTCTGGGAAACCGCCAAGGTGGTACTGAGGGGTGATATCATTGGCTTTGCCGCTCGGAGACGCTGATTGCTGGCGGAACAAATCGTTCGGTTGGAGCAACAAGTCTCTCATGCGCGGGTGCTCAGTGGTCATTCACCCACAGTGTTGAATAGAAAACGGCTATGGGAGCTTCAGGTTGCCCTGAATGAATTACTTCACCAGCGCGCTAAGAAATCGCTGCTATATTATAAATACCGGCTACACTGTTTTGGGGACAAACCGGGGAAACTCCTTGGATGTTGTCTGTGGGGTCCGCGAGGGGGGAAGGGGGTAGCGGCTCTCCGGGATGAGCATGGGAAACTACATCAAAATCGTGAGGCGATTAGTGCACTTTTCAAACAGTTTTTTCAAAAACTCTATATGGCCGAAGAGACTGACCCTTCTACTATGGAGGCCTACCTGCAAGGGCTGCAGCTTCCGAAGGTGACGGAGGCGCAACGGGTTCAACTGGGGCAGCCAATTACTTTAAAAGAGGTCCAGTCTGTAATTGCTCAGGCCAGTTGCTGTAAGGCACCAGGCCCCGATGGCTTTGGGGCTGAGTTTTATAAACTCTTGTCCGATGGGGTGGCACCGCTGTTGGTAGATACATACCAGCAGCGGATTGACGGGGGTGGTAGGAGATGGGGAGACAACCAAGCCTATATTACATTGATCCCTAAGCCAGCCAAAGACCCGCTGCAGGCGGCTTCTTATAGACCGATCTCTTTGTTAAATTTTGACGCAAAACTGTTGGCAAAAATCTTGGCTGAACGGTTAGCGGGAGTATTAGGTGACATAGTGCACGAATCTCAGGTGGGCTTCATACGCGGTCGGTATGCTGTTCGTAATATACGCCGAATTTTAACATCCCTGGAGTGGGTGCACAGCCACCAGATACAGACACTTTTGGTAAGCTTCGACGCGGAAAAGGCGTTAGACAGGGTGGACTGGACCTATCTGGACCGTGTGTTACCGCTGTACGGTCTTGGACAGGCTTTCTGTGCTATGGTGAAGAGTTTGTATGACTCTCCGACAGCCAGAGTACTGTGTAACGGGGTTTTATCAGCCCCCTTCCCTTTGCACCAGGGCACTAGGCAGGGCTGCCCACTATCTCCCTTATTGTTTGTTTTGTCTTTAGATCCTCTAATACGAAGTATAGAACAGGATCGACGGATTCGTGGGATAGAGGTGGGTAAACAGGGTTTCAAAGTGTCGGCCTTTGCCGACGATATGCTCGTACATTTGCTGGCGCCGCGAGAGTCGTTGTCGAGACTGCTGGCTGAGTTTCAGAGGTTCGGGAGTTTTGCGGGTCTTCGGATAAATGCAGATAAGTCGGAGGCTTTGGATGTGTTGGGGGGGTTACGGGATGGATGGGGGGAGGTTTTTCCTCTGAAATGGGCCGAGCATGGGTTTAAATATTTAGGTATTATTTTAACTAGATTACCACAGGATTTATATTATACGAACTTTGAGAAAGTCTTCTCTGGGATGCGGCGTCAACTGCGAGCTTGGAACCCGTTACCGTTGGCATTATTGGGGAGAATTGCGGCAGTTAAAATGGTGATTCTACCACGTATACTTTATTGGCTTCAAACTTTGCCGGTCTGGTTATTACGAAGGGATTTGCATAAAATGGAGAGGGAGATACAAGGGTTTCTGTGGAAGGGGGCCCGAGCGCGGATCCCGATATCTCGTATGATTGGTGGGTGGCGTCAGGGGGGCCTGGGGCTACCGGATTTACGACTCTATGCCTTGGTTTGCCAGGTGCGGCATATTGGAGATTACTTCGGGGGAACGGACGTCTACACACCTAGAGGTCTAGAGGGGGCGCTAGTGGCTCCTTTCTCCCTAGTGGGGATCTTGCATGTGGACGGTAGGTATCTGCCAATGCGACTTACGCGGAATGTGTTGTTGAATGCGATGAGGCGAACATGGAAACAATTAAATGGCTTTTGGCAGCATAATTGGCAGGTATCTAGCTGGCTACCGGTACAAGGCAATGTACACTTTGCCAGGTTCAGATTCGAAAGCGTTTAAGCTATGGCATCGGCAGGGACTACATTACTTAGGGCATGCAGTAGACCTTACGGGTAAATGCAAGCCGTTTTCGGAATTACGTGAGGAGTATAAATTACCCAGCACGCACTATTTTGCGTATCACCAGCTCTCTCATTATGTGGCTACGCTACCCCGGGAAGAACTGGGGGAGGACCGGTCGAAGCAGATTATTGATTTTCTGGAACTTGGGGGGGATTCACCCCTGACGATAGCTGGGCTGAGGACTAAGCTGGAGTGCTTTGGGGTGGTACCGGACTATGGGAGGGCGGTGGTAGCCTGGGGAGGAGAATTGGGCCGCGAAATCCCACCAGGCACGATTTGTATGGCGGTGGGGCGGATAATAGAACTGGCGGAGGGAGCACGTTGGAGGGAAATCCAATATAAGGCCTTGACTCGGGTACATTTTTCTCCGAGACGAGCGTTACGGAGTTGTATTACGCACGATGGGTCTTGCCCTCGGTGTCTCACGCCATTGGCAACTTTAACTCATATGTGGTGGCAGTGCAGGCGCATCCTTCCGTATTGGTCCCATATCCGCCGCTATATTATGAGACTATTACAACAAAGGTTTCCTTGGACCGGTGGTTTAGTTATCCTGGATCAATTGCATCCGACCCTACCTACCGGGAGATGGGCACGCTTATTGGTGCGTAAAGCATGTTTGGTGGGGAAAGGTCCGATTTTACATAGCTGGAGAGATCGGAACCTGCCCACGTTTACGGAGTGGCGCAATAATTTCCATCAGTTGATGCTGGCAGAGCGCTGGAGGGCTAGGGGCTCAGTGAAGCGGTGGTCCACCTTTCTGCTGATTTGGGAACCCTATATCCAGAACTTGGGCCCCCGATGCCAGAGCGAAATAGTGAATGTGGGTCTTTAAGGCATGGCCCATAAGGTGCGGAGACGGTACCAGACATTGCTGAGTAGTGTACTGAGGCACTGCCGTGGAGTTCGGGGTGCGATGAGGGGGAAGGGGGGGATAGGGGGTTAATGGGGGGGGGTAGGGAGGGGGGGGGTTGTTCTGAAGACTCAAAAAAGGGGAAAATGTTTAACCATGATTGCCGTTTGCTATTCCTGATTGTGCTTTGCTACGGCGACATAACTGTCATTGTCCTGGCCTCCGAGGAGATAAGATACCACTCCTCGATGGCTTCTTGCCGAGTTTTGTACGGTATGTTATGTTGCTGCTGGTTAATAAATAAAGTTTTCAAAAAAAAAAACATGCTCAGGATGTTTCCAAGTTTTTGAATCGTGCAGTCTTTGACTGCTTTGAATGCATAAGCAGAACCTCTGCCATTGCCATAGGTGCACGTAGAATTGCCTGGCTCCAGGCATCTGACTTGGAAATCTGGGTACAGGACAAACTGGGGAATATACCTTGCACAGAAGAGAATCTTTGACAAGAATTGGCAGGAAGAAAGCAAATGAGATAGATGCTGACAATATCACTTTCGATAGATTGTCTAAATCTACAGCTGATCCTGTGAGGAAAAGATCCTCTAAGAAACCATTCTTCAGCAAGAAGGAAAAGTTTTATCCCTCCTATACCCAGCAGGGACATCGTTTAGGTCAGTCTGCCCAAAAGGGACAGCTGCAACAACTTAGACAACAAAGGAAACCAAAAGCAGCTAAGCCTCAACCGGCTCAGCAGACTCAGCCTCCACAGGGACTTGGACTCCTGTCTAGAGAACTTTGCCTTCCTGGCCCTGAATGGCCCAGAACCCTCCACCATCCCAGAAAGGTTGTCATTTTGCCCCCAGATGGGGTCAGATAACAGCAGAAAATTGGACTCTGTCTATTGTAAGAGAGGGGTACAAGCTTCATTTCCTCAGCATGCCCCCTCCTACAGTGGTAAGACAGTTCAATTCTCAGACCTCTCCCAACGACCGGTTAGGTCAAGAAGTCACTATGCTCCTTGCTCAAGGGGCAATAGAAGAGGTACCCATTCCCCAGCGGGGGTACAGGGTTTTACTCCTCCTATTTCCTTATTCCAAAGAAAACAGGAGGTCACAGACCCATTCTAGACCTCAGAGAATTGAACAAATTCCTGTTCAGAGAGAAGTTCAAAATGATTTCTCTAGGAACGCTGCTGCCATACCTTCAGAGTCAGGATTGGCTTTGTTCTCTAGATCTCAAGTATGCATACATACATGTTCTCATCCATCCAACTCACCGAAAGTTCCTTCGATTCCTGTGTCAAGGGAAGCACTACCAATACAGGGTTCTTCCTTTTGGCCTGGCCTCTGCACCAAGGGTGTTCACAAAATGCATGGCTGTGGTAGCAGCATTTCTCCGCACCCTGGGAATATTCGTCTTCCCTTACTTAGACGACTGGCTCATTCGAGCCCCTTCAGAGCTAGAGACCAGGTTTGCTCTGTCTTGCACAATGCGCATCCTTCAGTATTTGGACTTGTCATAAACTTCCCAAAGTCCAACCTTGCTCCCACTCAATCCCTAATGTTTATAGGAGCTCTTCTGGATAACAGACAGACAAGGGCCTACCTTCCACAGCCCCGCTGCCTTCGCATTGTGCAGTTAGCTTCCCAAGCAGTGCTAAAACCTCACCTCACTGCTCGGGAAAATGTTACAGTTGTTAGGCCACATGGCATCCACCGTGCTTGTGGTTCCTTATGCTCGCCTCCCTATGAGGGCAGCCCAGTGGACCTTATCCACTCAGTGCACTCAGGCATCAGGTTGCCTGTCAGACAAAATAGCAAACTCAGATCGCCTTATTTTGTCCCACCAATGGTGGCAGTCACCCAAAAACCTTTTGGTGGGGTCTCCTTTTCAGCAACCCCACACCCCAAGCCACTGTAACAACAGATGCTTCACAGGTGGGTTGGGGAGCCCACCTGCAAGGCCTGTCTACCCAGGGTACCTGGACTCCACAGGAGGCCTATCTCCATATCAGTCTCCTGGAGCTCAGAGCAATCTTCCTTGCTCTTCGGGTATTTCACACCCAGCTTCTATCTTCCAGGCATTCAAAACTCTTGGGCAGACAGACTCAGTCAAGTTCTGCTTCCGCACGAATGGTCTCTCCATGCAGACCAGGTGGCCAAATTTTTTTAAATTTGGGGAACCCCGGACATAGACCTCTTTGCAAGTCCACTGAATGCCAAACCTCCCCGGTTCTGTTCCAGAATTCCGACTCGAGGTTGTCAGGCCAAGGATGCTTTCCTCCTCCATTGGGGTCAGGACTTCCTGTATGCCTTTCCACCCATTCCCCTAATTCCCAAAACCCTGTTCAAGCTTCAGAGACAGAGGTCATATGTTTCTCATAGCTCCACGTTGGCCACGGCAAATGTGGTACCCTCTGCTCCTACATCTCTCTCAAGCTCTGCCTCTGGAGTTAGGATCTTCTCCAGATCTCCTTTCTCAAGAGGACGGGATGCTGTGGCATCCCAATGCCCAGTCTCTGTATCTCAGGGCCTGGTTGCTGAAAGCCTAGAACTTCACGGTCTTAACCTTTCCCAGCAGGTGAAGGATATCATTCATGCTTCCTGGAAACCTTCCACAAGACGCTCTTATGCATTCAAGTGGAAAAGGTTTACCATATGGTGCTCGCAGAAGGTTCTTAACCCTCTTACGTTACCTCTGGAATCATTACTGGAGTACCTCCTTTATTTGTCAAATGCAGGGCTTAAGACTAATTCAATGAGAGTCCATTTGAGTGCTATTGCAGCTTCTTTCAAGCCTCTCAATGGACAACCTATTTCCTCTCATCCTCTCATAGCGAGATTTATGAGAGGCCGCCTTTTAACGAAGCCTCCCATTAAGCCACCACCGGTGGCATGGGACTTGAATCTGGTATTTGGGCAGCTCATGAGACCGCCCTTTGAACCATTAGCCACTACCTCTTTGAAATTCCTTTCCTGGAAAGTTATCTTTTTCATTGCAATCACATCAGCACATCGCATCAGTGAATTGCAAGCCTTGGTGGCTGATCCTCCTTATACAAGGTTCCATTATAATAAGGTAGTCCTTAGGACTCATCCACACATTATGCCAAAGGTGGTCTCGCCCTTTCATTTGAACCAAGCGGTTTACTTTCCTGTTTTCTTTCCAAGGCCTCACGCCTCAAATGCAGAAAGGAACCTTTGTACTTTAGACTGTAAAAGAGCTTTGTCCTTTTACTTGCAAAGGACACAGCAACATAGAAAATCCTCTCAACTCTTTGTTGCTTTTGATCCTAGTCATTTGGGACTTCCAGTCTCCAAAAGGACACTATCCAGCTGGATTGCACAGCGTATATCTCTTGCCTATGAGACTAAGAACCTTCCTCTTTAAGACCATGTCACTGCTCACAATGTGAGAGCCATGGCAGCCTCAATGGCTCATCTTCACTCTGTGTCTATCGACGACATCTGTCAAGCAGCTACTTATGCTTCGGGTTCATACCTTCACAGCCCATTACTGCTTAGACAAGGACTCCCGCCGGGATGCCTTGTTTGGTCAGGCTGTTCAACACCTGTTCCACACTTAATCAACTCCTACCCACCATCCCTGGTAGGATACCAGAGATCCATTGGGGAAGTGGAGCCCTTTCACAAGGGCACACAACTTTTTGGGGCCATCTCCCTGGCATCTGCAGCTAGGGAGTCCCCCATATGTGAAGACTACATTCCTGCTTGTTCCTGGATATAGCATAGTTACCTGTAACAGGTGATCTCCAGGAACAGCAGGAATTTAGTCTTCACAACCCACCCACCTCCTCTCTCTATCTCTCTCTCTTTCTCTTTCCCTCTCTCTTTTGTCTCAGCTATAAACTCAACTGGAGAGGGACAGTTGGGGAAGGCAGCACGCAGGCGCTGTAGGATGCTCCCAAAAGCTTTCCTTTTGGACGTTGGGGAGCTTTCCTGCACAGGCTCCGTCGGTACCGACGATACCCATATGTGAAGACTAAATTCCTGCTGTTCCCGGAGATCACCTGTTACAGGTGAGTAACTATGCTTTATCAGTGGTGTGCCACAGGAATCTCTCCTTGGTCCAATTCTTTTTAACATCTTTGTTAGTGATATTAGGGAAGTGCTGTCGGGTGAGGCTTGCCTGTTCATGGATGATACCAAAATCTGCAATAGAGCAGACACCCAGGAAAGAGTAGATAACATGGGGAGGGATCTAGCTAACTTGAAGAATGGTCTAGAATTTGGCAGCTGAGATTTAATGCTAAAAAATATATAGGGTTATGCATTTGGGCTGCAAAAATCAAGGGAGTGATATGGTGTAGAAGGTGAGGTACTTCTGTCCACGAAAGAAGAGCCAGACCTGGGCATGATTATTTCTGATGTTAAAGTGGCTAAACAGGTAGAAAAGGTAATGGCGAAACCAGAAGGATGCTTGGGTGCATAGGAAAAGGAATGGCCAGATGAAATAAAGGAGGTAATAGTGCCTCTGTATAAGTCTGCTGTGCAACCTCATTTGGAGTATTGTGTGCATTTCTGGAGACCACACCTTCAAAAATATATAAACAGGGTGAAGTTTGTGCAGAGGGTGACTACTAAAATTGTCAGTGGTCTTTGTTATAAACCATATGGGGACAGACTTAAATATCTTAATATGTATACATTAGAGGAAAGGCACAGAATAAGCAGGACAACAGAACCACCATGGAAAGGAACACTGTATTCAAAGTCTATGAGGTCAACCCAATACATGTTTCTACCGGGTGGAGTCCTTCAGGGGTTATGACCTTTACAATAATTAATATGTTAGAGGGAAATACCTTTGTGGCATAAATGCACAAGAGGAGAGCCTCTTTCAATTGAAAATAAGCTCTGCAATGAGGAGACGTAGTATTTAGACTGAAAGGGGATATTCTCCAGGACCAAGCAGGAAGTCAGTCCTCACATAAGGGTGACATTGACGTTGATGGAGCCCCCATGCGGAGCATTTTCCCAGCTTTCTAAGAAAGCCTTTGGGAATACATCCACGCATGCGTGGTCCCCTTCCTGCCCAAAGGTGCCATCTTGCTCATTCTTTCTTTTTCCATGGAGCCCAACGGACGTGTCCGTGTCACCCGGAAAAGTTAGATTTTTTTCTGCGATTTTCGCTCTCTTTTGTCTGGTTTGATGCCAGTTCCCCTTCCCGCCTGGGTTCGGTACACCGGTATCGACCCGATCCCTATTTTTCGTTTTTTTGCCCTTCGTGGCACGCGTTCACGCTTTTTTTTTTTTCTTTTTCCCTGGAAGGCTGGTCTTTTGACCTCGCGGGGGCCCTTTTTTCCCCGATGGCCTCCAGTGGTTTTAAAAAGTGTGATCGTTGTAAGAAGCTCATGTCTCTTACCAACACACACGACTGCTGCCTGCGTTGCCTCGGGCCAGACCATGATCCCAAGGTCTGTGTCCCGTGTGGAAAGATGTCCACCAAGGCACTCAGAAGCCGGCAGCATCAGAAGGAGAGAATTTTTTCTGCCTCTGCCTCTGGCCGAGCCCGGACTTCGTCAGAGGCCTCGACGTCTCGGGAGTCTGACCCCAAGCTTCGTCGGGGTTCCTTTGAAAGGGGGTCCCCCAGTCGGGAGCATAAGAGGAAAAGGAAGCTCGTGAGGGCGTCGTCGGAGGATACCCCTGGTTCCTCGAGGGCCAGGTCCCGGACCCCTGACCGCCGCCCCGGGCCTTTGGAGCTGGAGAAGCTGCCTAAGGTGCCTCGTATAGAGCCAGAGTCCGTCGAACACGTAAGTCCTGTTGTCCTCAAGGACTCTCCTCCCAGGGAGCCGACGTCGGGCCCGGTGCCGCTGGGGCCTGAGTCGGTGGCTGCTGAGTCTCCTGAGCTTGGACTCAGGCTGACAGCCTTGGAGTACAGACTGTCTGCCTTCATGGATCAGCAGTGGGTGCTGATGGCCTGCTTGACTGGTGCATCTGCCCCGACCACCGGGACGTCGACATCCAAGTTGACCCCGGAGACCGAGCCGGTTCTCGAAGCCATGAAGGACCGAGTCCGGACTCGGTCATGGTTCCCCTCGACCTCCTGTTTGGGACTGAGGGCATCGACACCGATGGCCCCGGCCCCGGCGTCGGGGCGGGTGCTACCGGAGCCCACACGGTTGGAGCCCCTCGACTCTTCCTCTGATGGGTCTGCGTGGGAGACGGAGGATGAGGAGTCCCCCGATACCTTTCGGACTCGGTGTGTCCCTTCAGACTCATCACAGTCCAAGCCCCAGAGTAGGTCCCCACTGGAGAACACCCGGTTCTCGGAGTTTGTGAGGGACATGGCCAAGGCTTTGGCTGTTCCTGCAGATCCCGAGGAGGAGCCGAAGAGCTCGATGCCCTACAGTATGACTCTCCCCCCAGGGAGGCCTTTACTGTGCCGGTTCCTCCGATGCTGGAACGGCTCCTCTTCCGAATGTGGTAGGCACCGGCCTTGGTGCTGGTTTTGAGCAAGCAGATCGATTCCATGTACGAGTCCGAAAGAGCCCTGGATTCCAGAAGGCGCAGCTGCCGCACCATTCTGTGGTTGTGGAATCGGCCGTGAACTCTACGAAATCGTAAAGAACTTCACCAAGGAACCCTCCAACAGAAACGAACAACAAATAGACCCACAGATCTTCGCTGACCACCTCAAGAACAAATTCACTGCAACACCCAAGAACAACAGCGCGTCAGTGAAATACAAGACATCCGAACCTGAATGGAGCTGGGGCACATTCGACATCCCATCAAATGAACAACTCTCCAAGATCATCACTGACCTCAACACCAGCACCACCCCTACAGATCCCTGCCCAGTAGCCTGGATCAAAGCAACGAAAAAGGAACTAACACCAGTCGTACGGAAAATAGTAGATAACTCCCTCTCCAAGGGAACAATGCCAAACTCCCTGAAGCTAGCCACAATACGTCCAATCCCCAAGAAAACCACCCTGGCTAAAACTGACCCAGCCGCCTACAGACCCATATCAAGCTTACCATTCCTGTCCAAGATCATCGAGAAAACAGTCCAACACCAGCTCCAACAACACATTGACATCTACAATCCACTGGACCCCAATCAACACGGTTTTCGACCCAGACATGGGGTTGAAACCATACTGATCCAGCTATTCGACAGCCTTTTGAGGGCAATAGACAACACCAGAATGGGCGTCATCACGATATTCCTAGATATCTCCTCAGCTTTCGACACTGTCTGCCACACAACCCTACTAAACAGACTACAGGAGGCAGGCCTACACAGTACTACTCTGAGCTGGTTTACATCTTACCTCACCAACAGACAACTACAAGTCAAGTGTGGAACAAAGACCTCTCAACCGTTCAGAGCCACTCAAGGAGTCCCACAAGGCTCAGCTCTCTCCGCCCTGCTATTTAACATCTACGTACAACCCATATGCACCATCATCAAGGACCACAAGATTCAATACACCATATACGCAGATGACATAATGATATACACACCAATCAAACTGGACAACCCAGACTACTCCAACATAGCCAACTGCTTCCAACAAATGGCAACCTGGCTGCAAGAAAACAACCTATCAATAAATTACATCAAAACCGAAGCTCTATTCATCACAAGAAACCGGAGATTCTCACCATCGGCCACCATCAACCTAAACAACACCATCATACCGGTTAGACAAGAAATAAAATACCTGGGAGTAACGCTCGACAAGGACCTCAACCTCCAGTCCCACATTGCAAAAATAACAGAGTGCTTACATCAAAATGAGGACAGTCAGAAGGCTCAAACCCATCCTCGCCCATGAACACTTCCGAACAGTCTGTCAAGCCATCATCACTCCAACCTTAGACTATTGTAATCACGTCTACCAAGGACTACCTAAAAAGATAATAAAACCACTACAGCTAGCACAAAACACAGCCGCACGACTCACGACAGATCACACAATTCACGATCACATCACCCCCATACTGTACCACCTACACTGGCTCCCAATCAGCTCCAGAATCCAATTCAAAGTACTTCTACACATATTTAAAATAGTACACAACCTATCAGCAGACAGCCTACACCCTCTCATAAAAACCGATGACAACAGGAGACTAAGAAGAAAAGGAACCTCAGACACCATCAGAACACCAAAAGAATTTGCTAAAACAAGGCTGGCCACATCAAGGAGGGCACTCTCCCTGGCAGCACCCGCTATATGGAACTCTCTCCCAGACCACATAAGATCAACCAAGAACCTCAAGGACTTCAGAAAACTTCTCAAGACTGATCTATTTACAGTACATTTCAAGGACCTCACATAAATTTTCTACCTCAAGACATTACAGGATCACGATCCTACCTCCAAGACATTACAGAATCTCAATCCTAGCACGCCTCTCAAACAGCCCCATTTTGTATATATGTATATAGCTCATTATGTAAATAGTTCACCGATATAATCTAACGCACTGCCCCACACACTACACTTCTCAGTTCTCACACTGCATGCTACAAACCACACTTTATTATTGATTTTGATTGATGTGCCACACCGCCTTGATTTAACGATAAGGCGGTATACTAAATCCTTCTAAATGAATAAAATAAATAAGATGCACTCCGCGGTGCCCCGGTAGGGAGGCTCGGAACCTGGATGCCATCGGCAGAAAGTGCTTCCAGGGCTCGATGCTTAAGAACATAAGATATGCCATACTGGGTCAGACCGAGGTCCATCAAGCACAGTGGCCAATCTAGGTCATACATACCTAGCAGTATCCCCAAAAGACACAGGTTCCACAATGCTTGTACTGGCTCATGCATTGATTATCCTGGGTCCGTTTTTAATAATGGTTTATGGACCTTTCCTCCAGGAACTTTTCCAAACCTTTTTTAAACCCAGCTACACTAACAGCTCTTACTACATCCTCCGATAACAAATTCCAGAGTTTGATTACACGTTGAGTGAAAAAATATTTTCTCTTATTTGTCTTAAATAGTTTACCCTGTAGCTTCGTTACATGTCCCCTAGTCTTTCTATATTCTGATAGCGTAAACAATCGATCTACGTTTACCCGTTCCACTCCATTCATTAATTTATAGACCTCTATCATATCTCCCCTCAGCCGTCTCTTTTCCAGGTTGAAGAGCCCTAACCTTTGTATCCTCTCTTCATAGGAGTAGCCTTCCCCTTTACCACTTTGGTGGCTCTTCTCTGTACTTTTTCTAATAACGCTATATCCTTTTTAAGATTCGGCGACCAGAACTGCACACAATATTCAAGGTGCAGTCGTACCATGGAACGATAGAAGCATTATAATATCCTATTTTGTTCTTCATTCCTTTCCTTATGGTACCTAGCATTCTATTTGCTTTCTTGGCCGCCGCTGCACACTGGGCGGAGGGTTTTAACATGTTATCCACGATGACTCCTAAATCTTTTTCCTGGGTGGTGGTTCCTAGTGTGGAACCTTGCATCGTGTAACCATAGTGTGGGTTCTTTCCTAGGTGCATAACTTTGCACTTGTCCACATTAAATTTCATCTGCCATTTGGATGCCCAGTCTTCCAATTTATCCAGATCCTCCTGCAGTTTGCCACAGTCCTCTTGGGTTTTAACAACTTTAAACAGTTTTGTATTGTCTGCAAATTTGATAACCTCACTAGTTATTCCCTTTTCTAGGTCATTTATGAATATGTCAAAGTACCGGACCCAATACAGATCCCTGGGGTACTCCACTATTCACCTTTTTCCATTGGGAATATTGGCCATTTAGCCCTACCCTCTGCTTTCTATCTTTTAACCAGTTCCTGATCCACAATAGTACACTGCCTCCTATCCCATGACTTTTTAGTTTTGCCAAAAGTCTCTGATGAGGGACCTCGTCAAAGGCTTTCTGAAAGTCCAGATACACTATATCAACCGACTCACCTTTGTCTACCTGTTTATTCACACCTTCAAAAAAACATATCAGATTAGTAAGACAAAGATCTTCCTTGTCTAAAGCCATGTTGGCTGTCTCCCATTAGGCCATGACTATCTACATGCTCTGTAATTTTGTTCTTTATGATGGTTTCTACCATTTTCCCCGGTACTGACGTCAGGCTCACCGGTCTGTAATTTCCCGGATCACCCCTGGAACCCTTTTTAAAAATTGGTGTTACATTGGCGACCCTCCAATCTTCAGGTATTACAGATGATTTTAATGAAAATTCACATATTACCAATAGCAGGTCTGCAATCTCATATTTCAGTTCTTTCAACATCCTTGGATGTATACCATCTGGTCCAGGTGATTTGCTATTATTCAGTTTATCAAATAGTTGTAATACATCTTCCCGGTGTAGTGATATATTTTATTTATTTATTTATTTACATTTCTTATATACCGCACTATTTGCGATCAGCGCGGTTTACATAAAACTAAAAGTATCCGACAATAAACAAGAGTCAGGTCATTACAGTGAACAGGAGCAATAAACTTGGATAACAGGGGAAACTATTTACATGTGTGGAACATTGAAATAGGTAACTGTATGAATGTAGGGTAGAGTTATTGTGTGTTGGTCATACATGGTGACTGTGGTTCGGAACATTGAAATAGGTAACTGTATGAATGTAGGGTAGAGTTATTGTGTGTTGGTCATACATGGTGACTGTGGTTCGGGGGAGTCTATGAGGTATTTGATAAAGAGGAGGTGTTTTAAGGTCTTCCTGAACTGGCTCAAGTTGGGGATAGCTCTGATGTGAGGTGGGAGGGAGTTCCAGAGGCTTGGGGCGCTCAGACTGAAGGCTCTATTTGAAGTTGCTATGGAGCATCTTGTCATGGCTTTTGGTATTGCTAGCATGTTGGTTGAAGCGGTTCTTCTTATCCTGTTGGGTGTGGGTGGTTGTATGAGGTCACATATTGAGGAGGCGGATAGCCCGTTGATGGCCTTGAATGTCATCACTAAAGTCTTGAAGCTAATCCTGGCTTGAATATATCTCTCAATTCCTCTGCAGTATCACCTTTAAATACCACTTCAGTCTTGGGTAACATCCCTACATCTTCCTCAGTAAAGACCGAAGCAAAGAATTCATTCAGTCTCTCTGCTATAGCTTTGTCTCCTCTTACTGCCCCTTTTACCCCCTATCATCTAACGGTCCAATTGACTCTCTCACAGGCCTTTTGCTATGAATGTACTTGAAAAAGTCTTTATTTCGTGTTTTTGCTTCCATAGCAAGTTCCTTCTCAAATTCTCGCTTTGCCTGCCTTATTAATGCTTTGCATTTAACTTTCCAGTGCTTGTGCTGTTTCCAGTTTTCGTCGTTTGGCTCTTTTTTTCATTTCCTGAAAGATGCTTTTTTGGCAGCAACAGCCTCTCTGACCTCACCTTTAAACCATGCTGGCAGTTTTTTGGACTTTCTTCCACTTTTCTTAATGCGTGGAATACAGCTGGTCTGGGCTTCGAGGATAGTATTTTTAAATAACACCCAAGCTTGCTGTAAGTCTTTAACCTTTGCAACCGCTCCTTTTAGTTTTTTCTTAACTATATTCCTCATTTTATCATAGTCTCCCTTTCGAAAGTTAAAAGGTAGTACTGTGGATTTCTTTACTATCCCTCCTCCACTAATTAAATCAAACACGATCATGCTATGATCACTATTGCCAAGTGGTCCCAACACCCTTATTTCTTGCACCAGATCTGGTGTTCCACTAAGGACTAGGTCCAGTATGGCTTCCCCTCTGGTTGGTTCATGAACCAGCTGCTCCAAGAAGCAGTCATTTATTTCATCTAGAAACTTTATCTCCCTAGCATGTCCTGCCGGGACACTGACCCAGTCGATACCGGGGTAATTGAAATCACCTATTATTACTACTCTGCTGTGACTTTTTTGTTAGCTTCCTTGATTTCTTTGAGCATTTCATCATCCATTTGTTCATTCTGGCCAGGCGGTCGATAGTACACCCCCACTGCCTTCACCTTCCCCTTCATACATGGAATTTCAATCCATAGAGATTCTACAGCAAATTTTGTTTCCTGCAAAACTTTAATCTTTTCTGACTCAATGCCCTCTCTAACATAGAGTGCAACACCTCCACCAATTTGATCAGTTCTATCATTACGATATAGTTTGTATCCAGGTATCACAGTGTCCCACTGGTTATCCACCTTCCACCATGTCTCTGAGATTGCAATCATATCTAACCTCTCATTTAGTGCTATATATTCTAACTCTCCCATCTTATTGTTTAGACTTCTAGCATTTGCATACAAGCATTTTAGAGACTGTATTTTATTAATATTAATCTTGCTATTGGTAGGCATGAATAATTTGGAATCCTTACGCTCTGTCTGCACCGTACTCAAGGGCATTTGGGCTACTATACTCTTTTTGTGGAACCCCACTGCTTTTGGTAGTATCATTCAAGGATACCTTCTTCTGAACCATCCGCTCTTGGGCGATTGTCGGCTTTCCCCTGTTTTCTAGTTTAAAAGCTGCTCTATCTCCTTTTTAAAGGTTAATGCCAGCAGTCTGGTTCCATCCTGATTAAGGTGAAGCCCATCCCTTCGGAAGAGCCCCTCCTTTCCCCAGAATGTTCCTCAGTTCCTAACAAATCCAAAACCCTCATCCTTGCACCATCGTCTCATCCACGCATTGAGACTCCGGAGCTCTGCCTGTCTTTTGGGTCCTGCACGTGGAACGGGAAGCATTTCGGAGAATGCTGTCCTGGAAGTTCTGGATTTCAACTTCCTACCTAAAAGCCTAAATTTAGCCTCCAGAACTTCCCTATCACATTTTCCTATGTCATTGGTACCGACATGTACCAAGACAGCAGACTCCTCCCCAGCACTATCTATGATCCTATCTAGGCGGTGCGTGAGGTCCGCTCCCTTCGCACCAGGCAGGCATGTTACCAGGCGATCCTCACGTCCACCAGCCACCCAGCTATCTACATGCCTAATGATTGAATCACCAACTATAACAGCTGTCCTGACCCTCCCCTCATAGGCACATGGCCCTGGAGAAACGTCCTCGGTGCGAGAGGGTTTTACATCACCTGGAGGACAGGTCCTACTTACTGGATCATGTCCTGCCACACCAGGGTGATGCTCTCCTGTCACGTGACCTCTCTCCTCCATGGCAACAGGGATGCTGCCAGACTGGAGGTGGGACTTCAGGACTATATCCCTGTATGTCTCGTCCATGTACTTCTCTGTCTTTCTTATGTCTTCCAGGTCTGCTACTCTAGCCTCTAGAGAACGGACTTGTTCCCTGAGAGCAAAGAGCTCCTTGCACTTAGTGCATACGTAAGACCTCTCACCAACTGGGAGAAAATCATACATGTGACACTCAATGCAAAAGACTGGAACGCCCCCATCTCGCTGCTGGAGTTTTGTCTGCATCTTAGTTTAAAGCTTGTGTTTAGGTCTTTAAATTCTGTATTTACTAAGGGTTGGTGTAGATGCTTATACTAATAAAAATGTATCTTATACTTCTAATATACCTTGTTAACCTGAAGCTTAATTAATCTCAGGTCCTCAATGTATGACTGATTTGGATAAAGAGTTGCACCTGAGAGCAGCCCCTTTCCTCTTAGAAGTGTAAGTAGCTATAAAGCTACAATTACCCCAAGGGTGGGTGGGTGTTGGGGAGGGAGGGAGGGAAATAAGACCTATTAAAATAGGGCTGTTACAAGGTACCTTGTCCTGTACCCTCAGCAGTGGGGGGAGGGGGGTAGTCCCTCAGGTAGGCTAGAGCAGGAAAAAAAGTTTAAAACACAGCAGGTTCTGGGGACAGAGCAGGGAGAGATATGTAATTTAAGTAAACAGTTAACCTGGCTACCACACAAAGCCCAGTTGAGAGAGGCAAGGTAAGTTATACAGCTGAGAAAGCTGAAGTGCAAAGCTAAAGGGAACAGGGAGATGAAGCACACCAATAAAGACAAACAATAAATAATTAAACAGCTAGAACTCTCAGCAAATAATTGCTTGCCGTGTCCAGTCCTACCAGCTGTACATGGGCATGTACTTGTGGGACCTGGCTAAGGAAATAGCCGGGTTCTCTGCTGGCCTTTCCGGGGAACCTTTGCAGAGGTTCAAGACCTTGTCCTCGGGGATCCGAGAGTGCTCCAAATTCATCTCCCGGGTGGCCTACGATGACTTTGAGGCTTCGGCCCGAGTAGCGGCGGCCGGCATCGGTGCTCGACGCCAGGCATGGCTAAAGTCATCGGACCTCGAGCCATGGGTGCAGGAAAAGTTGGTCGATGTCCCATGCTGAGGTGAAAACCTCTTCGGCAAGCCCATGGCCGAAAAGGCTGCTGAGCTCGAGACCGAGACTCGGACAAGGCTGTCAAGAAAAACTTCTGCCCCTTCTCATAAGAAGAAGGGCTCTGGGAAGAAGGCCTTTTACCCGAGGAAGTCATCTGCCTACAAACCTTTCCCTCACTATCAGGCCTCCCCAGCAGGGTCAGCAGGCCAAGGGGCAGGGACATGGACCCCATAGGCAGAAAGCCCCCAAGCCTCCAGCTCCTCCTCCTACTCAGCAGGGAGGGGGTTTTTGACTCCCACTGCATAGCCTCTCCACCTCTGCTGGCCCATCTCAGCACGGGAGGTCGGTTGGTCCTGTTTACCCACCAGTGGCCGCTCATCACTAGAGATGCTTGGGTACTGAGCATAGTCCAGAAGGGCTACCTGCTCCATTTCCATCAAGTACCCCCCTCCTACTTTCCAGGGGAGCCTCCAAGGCCTACTCTGCATTGAGAACTCCTTCTCCAGGAACTGCAGTCTCCTTCAAGACAGGGTGGTGGAGCCTATACCTCCCCACCTGCTGGGTCAGGGCTTCTACTCCAGGTACTTTCTTGTGTCAAAGAGAACTGGAGGTCTCCGGCCCATTCTGGACTGGAGAAATCTCAACAAGTTCTTGGAAAAGGAAAAGTTCAAGATGCTTACTCTTGGGACACTGCTGCCCTACCTCCAGCAGGGAGATTGGCTATGCTCCTTAGATCTGAAGGATGCGTACACTCACATCCTCATTCATCCAGACCACAGAAAATACCTAAGGTTCGTGGTGGGAGGAAACCATTTTCAGTACAGGGTACTGCCCTTTGGCCTAACCTCCGCCCCACGGGTTTTCACAAAAAGCCTGACGGTGGTGGCGGCCTACTTGAGAAACCAGGGTATTTTGTCTTCCCCTACCTGGACAACTGGCTCATCAGGGGTCAGACTCTCCAGGAGGCCAGGCAAGCCACCCTCCATACTGTCTCTGTCCTTCAGCAACTAGGCTTTGTCATAAACTTTGCAAAGTCCACTTTGCTCCCCTCCCAGAACCTGGAGTTTATAGGAGCACGGTTAGACTCCCTGCAAGCAAAAGCTTACTTGCCAGCAGACAGAGCGGGAAGGATGATGGACTTGGCCAGCCAGTTTCTAGACAAACCCACTGGTTTCCGCCAGACTCTGTCTAAGGCTTCTGGGCCACATGGCATCGATGGTACATGTGACCCCCAATGCCTGCCTGAATATGAGGCCTACACAGTGGTGTCTCAGAACTCAGTGGAGGCAGGCCACAGGAAGCCTCCGAGACAAAGTAAGGGTGTCCAAACCATTCCTGAACTCCCTGCAGTGGTGGCTACACCCCCCCCCCCCCCAACCTTTTACAGGGAATTCCTTTTCAGGTACCTGTTTCCACTGTGGTACTCGCAACCGATGCCTCCTTGCAGGCCTGGGGTGCACGTTGTCTGGACAAGTGCACACAGGGCCTGTGGTCTCCATGGGAGGCCACGCAACAAATCAACCTGCTGGAACTCCGGGCGATACGCTTAGCCCTGAAGGCCTTCTCTCACACCCTGGCCCACCAATCTGTCTTGGTGCAGACAGACAACCAGGTAGCGATGTTCTATGTGAACAAACAAGGGGGCACGTGGTCCTGGCTCCTGTGTCAGGAGGCACTGGCCCTTTGCTCTTTTGCACTTCGACACAATATGTTGCTCAGGGCAGTCTATCTTCCTGGCCAGGAAAATTTCCTGTCCACCAAAGGAGCACCACACCACGTTGCTCAAAGGATACCCAGTCAATACTACGTGGTTTGAAATTGGAAGGATACTTTTATTAATCAATAATTCAACAACCTGAGAGCCCGACACAGGCCGTGTTTCGTTTTCACTTCCTCAGGGGGTTCAGGCGTGCTGCATGCATACAAACATAAATAACATGACAGATACAAATAAAAGTAAACATGCATATAAATTTATACTAAAATTATCATTAATATATAAAACAATCATTTAAGAACTGATAAGATTAAAAACATAAACTAAAAATATATAAACAAATAACTACATCTTGACATAAGTAAAATTATTGAAAGGGCGTGTAGATCACATATTACTAATATAAAATCATTACGCTATGTGTTAACCACCATAATGCTACTGTTGCCATATTTGTAGTAGACAAATAGGAGCAAGGAGTGAGTGTGTCAAAACAATATGTCTTAACGTAACAAATTACTATTATAAATACATATGGGCACAATAGAAACAATCAAAGTTAGCTCATAATAAATTAATTACTAAAATTATAAACTATAAGACCATAAATACATAAATACTTAAAACCCTAACTATAACATTATAAATACATAAATGCTTAAAAACCATGCCTAATGAATTCTAAAAAATAATTTAACACAGGCTCATACCCGTTCTTACGTTCAGTATTCACGGCTCAAACTTGATTCTCTATAAGAGCCGAATGAGCATATTCTCTATGATTAAAAACATAAAAGATTCGTCATCAAAACATTTACCAAGACTATAATATAGATTTCTTCATGGAGCATTTCAACTCTGTGACTGTCCTGCATTCCAAGGTAAAATATATAATGCATAGCATCTAAGTCTGCAAATATATCATCTATCCTTTTTAAATTGCCTAATCACTCATGATAATTGAATCTGTAAAACCGGGAAGTAAAACCAGAAAGAAACTACTATTCTGTAATATTAAAACTATAACATATCAATAATTTCTAGTTTTAATATAATGTTCTTTTAAAAACCATCAATGTCACTATTTTTATATTACATTAAAGTTAGCATGACATAATCGTTATCAGATGTTCTTTCTACCATGCGTTAAAACTGCCCTTCCTCATTTTTACTTGGTCAAATTCTTTAAAATCCATTATTTACTAGAGGCTACCCATATGTTTATTGCACTCAATACAATACCTAAAAAAGGAGAAAAAGAGGTTATCTGCTACCATCACCAGAGGATTTCTTGACTGCACCCAAAAAGAGCACCCACATCGGAGGCATCATTCTTTCAATATCTAGCAGCTAAAACCATGGACAATCAATTGTATTGCACTTACATATTTAAATATCCAAAAACCTTCTCTCTCAAAGACTACTAACATTTCGCTGGAAAAAACTTCTACCAACATCGGAACCACCCGCCTTTCACTATGCTCAGACGCGGGAATATTACCGTCTCCATTCAAATGGTATGCTTGCCACAATTATTGTAAAGATGTATCTGACTAACATCTGTCCGATTTCTCAAATTATTTGAAACTCCTTTACTTAAAACTACCCGTATGCATCTACTAGAGATTCCTCATATATACTTTTATGCCCTTGATTCAGTGCATAACCCCGAGAAAAAGAAGAGATTGCAATATCATCGGGGGATTTCAGCATGTCTATTCTTCCATCATCCGGCACCCAGGAACATGGACAAACTGTTTTAATGGCACTTACAATTAAGAATATCAGGAGATCTTCTTTCCCAAAAACACTACCAGCAGCTCGCTGAAAAGAATTGTCACCATCATGAACGCCCGCACTTGCACTGTACTTAAACGTGGGAAAAATGACGTATCTATTCAAGGAAATGCATGTGTCATCTTTTGCTAAGTAAAATCTTGCTGACGCTTCTTTAGTTTTAAATACTTTAAGCAAAAACGCTCATTCGGTCGTGAACTCTATTCCTTTTATCAAATCTTGCATACTATGCTGTTTTATTCCTATAGTTGCTCTAATATAATTTATTATCTCGTCGGAGTATGCAATATTCTATTATAACACTTTAACCACCATTATTCTGAATTTTTAATGAATGATATTGTCATTTTCCTAACCACCATTATTTATTTATTTATTTATTTATTTTCATTCTCTTATATACCGCGCTATTCTGCATCAGTGCGGTTTACATTGAACAAACTGAAATTACATTGAACAGGGCATTATAACTTGGAGATAACTATTTTTTTTTACAGGGAACATGGGCTATGGAGGGTTAAGTGGCTTGCCCAAGACCACAAGGAGCACCTGTGGGACTAGAAACCCCAGTCCTTCCAGCCCAAGGTTGCTGTCCTCTAGTGGGATTTGAACCCCCGACCTTCCGGCCTGAAGTACCTTGCCCCAACCACTAGGCCACTCCTCCACTCCATTATTCTGAATTTCTAATGAATGATATTGTCATTTTCCAGATATCCTGTCCTTTTTGGTACCAGGAAGTACCTGGAGTAGAAGCCTTGCCCTTTCATGTGGTTAGGCACCGGTTCCACCGCCTGTTCCTTTAGAGGACTTGCCAGTTCCTGAAGGAGGAGGTGTGTGTTCCTGTTTAGAGGGAGTCTTGGAGGCTCCCCTGGATAGTAGGAGGGGGGTAGCTGGTGGAAGTGGAGCATGTAGCCCTTTTGGACTATGCTCAGTACCCAGGTATCCCCTGTGATGGCTGGCCACCTGTAGGCGTACAGGGTCAGCTGACCTCCTGTGCTGAGTGGAGCCACCGGCGGAGGAGAGGCTATGCTGTGGAAGTCAAAACCCTGCTCCCTGCTGTACAGGAGCCGGAGCTGGCGGCTTGGGGGTCTTCTGCCTATGGGGCCCATGCCCCTGCTCCTTGGCCTGCTGGCCCTGTTGGGGAGCTGGGGAGGCCTGATACTGAGGGTAGGTTTTGTAGGCAGCACCCTTCCTCTGGAAAAAGGGCTTCTTTCCCGAGCCCTTCTTTTTTTTGAGAAGGGGTAGAAGTCTTTCTGGACAGCCTTGTACTGGTGAGAGTCTCAGTCTCAATTTCTGCAGCCTTTTCAGTCATGGGATTACCGAATAGGTTGACCTCGGCACGGGACATCGACCAACTTGTCCTGCACCCATGACTCCAGGTCCGATGACTATAGCCAGGCCTGCCGGCGTGCATCAATGCCGGCCGCGGCTACCCGGGCTGAAGCATCGAAGCCATCATAGGCTGCTCGAGAGAGAAACTTCGAGCACTCTTGAATCCCTGTAGACAAGGCTTTGAACCTCTGCAAGGGTTCCTCTGAAAGGCCAGCTGAGAACCCGGCAATCTCCTTTGCCAGGTCCCCTAAATACATACCCATGTACAGCTGGTACGTCTGGACACGGCAAGATAGCATAGAGCCCTGGAAGCACTTTCTACAGAGGACATCCAGGTTCCGGGCCTCCCGGGCGGGAGGCACCGAGGAGTGCATCTTCTGACTCTTCAGGCGGTACATGGCCGATTCCACAACCATGGAATTGTGCGGTAGCTGCGCCTTTTGGAACCCAGGGCTCTTACGGACTCGATAAATGGAATCGACCTGTTTGCTAAGAACCGGCGCCAAGGCCGGTGCCTCCCACATATGGAAGAGGAAGCCGTTCCAGCATCGGAGGAACCGTTACAGTAAAAGATTCCTTTGGAGGAAAATCATACTGGAGGGCATCGAGCTCCTTGGCTTGAGGCTCCTCTTCGGCGTCCGCAGGGAATACCAAAGCCTTGGCCATGTCCCTCATGAAGTCTGAGAACCAGGTATCCTCCGGGGGGGGGGGGGGATCTTCTCCGAAGCTCGGACTCCGGGGAGTCCAAAGGGACGCACCGCATCCGGAAGGTGTCAGGAGACTCCTCGTCCTCTGTTTCCCACACCAACTGCTCCGAGGAGGAGTCGAGTAGCTCTGGCCATGTGGGCCTCGGTGCCACCCGCCCCGACTCCGGGGGGGGGCACCGGCTTCGACGACCTCTGCCCACACGGGAGGTCGAGGGGGACCTTGGCCGAGGATCGACTTGGACTCGAGGATCGGCTCGGCCTCCAGGGTCGACTTAGACGTCGAGGTCCCGGTGGTCGGGACAGATGCACCCGACAGACCGGCGATCAGTACCCGCTGCTGTTCCATGAAGGCAGCTAAGCTGCTCTCCAAGGCCATCAGCCTGAGTCCAAACTCAGGAGACTTAGCAGCTCCCGACCCGGGCCCCGACGGTGGTTCTCCCGGAGAGCCCATGAGGACAACAGAACTTACATGACTCGGGGACTCCGGCTCCATGCGAGGCAGTTTGGATGGCCTCTCCAACTCCGAGAGCCCGGGGCAGCGGTCAGGGCTACGTGACCTGACCCTCGAGGGCCTCCACTGACCTGACCCAGGGGCCTCCACTGACGCCACCCTCACGAGCTTCTTGTTCCTTTTATGCTCCTGGGTGGGAGACCCCCTCTCAGAGGAACCACGACGGCGCTCGGGGTCAGACTCCCCAAGATGTCCAGGCCTCTGACGAAGTCTGGGCCCGGCCGGATGCAGACTCTGGAAAAAATTCTTTCACATTGATGCTGACGGCTCCAAAGTGCCTTCGACGTCAGTTTGCCACACGGGCCACCGACCAGCGGGTCATGGTCAGGCCCGAGGTATCGGAGGCAGCAGTCATGTGTGTCCGTTAGAGACAAATTTCTTGCACTGATCACATTTTTTGAACTCACGGGCAGCCATCGGGAAAAAGGACCCCTGCAAGGTCAAAAGACTGGGCTGCCAGTGAAAATAACAGAAAAAGAACGAACGCTAGTCAAAAAGAACAAAAACCGAAAAAAGTTCCGGACTCGATACCGGTGTACTGAGCCCAGACGGGACGGGGAACTGTCGACGAACTGGATAAAGAAACGCAAAAATCACAGGAAAAAAATCTACTTTTCCCGGGTGACACAAACTGTCCGTTGGGCTCCGCGGAAAAAGAAAGACTGAACAAGATGGCACCCTTGGATGGGAAGGGGAACGCGCAGGAGCGCTGCATTCCCAAAGGCTTTCTTTGAAAGCTGGGGAAATGCTCCGCATGGGGGCTCTGTTGGTGCCGATGTCACTCATATGTAAAGACTGACTTCCTGCTTGGTCCCGGAGAAAATTTTATTTTATTTTATTTTTTTTAAAGAAAGAAAAAAAGACAACACCGGTGGTGCCGGTGTAGGCGTCAACGGGAAGGCAGACGCGACCACAAAAAAGAAAACTTTCTGCGGTGACAGGGTTTGTAGCCTGTCGGCTCAGCGGAAAACAAAAAACTGAAGAGGGAGAGTTGGAAAAGGCAGGAAGGCAGTGACGCAGGTGCAGTGGGATCCTCCCAAAAGCTTTCCTATGGGACGCTGGGGAGCGTTCCCATGCAGGCTTTGTAGGTGCGGACGATATCCATATATGTGAAGACTCAATTCCTGCTTGTTCCTGGAGATTAAATGCTATAGTCCCTTTTTTCACTTTAGAGATCTTCTGTGTTTGTCTCATGCTTTTGTGAATTCAGATACTGTCCTCATCTCTACCTCCTCAACTGGGAGACTATTCCACGCATCTACCACTCTTTCCATAAGGAAATATTTCCATTTATTACTCCTGAGTCAGAGTAGTTACTAACCTTTAACAGGTGTTCTCCAGGAGCAGCAGGAATCAGTCCTCACATAAGGGTGACATCGACATCGATGGAGCCCCCATGCGGAGCATTTCCCCAGCTTTCTAAGAAAGCCTTTGGGAATACATCCATGCATGCGCGGTCCCCTTCCCGCCCAAAGGTGCCATCTTGCTCAGTCAGAGGACATAGCTAAAAGACAGCACAAAAGCAAAATGAACTATATACAACTGCAACTCCCAGGGCAGGAGGGAGGGTTGTGAGGACTGATTTCTGCTGCTCCTGGAGAACACCTGCTACAGGTGAGTAACTACTTTTTCTTCAGGAACAAGCAGGAAGTCAGTCCTCACATATGGGTGACTCCCTAGCTCTGGGCTACCAGGAACCCAGGCTGAAAAAATAGAGCTCCCTCTGTGAAGCCCCAGCATCAGGGAAAAAATTTCACTGAGAACAGATCCCACCAGTAGCCCAACAACAGGGCTGGAGGGCAGGAGTTGCCTAAACCTCAAAGAGATTCCGGGGTACTGCCTGACCAAAAGCACTGTCCCTACGGGACTCCCTCTCCAGGCAGTAATGGGCTGCAAAAGTCTGGCTTGAGGACCAAGTTGCAGCCCTACAGATGTCTGCCAATGGTACAGAACGGAGATGAGCTACTGATGCAGCCATTGCCCGGACACGGTGGGTTGTGACTCGACCCTGCAAGGGAAGGTCTGCTGCCCTGTAAGCCCAGGTGATACAGTCCGCCAACCATATGGACAAGGTACGCTTGGAGACAGGGAACCCCAAGTTGTTTGGGTCGAAGGAGACGAAGAGCTGAGTAGCCCTTCTATGACCCTCAGTACGATCAATGTAAAAGACAAGGCTCTTCTACAGTCCAGGGTATGCAGGACCTCATCAGCCCGGCTGGCATGGGGCCTAGGGAAGAATGTTGGAAGAACCACCTCCTGATTGAGGTGGAAAGAGGAGCCTACCTTAGGAAGGAACTTATGATGAGTTCTAAGGACTACCCTGTTCCTATAGAAACGAGTGTATGGCCTGTCACAGACCAAGGCTTGAAGTTCACTCACTCTTCTGGCTGAGGTCAGTGCCACTAGGAAAAGAGCCTTCCAAGAAAGGAAGCGGAGAGGACACGTAGCCATCGGCTCAAAGGGAGGGCGAGTAAGCTGCTGCAAGACCACATTCATTTCCCACTCAGGGGCTGGTGGACGGAGAGGAGGCTTTAGCAAGAGCAAGTCTCTGAGGAACCGGGACACCAAGGGGTGAACCAATAAAGAGTGCCCTTCCACCAGTGAGTGGTGGGCTGCCAGAGAAGAAGGTGTACTCGAACAGAATTGGACTTAAGACCCTGATTAGACAAGTGCAGCAGGTACTGAAGCACCACTGGCACAGGGCAGGAGAAAGGGTTCTCCTCGCGTTGGTCACACCACAAGGAGAACCATTTCCACTTCAGGGCATAGGTCTTTCTGGTGGATTGCTTCCTAGAGGCCAAGACCACCTCTTCAACTTCCTGAGGCAGGCCCCAGGGAGCCAGCACTACCCTTGCAGCCTCCAGGCCATCAAATTGAGAGTTTTGAGATTGGGGTGCAGAAGGGAACCCTGATCCTGAGAAAGAAGATCGGGTTGCAACCCCAGAGGGAGTGGGGTGTCCACCGCCAGCTGTAACAGAAGCGGGAACCAGGGCTGCCTCGGCCATCTGGGGGCTACCAAGATGACCGAGGCCCTGTCCCTTAGAATCTTGAACAAGGTTCGGGCCACCAGGGGCATGGGAGTAAATGCATACAGAAGGCCCCTGGACCATGAGATCAGGAAGGCATCCGTTGCGAATCTCGTGGGATGCGGTTGCCTGTAGCTGAACTGGGGCAGCTGCCGGTTCAGGGGACTGGCAAAGAGGTCGATGGATGGAAGTCCCCATTTCAGGAAAATGTTCTGAACCACAAAAGGGGCAGTTGCCATGCGTGAGGTTGTAGAACCCTGCTCAGTCTGTCTGCCAGGAAATTTTCCTGGCCAGGAAGATAGACTGCCTTGAGCAACATTTTGTGTCGAATTCCAAAGAGCAAAGGGCCTGTGCCTCCTGACACAGGAGACAGGACCTCGTGCCCCCTTGTTTGTTTACATAGAGCATCGCTACCTGGTTGTCTGTCTGCACCAAGACAGACTGGTGGGCCAGGGTGTGAGAGAAAGCCTTCAGGGCTAAGCGTATCGCCCGGAGTTCCATCAGGTTGATTTGTTGCGTGGCCTCCCATGGAGACCACAGGCCCTGTGTGCACTTGTCCAGACAACGTGCACCCCAGCCCTGCAAGGAGGCATCGGTTGTGAATACCACAGTGGAAATAGGTACCTGAAAAGGAATTCCCTGTAGAAGGTTGCTTTACTCACCTGTAACAGGTGTTCTCCAGGAGCAGCAGGAATCAGTCCTCATGACCCTCCCTCCTCCCCTGGAGTTGCAGTCATATACTTCATTTTGATTTTTTGCTGTCTTTTAGCTAAGTCATCAGACTGAGCAAGATGGCACCCTTGGGCGGGAAGAGGACCGCGCATGCACACTGCATTCCCAAAGGCTTTCTTTGAAAGCTGGGGAAATGCTCCATAGGAGGGCTCCGTTGGCGCTGACGTCACCCATATGTGAGGACTGATTCCTGCTGCTCCTGGATAACACCTGTTACAGGTGAGTAACTACACTAAAGACATGATCAAAATGAGGATGCAATAAAAATTTATTTTATTTATTTATTTATTTGTGTGCTTTTCTATACCGCCCCTTCCAGAGATCAGGGGCGGTCTACAGAGAACTTTTAAAACAATATAACAAAAACATTGGAATATTGCATTACATAGAACATAAATGACACATAGTAACTATATTACAGGGAAAGAAATACTTTAACTATTTACATGGTTGGGTAAAATACTGCTTATTAGACCGAGCCATAGAATTTAAAAGGATTTATTAAAACATTGCAGTAGAAACTAGAAGTGTGAAGTTCTAATGTGGTAGAGGGACTATTTGTGTTAGGACTGATTAGGGTTCAGTCTATACTAACAGGGAGTGAGTCTTGAGTTAGGTAGGGTAGACTTGTGTTAGTTTAGTTGTGTATTATTGCATAGTATGTTTGAATGTGGTTTGTAGGTTGCAGTAATGTTGAAAAAATAAGCTCATGACCTAGTAATGTTAAAAAAAAATAAGCTGATGACCCCCTCAGATGTCCGAAAAGCCAATAAAGCCACAAATAATTTTCACACTACGTCCCCATGCTTTGGAATGCTGTTCCGGCTGACCTAAGAGAAACCACTGACCTTACCACATTCCGCAAAAAACTAAAAACCCATCTCTTCAGCCAACATTTTGATAACCTATTGGAACCCCCAAGACAGACCACATCTAGATCACTGTATAAAAGAGACAATTCATCTAATTAGTACTCTTCACCCTCAATCACACAAAACACATTAAACCTCCTCAGACTTAAAATTTTACTCAAGGGTACTATCTACTGTACATAGTTAAGTTCAATGTTTGCTGTACATAGTTTAAACAGTTATATGTATCTGACCTTGTTCAATGTAAACCTCTTTTGATCTACTGAAAAAAAAAGTGGTATATAAATGCTAATAAATAAATAAAATAAATATTTGCACATCGCCACTGAGTAGAGGGCTGGGCCATGTCCATCCACCCCTTGGTGGGGATGGTTCATGTGTGGACTCCTTTTGCAGTCCCCAGTCCACCCACCGCCGGTAGCGTGGGACCTCATTGTGGTCCTAGGGAAGCTCAGGGGGGCCCTTTTTGAGCCCCTGGTGACCCGTTCTCTCAAGTACCTCTGCTGGAAGGTCATCTTCCTGGTGGCGCTCACCTCCACCGTGCGAGTAAGTGAGCTGCAGGCGCTTGTGGCGCAAAAGCCGTGCTCCAAGTTCCATAGGAATATAGTCCTTCGGACCCACTCAAAGTTATTGCCCAAGATGGTCTCAGCATTTCATCTTAAACAGGAAGTGATGCTACCCACCTTCTTTCCCAGGCCTCATGGCTCCAAGTCGGAAGCCTCCCTACTCACGCTGGACACTAAAATGCATCCTGTCCTTTGTCCAAAGGACTCAGCCTCATTGCCAATTGGTGCAACTCTGTGTCGTTCGATCCCAGTCACCTGGGAGTCACTGTCTCCCTCTCTCGATGGGTAGCCGACTGCATCATATTCGCCTACCAGCAAGCGGGGCTTTCCCTGGTGTGCCACATGACAGCTCACAATGTGCGAGCCATGGTGGCCTCTGTGGCTATCCTGCAGTCAGTGCCCTTGCTGGACATCTGCTGGGCAGCCGCCTGGTCCTCCGTGCACACCTTCACCAGCATACTACTGTCTGGAGGAGACATTCTGGAGTGATGATGCCTTCGGCCAGGCAGTATTGAAGGACTAGAACAGGGGACTGTTACTTCTGGAGAGAGATCTGCAATTGTGAGTATATACTTCTGGGAATTTTCTGAAGGGAATTCTTTCTATTAAAGCTATTTAATCTGTGAACCCACTATTTTTTGTTAAATCAGTCAGGGCCTAGTAGCAGCAGTTTAAGTTTAAATTTAAAACACAGAAGAGAGCTTTCTGGTTAAATTTAGAACCCAGCAGAGAGCTTGTAGTTTAAATTTCATAATAAGTTTGAGCCTAGCAGCAGCAAAGAGCTATAATTTAAATCAAATAAGAATATAGCTTACCTCAGCAGCACAGGACAGGGTACTGTGTAGCAGCCCACTTTTAATAAGTGTTATTTCCCTCCCTCCCCACACCCACCCACCCACCCCTGGGATAATCGTAGCTTTATAGGTACTTACACATCTTAAAACACAGGAGGTGCTCTCAGGTGAAGCTCGTTATCCAAATCAGCCATACACTAAGGACCTGAGATTAATTAAGCTTCAGGTGAACAAGGTATATTAAACGTATTAGGTACAGTTTTATTGGTATAAATATCCATAGCAACCCTTAGTAAGTAAAGAACTTAAAGATCTAAACAAAAACTTAAAACTAAGATGCAGACAGCAGTCCATCTGCGAGATGGGGGCTTTCCAGTTTTTTGCATTGAGTGTCACATGTATGATTTTCCCCAGTTGGTGAGAGGTCTTACGTGTGCACTAGGTGCAAGGAGCTCTTTGCTCTCAGGGAACGAGTCCATTCTCTAGAGGCTAGAGTAGTGGAAAACATAAGAAAGACAGAGGTACATAGACGAGACCTACAGGGATATAGTCCTGAAGTCCCACCTCCAGTCTGGCAGCATTCCTGTTGCCATGGAGGAGAGAGGTCACGTGACAGGAGAGCATCACCCTGGTGTGGCAGGACATGATCCTGTAAGTAGGACCTGTCCTCCAGGTGATGTAAAACCCTCTCGCACCGAAGATTTCTCCAGGGCCATGTGCCCATGAGGGAAGGGTTAGGACAGCCGTTATAGTTGGTGAGTCGATCATTAGGCATGTAGATAGTTGGGTGGCTGGTGGACGTGAGGATCACCTGGTAACATGCCTGCCTGGTGCGAAGGTAGCGGACATCACGCGCCACCTAGATAAGGTCTTAGATAGTGCTGGGGAGTAGTCTGCTGTCTTGGTATATGTCTGTACCAATGACATAGGAAAATGTGGCAGGGAGGTTCTGGAGGCTAAGTTTAGGCTTTTAGGTAGGAAGTTGAAATCCAGAACTTCCAGGGTAGCGTTCTACGAAATGCTTCCCGTTCCACGTGCAGGACCCAAAAGGCAGGCAGAGCTCCGGAGTCTCAATGCATTCATGAACCGACCAGACGGGAAGCCATATTAGACCTAGTCCTTAGTGGAACACCAGATCTAGTGCAAGAGATAAGGGTGTTGGGGCCACTTGGCAATAGTGATCATAGCCTGATCGCCTTTGATTTAATTAGTGGAGGAGGGATAGAAATGAAATCCACAGTACTACCTTTTAGCTTTCGAAAGGGAGACTATGATAAAATGAGGAAAATAGTTAAGAAAAAACTAAAAGGAGCAGTTGCAAAGGTTAAAGACTTACATCAAGCTTGGATGTTGTTGAAAACTACTATCTAGGAAGCCCAGACCAGCTGTATTCCACGCTTTAAGAAAAGTGGAAGGAAGTCCAAAAAACTGCCAGCATGGTTTAAAGGTGAGGTCAGAGGCTGTTGCCAAAAAAGCATCTTTCAGGAAATGGAAAAAAGAGCCAAACGACGAAACCTGGAAACAGCACAAGCACTGGCAGGTCAAATGCAAGGCACTGATAAAGAAGGCAAAGGGTGAATTTGAGAAGCTTGCTGCGGAAGCAAAAACGTGAAATAAAGATTTTTTTCAAGTACATTCGTAGCAAAAAACCTGTGAGAGAGTCGGTTGGACCATTAGATGATAGAGGAGTTAAAGGGGCACTAAGAGGCGACAAGGCGATAGCGGAGAGACTGAATGAATTCTTTGCTTCGGTCTTTACTGAGGAAGATGTAGGGATGTTACCCATGACTGAAGTGGTATTTAAAGGTGCGGCAGAATTGAAGGAAATATCGATACATCGGGAAGATGTATTACAGCTATTAGATAAACTGAAGAGTAGCAAATCACCTGGGCCGGATGGTATACATCCAAGGGTGTTGAAAGAACTGAAATATGAGATTGCAGACCTGCTATTAGTAATCTCTGAACTATCATTAAAATCATCTCTAATACCTGAAGATTGGAGGATCGCCAATGTAACACCAATTTTTAAAAAGGGTTCCAGGGGTGATCCGGGAAACTACAGACCGGTGAGCCTGACGTCAGTACCGGGAAAAATGGTAGAAACCATCATAAAGAAGAAAATTACTCAGCATGTAGATAGTCATGGCCTAATGGGAGACAGCCAACATGGCTTTAGACAAGGAAGATCTTGTCTTACTAACCTGTTATGTTTTTTTGAAAGTGTGAATAAACAGGTGGACAAAGGTGAGTCGGTTGATATAGTGTATCTGGACTTTCAGAAAGCCTTTGACAAGGTCCCTCATCAGAGACTTTTGGCAAAACTAAAGAGCCATGGGATAGGAGGCAGTGTACTACTGTGGATCAGGAACTGGTTAAAAGATAGAAAGCAGAGGGTTGGGCTTAATGGCCAATTTTCCCAATGGAGAAAGGTGAATAGTGGTGTACCCCAGGGATCTGTGCTGGGTCCGCTGCTTTTTGACACATTCATAAATGACCTGGAAAGTGGAATAACGAGTGAGGTTATCAAATTTGCAGATGACACAAAACTATTTAAAGTTGTTAAAACCCAAGAGGATTGTGGAAAATTGCAAGAGGATCTTGATAAATTGGAAGACTGGGCATCAAAATGACAGAAGAAATTTAATGTGAACAAGTGCAAGGTTATGCACCTAGGGAAGAACAACCCAAGCTATGGTTACACAATGCAAGGTTCCACATTAGGAACCACCACCCAGGAAAAAGATTTAGGCGTCATTGTGGATAACATGTTAAAACCCTCGGCCCAGTGTGCAGCGGCGGCAAAGAGAGCAAATAGAATGCTAGGTATCATAAGGAAAGGAATGGAAAATAAAACAAAAGATATTATAATGCCTCTATATCGTTCCATGGTGAAGACCGCACCTTGAATATTGTGTGCAATTCTGGTCGCCATATCTTAAAAAGGATATAACGTTATTAGAAAAGGTTCAGAGACGAGCCACCAAAATGGTAAAGGGGATGGAAGGATACTCCTATGAAGAAAGGCTAAAAAGGTTAGGGTTCTTTAACCTGGAAAAGAGACAGCTGAGGGGAGATATGATAGAAGTCTATAAATTAATGAACGGAGTGGAACGGGTAAACGTAGATCGATTGTTTGTTATCAGAATATAGAAAAACTGGGGGACATGCAATGAAGCTACAGGGTAAACTATTTAAGACTAATAAAAAAATATATTTTTTCACTCAACCTGTAATCAAACTCTGGTATTTGTTACCTGAGGATGTAGTAAAGGCTGTTATTGTAGCTGGGTTTAAAAAAGGTTTGGACAAGTTCCTGGAGGAAAGGTCCATAAGCCATTATTAAGAAGGGACCCACGATATCAATGCTTGACCCAGTACAAGCATTGCGGAACCTGTGTCTTTTGGGGAAACTGCTAGGTACGTATGACCTAGATTGGCCAATGTTGGAAACAGGATACTGGGCTTGATGGACCTTGGTCTGACCCAGTATGACATATCTTATGTTAGTATTCTGTCATCTCTTCAGGAAATAATGCAACTCTTTCTCTCCAGCCCTCTTGTGTCCATGCTTCCAGGGTGGGGATTGCATCCTCGATGCTTCTGCTGTAGTGTCAGACTTACAGCTAATCAGCGCCCCCTGCTGCCCTTTACCTTCTTCTTTTTGGGTCGCCCTTGGCTTTTACAGGTTTTTTTTGGTAGTTTATAACTTGGGAGGCCCATATGTGAGGACTGACTTCCTGCTTGTTCCTGGAGAAAGCATAGTTACTCATAACAGGTGTTTTCTTGGGACAGCAGGAATCGGTCCTCACAAACCCCCCCCCCCCCCTTCCTCCCCTTGGAAGAGTGTTATTTCCATTTTTTGCCATCTTGTGCTATCTTTACCTTTATCATGTTATTTGCTTGACCACCCAGGCCAAGGTGTCAGGGCAGTTTACAATAATAAAAAACAGACTGCAATTAGAGAGAGAAAAGGCATGCCAATCATGTGATAGGAAAGATAAGCGACAGTCAAAGAGAAAACAAACCATGTATGTATGTCGGGTAATGGTGGGGAGTAGGTCCAACGCCTGAGAGAAGAGGTGAGTTTTCAGTAGTGACTTAAACTGGGGGTAAGAGTGCTCAGAACCCGAGAGAGGTGGGTAGGAAGTTCCACAGGGCTGGTCCAAGGGAAAAGAGAGCAGCATGACTGGATTATTCGAGACGAGCCCGGGTAGGAGAAAGGAGGGCCAAGCAGTCGTCATGGAGGGTGGGGAGGTGAGCGTAGATAAGATCGGCAAGGTATTGAGGATGGCCAGTATGGATCACTCTGTGGACAATGATAAGAACCTTGTATTGATGACGATAGTATATTGGAAGCCAGTGGAGCCAAACTAAAAGGGGGGTGACATGGTCTCTATGGTTGGCGTGGTTAATATGGCGGGTTGCGTTTTTTTGGGCAAGCTGTAGGCGATGAAGTTGATACAGAGGGACACTATTTAGACTACTCACTTCCTTCACCCTCGTCAGTTGGGCTTTAGGCCAGGTCACAGTGTGGAAACGGTACTTCTCGCTTTTCATAATGAACTTCACGTGGCACGCAGTCGTGGTGATTTTTCGGTGGCGGTTTCCTTAGACCACTCTGCTGCTTTTGATCTGGTTGATCACTCTCCTCTCTCTCTCGTTTGTGGGAAGCTGGTCTCTGTAGCACAGTCTATCACTGGTTTCATTCTTATCTCTCCTCTAGGTCCTGTACTGTTCTATCCTTGTCTTCTCCAGCAGTATCTTCTGAGCCCTTTCCTCTCCCCTGTGTTGTACCTCAAGGTTCAGTATTAGCCGCTCTCCTCTTTAATACCTTAGCACTTCTAGTTTAGCAGTTCGGAATCTCTACCTTTTTCTACGCTGACGATCTACTCCTTCTTTTCTACACCTCTCCTGTACATCCTGATCTTTCCCCTCTCAACACTTTCCGCTGTGGCTGATTGGCTTCTTACCCACTGTTTGCACTTAAACTTAACAAAGACTCTTGCTATCTGGTTTACTTATGGTAGTCCCTCCCCTTCGCTGACACCTTCTCTTTCTGGTTCCCCTATTCCCTTAGTATCTTGCTTTCGTTATTTAGGCGTTCTTTTTTTATTCTGATCTCACCTTTCGGGATCATATATCACATGTTTCAAAGATGACTTTTTTCTTTCTACGTCAAGTTCGTGCTATCCGACCTTTTCTCACCCCACAAGCCCTCACTACTCTCCTCCTTTGTCTTATGTCTCGTATTGATTTTTGTAATTCTATCTTGGTCGGTCTTCCTATGTCGCAGCTACACAGTCTCCAAAGAATTCAAAACACAGCTGCACGCTTCATCTCTCACTCTTCACAACGGGATCACATCACTCCTCATCCTTCTCCACTGGCTCCCTATTGATTTCCGTATCCGGTATAAACTTCTCTCATTGGTTCATCAAGTTCTCTACACTCAATCGCCTCAGTACCTGGCAGACCTTATCCAATTTTACGTTCCCACCCGTTCACTTCGTTCTTTACACATAACCGCTTGCATCGCCCTTCTCCTTCCCGTGCTCACTTGCAGTCTACCCGCTCTTCTGCCTTTTTCTTCATTGGCCCTGCCCTATGGAATTCTCTACCCACTACCCTTAGGCTCGAGCAAAATGATCATATCTTTAAGAAATCCTTGAAGACCCACCTGTTATCCGACGAAACTACTCTCCTTCCCCTCTCTTCTCTGTCCTGTCGTATGATTGTACTGTGTGCTTTTCTATCACATATTGTAACTTCCTTTCTGTTTCCGCCAAATTGGCTCTCTGTATATTTTCGTATATTGTAAACCACTCTGATCTTTTTGGAGAAGCGGTATATCAAATAAATAAACATAAACATAAAACTACCAAGACAACATTGCAGTACTCAAGGTGGAATAGAAGGAATGACACTGAACATGACCAGGGAATCAGAGAGAAAGAAGGAGCACACTACACGAAGCTGAAAAAGAATACAGAAGGATTGACGGACAAGGGAAGAAATGTGTTGGTGAAATGTGAGGGCAGAGTCAAGGGTGACCCCCAAGTAGCGCAGTGTTGGTGCGAGTGGGATAGGGGTGCCAGAGAGAGAGAGGGTGACAGGTCAGGGATGGGTGCACCGAAAGTGAGCCACATGGCTGCAGACTTGGAAGGATTCAGATGGAGATAATTTGCCATCAGCCAGGAGGAGATACTGGAAAGACGAGCATTGAGGGGTGAGAGATCAGGAGAGAGTGAGCAGGCATGAAAAAGGAGTATGTCGTCGGCGTAATAATACACACACTCCAGACTGCTGAATGACTAGTGTAAGGGGAGCTAGTAAGAGATTGAAGAGGAGTGGGAATAGCACCAAACCCTGTGGAACCCCACAGGGAAAAGAGGTAGAAGGAGAGGAAGAAGAGCACATATGAACCGAGAAGGAGTGAGAGAATAGGGAATATCTGAACCACTTGAGAACCGTCCCACGCAGCCCGTAATCGACAAGGCGTGTGAGGACCATGGAATGGTACACAAGATCTAAGGCAGAAGAGAAATCCAAGGAAACCAGGAGAGAAATGTCACCACGCTCGTGTGCTATATATGTATCTCATTGAGAAGAGAGAGGAGGATGGTTTCTGTGTTGTGGCCAGGCCAGAAGCCTGACTGGCAGGAGTGTAGTGCAAGTGTGGAATCCAGATTGGGAGGACAGTTGGGTAAAGATCAGGGTTTCAAGGATCTTAGAAAGGAATGGAAAGTTAGAAATCGGCCTCCAATGAGTAAGGACAGACCGGTCTAGCGAGGGTTTCTTTACAGGACGAACGATAGCATGTTTCCAGGCAGAGGGAAAGGAACCCAAGGAGAGGCTAGTGTTAATTAGACTGAGGGTGAAGGGGATTAGTGCTAAGGAAGATTCCAAAAGCCAATGGGAGGAAATGGGGTTGAGGGGACAAGTCGTCTTCTGAGATTTATGGAGGGCTGAGAAAAGTTCAGTTTCCGTGGCCGGGTAGAAGGTGCTCCAGGTGTGCATGAGAGAAGGGCAAGAAGAGGGGGTAGTACCTCAGAAACAGGGGGGGGGGGGTAGCAGCCGAGGGAGAAAAGGGAGGGGGGAAAGAAAGGCGCAAGGAGCAGTTTTTCTTGGAGGAGAAGGCAGCCAGGCTGGCAGGGCCGCAGAAGGAACCAGAGGGCCAGTGGAAAGGGAATGAAGCGCAGAAAAGGAACAGAGGGTCAGGTAAAGGTGGTGCAAGGATTTTGAGGCCAAGGAAAATAGAGATGGAATAGTAAGAGAGCTTGGCAGAATGGAGTTGGTTGAGGTAGTAAGAAGAGGTTTTCTTATATGCCAGAAGAGTCTCAGGCGAAAGACTTTACGCCAGAGTCGTTCTGCACGGCGGAGTTGTGATCTGTGAAGGTAAAGGCCGGCATGGTACCATGGGTGGTGGAAGGGAGAGTGTGATGGGAACCAGGAGGGGCCAGGGAATCCAGTGCAGAGAACAGCTTAGTATTCCAGGTCTCTACCTGAAGATCGATTGGCAGCATGGGGAAGTCCTGAGGAAAGAGAGTAGTAGCAGAGGGAAAATCCAGAGCAGTGGACAGCGTAATACACCATATCAGGTGGAACGGGTGGCACGCCGAAGCGCCCCAAGCCACTGTGGGGAGGGCGGCAGGAAAAAAAAGAAAAAATATTAGGAGGAAATGATCTGTCCAGGGCAGGGGTGTGGCAGAAACAGAGGAGGGCAGGTATTGGATGTTGGGGGAAGTGAGAACCTGATCCAGAATGTGCCCCTCGATGTTGGTAGGGCAGCTGACATGTTGCTGAAAGGCAGAGTCATCAAGGAGCAATGCTAGGGAGCGGTCACAAGGGCGGAAGGAGGAGTCTAAATTGCTGTTGAAATTGCTCAAGACCATCAGCTGGGGATAGGCAAGGGTAGTCTCAAAGAAAGCCAGGAGGAAAGCATCCCAAAGTTCCAGTTGTATGGAGGGGGGGGGGGTGTACACTAGAAAGAAGTGCAAGGGCGAGGCAGAATCCAGATGAAGGAGGGATTCAGGGAGGAGATGGGGAGGATGTCACCACTAAAGGAAGGGAAGAGCGGAACCGGACAGCTACACCACCCCCAGACCTCCTGGAGAGGGGTGTATGGACAGCTGAGGAACCCAGTGGGAGGCATTGATGCAGAAGAGCCGCCTCCCTGTCACAAAGCCAGGTCTCAAGTCAGAAATATGTCCAGGGAGTGCTGGGCCACTAGATCATAGGTGAGTGGAGTCTTGGAGCGGAGAGATCTGCAGTTCAATAAGGCTACATTAAGGAGGAGAAGGGAGGGTACTAGGGGGGTGAGAGGCAGCCAAGGGAGGGTGAGATAGACAAGGGACAATGTTGTCGGGATTTCGTCCACAAAGAACTGTGGTAGGCCGAGGGTGCCAACTCCAATGAGCAGGAATGGCTGTCATAAGCAGGATGGGAAAAAGAAAAGCCAAACACAGCAGGGCAGGCTTACCTGGAGCAGAGAGGTCGCAGCAGGCAGGTGGAGACCAATGGCAAGGTGCCACGCAGGGCCGGGAAGGATTAAGATCTGAAACGCCCCCAGAGTCACCCCAAGGAGCGGGTCCTGCTCCTTGGGCGCGCTCCTTTGGCACACGCCCGCGGTGCAGAACGCCACACAGATGTTTCTTTTATGTGCCAGAATCCCAGGGGAAACGTGGAACGCAAGCATCACTTCTGGTGGGCGGGAGCAATAGCCAAATACAGTAGATACCGGTGGTGGTACCTTGTTACACTTTCCAAAGCTGACAGAGCCACAAAGTGCATGCAACAACATTTGCTTAGAGAGCCCATTGAGGCTCGCTTTGAGCAAGATGGTGACCGTGCATGCGTGGTGTAGCTCCCAAAAGCTTGCTTTGAAAGCTGTGGAATGGATCTGCGCAGGCTCCGTCCCCGGAGAACACCTGTTACAGGTGAGTAACTATGCTTTCTGGTTACCTACTTTTCTTTTTCTTCTCTTTCGGTGCACGTATTTTTCTTGTGCCTTCCTGACCAAGACATTGGAGTTTGACCTCGCAGGAGCAATCTTCCCCCACTATGTCTTTGGTCTGTAGCTTAAGCAGTGCGATTGTTGTAACCATACCATGTCTCGCACGGACGGTCATGACTGTTGTGTTAACGATGACCACAATGACTCTTCCTGCCCACTCTGTTTCCAGATAATGAGCAAGGACTGGAAGAATCATGAAAGACAGCAGGAGTCTGTTAGGCCCTAAGACCTCTTTTTAGACTCTGGCATCGTCTGGAGAATCGGTGCCCTCAGAGGTCAAGGATGAGGCCTCCGCCTCATGTGTGGACTGTGCTCTCTCTGAGCCCCGATGTCGTGGGGCGTCAGATCTAGGATCAGCTGCGGGAAACCATCCCTGGAAGGATCGGACCCTTTCAAAGTCTGCGTCAAAGACCGATTCTGGTACCAAGGGTAAGTATCATGGTCACTAGCATCAGAGCCCCCGAGCCAGTGTCAGGGTGAATGTCAGGAATAGCCTTCCAAGCTGCCCTTGTGAGAATAGACTCCCAAAGCCTCAGGGGATCGGCCATGGTCATCCTCTGTCATCCTCTTCAAGGAAACCCTGTCGATGGAGCTGGCGTTGGGCCAGATTTCCTCTGTGCTCATGCCAGTGCCCACGGAGCCTACTGGCCTGGAGGTAAGGATTGCCACCTTCAAGTGCAACATCATTGCCTTCCTGGCCCTGCAGCAGACCCTGATGACCAGTTCCTCGGAACTGGTGATCGGACCCTGCACCACAGGGACATTGCCCATGGATGTTCAGCTTATGCTGGAGTGGTTCCATCCTGGCTCAGATTCCAGGCATTGGTGCATCTCCCCTGTGAGGGCCCGGTCCTCCCACCGATGCCTCAGGGTCGGATCACCGGGAGCCTCTGGCTCCAGTGACTCCCCCCGCCAGGCACCTGGCCAATGTCTGCCTGATCCTGGAGATATCTCTTGATATCAATTCCGAGTGGGAGACCGATGACTAGTCCATGGATACTCGTTGGAACCTGGACGTTACCTTGGACCCATCCCCACCGCAGGAGCATCTGCTGTCCCCACCCGAGGACCTATCCTTCCAGGAGTTTGTGTTGGACATGGCGAAAGCCTTGGTCTTTGCCACAGAGAGGATGAGCCTCGAGTGGAGGACATTGAGATCCTCCAGTATGATGCTGGAGGCATTCACAGTGCCCATTCTTTCCATCCTTGAAAGACTGCCAAACCAGGGATGCCGTTTTGACTGGTTTCTTCAGAGCGTAACCACTCTACCCATAGCCTTGGTGGAAGGTTCACTGTCTTTTGCTCAGAAGTGGCCCTTGTAACCTCCAACTCTTGGATTTTACAAAGTATCCAAAAGGACTACAAACTTCATCTATTCATACTCCCTCCAAATTGCTCTCTGAGATTTTAGTCCTTAAACTTTAGCATCCAATTACTTTTTCAGGAAATTTCAGCCCTGCAGACCAAGTCTGCAATCCTGCTTTTTCCACTAGGGCAGGAAGAGTGAGGATTTTACTCAAAGTACTAAAGTACTTCCTGGTCGCCCCCCCCCCCCCAAAAAAAAGAGGTGCCCCCCCACCATGGGGTGATAGCATCCCATTCTAGACTGAAGAAATCTGAACGAATATTTGGTCAAGGAAAAGTTCAGAATTTCTCTAGGTACCTTACTTCCCTCCCTTGAAAAGGGAGATTGGCTATTCTCTCTGGAACTAAAGGATATATGTACCCACATCCAGATACTTCAGGTCACAAAGTTTCTGTGCCTTTTGGCATCATATAGACATCTTTGGTTTTCATAAAATGCCTCGACATAGTGGCTGCGTTTCAATGCAGGCCGGATGAGAATTTTTTTCCCTATTTGGATGATTGGCTGCTGAGAGCACTACTCCTAGAGGGTGCTCTGGAATCCGTGTGAGTCACTATTCGGGTGCTGGAACTGCCAGGGTTTGTAATCAATTACCCAAAACCCCATCTCAACCCCTCCCAAAAATTGGAGTTTATCAAAGCTCTTCTCAACATGACATGCAAAGGCCTTCCTCCCGCACGAAAAATTGGGATGGGAAGTTCACCTTGATGGGTCCTGCACTCAGGGAAATTGGTCCTTCCATGAAAGTCTCCATCAGCTCAAATTCTTGGAACATGAACAAAGGTTTTCAGAGATTGCTTAGCAAACCAAATAGTCCTAATCCAGACTGACAATCAGGTCGTCATGATTTACATCAACAAGTAGGGAGGGATGGGGTCATACCTCCTTTGTTGGGAAATGGTCAGATTGTGGAACTTTGCCATTTCTCATGGGATGGAGTTGAGAGTCACTTATCTATCTAGCGAAGAAAACACTCTGGCAGACTGACTGAGCCAAGCCCTTCAACTTTACCAATGGACCCTGGACAGGAAGGTGGCACGCCACATTTTTTGGGAGTGTGGTAGCCCCTCAATCTTTTTGCCACTTCCCAGAATTCTCATCTGCCTCTGTTCTGCCCCAGGGTAGGGCCACACAGCAAACTAACCTCAAATGCTTTTGTCCTTGAATGGGGGAGGGTTTTCTGTTTGCGAGTGGAGTAGCCGCCTTTTGGTTAGATCAGGATTTGATTCCCACTGGCACTCCTTGGGGCCTTGGCAAGTCACTTTACCCTCCTTTACCTTGGAAGAAAGGCCTGGCAATATGCTTTTGGTCACACCTTGGCAAGAAAAACCTGGTTCTGCTGGGGTGCCAAGAGTCAGCATTGACCCAGCAAAATACATTCATCCTAAATCCCACTCATTGCCAAGGCCCTCTTGAAATTCAAAATAGGCAGAGGTAGAATGATTCTCATTGCTCCTTATTGGCCTTGACAACCATAGTTCCCTCTACTTCTGGGACTCTCCATCCATAAGAGCATAAGATATGTCATACTGTCAGACCAAGGTCCATCAAGCCCAGTATCCTGTTTCCAACAGTGGCCAATCTAGGTCATAAGTACCTAGCAGTTTCCCCAAACGACACAGGTTCCACAATGCTTGTATTGGATCAAGCAGTGATATCCTGGGTCCCTTTTAATAATGGTTTATGGACCTTTCCTCCAGGAACTTGTCCAACCTTTTTTTAAACCCAGCTACACTAACAGCTTTTACTACATCCTCCGGTAACAAATTCCAGAGTTTGATTACATGTTAACTGAAAAAATATTTTCTCTTAGTCTTAAATAGTTTATCCTTGGGAAGGTTCGATGACTCTTTCATTAGATATTTCTGATTTCATTGAATCTGAAACTGATATTTCCTGCAGGGCTACGCTTTTGGTTACTTTTTTGTTGGAAATGGATAAGGATAAAGTTTTGCGGGCACATTTTCTTAAGAAAAATGAAAAATTTTGTGGGCAAACCATTCAGGTGTTCCCTGATGTTTGCAGGGTAACTCAAAAGCAGCGTAAGTCCTTTATTGAGATTCGTCCTCGAGTTCTGGCTTTATGAGCAACTTCATCTAAAATTTCCTTGTAAATGTTTAATAGTGTTTCAAGGCCGGAAGTATATTTTCCAGGAGGCAGAACAATTGTTAGAATTTCTAGACAGTAAAATTTAAGTTTTTTTTTTTTTTTCCTTTTGTGTTTTTTTGCCTGTTTAGCTCAAAGATTAGTTAAATGGAGTTTTATATTTACAGGAATCAAGTGGCACTCTTTTTTTTCTTTTTATTCTGTGATGTGATATTTGGTTGTTCACTTCCTTGATGTGGACTAACTGTATTTTTTTGTATAATTATTGGTGTCATTTACTGTATGGTTATGATGTTTTTCCTTTTACATTTTTATTGTATATTTGAAAATATTTCATAAATAAATATTTTTTAAATAGTTTATCCTGTAGTTTCATTGCATGTCCCCTAGTCTTTTTATATTCTGATGACGTAAACAATAGATCTACGTTTACCCGTTCCACTCCATTCATTAATTTATAGACCTCTATCATATCTCCCCTCAGCCATCTATTTTCCAGGTTGAAGATCCCTATCCTTTTTAGCCTTTCTTCATAGGGGTATCCATCACCTTTAACATTTTGGTAGTTCTTCTCTGTACCTTTTCTAAAACACTATATCCTTTTTAAGATACGGTGACCAGAATTGCACACAATACTCAAGGTGTAGTCGCACCATGGAACAATACAGAGGTATTATAATATCCTTTGTTTCATTTTCCATTCCTTTCCTTATGATACCTAGCATTCTATTTGCTCTCTTGGCCGCCGCTGCACACTAGGCGGAGGGTTTTAACATGTTATCCACGATGACACCTAAATCTTTTTCCTGGGTGGTGGTTCCTAATGTGGAACCTTGCATCGTGTAACCATAGTTTGGGTTTTTCTTTCCTAGGTGCATAACTTTGCATTTGTCCACATAAAATTTCATCTGCCATTTGGATGCCCAATCTTCCAATTTATCAAGATCCTCCTGCAATTTTCCACAATCCTCATGTGTTTTAACAATTTTAAATAGTTTTGTGTCATCTGCAAATTTGATAACCTCACTCATTGTTCCCTTTTCCAGGTCATTTATGAATATGTCAAAAAGCAGTGGACCCAGCACAGATCCCTGGGATACTCCACTATTCATATTTCTCCATTGGGAAAATTGGCCATAACAGATTAGTAAGACAAGATCTTCCTTGTCTAAAGCCATGTTGGCTGTCTCCCATTAAGCCATGAATATCTACATGTTCAGTAATTTTGTTCTTATGATTTCTACCATTTTTCCCAGTACTGACATAAGGCTCACTGGTCTGTAGTTTCCCGGATCACCCCTGGAACCCTTTTTAAAAATTGGTGTTACATTGGCCATTCTCCAATCTTTATGTATTACAGATGTTTTTAATGATAGCTCACAGATTAGTTCTTTCAACACCTTTGGATGTATACCATCTGGTCCAGGTGATTTGCTACTCTTCAATTTATCAAATAGTTGTAATACATCTTCCCGGTGTCTTGATATTTCTTTCGATTCATCCACAGTATCACCTTCAAATACCACTTCAGTCATGGGTAACATCCCTACATCTTTCTCAGTAAAGACAGAAGCAAAGAATTCATTCAGTCTCTCTGCTATGGCCTTGTTCCCTCTTAGTGCCCCTTTTACCCTTCTATCATTTAATGGTCCAACTGACTCATGGGTTTTTTGCTACGAATGTACTTGAAAAAGTCTTACACGATTTTGCTTCCACATCAAGCTTCTTCTGAAATTCTCTCTTTGCCTCCCTTATCAATGCCTTGCATTTAACTTGCCAGTTCTTGTGCTGTTTCCAGTTTTCGTCATTTGGCTCTTTTTTCCATTTCCTGAAAGATGCTTTTTTGGCAACAACAGCCTCTGACCTCACCTTTAAACCATGCTGGCAATTTTTTGGACTTCCTTCCATTTTTCTTAAAGCGTGGAATGCAGCTGGTCTGGGTTTCCAAGATAGTATTTTTAAACAACACCCAAGCTTGATGTAAATCTTTAACCTTTGCAACTGCTCCTTTTAGATTTTTCTTAACTATTTTCCTCATTTTATCAAAGTCTCCCTTTCGAAAGTCAAAAGGTAGTACTGTGGATTTCCTTACTATCCCTCCTCCATTAATTAAATCAAATACAATCATGCTATGATCACTATTGCCAAGTGGCCCCAACACCCTTATCTCTTGCTGGTGTTCCACTAAGCATCTAATACCTCTAGAGTAAGCACTAGTTCTAATTTTCACACAGGATGGCACAGTGTTGCATGCCAACATCAGGTCCTTAGCCCTCACAGTTTGGATGTGGAGGGACGAACTTAGCCCACTCGTAATCTACCTATTGGCTTCCTTTTGGTGTCCAGGAGGGTCTTATGCTTTCATGTGGAATAGTTTTGCTGTCTGATGTGAGATGGTCCATATATCCTTTTGCATGTCCCATACAAACACTACTTGGATACCTTCAACTCTGTAAGGGTTCCCCAATCTCTGTACAGCCCTTAGTTTACTTCTTGTGGGGCTTGTATATTCTCAAGCCCCCTTATAAGCCAAACAGAATTTTGGGATCTCTATGTGGTTCTTACTCAGTTGATGAAATGCCCCTTTCAAGCTGCTCAGTTCCTGTCCTCTGAAGTTCTTGACCGGGAAGGTCTTGTTACCAGTGGCGGTTACTTAGCTTCAGGCGCTAGTAATTCATCCACTTTATGCAAAATTCTTTCACAGTAGAGTGGTACTTTGTACTCATCACATGTTCCTTTCAAACGTGGTTACAGATTTTCATCTTAGTTGATCTTCCAACATTTTTCCCAAAACATCTTTCTTGCAAAGAGGAAGCTGTGCTGTCTAATAAACAGTCTTAGCTTTCTACTTGGAACAGATGAAAGTCTGTCCCGCTTTTTTTTTCTTTTGACCCTAGCAAGGAAGGGACTACCATTTCCAAATGCATTGTCAATTTGCTTCACAGACAGTATCTCTTTCATTTACGGCCAGGCAGGTCTTAGCCTTTGAGGGTCATGTCATGGCTCATAATCTGAGTGCCATGGCTGCGTCTGTGGCCCACTTACGTTCAGACTCTATGGAGCAAAGCTGCAATGTGGACTTCGGTTCACACTTTCACTTTTTGTTACTGTTTGGATGGGAATTCTTGATGTGATAGCACATTTGGTCAGTCAAAATTGCAGAATCTTTTCAGGGAGCCTAATTGAACTCCATCCCCCAGGCCCATTTCTTTCTGTTCAGGCTTTTGTGTGTTTAAAAAAAAAAATCTGAGAAGGTTTGTTACCAACAAAAAATATATCTCCAGGAACAAGCAGGAATGAGTCCTCACATAAGGGTACGTCGGTACCGATGGAGCCTGCGCGGGAAAGCTCCCCAGCTTCCCAGAAAGAAAGCTTTTGGGAGCCTCCCACAGCGCATGCGCACTGCCTTCCCGCCTTTCCTAACCAACTCTCCTCAGTTCTTCTTTTCCGCAGAGCCAGCAGGTCGTGTTCCTGTCACGGCTGAAGAAGTTCTTTATTTTAATTTATTTCTTTGGTCGCGTGTCTGCCTTCCCCGACGCCGGACCGGTACCGCCTTTCTTTTCTTTAAAAAAAAATAAATAAAAATTATACTTTTTCCTCACTTGGTGTATTTTTCTTCTTAGGCCTACAGGCCCACAAGAAAATTTTCCCTCATGGAAAAACCAGCCTCCGGGTTCAAAAAATGCACTAAGTGTAGCGGTACAATTTCTGTTACAGATACCCATGAATGGTGTCTTAAATGTTTGGGTCCTGAACACTCCATTCCGGATTGCCTGTCGTCCTCTCTAATGTCTAAACGAGGGTTACAGAACCGAGCAGCCAAGCTCCATGTGCTGTTTCCCACGGATGCACCGGCGGTGGCATCGACATCTTCCAGGTCTTCCTCTCCTGATGGGTCTCAGATAACCAAACATAAACCTAGCAGGTCCTTGAAGGGCAAATCTCCCTCTCAGCATCGAGATGCCTCCGGGCTTGCCCTCGAGGATCCTGCCCCAGCCAAACAACCCCGGCGGGAAGCTCCGGCTTCCAAAGCTCCTCCTATGGGCTTACAGGTTGACATCGATGGCACGGCCTCGACCGATCACCTGTTAGACTGCTCTGGGGTACCGGCACAATCTCCCGGTACCGACATCCAGGCAGTCGTGGCGTCCATGGATCACACTGTGCAATCCATGCAGCAGGCTATAATGACTTTTATTCAAGCTGCGATGCCGTCGGTACCGCAACGAGTTCCGTTGTCGGTACCGGCGCCGGTACCAACACCGATACCGACTGCATCGACATCGGTCAGGATACCGACTCAGGTTCCTTGTCCAGGGCTATCTCTCGGTACCGATCCGGTACCGGGGACGCCCGATGTCGGTACCGATCGATACGCGTATCGATCATTGGAAGGGGATAGACGATACTTCGATTCCTCTGATGATTCTGATTCATCAGATGAGTCTCCCGACGTATCCATTACCCTTCCTGAGGAGCCTATTTCTCCAAAAAGGAGAATGTCTCCTCCAGAGGATTTGTCCTTTCAAGACTTCATAATAGAAGTGGCTAAAGGACTCTTTATTTCAGTAACCTCTGAAGCAGAGCCTAGAGCAAAAAAAAATTGATATTTTAGGATACTCTAAGGCTCCCAGAGAGGCAGTCACCTTGCCAATTCATGAAATTCTTCATGAACATATAATTGACTTATGGGAGACTCCTCTCACCCTTTCTCCTCATTCTCGCAGATTGGACACTATGTACCGTGTCCCTCCTTGTCCTGGATTTCAGAAAACTCAGCTTCCTCACCACTCCATTGTGGTGCAGTCAGCTATGAAAAGGATAAAGAGTACCAAAAGACACTCTTCTGCTCCCCCAGGAAGAGAATGCAGAACCTTGGATGCTTTTGGTAGGAAAATCTTCCAAGCCAGTATGCTTATTGCCAGAATCAACTCATATAGCCTTTATATGGGTATGTTTCTAAAGGAAGTTGCACAAAAGCTGCACAACTTTCTCCCTTTTATTCCACAGGACAGAAGGGATGAATTCCTCCTTTGGCTTAAGCATATTCAAGATACTTCAAAGTTTTCCAACAGGGCAGCCTTTGATTCCTTTGAAGGTGCCAGCAGAGCCTCAGGCATTGCCATAGCTGCTCGCAGAATTGCTTGGCTCCAGGCTTCTGATCTAGAACCCTGGGTTCAGGATGGCTTAGGAAATCTGCCCTGTACGGGTGAAAATCTCTTTGGCAAAGAGTGGCAAATAAAAGCCACTCAAATGGATGCAGAGAATTCTGCTCTGGATAGACTTTCTAAGTCAACTTCCATTACAGCCAAGAAAAAGTCTTTCAAAAGGCCTTTTTATAAAAGGAGCAGATTTCCTTCCACTTCTGGCCAACAATCTTCTACAGGTCGCTTTGCTACTAAGTGTCAGCAACCTAAACAGGCCAGGCCTAAACCTGCAGGGGCTGCTACAACTCAGCAGTCCCAACCCCCTCAGGATTTTTGACTTGATACTAGAGAACTTAACCTTTCTGGCTCTACAACAGCCAGAACCTCTCACCATTCCAGGAAGGTTAGCTCATTTTGCTCCCAGATGGGAGCAAATCACATCAGAGCAGTGGACCCTCTCTATCATAAGAGAGGGCTACAAACTTCATTTTTCAGACCTTCCTCCCTACACCATGGTGAGACACTTCAATTCTCCCACATCTCTCCTCGACCTTCTGGATCAGGAGGTGACTACCCTTCTGGCCCAGGGGGCCATAGAAGAAGTTCCTCTTCTTCAACAGGGGTCAGGGTTTTACTCCCCCTATTTTCTCATTCCAAAGAAAACAGGGGGATACAGACCCATTCTAGATCTCAGAGAATTGTACAAATTCCTATGCAAGGAGAAGTTCAAGATGCTTTCTCTAGGTACTCTCATTCCATACCTGCAGAGTCAGGATTGGCTTTGTTCTCTAGATCTCAAGGATGCGTACACACATGTTCTCATCCATCCATCTCACAGAAAATTCCTACGTTTTCTGTTCCAGGGAAAACATTACCAATACAGAGTGCTTCCTTTCGGTCTAGCCTCTGCTCCAAGAGTGTTCACCAAATGCATGGCAATAGTTGCTGCATTTCTACGCACTCTGGGAATATTTGTCTTCCCATATCTGGACGACTGGCTCATCCGAGCTCCAACCCAGTCGGAGGCTCAGATCTCCCTGAACCGCACCAGGCGCATTCTGCAATACCTGGGACTTGTGGTGAACCTCCCAAAGTCCCAGCTCACCCCTACTCAGTCCCTGGAATTCATAGGGGCCTGGTTGGACACCACTTCTGCAAGGTCCTACCTTCCTCAGGCCCGTTGTCCACGTCTAGTGCAGCTAGCCTCCCAGATTCAAAGAGCCATTTAACTGCCAGGGAGATGCTACAGCTGCTAGGCCATATGGCTTCCACAGTACATGTGGTACCCTATGCTCGCCTACACATGAGAGCAGCTCAATGGACTTTGTCCACCCAGTGGACTCAAGCTTCAGGAGCTCTCTCAGACCAAATAGCAACCTCCAAACGTCTCTTTTGGTCTCTCCAATGGTGGATGTCCACTCAAAATCTGTTGCTGGGGTCCCCCTTCCAACCTTTGTTGCCCCAGGCAACTCTCACAACAGATGCCTCCCAAACAGGTTGGGGAGCTCATCTACAAGACCTCTCCACCCAAGGCATTTGGTCCCCTCAGGAGACCTCTCTTCATATCAACCACTTGGAACTTCGAGCAGTATTCCTAGCTCTCAAGGTCTTTCATACCCTCCTCAGCTACAAGACAGTCCTCATTCATACGGACAATCAAGTAGCCATGTTTTACATAAACAAGCAAGGAGGAACTGGCTCTCTGTCACTTTGCAACGAAGCTCTAAGATTATGGGCCTTCGCCAGAGAGCATCAAATCCATCTCCTGGCAGTATACCTCCCAGGAATCCAAAACTCTTGGGCAGACAGACTCAGTCGAGTTCTGCTTCCACACGAATGGTCCCTGCACATGGATCAGGTACTCAGAATCTTCCAGGAATGGGGAACCCCGGACATAGACCTCTTTGCAAGTCTGTGGAATGCCAAACTTCCCCGGTTCTGTTCCAGAATTCCGTGTCAGGGAGTTCAGGCCAAGGATGCCTTCCTCCTTCATTGGGGTCAGGGCTTCCTGTATGCCTTTCCACCCATTCCTTTGATTCCCAAGACTCTGTTCAAACTCCAGAGGGATCAAGGATCTATGATCCTCATAGCTCCACGCTGGCCACGCCAAGTGTGGTACCCTCTACTTCTGCATCTCTCCCAAGCTCCCTCCCTGGACTTGGGAGCTGCACCAGACCTTCTGTCCCAGGAGGAAGGGACTTTGTGGCATCCAAATCCCAAGTCCCTTCACCTCAGAGCTTGGTTACTGAAGGCCTAGACCTTCAAGACTTCAATCTTTCTCAGCAAGTGAAGGATATCCTCCATGCTTCCAGGAAACCTTCCACTAGGCATTCCTGTGCTTTTAAATGGAAAAGATTTTCCATTTGGTGTGCTCAAAATGGTCTTGACCCTCTGGCACTTCCTGTGAATTCTCTATTGGAATATCTCCTGCATCTCTCTAATGCAGGCCTTAAAACAAATTCAGTAAGAGTCTATTTGAGTGCTATTGCAGCATCCCTTAAGCCTCTCAATGGACAACCTATTTCCTCTCATCCTCTTATTGCAAGATTCATGAGAGGCCTAACTTTAACTAAACCTCCCATTCGACCTCCTCCGGTGGCATGGGACTTAAACTTGGTTCTTGGTCAGCTTATGAAGCCACCTTTTGAACCCTTAGCCACTACCTCCTTGAAATTTCTTTCCTGGAAGGTTATTTTCCTTATTGCAGTCACTTCTGCTCGCCGCATCAGTGAACTGCAGGCCTTAGTGGCTAATCCACCTTATACAAGGTTCCATCATGATAAGGTAGTCCTTAGGACAAATACTCACTTTATGCCTAAAGTGGTCTCCCCTTTTCATCTTAATCAAGAGGTATATTTACCTGTCTTTTTTCCAGCTCCTCATGCATCCAGTGCAGAGAGGAACCTTCATACTCTAGATTGTAAAAGAGCTCTTGCTTTTTACTTACACAGGACACAGCAACATAGAAAGTCTTCCCAGCTTTTTGTTGCTTTTGATCCTTCTCATTTAGGACTTCCAGTCTCTAAGAGAACACTGTCCAATTGGATTGCTCAGTGTATTTCTTTTGCTTACCAGAGTAAGAACCTTTCTCTGGAGGGCCATGTCACAGCTCACAATGTGAGGGCCATGGCCGCCTCTATGGCTCATCTTCACTCTGTGTCCATCGACCAGATCTGTCGAGCAGCCACCTGGGCCTCGGTTCATACCTTCACAGCCCATTACTGTTTGGACAAGGACTCCCGCCGGGATGCCTTGTTTGGTCAGCTGTCCTCAGACACCTGTTCCATTCTTAAACAACTCCTGCCCTCCGTCCCTTAATGGATGCCTGAGATCCATAGGAAGACGAGGAACCCTTCAGGGTCTCATACCCTTGGGGATCTCCCAGGCATCTTAGCTAGGGAGTCCCCATATGTGAGGACTCATTCCTGCTTGTTCCTGGAGATAGCACAGTTACTTACCTGTAACAGGTGATCTCTGGGAACAGCAGGAATTAGTCCTCACAACCCTCCCACCTCCCCTAGGAGTTGTATCTCTCTCTCTATCTTTCCTTTCCTCTCTCTCTCTATTGTCTCAGCTTTAAACTCGAACTGAGGAGAGTTGGTTAGGAAAGGCGGAAAGGCAGCGTGCATGTGCTGTGGGAGGCTCCCAAAAGCTTTCTTTCTGGGAAGCTGGGGAGCTTTCCCGCGCAGGCTCCGTCGGTACCGACGTACCCATATGTGAGGACTAATTCCTGCTGTTCCCAGAGATCACCTGTTACAGGTAAGTAACTGTGCTTTCTTTATCAGCCTCAGTTGGGCTTATATAGTCTTCCTTTTTGGTTCTAGGCAGCCTTTAGCTAGGGATTCCCAGGTGTGAACTTTTTTCCTACTTGTCCACATAGAAAGTATATCAGGGTTTTTCAACCCAGTCCTCAGGGAACCCCAGGCCTGTCAGATTTTCAGGATTCCCAAAATGAATATGCATGAGAAGATTTGCATGTTCTGCCTTCATTGTATGCAAATCTATCTTATGCATATTCATTGTGGGAATCCTGAAAACCTGACTGGCCTGGGGTTCCCTGAGGACTAGGTTGAAAACCTATGAAGTATATATCTCCAGGAACAAGAAGGAATGTAGTCTTCACATATGGGTATCGTCGGTATCGATGGAGCCTGCATGGGAGCACTCCCCAGCGTCCAGTAGGAACGCTTTTTGGAGCATCCCTCAGCACATGCGCGCTGCCTTTCCAACTGTCCCTCTTCAGTTCGGTTCTTCGTTTTCCACGGAGCCGACAGGTCACATATCCTGTCACCGCAGAAAATGTCTTCTTTAAACTTGTTTTTCTTGTGGTCATGCCTGCTGGTAACGCCGGTGTTCTTTTCTTTATAAAAAAAAATTTTTATATATATATATATATACACTTCTGAAGTGTTTCTTTTCAGAAACGTTTTATTTTTGTGCTAGGCGCCATTTTGGGCATTAGGCCCCATTTTCCTGAAAAATGGAAAAACCGGCTAGTGGTTTTAAAAAATGTACTAAGTGTGGCGGTACCATTTCCGTCACCGACACCCATGACTGGTGTCTTAAATGTTTAGGCCCTGACCATTCTCCATCGGAGTGTTCCTCTTGTATGGATGACTAAAAGAGGAAGACATAACCAGGCTGCAAAGCTTGGTACCCTCTCTTCTTCAGATGCGATGTCCATTGCATCAATGTCTTCCAGAGCCTCGTCTTCCTCCCATGGATCTCAGGTAACTAAACATAAGAGCCGGTCCTCAAAGGGTAGATGTCCTTCCAAGCATCGAGAAGCCATTGGCATTGCCCTTGAGGAAACTATACCGGCAAAACAGCCCCAGCGGGAGGCTTTGGCCTCCAAAGCACTAACGGGGCTCCAGGATGTTCTCGAGGCCTCGACCTCGGCAGAACTATTGGTGCCATGCTGAGGGGTTCCAGCCACTTCTACCGGTATAGACATCCAGGCATCAGCAGCTTCGATAGACCAGAGATTCCTCGCTATCAAACGCAGTCTTGCAGCTCTCCTTACGGCTGCGGTACCGTTGACACAGCTACCGACAGTTCAGCTGGCACTGATACCGGTGGGATACTGATACCCATACTGGTACCAGCACCGATGGTACCGGCCCCGGTGGGAATTCTGCCCATACAGACTTTTTCGGGCATCGACAGATCAGTAACGGATCTTCTCCAGGACCAAACAAGAAGTCAATCCTCACATATGGGTGACGACGGCGCCGATGGAGCCTCCGTGCAGAACATTTCCCCAGCTTTCCAAGAAAGACTTTGGGAATGCAGCACGCATGCGCGGTCACCTTCCCGCCCAAGGGTGCCATCTTGCTCAATCTCTTTTTCCGCGGAGCCCGACGGACGTGAGTTTGTGTCACCCGGGAAAAGTAGATTTTTTTCAGCTATTTTGGCTTTTTCTATTCCGGTTCTACGCCGGTTCCCTTTCCCGCCTGGGCTCGGTACACTGGTATCGAGTCCAGAGTTTTGATTTTTAGTTTTTGTCCTTCGTTACTAGCGTTCGCGCTCTTTTTGTGTTTTCACTGGCAGCCTGGTCTTTTGACCTTGCAGGGGCCCTTTTTCCCCTGATGGCTGCCAGCGGGTTCAAAAAGTGTGATCGGTGCAAGAAACTTATGTCTCTCACCGAAACACATGACTGCTGCCTCTGTTGCCTCGGGCCTGACCATGACCTGCTGGCCTGTGGCCCGTGCGGCAAAATGTCGACGAAGGCGCTTCGGAGCCGTCAGCATCAACGTGAGAGAATTTTCTCTGACTCTGCGTCTGGCCGGGCCCGGACTTCGTCAGAGGCCTCGACATCTCGGGAGTCTGACCCCGAGCGCTGTCGGGGTTCCTCTGAGAGGGTCTCCCTCCCAGGAGCACAGAAGGAAGAAGAAGCTCGCGAGGGTGGCGTCGGTGGAGGCTCCTGGATCCTCGAGGGCCAGGTTGCGTAGCCATGACTGCTGCCCCGGGCTCTCGGAGTCGGAGAGGCCATCCAAGTTACCTCGTGTGGAGCCGGAGTCCTCGAGTCACATAAGTGCAGTTGTCGTGGACTCTCCACCGGGGGAGCCGACGTCGGGCCCAACGCCATCGGGGCCCGAGTTGGGGGCTGCTGAATCTCCTGAGCTTGGACTCAGGTTGACGGCCTTGGAGAGCAGCTTGGCTGCCTTCATGGAACAGCAGCGGGTGCTTATCGCCGGTCTGACCGGTGCTTCTGCCTCGACCACCGGGACCTCGATGTCCAAGTCGACCCCGGAGACCGAGCCGATCCTCGAGTCAATGAAGTCTCGAGTCGATCCTCGGTCATGGTCCCCCTCGACCTCCCGTATGGGGCCGAGGTCGTCGATGCCGATACCCTTGGCGTCGGGGCGGGTGGCACCGAGGCCCACACGGCCGGAGCCGCTCGACTCCTTGGAGGAGTCTGAGTGGGAGACGGAGGACGAGGAGTCCCCGGACACCTTCCGGACCCGGTGCGTCCCTTCGGACTCACCAAAGTCCGAGCCTCTGAGACGGTCCCCCCCCCCCCCCCGAGGATACCCGGTTCTCGGACTTCGTGAGGGACATGGCCAAAGCATTGGCCTTCCCTGCGGATGCCAAGGAGGAGCCGAAGAGCTCGATGCCCTCCAGTATGACTTTCCTCCGAAGGAAGCCTTTACTGTACCAGTTCCTCCAATGCTGGAACGGCTGCTCTTCTGTATGTGGGAGGCACCGGCCTCTGCGCCGGTTCTTAGCAAATGGGTCGATTGCATTTATAGAATCCGTAAGAGTCCTGGGTTCCAAAAGGCGCAGCTACTGCACAACTCCATGGTTGTGGAATTGGCCATCCACCACCTGAAAAGTCAGAAGATGCACTCCTCGGTGTCCCCTAGTCGGGAGGCCCGGAACCTGGATGCCCTCTGTAGAAAGTGCTTCCAGGGCTATATGCTAGCTTGCCGTGTCCATACCTACCAGCTGTACATGGGCATGTACCTACGAGATCTGGCAAAGGAGATTGCCGGGTTCTCAGCTGGCCTCTCCGAGGAACCTTTGTAGAGGTTCAAGGCTTTGTCAACAAGGATCTGAGTGCGCTCAAAGTTTCTCTCTCGAGCAGCCTATGATGGCTTTGAGGCTTCGGCCCGGGTAGCCACGGCCGGCATCGGTGCACGCCCTCAGGCCTGGCTGCAGTCATCAGACCTGGAGTCATGGGTTTAGGACAAGTTGGTCGATGTCCCCTGCCGAGGTGAAAACCTTTTTGGTAAGCCCATGATTTAAAAGGCTGCAGAAATCGAGACTGAGACTCTCACCAGGACCAGGCTGTCCAGGAAGACCTCTACCCCTTCTCAGAAAAGGAAGGGCTCGGGAAAGAAGCACTTTTTCCCGAGGAAGGGTGCTGGCTACAAATCCTACTCTCAATATCAAGCCTCTCCAGCTCCCCAACAGGGCCAGCAGACCAAGGGGCAGGGGCATGGGGCCCGTAGGCAGAAGACCCCCAAGCCGCCAGCTCCAGGTCCTGCACAGCAGGGAGCGGGGTTTTGACTCCCACAGCATAGCCTCTTCTCCACAGCTGGCTCCACTCAGCACAGGAGGTCGGCTGACCCTGTACGCCTACAGGTGGCCAGCCAACACAGGGGGATACCTGGGTCCTCAGCTTAGTCGAAAAGGGCTACATGCTCCTCTTCCACCAACTACCCCCTCCTACTTTCCAGGGGAGCCTCTAAGAATCCCTCTACACAGGAACCTCCTCCTTCAGGAGTTGGCAAGTCTTCTAAAGGAACAGGTGGTGGAACCGGTGCCTCACCACCTGGAAGGGCAAGGCTTCTACTCCAGGTACTTCCTGGTACCAAAAAGGACAGGAGGCCTCCAGCCTATCCTAGACTTGTGAAACCTAAACAAGTTTCTGGAAAGGGAAAAGTTCAAGATGCTTACCCTTGGAATACTGCTGCCCTGCCTCCAGCAAGGAGACTGGCTATGCTCCTTAGATCTAAAGGATGCTTATACTCACATCCTCATTCATCCAGACTACAGACAATATCTCAGGGTTTGTGGTGGGAGGAAACCATTTTCAGTACAGAGTACTTCCCTTTGGCCTAACTTCCGCCCCCAGGGTTTTCACCAAATGCATGGTGATGCTGGCGGCCTACCTCAGGAATCAGGGAATTTTTGTCTTCCCATACCTGGATGACTGGCTCTTCAGGGGCCAGTCTCTCCAGGAGGCCAGACAAGCCACTCTTCCTACTGTCTCTCTTCTTCAGCATCTGGGCTTTGTCATAAACTATGCAAAGTCCACTTTGAGTTTATAGGGGCAAGATTAGACACCCTGCAGGCAAGAGCTTGCTTGCCAGAGGACAGGGCCCACAGACTGCTGGACTTGGCCAACCAGTTCCACAGCAATTCTCAGGTCTCTGCCAGGCACGTCCTGCGGCTCCTGGGCCACATGGCATCCTCAGTGCATGTGACTCCGAATGCCCGTTTGCACATGCGGGCGGCTCAGTGGTGCCTCAGTGCTCAGTGGAAGCAGGCCACAGGTGACCTCCGAGACAGAGTAAAGGTGTCCAAACCACTTTTGGACTCCTTGCAGTGGTGGCTACATCTTCCAAACCTTAGGGGGGTACCTTTTCATGCCCCAGCACACACAAGAGTGCTGACGACCGATGCTTCCTTAAAGGGCTGGGGTGCTCATTGCCAGGGCACATGCACTCAAGGCCTCTGGTCTCCTCGGGAGGCCACACAGCAGATCAGTCTTTTGGAGCTGCGAGCAATCCGCTTGGCTCTACAGACTTTTTCTCATGCCCTCTCTCACCAGTCTGTCTTAGTTCAGACAAACAATCGGGTAACAATGTTCTATGTGAAAAAGCAAGGGGGCACAGGGTCCAGGCTCCTATGTCAGGAGGCGCGCAGGCCCTTTGCTCCTTTGCAGTCAAACAAGGCATGTTTCTCAAAGCAGTTTATCTACCTGGTCAGGAGAACGTCTTAGCAGACAAGCTAAGCAGGATCTCCAGCCCCACGAATGGCAGTTGAATCCATTGGTGGTCCAACAGATCTTTCTACGATGGGGACGTCATCCATCGATCTCTTTGCAAATCCACTGAACCGTCAGCTGCCCAGGTTTTGCTCCAGACAGCCACATCCCCTGAGAATGGCAGCAGATGCTTTTCTGATCTCTTGGTCTATGGGCCTCCTGTATGCGTTTCCTCCCACGCCCCTGGTGGCCCGAACTCTGTTCAAGATTCTCCAGGACAAGGCCTCGGTGATTCTGGTAGCCCCCTAATGGCCGATGCAACCGTGGTTTCCACTTCTGCTACAGTTGGCGGTGGACACTCCTTTCCCTCTGGGGTTGCAACACAATCTCCTCTCTCAAGATCAGGGTTCCCTTCTGCACCCCAATCTCAGGTCCCTCAATCTGATGGCTTGGCTGCTGAAAGGATAGTGCTAGCTCCCTTGCTTCTACCTAAGAAGGTTAAAGAGGTGGTTTTGGCCTCTAGGAGGCAGTCCACCAGAAAGTCCTATGCCCTCACGTGGCGTAGGTTCACAATATGGTGTGCTCAGCGTAATGAAGATCCTTTCTCCTGTCTTGTGCCCGTGGTACTTCAGTATGTACTTCACCTGTCAGACCTAGGCCTTAAGTCTAACTCTGTTGGGGTCCACCTCGGTGCTCTATCAGCGCACCACTCACCGGTGGAGGGGCAGCCTCTGTCAGGTCACCTCTTGGTGTCCGGCTTCCTCAGAGGTCTGCTTCTTAAGCCTCCGGTTCGTCCACCGGCGACTGAGTGGGATTTGAACATGGTCTTGCAGCAACTTACTTGCCCACCATTTGAGCCATTGGCTACTTGCCATTTGCGTTTCCTTTCTTGGAAAGCACTCTTCCCGGTAGCTCTTACCTCGGCCAGACATGTGAGTGAACTACAAGCTCTGGTTTCTGATAGACCGTACACATGGTTCTATAGGAACAGAGTGGTCCTACGGACACACACTAAATTCCTTTCAAAAGTCGTCTCCCCTTTCCACCTCAAACAGCTCTTCATCTCCTTTGACCCTAATAAACTGGGGTTACCTATCTCCAAGCGTACGTTGTCCACTTGGGTAGCAGATTGTATCGCTTGGGCGTACAAGGCAGCTGACCTTCCCTTGCAGGGTCGAGTCACGGCCCACTGTGTCAGGGCGAAAGCTGCATCAGTAGCTCTTCTCCGCTCTGTTCCGTTGGCAGACATCTGCCGGTCCGCTACTTGGTCTTCAAGCCAGACTTTTGCAGCCCACTACTGCCTCAAGAGAGAGTCCCTAAGGCGCAGTGCTTTTGGACAGGCGGTACTGGTTTAGGCAACTGCTACCCTCCAGCACTTGTGTTGGGCTACCGTACGGGGGCATTCTCAGGGAATATTCTTATCACAGATGCTGAGGCTCTTGAGAGGGAGCCATTTGTTCAGCTTGGGGTTCCCGGTAGCCTGGAGCTGGGGAGTCCCATATGTGAGGACTGACTTCTTGCTTGGTCCTGGAGAAAGAGTAGTTACTCACCTGTAACAGGTGTTCTCCAGGAGCAGCAGGAATCAGTCCTCATGACCACTGTTCCCTCTAAGCTGTGCGCGTGTGCACGCACACACATCTCACCGAGCGAGCGCACATACTTTACAACAGAGCGCACAAAAATTACGGTTCTGATTCTGATAGAAAACACAGACGTCTTAAAATTTTAAAGTTGTTGTGTATTTACAGTTTTCACAAGTTCTACAATATTTTCTAGTGCAATCAATGTGGTGTACATACTGTATTCTGATGTGTAGTCAAATTTTAAAGTATTTAACTCCGAGTGTCGTCATGTGGCGCACAAAAATTTAACTTTCCTTCAAAAGCTGCACAGCTGATATTTTATGCGCGCACAGCCTACAGAAAATTAGAGGGAACATTGCTCACGACCCTCCCTCCTCCCCTGGAGTTGCAGTCATATACTTCATTTTGTTTTTTGTTGTCTTTTAGCTATGTCGTCAGACTGAGCAAGATGGCACCCTTCTGCAGGAAGGGGACCACGCATGCGCACTGCATTCCCAAAGGCTTTCTTTGAAAGCTGGGGAAATGCTCCGCACAGGGGCCCCGTCGGCGCCGACATCACCCATATGTGAGGACTAATTCCTGCTGCTCCTGGAGAACACCTGTTACAGGTGAGTAACTAACTCAGTGTCGACTTCGATCGATACTGATACCATGCTTTGCATGAAAATCGGGATCAGAGATACTTCGAATCTTCCGATTCCGATGACTCGGATTACTCGGTCGGTACCAGAGTACTTCTTCTGGAAGACTCCTCTTCTCCTCAACTCAGAATATCTCCTCCAGAGGACATGTTTTTTTCAGGATTTTATTTGTGATGTGGCCCGAGGCCTATCAATCACGGTAGCTCCTGAAAAAGAACCTAGAGCAAAGGAATTGGAAATACTCCAATACCCTAAGCCTCCCAAAGAGGCAGCTACCCTGCCCATTCATGAAATTCTAAATGTTTTGATGGTCAGGGTGTGGGAAACACCTCTGACCACATCTCCTCATTCTAGGAGACTCGATACCTTGTATCGAGTTCCACCATGTCCTGGTTTTCAAAAGACTCAGCTGCCACACCATTCAATGGTAGTTGAATCTGCCATGCATAGGATGAAAAGTGCAAAAAGACATGCATCCAATCCTCCATGTCATAATTGCAGGACTCTTGATGCCTTTGGGCGTCGAACATTTCAGGCTTCCATGCTTTCAGCTAGGATCAGCTCATATATTTTATATATGGGAATGTTCCTCAAAGACGTCACAGGAGACTTGGAGCTTATGAGCCCCCTTCTCCCTGATGACAAACGACAAGACTTCCTTACTCTTGTCAAGTATGCTCAAGACGTTTCCAAGTTTGTAAATCGTGCAGCCTTTGACTTTTTTGAATGCATCAGCGGAACTTCTGCTATTGCCATTGGTGCACGTTGGATTACCTGGCTCCAGGCATCAGACTTGGAGACTTGGGTACAGGACAAATTAGGAAACATCCCTTACGCAGGTGAAAACCTCTTTGGCAAGAATTGGCAGGAAAAGGCTAATGAGATAGATACCGACAATCTCACTTTAGACAGATTGTTAAAATCTACAGCCACTCCAACCAAAAAGAAACCCTAGAAAAAAACCCTTTTTCAGCAAAAAGGGGAAGCATTATCTATCCTATACCCAGCAAGGGCAAACTCAGGATCAAGTTGCCCAAAAGGGGCAACAGCAACAATCCAGACAACAAAAGAAGCCATAAGGCCCGAGAGCTCAACCAGCTCCACAGGCTCAGCCTCCTCAAGGGCTTTGACTCCTTCCTAGAGAGCTTAGCTTTCCTGCCTCTGAAAAGTCCAGAACCCCTAAACATTCCAGGCAGGTTGTGTCGTTTGGTCAACAGATGGCACCAAATAACAGCAGAAAATTGGACTCTGTCCATTGTAGGGGAGGTGTACAAGCTTATTTTTCACAGCATGCCCCTCCTACAATCGTAAGACAGTTCAATTCCCGAACCTCTCCGGACAATCTACTGGGTCAAGAGGTCTCAACACTCCTTACTCAGCAATGGAGGAAGTGCCCATTCCCCAACAGGAGGACACAGACCCATTCTAGACCGCAGAGAATTGAACAAATATCTGTTCCGAGAAAAGTTCAAAATGATTTCTCTGGGAACTCTTCTGCCATACCTTCAAAGTCAAGATTGGCGTTCCCGTGCAGGCTCCGTCGGTACCGACAATACCCATATGTGAAGACGAAATTCCTGCTGTTCCCGGAGATCACTTGTTACAGGTGAGTAACTACACTATCTCCAGGAAGAAGCAGGAATGAGTCTTCACATATGGGTACGTCGGTACCGACGGAGCCTGTGCGGGAACGCTCCCCAGCGTCCAAAAAAGAAAGCCTTTGGGAGCATGCCCACACGCATGCGCGCTGCCTTCCCGCCAATCTACTTCCCTCACATCAGTTCTTCGTTTTCTGCGGAGCCGACAGGACGTGTCCTTGTCACCGCAGAAAATTCTTTTTTTATTTTTATTTTTTGTGGTCGCACCTGCCTTCGTTCGATGCCCACCGGTACCGCCGGTGCTTTTCTTTCTTTTTACTGAAAAGTTTTTCTTTTCACTAAGGAATTTTTTCCTATTTAGTGCCTGACGTCTTTTTGTCCACTAGGCCTCTATCCTTTCCATTATGGAAAAGCCAGCCACTATCCTTAAGAAATGTTTAAAGTGTGGCGGTACAACTATGTTAATAGACACTCATAGCTGGTGTCTGACTTGTTTAGGTCCTGACCATTGTCCAACGGAGTGTTTCTCTTGTAGGAGTTTAACCAGAAGAGGTCTTCAGAATCGAGCACAACTCGATACCCGGTTCACATAAGCCATGATGTCACCAGGCAGAATCTCTTCTTCCTTCCATGGTCAGGTAACCAAACAGTCTGCTAAGACTAGCCAGTCCTCGAGAGGTAGATCTCTTTCTAAGCATCGAGATGCCTCTGTCGTTGCCCTCGAGGACACTCTGGCGATTCATTCCCGGCAGGAGTCTTCGGGCTCCAAAGCATTATCGGGATCTCAGGTTGCTCCCGAGGTTTTTACCTTCAGGGATGTACTTGTGCCATGCTCGGTGGTCGTGACCGCTTCGAGCGATACCTATACCCCGGCATCGGCTATGGTGATGGATGAAAGACTCCTCGCCATTGAACGTAGTCTAGCGAATCTCTCATCTGCTTGGGTACCGCTAGAGTCGCTACAGACCGTTCTTCGACTACCAGTATCGGCGTCAGTGCCGGTGCCGGTATCGGCTTCCATGCCGGCACCAGTGTATGTGCCGGCCCCGACATCGGCGTTGCTTCCGGTGCCGGATCTGGCATTGGTATGGATGCCGGTATCAACATCTGTACCGGCATCAATGCCGTCCATATTTCCTTCGGCAGGCTCACTTCCTTCAATGCCGAGCCTGGAATCGCTTTCTAGCCTGGAGGATTCGGTACTGACTCGTCTCGGTACCGACATCGAGCGGTACCGAACACTGCTCTTTAAGGAGAATCCGATGCTTCATCCTTTCAGGTCTTCTAATCCCGATGACTGGGATGAATCCATCGGTACCGCAGCTGAACTTTCACCAGTTCCAGCTTTTACTCCTCAATTCAGAGGGTTCCCCTCAGAGGAGATTTCTTTTCAAGCTTTTCTGCTTGATATGGCAAGAATACTCGCCATCTCTATACCTGGGAAAGAGTCTGTACCAAGGGATTCAGAAATTCTGCAATCCCCCTGGATTCCAGAGGAGGCAATTATGCTTCCTTTACATCAGATCCTACAGGATCTGTTGTTAAGAATGTGGGAAACTGCCTTAACGGTATCCCCACATTCCAAGAGAGTTGACACTATCTATAAAGTACCACCTTCTCCAGGTTTTCAGAAGACTCAACTCCCTCATCATTCTGTAGTAGTAGAATCAGCAATGAGGCATATTAAGAGTGCAAAAAAGCACTCTTCTTATCTGCCAGGTCGTGAGTCTAGGACCTTAGATGCTTTTGGGCGTCGATGCTTCCAAGCATCTATGCTTTCAGCAAGAATCATCTCATATATTTTCTATATGGGATTCTCTCTGGAAGAGGTTGCAAAAAACTTAAAGCTTTTGAACCCTTTTCTTCAAGAGCAGGTGATGTAAAACCCTCTCGCACCAAGGACGTTTCTCCAGGGCCATGTGCCCATGAGGTAAGGGTTAGGACAGCCGTTATAGTTGGTGATTCGATCATTAGGCATGTAGATAGCTGGGTGGCTGATGGACGTGAGGATCGCCTGGTAACATGCCTGCTTGGTGCGAAGGTAGCGGACCTCATGCGCCACCTAGATAAAGTCTTAGATAGTGCTGGGGAGGAGTCTGCTGTCTTGGTACATGTCGGTACCAATGACATAGGAAAATGTGGTAGGGATGTTCTGGAGGCTAAATTTAGGCTTTTAGGTAGGAAGTTGAAATCCAGAACTTCCAGGATAGCGTTCTCCGAAATGCTTCCCGTTCCACGTACAGGACCCAAAAGGCAGGCAGAGCTCCGGAGTCTCAATGCGTGGATGAGACAATGGTGCAGAGATGAGGGTTTTGGATTTGTTAGGAACTGGGGAACATTCTGGGGAAAGGAGGGGCTCTTCCGAAGGGGTGGGCTTCACCTTAACTGGGATGGAACCAGGCTGCTAGCATTAACCTTTAAAAAGGAGATAGAGCAGCTTTTAAACTAGATAATAGGGGAAAGCCGACAGTCGCCCAAGAGCGATGGTTCGGAAGAATGTATCCTTGAAGGATACTACCAAAAGCAGAGAGGTTCCAAAAAAGAGTAAAGTAGCCCAAATGCCCTCGAGTATGGAGCAGACAGAGCTTAAAGATCCCAAATTACTCATGTCTACCAATAGCCAAATTAATATGAATAAAATACAGTCTCTAAAATGCTTGTATGCAAATGCTAGAAGTCTAAAAAAATAAGATCTGAGAGTTAGAATATATAGCACTAAATGAGAGGTTAGATAGGATTGGAATATCAGAGACATGGTGGAAGGTGGTCAACCAGTGGGATACTGTGATACCTGGGTACAAACTATATTGTAATGATAGAGCTGATCAAATTGGTGGAGGGGTTGCGCTCTGTTAGAGAGGGCATTGAGTCAGAAAGGATTAGTTTTGCAGGAAACAAAATTTGCTGTAGAATCTCTATGGATTGAAATTCTATGTAAAAAAGTGGAAGGCGATGGCAGTGGGAGTGTACTATCGACCGCCTGGCCAGAATGAACAAATGGATGATGAAATGCTCAAAGAAATCAAGGAAGCTAACAAAAGTTACAGCACAGTAATAATGGTGATTTCAATTACCCCGGTATCGACTGGGTCAGTGTCACGGCAGGACATGCTAGGGAGATAAAGTTCCTGGGTGAAATAAATGACTGCTTCTTGGAGCAGCTGGTTCATGAACCGACAAGAGGGGAAGCCATATTAGACCTAGTCCTTAGTGGAACACCAGATCTAGTGCAAGAGATAAGGTTGTTGGGGCCACTTGGCAATAGTGATCATAGCATGATCGCCTTTGATTTAATTAGTGGAGGAGGGATAGTAAGGAAATCCACAGTACTACCTTTTAACTTTTGAAAGGGAGACTATGATAAAATGAGGAAAATAGTAAAAAAAAAAAACTAGAAGGAGCAGTTGCAAAGGTTAAAGACTTACATCAAGCTTGGGTGGTGGTGAAAAATACTATTTTGGAAGCCCAGACCAGCTGTATTCCACGCTTTAAGAAAAGTGGAAGGAAGTCCAAAAAACTGCCAACATGGTTTAAAGGTGAGGTAAGAGAGGCGGCTGTTGCCAAAAAAAGCATCTTTCAGGAAATGGAAAAAAGAGACAAACGACGAAACGTGGAAACAGCACAAGCACTGGCAAGTCAAATGCAAGGCATTGATAAGGCAGGCAAAGGGAGAATTTGAGAAGAAGCTTGCTTGCGGAAGCAAAAACGCAAAATAAAGACTTTTTCAGGTACATTCGTAGCAAAAAACCTGTGAGAGAGTCTGATCTCTTGGTCTACGGGCCTCCTGTATGCGTTTCCTCCCACGCCCCTGGTGGCCCGAACTCTGTTCAAGATCCTCCGGGACAAGGCCTTGGTAATTCTGGTAGCCCCCAGATGGCCGAGGCAACCGTGGTTTCCACTTCTTCTACAGTTGGTGGTGGAAGCTCTGTTCCCTCTGGGGCTGCAACACAATCTCCTGTCTCAATAGCAGGGTTCCCTTCTGCACCCCAATCTCAGGTCCTTCAATCTGATGGCCTGTCTGCTGAAAGGGTAGTGCTAGCTCCCTTACTTCAACCTAAGGAGGTTGAGGAAGTGGTCTTGGCCTCTAGGACGCAGTCCACCAGAAAGTCCTATGCCCTCAAGTGGGGTAGGTTTACGGTATGGTGTGTTCAGTGCAATGAAGATCCTTTCTCTTGCCTTGTGCCAGTAGTACTGTAGTATCTACTTCACCTTTCAGACCTAGGCCTTAAGTCTAACTCTGTTCGGGTCCACCTCAGTGCTTTGTCAGCGTACCTCTCACCGGTGGAAGGACAGTCTGTCGTTTGACCCCTTGGTGTCCAGATTTCTCAGAGGTCTGCTTCTACTCAAGTCTCCGGTTCGTCCACCGGCGACTGAGTGGGATTTGAACGTGGTCTTGCAGCAACTTACTTGCCCACCGTTTGAGCCGTTGGCTACTTGCCATTTGCGCTTCCTCTCTTGGAAAGCGCTTTTCCTGGTGGCTCTTACCTCGGCCAGATGTGTGAGTGAGCTACAAGCTCTGGTTTCTGATAGACCGTACACGCGGTTTTATAGGAAGAGGTTGGTACTCCGGACCCATCCAAAGTTGCTCCCAAAAGTGGTCTCCTCTTTCCACCTCATTCAGGAGGTGTTTCTTCCGACCTTCTTTCCCAGGCCGCATACCAGCCGGGCTGAAACAGTTTTGCATACCCTGGACTGTAAAAGGGCATTGTCTTTTTACATAGAACGTACGTGGGAGCATCGAAGGGCTACTCAGCTCTTCTTCTCGTTTGACCCTAATAGGATAGGGTTACCTGTCTCCAAGCGTACGTTGTCCACTTGGGTGGTAGATTGCATCGCCTGGGCTTACAGGGCAGCCAACCTCCCCTTGCAGGGTTGGGTCACAGCCCACCGTGTCAGGGCGAAGGCCGCGTCAGTAGCTCATCTCCGCTCTGTTCCGTTGGCAGACATCTGCTGGGCTGCAACTTGGTCTTCAAGCCAGACTTTTGCAGCCCATTACTGCTTGGAGAGAGAGTCCCGGCGGGACAGTGTTTTCGGCCAGGTGGTACTCTGTAATCTCTTTGAGGTTTAGGCAACTCCTACCCTCCGGCCCTTGTGTTGGACTACCGTGTGGGGTGCGTTCTCAGACAAAATTCTTATCACGGATGCTGAGGCTCTTGAGAGGGAGCCAATTTTTTCAGCTCTGGGTTTATGGTAGCTTAGAGCTGGGGAGTTCCATATGTGAGGACTGACTTCCTGCTTAGTCCTGGAGAAAGTGTAGTTACTCACCTGTAACAGGTGTTCTCCAGGAGCAGCAGGAATCGGTCCTCACGGCCCTCCCTCCTCCCCTGGAGTTGCAGTCCTATCCTTCATTTTGATTTTTTGCTGTCTTTTAGCTATGTCGTCAGACTGAGCAAGATGGCACCCTTGGGCGGAAAGGGGACTGCGCAGGCGCACTGCATTCTCAAAGGCTTTCTTTGAAAGCTGGGGAAATGCTCCGCACGAAGGCTCCATCGGCGCCGACGTCGCCCATATGTGTGGACTGATTCCTGCTGCTCCTGGAGAACACCTGTTAAAGGTGAGTAACTACACTTTCTTGCCCCCTCTGCCAGGAGGCGATCCTCCTTTGCCGTTCTCCGGGTCATAATCCTCAGAGCGATCTATTTCCCGGGCCAGGAGAATGTCCTCGCGGACAAACTCGGCAGAATCCTCCACCCATACAAGTGGCGCCTGGAACCGGAGATAGCCAGCCTTTTGTTCCATCAGTGAGGGACTCTCTCCATGGACCTGTTCACCAGTCTGGTGAACGCACAGCTCCCCTGATTCTGTTTACCGGTTCCACACCCGAGTAGAGTGGCTCTGGTTGAGTTCCTCCTGTGTTGGGCCTCCGTAGTCCTTTACGCCTTTTCCCCCCCACTCCTCTCATTGTCAGGACCCTGCACAAGGTCCAGCGGGATTGAGCTTCCATGATTCTCATGGCTCCTTTGTGGTCTTGACAGCCTTGGTTTCCGTTTCTGCTCCTGCTCTCTGAGCCTCCAGTCCCCCTTGACTGTGCTCTGGGCCTACTAACACAGGAGGAGGGACGGGTGCTCCCCCCGAACCTGGCCTCGCTGTCCCTTGCAGCCTGACAGCTGTACGGTTCTCCTTGGCTCCTCTGCATCTCCCGGGGGAGGTCGAGGAGGTTTTCCGCACATCGAGGAAGGACTCTACAAGGTGAGTCTATGCCTTTAAGTTGTGGCATTTCTGGATCTGGTGTTCCGAACTCCAGTTCGATCTGTTCTCCTACTCTCTCCGTTATGTTCTCCAATACCTCCTCCACCTCTCGAAGGAGGGGCTGAAGTCCAACTCGGTCAAGGTACACCTGAGCGCCATCTCGGCTAACCACCTCCCCATTGAGGGTAAACCCCTCTTGGGGCAGCCCCTGGTCTCCCACTTCATGTGGGGTCTCTTACTTTCCAAGCCTCCAATCTCGACCACTTCAAGCGGAGTGGGACCTCAACATTATGCTCATGCTGTTTACGCAGTTGCCCTACGAGCCTATGGTAACATGCTCGCTTCGGTATCTTTCCTGGAAGGTAGTCTTCCTGGTGACTCTGACCTCGGCTTGGCAAGTCAGCGAATTCCAGGCCCTCATGACTGAGGCTCCTTACACCAGGTTCTGTGGGGACAGGGTGGTCTTCCTTACCCACCCCAAGTTTCTGCTGAAGGTTGTCTCAGATTTTTATCTCAGTCGGGAGATAGTCTTGCCGACCTTCTTCCCAAGACCTCATGCTGACCGGTCATCGACGGTCTTACATACACTCGACTGCAAGAGGACTCTCGCCTTCTACCTGCAGCATACCCAGATTCATCGCAAGTTCAATCGGCTCTTCGTTGCCTACGATCCCAACTACCTGGGTCAGGAAGTCACCAAGTGTACCCTCTTTATCTGGGTGGCGGACTGCATCGCCTTTGCCCAGGCAAAGGTGGATGACCCGCTGGTTCGGTGAGTCACCGCGCACGGTGTCTGGACCAAGGTGGCTTCGCTGCGCTCAGCTTCTCTGCCAGGCTGCGACTTGGTCTTCAGTGAACAATTTTGTGTCGCACTATTGCCTGGAGAGGGAGTTCCGCCGGGACAGCGTCTTTGGCCAGGCTGTACTCCGTAATCTGTTAGGGGTTTAAGCAACTCCTGCCCTCCGACCCTTCTTCGACTGCTAACGAGAGCTTCACCCCGGGGATCCGAAGACTCTGGCTCCTTCGGGCATCGTCTTCGCGGAGGTGTGCTTGAGTTACAGGTTTGGTAGCCTGGAGCTGGGGAGTCCCATAAGTGAGGACTTGCTTGTTCCTGGTGAAAGCATAGTTACTCACCTGTAACAGGTGTTCTCCAAGGACAGCAGGAATCAGTCCTCACTACCCTCCCACCTCCCCTGAAGAGTTATTTTTGTCCTTCCATTGTCATCTGCTTAGTAGGGCTCTAGCTAGGGAAGCTGACTGAGCAAAGTGGCATCTTTGGGAAGGAAGAGGACCACGCATGCTTGGCAGCAATCTTAAAGGCTTTTTTTGAAAGCAGGGGGGAATTGCTCCCTGCGGGCTCTGTCAGTGCCGACGTCACCCATAAGTAAGGACTGTTTCCTGCTGTCCCTGGACAACACCTGTTAAAGGTGAGTAACTATGCTTTTCCTGCTGTCTAAGGAGACAACCCTCTCTTCTCCCATTGGAGTTGCATTCTCCTTAGCCCTTCATAGGATTGAGGGTAAGTCGGTGCCGTGTGGCAGGTAGGAAGCCATGTACGCATGCATGGTCAAGCTTGCAAAAGCTAGAACGAACTGAGCGCTCCCATGCGGGGCTGTATTGGATGATGTTACTCATGTCTGAGGATTTTTCCAGCTGTCCATGGAGAAGTGCTTCTGGTGATTAACTATGCCTTATACAGTAGATGAGCTTCAGGACTCCTTTGATCTCTTAATGCTTATATCGATGGAGAAAATTATATTGCTACCTGCAGAACTTTGGGGGAAGATGGTTATAAATTCAAAATATTTTTTTTTGAAACTTGTACTTAATCATTGCATTTTTTTTTCTGTCATAATGCTACTTACTAATTTTGTAGAGTTTGTATATCTGTCTCCAGAAACAAGCAGCAATGTGGTCTTCACATATGGGTGACGTCGGCACCGATGGAGCCCACACGGGAACGCTCCCCAGCATCCTATAAGAAAGCTTTTGGGCGTATCCCACTGCGCCTGTGTAGCTGCCTTCCCGCCTTTCCAACTCTCCCCCCTCAGTTTTTTGTTTTCCACAGAGCCGACAGGAAGATTCCTGTCACTGCAGAAAATGTACTACTTTTGTGGTTGCGTCTGCCTTCCTGTCGACACTAGCATCGGCATTGGCGGTGTTTCTTTTCTTCTGTTTTGTTTTGTTTTTCTTAAAAAAAAAAAAAAAAAGGAAAAACTTCTTTTTTTTCTGTGGGTTCTTGCCCTCCAGGTGCTTAGGTGCCATTTTGGGCCTTAGGCTCCCTTCTTCCTCAAGATGGAAAAACCAACTAGTGGTTTTAAAAAGTGTTCCAAATGTAGCAGTACCATTTCTGCTACCGACATCCATGACTGGTGTCTTAAATGTTTGGTACCAGACCATCTGTCATCAGAATGTCTTCTCTGCAGGAAGATGACAGAGGGGCCTGCAGAATAGAGCTGCAAAACTCTGCACCCTTTTTGCCTCGGATGCAATGTCCATGGCATCGACGTTGTCAAGGTTTTCATCTTCCTCCCATGGATCTCAGTTTACGAAATATGGGTCTTCTCCGAAGACTAGCCGGTCTTCAAAGGGTAGATCTCCTAAGTATCAAGATGCCTCAAGCATTTCCCTAGAAGAGAATGCACCAGCTAAACAACCCCGGCGGGAGGTCCTTGCCTCCGAAGCATTAACGGCGTCCCAAGATGCTACTGAGGCTTCCACCTCTGGAGAACACTTGGTGCCATGTTCTGGGGTCACTGCCTGCTGTTCCGGTACCGATACTCAGGCATCGGCTGGTTCCATGGATCAGTGTATCCTGGCCATTGATCGAAGTTTAGCGGCCTTACTAGCAGCTTTGGTACTGCTAAAGCCCCTGCAATCAGTTCCGCAGCCATCGGTACCGGCGCCGGTACCGAATGTATTTGCATTGACCATTGCGCCCTGGAGTCAGTGTCTGGCATTGAGGGTCCGGTACCGAGGCATTCCGATGCCTATTTTGATCGGTACCGTCGGTGGGCCGGGCAGGAGCACCTGGCCCATCGATACTTCAAGTCTTCCGATTCCAGTGAATCGGTCGATCTCCAGGAACAAGCAGGAATGTAGTCATCACATATGGGTATCGTTGATACCGACGGAGCCTGCGCGGGAACGCTCCCCAGCATCCAATTAGAAAGCTTTTGGGAGCATCCCACAGCACCTGTGTGCTGCCTTCCCGCCTTTCCCAACTGCCTCTCTCCAGTTCTTCTTTTTCCGCGGAGCCAGCAGGTTGTTGTTCCTGTCACCGCAGAAGAATTCTTCTTTATTTCTTTCTTTTTTGTGGTCGCGTCTGCCTTCCTCGACGCTTTACCGGTACCGCCGTTTTTTTCTTCTTATTTTCTGTCTTAAAAAAAAAAATACTAGGATTTTTCCTATTTTTCTTCAGGTGCATGCGCCTTTTTGGGCCTTAGGCCCCAAAACTTTTTTTTACAATGGAGAAACTTGCCTCAGGTTTCAAAAAGTGCACCAAGTGTGGCGGTACCATTTCCGTCACCAACACCCATGAATGGTGTCTAAAATGTTTAGGTCCTGACCACTCCATCATGGATTGTATGTCCTGTGCCATGATGTCTAAAAGAGGTTGGCAGAACCAAGCTGCTAAGCTAAGTACCCTGTTTCCCTCTGATGTAGCTCCGGTGGCATCAACGTCTTCCAGGCCTTCCTCTTCCTCCCGTGGATCTCAGGTAACTAAACATAAGTCCAGCCGGTCCTCAAAGGGTAGATCTCCATCTCCAGGAACAAGCAGGAATGAGTCTTCACATATGGGTATCATCGGTACCGACGGAGCCTGCGCGGGAACGCTCCCCAGCGTCCAGAAAGAAAGCTTTTGGGAGCATCCCACAGCGCCTGCGCGCTGCCTTCCCGCCTTTCCCAACCACCTCTCTCCAGTTCTTCTTTTCCGCGGAGCCAGCAGGTCGTGTTCCTGTCACTGCTGAAGAAGTTCTTTATATTTCTTTATTTCTTTGGTCGCGCGTCTGCCTTCTTCGACGTCGGACCGGTACCGCCGGTTTTTTCTTCTTTCTTCTTAAAAAAACAAACAAACTACCGTTTCCCACTTCTGTGCATTTTTTTTTTCCTTTTGGGCCTTAGGCCTAGAAAAATTTTCCTCATGGAAAAGCCCGCTTCCGGGTTTAAAAAGTGCACGAAGTGCAGCGGTACTATTTCTATCACTTGACACCCATGAGTGGTGTCTAAAATGTTTGGGTCCTGACCACTCCATCACCGATTGTGAGTCCTGTTCCATGATGTCTAAAAGAGGTCGACAGAATTGAGCGGCCAAGCTCAGTACCCTGTTTCCCTTTGATGCAGCTTCGGTGGCATCGACATCTTCCAGGGCTGCTGCTTCCTCCCATGGATCTCAGGTAACCAAACATAAGTCCAGCCGGTCCTCGAAGGGTAGATCTCCCTCTAAGTATCGAGATGCCTCTGGGCTTGCTCTCGAGGATCCTGCACCGGCAAAATTATCCCGGCGGGAAGCTCCGGCTTCCAAAGATCTATCTATGGGGTCACAGGTTGACATCGATGGCTCGGCCTCGACCGATCTCCTGTTGCCATGTTCTGGGGTACCGGTGGTTTCCACTGGTACCGATATCCAGACATTGGTTGCGTCGATGGATCAGAATATTCTTACTATGCAGCGTGCCATTACGGCATTCATACAAGCTGCGACGCCTCCGGTACCGCAACAAGCTCCGTTGTTACTGGTTCCGGCACCGATATCGGTTCCGGTGCCGGTACCGATTGCATCGACATCGGCTTCTGTGTAGACTGCAGCGGTACCCTGTTCTGTGATGCCCATCGGTACCGATCACTCCCGATGTCGATACCACTCGGTACGCGTATCGGGCTCTGCAGGAGCATTCAGACAGGCGATACTTCGATTCCTCTGAAGACTCTGATGAATCAGAGGCTTCTGTCGAAGCATCGGTACTCCTTCCTCAGGAGCCCTCTTCTCCAAAAAGAAGAATGTCTCCTCCAGAAGACTTGTCTTTTCAAGACTTCATTAGGGAAGTGGCCAGGGGCCTCTCCATTTCAGTGGCCCCTGAATCAGAGCCTAGAGCCAAAAAATTGGATATTTTACAATATCCTAAGGCTCCTAAAGAGGGTGCTACTTTACCAATTCATGAGATCCTTTATGATCACATGCTGGGCATATGGGAGACACCTCTCACTATCTCCTCTCATTCTCGTAGGTTGGACACCATGTACCGTGTTCCTCCTTGTCCTGGCTTTCATAAGACTCAGCTTCCTCACCACTCTATTGTGGTAGAGTCTGCTATGAAGAAGATAAAGAGTGCAAAAAGACACTCATCTAATCCTCCAGGAAGAGAATGCAGAACCTTGGATGCTGTTGGCCGGAGAATTTTCCAGGCCAATATGCTTGCTGCCAGAATCAACTCCTATAGTCTCTATATGGGGATGTTTCTAAAGGGAGTTACAGATCATCCGCAAACTTTATCTCCTTTTATCTCAGAAGATAAAAGGGAAGAGTTTCTCACCTGGCTTAAACATGCCTGTTTCCAAATTTTCCAACCGTGCAGCCTTTGACTTTTTTGAGTGTGCCAGCAGAGCCTCGGCTATTGCCATAGGTGCACGCAGAGTTGCTTGGTTACAAGCTTCTGATTTGGAACCCTGGGTCCAGGATGGATTAGGAAATCTTCCTTGTACAGGTGAAAACCTTTTTGGCAAGGATTGGCAAGCAAAGGCCACTCAGATGGATGCTGAGAATTCTGCCTTAGATAGACTTTCAAAGTCTACTTCTGCTCCTGTTAAAAAAAGGTTATTCAAAAAGGCTTTCTTTCCCAAAAAGGGGAAATATTATCCTGTTTATGGTCAGCAGGCATCTTCTGCAGGTCGTTTTGCTGCAAAGTGTCAGCAACAACCTAAACAAGCCAAGCCTAAGGCTGCAAGGACTGCTACGGCCCAACAGCCTCAGCCTCCTCAGGGCCTTTGACTTAAATCTAGAGAACTTAGCCTTTCTGGCTCTAGAAGAACCAGAGCCTCTCACCATTCCAGGAAGGTTAGCTCACTTTGCTCCCAGATGGGAACAAGTCACGGCAGAGCAATGGACCCTCTCCATAAGGGAGGGGTACAAGCTTCATTTCTTAAACCTTCCTCCTCACACCATGGTGAGACAGTTCAATTCTCCAACATCTCTCCTCGACCTTCTGCGTCAGGAGATTGCTACCCTTCTTGCCCAAAGGGCAATAGAAGAAGTACCCCTTCTTCAACAGGGCTCAGGGTTCTACTCCCCCTATTTTCTTATCCCAAAGAAAACAGGGGGCTACAGACCCATATTAGATCTCAGAGAATTGAACAAGTTTCTATGCAAGGAGAAATTCAAGATGATTTCTCTCGGTGCTCTCCTTCCATACCTTCAGAGTCAATTGGCTTTGTTCTCTAGATCTCAAGGATGCGTACACCCATATCCTCATCCATCCAACACACAGAAGGTTCCTTCGGTTCCTTTATCAAGGAAAGCACTACCAGTACAGAGTGCTTCCTTTCGGTCTGGCCTCTGCTCCAAGAGTGTTCACAAAATGCATGGCAGTAGTAGCTGCATATCTCCAGGAACAAGCAGGAATGAGTCTTCACATTATGGGTACATCGGTACCGACGGAGCCTGCGTGGGAACGCTCCCCAGCGTCCAATCAGAAAGCTTTTGGGAGCATCCCTCAGCGCCTGCGTGCTGCCTTCCCGCCTTTCCAACTGTCTCCTCAGTTTTCGTTTTCCGCAGAGCCGGCAGGACGTCCTCCTGTCACCGCAGACATTTTTTTCTTTAATTCTTGTTTTCTTGTGGTCACGACTGTTTTTCCCGCCTCCACCGGTACCGCCGGTGGGTTTTTTCTTTTCTTTTCAAAAACTCAGGAAGAGTTTTCTCTCAGTTTCTGTCTTAACTTTTTGGGGCCTGTATAGGCCTCTCCATCATGGAGCCGCCTTCTCCTAAGAAGTGCCTTAACTGTGGAAATTCAGTTTTCTTTTTAGACTCCAATAACTGGTGTCTAATCTGTTTGGGTCCTGACCCTCCTCCTCCGGAGCCATTAGGTTTCAATTTTATGAGAAGAGATTTTCCATTTCGAGTTTCCCTCGATACCGAGTTCCCTTCCAGTGTCAGGGCACCGACCATTTCTTCTCTACAGGATCAGGTAACCCACAAACAGTCTGTTAAGACTAGCCAATCCTTGAGTGGTAGGTCTCATGTCAAACATGAAGACGGCTCCGGCCTTGCCCTCAAGACCCTATTGGCTTCAAAACCCCGGCGGGAGTCTTCGGTCTCCAAAGCAATTCAGGGGTTTCAGGTTGTTCCTGGGGCTCACCCCTCACAGAACATACCTGAGCCATGCTCGGTGGTGGCATCCGCGTCGAGCGGTACCGATACCCCGACATCGGCACTGGTGTTGAGTGATCCACTCTTCACCAGGGATCGTCATCTGGTGTTCTCGGTACCTTCGGGACCGATCGATACGTCCCAGATTGACTTTCCAGTATCGGCAGCATCGCCGATATGACCACCGACACCGGTACCCTCCAGACATGCATCGATAGACTCACTTCCTTCGATGCCGAGTCTGGAATCGATATCTAGTCTAGAAGATTGGATACCGACGCGTCTCGGAACCGACGCTTACCGGTTCCGGATGCGCGGTATCGATACTCGCCAAGGGTTTTTGGTTCCCTCAGTACCGCTTGAGCTGCCTCCGATGACTGCTTCGATGTCGGTATCGCCTCCGATTCTGGCACAGCTACCGCTATCGGTACCGATGCCGGTTCCTGCAGTAACATCGGGACCAACTACTTCCATGCCCTTTTCACCAGGATTGCTCCTTTCTATGCCTAGTTTGGAGTCGATACCTGGCATGGACGATGCAGTACTGACTGTCTCAAGTCATAACCGCCAGTACCAGTATCCATCCATTAGGGCTCCTTTTCTGCACCGGACCAGTACATTCTCCGGTGCCCAGGCTAGTTCTTCAACTTTAGCCTGTCCAGGGATGGTCCCCAATGGAGATCCTTCTTTTCAGAAATTTCTCCTTGACATGGCTTCATTCCTTGCTATTCCTATCCCTGGCTATGATCCTACACAAGGCTCTTCTGAGGAAAAGGGAAATATAATGTTTCCTTTACATCCTTCTTTGCAGGATCTTCTTCTGAGAATATGGGAAACACCTTTAAGGGTTTCCTCACCTTCTACAGCAACTGATCTTCTGTATCAGGTGCCCCCCTCTCCAGGGTTTCAAAAGACTCAACTTCCCCATCATTCCATTGTAGTGGAATCAGCAATGAGGAAGGTAAAAAGCAAGAAGAAGCATTCTTCTTATCCGCCAGGTCGTGCTTCTAGAACACTGGATGTTTTTGGACGTCAAACCTTCCAAACATCTATGCTGGCAACAAGGATTCTCTCATATATTTTCTATATAAGTCTATCCCTTCAGGAGGTCACAAAGAAATTATCTCTTTTGACTCCTTTTCTATCAGAGCCCAAGGCTGCAGACTATTCCTTACTTCTTAGTCATAGCCAAAATATATCTTGGTTTCTATCTCATGCTTCCCTTGACTCTTGAGTCTGTTAGCAGAACCTCTGCTATAGCCATAGGAGCACGACGTAGAGCCTGGCTCCAAGCTTCAGACTTGAACAGATGGGCACAACAAAGACTGGGTAATACTCCTTGTACTGGAGAAAATCTCTTCAATAAGGAGTCTTTACGTCAGGTTGCTCATTGCTCCACTGACTTCCCTGTTTCTGAGGGCTCTCCTAAGCCTTCTCCTTCCCCAGTAGGTAGGAAATGCCCTACCAAACCTTCTTTCCCTAAAAGAAGAAGGTTTTATTCTTCTCCTGCCCATCATACAGATGTTCCCAAACAAGGGAAACCTCACCCTGGTCTGAAGAATCCAAACTCAAGCCGGGAAAATTAACCCTCAATGGGGTTCTAATTGATCTCTTATAACATACAGTTCACTTCTTTTCAACAGAAGTTTTTTCACTGTTTTTTTTATTTAAAACTCTACGCTTGGATTCCTGTTTCCAGGCTATCCACTTGCTCTCAAGTAGGCTGAGCTGTCAGGAGATTCATGTTTGTGGGTCACAATGTTTTTCCTCCTCTTCCTACCATGAAGAGAGGTTTGCCAACTATCTTATGATAGTTTCCCTGTACCACCATGAATTTTTCCTTCTACAGACTTACCATATAGCAAGTCTCACTTCAGCTCCTATTTTTTCTTTACCCTCTTTTTCAGGGCCTCCCCTGTAAGAGTGCTACCATACCACTGGAAGGCTTTCTTAGCCTTTCTAGTCTTCCTTTTCTTTCCAGTGTAGAGTTTTCTCTGGAGTTACATCCCTGATTTCGTTGGACAGCTCATCAGACATGATCAGGATTTCTCCTCTTGTTCTGTCTGTTCTCTCTGTTACAAACAGAAGGAATCTTTCTGCTGTTCTAATCAGCAGCTGCCCATGCAGGAGTTCCAGTGATTTGACTACTGGTACTTTCTATGAGTCCCAGTCTTGTCTTCCACTAATCTTAGTAGTGCTTCCAAGATAGTGCTCATCTATCTTGGAAAATCCTCATTGCTTCTTTCTGTCATCTCCAAATCCCTGGAGTTGGCAGCATAACTGAGGTGGCAGCTGGTTTTCTCCTACAGCCACTTTTATTTCCCAATCCTCCTGCATAGTGCTCTCTGCAATCCTACTGAGAAGCTTTCCACTATGGGCCCTTGCTAGAGAGCATGAGGATTTTTTCTCTAATTACTATCCTATATGGTTGAAAAAGGCTTCCTCAGTCATTCCTCATGACTGTAGGGGTTTTTTATACCCTTCTGTTTCCTTTTAATAAAGGACTTAAGCCTTCTCTATGTGACAATCTAAAGAGTCACCCAGTTTCTATAGGAAATATGCTCTTTTTTCTTGCAGCTTGTCCTCATGGTATCCTAATCCTTCATGGACAGCACATATTTAATTAAACAACGCATGATACCCCCCCCCCCCCCTTGTTCCTCAAGTGGGTCAACCTGGTATCTCATCCTATGCGTTTTCTGTCCATTTACCATGCGAGAGTTCTATAGGACTCAGTTCTTGCTGTTTAGAAAACTGATATTATCCTCTGTTTTTCACGCAACCATCCTGATTATTCCACTGGATGGCATTCCTGCACCATTTTAGCCAGGGGGAATAGATTCTCTATATATCTCCTCAAGTAGGTTCCACCTTCTTGTTATTGGATGAATCTTTCTCCTTCACATCTCCCATGTGAATGTTCTTATGGGCATATTTCTATCTGCTTAGTTGCCGACATTTATCTTTAGACATCTATATACATGTATGTATATATTTCTATATGCTTCTCTATAGATACATATGTCTGTAAGCTGCGTGTGCATATCTATGCCCCTCCAGTTCACACTATAGACACATATATATATATATATAGATAGATAGATAGATACCGATATAGATATATATATATATATATATATATATATATATATATATATATATATATATACACACACATACACATATACATAGGGATATATATATATCTGTCGAGATGCTTCCTTATAGGTAGATATGTATTTCCATACTTATCTCTCTGTCTATGCTTATAAAAGGTGTCTACCTTTCTATAGGTTCCAGACAGTGGGTTTGCATATCTTCACACTGTTCCTCAGTATGTCTGGGTATTATGCACACAACCACTACTGTGGTACTGACAGCTTCTACTTAACCCTAGGTCTAGATATCCCTGAAGCTCCATACTTCACTATCTTTCCTATCTCTCCACAGATAGGAAAGACAGGCTGGATCTTCAGTAGATCTGAAGTTTCCACTCTTCAGACATCTGTCCTCCTTGGGAATATGGGCTTTTCCATACCCCTTCTTCTCTCCAGGACTGGGCTAGTTGTCCATATCGGTCAGTCTTCCTCTTTTGCTCCTAAATGTTACTAACTCTGTATCCAAAGGAGTTCCCAGCTTTTTCCCATAAAGCTTCCACTGAAGACCTGACGTCTGGGTACTACCCCAGGTCACACCTGGGTCGCCTATCACTTCCAGATTTGGACCTTCGCCTTCACTTCAGTGAGTTCACCTTGCACATTCCTCTGCTGGATCTCCAGTAGACTCCATCAGCCTCTCTACTTCCTGCAATCCAGTAGGTGAGGTCCATATTGTGTTTGTTCATGTCAATATTTTTCATGGTAATTATAACACATACAAGGACTCCTTACCTGTAGTCCTTAGGTTAGCTGTTTTCCTACAGCTCCTCTCTTTTCAACTCCTACCCTCCATCCTCAGGATGCCTGGCCATATGGGGTGTAGCATGTTCCAATCCTCACCATGCTGGGGCTCCAGGCATCTTAGCTTGGGAGTCCCCATATGTGAAGACTCATTCCTGCTTGTTCCTGGAGATAGCACAGTTACTTACCTGTAACAGGTGATCTCTGGGAACAGCAGGAATAAGTCTTCACAACCCACCCACCTCCCCTAGGAGTTGTATCTCTCTATCTTCCTCTTTCTCTCTTTTCTCTCAGCTATAAAACTCAACTGAGGAGAGACAGTTGGAAAGGCGGGAAGGCAGCACGCAGGCGCTGAGGGATGCTCCCAAAAGCCTTCTGATTGGACGCTGGGGAGCGTTCCCGCGCAGGCTCAGTCGGTACCGACGTACCCATATGTGAAGACTTATTCCTCCTGTTCCCAGAGATCACCTGTTACAGGTAAGTAACTGTGCTTTCTACGCACTCTAGGAATATTTGTATTCCCATATCTGGACGACTGGCTCATCCGAGCTCCGTCCCAGTCAGAGGCCCAGACTTCCCTAGCCTGCACAAGGCGTGTTCTTCAGTATCTGGGACTTGTAATAAACATCCCAAAATCCCATCTCACCCCTACTCAGTCGAGTTCATAGGGGCCTTGCTGGATACCACAACTGCAAGGGCCTATCTTCCCCAGGCCCGTTGCCTACGCTTGGTGCAGTTAGCCTCACAAATTCAGTTAAAGTCCCATTTAACTGCTCGACAAATGTTACAACTGTTAGGCCACATGGCATCCACCGTGCATGTGGTTCCTTACGCTCGCCTTCACAGGAGGGCAGCTCAGTGGACTCTGTCCACCCAATGGATCCAGGCATCAGGGTGCCTGTCAGACAAAATAGCAACCTCCAGTCGCCTCTTCTGGTCTCTCCAGTGGTGGAGGTCCACTCAAAATCTGTTGCTGGGGTCCCCCTTTCAACAGTCGCTACCCCAAGCAATCCTTACAACAGATGCCTCTCCAAGGGGTTGGGGAGCTCATCTACAAGATCTCTCCACCCAGGGCATCTGGTCTCCACAAGAGACATCTCTACATATCAACCTCTTGGAGCTCAGAGCAATTCTTCTAGCTCTGAGTCTTCCACACCCTGCTCATCTACAAGGCAGTCCTCATCCACATGGACAACCAAGTAGCCATGTTCTACGTGAACAAGCAGGGCGGGACTGGCTCTCTGTCGCTTTGCAACGAAGCTTTGAGATTGTGGGCCTTCGCCAGAGCATCAAATTCATCTCGTGGCAGTGTATCTTCCAGGGGTTCAAAACTCTTGGGCAGACACTCAGTCGAGTTCTGCTTCCACACGAATGGTCCCTCCATGGGGACCAGATAGCCAGGATCTTCCGAATTTGGGGAACCCCAGACATAGACCTGTTTGCAAGTCCATGGAATGCCAAACGTCCCCGGTTCTGTTCCAGGATTCCGTGTCAGGGAGGTCAGGCCAGGGATGCCTTCCTCCTTCATTGGGGGCAAGACTTCCTCTATGCCTTTCCACCCATTCCCCTAATTCCCAAGACACTGTTCAAACTTCAGAGAGACAAGAGGTCTATGATCCTCATAGCACCACATTGGCCACGCCAGGTGTGGTACCCTCTACTTCTGCATCTCTCTCAAGCTCCCTCCCTGGACTTGGGATCTGCTCCAGACTTCCTGTCCCAGGAGGAGGGAACTTTGTGGCACCCAAATCCCCAGTCTCTTCATCTCAGAGCCTGGTTGCTGAAGGCCTAGACCTTCAAGATTTGCATCTTTCTCAGCAGGTGAAGGATATCCTTCATGCTTCCAGAAAGCCTTCCACTAGACGTTCCTATGCTTATAAATGGAAAAGGTTTACCATTTGGTGTGCACAGAAGGGTCTTAACCCCCTTGCAATACCTCTGAATTCTTTACTAGAGTATTTGCTGCATTTATCCCATGCAGGCCTTAAAACGAATTCAGTAAGAGTCCATTTGAGTGCTATTGCAGCATCCCTTAAGCCTCTCAATGGACAGCCTATTTCCTCTCATCCTCTTATTGCAAGATTCATGAGAGGCCTTCTTTTAACTAAACCTCCCATTAGACCACCTCCAGTGTCATGGGACTTGAATTTGGTTCTTGGCCAGCTTATGAAGCCACCCTTTGAACCCTTAGCCACTACCTCCTTGAAATTTCTTTCCTGGAAAGTTACTTTTCTCATTGCAGTCACCTCAGCTCACCGCATCAGTGAGCTGCAAGCGTTGGTGGCTAATCCTCCTTATACAAGGTTCTATCATGACCAGGTAGTCCTCAGGACTAATCCACACTTTATGCCTAAAGTGGTCTCACCTTTTCATCTGAACCAGGAGGTGTATTTACCTGTCTTTTTTCCAGGACCTCATGCATCAAGTGCAGAGAGGAATCTCCATACCCTGGATTGTAAGAGAGCGCTCGCTTTTTACTTACAAAAGACACAGCAACATAGAAAGTCCTCTCAACTCTTTGTTGCTTTTGAACACTCTCATTTGGGACTTCCAGTCTCTAAGAGAACTCTGTCCAATTGGATTGCTCTGTGTATTTCTTTTGCCTACCAGAGTAAGAACCTTTCTCTGGAGGGCCATGTCACAGCTCACAATGTGAGGGCCATGGCAGCCTCTATGGCTCATCTGAACTCTATGTCCATCGACCAAATCTGTCGAGCGGCCACCTGGGCCTCGGTTCATACCTTTACAGCCCATTACTGCTTGGACAAGGACTCCCGCCGGGATGCCTTGTTTGGTCAGGCTGTTCTCAAACACCTGTTCCATACCTAATCAACTCCTACCCCCCATCCCTGGTTGGATGCCCGAGATCCATGGGGGCAGGTAGAGCCCTTCTCAGGGACTCACAACCTTGGAGATCTCCCTGGCATCTCTAGCTGGGGAGTCCCCATATGTGAAGACTCATTCCTGCTTGTTCTTGGAGATAGCACAGTTACTTACCTGTAACAGGTGATCTCTGAGAACAGCAGGAATAAGTCTTCACAGCCCACCCACCTCCCCTAGGAGTTGTATCTCTCTATCTTTCCTTTCCTCTCTCTCTCTTTGTCTCAGCTTAAAACTCGAACTGGAGAGAGGCGGTTGGGAAAGGCAGGAAGGCAGCGAGCAGGCGCTGTGGGATGCTCCCAAAAGCTTTCTTTCTGGACGCTGGGGAGCGTTCCCGCGCAGGCTCCGTCGGTACCGACGATACCCATATGTGAAGACTTATTCCTGCTTTTCCCAGAGATCACCTGTTACAGGTAAGTAACTGTGCTTTCTAAGCATCGAGATGCCTCTGGCGTTGCCCTTGAGAATTCTGCACCGGCAAAATTGCCCCGGCGGGAGGGTTCGGCTTCCAAAGCATTATCGGGGCTCCAGGATGTTCTCGAGGCCTCGACCTCGGCAGAACTACTGGTGCCATGCTCTGGGGTACCGGCGGTCTTCTCTGGTACTGACATCCAGGCATCGGCAGCGTCGATAGACCAGAGATTCCTGGCTATTGAGCGCAGTCTGGCGGCTCTCCTTCGGCATCGAAGCCCTCGGAACAGCGATAGACAATCCGGTCGGTACCGGCTCCGGCACCGGTATCGGTACTTGTACCGATAGCATAGACATCAGCATCGGCGTCTGCTTTGCCGGTATCCAGTCATCCGAAGCCCTCAGGTACCGATACCCCGGTTGCGATTACTCCGGGTACCGACTTTGGTCGGTACGGGTATCGGGCTCTTCAGGAGCATCCGGACAGACGGTACTTCGAGTCCTCAGAAGAATCTGAGGATTCTGATAGTTCTGTCGATGCAGGAATACTTCTCCCAGAGGAGCCCTCCTCCCCTAAGCGTGGGATGTCTCCTCCAGAGGATATTTCCTTCCAGGATTTTATCAGGAAGGTGGCTTGGGGTCTGTCCATTACTGTGACCCCTGAAACAGAGCCCAGAGCTAAGGAGTTTGAAATTTTACAATATCCCAAAACTCTTAAGGAGGCAGCTACCTTGCCCATTCATGAGATTTTATATGATCTCATGTTAAGGATGTGGGAGACACCTCTTACCACCTCTCCTCATTCTCTCAGACTGGATACTCTGTATTGAGTCCCTCCTTGTCCTGGTTTCCAAAAGACTCAGCTTCCTCACCAGCTATGAGAAGGATCAAGAGTGCAAAGAGGCATGCCTCTAATCCTCCAGGACGTGAGTGCAGAACCCTGGATGCTTTTGGACGTCGTGTCTTCCAAGCTTCCATGCTTTCTGCCAGGATCAGTTCCTATAGTCTCTACATGGGAATGTTCCTGAAGGAGGTCACAGATGGTTTAGAAGCTTTAAGTCCTATTCTTCCTGAGGATAGAAGACAGGATTTTCTCACTTTGGTCAAACATGCCTAAGATGTTTCTAAATGTGTCAACCGTGCAGCCTTTGACTGCTTTGAGTGCATAAGCAGAACCTCTGCCATTGCCATAGGTGCACGTAGAATTGCTTGGCTCCGGGCATCCGATCTGGAGCTCTGGGTACAAGACAAATTGGGAAATATCCCGTGTACTGGTGAGAACCTGTTTGGTAAAGATTGGCAGGAAAAGGCCAACGAGATGGATGCTGACAACTCCACCTTGGATAGGTTATCCAAGTCCACAGCTGATCCTGCTAGAAAGAAATCGTTCAAGAAACCATTCTTTTCTAAGAAGAAAAGATATTATCCTGCTTATGCTCAGCAGGGACGTTCTGCAGGTCAGCTTGGCAGGAAAGGTCAGCAACCACCCAAACAGAAGAAAGCAAAGACTGCTAAGCCTCAACCGTCCCAGCAGTCTCAGCCTCCACAAGGCCTTTGACTTGCAGCTAGAGAACTTGGCCTTTCTGGCTCTCGTGGGACCGGAGCCTTCCACCATTCCAGAAAGGTTATGTCACTTTGCCCCCAGATGGAGGCAGATAACAGCAGAGCATTGGACACTCTCCATCATGAAGGAGGGGTACAGGCTTCATTTTTCAAGCATGCCCCCTCCCACAATAATAAGGCAGTTCAATTATCCGACACCTCTCATCAACCTATTAGATCAGGAGGTCACTATCCTTCTTGCCCAAGGGGCAATAGAAGAAGTACCCACTCCTCAACAGGGTACGGGGTTTTCCTCCCCCTATTTCCTTATCCCAAATAAAATGGGGATACAGACCTATTTTGGACCTCAGAGAATTGAACAAATTCCTTGTCAAAGAGAAATTCAAGATGATTTCTCTGGGAACTCTGCTGCCATACCTTCAGAGTCAGGATTGGCTTTGTTCTCTAGATCTCAAGGATATGCCTACTCCCATGTTCTCATCCATCCAACCCACAGAAAGTTCCTTCGGTGCCTTTTTCAAGGAAAGCACTACCAATACAGGGTGCTTCCTTTTGGCCTGGCCTCAGCACCCAAGGGTGTTCACGAAATGCATGGCTGTAGTAGCAGCATTTCTCTGCACTCTAGGGATATTCGTCTTCCCCTTCTTAGACGACTGGCTCATTCGAGCCCCAACAGAGTTAGAGGCCAGGACTTCTCTAGCCTGCACAATGCATATCCTTCAGTATTTGGGTCTGGTCATAAACATCCCAAAATCCAGTCTAACTACCACTCAGTCTTTAGAGTTCATAGGAGCTTTGCTGGATACCAGAAAGGCAAGGGCCTATCTACCCCAGGCCTGCTGCCTTCGCATGGTGCAGTTAGCTTCTCAAGCAGTGCTAAAGTCTCATCTCACTGCTCGAGAAATGTTACAACTACTAGGCCACATGACATCCACCGTGCATATGGTTCCCTTTGCTCGCCTCCATATGAGGGCAGCCCAGTGGACCTTATCCACTCAATGGACCCAGGCATCAGGATGCCTGTCGGACAAAATAGCAAACACAAGTCGCCTTATTTTGTCCCTCCAGTGGTGGAAGTCCACTCAAAACCTGTTGCTGGGGTCCCCTTTTTAACAACCCTTACCCCAAGCAACTCTCACAACAGATGCTTCTCCGATGGATTGGGGAGCTCATCTGCAAGACCTCTCCACCCAATGCACCTGGTCTCCACAAGAGACTCATCTACATATCAATCTCTTGGAACTCAGAGCAATCTTCCTTGCTCTTCGAGTGTTCCACTCCCTGCTCAGCTACAAGACAGTCCTCATTCATACGGACAATCAAGTAGCCATGTTCTATGTGAACAAACAGGAGGGAACAACCTCTCTGTCGCTTTGCAACGAAGCTTTGCGACTATGGGCCCTCGCCAGAGAGCATCAGATTAATCTCCTGGCAGTGTATCTTCCAGGCATACAAAACTCTTGGGCAGACAGACTCAGTCGAGTTCTGCTTCCACACGAGTGGTCTCTGCATGCAGACCAGGTGACCAAGATTTTTCAAATTTGGGGAACCCCGGATATAGACCTCTTTGCAAGTCCGTGGAATGCCAAACTTCCCTGCTTCTGTTCCAGAATTCCGGCTCAGGAGGCTAAGGCCAGGGATGCTTTCCTCCTTTACTGGGGTCAAGACTTCCTGTATGCCTTTCCACCCATTCCCCTAATTCCGAAAACCCTGTTCAAGCTTCAGAGGGACAGAGGCCATATGATTCTCATAGCTCCACATTGGCCACGGCAAGTGTGGTACCCTCTGCTTCTACATCTCTCTCAAGCTCCCTCCATGGAGTTAGGGTCTGCTCCAGATCTCCTATCTCAGGAGGACGGAATGTTATGGCATCCCAATCCCCAGTCTCTGCAGCTCAGGGCATGGTTGCTGAAGGCCTAGAACTTCATAGTCTTATTCTCCCTCAGCAAGTAAAAGAGATTCATTTTGCTTCCAGGAAACCTTCCACAAGACGTTCTTATGCTTTCAGGTGGAAAAGGTTTACTATATGGTGTTCGCAAAAGGGTCTTAACCCCCTTGCGATACCTCTGGAACCATTGCTGGAGTATCTTCTTCATTTATCCAATGCAGGACTTAAGACTAACTCAGTAAGAGTCCATTTGAGTGCTATTGCAGCTTCCTTTAAGCCTCTAAATGGACAGCCTATTTCTTCTCATCCTCTTATAGCAAGATTTATGAGAGGCCTTCTTCTAACTAAGCCTCCCATTAGGCCACCACCGGTGGCATGGGACTTAAACCTGGTTCTTGGGCAGCTCATGAAGCCACCTTTCGAACCTTCAGCTACTACCTCCTTGAAGTTCCTTTCTTGGAAGGTTATCTTTCTCATTGCAATCACATCAGCACGTCGCATCAGTGAGTTGCAAGCGCTAGTAGCTAATCCACCTTATACAAGGTTCCATCATGACAAGGTAGTCCTTAGGACTCATCCACACTTTATGCCAAAGGTGGTCTTGCTTTTTCATCTGAACTAAGCGGTCTACCTACCTGTGTTTTTTCCAAGGCCGCATGCATTAAATGCACAGAGGAATTTTCATATCTTGGACTGTAAAAGAGCTTTAGCTTTTTACTTACAAAGAACACAGCAACATAGAAAGTCCTCTCAACTCTTTGTTGCTTTTGATCCTTCTCATTTGGGACTTCCAGTCTCCAAGAGAACACTGTCTAACTGGATTGCTCTGTGTATTTCCTTCGCCTATCAGAGTAAGAACCTATCTCCAGGAACAAGCAGGAATGATTCTTCACATATGGGTACGTCGGTACCGACGGAGCCCGTGCAGGAACGCTCCCCAGCGTCCTAAAAGAAAGCCTTTGGAAGCATCCCACACGCATGCGCGCTGCCTTCCCGCCTAAACACTTCCCTCTCATCAGTTTTCCGTTTTCCACGGAGCCGGCAGGACGTATTCCTGTCACCACAGAAAATTCTTCTTTTTATTCTTAGTTTTTTGTGGTCGCGTCTGCCTTCCCTCGACGCCACCGGTACTGCCGGTGCTTTTCTTTTTATTCTTTTTAAATAATTTCTTCTTTTCGACAGAAATTTTTCCTGTTAGTATCTGACTTTTTTTCTAGGCCACTAGGCCTCTACTTTTCCGTTATGGAAAAGCCAGCCATTACCCTTAAGAAATGCTCTAAGTGTGGCGGTACAAATATTTTTTCAGACACCCATACTTGGTGTCTAAAATGTTTGGGTCCTGACCATTGCTCACTGGAGTGTCTTTCCTGCTGAAGTTCAAACAGAAGAAATCTTCAGAATCGAGCACAGCTCGATATCCGGTTCACATCGCACTCGATGCCACCAGCTAGAATATCTCTACAGGATCAGGTAACCAAACAAAAGTCTGTAAAGACTAGCCAGTCCTCGAGTGGTAGATCTTCTTTCCAGTATCGAGATTGCACCGGCCTTGCCCTCGAGGACATCTTGGCAATAAAGCCCTGGCGGAAGTCTTCGGGCTCCAAAGCATTAACGGGGCTTCTGGTCATTCCCGGGGTTCCCACCTCGGTGAACATACCTGGGCCATGCTCGGTGGTTGTGGCCACTTTGAGCGGTACCGACACCCTGGCATCGGCTATGGTGAAGGATGTAACACTCCTCACCGATGAACGTAGTCTAGCGCTCTCGGTTACTTCGGTACCGCTAGAGTGGCTGCAGACCGTTCCTCCAGTATCGGTATCGCCTTCGGTACCGGTATCGGCATCAGTGTCGGTACCGTCTATGCTTGCTTCGACAGACTCGATTCCTTCTATGCCGAGCCTGGAATCGATCCCTAACATGGATGATTCGGTACCGACTCGTCTCGGTACTGACTTCGGGTGGTACCGAAGACATTGCTTTAAGGAAAATCCGATGCTGCATCCTTTCAAGTCTTTCGATACCGATGACTGGGATGAACCCATCGGTACCAAGGCTGAATCTTCAACAAGTCTAGCCTTTACCCCTCATTTTAGAGGGTCCTCCTCGGGGGAGATTTCTTTCCAAGCTTTTCTGCTTGATATGGCGAAGTTTCTTGCCATTTCTATACCTGGTAAAGAATCCTTACCAGGGGATTCATAGACCCTGCAATCCCCCTGGTTGCCAAAGGAGCTAATCATGCTTCCTTTGCATCAGATCTTACAAGATCTACTTTTAAGGATGTGGGAAACTCCTTTAACGGTATCACCACATTCTGAGACACTTGAAACTAGGTACAAAGTGCCACCTTCTCCAGGTTTTCAAAAGACTCAACTTCCTCATCATTCTATTGTTGTAGAATCAGCAATGAGGCGTATTAAGAGTGCAAAGAAGCACTCCTCTTTTCTCCAGGACCAAGCAGGAAGTCAGTCCTCACTTATGGGTGACGTCGGCGCCGACGGAGCCCTCGCGGAGCAATTTTCCCCAGCTTTCAAAGAAAGCCTTTGGGAATTGCAGCGCGCATGCGCGGTCCTCTTCCCGCCCAAGGGTGCCATCTTAGCCAGTCTTCTTTTTTCCGCGGAGCCCTACAGACGTCCCCGTCTTGTCCCCGCGAAAAAGTTGATTTTCTTCTTTATTTTATCCTTTTTTCTTTCGGTTCGACGCCGATCGTTTTCCCGCCCGGACTCGCGACGCCGGTCTCGAGTCCTCTTACTTTTTTCGGTTTTTCTGACTTAGTCAGCTTTCGTTTTCGGTTTCCCTGGCAGCCCGGTCCTTTGACCTCGCAGGGGCCCTTTTTCCCCCGATGGCTGCCAGTGGGTTTAAGCGGTGTGGTCGGTGTGACCGAAATATGTCACTGACCGACACACACGACTTTTGCCTCCGCTGCCTGGGCCCGGATCATGAGGAACTGATCTGTGGGCCCTGCAGCAAACTGTCCTCAAAGGCGTTGAGAAGTCGGCGGCATCAGCGTGAGAGAATCTTCGCTGACCCCAGCCGTACCCGGACCTCGTCGGAGGCCTCCGTGTCGAAAGGCTCCAGCTCGGACCGTCGCCGGAGCTCCTCCGACCGGGGTTCTCCCTCCGGGGACCATCGTCGGAAGGAAAACCCAGCGAGGGCGGCGTCGGTGGACGCTCCTGGTTCCGCGAGGGCCAGGTCGCATAGCCCCGACAGCCGCCCCGGGTCCTTGGAGAAGGAACACATCCCGAAGCGACCTCGCCTGGAGTCGGAGATGCCTGCCCGGGTAAGTCATGTGGTCCTTCTGGACTCGCCTCCGCGACAGCCGACGTCGAGCCCGACGCCGTCGGGGCCCGAGTCGGGGGCTGCTGGGTCACCTGAGCTCGGACTCAGGTTGACGGCCTTGGAGAGCAGACTGTCTGCCTTCATGGACCAGCAGCGGGCACTGCTCGCTGGCCTCGCTGGCGCCGCTGCCCCGACCGCCGGGACGTCGACGTCCAAGTCGACCCCGGAGACCGAGCCGATCCTCGAGTCCATGCGAACTCGAGTCGATCCTCGGTCGAGGTCACCCTCGGCCTCCCGTTCGGGACCGAGGTCGCCGACGCCGACTCCCTCGGCGTCGGGGCGGCTGGCGCCGCGCCCTGCCCGGGCCGACCCCACCGAGTCCTCGTCGGAGTCGGTCTGGGAGTCTGAGGAGGAAGAGTCACCTGATTCTTTCCGGACTCGGTGTGTCCCATCGGACTCACCGGAGTCCGTGCCTCGGAAGCAGTCCCCCCCGGAGGATGCCCGGTTCTCGGACTTCGTTAGGGATATGGCCAAGGCTTTGGCCTTCCCTGCGGATCCCGAGGAGGAGCCTCGAGCCGAAGAGCTCGACGCCCTCCAGTATGACTCTCCCGCGAGGGAACACTTTACTGTGCCGGTTCCTCCTATGCTGGAACGACTACTCTTCCGCATGTGGGAGAGTCCGGCCTCCTCGCCGGTCCTGAGCAAGCGGGTCGATTCTATCTATCGGGTCCGCAAGAGCCCTGGCTTTCAAAAGGCACAGCTGCCACACCATTCCATGGTAGTGGAATCGGCCATGCATCGTCTTAAGAGCCAGAAGATGCACTCCTCGGTGCCTCCTGGAAGGGAGGCCCGTAACCTGGATGGCCTTGGCAAGAAGTGCTTCCAGGGCTCTATGCTCGCATGTCGTGTCCAGACTTACCAGCTATACATGGGCATGTATCTCCGGGATCTGGCTAAAGAGCTAGCCGGATTCTCCGCTGGTCTCTCCGAGGAGCCCTTGCGGAGGTTCCTAGCCTTGTCCACGGGCATTCGGGAATGCTCAAAGTTCATGTCCCGAGCAGCCTATGATGGCTTTGAAGCCTCGGCTCGAGTGGCCGCAGCCGGCATCGGTGCCCGCCGACAGGCTTGGCTTCAGTCGTCAGACCTTGAGCCCTGGGTACAGGACAAGTTGGTCGATGTCCCCTGCCGAGGCGAAAACCTCTTTGGCAAGCCCATGGCGGAAAAGGCTGCACAAATTGAGACTGAGACTCTCACCAGGACCAGGCTTTCTAGGAAGACCTCCGCCCCTTCCCAGAAAAAGAAGGGCTCGGGGAAAAAGTCCTTTTACCCGAGGAAGGCGGCTGCCTACAAACAATACCCCCATTATCAGGCCCCTGCAGCTCCCCAACAGGGCCAGCAGGCCAAGGGACGGGGTAACGGGTCCCGTAGGCAGCAAGCCCCCAAGCCTGCACCACCAGCCCCTGCTCAGCAGGGTGGGGGCTTTTGACTCGCTCAGCATAGCCTCTCCCCCCCCGCTGGTTCCTCCCAGCACCGGAGGCCGGCTGGTTCACTTCGCCCACAGGTGGTCCAGCATCACCGCAGATGCCTGGGTGCTTCAGGTCGTGCGAGAAGGCTACCTTCTCCACTTCCATCAGGTCCCTCCCTCCTATTTTCCGGGAGAACCTCCGCGCCCCCCTCTGCACAGGGAGTTGCTCCTTCAGGAGTTAGCAGGTCTTCTGCAGGAACAGGCGGTGGAACCGGTGCCACACCACCTGAGAGGTCAAGGCTTTTATTCGAGGTATTTCCTGATACCAAAGAGAACAGGGGGCCTCAGACCCATCCTGGACTTGCGCAACCTCAACAAGTTCCTTGTGCGGGAGAAGTTCAAAATGCTTACCCTTGGAATCCTTCTGCCCTACCTCCAGCAGGGAGATTGGCTATGCTCCTTGGATCTAAAGGATGCCTACACGCACATCCTCATCCACCCAAGCCACCGCCAATACCTAAGGTTTGTGGTGGCAGGAAATCATTACCAGTACAGAGTACTGCCCTTTGGCCTGTCCTCCGCACCGCGAGTCTTCACAAAATGTCTCGCGGTCGTGGCAGCCCATCTCCGGCTTCACGGCCTCTGTCTTTCCGTACCTCGATGACTGGCTCATCAGAGCAGCGTCCGCTCAGGAGGTCACCAGCGCCACGTGCCGCACGGTGACTCTGCTGCAGCACTTGGGCTTTGTTATAAACTTCGCAAAGTCCACTTTGCTCCCCTCACAGGATCTCGAGTTCATCGGCGCACGGCTGCACACTCCGCAGGCGCGAGCATACCTACCGCTCGACAGGGCTCAGCGGCTCATGGACCTAGCCGACCGTTTTCGCAGCCAGCCCCTGGTCTCCGCCAGGCGCTTCCTGAGACTGCTCGGCCATATGGCTTCCACCGTCCATGTGACCCCCAATGCCCGCCTGAATATGCGGTCTGCTCAATGGTGTCTCCGCCAGCAGTGGCGACAAGCCACGGGCGGCCTAGCAGACCTGGTGCGCGTTTCCGAGCCACTGGTCTCGTCTCTCCGGTGGTGGCTCCGGCAGCCGAACCTGATATTCGGAATGCCTTTCCAGTCACCTCAGCCGACCCGGGTGCTGACCACCGATGCATCCCTCCTGGGCTGGGGAGCACATTGCCAAGAAGCACGTACTCAGGGCCTCTGGACCACGTGGGAGTCGGCTCAGCAGATCAACTTCCTGGAGCTCAGGGCGATCCGCCTAGCTCTCAAGGCCTTCTCCCACCTGACCTCTCACCAGTCCGTCCTTGTCTAGACGGACAATCAAGTTGCCATGTTCTACGTGAAGAAGCAGGGGGGCACGGGCTCCTTCCTTCTCTGTCGGGAAGCACAGAAGCTCTGCTCTTGGGCCGTCAGTCACGGCGTTCTTCTCAAGGCAGTTTATCTCCCGGGCCGAGAAAATTGCCTTGCAGACAAACTCAGCAGGGTCCTCCAGCCGCACGAGTGGCGTCTGGATCCCTTGGTAGTTCAGAAGCTTTTCCTCAAGTGGGGTCTCCCCACGGTGGATCTCTTTGCCAGTCCTCACAACCGGCAGCTTCCTCGCTTCTGCTCTCGTCAGCCACACCCCCTTCGGGTTGCGGCGGACGCCTTTCTGATCTCGTGGTCGGGGAGCCTTCTGTACGCTTTCCCTCCCATCCCGCTAGTCTCTCGGACTCTTTTCAAGGTTCTCCGAGACAAAGCCTTCATGATCCTGGTGGCCCCTCGCTGGCCCAGGCAGCCGTGGTTTCCGCTCCTGCTGCAACTGGCGGTGGAGGATCCGATCCCTCTGGGGGTGCAACCGGATCTCCTCACTCAGGATCAGGGGTCCCTGCTACACCCCAACCTCAGGTCTCTCAACCTCATGGCCTGGCTGCTGAGAGGGTAGTCCTTGCTCCCCTTCTCCTGCCGGCGGAGGTGGAGGAGGTCGTCTTGGCTTCGCGACGGCCTTCTACCCGCAAATGCTACGCCCTTAAATGGCGTCGCTTTGCAGTCTGGTGTACCCAACAGTCTCAGGATCCCTTCTCCTGCCCGGTGTCGGTGATCTTGCAGTACTTGCTGCACCTCTCTAATCTGGGACTTAAGTCCAACTCCGTCAAAGTTCACCTCAGTGCTCTTTCAGCACATCATGTGCCGGTGGACGGCAGACCTCTCTCCAATGACCCTCTCGTAGCGAGGTTTCTCCGAGGTCTCCTTCTACTTAAACCACCTCTGCGCCCGCCAGCGCCTGACTGGGACCTGAATGTGGTTTTACAGCGGATCACCTGTCCGCCTTTTGAACCTATGGCTACCTGTTCTCTCCGTTTTCTGTCTTGGAAAACTCTGTTCTTGATAGCCCTCACTTCCGCTAGACGCGTAAGTGAATTGCAGGCCCTCGTGTCTGATCCCCCTTACACTAGGTTCTACAAGAATAGGGTAGTCCTACGGACTCACCCAAAATTTCTGCCTAAAGTGGTCTCCCCTTTTCACATCAATCAGGAGGTGGTACTTCCAACCTTCTTTCCCAGACCACACTCCAGCCGAGCTGAGACGGTCCTCCATACCCTGGACTGTGGAAGGGCTCTGAACTTCTACCTTGACCGTACGCGGGAGCACCGTAAAGCTGCTCAGCTTTTTGTGTCTTTTGACCCCAATAGATTGGGGCTCCCGGTCTCCAAGCGTACTCTGTCCATCTGGGTGGCGGACTGTATCTCTTGGGCTTATGGGGCAGCCGGACTCTCCTTAGAAAGTAGAGTCACGGCTCATTGCGTTCGGGCGAAGGCCACGTCAGTGGCTTACCTCCGCTCTGTTCCGCTGGCAGACATCTGCCGGGCCGCTACTTGGTCTTCGAGCCAGACTTTTGCGGTCCATTACTGTCTCGAGAGGGAGTCCCGCAGGACAGTGCTTTCGGACAGGCAGTCCTCCGTAATCTCTTTGAGGTCTGAGCAACTCCTACCCTCCATCCCGGATGTGGGCTACCGGTGGGTGATAATTCAGCGAAGATTCTTTCCTTCTGTGCTGCTGAGCTAGAGGGAGCTCATTTTTGTGCTTAGGGTCTCCGGTAGCCTTGAGCTTGGGAGTCCCATAAGTGAGGACTGACTTCCTGCTTGGTCCTGGAGAAAGCGTAGTTACTCACCTGTAACAGGTGTTCTCCAGGAGCAGCAGGAATCAGTCCTCACTACCCTCCCTCCTCCCCTTGGAGTTGCAATCGTCTGCTTATGTTCTTTTTTATGCTGTCTTTTTTAGCTATGTCATCTGACTGGCTAAGATGGCACCCTTGGGCGGGAAGAGGACCGCGCATGCGCGCTGCAATTCCCAAAGGCTTTCTTTGAAAGCTGGGGAAAATTGCTCCGCGAGGGCTCCGTCGGCGCCGACGTCACCCATAAGTGAGGACTGATTCCTGCTGCTCCTGGAGAACACCTGTTACAGGTGAGTAACTACGCTATCCGCCAGGTCGTGAGTCTAGGACTTTGGATGCCTTTGGACGTCGATGCTTCCAGGCATCCATGCTTTCAGCAAGAATTATCTCATATATTTTCTATATGGGATTATCTCTTGAAGAGGTCACAAAGAGCTTAAAGCTTTTGAACCCTTTTCTTCAAGAGCATAAAAGAGCAGACTATTTCTTACTAGTCAATCATGCTCACAATATCTCTAGGTTCCTTAATCGTGCTTCCCTGGACTGTTTTGAGTCTATTAGCAGAACTTCTGCTATTGCCATAGGAGCACGACGCATGGTCTGGCTCCAAGCTTCAGACTTGGACAGATGGGTATAGGAAAGGCTGGGAAATACTCTTTGAACTGGTGAAAATCTCTTTAACAAGGATGCTTTATTTCAAGCTACTCAGTTAAACACTGATGCTGCTACTGTCAAAGGATTGTCAAAACTTTCCTCTATCCCAGCTAATAAAAAATCTCCTAAAAAGCTTTATCCCCCTAAGGGAAAAAAGTTGTATCCATCTCCTACCCATCATGCAGATGTTTCCAAAGACAGGCAACATCAAACCAGGCTAAGAAAATCAAGACCTCAACAGCCTCAGCAAACCCAGCAGTCGCAGGGTTTCTGATATTTCTATTCTCTTTTTTCTGTGTGAGGTTTAGAACCTCTGAGCCTACTTCTTTTTAACAGAAGCATCTAAGGTTCATCTCATCCATGCTGAGATACCAGTCATACATTGACTCAATCCTCGACTCTGGGCATGAATCTCTTGCTACAAGGGAAATCCATCCTTTTAGCTCCAAGAGCATTTGAGGACCATCATACCCTAGAAATAACAGATTTCTCCTTTTAAAAGAAAGGGAGGAGTAACAGCTAACAACAAGGTGAGCTACACCCTTCACCTTGACAGTTTTTCTGTACGAGGATATCTTATACTTTTAACGGCAAGGGGACCCTACCTCTTCAAAGACTTACCAAATTGTAAGTTCTCTCAGCTCTGTATTACTTTCTATCCCTCTTAGTCCAGACTTTCAGCCTCTAAGAGTACTACTAATCAACTGGAGGGCTTATTCTCCAGGACCAAGCAGGAAGTCAGTCCTCACATATAGGGTGACATCAACGTCGATAGAGCCCTTGCGGAGCATTTTCCCAGCTTTCTATTAAAGCCTTTGGGAATGCAGGCAAGCATGCGCGGTCCCCTTCCCACCTAAAGGTGCCATCTTGCTCAGTCTCTCTTTTTCCATGAAGCCCGTCGGACGTGTGTCCTAGTTCTCCCGGAAAATAGTTGGATTTTTTTTGCAATTCCTTCGCTAATTTTTCTCCGGTTCCCCTCCCGCTGGCTTCGGTACATCGGTATTGAGCCCGATCTTCTTTTTTCGGTTTTTGCCCTTCGTGGCTGGCTTTCGCGCCCTTTTTTGCTTTTTCCCTGGAAGGCCGGTCCTTTGACCTCGCGTGGACTCTTTTTTTTCCCCCGATGGCTTCCAGTGGTTTCAAGAAGTGTGATCGGTGCAAGAAACGAATGTCTCTCACTGACACACACGACTGCTGCCTTCGGTGCCTGGGTCCTGACCACGATCCTAAGATCTGTGGACCATGTGGAAAAATGTCCACCAAGGCGCTTAAAAGTCATCAGCACCAATAGGAAAGGCTTTTCTCCGACTTGGCCTCCGGCCGGGCCCAAACCTTGTCTGAGGCCTTGACATCTCGGGAGTCTGATCCCAAGCACCATCGGGGCTTCTCAGACAGGGGGGTCCCCCGACCGGGAACGAAAGAGGAAGAAGCGGCTCGCGAGGGCGGCGTCGGAGGAGGTCCCTGGCTCCTCGAGAGCTAGGTCTCGGACCCCCGACCGCCGTCCCGGGCCCGTGGAACAGGAGAAGCCGCCAAAAGTACCTCGTGTGGAGCTGGAGTCTGCTGGACACGTAAGTCCTGTAGTCCTCGTGGACTCTCCTGCCAGAGAGCCGACGTCGGACCCGGGGCCCGAGTCGGTGGCTGCTGAGTCTCCTGAGCTGGGTCTCAGGCTGACAGCCTTGGAGTACAGATTGTCTGCCTTCATGGATCAGCAGCGGGCGCTGATGGCCAGCCTGTCTGGTGCATCTGCCTGTCGGGTATATTCGTAGCACAAAAATAAGTTAGACTCTCTGTTGTTGTCTAGGGGAGATAGCTACTAATATACAGCCCAAGGTTCGGTGAGTTATTCTGGCAATGAGCCACGAAAGAATTCTGGTCTGCAGATATATATTAGACTTTATTATAGGCAACCAAATAGAAAAATATACACACATATATGGCTAATTAGAAACATAAAGTAACAATTTGTTATTGTACAGATATACAATTGGACAACGCAATAAATCACAGATTAGTAAACCAGACGTCACTGATTCGCTCTGCACTGAGGAAAAGCAAGAAATATATTGCTAACCCTTTTGCCCATCCAGGAGAGGAGAGATAAGCCAGTACCTTAGCTCCGTCCAAGGATGCAGCTGTTAGCTAATGCCGGCTCCAGCCCCTTCAGAGGCGAGCCGCAGTAAGTCCGAACCGGAGGTATCTGTGAAAGTCTTATCTCAGACCTGTGGAGGACGGCCTAGCCCACACGTAGAGGCCGTCTGGCGGAAGGCTCAGGGCTCAGGAATCAGGTATGCAGTGCACAGCAGCAGGACCGGTGCAGAAGTCTATATGTCCAGGTGGGGAAAGTCCGCAACTCTCTCTTACTCTCCTACTTACAACTAACTAACTAACTAACTAAAGTTTCCAGCGCAGAATGCATAATTCTGCGTGAGAATCCTCCATCATAGGTCCGATGATTGGTGGGCACCAGGCAGTCTGAGGTATTCTCAGCGAATCAGAAGGTCGATGATGAGCAGCTTCTTGCAAACAAAGGAGCCATGGTAAAAGTCAGGCAGAAGCAACAGTATGTAACTTCTGGGCATGTACAAGTGTCCAAGGCCAGCCACGGACAATAGCCTCTGTATGCATGCACACTTAGAAACGCTGTGCAAGCAGTTGCATGCAGGACAGGCTTATAGCTGAACACAGCAAAAGTGAAGTGTAGAATCCATCTTGTTTTGTGCAGTTTGGTTCAGGCCTGAGTTGCTGAGCAGGCCAGAGATTTGCATGTAGAATTGCAGGGGTACCAGCCCTACATCTCCCCCCCCTTGTAAGATGGAGGATGCTACAAGGGAGTACACTCCATCGTACAAAGCCTAACTAGCAGTACTACCGTGCAGGTCAGAACCAAATGACAAATGATTGACTAATGCATGATAAGTGGTTAATACTTCAAGCACAACATGCATGAAAGCAATACTGCATGAGGAATACTACAGTGAATACACTCAAGCAATAAAACAAGTCAAAATAAAATGACATTGATACAGGCAAGTCAAATCAATTAAGATAAGACATGTTAACTTCAAACTCAAGAGTATATATAGTATCCAAACCAAAAATGCATATCAGTAATGCAATATAATGTGTTAGTGTAACACTAAGGTGAACACTCAAAAGTAATGAGAAGCCATGTGTAACAGTTAGTAAAATAAACACATGCTATCTATGAAAAAAACAACTCAATTAAGAGTAATGGATAACTTTCAAAGAAAATGGTGACACTTATTCAAAAGTGTGACGTTCCAGCAAATCCTGCAGACGCATGGCAGGCAGCAGAGGTGCAGGATGCATAGAGCGACGAAGAGTACGAATCTGCCTCTGTTGATACAAAGAGATAAGAAACTGGAGCACCAACAGAAAGAAAAGACCAGGAACAATGACATGTGACATAAAATCAGTTTGCAAAATGTCCACATCTCGTGAATCAAAGTTATAATCAGCAATGGCAAGGTCGGCCTGGTCAATGGACAGTTCAACTGTGTGAGAGTCCTTATAGTCCAAAAGATAGGTCAAGGCTGCAGTGAAGTCAATCTCATGACCTCGAAACACATCCAAAATCTGGAGCTCTGTCGAAACAGGGTCAGCATCAAGATAAAACAAGGAAACTCCACCAACATTAACAATGGAGTTCTTGGGATCATCAATCAAGCAAACATTGCAGGGTAGAGGAACTCTATTATGAATGTCATGTTTATTCATGGTGACCAGGAGTTCACTCAGAGGGGTACTAACCAGCCAAACATTGTTGACAACAGCAACTTTTGTCTCTGAAAAGTCATCGAACTTGGTCATGGTAACTGTACATTGTTCTTTCACATTTTCAGCAGACAACCTACAAAGAGCTGTAGAAGTGTCCTTCAGGAAAGGTTTACCAGGACACAACCAATGAATGTCTTTAGAGCGTTGGCACATGCCAAGATTAGGTACCACAGTTGTATATTAGTGATGCGTGCAACAGACGATTCAAAATGCTTCTGTAAAACATGTCGGGGATCTAGGGACACAAAAACTTTCTGTGTGACAGTCTGGGACTGTGTAATCAGGAAACCAGGCGCATCCTGTAGCACGACACCAGAAAGAGGGCCAGGCACAATCAATCTGGCAACCTCGGATCCCGCTAACATCAAAATCAGGAACAGGACCTTCAAAGTCCGGGACTCCATCTGTAAAAGAAAATAAACAGGCTATCCCGCCTCGAGGTTAGTATCACTCACTTCAGCAAGAGGTTCTTCAGGAAGGAACTTACTGGGATGACACGGTCTAAGCTGATTAATGTGGACCCATTTAAGGGAGCCTTCCCTCTCAGTACCTGACTTCATTCGAATTTGATAAGCAACAGGGGAGGCTTTATCCACAATAGGAAATGGACCGTTCCAGCTAGGTAGAAATTTACAGTCTTTGACCTTATTCTTACCAAAATTGTAGTAGAATACCTTATCGCCAATCTGGTATTCTGTAGAGGTAGTCCTCAAATCATAGTAGGCCTTCCTACCCCTAGCAGCAGTGTCCAAATTCTTTTGGGCAAAGGCAAAGGCCCTTTGCAAGTGTTGTCTTAAATGGGCAACATATTCATGAGCAGTTGTAGCAGCAGCGAGATTCACATCATTAGTCCTGTAAAGAAGATGAAGGGGTAAAACCATGTCCCTACCTGTCATCATCTCAAAAGGGGACACACCAGTAGCACGATGACGCGTGGCTCTGATAGCCATCAGGACCAAGGGCAGTTTGATGTCCCAGTCCTTCCCAGAGGAAGAAACATACTTTTTCAAGATACTGATGATAGTTTTGTTTGCTCTCTCCACTTGTCCAGAGGATTGTGGACGATAAGCAATGTGGACTTTGGCCTTCACACCTAGTACCTTCCACAGATGCTTAATGACTTGTCCCGTGAAGTGGGAACCCTGGTCGGATTCCACTCGCATGGGGAGGCCCCACCTGCTGAAAACATGGTTTAACAACAAGGTGGCCGTGGTCTCGGCGGTACAGTTGGGTGCTGGGATGCACTCAACCCACTTAGTAAATAAGCAGGTAACTGTCAACCTATATTTGTTGCCTCGAGAGGATCGGGGCACGGGGCCGATCCAATCAATCTGGAGATCAGACCAAGGCATGGTCAGACCTCTGTTTCGCAAAGGTGCTCTATGAGAAGGAGCTGCAGGTTGGAATCTGCAACAAGTCAGACAACCTTTAGTATACAATTGTACATCTTGGTACATGTGGGGCCAGTAGGCCACTTGTTTCAACATTTCATAGGTTATTCGGTCACCTCTATGACCGGCACAAGGCTCATCATGCGCGTGCTGTAACATGACTCCTCGGAAGGCCCGAGGTACCACCCATTGCACAATACCATGCTTACTCGTCCGTATCAACAGATCTTTCTGGAAATGGAACATGTCCTTGGAGATGTAGAGGATCCTCAGTTCCTCATCGTCCTGACAATCCTCCAGAGTTAATGGGTGTTCCTGGGGGTTCTGCAGAAAATTTCTGGGCTTGCACGAGGTCGAGATCTGTGCTCTCGCCACACCATTGAACCACAGGGGTCATGGTGGATAATTGAGCTTGTCGCCGGGTAACCGCCATCACCATTTGAAGCCCATTGGTCTCGGGAGCCTCCAACTGCCAGAGGTCTCCAGAGACAGCACCCTCCTTGGCAAGCTGATCAGCTAGATCATTTCCAATCTTGTCAGGGTTATCAACACGGGAGTGACCTTTCACTTTCTTCCAGTAGATGGTCATGTCATTTTCATGAGCTACCTGGTCCAAGGCCAGAATCAATCCGGCATGTTTGACAGGTTTCCCTTTGGAATTCAGCATATTGTTAGATTTCCAAATGGGTAAGTGGGAAACAAAATTCTGTCGGACGTAGTCTGAATCAGTACAGATGGTTAGGGTGTGAACCCCTCCCTGAGTAGCGGACTGGAGAGCTGCCAGGGCTGCAGCTAGCTCTGCATACTGATTAGTCTTGGTACCCAGACGGTACTTGAAGGGTTCACAAGGGTGGTTCTGGTTCCAAACCACACCTATACCTGCTACCAGTTCATGGTCAGGCTCTCGACGGTAAGCACAACCGTCCACATACACCTTGGGGTAGCCTTTACAGAGGTTCTCATCGTAAGGACGATGACGAGAAGGCTCAGGCGTACATGACTCCATTTCGGTGTCTAAATTACCCACGAAAGGTTCTCTGGCAGTGCAATCGTGCAATTCAGCCAGACCCTGTGCTCGGCGTCCTTGCGGTTTTGAGCATACCTAACTTCTAGGGGCCAGCCCTGAAGTGCTAAGGTCCAGGAGACAATGCGACTGTTTGACACTTGTCCCGATTTAATCCGATCACTGCCTAGGAACTTGATGGGTTGGTGATGAGTCTCAACAACCAACCTCTCACCTTGGATATAACTGCGGAAATATTGGAGGGCCCAGACTGTGGACAACAAGGATTTCTCACAGTCAGAGTATTTCTTCTCCACTTCCGTTAAAGCTTTGCTGGCATAGGCAATAACTTTCCTATCTGTGTCATGCATCTGGTACAGAACAGCACTCATAGAGTGTTCAGTGAAACCTAGTTCCACGAAGAATTCTCTGCCACTCTCTGGATAGGCAAGACAGGGAGCTTGACTCAAAGCTGCCTTTAGCTCTTCTAGAGCTGCCTCTTGGTCGGGATTCCATACCCAAGGTTCATCTCTTTTGAGGAGTTTGACCAGGGGTCGGGAAATCTCCGCATATTGATCCACAAATTGGCGTGAATAATTGCAAATGCCCAAGAATGAGCGCAGCTCACTCACGTTGGTCGGACGTTTGAGTTGTTGCAAGGCCGCAATTCTCTTCCTTTGAGGCCGCAGTCCCTCAGCAGAAACTTCGTAACCCAAATAATTGAGGGATTTCCGGCACCATTGGCCCTTTGACAAGGACAGCTTTGCTCCCGCAGCTTTCAGTTGCTGGAAGACATGCTCTATTTCTTGCAAATGGTCAGTGAAACTGGTGTTCTTCACCAGTATGTCGTCGACATAGACGAGGGTGCCTCTTGTCTCAGCATCAGGCAAAGCCTTATGGAGGAAAATATTGAAGTCTGCTGGGGCATTCAAATAACCAAACGGTGTCCGATTCCAAGTATATTGTCGCCTACCGAAGGTAAAAGCCAGCTTATGCTGATCTGCTGGATGGACAGGTATAGTCCAAAATCCTGATGCCAGATCCAGGCTTGTAAAGTACCTGGCACCCTTGATGGTGGCTAAGTTCTGTTCCAGATGTGCCATAGGCCATCTGGATAGAGGTACCTTTTTATTAAGCTGGCGATAGTCCAAAGCTAAGCGCCAGCTAGAGTCCTTCTTGATGACAGGCCACAGTGGGGCATTGTAAGTACTGTTGCATTGACGTATAATTCCCTTTTGTTCCAGGGAATTAATGATTTCCTGAACGGATTCATAGGAGGCCAATGGGATTTTATACTGTCTCACAAAGACGGGTTTACTGTTTGGATCCGTAGGAATACGGGTGACATGTAGGTCGGTGAGACCACAGTCATAGGTGTCAGTGGCAAACAGGTCCTTGTGACGGTACAGCAGTTCTTTTAATTGGGCCTTTTCTGACTCATCAGTGCAGGCGTCTGCTTCAGCAAGTTTTCCCGCAACCATTTCGTCAAATCCCAGAACAGGTTTGTTTGAAGGTATTTCAACCTTCTCCTCAATCTCATCTTGGAGAGAGGAGACCTGGATAGCTTGGACAGCCTGGGGCTCCCCCCCCCCCCCTTGTGGATGAGGGAACTAACAGCCTCTTCGAGTTTACTTGACAAAATCAGATGGTCAGACTCGAGGTCCACCTGTGAGGTCACAGCACTATGTGGCCAGACAAACTGTAAGGTGAGGAGGCCTCGGGGTGAGGATCGTACACACGCAGGGGTCCCCCCCCCCCTTTACAGATGTTCCAGGAAACAGGGGCCTCTCCAATAATCTGTAGACTCAATTTCACACTTGGGAACGATTCTCCCACTAGGAATCCCAGGGGTTCGCCTTTCACAAGGTGAATGCGATCTGGATTTGGATTGGTGAGCAATAAGTGTAAGGAGGGAGCTGTGGCCTCCATGCAGGGTATGGGACCCATGGCTAGGCCCAGCTCCTCAAAACGGGAATTTGGACTGAAGAAGACCAAGTTGTCTGAGAACACACGTCCTCGGGTCACCTGTATCGGCAGGGGACAATCCTGTACCCTCCCAGGTATGTGGATGTCTTCTGCACTGACCACTTCACAGACTTGAGGAATAGTCTGACCAGCCCGTAGGGATGGGCGGGCACCAGAGAAATCCACCGGATCTCCTTCCAGCCTACTCCAGAGGATGTTGTTCACAAAATCCACATAAGTTCCCAGTCGAACAAGGCAATCTGAGCCTAAGGAGAGGGGCACCTCAAGTCCTCTGATGATGGAGAAGGTGTGCCGAAAACCTTTGACCCCAACTTGCAAGGGGAGATTGCAGTAGCCCATTAATGTCTTGAGCCCTTCCCCAGGCACTTGGAACGAAGTCTTCGCTCCCATTACCCAATCAAGGGTAAGCTGTTGTTTGAGCCGATAGAAAAGAGTCTCACTGATGAGGGAGTGGTCACAGTGGGGTAATAGGTAGGCCCTTTCCTTTTGGGACATGCCCACCTGCACATATATAAAGGGACCTTTCTCAGCCGAGAATATGTCCGTCAGTCTCCTAGGGTGATCTAGGCAGGGATGGGATGGAGGAGGGGTTTGCACCTCACAACCTTCCACAGGTTCCTTCAGGAATATCTGCAGGCAGTCAGTATCAAGGACAATGTTAGCTACTGAACCCACTGCAATGGAAACCACGTCGCTGATGCCCTGATCCTCATCTCCAGCCCTTTCATACTGGAGCTGAAGGATTTGGGGATCAGCTGACCTCTGGAAATTAATCCTGATGGACTTGTTTGTGCGTTCCACCGAACAAGGACCACTGACTCTGCTGTTATGTTTTACCCTAGCATAAGGTATGGGATGTGTGACCTGTGTCCAGATCACTTCCTGGACGTAGTCCAGAATGGGGCGTAACCGTTTCAGGAGCTCATTGCCAATCAGGAATTCTTCCCCAGGGCACTTGGTAATGATGACAGGATGTTTCACCTGTAATTTTCCAATTTGGAGGTTAAGCCAGACCTGCCCCATAGACTCTATGGGCTGATTCCCATAAGCTGCGAGTGACAAATCACTGGGTGTGACGTGTAGGGTCCTCTGACTCCCCAAGGAAGCAGTGAGTCTATCAAAGAGACTCGAGGTAATCAGGGTAGCCTCAGAGGCTGAATTTATCAGGCCCTCACAGAGAAAAGCCTGCTGAATTGTAACAGGAACAGTGTACCTCTGTCCTTTTGGCTTGAGTTTACCCAGAAAGTACTTGTGCTTCCTGATGGTGTCAAAGGCTGGACCCTCGCTGTCCATGGCAGGACTGTCACTCTGTGTCCCTGGGGTGGCATCTACAGCTGGCTGCACCTGTGCAATAGTGACCTGTGGGACAGAAACAAAGTCGGTTAGTCATTCAGTCGCCTTAGAAGGGGAAGAGGAGTCAACCAGTTCCTCCTCTGGCTTCTGAGGCTTTGTTCGTGGCTTAGGAGGCGCACTACTAGCAGGAGCCTCCTGTGAGGAGCTGAATGCAATGGTAGCCTTCATCATATCTGTCAGCTCGCTTATTCTCTTCTCCAGCTCCAGGTACTTGTCAAAACCGGGCTTTCTCTTCCAGTTCCGGTTCTGTGGAGTGAAACGCTGATTCCCAGAGCGCTGCTTAGACACAGATGACTGGTTATTCTGGGGTGGCCTGGGAGGATTCTGTGGAACAGAAGGAGAAGAGTTATTTTCCAACGAAAGAGTGGATTTTACAGCACTAACACACTGTTTTGGCTCTCTGGCTTTGCTGGGAGCCCGGACTGTGCTGCCAGTATTGTTTGCTCTCATGTTGGGAACAGCTTCCCAAATCCACTCAGCATGTTCTATCACACGTGACAGGGGTTCGTGACGCTTGTCAGACATATAAGGCTTGATAGATGGAAGGAGCAACTGACAGAAAAGATTACGAAACTCCTGATGGTGTTCTATTGTTTCCCAAGAAGGGTCACTCTGGAAGAAGGTCTGCCTAAGCCTGTAAGCAAACTCTCGGGGGGGTTTCATTTTCCTTATGAGTCATACTAAATGCTGCCTGCTTTGCAGCAATATCATCAGGATATGGCCCATAATGTTTCTTTAGTGCCTGTTCAAAGATGACAATGTCCTTCTTTTCATCGTCTGCCATGGCCCGAATAAATTGCTGGCAAGGCACATCGAAGGACCATGGAAGATACAGAACCATGTCCTCCCCCCTGGTAATGTTCAGTGCCCGAAAGGCATCTTTGACTGCAGCTAAATGTTCATTTATGGTGGCATGACCAGTTTTCTCAAAAGGAGTGACCATGCTCCGCAAGGTCTTGATAATTTGCAATTGGCCGACAGAAGCACCTTCATGTGTGTGTGTTCCTTGCAGGACACGGGAGCATAGTGGATTTTGCGTCCCTTCAGCTCCCTCTGGTGGTCGCTGCTGGTACAGTTTGCCATCACTAGGGAGACTTCCCACCCCCCCTCCACCGCTCCCTGTATGGGGAGGGGTCGAAAGTAGGGTGTTTCACTCCACCCTGTGTCTCTCCTGTGCTCATGCGCTGATGGGAGAGAACTGACTCTGTTCTGGAAAAGCTGCCATTCTACACTGGGCAGGGTTTCCAGTGGCAAACTGCCGTCATCTACCCTCTGGTACTTCGAGAAGCCTAGAGGGCTGAAATTATCCCTGTACTCTGTCTCATTACCCTGAGCGGTGGACACACACGCCAATTCAAAACAGTCAGCTCTTAACTGCTGGATTTCTAGGTTAACTCTCTGTATTTCCTGCCCACATTCCTGACGTGCAACAGCTAGCACACTTTGCAGATCGGCTGTACGCCGTCTCGCTACATTTATAGCAGTCTCTACTGCATTTAACTCAGCTAGCAAAGCACTCTCTCTCGCTGCTGATAAAGAGCAGCGCAATCTGTTAGTCTCCTGGTGTGGGCGGCTAGTTCAGAGCTACACACTGACAGAAACTGCAATTCCGTTTGATCCAGAGCATTCCGCTGCCTGAGAGCGGAAACCTGATCCAACCAGCCTTCTGTGTGAACCATCGTAAATCACTAGCTGAGACTGTCTGTAAAAACAAACACAGGGCACTGCTAGAATCACTCTAATGCAGAGAGCCTGTAATGGGGGTTGCAAAGCCGTCTCACAGACAATGCTCTCTGGCCACAAAACCCTCAGCATAAACCGCTGCGTTGACCACAATAGGACAATGCAGAAATATTACACAAATTCTGAGAGGCATGGCACATTCAGAAACACTCATCCCTTGGAAGAGACCCCATATGTCGGGTATATTCGTAGCACAAAAATAAGTTAGACTCTCTGTTGTTGTCTAGGGGAGATAGCTACTAATATACAGCCCAACGTTCGGTGAGTTATTCTGGCAATGAGCCACGAAAGAATTCTGGTCTGCAGATATATATTAGACTTTATTATAGGCAACCAAATAGAAAAATATACACACATATATGGCTAATTAGAAACATAAAGTAACAATTTGTTATTGTACAGATATACAATTGGACAACGCAATAAATCACAGATTAGTAAACCAGACGTCACTGATTCGCTCTGCACTGAGGAAAAGCAAGAAATATATTGCTAACCCTTTGCCCATCCAGGAGAGGAGAGATAAGCCAGTACCTTAGCTCCGTCCAAGGATGCAGCTGTTAGCTAATGCCGGCTCCAGCCCCTTCAGAGGCGAGCCGCAGTAAGTCCGAACCGGAGGTATCTGTGAAAGTCTTATCTCAGACCTGTGGAGGACGGCCTAGCCCACACGTAGAGGCCGTCTGGCGGAAGGCTCAGGGCTCAGGAATCAGGTATGCAGTGCACAGCAGCAGGACCGGTGCAGAAGTCTATATGTCCAGGTGGGGAAAGTCCCCAACTCTCTCTTACTCTCCTACTTACAACTAACTAACTAACTAACTAAAGTTTCCAGCGCAGAATGCATAATTCTGCGTGAGAATCCTCCGTCATAGGTCCGATGATTGGTGGGCACCAGGCAGTCTGAGGTATTCTCAGCGAATCAGAAGGTCGATGATGAGCAGCTTCTTGCAAACAAAGGAGCCATGGTAAAAGTCAGGCAGAAGCAACAGTATGTAACTTCTGGGCATGTACAAGTGTCCAAGGCCAGCCACGGACAATAGCCTCTGTATGCATGCACACTTAGAAATGCTGTGCAAGCAGTTGCATGCAGGACAGGCTTATAGCTGAACACAGCAAAAGAAGTGTAGAATCCATCTTGTTTTGTGCAGTTTGGTTCAGGCCTGAGTTGCTGAGCAGGCCAGAGATTTGCATGTAGAATTGCAGGGGTACCAGCCCTACATGCCCCGACCACCGGGACATCGACGTCAAAGTCGACCCCGGAGACCGAGCCGATACTCGAGACCATGAAGACTTGAGGTTGACCTCGGTCGCGGTCACCCTCGACCTCCTGCTCAGGACTGAGGGCGTCGACGCCGGTGCCTTCGGCATCAGGGCGGGTGCTCACAGGCCCTGCGCAGTCGGAGCCCGATTCGTCTTCGGATGAGTCCGCCTGGGAGACGGAGGACGAGGAGTCCCCCGATACCTTCTGGACTCAGTGCGTCCCATCGGACTCACTGCAGTCTGAGCCCTGGAGTAGATCCCCTCCGGAGGATACCCGGTTCTCGGAGTTCATCCGGGATATGGCCACTGCGTTGGCTATGCCTGTGGACCCCGAGGAAGAGCCTCGAGCCGAAGAGCTCGAGGCCCTCCAGTATGACTCTCCTCCGAAGGAGGCCTTTACTGTTCCGGTTCCTCTGATGCTGGAGCGGCTCCTCTTCCGGATGTGGGAGGCACCGGCCTCGGCGTTGGTTCTAAGAAAGCGGGTCGATTCCATTTATCGACTCTGGAAGAGCCCTGGTTTTCAAAAAGCGCAGCTACCACACCATTCCATGGTGGAGGAATCGACCATGCATTGTCTGAAAAGTCAGAAGATGCACTCCGCGGTGCCCCCTGGCAGGGAGGCCCGGAACCTGGATGGTTTTGGTAGAAAGTGCTTCCAGGACTTGATGCTTGCTTGCCGTGTCCAGTCTTACCAGCTGTACATGGGCATGTACTTGTGAGACCTGGCCAAGGAGCTGGCCGGGTTCTCTGCTGGTCTCTCTGGGGAACCCTTGCAGAGGTTCAAGTCCTTGTCCTCGGGGATACGGGAATGCTCTGTTTGTCCCGTGTTGCCTACGATGGCTTCAAGGCTTCGGGCCGTGTTGCGGCAGCCGGCATCGCAGCCCGACGCCAGGCGTGGTTGCAATCATCGGACCTCGAGCCTTGGGTTCAGGACAAGTTGGTCGATGTCCCTTGCCGAGGTGAGAACCTTTCTGGCAAGCCCATGACCGAGAAGGCCGCACAGCTCGAAACCGAGCACCTCACGAGGACAAGGCTGTGTAGAAAAACTTCTGCCCCTTCTCAGAAAAAGAAGGGCTCGGGTAAAAAGCCCTTTTACCCGAGGAAGGGCACTGCCTACAAACAGTACCCACAGTACCAGGCATCCCAAGCTCCCCCACAGGGTCAGCAGGCCAAGGGGCAGGGGTATGGGACCCGTAGGCAGCGGGCCCCCAAGCCTCCGGCTCCTGCTCCCACTCAGCAGGGTGGGGTTTTTTGACTCCTTAGGCATAGCCTCTCCGTCCCTGCTCTCCCAACCCTGCACAGGTGGTCGACTTACCCTGTTTGCCCACAGGTGGCCACTCATCACTGGGGACAGTTGGGTGTTAAACATCATCCACAATGGCTATCTGGTACACTTCCAGCAGCTGCCTCCTCCATACTTCCCAGGGGAGCCTCCAAGGCCTCCCACTACACACAGATCTTCTCCTTCAGGAACTCCAAGGTCTGTTGCGAGACAAGGCAGTGGAGCCTGTGCCTCCCCACCTCCAAGGTCAAGGGTTCTACTCCAAGTACTTTCTCGTACCAAAAAGAATTGGTGGCCTCCGGCCTATTCTCGACCTCAGAAATCTCAACAAGTTCCTAGAGAGAGAAAAATTCAAGATGCTTACTCTTGGAACACTTCTGCCCTATCTCCAGCAGGGAGACTGGCTATGCTCCTTAGATTTAAAGACCACAGAAAGTACCTCAGGTTGATTGTGGGAGGAAACCATTATCAATACAGAGTACTGCCTTTCGGCCTCACCTCCGCCCCCAGGGTCTTTACCAAATGCCTGGCGGTGGTGGCGGCCTACCTGAGAAATCAGGGTATCTTTGTCTTCCCCTATCTGGACGACTGGCTCATCAAGGGTCAGACGTGCCAGGAGGCCAGACAAGCCATCCTCCGAACTATTGCTCTTCTTCAAAACCTGGGTTTTGTCATAAACTTCGCAAAGTCCACTTTGCCCCCTCCCAGAACTTGGAGTTCATAGGAGCAAGGCTGGACTCTCTGCTGGCAAAGGCTTTCTTGCCAGAAGACAGAGCCCAAAGACTGATAAACTTGGCAAACCAGTTTCTCAGCAGGTCACTGGTCTCCGCCAGACTCTGCCTGAGGCTTCTTGGCCACATGGCTTTGACAGTACATGTGACCCCCAATGCCCAGCTCCATATGAGGCCTGCACAGTGGTGCCTCAGAACTCAGTGGACACAGGCCACAGGGAGCCTCAGAAACAGAGTAAGGGTGTCCAGACCATTCCTGAACTCCCTCCGCTGGTGGCTGCACCCACCCAATCTACTGAAAGGGGTGCCTTTTCAGATTCCTGGGTTCACAGTGGTGTTGACCACAGATGCCTCCCTGCAAGGCTGGGGGGCTCATTGTCTGGGCAAGTGCACCCAGGGCCTGTGGTCTCCCTGGGAGGTCACGCAGCAGATCAATCTACTGGAACTCAGGGCTATTCGTTTAGCCCTCAAGACTTTCTCTCAAACCCTGGCTCATCAGTCTGTCTTAGTTCAAACAGACAACCAAGTAGCCATATTTTATGTGAGCAAGCAGGGCGGAACTGGGTCCAGGCTCCTTTGTCAGGAGGCACAGGACCTTTGCTTGTTTGCTCTCAGGCACATGTTCCTCAAGACGGTGTATCTCCCTGGCCAGGAAAACTACCTGGCCGACAGGTTGAGCAGGATTCTGCAGCCCCACGAATGGCAGCTCCATCCCTTAGTGGTTCAGAAGATTTTCCTGAAATGGGGACTTCCATCCATAGATCTGTTTGTCAGTCCATTGAACAAACAGCTGCCAAGGTTCTGCTCCAGGCAACCGCATCCTCTGCGGCTAGCAGCAGATGCTTTTCTGATTTCCTGGTCCCAGGGTCTCCTGTATGCGTTGCCTCCCACGCCCCTGGTGGCCCGAACCCTATTCAGAATTCTACAGGACAAGGCCTCAGTCCTGCTGGTAGCTCCCAGATGGCCGAGACAGCCTTGGTTCCCACTTCTGCTTCAACTGGCAGTGGATCTCCCACTGCCTCTGGGGTTGCAGTCCGACCTTCTCTTTCAGGATCAAGGTTCCCTTCTGCACCAAATCTCAGAGCTCTCAATTTGATGGCATGGAGGCTGCAAGGGTAGTTTTGGCTCCCTGGGGCCTACCTCAGGAAGTTGAGGAGGTTGTCCTAGCCTCTAGAAAGCAGTCCACTAGGAAAACCTATGCCCTGAAATGGAAAAGGTTTTCTGTGTGGTGTCAGCTACGTACAGAAGATCCTTTCTCCTGTGCTGTACCAGTAGTGCTTCAGTACCTACTGCATTTATCCAATCAGGGACTTAAGTCCAATTCTGTTTGGGTCCACCTCTCAGCTCTAGCAGCTCACCACTCACTGGTGGAAGGACATTCTCTATCTGTTCACCCCTTGGTGTCCAGGTTTCTCAGAGGCTTGCTCTTACTAAAGCCTCCAATCCGTCCTCCAGCGCCTGAGTGGGAGTTGAATGTGGTCTTGCAGCAAGTGACTCGCCCACCTTTTGAGCCGATGACTACTTGTCCTCTCCGCTTCCTGTCCTGGAAGACTCTTCTTGGTAGCCCTAACCTCGGCCAGGCGAGTGAGTGAGCTTCAGGCCCTGGTCTGTGACAGGCCTTACGCCCGCTTCTATTGGAACAGGGTAGTCCTTAGGACTCATCCAAAGTTCCTCCCAAAGGTTGTCTACTCGTTCCACCTCAACCAGAAGGTGGTTCTTCCGACATTCTTCCCTAGGCCTCATGCAAGCCAGGCTGAAGCAGTTCTGCTTACCCTGGACTGTAGGGCCTTATCCTTCTACCTTGACCGTACGCAGGGGCATAGAAGAGCTACTCAGCTCTTCATATCTTTTGACCCTAATAATTTGGGGTTACCTGTGTCCAAGTGTACCTTGTCCATCTGGGTGGCTGACTGTATCACCTGGGCTTACAGGGCGGCTGACCTTCCTTTGCAGGGTTGGGTCACGGCCCATCGTGTCAGGGCAATGGCTGCCTCAGTGGCTCATCCGCGCTCTGTACCGTTGGTAGACATCTGCAGGGCTGCAACTTGGTCCTCAAGCCAGACTTTTGTGGCCCATTACTGTCTGGAGAGGGAGTCCCATAGGGACAGTGCTTTTGGCCAGGCAGTACTCCGGAATCTCTTTGAGGTTTAGGCAACTCCTGCCCTCCAGCCCTCCGTTGGGCTTCCGGTGGAGGTTCTGTCAGTGAAAAGCCTTTCTTTGATGCTGGGACTAGAGGGAGTTATCTTGTTCAGCCTGGGTTCCTGGTAGCCCAGAGCTAGGGAGTCACCCATATGTGAGGACTGACTTCCTGCTTGGTCCTGGAGAAAGAGTAGTTACTCACCTGTAACAGGTGTTCTCCAGGAGCAACAGGAATCAGTCCTCGCAACCCTCCCTCCTCCCCTGGGAGTTGCAGTTGTACATAGTTTATTTTTACGTTTTGTGTGCTGTTTTGTAGCTATGTCATTTGACTGAGCAAGATGGCACCTTTAGGCGGGAAGGGGACCGTGCATGTGTGCCTGCATTCCCAAAGGCTTTCATAGAAAGCTGGGGTAATGCTCTGCAAGGGCTCAATCGACGCTGATGTCACCCTATATGTGAGGACTGATTCCTGTTGCTCCTGGAGAACACCTGTTACTGGTGAGTAGCTACTCTTTCTCTAAGGCCATAGGATTTTTCTTCAATACCTACTCCAGTAAGTAGTTTCCATACAGAGTTTTCTTCCCCTTTGTGGTTCATCATCTTCTCTATGTATCTCAGATACTTCTCTAAGGCAGCTTATCAGACAGGAATTGAGTATTACCACTCCAAATTATGTCTGTCGGTCCTCTCCAACCTATAGGACCTAACTTTTTCTGCTGCCTTAATAACAGATAACTCCAAGAGAGGTTCCAAAACCCATGTGGACATTTATTGTTGCAGGCATCAGGCCTGTCTTCTATTCTTAGCCATCTTCATTTCTTTTTGGCTCCAGCAGAATAGATTAGGTTGCACACTGGCAATTAAACAGCCAGATTTAACCAACCTACAACATGCTCTCTGCAATTATATAAGGAAGCTCTGCAACTATGGGCCTTGCCAGAGAGCCTCAGAGCTACTCCTAGCAGGTAGCTTCCAGGTGGTTAAAAAGGGCTTATTCTGGTAGACTCTGCCCAGTCATGCTCCTACATGACTGGTTTTCTCCTACTCTTACCATCTTCCTTAAAAATATTCCTTTTAAGGAGAAGTAACCAGGACTTAGACCACGCAAAAGCGTAGAAAATTGCACAATTCCCTGAGTTGTTCCACATTTCACTGGAACTCCTACAACAGGGATGCATTCTTTTCACTGCAGTCGGTCCTTATTTACTACTTTCCTTCTAATTCCCTATACTTCATTGTAGCTTATAATGAATAAAAAGATGCATGATACTCATATTGCCCTCATGGAGGGGCAAACATGGTATCTCCTTATATTGCGTCTTTTTCTCCAGCTACTACTTGAAGTTATAGAAGGGTCCAGACTTGCTGTCTTAAGACTAAGGATCTCCTCTGCACTCCTTCACGTATGTCTCCAGACCTGGTTATTCAGGAGCTAGATCTTTTAAAGAAATCAAGTCCTCTCCTTGTACGTGAAGAACATAATACCAGTTTCGACGAAACTTTCCCATAGGCCCATAGTTGCAGAGCTTCCTTATATAATTGCAGCGAGCATGTTGTAGGTTGGTTAAATCTGGCTGTTTAATTGCCAGTGTGCAACCTAATCTATTCTGCTGGAGCCAAAAAGAAATGAAGATGGCTAAGAATAGAAGACAGGCCTGATGCCTGCAACAATAAATGTCCAAATGGGTTTTGGAACCTCTCTTGGAGTTATCGGTAATCATTCCACGATGTGATGTACATAGGGTATCCGCCTTATGCCTTTTGTGTATATAGTTAACATGTTATCCAAGTTAATCTCCCTGTTATCTGTAATTTACGGTGTAACCCCCACCGTAAAACTTCTTTGATGTTCCATGTAAACCGCACTGATGTCGAATAGCGCGGTATATAAGAGTATTAAATAAATAAATAAATATAGTTCTTCCATTTTTAACCAGACAGGGATTCTCCATCAATATTCTCAAGTAGGTCTTAAACTTTCTTGTTATTGGGTCAATCTTTATACAATATCTGACTTTGGAAATATTTGTTTACTGTCCATGTTAATGCTGTTCCAGCATATCATAAAACTTAATGGACAACCAATTTCTATGGTAAATTAGGAAATACCTTCTTTACCGTAACCTTTTCGGTTACGTCACATCTGAAGCTCTCCATATAAAGTCATAATAAGTGACATCACTTATGAAAGATTTTTACTGATCTTCAAGAAGTTGGAGGCCCAATGCCTAATACAAATAATTTTGTCTTTCTTTTGGATCAAGGGGGTCTTAAAGACCTACCCCCTTTTTTCTACAAAGGGTATTTCTACCTTTTCATCCAAACCAGTCAGATTTATCTCCACTCTTTCCTAGGACCTTACTCTGCTCCAAGGACAAAGAGTTCAAACTCGGACTTTACAGAAGCTTTACCTATTTTCTCCAAAGTCCAACCACATTAAACTCCCCCAGTTTTCTGGGGTTAGTTCTAGCCATTAAGGCTTCTTATCTCTTCCTGTATTGCAAAATTTATTTTCCTCTACTTCACAGTGAGGGAATTTCTTTGAGGATAATATACTGGCTCTCAATTACAGACCCATATTAGCCTAAACAAATACTTTTGCAATATTTTTGTGTAAGATCCACATTAGAAAATTGGGATTCAATTTTTTCTAACAATTATGATCTACACAAGGGCTCCCCTCTGGATACCTTGTTTAGTCAAGCTGTTCCACAGCACCCTTTTTTCTTTCTAATTCAACTCTTTAGATGCCTGGAGTTCTAAAGGATAAGCATTGCCCATCCATTGGTTTTGCAACATGCTGGGGCCTCCTCCAGGCATCTTAGCTTGGGAGTCCCCATATGTGAAGACTCATTCCTGCTTGTTCCTGGAGATAGCACAGTTACTTACCTGTAACAGGTGATCTCTGGGAACAGCAGGAATAAGTCTTCACAACCCACCCACCTCCCCTAGGAGTTGCTCTCTCTCTTTCTCTCTCTCTCTTTCTAATTTGTCTACTTCCCTCCTTCGGTCTCAGCTACAAACCCAACTGATGAGAGGGAAGTGTTTAGGCGGGAAGGCAGTGCGCATGCGTGTGGGATGCTCCCAAAGGCTTTCTTTTTGGACACTGGGGAGCGTTCCCACGTGGGCTCCGTCGGTACCAACGTACCCATATGTGAAGACTTATTCCTGCTGTTCCCAGAGATCACCTGTTTCAGGTAAGTAACTGTGCTTTCTCTGGAGGGCCATGTCACAGCTCTCAATGTGAGAGCCATGGCAGCCTCAATGGCTCATCTGCACTCTGTCTCTATCGACCATATTTGTCGAGCAGCCACCTGGGCCTCAGTTCATACCTTCACAGCCCATTACTGCTTGGACAAGGACTCCCGCTGGGATGCCTTGTTTGGTCAGGCTGTTCTCCAACACCTGTTCCATACCTAATCAACTCCTACCCACCATCCCTGGTAAGATGCCAGAGATCCATGGGAGGAAGTGGAGCCCTTCTCAGGGACACACAACTTCTGGGGCCTCTCCCTGGCATCTAAAGCTAGGGAGTCCCCATATGTGAAGAGTTACATTCCTGCTTGTTCCTGGAGATAGCATAGTTACTCACCTGTAACAGGTAATCTCTGGGAACAGCAGGAATTTAGTCCTCACAACCCACCCACCTCCCCTAGGAGTTGTATCTCTCTATCTCTTTCCCTTTCCCTCTCTCTGTCTCTTTGTCTCAGCTTAAAACTCAACTGGAGAGAGGCAGTTGGGAAAGGTGGGAAGGCAGCATGCAGGTGCTGTGGGATGCTCCCAAAAGCTTTCTAATTGTACGCTGTGGAGCGTTCCCGCACAGGCTCCGTCGGTACCGACGATACCCATATGTGAGCACTAAATTCCTGCTGTTCCCAGAGATCACCTGTTACAGGTGAGTAACTATGCTTTACCAGGGGAGGCTCTTCCTGAAGATCCTTCTCCTTCCCCACAACGTCATATGTCTCCTCCAGAGGACATGTCTTTTCAAGACTTTATACGGGATGTAGCTCGAAGCCTTTCCATTACGGTGACATCCGAGAAGGAACCGAGAGCTGAAGTACTTGAAATTCTTCAGTATCCAGCAGCCCCTAAGGAGGCTGCTACCTTACCTATTCACCAGATATTGCATGACCTCATGCTCAGGATGTGGGTAACACCTTTAACGGTATCTCCACATTCTCGGAGACGCGATACCATGTACCGGGTACCGCAGTACCCCGGTTTCCAGAATACGCAGTTATCACATCACTCCATGGTAGTGGAATTGGCAATGCGTCGAATCAAAAGTGCCATGACACATTCATCTAATCCTCCGGGCCAGGAGGCGAGAACTCTCGATGCCTTTGGTCATCGATGTTTTCAAGCCTCCATGTTATCAGCCAGAATAAGTTCTTACATACTATACATGGGTATGTTTCTTCGGGAGGTGGCTAAAGATTTAGAACTAATGGCTCTTTTCCCTGATGAGAAGAGGACAGATTATCTGACACTGGTAAAACATGCCCAGAATGTTTCCAAATTCATGAACAGGGTAACCTTTGATTGTTTCGAGTGTATTAGCAGGACTTCTGTTATTTGCATCGGTGCATGTCAAATTGCTTAGTTACAAGCATCTGATCTCAAGCAGTGGGTGCAAGATAAGATGGGGAATATTCCTTGCATAGGAGAAAACCTCTTTAGCAAGGATTGGCAGGACAAGGCTTCTCAGCTGGAGTCCGAGAATACCACACTCAATAGGCTGTCTAGAACCACTGCCAACCCAGCTAAGAAAAAGGCTGTAAAGAAGCCTTTTTTCAACAAGAAGTAGTTTTATCCTCCTTATACCCATTTATTTATTTATTTATTACAGTTTCTTATATACCGCGCTATTTAGAATCAGCGCGGTTTACATCATAACAAAACGACAAACTGTCAGGTTTTACATTGAACAGGAGTACAAACTTGGATAACTGGGTTAACTATATACATAAACTATCTACCCTGCAGTGTGAGGGCATTTCTAGATTGGGTCATTTCTTGGAGGGGATATCTAGTTCAGTTGCTGTCTGGGAAATATTGGCAGAAAAGGTATGTTTTGAGAGCCTTCCTGAACTGATATAGATTGGTAATGGCTCTAATGTCAGGGGGTAGGGTGTTCCAGCATTTTGGTACATAAAAACTGAATGCCCTGTTTGTGGTGTTCGTGTTGGACTTTGTTGAAGCCTTTGGTATTGCTAGCAAGTTTACAGCTGATGTTCTTCTTGCTCTGTTGGGGGGGACCATGTGGATTAGATTCGTGAGTGAGAGGGATGAGGTGCCTTTGATTGCCTTAAATGCTAATACAAGGGATTTGAAGGTGATTCTCCCGTGAATTGGTAGCCAGTGTAGCTGTTTGAGAATAGGAGTCACGTGGTCGTTTCTGGATGCACCGTAGAGGACCCTAGCTGCGGCATTCATGGCCAACTGTAAGGGGGTTAGTGTGGATTGGGGGAGACCTTGTAGGATGGCATTTGCAAAGTCAAAATGCGGCAGGATCAGCGCTTGATATATGGTACGGAAATCGTCTGGGTCCAGCAGGGAGCGTAGGTGTTTGAGGGAACGGATTTTGAAGTAGATGGCTTTGACTACGCTGCTTATGTGGCGTCTCATGTCTAGATGTTGGTCCAGGGTAACTCCCAAATATTTTATTGCATCTTTAGTTTGCAAATCAGCTTCCTTGACACTGACGTGGGATGGGGGCGTAAAGTTGGAGTCTCTGGAGATGAAAAGGACCTCTGTTTTTTTATGCTGGATACGTAGGTTCTGTGTCTGGAGCCATGTTGAAACTGCATTGAAACAATCTGTGAGTGGGGTCAGGTCCATGTGGGTTGTGGAGAAAGGCATGTATAAAAGAATGTCATCTGCATATATCATGCAGTTTACGTTGAATGATCTTATGATATTGCATATGGGCTGCATGTAGATATTGAAGAGTAAGGAGGATAATGAGGATCCTTGAGGTACCCCTTGTTTTTGATGGAAGTGGCTAGACTCTTCTGATCCAGACTTCACATATTGCCATCTATCGTCCAGATAAGACTTGCACCATTTTAGTGCCTTGTTGCAGACACCCTTTTCTTTTAGTCTTCCCAGGAGGATTTCGTGACTCACGGAGTCAAAAGCCGCGGCGATGTCTAGGAAAATGAGGACAAAACCTTGATGGATGTTGTCAATTCCTGTGATGATATTGTTGATTAGACCAGTGAGTAGTGTCTCAACCCCATGATGTTCTCTGAACCCATGTTGGCAGTTATCTAAGGGAGCAACAGAGTCTATGTGATCTTGAATTTGCCGTTGTGCTTCCTTCTCAATTATTTTGGCTAAGATGGGGATGCTAGCTATTGGTCGATAGGAGTCCACCCTTTGGGGGTCCAGTTTGGGGTTTTTCAGTAATGGTCTAATGGAAGTCTGCTTGAGTGAAGTGGGAAAATAACCTGTTGTAAAGGAGAGTTTCATTATATTTGCGATGACAGGACTGAGCACATCACGTAGTTCCTTGATCCAAAAAGCTGGACATGGGTCGGTCTGTGCAGTGGAGGTGTTGAGTGATGCTATGGTGTTCTCAATACATTTATTGGATGGTGTGGAAAAAAAGTTAAGTGGAGAGAGGTCCGCCGGTTCTTGATATTGGACTGCTGTGACCTTGTTAGTTTGTACAATCTTGGATTGCAGATAATCAGCGAAATCTTGTGGGTGTATGTTGATGTGTTGCTCGGGTGATGGTTCCTTTGAGAGGGATTTGACCAAATTGAAGAGGTCACGAGGTTTATTCAATAAACCCATACTGTGCACTGTCCGGTCCTTGCTTCCCATAAGGGACAGCAACAACCGAAGCAACAAAGGAAGGCTCAGGCCCCCAGAGCTCAGCCAGCTCAACAGACCCAGCCTCCACAAGGTCTTTGACTCTTTTATACAGAACTTAGCTGTCCTACCTCTGCAAATTCTAGAGCCAGTCAACATCCCAGACAGACTCTGTTACTTTCCCCAAAGGTGGCACAAGATAACATCAGAGCATTGGACTCCCTCCATAGTGGCAGAGGGCTACAAGTTTCACTTTCAAAGTATGCCCCCTCCGTCTACTCCAAGAGAGGGTAGAGCTCTCGGCCCCTTCTCACCACTCTCTTGTGCCAGGAGATTACCACCCTCCTCGCTCAGCGTGCGATAGCAGGGCATGGGCTTCTACTCCCCCCTACTTCCTTATCCCAAAGAAGACAGGAGGATACAGGCCCATTCTGGACCTCAGAGAATTGAACAAGTATCTGCTCCGAGAGAAATTCAAGATGATCTCTCTCGGAACTCTTCTGTCTTGCCTCCAGAGTCAGGACTGGCTTTGTTCTCTAGATCTAAAGGATGCGTATACACATTCTTATTCATGCAGAGCACAGGAGGCTTCTTCGATTCCTCTTTCAAAGATGACATTACCAGTACAGGGTTCTACCCTTCGACCTGACTTCTGCCCCAAGAGTCTTCACAAAATGCATGGCAGTAGTAGCAGCATTCCTAAGAACTCTAGGGATATTTGTCTTCCCTTACTTAGACGACTGGCTCGTCCGGGCAACTTCAGCTCCAGAGGCCAGCTTGGCTCTCTCCCACACAATACAGGTTCTTAAACACTTGGGATTTGTAATAAATCTTCCAAAATCCCAACTCACTCCTTCTCAAACCTTAGAGTTCATAGGGGCTCTCCTAGACACGCAGCAGTCAAGGGCTTTTCTACCACAGATCCGCTACGCTCAAATAGTTCAACTAGCTTCTCAGGCAGGTATGAAGTCTTTCCTAACTGCTCGAGAAATCTTTCAGTTGCTGGGTCATATGGCTTCCACTGTACATGTGGTCCCCTATGCTCGTCTGCATATGTGCGCAGGTCAAAGGACCCTGGCTTCGCAGTGGACTTAGCATCTGGGGTATCTGGGGGACAGAATCATTATCTCTGCACATCTAATTTTGTCCCTCCAATGGTGGCAGTCACTAGAAAACCACCTCGTAGGGTCACCTTTTCAGATGCCACCACACCAACCTACCTTGGCGACGGATACATCCAAATTGGGTTGGGGAGCTCATATGGACAATTTCTCCACTCAAGGTCTTTGGACTGAGCAGGAGGCTCAACTTCACATAAATCTATTGGAACTCAGAGCCATCCACAATGCTCTGAGTGTTCCAAAACCACCTTCGCTCCCAAATAGTGCTAGTCCAGACAGACAATCTGGTGGCCATGTTCTATCTGAACAAGCAAGGTGGAAAGGTTCTTGGGTATTGTGCAATGAAGCCCTACATCTATGGTATTTTGCCATATGCCATCAGATCCACCTACTAGCGGTGTATCTCCCTGGCAAACAATAACCTAGCAGACAAACTCAGTCAAGTACTACTGCCACACGAGTGGTCTCTCCATTCGGATCAGATTGCTTGTATCTTTTAAATCTGGGGAACCCCAGATATAGATCTGTTTGCAAGTCCTCAGAATGCCAAACTTTCCCCACTTCTGTTCCAGAATACCTGCTCAGAACAGTCAGTCGATGGATGCTTTTCATCTCCTCTGGAGTCAGGACTTCCTATATGCCTACCCTCCCATTCCCCTTATCCCCAAGACTCTTGTCAAACTCCTGAGAGACGGGGGCTACAGGTTCCTCATAGCCCCGTGTTGGCCACGTCAAACGTGGTATCCACTGCTTCTACGTATCTCTCAAGCCAAACCTCTGGAGTTGGAATGTGTTCAGGATATCCTATCCCAGGAGAACTGGATGCTTCTGCACCCAAACTCCCAGTTCTTGCACTTGATGGCGTGGCTGCTGTGAGCTTTGAACTCCGGGATATCAAGCTCTCTCAACAGGTTAAGGATATCCTATTGGCCTCAAGGAAACCTTCCTCAAGGCGTGCTTATTTATTTATTTTATTTATTTAAAGTTTCTTTTATACCGCGCTATTCGACATCAGCGCGGTTTACAGTGAACAGAAATTACACTTCACAAAATTGATCAGTGCTTACAATGAACAGGGCAATACATTAAACAGGTTTACATTAAACAGGTTTCTTAAACAGAGAACATAATAAACTATGTACAGAAGGCAACTATATACAAAGCCGCTAAGTGCAGCTATATGATTCCTGATGAGAGCGGAAGCAAGGTGAGATTGCCGCTCTTCGTGTTAAGACTATAGAGCGCATGGGTTTAACGTGTTGACCTGGGATGTAGAGGTGGGTTGGTGTGAGACGGTGTCGGAAACATTGTAGTTATGCCTTTATGCCTTATGCCTTTAAGTGGGTGAAGGTTTTCAATCTGGTGTTCAAAAAGGAAACTTAATCTTTTTTCCGTTCCCCTGGAGGTGTTGCTTGAGTATCTCCTCCACCTTTCATCCTCCAGACTCAAAACCAATTCAGTAAGGGTCCACCTAAGTGCCATTGTAGCTTTTCACATGCCCTTTGATGGACAGCCTGTCTCTTCTCAGCCACTTATAGCGTGCTTTTATCTCAGCTACAAACCCAACTGAGGAGGGAGAGTTGGAAAAGTGGGAAGGCAGCTACACAGGCGCAGTGGGATACTCCCAAAAGCTTTCCTATAGGACGCTGGGGAGCATTCCCGCGCGGGCTCCGTCGGTGCCAACGTCACCCATATGTGAAGACTGAATTCCTGCTGTTCTCGGAGATCACCTGTTACAGGTGAGTAACTATGCTTTATTAGTGCATATCCAAATTACTATTGTCTAAATGGAAATGAAAGATTTAATGTTTCGCTTGTTTTCTGTAGCTTCATGTTCATGATGGGCAAAAGGAAAACTTGGATGGCTTTATGAAGACATTTACAAAACTGCTTCCTCCTGATGGTAATCCTGGAGTATTTGCTTTGGATTGTGAAATGGTATGATTTCATATTTTCCGTTTCCATGCTACCACTCAAAAGGGATTTTCTTTTAAATTTGATACTGGTTCTTTCAGTATGTAGTCGTGCCTTTAAAGTGTTACTCAAAGCGTTAACGTTCCATTATTTTACTAGAAAATAGACCAGTCCCATATGATGGTCCTTAGTCCTTGTTCTTTGGTGATATGAGAGGGTTCACTTGTAATCACAGAAAATATATGGTCATACTTCATTATGCTTTTGCAGCCAAGCAAGGTCCAAGATTTTAAGATACAGAATTGAATGCATGATGCTTTGTGCTTTTCTACTGTCAGTCTTAAAGGAACATAATATATACAGTACAATAGTAGCATAAAACTTGCTTTCTGCTTTTCTGGATTTGGATCACTGATATAACTTCACTCTGCTTCCACAACAGACTTTTTAGGAGCTGATGCACTGCAGGTTTTTTGCGGTAATTAGGACTCTGCGCCCAAGGTAAATTGACTAGTACAGGGGTGGGCAAGTCCGGTCCTGGAGAGCTGCAGACCAGTCAGGTTTTCATCATGTCCCTAATGAATATTCATGGACCTATTTCCATACAATGGAAGGCAGTGGATGCAAATAGATCTCATGAATATTCATTAGGGACATCATGAAAACCTGACTGGTCTGTGTCTCTCCAGGACCGGACTTGCCCACCCCTGGACTAGTAGCATCGTAACTTATAAATAGCCCCTCTGCACTAAAGTAACAACCTGGTTATTAAAGCTCGTTCTCTTGGAACAAGCAGGAAGTCAGTCCTCACCTATGGGTGATGTCTTCACTGATGGAGCCCTCACGGAAGCACCCCACCAGCTTTAAAAGAAAGCCTTTGGGAGATGTCATCACACATGCATGGTCCCCTTTCGCTGAAAGAGAAAATAGTGAGATTTCTGGAGTCCAGAGGATTACAGGATCCAAGGCAGCATGGATTCACCAGAGGCAGGTCTTATCAGACAAATCTGATTGATTTTCTTTGACTGGGTGACCAGGGAGTTGGACCGAGGGAGAGCCCTAGATGTGGTGTATTTAGATTTCAGTAAAGCTTTTGATACTGTTCCTCACAGGCGACTTATAAACAAACTAAGCACCCTAGGGATGGACCCTAAAGTTACTGCTTGGGTTAGAAATTGGTTGGGTAGGAGGCAACAAAGAGTACAGGTAAATGGAGCTCACTCTGAGGAGAAGGATGTTACCAGTGGTGTGCCCCAGGGGTCTGTCCTTGGCCGGTTCTTTTTAACATCCTTGTTAGTGATATAGCGGAAGGGCTGTCGGGTAAAGTTTGCCTCTTTGCGGATGATACCAAAATCTGCAATAGAGTAGACATCCAGGAAGGTGTAGATAATAGGAGGGATCTAGCTAAGCTTGAAGAATGGTCTAGAATTTGGCAGCTGGGATTTAATGTTAAAAAATCTAAGGTCATGCATTTGGGCTGCAGCAATCCAAGGGAGCAATATAGTATAGGGGGTGAAGTACTTTTGTCCACTAAAGAAGAGCGGGACCTAGACGTGGTTGTGTCTGATGATCTTAAAGTAGCTAAACAGGTAGAAAAGACGATGGCAAAAGCTAGAAGGATGCTTGGGTGCATACGGAGAGGAATGGCTTGCAGAAAAAAAGGAGGTGATAATGCCTCTGTATAAGTCTTTGGTGCGACCTCATTTGGAGTATAGTGTGCAATTCTGGAGACCGCACCTTCAAAAGGATATAAAAAGGATGGAATCAGTACAGAGGGTGGCTACTAAAATGGTTAGTGGTCTTCATTATAAAGCATATGAGGACAGACTTAAGGATCTTAATATATATACCTTAGAGGAAAGGCGGGATAGAGGTGATATGATTGAGATGTTTAATACCTCTATGGCATAAATGTTCAGGGGGAGAGCCTCTTTCAGTTGAAAGCAAGTTCTGCTATGAGGGGACATGGGATGAGGGTAAAGGGGGATAGATTCAGGAGTGATATGCGGAGATTTCTTTACGGAAAGAGTGGTGTTTCCGTGGAATAGTCTCCCAGTGGAGGTGATAGAGATGAGGACAGTATCTGAATTCAAAAAAGCATGGGACAAACACAGAGGATCTCTAAAGGAAAAAAGGGGACTGTTGTACTGTAGTTATTGATATGGAAGGACAAACTAGATAGGCCATGTGGTCTTTTTCTATCATATTTCTATGTTTCTAAGGGTGCCATCTTGCTCAGTCTCCTTCAGGCGTTGTCTGGCTTGTTCCCGGGAAAGGTTGATTATTTGGTTCCCTGAGTTTCTAACTCGCCTCCGGTATTGCACCGGTACTCTTCCTGCCTACCGACCTCTGTGCCTTGTCATCGGATTCAGTTTAATTTTTGTAGTCTTTTTGTTATTTTCTGGCGCCTTTTGCACTTTTTTTCTCCCACTGGCAGCCTGGAGGGTCTGACCTCACAGGGATACTTTTTTCCCCCATGGCTACCAGTGGTTTCAAGAATAATCCAGGAACAAGCAGGTAGTCAGTCCTCACATATGGTTGACTTCGGCACCGACTGAGCCCTCACAGAAGCATCTCCCCAGCTTTGAAAGAAAGCCTTTGGTAGATGCCACCATGCATGCATGGTCCCCTTCCCTCACAAGTGTGCCATCTTGTTCAGTCTCCTTTTTTTCCCGCGGCGCATTTCAGACATCGTCCCTTTCCCCTGGAAAAAGTTGATTTTTTTTCTTCTTGAGTCTTAACTCGTCTCCGGTATTGCAGCGGTACTGTTCCTGCCTACCGATCTTGGTGTCTCGGTGTCGAGTTTGGTTCACTTTGGTGTGTGCTGTTTGGGCGCCTTCATGCCTTTTTTCCCCACTGGCAGCTCGGAAGGTCTTCGACCTCACAGGTGTTTTTTATTCCTTTATGACTACCAGTGGTTTCAAAAAGTGTGATCAGTGTGCCAAGCCAGTGTCCTTAACTGACGCACACGACTGCTGTCTCCGTTGCCTTCGGCCGGACCATGACCCAGTGGCCTGTAGTTTATGCAACTGATGTCTAGCCGCCAGCAGAAGCAGCATAGGTTTTTCCCCGACTTCCCGATGCCTCCGAAGGCCAGAGCCTCGTCTAAAGCGCCGACATCTCAGGAGGAGTTCTCCGAACCCGAGTACTGTCATGGGTCCTCAGAGAGGGGTCCCCCTAGAATGGAACACAAGAGGAAGAAGAAACCCTCAAAGGCAGCGTCCTTGGATGGTTCCGACAGACAGGGTTTCTCCCGGGCCTGGTCCCGCAGCCCCAGGTACCCGCTCGAGGCTTTAGAGAAGGAGCGGCCGGCAAAGGTCCCTCTGAAAGATCTGGCGGCAGATGGTCCTCGATCCTCGGAGGCTATCCTAGTCGAGGATTCCCCTTTGGGGGAGCTGGCATCGGGCCAGAGTTCCTCTGTGCCCGCGCCAAAGGCTGTGGAGCCTTCTGACCTCAAGTCCAGAATGGCAGCCTTGGAGCACAGTTTGTCTGCCTTCTTGGGCCAGCAGCGGGTGCTGTTATCCGGCACGTCCGACTCCGCCCCAACCACAGCATAGCAGCCCACCCTAGAGTCTTCCTCGGACTACTCCGAGTGGGAGACGGAGGATGATGAGTCCCCGGATACCCATCGACACTGCGATGTCCCTCGGACTCCCCGGTCTTGGAACCTCGGAGAAGATCCCCACTGGAGGGCATGGGATTCTTATACTTTGTCTAAGACATGTCTAAGGCCCTGGCGTTCCTGACAGAGTCGGAGGAGGACCATCGGGCTGATGAACTCGAGATCCTCCAGTACGAGTCTCCCCTTTGGGAATCTCTCACGGTGCCCATTCCTTCCATCCTGGAATGACTCACGTTCCACATGTGGGAGACGCTGGCGTCTGTGCCGGTGGTAAGCAGTCGGCTGTACTCGATGTATCTAGTCCGCCGGAGCCCTGGCTTCCAAAAGTCACAACTGCCGCACAACTCCATAGTGGTGGAGTCGGCCATGCGTCGGCTGAATAGCCAGAAGACACACTCCTCGGTGCCCCCCCGGAGGGAGGCCCACACCTTGGACGCCCTCAACCGGAAGTGCTACCAGTGCTCAATGCTCATTTGCCGTGTCCAGATCCTGAAGGACCTGGTAAAAAAACTTGCCGGTTTCTCAGCTGGTCTCTCCAAGGAACCCTTGCAGCGCTTCAGGAGTCTGTCCAAGGCTGTCCGTGAATGCTCCAAGTTTGTCTCGAGCGGCCTATGACTGGTTTTAGTCGGCGGCCTGGGAAGCCGCGGCAGGTATTGGTGTGTGCCGCAAGGCTTGGCTCCAGTCGTCAGACCTCAAGCAGTGGGTCCAAGACAAGTTGGTCGATGGCCCCTGCCAGGGAGAAAACCTTTTTGGCAAGCCTGAGACAGAGTTCATGACTAGGACCAGGCTCTCTAAGACGACTACTGCCCCTCCCCGACAGAAAGTCTCTGGTAAGAAGCCCTTTTACCTGAGGAAGGGAGCTGCTTACCGATCATTTTCAGGCCTCCCCGGCTCCCCAACAAGGGCAGCAGGACAAGGGCATGGCCCGTGTAAGCAGAAGGCTCCGAAGCCCCAGGCACCGACTCCGGCCCAGCCAGGGGGGAGTTTTTGACTACTCCAGCATAGCCTCTCTACCCGAAGGAGGTCAGCAGCCCACAGGGGGATGACTGACCCTCTGTTCCCCGATGTGGGTAAGCATCACTACTGATGCCCAGGCACTGAGGGTAGTCAGGGAGGGTTACCTCCTCTGCTTGATTCAGATGCCGCCTCCTTATTTTCCGGGAGAGCCCTCCAGGTCTCCCCTCCACCGGGACCACCACCTGAAGGAACTGGCAGGTCTTAAGGACAATGCGGTGGAACCAGTGCCCCACCACCTCTAGGGCAAGGGGTTCTACTCCAGATACTTCCTTGTCCCAAAGAGGACAGGGGGCGCCTAAGGCCCATCCTCAACTTGCGCAACCTTAACAAATTGCTGGTGCAGAGAAAGTTCAAGATGCTCTCCCTTGAACATTGCTGCCCTACCTCCAGCAGGGAGACTGACCGCTCCTTAGACCTCAAGCATGCTTATACTCGCATCCTAATCCACCCACACCACAGGCAGTAACTACAGTTCGTAGTAGGGGGCGGGCATTTTCAGTACAGGGTGCTCCCATTCGGTCTCGCCTCTGCCCCAAGTGTGTTCACGAAATGCCTGGCAGTCGTGGCCGCCTTTCTCAGGCTTCAGGAAGTCTTTGTTTTTCCCTACTTGGACCGACTGGCTCTTAAAAGGGGACACTGCATCTGAGGTGCAGCAGGCCACCGCATGAACCATCCAGGTTCTACAGCACTTGGGCTTCGTCATAAACTATCCCAAGTCCCCACCTTCTTCCGACACAGTGCTTGGAATTCATTGGAATGAAGCTCGACACCCGCCAGTCAATGGCTTTCTTGCCCACGGACCGGGCAGGCCGCTTCAGATCTCTGGCCTAGGACATACAACACCGTCCCTCGGTGTCTGTCTGCCATCTTCTGCGCCACCTCGGGCACCTGGCCTCCACGGTCCATGTCACTCCAGATGCCCGTCACCACATGAGAACGGCCCAGTGGTATTTCCGGGACCAGTGGTCCCAGGCCATGGGTCGCCTCAGGGACAGAGTTCTGGTGACCCGCCAGTTGGCAGACTCCCTTGTCTGGTGGCAGTCGTCTCAGCACCTAGAAACAGACATGCCTTTCCAAGGTCCCAGACAATCGATTGTCCTCACCACTGATGCCTCCCGATTTGGCTGGGGGGAGCCCATTGCGAGGGTTTCTGCACCCAGGGCAGCTGGTCGCCAGATGAGAGCACCCAGCAAATCAATCTCTGGAGCTTCGAGCCATTCACCTCGCCCTGAGAGTCTTCGGCCATTATCTGCGCCATCGGCTGGTCTTGGTCCAGACGGATAACCAGGTGGCCATGTTCTATGTGAACAAGCAAGGGGGGGCATGGGGTCACATGCCCTCTGTCAGGAGGTGCTGGCCCTCTGCTCTTACACGGCCCAGCAGGGGATCTTCCTCAAAGCGGTGTACCTGCCAGGACAGGACAACCTACTGGCCGACAGGCTAAGCAGGGTTCTCCGACTGCACGAGTGGCAACTGGGACCCCAAGGTAGCCAGCCGTCTTTTCCAACTCTGGAGGGAACCTGTGATGGACCTGTTTGCCAGCCCGGACTTCCAGTTTCCCCAATTTTGCTCTCGGCAGGCTCACCCCTCCAGGGTGGCGGCGGATGCGTTTCTATTCCCATGGTCAGGGGGCCTCATGCCTACTCTCCGACGCTGCTTATTTCCAAGACCTTGTTCAAGACCCTCCGCGACAGGGTCTCACTCATCTTGATTAGCCCCCTGATAGCCCAGACAGCCGGGTTTCCCGCAGCTTCTGCAGTTGGCAGTGGCAGCCCCCCATCCCTTTGGGGACTGCCCCAGGGCTTCTATCTCAGGAGGGAGGCTCTCTCCTACACCGCAACCTTGGGTCTCTTTCGCTCAAGGCTTGGCTGCTGAGAGGTAGCCCTGGCCCATCTCCACTTTCCCACTGAAGTGGAAAATGTTCTGCTGGCCTCCCATAAGGCCTCTAAGAGGAAAGCATACGCCTTCAAATGGCGTAGGTTCTCAACTTGGTGTGCTGAGCTGAAGGACTGACCCTTTCTCCTGCCTGGTGGCTATGGTGTTGCAGTACCTTCTCCACCTTTCTCACTCCGTGCTCAGTGCCCTGGCGGCTCACCACCACCCGGTGGATGGTAAACCCCTTCTCCGGGAATAAGCAGGAAGTCAGTCCTCACATATGGGTAACGGCACCACCGGAGCCCTCGTGCGGAGAAAATCCCCAGCTTTCAGAGAAAGCCTTTGGGAGTTGCCATCACAAATGCGCGGTCCCCTTCCCGCCCAAGGGTGCCATCTTGCTTAGTCTCCGTTTTTCCACAGAGGACTTCGGACTTAGTCCTTGTGTCCTCGAAAAAAAGTTGATTTTTCTCTTTTTCGATGGGTCAACACTGGTACCTCTTCCTGCCTTCGGCTTAGTACGCCGGTATTGAGTCGTCTATATTTTCAGTTTTTGTCCTTTGTGACTGGTGTTCACGTCTTTTTTTTCTTTTTCACTGGCAGCCTGGGTCTTCGACCTTGCTGGGGCCCTTTTTCCCCCGATGGTTGCCAGCGGGTTTAAGAAATGCAATCGGTGTGTGAAACTTATGTCCCTCACCGATACGCACGACTGCTGTCTCCGGTGCTTCGGGCCCGACATGACCTGTCGATCTGTGGCCCGTGTAGTAAAATGTTCTCTAAGGCCCTGAAGATCTGCTAGCAGCAGCATGATAGGATTTTTTCTGAGTCCTTGCCTCCAAGAGCCCAGACCTCGTCCGAGGCCTCCACATCTCAGGGGGAGCATACCAAGCCCGAGCAGCATCTAGGTTCCTCGGAAAGGGGATCTCCCTCGAGGGAGCACAAGAGGAAGAAATCCTCAAAGGCGACGTGTCTGGATGGCTCCGAGCGATGCGGTTCCTCCCGGGGCCTGTCGCAGAGCCCCGAGCGCTGGCCGGGATCTTCAAAGAAGGAGCACCTGGCAAAGAAGCCGCCTCGGGAGACGGATCAGCTGAGGCAAGTGCCAACTGTCCTCATTGAGGACTCCCCTCCAGGGGAACCGGCATGTCGTGCTCAAGCCATTGGCTGCAGAGCCTTCCGGACTTTAGTCCAGAATGGTGGCCTTGGAGCACAGTTTCACTGCCTTCATGGAGCAGCAGCAGGCGCTGATAGCCAGCCTGTCCGCTTCCTCTGCCCCGACCACCGGGCCCTCGACTTCGAAGCCGATCCTCAAAGCCTTTTGGGCTTGAGTCAATCCTCGGCTAAGGTCTCACTCGGCCTCCCGTTTGGGACCGAGGTCGTCGCTGCCGAGCCTGCTGGCTTTGGGGCGGTCGGTGCCAGGGCCCTCTGCCCGACGAGCCCCTCGATTCCTCCTTGGAGGAGTCGGCATGGGAAACCGAAGGCGAGGAGTCCTCGGATACCCACCATCATAGGGATGTTCCTTCCAATTCCCCGGTATCCGAGCCTTGGAGAATGTCCCCTCCGGAGGACATGAGGTTCTTGGACTTCGTGCTGATATGTCCAAGGCGTTGGCGTTCCCCACGGAGTCCGAGGAGGATCCTCAAGCCGAGGAGCTCAAGATCCTCCAGTATGAGGCCCCTCCTCTGGAGGCCCTTACTGTACCTGTCTCTCCAATCCTGAAACGACTGATGCTCCACATGTAGGAGACATTGGTGTTGGTGCCAGTGATCAGCCAACGGCTCGACTCAAAGTATCGAGTCCACCGGAGCCCTGGGTTTCAAAAGCCGCAGCTGCCGCACAACTCCATGGTTGTGGAATCGGCCACGTGCAGGCTGAAGAGCCAGAAGACACCTCGTCTGTGCCTCCCGGCAGGGAGTCCCACAACTTGGATGCCCTAGGCAGGAAGTGCTTCCAGGGTTCAATGCTGACTTGTCGGATCCAGGCATACCAACTGTACATGGGCATGTACCTGAGAGACCTGGCGAAGGAACTCGCCGGGTTCTCAACTGGTCTCTCCGAGGAACCTTTGCAGCACTTCAGATGCCTGTCCAAAGCCGTCCATGAGTGCCTGAAGTTTGTCTCGGGCGGCCTATGACGGGTTTGATTCGGCAGCCTGGGTAGCTGCGGCTGGCATCGGTGCACACTGCCAGGCATGGCTGTAGTTGTCTGACCTCGAACAATGGGTTCAGGACAAGTTGGTCAGTATCCCATGCCAAGAGGAGAATCTCTTTGGCAAACCCATGCCCGACAGGACCGCAGAGCTGGAGACCGAGTACATGACGAGGACACCCCTCTCCAAGAAGACCTCTGCCCCTTCTCGCAAGAAGGGCTTGGGTAAGAAGCCCTTTTACCCGAGGAAGGGTGCTGCTTACCGAAGCTACCTCCATTTTCAGACCTCCCCAGCTCCCCAACAAGGGCAGCAGGCCAAGGGACAGGGACATGGCCCGCGTAAGCAGAAAGCCCCCAAACCCCAGGCACCGGCTCCGGCCCAGCCTGGCAGTGGCTTTTGATTCCTACAGCATGGTCCCTCTTCCCACAGGAGACAGGCAGATTACAGGAGGCCGGCTTGCTCTGTATGCCCACAGGTGGACAGCCATTATCACCGATGCCTGGGCTTTGCAGGTAGTCCGGTATTGCTATCTTCTTCACCTGGCCCAGGTGCATCCTCATTACTTCCCGGGAGAACCCTTCAGGTCTCCCCTTCACCGGGACCACCTTCTCAAGGATCAGGTGGTAGAACCGGTGCCCCCACCACCTGCAGGGCAGGGGCTTCTACTCCATGTACTTTCTAGTGCCAAAGAGGAAAGGTGGCCTCAGACCCATCCTCGATTTGCGCAACCTCAACAAATTCCTGGTGAGGGAGAAGTTCAAGATTCTCTCCCTTGGAATATTGCTGCCTGCCTTCTGGCAGGGAAACTGGCTATGCTCCTTAGACCTAAAGGATGTGTATTCATACATCCTAATACACCCCAGCCACAGGCAGTATCTGTGCTTTGTGGTGGGAGGCAATCACTACCAGTACAAGGTACTCCCCTTTGGCCTGGCCTCGGCCCCCAGGGTGTTCACAAAGTGCTTGGCAGTGGTTGGCACCTTTCTCAGGCTCCAAGGGGTCTTTGTCTTCCCCTACCTCGACGACTGGCTCATCAGAGGCACTTAGGCCAGCAAGGTCCACCAGGCCACAACTCACACCATCCAGGTGCTGCAACACCTACGGTCTGTAATCAACTACCCCAAGTCCAGCCTCACTCCGACTCAACAGCTGGAGTTCATTGGGGCCAGAATCGACACCCTTAAAGCAAAGGCCTATCTGCCTGCAGACGGATCAAGCAGGCTTCTAGCTCTGGCAGGACAAGTGAGTCGCAGGTCTGCAGTGTCTGTAAGGCACTTCCTGCACCTCCTCGGCCACAGGGCTTCCACAGTCCATGTGATCCTAGATGCCCGTCTCCACATGCGAACCACTCAATGGTGTCTCACAGACCAGTGGTCTCAGGCCACAGGGCACCTCCGGGACAGGGTCAAAGTGTCCAGGCGTCTGGTACTCCAACCGCAGCACTTGGAGGCGGGAATGCTTTTCCAGGCTCCTCTGCACACAAGGATCCTTAACACAGATGCATCCCTGCTGGGCTGGGGGGCCCCATTGCCAGGGTTTTCCGTACCCAGGGGGTATGGTCTCCGAACAAGAGGACCCAACAAATCAATTTCTTGCAACTCCGTGCCACCCGCCTAACCCTGGAGATTTTCAGGCAGCTCCTGGCCAACGAACCTGTCTTAGTGCAGACAGACAACCAGGTGGCCATGTTCTTTGTGAACAAACAGGGTGGTACGGGGTCCCGTCCTCTGTCAGGAAATCCTGGACCCTCTGCTCCTTTGCAGCCCAGCATGGCATTCATCTCCAAGCAGTCTACCTGCCAGGCCAGGACAACTGGCTAGCCGACAGGCTCAGCCCGATTCTTCAACCTCACGAATGGCAGCTGGACCGCGGGATAGCCAATTGGCTCTTCCAGACCTGGGGGCAGCCTATGATGGACCTGTTTGTAAGTCTGGACAATTACCAGTTGCCCCATTTCTGCTCCAGGCAACCCTACCCACACAGGGTGACTGCCAATGCGTTTCTGATATCATGGTCTGGAGACCTTTTGTTTGCGTTCCCCCCCCCCCCCCCCGACACCTCTGGTGGTCAAGACACTGTTCAAGATTCTCCAGGACAGATCCTCAGTCATCCTTATCGCCCCACGGTGGCCCAGGCAACCCTGGTTCCTGCTGCTTCTGCAGCTAGCGTAGACTCCCATTCCCTTGGGGGCCTCCCCACGCCTCCTATCTCAGGAGGAGGGCTTTCTTCTGCACCCCAATCTCAGCTCCCTCAATTTGATGGCATGGCTGCTGAAAGGGTAATTCCTGCTCCGCTCCACCTTCCAAAGAATATTGAAGAGGTCTTGCTGGCCTTCAGAGGCCGTCGACTAGACTGACGTATGCCTGGAAGTGGTGCATGTTTGCATCATGGTGCAAGGAGCGGGAGGTAGACCCTTTCTCTTGCCCGGTAGGGTTGGTTCTGCAATACCTTCTCCACCTCTCTGATTTGGGCCTCAAGTCCAACTCTGTCAGGGTACACCTCAGTGCCCTGCGGCGCATCACCTTTCCGTGGATGAGAAGTCTCTCTCCACCCACCCCTTGGTCTCTCGGTTTGTGAGAGGCTTATTTCTCTTGAAACCCCCGGTCTGCCTCCCAGCGACTGAGTGGGATCTGAATGTGGTGTTAGGGCAACTTACTAGGCCGCCCTTTGAACCAATGGCTACCTGCCATCTACGCTATGTCTCTTGGATGGTGGTTTTCCTGGTGGCACTTACATCCACTCAGCGGGTGAGTGAGCTCCAGGCCCTAGTGTCGGAAAGACCCTACACCAGGTTCTATAGGAACCGGGTGGTGCTTCACACGCACCAAGTTCCTTCCGAAAGTGGTCTCCTCGTTCCACCTCATCCAGGAGGTGGTTCTGCCTATCTATTTTTCCCAGGCCTCATGCCAGTCGGGCAAAGTCAGTCCTGCATACCCTGGACTGTAAGAAGGCGTTGGCCTTCTATATCTTGCATACGGAACCGCATTGGAAGACTTCTCAGCTTTTCGTATCTTATGACCCCAGTAAGCTGGGGGTAGCGGTATCAAAGCATACGCTGTTCACCTGGGTGGAAGACTGCATTGCCTGGGCATACAAGGCAGCCGAGCTTCCGATGGAGGGTCGTGTTACAGCCCATAGAGTCAGTGCCATGGCGGCATCAGTGACTCATTTAAGCTCTGTTCCTCTGGCAGACATCTGCCGGGCCATCACCTGGTCTTCGAGTCAGACTTTCACAACCCATTATTGCCTGGATAGGGAGTCCCAATGGGACAGTGCCTTTGGCCAGACTGTAATCCGTAACCTTTTCAAGTTCAAGGCAACTCCCGCCCTCCGACCCTTCAGTGTTCAGGTTACCGGAGTGCGATTCCTTTATTTTGGATTTCTGTTCCAGCTGCTTGCGGCTCTCATAAAGGGAACCTTTTTTAGCTATGGGTTCTCAGTAGCCTATAGCTGGTGAGTCCCATATGTGAGGACTGACTTCCTGCTTGTTCCTAGAGAAAAGTAGTTCTCCAGGACCAAGCAGGAAGTCAGTCCTCACATATGGGTGATGTCTGCGCTGACGGAGCCCTCGTGCGGAGCATTTCCCCAGCTTTCAAAGAAAGCCTTTGGGAATTGCAGCGCGCATGCACGGTCCCCTTCCCGCCCAAGGGTGCCATCTTGCTCAGTCTTCTTTTTTCCGCGGAGCCTGACGGACGTAGTTCGTTTTTCCCCGAGGAAAAAGTTGATTTTCCCTATTTTTTTCTCTTTTTTTCTCCGGTTCGACGCCAGATCCTTTTCCCGCTCAGACCGATACGCCGGTATCGAGTCCTTTCTCTCTTTTTCGGTTTTTGTCCTTTGTGACTAGCGTTCGCGCCTTTTTTCTTTTTTCCCTGGCAGCCCGGTCTTTTGACCTTGCAGGGGCCCTTTTTACCCCGATGGCTACCAGCGGGTTTAAGAAGTGTGATCGGTGTAAGAAACTTATGTCTCTTACCGACACACATGACTGCTGCCTCCGCTGCCTCGGACCCGATCATGACCCGATGATCTGTGGTCCGTGTGGCAAAATGTCCTCGAAGGCGTTGAGTCGGCAGCACCAAAAGGATAGGATCTTTTCTGACTCCGCGTCCGGACGGGCCCGGACCTCATCAGAGACCTCAACGTCTCGGGACTCCGGCCCCGAGCAGCGTCGGGGTGCCTCTGAGCGGGGGTCTCCTTCGCGGGAACATCGCAGGAAGAAGAAACCCGCGAGGGCGGCGTCGGTGGACGCTCCTGGTTCCTTGAAGGCCAGGTCGCATAGCCCCGATAGCCGTCCCAGGTCTTCGGAGTTGGAGAGGCCTGCCAAGCATCCTCGTGTCGAGATGGAGTCTCCTGGACACGTAAGTGCTGTTGTCCTCGTGGACTCTCCTCCAAGGGAGCCGACGTTGGGGGCTGCTGGGTCTCCTGAGCTCGGACTCAGGTTGGCGGCCTTGGAGAGCAGCTTCGCTGCCTTCATGGAACAGCAGCGGGCATTGATCGCCAGGTGCCCCGACCACTGGGACCTTGACGTCCAAGTCGACCCCAGAGGCCGAGTCGATCCTCGAGTCCATGCGGGCTCGAGTCGATCCTCGGCCACGGTCTCCCTCGGCCTCCCGTTCGGGACCGAGGTCTTCGACGCCGGTACCCTCGGCGTCGGGGTGGAGGGCATCGGTGCCCGCCTGACCGGAGCTGCTCGATTCCTCCTCCAAGGAGTCGGGCTGGGAGACGGAGGACGAAGAGTCACCCGATACTCTTCGGACTCGGTGTGTCCCATCGGACTCGCCGGAATCCGAACCTCGGAGACGATCCCCACCGGAGGATACCCGGTTCTCGGACTTCGTGCGGGATATGGCCAAGGCCTTGACCTTCCCCGCGGATCCCGAGGAGGAGCCTCGAAGTTCGAGGCCCTCCAGTATGACTCTCCCCCGAAGGAGGCCTTTACTGTTCCGGTCCCTCTGATGCTGGAGCGGCTGCTCTTCTGCATATGGGAGACCCCGGCCTCGACGCCGGTGTTAAGCAAGCGGGTCGATTCAATCTATCGAGTCCGCAAGAGCCCCGGGTTCCAAAAGGCGCAATTACCGCACCACTCCATGGTTGTGGAATCGGCCATGCATCGACTGAAAAGTCAGAAGATGCACTCCTCGGTGCCTCCCGGCCGGGAAGCCCGGAACCTGGATGCCCTCTGTAAGAAGTGCTTCCAGGGCTCTATGCTTGCTTGCCGTGTCCAGACTTACCAGCTCTATGTGGGCATGTACCTCCGAGACCTGGCAAAGGAAATTGCCGGGTTCTCTGCTGGTCTCTCCGAGGAACCTTTGCAGAGATTCCAGGCCTTGTCCACTGGTATTCGGGAGTGCTCGAAGTTTATCTCTCGAGCAGCCTACGATGGCTTCAAGGCTTCGGCCCGAGTAGCCGGGGCCGGCATCGGTGCCTGCCGACAGGCTTGGCTACAGTCATCCGACCTCGAGCCATGGGTACAGGACAAGATGGTCGATGTCCCCTGCCGGGGTGAAAACCTTTTCGGCAAACCCATGGCTGAAAAGGCTGCTGAGCTCGAGACAGACTCTCACCAGGACTAGGCTGTCCAGAGAAATCTCTGCCCCTTCTCATAAAAAGAAGGGCTCGGGAAAAAAGACCTTTTACCCGAGGAAGTCATCTGCCTATAAACAATACCCTCATTATCAGGCCTCTGCAGCTCCCCAACAGGGTCAGCAGGCCAAGGGGCAGGGTCATGGGCCCCGTAGGGAGAAAGCCCCCAAGCCACCAACACCGGCCCCTGCTCAGCAGGGTGGGGGTTTTTGACTCAGAAAGCATAGCCTCTTCTCCTCAGCTGGCTTCTCTCAGCACAGGAGGCCGGCTGGTCCACCTTGCCCACAGGTGGTCAGCCGTCACATCAGATACCTGGGTGCTTCATATAGTCCAAAAGGGCTATCTTCTCCATTTTCACCAGGTACCTCCCTCCTATTTTCCAGGGGAGCCTCCAAGACTCCCTCTGCACAGGGACCACCTCCTTCAGGAGCTAGCAAGTCTGCTAAAGGATCAGGCTGTGGAACCGGTGCCCCACCACCTGAGAGGTCACGGCTTTTATTCCAGGTACTTTCTGGTACCAAAAAGAACAGGAGGCCTCAGACCCATCCTAGACTTGCGCAACCTCAACAAGTTCCTGGAGAGGGAAAGGTTCAAGATGCTTGCCCTTGGGATCCTGCTGCCCTACCTCCAGCAGGGAGACTGGCTATGCTCCTTAGATCTAAAGGATGCGTATACTCACATCCTTATTCATCCAGACCACAGACAATATCTTAGATTTGTTGTGGGGGGAAACCACTATCAGTACAGAGTACTACCCTTTGGCCTGTCCTCCGCTCCCAGGGTGTTCACCAACTGCCTGGCAGTGGTGGCGGCCTACCTGAGGCTTCAAGGTCTTTTTGTGTTTCCGTACCTGGACGACTGGCTCATAAGGGGCCAATCTTCCCAGGAGGCCAATCAAGCCACCCTTCGCACTGTGGCTCTGCTTTAGCACTTGGGGATTGTCATAAATTTCGCAAAGTCCGCTTTGCTCCCGTCCCAGAACTTAGAATTCATAGGAGCCAGACTAGACACTCTTCAAGCAAAGGCTTTTCTGCCTATGGACAGAGCCCACAGGCTGATGGATCTGGCCAGGCAGTTTCGCAGCAATTCCCTGGTCTCTGCCAGGCAATTCCTGAGACTACTCGGCCATATGGCTTCCACGGTTCATGTCACCCTCAATGCCCGCCTGCACATGCGGCCTACTCAGTGGAGCCTTCGCACTCAGTGGCATCAGGCCACGGGGAGCCTAGCGGACTCAGTAAAAATATCGGACCTGCTAGTCTCCTCTCTGCAATGGTGTCTTCATCTTCCGAATCTGGTACTCGGAGTGGTTTTTCAATCCCCTCCGCATTCTCAAGTGCTGACGACAGATGCTTCTCTTCTCGGTTGGGGAGCACATTGCCAAGGGACATGTACTCAGGGTCTCTGGACCCTTTGGGAGGCTGCTCAACAGATAAACTTCCTGGAGCTACGGGCGATACGCCTAGTTCTGAGAGCCTTCTCCCACCTCGCCTCTCACCAGTCTGTACTGGTCCAGACGGACAATCAGGTTGCCATGTTCTACGTGAACAAACAAGGAGGCACAGGCTCCTTCCTTCTATGTTAGGAGGCACAACGGCTGTGCTCTTGGGCTGTCAATCACGGAATCCTCCTCAAAGCTGTCTACCTCCCAGGTCAAGAAAATTACCTGGCGGACAGACTGAGCAGGGTCCTGCAACCACACGAATGGAGGTTGAACCCGTTGGTAGTTCAGCAGGTCTTTCTCAGGTGGGGCCTCCCCACCATGGATCTTTTTGCCAGTCCTCTGAACCGGCAACTCCCGAGATTTTGCTCCAGACAACCGCATCCTCTCAGAGTAGCAGCGGATGCGTTTCTGATCTCGTGGTCCACAGGCCTACTGTATGCGTTTCCTCCCACGCCACTAGTGTCCAGAACGCTGTTCAAAGTCCTCAAGGACGGAGTTTCATTGATCCTGATAGCCCCCAGGTGGCCGAGGCAACCGTGGTTCCCGCTTCTGCTGCAGCTACCGGTGGACACCCCTCTTCCTCTGGGGTTTTCAACATTTATTTATTTTATTTATTTAAAGGGTATTTCTATCCCGCCTTATCCTTCAATCAAGGCGGTGTACACATCAAACAATCAGTGGTAGTGGAGTGTGTGTGAGTTAGTTTATGTACAGTGAGGGTGCGTGGGTGCAAGTGTGTTGATTAGCGTGATCTATTTACAACATGTGCTTTTTACAGTTATATACAAAGGGTTTGCTGTTTCTGCAGCTTGCTGTGGTTGATCTTCAATTGAGTCTGTGGTTCTGATCTGTGGTTGGTCTGAGTTTGTATGGTCTGGTTACTCGCTTGGGCCATAGTATTCAGTGAAGAGCACTGTCTTTAGGTGTTTTCGGAAGTCCTTTGGATCTTCAGTTGACCATAGCTCATCTGGGAGTGTGTTCCATATTGTTGGAGCCGCCAGAGATAGGACTCTTTGTGTGGTGGATTTGCATGCTCTTGTGTAGTTGTTTGGGGTGTTGAGTGTATCAGCTGTGGTCTTTCTTCTAGGTCTGGTGCTTGCGTTGGGGAGTATGAGGGGCTGTAGGCTGAGTGCGGAGTTTTTGTGCTTGATTCTGAAAATGTTTAAGATCATTTTGTATTTGATGCGGTGGCTGATTGGGAGCCAGTGGAGGTCTTTCAGTATGGGTGTGATGTGAGCTTGCATTGGAGAGCTGGTGATTATTCTGGCTGCTGTGTTTTGAGCCATCTGAAGTGGCCTGAGTGAGTGTTTTGGCATGCCGCTATAGATCGGGTTGCAGAAGTCGAGGATGGGAGTTATAAGCGCTTGGCAGACTGTGCGAAAGTGGTCTTGTGTGAGTAGAGGTTTGAGGTGTCTGATTACTCTCATCTTGTAGTATGCATTCTTGGTGGTTCTTCTTATGTGTGATTGTAGGTTCAGCTCTTTGTCGAGTGTTATTCCGAGGTATTTCACTTCGTTCTTCAGAGGTATTGCTGTGTTGTTGGTTTTGATGAAGGGGGGGGGCTGAAGGTGTTGTTTCGTGTGATGAAGAGTGCTTCTGTCTTGCTGAGGTTTATGGCTAGGTTGTTGTGCTGGAGCCATTTGGCCATGTTGAGACAGTCTATTATTTTGGAGTAGTCGGGGCTGTCGAGGTTGATTGGGGTGTATATCATGATGTCTACGTAGATTGTGTAGTTTATTTTGTGTGCTTTTATTTATTTATTTATTTATTTACAGTTCTTATATACCGCGCTCTTTGGTACCAGTGCGGTTTACAGTTAACAAATTTTGCATTGGGACAATCCTTTGCTTACATTATAACAGGGTTGGTAACTTGGAGATAACAGGGGAAACTATATACAAATTATATACAAACAGAGTATTATAAGTGTCTGAATTTACAGTTCAGGTGACATATTGGGATCATGACTTTGGGAATGCAGAAAGTTTGGTTCGTGTTCTGTCAGGGCTATGTTGTTGGAATGTCTGAGGCTGTGTGGGTGATTTGAGAGATGGGGGGAAGGGGTGTAGTGTTAGGGTCTAAAAGGTGAAGACAGAAAAGGTAGTGTTTAAGGGTCTTTCTAAATTGAGAGAGGTCTTTTATTGCACGGATATGTGGAGGGAGATTGTTCCAGCAGGTTGGTGCGAAGAAGGTGAAGGCCCTGTCTCTGGTTGCTTGGTGACATTTAGTGTACTCTTTTGGTACAACGAGGGTATTAGCGGCTGCGGATCTTCTCAGCCTGTTTGTGGGGGTGTTGATAAGAAGTGAGGAGAGGGAGGGTGGGGCTATTTGATTGATTGCTTTAAAGGACAGTAATAGCGCTTTGTAAATTATCCTGGCTTGTAGGGGTAGCCAGTGAAGATCTGTTAGTATGGGGGTGATGTGATCTCTTCTGGAGGTACCACAGAGGATGCGGGCTGCTGAGTTTATTGCCAATTGTAGTGGATTGAGGGTGCTCTTGGGCAGACCATGCAGGATGACGTTGGCATAGTCAAAATGGCCGCGGAGCGTTTCTTCGACTGAATGCCTAAACGTAAGGGGAAGCTGCGGGCTGTTCCCTCTGAGCCCCGACAACCCATTTCAGGTCCTATGGATCGCTTTGTGCACCTACCTGAGGATAAAATACAGGGGATTCGAGCCGGCTTGGTCGCGCCCGGTGTTGAGGCCCGGGTTCTTCCGTCGGACATTGAGACTTCTCTCTCTCTCCCCTGCACAGAGAACGCCGCCGCCACACCCGAGTGTGATGGAGCCTGTTACAGCTATGACAGCCTCGGGACCCTCTGATAAAGGGGCCCGAGTGCGGAGAGGGTGTCTACTGTTCGAGAGGCTCCACTGACCCCTGTTGATTCCGGGGCGGCTTCGGGTGAGATTGGAGCGGCGGAAATTCTGTCGCCCTTTTCCCCACCGGGGGAAGGATCTCCGTTGCTGGTATCGACACCTGCTCTTCCGGATTCTCCTTTTCTTCTCCGACCCAAGGTATTTACGTTGGAGTCCATCTGGGACGCTATAGCCACTTTATCTACAGCTATGATTTCTCGTACTACAGTTTTGACCTCTCAAATTCAAGATCATGATGCTGCTATCCAGAAAAATGTTGCTGATATTGATGTTCTTATGTCTACTAATGAACAGTTGAAGAATCAGATTACCAATTTAGGATCTCAGCTAGACAATGCTTCCGCAGTTTCGTCGACTTTAATTAAAGAAAACGGGACTTTTAAATATAAATTGGAAGCGTTGGAGAATGCTTCCCGGGCTGCCAACCTTAGAGTTTTGAACTTTCCTCGAGTATCGGGTACCACTGCTCTGGATATGTTTAAAAGATATATGTTAGAAGTTTTAAAAGTCCCCGAGGGTTTAATTCCCCCTTTGGCAAAGGTGTACTATCTTCCCCTAGCAAAGAAAAAAGCTGGGGATCCTGTTGTACTTTCCGAAGTTAATTTTGATGTCCTGGATATTTCAGGTTTGATTTCTGATGTTGGGAGGGAAGCCTGTGTTGCCTCTACGTTGCTAGTGCAATGTGCTTTAATTTCCGATAAAGATTGGCTTTTGAGGCTTTTCTTTAAAAAACGGCTAGAAAACCTTTATGGGCTTAACACTTTCTATGTTTCCTGACATAACTAAAGATACCCAAAAAAGGAGGAAACAATTTCTTTTGTATAAGTCAGGTGTAATCCAGCTGGGGGGCTCCTTCTTCCTTAGGTTTCCATGTTGATGTTTGGTTATTATAAAGAATGTAAAATATGTTTTTTCTGATCCAAATGATCTTAATGTTTTCATTAATGCCAGACTATCCGCAATAGTGTCGTCAGAATAATGGTAACACCTATATATGTTTCTCTTAAGGAGTTGATACTCTCGGGTCCTCCGTGGCTTTTGATTTTTCTTATTGTGGGTTACCTCTTATTTCTTTCAAGTGCCTCTGCTAGGAAGTATCTCTTTCGCTTTTTCCCCCCATTTAAGTGGACTACTTGGAATAATGTTTGGATTATTATCTTTATTTTTGTCTTATTGCATTATTGACATGTATTCTATTTTCTTGCAAGGGATTGTACATTTCTTGTTGTTTTTTGGAAAATTGCATAAATAAATAAAAAAAAATAATAAAATAAAAAAAAAAAAAAAATGTGGTGTTACAAGGGATTGGAAGATTGTTCTGAAGTCATTCGGGGAGAGTAGAGGTCTTAGTGGTTTCAGAGTTCTTATTTTGTTGTAAATGGATTTGACGGTGGTCTTTATATGATCTTTGAAGGTCAGTTCTTGGTCTATGATGACTCCAAGGTAGCGGATCGATGATTTACACGGAAGTTCCGCATCCCTCACCTTTAATGTAGTGGGGGGTGAGAAATTCTTATTCCTGGTTACGAATAGGACTTCGGTTTTCTTGAAGTTTATTCGTAGGTTCTGGGATAAGAGCCAGTCTGTAATCGCATTGAAGCATGAAACTATTGGGGAGAAGTCAGGGGCATTGATTTTTATTGGAGTGAATATGAGAACGTCGTCTGCGTAGATCAAACTGGCGGCGTTGAATGCTCTGATGATTTCACAAATTGGTTGCATATATATGTTGAATAGTAAAGCTGATAAGGAGGATCCTTGGGGAACACCCTGTTGTTGATGGAAGGGATCGGATGTTGAGGATCCTATCCGGACCTGTTGCCATCGGTTAGTTAGGTATGATCTGCACCATTCCCAAGCTGATCCTTGAACTCCTTTTTCTTGAAGACGGTGTAGGAGTTGAACATGGTTAACCGAGTCGAAAGCTGCCGAGATATCCAGGAAGATGAGTATGAATCCGTTTTCAATTTTGTCAATCCCTCTTGTTAAGGTGTTGATAAGTAATGTTAGTAGGGTCTCTATGCCGTGGGATTCACGGAACCCATGTTGGCAGGGGTCAAGAGGGGCTGAAATATCAATGTGCTGCTGCAATTGTATTTGTACCACCTTTTCTATGATTTTGGCTAGAAGGGGTATACTTGAAATGGGACGATATGAGTCCGTTTTTGCTGGGTCGAGTTTATTGTTTTTCAGGAGAGGGCGTATTGAAGTTTGCTTGAGAGATGTTGGGAAAGATCCAGTTGTGAAGGAGAGTTGCATGATAAGGGTAAGTGTAGGGCTCAGTTCAGCACGCAACGCTCTGATCCAGTAGGCAGGGCATGGATCATTTGGGGCTGTGGTGGTATTCAAGGTAGCAATAAGGTCAGTGATGTATTTCACTGTAGGGGCGACAAAACCTTTTAGAGGCTGTGTAATTGAAACAGGGTTGGGTATAAAACTTAGTGTTGATTTTGTGTTAATGGTTTTGGATTGAAGGTAGTCTGCAAAAGACTGAGGCTGAATTGAAATTGTTTGGTTGGAAGATGGTGCCTTAGTTAGGGATTTGGCAATGTTAAAGAGGTCTCGTGGTTTGTTTAATGATCTGAGAAGGGTTTCTGTGTGGTGTTCTCTCATCTTTTCAGCTATTTTTTCCCGGTGCTTCTTTAGGACATTTTCATAATCCGTTTGGTCGGATGGAGATCTCGATCTGCGCCATTTTCTCTCTTGTTTTCTTAGATTCTGGAGGGACAGTCGTAAATCAGCCGAGAACCAAGGTTTTGGGCTTCTAATTTTTGGTGATGTGCTGGATGCTGGTGGTCTACTCAAGGAGGGTAATTGTGAAGAGGAGTTTAGGGTGGTGTACCAGTTGTTGATCAGCTCATCAAGGTTGTTGGTTGGTAGACGAAGAGCTGGAAGGGTACGGCTGATGAAGTCATCCTTATCGAGCGTTTTGAAGTGGGTTGCTGATCCTGATGAGACTGTATTTGTCTGTGTTGTTGGGATACTGTTTTGCAGATATGGGACTTGAAAGGATATCAAGTTATGGTCAGACCATGGAACAGGGGTAAGTAAAAGGTTAAAGTTGGTAGATGTTGTAGGATGGGGCGCAAAAATGAGGTCAAGGGTGTTACCCTTGAGGTGTGTAGGGGAGCTGACTAGTTGAGAGTAGTTAAGATCAGCCATGGCATCAAGGAATGTGGACGAGTGACTATGGTGAAGTGAGGTGAGGTTAAAGTCACCCATTAGCCAGTTGGATTTGTGTGGGCTTTCTGGGTTGCATGCAAGCTCTATTATACTAGATAGGTCTTCTGGTGGTGAAGAAGGAGCTCTATATATGAGATTTAGGATGATATGTTTGTTAGCTATAGTAATTAAGTCCATGTGTGAGGTGCTCCTAGAGGAAAGTAGATTAAATTGAAGGTTACTTCTAGAAAGGATGAATACTCCCCCTCCCCTTCGGTCTGTTCTGTGACAGGTGTGTATTGAGTATGCTGGGGGAATGAGTTGGTTTATGAGGACATTGTCTGTGTCTGATAGCCATGATTCTGTGACCAGGAGGATGTCTAAGTTCAGCTTTGTGATAAGGTCAGTAACGACTGGCCACTTATTACGTACTGAGCGGGCGTTGATGAGTGCACAATTTAGGTTGGTATGTGAGGGAGTAGGATTGGACTTGAAGCTACCAGTAGTATTGAGGGAGATATATAGTAGATGAGAGTGCCTAGCATGGTGTGGCTGTTGTGCTGAGTGATGGTAAGAGGAATGATACTTTCTTCCTAGCCCGTGCAATATGGGGATATTGTTTGTGGTAGGAGATAGGGCTGCTGTATTTCGAGTGGCATTAGTTAATAGATAGAGGCTAACTAATGTAAGTAGAGAGATAGCCATAGTTTCAATAATGAAAGGATACAATGTAAGGAGTCAATAATGGAAGGGTACAATGTAGGGTAATAAAGGTTGGAGGAAAACAGTGAGTGCTGCTTGATTGGTTGGGATACTACAGCAGAGGTAATATGCAAACAATTATATAAATAGCAATGCGTAGCTAAGAGAAACAATGTACTTTGTTAACAAGACAGTTGCAGAGCTAGCTAAGAGGAACAATGTACTCTGTTAATAAGACACAGTTGCAGAGCTCAATTCGAAGGGGATTTGTTTGTAACGAAGTATTACAATGTGAGATGCTAAAGGGTATATTCAGATTACTGTTACCTTATAGATATAGTACCTTACATATATATACCTTATATATATCTTACAGATATAGTAGCAATAGATAAGCTAGGATAGATGTTGGGGTCGGTCTGAGTCCCAGGCTATCTGTTTGGTACTTTCCTGGTGAGGGAGACTTGACCCTTTTCGGGTGAGAGCTCTGGTTTCACTGCTGTAGTGCCACAGCCTAAGGGCCACGCCAAAGGGCCCTCTGGCGAGGCCCTCAGGCGCGGGCCCGCCAGGCGCGGGCGCGCCCAATGGCGCGAACTTTAAATCCTCTGCGGGGAGCCCCGATTGGGGAGAGTTGGTTGCTGCACCTCCTGCCGCTGGAGGCTCGATCCCCCGACTGGGGAGAGTTGATGAAGGCGGCAGATGAGATGGATGGAACACGCGCCCGATGGCGCGCGAACTTTAAATCCTCTGCGGGGAGCCCCGATTGGGGAGAGTTGGTTGCTGCACCTCCTGCCGCTGGAGGCTCGATCCCCCGACTGGGGAGAGTTGATGAAGGCGGCAGATGAGATGGATGGAACACGCGCCCGATGGCGCGAACTTTAAATCCTCTGCGGGGAGCCCCGATTGGGGAGAGCTGGTTGCTGCACCTCCTGCCGCTGGAGGCTCGATCCCCCGACTGGGGAGAGTTGATGAAGGCGGCAGATGAGATGGATGGAACACGCGCCCGATGGCGCGAACTTTAAATCCTCTGCGGGGAGCCCCGATTGGGGAGAGTTGGTTGCTGCACCTCCTGCCGCTGGAGGCTCGATCCCCCGACTGGGGAGAGTTGATGAAGGCGGCAGATGAGATGGATGGAACACGCGCCCGATGGCGCGAACTTTAAATCCTCTGCGGGGAGCCCCGATTGGGGAGAGTTGGTTGCTGCACCTCCTGCCGCTGGAGGCTCGATCCCCCGACTGGGGAGAGTTGATGAAGGCGGCAGATGAGATGGATGGAACACGCGCCCGATGGCGCGAACTTTCAACTTTTATGATGTTGCAGATTGGTTGTATATATATGTTGAATAGCAGGGAGGATAGTGCGGATCCTTGTGGCACCCCTTGCTTGATCTTTGCGGGTCTTGAGATGTTAGATCCGATCTTGACTTGGAAATGTCTGTCTGTTAGGTATGAGTTGAACCATTTTAATATTTATTTATTTATTTATTTATTTAACAGTATTTCTAAACCGCCTTATCTTAATAATCAAGGTGGTATCACAGCAAGCAATCAGGTAAAGTGTGTGTGTTGTACATGCAGTGAGGATAAAACTTAGTTGTGTGAGGGATGTGTTGGGTGCTTGATTTGTTTGAGCTATATACAGGGTGGGCTATTTACAGTGGTGCTAGAATCATATTTTATATATATTCAGTTGTTTGGGAGGATTGGAGTGCTGTTATCCATTCTCTTAGGTTATGTGATGTGACCATAGTGCTCTATGAACAGCATGGTTTTCAGTTGTTTTCTGAAGTCTTTGAGGTCTGGAGTTGCCCTTAGATCGTCCGGTAGATTGTTCCATATTGTTGGAGCAGCCATGGAGAGAGCTCTGTCTGTTGTGTCCTTGCGTGTGTGCTTGTACTCATTTGGGGTGCTGACTCGGTTGCGTGTTTGACTTCTTCTGGGACGTGCGCTGGTTTCCGGTTGTATGAGCAGGTGGAGGCTGTTGGCTGATGTGTGTTCTTTTATCTTAAATAGGTTTATGATAGTCTTGTATCTGATGCGAGCAATGATTGGGAGCCAGTGTAAGTCCTTTAGTGTAGGTGTGATGTGCTCCTGCCTTGCGGCTCCGGATATGATTCGAGCTGCAGTGTTTTGTGCCAGCTGTAGTGGTTTGAGAGCTTGTTTTGGTAGTCCGAGGTATATCGGATTGCAGAAGTCCAGTATTGGGGTTATCAGTGCTTGACAGACTGTACGGAAGTGTTCTGGAGCGAGGAGTGGTTTCAGTCTCCTGATGATTCGCATCCTGTAATATGCTTTTTGGATTGTTTTGTCTATGTGTGGTTTGAGGTTGAGTTTACTGTCCAGAGTAACCCCAAGGTATCTCACCTCCGATCTTATCGGTATCGTGGTGCTTTGTATCTTTGTTTGTTGGGTGTGTGAAGCTTTGGTTTCGAGTGATGATTAAAGCTTCAGTCTTGTTGTAGTTTATAGCTAGATTGTTGTTTTGGCACCACTTCGCCATTTGGGTAAGGCAGTCTGCTATCTTAGAGAAGTCCGGGTTTTCGATTGATATCGGGGAGTATACCATTATATCGTCTGCGTATATTGTGTATTGGATGTTGTTCTCTTTCATAATGTTGCATATTGGTTGGATGTAGATGTTAAAAAGGAGTGCTGAGAGTGCGGATCCTTGTGGTACTCCTTGTTGGACGTTTATGGGCCGGGAGGTGTCCTGTCCCACCTTGACCTGTAGCTGTCTTTCTGTTAGGTACGAGTGGAACCATTTTAGAGTGGTACCGTGTATACCAGTGTTCTTCAGTCTCTCCAGGAGTATATTGTGATCAACTGTGTCGAACGCTGAGGAGATGTCTATGAAGATCATTATAATTCCATTCCTGATGTCGTCAATTATTCTTATGATGCTGTCGAAGAGGTAGATCAGGAGAGTTTCGACTCCATGGTTGGGACGAAATCCGTGTTGGTTGTCGTCGAGAGTTCCGTGTTCGTCAATGTGTTCCTGAAGTTGTAGTTGAACCGTCTTTTCGATTATTTTTGCGAGGAAGGGTATGCTGGAGATTGGTCGGTATGCTGCTGGGTCCTTTTTGTCGAGAGAAGTTTTCTTTGTGATTGGTCTTACTGAGGCAAGCTTTAATTGCTGTGGCATGAGTCCTTGAGTGAGTGAGTTGTGTACCATTTTATGAATGTTTGGTATGAGGCTTGCTTTGGTGGCTTTGACCCATGACACTGGGCAAGGGTCTGTAGGAGCAGTGCTTGTGTTGATTGTGGAGATGATGTCTGATATCTGCTCTTTTGAGGGTGAGTGAAATGTGCCCCAGGTTTTGGGGTGGACGTTCGTTCTGTTGGTTCTACTGGGTGTTGTGCGCTCTGTGGAGTGAAATTTGTCTTTGATGTGGTCGGCGAATATCTGTGGATCCACTTGTATTTCTCTTTCTGCTGCTTGCTCTTTTGTCAGGGTTTTTACTATTTCGAAAAGTTCTCTGGGTTTGTTGATGGAAGAATTTATCAGGTTTGTGTGGAATTCTCTCTTTGATTGGTTGATGTGTTCATTGTATTGTTTTTGCTTTGTTAGGTAAAGATGTTGGTCGGAAGTAGTTTTGTTTTTTCTCCATCTCCGTTCAATTTTCCTGAGCTCCCTCTTTTCCTGTCGTATTTTTGCTGAGTACCATGGTTTGTGTTGTCTCTTGTTGGGGTGTTGTTTCTTGGTCCTGTCAACGGATGGTTTGGCGGCGTTAGCTAGGACATTGTTCCAGTTGGAAACTTGTTCCTCCAGGTCCTCTGAGTCAATGTTCAAGTGTTGTATTGTGTCCTGGATGAATTCGTCCTTGTCAAAGGACTTGAATCGTCTTTGTGTGTGTGGGAAGTTCGCTCTTTCGCTTGTCCAGTTTTCTTGTGATTGCAGATTTGTCTCGATTAAGTAATGGTCAGACCATGGTACTGGGGTGATGGTGGGTGTAGAGATTAGGTCTCTTGAAGTTAGGTAGTTTGATGCGAAGATGAGGTCTGGGGATGATCCTAGTCTGTGTGTTGGTGCATTGACTATCTGTGTGAATTGAAGTGATGACATTGCCTGAAGGAAGGCCTCTGCATCTTTTGTATTGGCGGACTTGAGGTTGAAGTCTCCGATTAGTAGTGCTGGTTTGTTGTTTGACGTTATGGCACAGGCTTCTTCGAGTATGAAGGCTAGTTCGTCGGGTGGAGCACGGGGTGCTCTGTAGGTTAGGCAGATTGCAATATTCTTGTTCTTGATGCTAATTGTGTTACACTGCTTTGTATCTGTGAGATTCAGTGTCTTGAACTTGAGTTCTGTTTTTGCTATTATTAGGACTCCTCCTCCACGCTTGTGGATGCGTGGGCAGTTGTATGCTGAGTAGTTGTTCGGTACTAGTTGGTTGAGTAGTACACTGTCGGTAGGGTTGAGCCATGTCTCTGTGATGCATATTATGTCTGGCTGTCGCTCTTCAATGTGGTCTACCAGAGTGTGTATCTTGTTGCAGATGGATCTGGCGTTTATGAGCTCAATTGATGTTTTCTTTGTGGAAGAGGTTGTTGCGACGTGTGCTTCCTTAGGGCCGGTGTTGGGGTTTGATTTGTGTCTGTTTTGTCTCTTTGTTTGGGAGGTTGCGAGTGTCTCTTTGTGTGTGTGTTGTGGACCGAGATATGGCAGTGCAGTTGGTGGGTACCATGGTGTGTTTGTTTGGGGGTAGTGGGGGTGTGTAGTTGGTGGGAGGAGTTGTGTGACTAGTAGGTATAGTGGGAGGAAGTATGTGGTGTGCATGTTGATAGCTTGTGATGTTCTGATAGGGCGACGCCTGTGTCCTTAGGTTTTTGTCTGTTGTTTGCTTTTTTGAGGAGAGCTGTACTTGTTGCAGGGGCTTGTCCTGGGGATGTGAAGTTGTATCTGTTGCGGTGCGGGAGCCTGTCCCGTGGAGGGAGCCTGTCCCTTGGATGTGAAGCTGTATCTGTTGCGGTGCGGGAGCCTGTCCCGTGGAGGGAGCCTGTCCCGTGGATGTGGAGCTGGATCTGTGGCGGACGCCTTGGTGCGGGAGCCTGTCCCGTGGAGGGAGCCTGTCCCGTGTGTGTGGAGCTGGATCTGTGTTGGTCGCCTTGGTGCGGGGGGCCTGTCCCGTGGATGTGGAGTTGGGTCTGTCGCGGTGCGGGAGCCTGTCCCGTGGATGTGGAGCTGGATCTGTGGCGGTCGTCTTGGTGCGGGGGCCTGTCCCGTGGATGTGACGCTGGATCTGTCGCGGTGCGGGAGCCTGTCCCGTGGAGGGAGCCTGTCCCGTGGAGGTGGAGCCGGATCTGTGGTGGTCGCCCTGTTGCGGGGGTCTGTCCCGTGGATGTGGAGCTGGGTTTGTCGTGGTGCGGGAGCCTGTCCCGTGGAGGGAGCCTGTTTCGTGTATGTGCAGCTGGATCTGTTGATGAACTCTTGGTCTGACCCACTATGGTACATCCCAAGTCCCTATGTTCTTATCTAGCTAAAGATGACATTGCTCTAACATAGCATCAGCACTGGCATATCTCTGGGTTTAAGGTATCAATCTGGACAAACATGGTAATACCAAATATGGCCTATAAACGATGGTAGTTAACAACACTGGCATATCCCTGGGTTTACAGTATCGATCTGGACAAACATGGTAATACCTAATATGGCCTGTAAACGCTGGAAGCTAACAACAGTATCCAGAGGGAACTAGTCACTAGAGTGCCCAACACTGATCTTGGATTCTAGTCCCAAACATGAATTTCTACCCTTTAAATTAGTATTTTTATGAGAGGCAGGAGGATAATCCTAGCTGTAGAGAGTGGTGCTGCTGCAATCAGATGATTTAAACAGAACTATACATTCAATTATTGTTAGGAGTGCAGTTAATTCATATAAGTAATGAAGCAGTGTTGCCTCTAACCCGATGTTTTGTAGTCTGGTTAGGAGGATTCTGTGGTCAACTGTATCGAACGCAGCTGAGATGTCCAGGAAGATCATTAGTGTACCTTGTTTGTGGTTGTCTATGGTTTGGATTATGTCGTTGAATAGGTATAGCAGTAGTGTTTCGACTCCGTGGTTGGGGCGGAAGCCATGCTGATGTAAGTCCAGTGGAGCATGTGCATTGATGTGGTCCTGGAGCTGTTGCACCGTTTTTTCAATGATTTTAGCTAGCAGTGGTATGCTGGAGATTGGTCTGTAGGCTGCTGGATTACTTTTGTCCAAAGTGGTTTTCTTTGGGATTGGTCTTATTGTGGCTAGCTTCAGCTGGTCTGGCCATTGTGCCTTGCACTAGGGAGTTGCTTACCATGTTGTGTATGAGGCTGAGGAAACTTTCCTTGGTAGCCTTGATCCATGGGACCGGGCACGGGTCTGTTGGTGCGGTGCTTGTGTTGAGGGCGGAGATGATATCAGAGAGTTGCCTTGTGGACGGAGTGCTGAACTTGTCCCAGGTTGTGGTGGGTATGGTTGGGTTGTTGGTTCCTTCGGTTGTTTGCTGTGGAGAGACGCCTAGCTTCACTTGTAGGTGATCTGCAAAGGTTTGTGGGTCTATTTGTATGTCTTTTTCTGAGTTTGGTTCGTTGATTAGCGTTTTTACTATCTCGAAAAGCTCTCTTGGTTTGTTGTAGGCCTTTAGGATAGTGTTGGTGTGGTGTTCTCTTTTGTTTGGTTAATGAGCTCGTTGTAGTTTCTTTGTTGGGTTATGTATAATGCCTGTGTGGAGGGGGATTTGGAGCGTCTCCAGCGTCGTTCTATCTTCCTCAGCTTTCTTTTTGCATTGCGTATTTTCCTGGAGTACCATGGGGTGTGCTGTCTTTTGGTGTTTGTTCTTGTCTCTGTTTTGGCTTTGGCTGCGGCATTGATGATGCTGTTCCATTCGCTTATTTGTTCGTTCAGGTCGTGTGTTTCTGGGTTGAAGTAGGGTAGCGTGTCTTGTAGGAATTGGTCTTAGTTGAAGGCTTTGAATCTTCTTTGGCCTTGTGGTGTGTTTTGGGTTTTGTTATGAATTTCCCTTTGATTTGTGATTTCTGTTTTGATCCTGTGGTGGTCCAACCATGGTACTGGTGTGACTGTGGGTGATGAGATGTCACCTCTGTTTATTATGTGGTTGGGGGCGAATATGAGGTCCGGTGTTGATCCATGCCTGTGTGTCGGGGTGTTGATTATTTGTGTGTACTGTAGAGAGTTCATTGCTTGAAGGAAGGTTTCCTTGTCCCTGCTGCTGGTGGAGCTGAGGTTGAAGTCGCCCAGTAGTATTAGAGGTTTGTGGTTCTTGTTGATTGCACAGACTGTCTCTAGGGTGGCGGCAAGTTCCTCTGTTGGAGCATGAGGGGCTCTGTAGATGAGGCATATGGCCATGTGCTTGTTACCTACAGCAATTGTATTGTATTGGTCTGAGTCTTGTGAGGTGAGTGTCTTTAGTTTTAGTGCGTCTTTTGCAATGATCAGAACTCCGCCTCCTCTCTTCTGTGTGCGTGGATTGTTGAAGGCTGTGTAGGTGGGGGGAACTAGTTGGTTGAGGAGTACAATGTCGGTGTTGGTCAGCCAAGATTCTGTGATGCAGAGGATGTCGGATTGTTCTTCCTCTATGTGGTCTCTGATTGTGTTTATTTTGTTTCTTACTGACCTTGTGTTCATTAGTTCTATTGTGGTGGTGTTTGGGGTGTCTGGCTCCTTAGGGTTTGCTTTGGTGTTCGTTTATGGGTTGTGCATGTAGACAGTGTGCCTGTTGTGTTTGTCTTTCTTGAGTGGGCTCCGGGTGGTGTGTTGGGGAGGGGGGTATGCTGGCATGGTTGTTGGTATCCATAGGTTTATTGGGTGTGTGTTTCCTGTGACTGTTTGTTGGGGGATGAGTTGTGTTAGGAGGAGGAATACTGGTAGGTAGGTGATTGTGTCCATGATGGATTGTGTGTTTTGCTATGAGTTTGTTGAGGTTGGGTCTCTGGACGAGCCTACCTGGCCGGGTCTTCTGTGTGTGGAGTGGTTATCTGGCTCTTATTGTTCTTGTTTGTAGACGTGGTCCTCTTTGTGGTCGAGTGTGTTGCCGTGTCTTCCTCTGGCTGCTTCTGCTGTTTCTGTGTAGATTTGTGGGCTGTTCCTTCTTTTGCCTTCGTGCCCCGCCTAAGGGCAACGCCAAAGGGCCCTCTGGCGAGGCCCTCAGGCGCGGGCCCGCCCCAAAGGGGGGCCGCTTTTAGCGTGTCCTGGGGTTGCTGCTCGGTGCTCCCACTGCCCCGATTGGGCAGGAGCGTCTGAGCGGGAGGATTTCCCGCTCAGGCGCTCTACCCCGTTCGGGGGGAGCTTTGGTGTTCTGCGGGCTGCCGGCGGGAAAAGCATGATCTCCTGTCTCAGGATCAGGGGACTCTCTTGCACCCCAACCTCCAGTCCCTTCATCTGATGGCCTGGCTGCTGAAAGGGGGTAGTCCTGGCTCCCCTACTAAAGCCTCGAGAGTTGGAAGATGTGGTTTTGGCCTCTAGGCGACAATCCACCAGGAAATCCTACGCTCTTAAGTGGCGTAGATTCTCCGCATGGTGTGCTCAGCACACCGAGAATCCCTTCTCGTGCTTGGTAGCGGTAGTATTGCAATATTTGCTTTACCTCTCCAATCTGGGCCTTAAGTCTAACTCTGTCAGAGTTCACCTTAGTGCTCTCTCAGCGCGCCACTCGCCGGTGGACGGTAGGCCTCTTTCCAACCACCCTTTGGTGGCTCGTTTTCTCAGAGGCCTCCTTCTGCTTAAGCCTCCTTTGCGTCCACCGGCCCCTGAGTGGGATCTGAATGTGGTCTTACAGCGGATTACTTGTCCGCCTTTTGAACCTATGGCTACCTGCCCTCTCCGTTTTCTGTCCTGGAAAACCTTGTTTCTGGTAGCTCTTACCTCTGCTAGGCGAGTGAGTGAACTTCAGGCACTGGTGTCTGATCCTCCTTACACTAGGTTCTACAGGAATAGGGTAGTCTTACGGACTCACCCTAAGTTTCTTCCTAAGGTTGTCTCCCCTTTTCACCTCAATCAGGAGGTGGTTCTTCCGACCTTCTTTCCCAGGCCGCATGCCAGCCGGGCTGAGATGGTCCTGCATACCCTGGACTGTAGGACGGTGTTGTCCTTCTACCTTGACTGTACGCGGGAGCACCGGAGGGCTGTTCATCTCTTCGTTTCTTTTGACCCCAATAAGTTGGGGCTTCCTATCTCCAAACGTACTTTGTCCATATGGGTCGCTGACTGTATCGCCTGGGCTTATGGGGCAGCCGGCCTCTCGTTGGAGGGTCGAGTCACGGCTCATCGTGTCAGGGCGAAGGCTGTGTCAGTGGCTCATCTCCGCTCTGTTCCGTTGGCAGACATCTGCCGGGCCGCTACTTAGTCTTCAAGTCAGACTTTTGCGGCCCATTACTGCCTTGAGAGGGAGTCCCGCAGGGACAGTGCTTTCGGACAGGCAGTACTCCATAATCTCTTTGGGGTTTAGGCGACTCCTACCCTCCGGCCCTGGTGTTGGGCTACCGGTCGGGGGCGTTCTCAGAGAAGATTCCTTCCTTACGTACTGACGAGCTAGAGGGAGCTCATTTTTTCCGCTTGAGGTCTCCGGTAGCCTTAAGCTGGGGAGTCCCATATGTGAGGACTGACTTCCTGCTTGGTCCTGGAGAAAGAGTAGTTACTCACCTGTAACAGGTGTTCTCCAGGAGCAGCAGGAATCAGTCCTCACAACCCTCCCTCCTTCCTTGGAGTTGCAGTCATATGATTTGTTTTTGCTAATTTTTTGCTGTCTTTTAGCTATGTCATCAGACTGAGCAAGATGGCACCCTTGGGCGGGAAGGGGACCGCGCATGCGTGCTGCAGTTCCCAAAGGCTTTCTTTGAAAGATGGGGAAATGCTCCGCATGAGGGTTCCGTCGGCGCCGACGTCACCCATATGTGAGGACTGATTCCTGCTGCTCCTGGAGAACACCTGTTACAGGTGAGTAACTACTCTTTACTCACCTATAACAGGTGTTCTCCGGGAACAGCAGGAATCGGTCCTCACAACCCTCCCTCCTCTCCTTGGATTGGCAGTCCTATTATTATATTTTGTTGCTTTTGCCCTTTTTTAAGCTATGTCACTTGACTGAGCAAGATTGCACCCTTGGGTGGGAAGGGGACCGCGCATGCAATATGGCAACTCCAAAAGGCTTTCTCTGAAATCTGTGGATTTGCTTCGCACGAGGGCTCCATTGGCGCCGACGTCACCCATATGTGAGGACTGATTCCTGCTGTCCCTGGAGAACACATGTTACAGGTGAGTAAGTATGCTTTTCGGCCCAACCTCTGGTGGGCGCTTCCTACGGGGCCTGCTCTTATCTAAACCCCCGGTTTGCCCTCTAGCGACCAAATGGGACCTCACTGTGGTTTTGAGACAGCTCACCCATCCACCATTCGAGTCCTTGGCCACTTGCCACCCATGCTACCTTTTATGGAAAGTGGTTTTCCTGGTTGCGCTCACTTCCACTCACTGAGTTAGTGAGCTCCAAGCTTTTGTGGCTGAAGCGCCCTACACCAGGTTCTAAAAGAACAGGGTGGTGCTCTGTTCACACCCCAAATTCCTTCCGAAGGTAGTATCCTTGTTCCATCTCAACCAGGAGGTGGCACTCCCTTCTTTCCAGTTCTTCATGCCAGTCGGGCGCAGACGGTCCTCCACACTTTGGACTGTAAGAGGACCTTGTCCTTCTATATCCAATGCACTCAAGACCACCACAAAGCCTTCCAGCTCTTCGTCTCCTACAACCCCAGCAGGCTGGGGGAAGCAGTGACAAAGTGTACGCTGTCCACATGGGTAGTGGACTGTATTGCCCTCGCTTATGAGCAGGCAAACCTCCCGCTGCACGGTCGCATCACAGCACACTGTTTCCGGGCCATGGTGTCTAGTCAACTCCTACCCTCTGATTCTTCTGTGTTCAGGCTACCGGAGTGCTGGTTTCATCGGACACAGGGGCCCTACTGCATATACCAGACTGAATTGCTGCTGCTTGCGGCTCCCCTTGAGAGGGTCCAATTTTTGCTACGGGTCTCCTGGTAACCTGTAGCTGGGGAGTCGCATATGTGAGGACTGACTTCCTGCTTGTTCCCAGAGAAAGCATAGTTACTCACCTGGAACAGGTGTTCTCCGGGGACAACAGGAATCAGTCTTCACAACTCTCCCTCCTCCCCTTGGAGTTGCTCCTTTACCTTCTTTTATTTTGCTATCTTCAGCTATGTCATTTGACTGAGCAAGTTGGCACCCTTGAGCGGGAAGGGGACCACGCATGCGTGGTGGTATCTCCCAAAGGCTTTCTTTGAAAGCTGGAGAGATGCTTCCGTGGGGGCTCTGTTGGTGCCGACATCACCCATATGTGAGGACTGATTCCTGCTGTCCCCGGAGAACACCTGATCTCCAGGAACAAGCAGGAATGAGTCTTCACATATGGGTACGTCAGTACCGACGGAGTCTGCGCGGGAACGCTTCCCAGCGTCCAATCAGAACGCTTTTGGAAGCATGCCAACAGGCCTGCATGCTGCCTTCCCGCCTTTTCCAACTGCCTCTCCTCAGTTTTCGTTTTTCCGCGGAGCCGACAGGACGTCCTTCTGTCACCGCAGAAAATTCTTTTATTTTTTAGTTTTCTTGTGGTCGCGGCTGCCTTCCCCGACGCCACCGGTACCGCCGGTGTTTCTTTTCTTTTTTTCTTCGATTTATTCCTCTTAGGGAATAACTTTTTCCCTCTTAGTGCCTGACGAGGTTTTCCCGGCCTTCTAGGCCTACTCCTTTTTTCCTCATGGAAATACCAGCCACTATTACTAAGAAATGTTCAAACTGTGGCGGTAAAAAACTTATTTTAGACTCATAAATGGTGTCTATCCTGTTTGGGTCCTAACCATTTTCCTCCGGAGTGTCCCTCCTGCAATAGTATTGTGGGAAGAAGTCTTCAGCATCAAGTTTCCCTCGATACGCGGTCCTCATCCAACTTCAGGGCACCGACCACCTCTTCTTCACAGGATCAGGTAACCCAAAAGCAGTCTTTTAAGACTAGCCAGTCCTCGAATGGTAGATCTCATGCACAGCATAGAGATGCCTCTGGCCTTGCCCTCGAGAGCACACTGGCTTTAAAACCACGGTGGGAGTCTTCGGCCTCCAAAGCCTCTGTGGGGTTTCAGGTTGTTCCTGAGGTTCACCCCTCACAGAACATACCTGAGCCATGCTCGGTGGTGGCATCCGCTTTGAGCGGTACCGATACCCCGGCATTGGCAATGGTGTTGGATGAAACATTCCTCACCAAGGGTCGTAGTCTGGCATCCTCGGTACCTACGAGGCCGTTGGATACGCTGCAGACTGACCTTCCAGTATCGGTATCGATCCCGGTACCGGTACTAGTACCGACGTCGGTACCCTCCAGATGTGCATCGATAGACTCGCTTCCTTTGATGCCGAGTCTGGAATCGATCTCCAGTCTGGAGGACTGGGTACCGACTCGCCTTGGTACCGACACCAGACGGTACTGAAGGCACGGTTGTGATGGTCCATGTTCGGCATCGACGGTTCTTTCGATACCGTTAGAGCCGTCACCGACTGGCCTTCTTCCACCGGTATTGGATACGGTACCGGAGTTGGTACCGGTATCCTTTTTACTATTGTTGTCGGTACCTTCCATGCTTCTTTCATCAGGCTCGCTTCCCTCGATAGCGAGTCTGGAATCGATTCCTGGCATGGACGATATGCTACCGACTGTTGCTGGTCCCGACCTCCTACGGTACCGGCAACATCCTCTAAGGATCCCATACTCCACCATTCAGGATCTTATATTCCTATAAAGTTGGATAGATCCCTGGGTGCCAATGCTAGTTCTTCAACAGATCTAGCCTGTCCAAAAGGATTTCCCTCTGGGGATTTTTCTGTTCAAGCTTTTCTCCTGGATATGGCAAAATCACTTGCCATTTCTATACCTGGACAGGATCCTACACAAGGAAATACAGAATCCCTGTATATTCCTGGGAGAGCAAAGGAGAACATCATGCTTCCTTTGCATCATTCCTTGCAGGATCTCCTTCTACGAATGTGGGAAGCTCCTTTAACGGTACCCCCACCTTCTAGGGCAACTGATCTTCTATATCAGGTGCCCCCCTCTCCAGGTTTTCAAAGGACTCATCTTCCTCATCATTCCATTGTTGTAGAATCAGCAATGAGGCGGGTTAAGAGTACTAAAAAGCACTCTTCTTATCCGCCAGGTCGTGAGTCTAAGACTTTAGATGCCTTTGGACGCCAAATCTTCCAGGCATCCATGCTTTCAGCAAGAATTCTCTCATATATTTTCTATATGGGTTTATCTCTTGAAGAGGTCACAAAGAAATTACTGATCTCCAGGAACAAGCAGGAATAAGTCCTCACATATGGGTACGTCGGTACTGACGGAGCCTGAGCGGGAAAGCTTCCCAGAAGGAAAGCTTTTGGGGCCTCCCACTGCGCATGCGCGCTGCCTTCCCACCTTCCTGACCAACTCTCCTCAGTTCTTTTTCCGCGGAGCCAGCAGGTCGTGTTCCTGTCACCGCTGAAGAAGTTGTTATTTTAATTTATTTCTTTGGCCGCGTGTCTGCCTTCCCTGATTCCAGACCGGTACCGCCGGTCTTTTTTTCCTTTATTTTTAAAAAAAAAAAAATCTTCTTTTTTTTTTCCTCACTTGGTGTGTTAGTTCTGCGAGGCCTTTAGGCCTTCACTAATTCTCCCTCATGAAGAAACAAGCCTCTGGGTTTAAAAAATGCACCAAGTGCAGCGGTACTATTTCAGTCACAGACACCCATGAATGGTGTCTTAAATGTTTGGGGCCTGACCATTCCATTCCGGATTGCCCATCCTGTTCTTTGATGTCTAAACGTGGCTTACAGAACCGGGCAGCCAAGTTTCACATGCTGTTTTCTACAGATACTCCAGCATCGACATCTTCCAGGTCTTCCTCTCCTGATGGATCTCAGGTAATCAAACATTCCTCTGGCAGGTCCTCAAAGGGCAAATCTCCCTCTAAGTATCGAGATACCCCTGGGCTTGACCCTGAGGACCCTGCCCCAGCCAAACAACCTCGGCGGGAAGCTCCGGCTTCCAAAGCTCCTCCTATGGGGTTACAGGTTGACATCGATGGCACGGCCTCGACCGATCACCTGTTAGACTGTTCTGGGGTACCGGCTCAATCATCCGGTACCGACATCCAGACAGTCGTGGCGTCCATGGATCATACAGTTCAATCCATGCAGCAGGCCATTTTGGCTTTTATTAAGGCTGCGATGCCGGTACCGGTACCACAACCGATACCGGTACCCATGCCTTCCACATCGACCAGGATTCCGGTTCCGGGGTTTTTCCCGATACCGATCCGGTTCTGGGTTCCCCCGATGTTGATACCGGTCGATACGCTTATCGATCCCTGGAAGCAAACTGAGTCTTCTGATGATCCTGATTCATCAGATGACTCTGCTGAAGTATCCCTTACTTTACCTGAGGAGCCCTCTTCTCCAAAGAGGAGAATGTCTCCTCCAGAGGATTTATCCTTTCAAGACTTCATCATTGAAGTAGCTAAAGGTCTTTCTATTTCTGTATCCTCTGAAAAAGAACCTAGAGCAAAAAAGTTAGACATTTTAGGATACTCTAAGGTTCCCAAAGAGGCAGTCACCCTGCCCATCCATGAAATTCTTCAAGATCACATGATGGACTTATGGGAGACTCCTCTCACCCTATCTCCACATTCTCGTCGTCTGGACATCATGTATCGTGTCCCCCCTTCTCCTGGGTTTCAAAAAACTCAGCTCCTGCACCACTCCATTGTGGTGCAGTCAGCTATGAAAAGGATCAAGAGTACTAAAAGACACTCTTCTACTCCCCCAGGAAGAGAATGTAGGACTCTGGATGCTTTAGGAAGAAAAATCTTCCCAGCAAGTACGCTTATTGCCAGAATCAACTCATACAGCCTCTATATGGGCATGTTTCTGAAGGAAATTGCATTAAAAATACGCCATTTTCTCCCCTTTATCCCAGAGGATAGAAAGGAGGAGTTCCTTCTGCTGAAGCATACCCAAGATATTTCAAAGTTCTCCAACAGAGCAGCCTTTGACTCCTTTGAAGGTGCTAGCAGAGCCTCAGGTATTGCCACAGCGGCTCGCAGAATTGCTTGGCTCCAGGCCTCTAACCTTGAACCCTGGGTCCAGGATGGGTTGGGAAATTTGCCCTGTACGGGTGAGAATCTGTTTGGTAAGGAGTAGCAAATCAAAGCCACTCAAATGGATGCAGAAAATGCTGCTTTAGATAGACTTTCTAAGTCTACCTCTACCCCTGTCAAGAAGAAATCTTTTAAAAAGCCTTTCTACAAGAAGGCCAGATTTACCACAAATACTGGCCAACAATCTTCTGCAGCTCGCTTTGCCCCTAAGCGTCAGCAGCCTAAACAGGCCAGGGCAAAACCTGCAGGGGCTGCTACAGCCCAACAGTCCCAACCCCCTCAGGGTTTTTGACTTAAAACTAGAGAACTTAACCTTTCTGGCTCTAAAACATCCAGAACCTCTCACCATTCCAGGAACGTTAACTCATTTGGCTCCCAGATGGGAGCAAATCACATCAGAGCAATGGACCCTCTCTATCATCAGAGAGGGCTACAAACTACATTTCTCCAACCTTCCTCCCCATACCATAGTGAGAAGTTTCAATTCTCCCCCATCTCTCCTAGACCTGTTGGGTCAGGAGGTGTGACCACTCTTCTCGCCCAAAAGGCAATAGAAGAGGTTCCTCTTCCTCAACAAGGGTCAGGTTTTTACTCCCCTTATTTTCTCATTCCCAAGAAAACGGGGGTACAGACCCATTTTGGATCTCAGAGAATTGAACAAATTTCTATACAGGGAGAAATTCAAGATGCTTTCTCTAGGCACTCTCCTGCCATACCTACAGAGTCAGGACTGGCTTTGTTCTCTAGATCTCAAGGATGCGTACACACATATACTCATCCATCCATCCCACAGAAAATTCCTACGGTTTCTGTTCCAGGGAAAACACTTCCAATACAGAGTACTTCCCTTCGGTCTAGCCTCTGCTCCAAGTGTATTTACCAAATGCATGGCAATAGTACCTGCATTCCTAGGCACCCTGGGAATTTTTGTCTTCCCATACCTGGACGACTGGCTCATCCGAGCTCCGTCTCAGTCCGAGGCTCAGACTTCCCTGGATCGCACCAGGCGAATTCTACAGTATCTGGGACTTGTGATCAATCTGCCAAAGTCCCAACTCACCCCTACTCAATCCCTAGAATTCATAGGGGCCTGGTTGGATACCACCACCGCAAGGGCCTATCTACCTCAGGCCCGTTGCCAACGTCTAGTGCACTTAGCCTCTCAGACTCAGTCCAGAAGCCGTTTGACTGCCAGAGAGATGCTACAACTATTAGGCCACATGGCCTCCACAGTGCATGTGGTGCCTTATGCTCGCCTACATATGAGAGCAGCTCAATGAACTTTATCCACCCAGTGGACTCCAGCATCAGGAGCTCTCTCAGACCAAATAGCAAACTCCAATCGTCTCTTTTGGTCTCTCCAATGGTGGATATCCACTCAAAATCTGTTGTTGGGGGCCCCCTTTCAACCACTGTTGCCCCAAGCAAACCTCACAACACATGCCTCCCAAACAGGTTGGGGGGCTCATCTCCAAGATCTCTCCACTCAGGGCACTTGGTCTCCACAGGAGACCACCCTTCATATCAACCACTTGGAACTTCGAGCAATCTTTCTAGCTCTCAAATTTTTTCATACCCTCCTCAGCAACATGACAGTCCTTATTCACACGGACAATCAAGTAGCCATGTTTTACATAAACAAACAAGGAGGGACTGGCTCTCTGCCGCTTTGCAACGAAGCTCTAAGATTATGGGCCTTCGCCAGAGAGCATCAAATCCATCTCCTGGCAGTATATCTTCCAGGAATCCAAAACTCTTGGGCAGACAGACTCAGTCGAGTTCTGCTTCCACATGAATGGTCCCTGCACATGGATCAGGTACTCAGAATCTTCCAGAAATGGGGAACCCCGGACATAGACCTCTGCAAGTCCGTGGAATGCCAAACTTCCCCGGTTCTGTTCCAGAATTCCGTGTCAAGGAGTTCAGACCAAGGATGCCTTCCTCCTGCATTGGGGTCAGGGTTTCCTGTATGCCTTTCCACCCATTCCTTTGATTCCCAAGACTCTGTTCAAACTTCAAAGGGATCAAGGGTCCATGATCCTCATAGCTCCACGCTGGCCACGCCAAGTGTGGTACCCTCTACTTCTGCATCTCTCTCAAGCCCCCTCCCTGGACTTGGGAGCGGCTCTAGACCTTCTGTCTCAAGAGGAGGGGACTTTGTGGCACCCAAACCCCAAGTTCCTTCACCTCAGAGCTTGGTTACTGCAGGCCTAGACCTTCAACACTTCAATCTTTCGCAGCAAGTGAAGGATATCCTACATGCCTTTCTTGGTCAGCTTATGAAGCCACCTTTTGAACCCTTAGCCACTACCTCCTTGAAATTTCTTTCCTGGAAGGTTATTTTCCTCATTGCAGTCACTTCAGCTCGCCGCATCAGTGAACTGCAGGCCTTAGTGGCTAATCCACCTTACACAAGGTTCCATCATGATAAGGTAGTCCTTAGGACAAATGCTCACTTTATGCCTAAAGTGGTCTCACCTTTTCATCTTAATCAAGAGGTTTATTTACCTGTCTTTTTTCCAGCTCCTCATGCATCCAATGCAGAGAGGAACCTTCATACTCTGGACTGTAAAAGAGCTCTTGCCTTTTACCTCCACAGGACACAGCAACATCGAAAGTCTTCTCAGCTTTTTGTTGCTTTTGATCCTTCTCATTTAGGACTTCCAGTCTCCAAAAGAACACTCTCCAGTTGGATTGCTCAGTGTATCTCTTTTGCTTACCAGAGTAAGAACCTTTCTCTGGAGGGCCATGTCACCGCTCACAACGTGAGGGCCATGGCCACCTCTATGGGTCATCTAAACTCTGTGTCCATTGACCAGATCTGTCGAGCAGCCACCTGGGCCTCGGTTCATACCTTTACAGCCCATTACTGTTTGGACAAGGACTCCCGCCGGGATGCCTTGTTTGGTCAGGCTGTCCTCAGACACCTGTTCCATTCTTGAACAACTCCAGCTCACCTTCCCTGAATGGATGCTTGAGATCCATAGGAAGATGAAGAACCTTTCAGGGTCTCATACCCTTTAGGGGATCTCCCGGGCATCTTAGCTAGGGAGTCCCCATATGTGAGGACTTATTCCTGCTTGTTCCTGGAGATAGCACAGTTACTTACCTGTAACAGGTGATCTCTGGGAACAGCAGGAATTAGTCCTCACAACCCACCCACCTCCCCTAGGAGTTGTATCTCTCTCTCTCTTCCTTCCTCTCTATTGTCTCAGCTATAAACTCGAACTGAGGAGAGTTGGTCAGGAAGGCGGGAAGGCAGCGCGCATGCGCAGTGGGAAGCCCCAAAAGCTTTCCTTCTGGGAAGCTGGGGAGCTTTCCCACTCAGGCTCCGTCGGTACCGACGTACCCATATGTGAGGACTTACATATGTGAGGACTAATTCCTGCTGTTCCCAGAGATCACCTGTTACAGGTAAGTAACTGTGCTTTTTTGACTCCTTTTCTTCAAGAGCCCAAAAGTGCAAACTATTCCTTACTGGTTAGTCATGCTCAAAATATCTCTAGGTTCCTTACTCGTGCTTCCCTAGACTCCTTTGAGTCTGTTAGCAGAACTTCTGCTATAGCTATAGGGGCACGATGTAAAGCCTGGCTCCAGGTTTCAGACTTGGACAAATGGGCACAAGAAAGACTGGGAAATACTCCTTGCACTGGAGAAAATCTCTTTAACAAGGAGTCTTTACTCCAAGTTGCTCAGCTAACCACTGACATTCCTGTTTCCAGAGGCTGTTCTACGCCTTCCTCTTTCCCAGTTGGTAGGAAATGTCCTACCAAACTTTCTTCCGCTAGGGGGAAAAAGTTATCTCCAGGAACAAGCAGGAATGAGTCTTCACATATGGGTACGTCGGTACCGACGGAGCCTGCGCGGGAACGCTCCCCAGCATCCAATCAGAAAGCTTTTGGGAGCATCCATCAGCGCCTGCGTGCTGCCTTCCTGCCTTTCCAACTGTGTCTCCTCAGTTTTCGTTTTTCCACGGAGCCGGCAGGTTGTTCTCGTGTCACCGCAGAAACTTTTTTCTTTATTTTTTTAATCCTTGTTTTCTTGTGGTCGCGGCTGTTTTCCCGCCGCCACCGGTACCGCCGGTGGGGTTTTTTCTTTTCTTTTTCTCAAACTGAGGGAGAGTTTTCCCTCCGTTTCTGTCTTACAATTTTTTGGGCCTATAAGGCCTCTCCATCATGGAGCCTTCTTTTCCTAAGAAGTGCCTTCACTGTGGAAATAGTTTTCTTTTTAGACTCCAATGACTGGTGTCTAACCTGTTTGGGTCCTGACCCTTTTTCCCCTGAACCGTCAGGCTACAATACTGTGAGAAGAGTTTCCCTCTTTCGAGTTTCCCTCGATACCGTTTTCCCTCCCTATGGCAGGGCACTGGCCATTTCTTCTCTACAGGATTAGGTAACCCACAAACAGTCTGTTAAGACTAGCCAGTCCTTGAGTGGTAAGTCTCATGCTAAGCATGCTGACGGCCCCGGCCTTGCCCTCAAGACCCCATTGGCATTAAAACCCCGGCGGGAGTCTTCGGGCTCCAAAACATTTCAGGGGTTTCAGATTGTTCCTGGGGCTCACCCCTCACAGAACATACCTGAGCCATGCTTGGTGGTGGCATCTGCTTCGAGCGGTACCGATACCCCGGCATCGGCACCGGTGTTGAGTGATCCGCTCTTCACCAGGGATCGTCATCTGGTGTTCTCGGTACCTTTGGGACCGACCGAAACGTCCCAGATTGACTTTCCAGTATCTGCAGTACCGCCGATACCACCACCGTCGTCGGTACCCTCTAGGCATGCATCGATAGACTCGCTTCCTTCGATGCCGAGTCTAGAATCGATTTCTAGTCTAGAGGACTGGGTACCGACGCGTCTCGGAACCGAGGTTTACCGATTCCGCATGCACGGTACCGAGGATAATCACCAAGGGTTTTTAGTTACCTCGGTACCGCTTGAGCAGCCTCCGATGACTGCTTCGGTGTCGGTTTCGCCTTCGATTCTGGCACAACTACTGGTATCGGTATCGATGCCGGTACCTGCAGTATCATCGGAACCAGCTCCTTCCACCTGGATCGCTCCTCTCTATACCTAGTTTGGAGTCGATACCTGGCATGGATGATGCACTACTGACTGTCTCAACTCATAACTGCCAGTTCCAGTGTCCATCCATTACAAATCCTGTTCTGCACCGGACAGGTACATCCTCCGGTGCCCAGGCTACCTTTTCAAATTTAGCCTGTCCAGGGATGGTTCCCATCGGAGATCCTTCTTTTCAGAAATTTCTCCTTGACATGGCAACCTTCCTTAATATTCCTATCCCTGGCTATGAGTTTTCTCAGGGTTTTTCTGCAGGAAAGGAAAATATAATGCTTCTTTTACATCACTCTTTGCAGAATCTTCTTCTGAGGGTATGGGAAAAACCTTTAAGGGTTTCTTCACCTCCTACAGCAACTGATCTTCTGTATCAGGTGCCCCCCTCTCCAGGATTTCAAAAGCCTCAACTTCCCCATCATTCCATTGTAGTGGAATCAGCAATGAGGAAGGTAAAAAGCAAGAAAAAACATTCTTCTTTCCCGCCAGGGCATGCATCTAGAACACTGGATGCCTTTGGACGTCAAACCTTCCAAACATCTATGCTGGCAACAAGGTTTCTCTCATATATTTTCTATATGAGTCTATCCCTTCAGGAGATCACAAAGAAATTATCTCTTTTGACTCCTTTTCTATCAGAGTCCAAGGCTGCAGACTATTCCTTACTTCTTAGTCATAGCCAAAATATCTCTTGGTTTCTTTCTCGTGCTTCCCTAGACTCTTTTGAGTCTGTTAGCAGGACTTCTGCTATAGCCATAGGAGCACGTCGTAAAGCCTGGCTCCAAGCATCAGACTTGAGTAGATGGGCACAACAAAGACTGAGTAATACTCCTTGTACTGGAGAAAATCTCTTCAATAAGGAGTCTTTACGCAAGGTTGCTCATTGCTCCACTGACTTTCCTGTTTGAGGACCATCCTAAGCCTTCTCCTTCCTCAGCAGGTAGGAAATGCCCTACCAAACCTTCTTTCCCTAAAAGAAAGAGGTTTTCCTCTTCTCCTGCCCATCATTCGGATGTTCCCAAGCAGGTGAAGTCTCGCCCTGGTCTGAAGAATCCAAACTCTAGCCAGGCTGAATAAACACCGTAACCATAGGTTTCTGATTAATCTTTTTATAACTACAGTTAACTTCTTTTCAGCAGAAGGTTTTCACTGTTTTTTTTTCCATTCAAAACTCTGCTCAGGGATTCCTGTTCTCAGGAAATCCATTTACTCTTCAGTATGCTGAACTGTCAGGATATTCATGTCTATAAGTTACAGGGTTTTCCACCTCTTCCTGACTAGAAGAGAGGTTTAGCAACTATCACATGATAGTTTCTCTGTACCAGCATGAATTTTTTCCTTCCGGGGACTTACCATGTAGTAAGTCCTCCTTCAGCTTTTATCTCTACCCTCTTCACCAGGGTTTCCTCTGTAAGAGTGGTACCATACCATTGAAAGACTTTTCTTGTCTTTCTTTTCACTGTAGAGTTTCTTCTCCTGAGTAAACTCCCTTCTTTATCTGGGCAGCTCTGCAGACAGAGCCAGCTTGCTCTTTGTTCAGTCTGTTCTCTCTGTTTGACACAGACCGACTCTCTCTGTTGTCCTATTCCGTAGCTGCCCATGCAGGAGTTCCAGTAATTGACTACTGGTACTTTTCCACAAGTCCCAGTCTTGTCTTTCACCACTTCTGTCTGGCCTTAGTAGTGATTCCAAGACAGTTTTCTACATCTTTCTTGGATAATCCTTCTCACTACAGGCTTCTTACATTATCTTCTACTTGCCATCTCCAATCTCTGGGTTTGGCAACGTAGTGGACGTGGCTGTCAGTTTTCTCCATCAGCCAGTTCTACAGCCCAGTTCTCCTGCATAATGCTCTCTGCAATCCTACTGAGAAGCTTTCCACTATGGGCCCTTGCTAGAGAGCATAGAATTTCTCTAATGGCTATCCATCATGGTTGAAAAAGGCTTCCTCAGTCATCCCCTATGACTGTGAGGGTTCTTCACACCCTACAATCTTCTTTTAAAAAAAAAAAAGAGGGAAAAGGACATAAGCCTTCTCCACGTGAAAGTCTAAGAGTTATCCCATTCCTATAGGGAATATACTCTTTTTTTTTTTTTTTTTTTTTCTTGCAGCTTGTCCTCTTGGTATCCTAATACTTCAAGGACAGCACATATTAATCTGGAAAACGCCTGATACCTCCTTTGTCCCTCACATAGGTCAACCTGGTATCTCATTCTATGCGTTTCTGTCCTATTACCATGCTGGAGTTCCGCAGGACTCCGGACTTGCTGTTTACAGACTGATATTATCCTCTGTTTTTTCACGTAACCATCCTGGTTATTCACTTGATAGCATTCCTTTACTATCATCTCTGGGGAATAGATTCTCTATATATCTTCTCAAGTAGGTTTCACCTCCTTGTTCTTAGATGAATCTTTTCCCTTCACATCTCCATGTGAATGTCCTGATATGCATAGCTCTGTCTGCTTAATTGCAGGCATCTATCTTTCGACCTATATATTCAGGTATATATATATATACCTATATACATCTCTGTAGATGTATCTGTCTGTCAGCTAAGTGTGCATATGCTATGCCCTTTAGATCTCATTATAGATATCTATATATATATATATATATATATATATATACCCGTGTATATATATGTGTGTATCTGTCCAGATACTTATTATAGGTAGATATGTATTTCCATACTTATCTCTGACTGTCTATGCTCATAAAGGTTTTTACCTTCCTGTATGTTTCTGACAGTGGGCTTGCAGAGCTTCATACTGTTCCACAGTATGTTTCGGATATTATGCACACAACCACTGCTGTGGTACTGACAACCCTACCGTATCCTAGGTTTACGTATCCCTGAAGCTCCATGCCCCAATGTCTTCCTACCTCTCACCAGTTAGGAAAGACATGGTGGATCTTCAGTGGATTTCAGATTCAATTCCTCAAACATCTGTCCTTTCTTGGGAGTATGGGGTTCTTCTCATACCCTTTCCTCCCTCAAGGACTAGGTCTGTTTGTCCAGATCAGTCAGTCTTCCTCTTTTGCTCCTACCTCTGAATACTTCTGTAGCCAAAAGAGTTTTCAGCTTCCATGAAGCTTCCCACTGCAGACCTGCCGTGTTTGTGCTACCCCAATTGAATCCTGAGGTCACCTCTCACTTCCAGATGTTGACCTCCACCTTCACTCCAGTGAGGTCACCTTGAACATTATTCTACTGAATCCCCAGTAGACTCCATCAGCCTCTCTACTTCCTGCAATCCAGTAGGTGAGCGTCATATGGTGATTGTTCATTTCAATATTATGATGATTGTTCATTTCAATATATCTTTTGATAATGATCATACATACAAGGACTCCTTGTGGGTAGTCCTTTCTTAGGTTAGCTGTTTTTTCTGCAGCTCCTCTCTTTTCAACTCCTGCCCTCCATCCTCAGGATGCCTGGCCATATGAGGTGTAGCATGTTTTCAATCTTCAACATGTTAGGACTCCAGGCATCTTAGCTTGGGAGTCCCCATATGTGAAGACTCATTCCTGCTTGTTCCTGGAGATAGCACAGTTACTTACCTGTAACAGGTGATCTCTGGGAACAGCAGGAATAAGTCTTCACAACCCACCCACCTCCCCTAGGAGTTGTATCTTTCTATCTATCTTCCTTTCCTCTTTCTCTCTTTGTCTCAGCTATAAAACTCAACTGAGGAGAGACAGTTGGAAAGGCGGGAAGGCAGCACGCAGGCGCTGAGGGATGCTCCCAAAAGCTTTCTGATTGGACGCTGGGGAGCGTTCCCGCGCAGGCTCCGTCGGTACCGACGTACCCATATGTGAAGACTTATTCCTGCTGTTCCCAGAGATCACCTGTTACAGGTAAGTAACTGTGCTTTATCCATCTTCTGCCCATCATAAAGATGTTCCCAAACGGGAAACATCGCCCTGGTCTGAAGAAACCGCAATCTCATCAGGGTCAGCAAACCCAGCAGTCGCAGGGTTTCAAATAGATCATCAATACCTCTCTTGGTTGGTGGTTAGAGTGACAGTCTGCTTCTTTTCACTTGAAGTATCTGAACTAATTTTATCCTAACCTTTTCTAGATATCTCTTCACGAGACATTTTTTCTTTTACTCTAAGAGTCTTTATGATGATCATGCCCATAGTCAACAGGTTTCTCTTCCTCTTTGGGGTAAAAGAGAAGTGACAACTATCAATAAGACAGTTTTTCCCCTGTACTGGCATGTATCATCTTACCTTTCAGAGACTTCCTGCATAGTCAGTCTCCTTCAACTCTGTCTTACCTCCCTCTTACTACAACATTCGGTTTGTAAGAGTGACTCTTTTATGTTGGTAAACCCCTATGGTCCTCTACCTATTCCACAGGGGGATTCTCCCTTCCAGAGTTGTCTCCCCCTTTATCACCTTAGGGCAGCTCATCAGACAATAGGAAGTCATAAGAACATAAGATATGCCATACTGGGTCAGACCAAGGTCCATCAAGCCCAGTATCCTGTTTCCAACAGTGGCCAATCTAGGTCGTACGTACCTAGCAGTTTCTAGGTACGTACTATGTCTGTTTCTTTTTCCCAATCTAAAAAAGGAGGGGAAAAGAAATTTTCTTCCGCTGCCCTGGTAGTTGCTGCAGATACAGCAATTCCTAGTGGTTAAGCCACTGGTTCTGTTCACCACACAACCAGGGTTTCCCCTCCACTAGCAATCCTTCTAGCCTCAGTGCTAAACCCCAAACAGGTTATTAACCTTGTTTGGAAACCCTATTATCACAGACTGGTTATCTTCTATTCTTTGCCCCCTTGTCCTTGGCAGAATAGTTAAGTTACCCACTGGCTTTAAACAGTCAGTTTTTTCTTCTAACCAACCTGCAGTATGCTCTCTGCAACCCTACAGAGTAGCTTTGCACTATGGGCCCTTGCTAGAGAGCATTAATATTCTGCCTAGCAGATAACCCCAGATGGTTAGGAGGGGTTCCCCCAGTCATGTTCCCATGGCTGGTAGGTGTTCCCTACCCTTACCATCTCATCTAAAATCTCTTTTGAGACATAAGACACAGGCCTTTCATCACGTGAAAATCTAAAGAATGGCCAATTCCCTGGCTTGGCCCATATCTCCTTTGGACTCTCGCCAGAGATAGTTTCTTCAGTGGCAGCTCAAGGACGCCTGATACCCATCTTGCCCTTATAGGCAGGTCACTATGGTATCATATTCCACTGGCGCCCTCTATCCAATCACCATACGGCACTTGTGGAGAGATCTGGACTTGCTGCCTGCAGACTGAAGTTATCCTCTGCATTTTTCACGTAGGCCATCCTGGTTATTCAAGAGCTCGATTTCTGAAAGGAATCTAGATTCCTTCTTGTCAGGGAAACCATTCCTCTGACTCTGTCAGTCATAACCAGGGAAAGAAGATTCTCTATGCATCTATTCAAGCAGGTATCACCCTTCTTGCTATTAGATGAATCTTTCTCTCTCCCCATATTCCTAGAGGGATCTAGTTCTATAGGCATCTCTCCATCCACATACCTGGAGACATGTGTCTATATGCTACATATACATATATATATACACATATATCTATGTCTATCTGTGTATCTTCTGCCCATACATCTCTCTATATATATGCATATATACCCTATAGGTGTATATCTTTAGGAATATATATATATATATAGTGAGATATATCTTTTAGGTAGATATGTATCCAAATACTTATCTGTCTGTTTAGGTTCAGATATCCATACATTCCTATATGATCCTGACAGATGCGCACTACCCCTATCAATGCTGTGCCAGCATACTTAGGGTTCTACACATATAACCACTTTCTGTGGTAATTAACAAACTTTTTCCTTGCCATAACCTTTCAGGGTTAGGTACTTCTGAATCTCTCCATGTACCTTTTTCTTTCCTAATTGACCCCTTTTAGGAAAGACATTGCGGAACTTCAGTTAATATAAAGCTCAGCGCTTCCTAAGTCTGTCCTTTCTCCAGGACCAAGCAGGAAGTCAGTCCTCACATATGGGTTTCATCGGCGCCGATGAAGCCCCAGCGGAGCATTCCCCCAGCTTTCTATGAAAGCCTTTGGGAATGCAGGCACGCATGCGCGGTTCCCTTCCCGCCTAAAGGTGCCATCTTACCTCAGTCTCTTTTTTTTCCGAGAAGCCCACCGGACGTGTGTCCTGTCATCCCGGATAAAAGTTGATTTTTTTTCGGTGATTTTCGCTATTTTTTCTCCCGGTTCGATGCCGGTTCCCCTCCCGCTGGGTTCGGTACACCGGTATCGAGCCCGATTCTTCTTTTTCGGTTTTTGCCCTTCGTGGCTGGCGTTCGCGCCCTTTTTTGCTTTTTTCCCTGGAAGGCCGGTCCTTTGACCTCGCGGGGACTCCTTTTTCCCCGATGGCTTCCAGCGGTTTCAAGAAGTGTGATCGGTGTAAGAAATTAATGTCTCTCACCGACACACACGACTGCTGCCTTTGGTGCCTCGGTCCTGATCACGACCCCAAGTCGTGTGGACCATGTGGGAAGATGTCTTCCAAGGTACTCCGAAGTCACCAGCAGCAGAAAGAAAGGCTTTTCTCGGACTCAGCCTCCGGCCGGGCCCAGACCTCGTCTGAGGCCTCGACATCTCGGGATTCGGATCCCGAGCCCCGTCGGGGCTCCTCGGACAGGGGGTCCCCCGACCGAGAACGCAAGAGGAAGAAGCGGCTCGCGAGGGCGTCGTCAGAAGAGGTCCCTGGCTCCTCGAGGGCCAGGTCGAAGACCCCCGACCGTTGCCCCGGGCCCGTGGAACAAGAGAAGCCTGCCAAAGTTCCTCGCGTGGAGCCGGAGTCTGCTGGACACGTAAGCCCTGTAGTCCTCGAGGACTCTCCTCCCAGGGAGCCGACGTCGGGCCCGGCGCCGCCGGGTCCCGAGTCGGTGGCTGCTGTGTCTCCCGAGCTGAGTCTCAGGATGACAGCCTTGGAGAGCAGATTGTCTGCCTTCATGGAGCAGCAGTGGGCACTGATGGCCAGCCTGTCTGGCGCATCTGCCCCAACCACCGGGACATCGACTTCGAAGTCGACCCCGGAGACCGAGCCGATACTCGAGTCCATCATAGCTCGAAGTCGACCTCGGTCGCGGTCTCCCTCGACCTCCCGTTCGGGACCGAGGGCGTCGACGCCGGTGCTTCCGGCATTGGGGCGGGTGCTCCAGGGCCCCGCGGGGTCGGACCCTGACTCCTCGTCGGACGAGTCCGCCTGGGAGACTGAGGATGATGAGTCCCCTGATACGTTCAAGACTCAGTGTGTCCTGTCGGACTCACCGCAGTCTGAGCCCCAGAGTAGATCCCCTCCGGAGTATACTCGGTTCTCGGAGTTTGTCCAGGATATGGCCACTGCCTTGGCGATTCCGGCGGACCCCGAGGAAGAGCCTTGAGCTGAAGAGCTCGAGGCCCTGCAGTATGACTCTCCTCCGAAGGAGACCTTTACTGTCCCGGTTCCTCCGATGCTGGAATGGCTCCTCTTCTGGATGTGGGAGGCACCGGCCTCGGCGCCGGTTCTAAGCAAGCGAGTCGACTCGATCTATCGACTCCGGAAGAGCCCTGGCTTTCAGAAGGCACAGCTACCACACCATTCCATGGTTGTGGAATCGGCCATGCATCGTCTGAAGAGTCAGAAGATGCACTCTGCGGTGCCTCCCGGCAGGGAGGCCCAAAACCTCGATGGCGTCAGTAGAAAGTGTTTTCAGGGCTCGATGCTTGCTTGTCGTGTCCAGTCTTACCAGCTGTACATGGGCATGTACTTGTGGAACCTGGCCAAGGAGTTGGCCGGGTTCTCTGCTGGACTCTCCGGGGATCCCTTGCAGAGATTCAAGTCCTTGTCCTCGGGGATTCGGGACTGCTCGAAGTTAATGTCCCGCGCCGCCTACAATGGCTTCGAGGCTTCGGCCCGAGTTGCGGCAGCCGGCATCGCGGCTCGACGCCAGGCATGGCTGCAGTCATCGGACCTCGAGCCATGGGTTCAGGACAAGTTGGTCGATGTCCCTTGCTGAGGTGAAAACCTTTTTGGCAAACCCATGACCGAGAAGGCCGCCCAGCTCGAAACAGAGCACCTTACTCGGACAAGGCTGTCTAGGAAGACCTCTGCCCCTGCTCATAAGAAGGGCTCGGGTAAAAAGCCCTTTTACCCAAGGAAGGGCACTGCCTACAAACAGTACCCTCAATATCAGGCTGCCCAAGCTGCACCCCAGGGTCAGCAAGCCAAGGGGCAGGGTAATGGACCCCATAGGCAGAGGGGCCCCTGCTCCCACTCAGCAGGGTGGGGGTTTTTGACTCCTTGAGCGTAGCCTCTCCATCCCTGCTATCCCAAACCTGCACAGGAGGTCGCCTAGCCCTCTTTGCCCACCAGTGGCCCCTCATCACCGGGGACAGTTGGGTGTTGTAGTGCATAGTCCCTGTGGACTATGTCCATTTTCTCCAACTGCCTCCCCCATACTTTCCAGGGGAGCCTCCAAGGCCTTCTCTGCACACAGACCTTCTCTTTCAGGAACTTCGAGGTCTGTTGGTGGACAGGGCGGTGGAACCTGTGCCTCAGGTTCATTGTGGGAGGAAACCATTATCAGTACAGAGTACTGCCTTTTGGCCTGACCTCATATCCCAGGGTCTTTACCAAATGCCTGGCAGTGGTGGCGGCCTACCTGAGGAATCAGGGAATCTTTGTCTTCCCTTATCTGGATGACTGGCTCATCAGAGGTCAGACATGCCAGGAGGCCAGCCAAGCCACCCTCAGAACTATTGCTCTTCTTCAAAGCCTAGGATTTGTCATAAACTTCGCAAAGTCCACTTTGCTCCCCTCCCAGAATTTGGAGTTCATAGGAGCAAGGCTGGACTCTCTCCTGGCAAAGGCTTTCTTGCCAGAAGACAGAGCACAACGATTGATTGCCTTGGCAAACCAGTTTCTCAACAGGTCGCTGGTCTCCGCCAGACTTTGCCTGAGGCTTCTAGGTCACATGGCTTCGACAGTTCATGTGACCCCCAATACCAGGCTCCATATGAGGCCTGCACAGTGGTGCCTTAGGTCTCAGTGGTCACAGGCCACAGGCTGCCTCAGGGACAGGATAAGGGTGTCCAGACACTTTCTGAACTCCCTCAGCTGGTGGCTGCACCCACCCAATCTCCTAAAAGGAGTGCCCTTTCAGATTGCTGGGTTCAAGGTGGTACTGACCACCGATGCCTCCCTGCAGGGCTGGGGAGCTCATTGTCTAGACAAGTGCACCCAGGGCCTGTGGTCTCCTTGGGAGGCGGCACAGCAGATCAATCTCCTGGAACTCAGGGCTATTCGCCTAGCTCTCAAAGCTTTTTCTCCTGCCCTGGCCCATCAATCTGTCCTCGTTCAGACAACCAGGTGGACATGTTTATCTCTAGGAACAAGCAGGAATAAGTCATCACATATGGGTACGTCGGTACCGACGGAGCCTGCGCGGGAAAGCTCCCCAGCTTTTCAAATGAAAAGCTTTTGGGGCCTCCCACTGCACATGCGCGCTGCCTTCCCGCCTTCCTGACCAGCTCTCCTCAGTTCTTCTTTTTCCGCGGAGCCAGCAGGTCGTGTTCCTGTCACCGCTGAAGAATTTGTTACTTTTGTTTATTTCTTTAGACCGCGTATCTGCCTTCCCCATACCGAAACCTGTATCGCCGGTCTTTCTTTCTTTCTATATATAAAAAAAAAAAAAAAAAAGACTTTTTTTATTTTTACTTCAGCACTGCTTGGTACCCGGTGTTAGGCCTTAGGGCCTACACAATTTCTCCTCATGGAGAAGCCAGTCCCTGGTTTCAAAAAATGTACCAAATGCAGTGCTGTCATTTCAGTCACAGACACCCATGAATGGTGTCTCAAATGCTTGGGACCTGAGCACTCCATACCGGACTGCCCATCCTGCACCCAGATGTCTAAACGCGGTTTGCAGAACCGGGCTAACAAGCTCCATGTGCTGTTTCCTTCAGAAGCATCACAGTCATCCAGGTCTTCCTCTCCGGATGGATCTCAGGTAACCAAAACTTCTGTGGGCAAATCCTCTAAAAGCAAATCTCTTTCTAAAGATCGAGAGGCTCTCAGTTCTGAGTTCGAGGATTCTGCCCAGGCCAAAAAACCCCGGCGGGAGGTTCCGGCCTCCAAACCAATCATGGGGTCACAGGTTGACATCGATGGCACGGCCTCGACAGATCACCTGTTGGACTGCTCTGGGGTACCGGCCCATACCGGTACCGACATCCAGGCAGTAGTGGCGTCTATGGGCAGTACTGTCCAGACCATGCAGCAGGCCGTTCTGGCATTCATTAAGGCTGCGACGCCCTCGGTACCGATTTTATCAGTACCGACCCCGGTTCCGGTATCTACACCGGAACCGAGACCATCGACTTCCAAACGTCGATCGGTTCCGCATGCCGGATACCGGCTTTCGCCCGGTACCGATCCCATGCCCGATACGCCCGATGTCGATACCGATCGGTATGCGTATCGTACTTTGGAAGTACAAAAGGAGTACTCAGATTCTTCGGATGAATTCAATTCCTCTGATGACTCTGCTGAGCTTACTCTTCCTAAGGAGCCCTCTTCTCCCAAAAGGAGGATGTCTCCTCCAGAGGATTTATTCTTCCAGGATTTCATTGTTGATGTGGCTAAAGCACTTTCTATTACCACATCTTCTGAAAGAGAACCCAGATCAAAAAAATTGGACATTTTAGGATACTCAAAAGCTCCTAAAGAGGCAGTCACTCTGCCTGTCCATGAAATCCTTCAAGAACACTTGATGGATTTGTGGGAGACTCCTTTAACACTGTCTCCCCATTCCCGCAGGTTGGACACCATGTATCGGGTCCCTCCTTCGCCTGGGTTCCAGAAAACTCAGCTGCCTCACCACTCCATTGTGGTGAAGTCTGCCATGAAGAAAATAAAGAGTCCTAAGAGGCATTCTTCTACCCCTCCAGGGCGAGAATGTAAGAACCTAGACTCTTTTGGAAGAAAGATGTTCCAGGCTAGTATGCTTATAGCCAGGATCAACTCTTATAGCCTTTATATGGGCATGTATCTTGGGCAACTTGCCCTAAAAATACAGAATTTTGCCCCCTTTATCCCTGATGATCAAAGGGCGGACTTCTTTTCTATGGTGACACAACTTTCAGAGGTCTCCAAGTTCTCCAACAGGGCAGCCTTTGATTCTTTCGAGGTTGCAGGCAGAGCTTCGGGAATTGCTATTGCAGCCCGACGTCTCGCTTGGCTCCAGGCTTCTAACCTAGAACCCTGGGTTGTAGAAGGCCTCAGGAATCTGCCCTGTACCGGTGAGAACTTATTTGGGGAAGACTGGCAGATTAAAGCTGCTCAAATGGATGCAGAAAATGCCACTCTAGATAGACTTTCCAAGTCTACTTCTACCCCTACCAAAAAGAAGCCTTTTAAAAGGCCGTACTATAAAAAGACCAGATTTCCCACAAATACTGGCCAGCAATCTGCTCAGCCTCGCCTTGCGGCTAAGCGACAACAATCTAAGCAGGTAAAGTCAAAGCCTGCAGTGTCTGCTACATCCCAGCAGGCTCAACCCCCTCAGGGGTTTTGACTTCCCTCTAGAGAACTTGCCCTTTCTGGCTCTAGCACAGCCAGAGCCCCTCACCATTCCTGGAAGGCTAGCTCACTTTGCTCCCAGATGGGAGCAAATAACATCAGAGCAATGGACCCTCTCTATTATCCGAGAAGGCTACAAACTTCATTTCTCCAGCCTTCCTCCCCATACCATGGTGAGGCAATTCAGTTCTCCCCCATCTCTTCTGACCCTGTTGGGTCAGGAAGTCTCTTCTCTTCTTGCCCAAGGGGCAATAGAGGAGGTTCCTCCTCCACAACAGGGGTTAGGTTTCTACTCCCCTTACTTTCTCATAACAAAGAAGACAGGGGGCTTCAGACCTATCCTAGATCTGAGAGAATTGAACAGATTTCTATTCAAGGAGAAATTCAAAATGCTCTCTCTGGGCCTTCTCCTTCCATACCTTCAGAGTCAGGATTGGCTTTGTTCTCTAGATCTCAAGGATGCGTACACTCATATACTCATCCATCCATCCCACAGAAAATATCTAAGATTTCTGTTCCAGGGAAAACATTTCCAGTACAGAGTACTACCCTTCGGTCTGGCCTCTGCTCCAAGAGTCTTCACAAAATGCATGGCAGTCGTAGCCGCATTTCTCAGAGGCATGGGAATCTTTGTCTTCCCATATCTGGACGACTGGCTCATCCGAGCTCCACCTCAGTCAGAAGCCCAGATTTCTCTGGACCGCACAAGGCGTATTCTTCAATATCTGGGACTTGTGGTAAACATTCCCAAGTCCCAACTTATCCCTACTCAGTCCCTGGAATTCATAGGGGCCCAATTGGACTCCACCACTGCAAGGGCCTACCTCCCTCTGGTCCGAGGCCAAAGGCTAATAAGCTTGGCCTCCCAGGCTCAGTCCAGAAATCACTTGTCAGCCAAAGAAATGCTGCAACTTCTCGGCCACATGGCCTCCACGGTTCATGTGGTACCTTATGCTCGTCTCCATATGAGAGCAGCTCAATGGACATTGGCCACCCAGTGGTCTCAAGCATCGGGACTGCTGTCAGACCAGGTACTCACCTCAAAACGTCTGTTTTGGTCTCTCCAGTGGTGGACATCCTCCAAAAATCTGTTGTTGGGGACCCCCTTCCAACCTTCGTTGCCCCAAGCAACCCTCACAACAGATGCTTCCCAAACAGGGTGGGGAGCTCATCTTCAACATCTCTCCACTCAGGGACTCTGGTCTCCCCAAGAGACCACCCTTCATATCAATCTTCTGGAACTGCGAGCAATCTTCCTTGCCCTCACAGTCTTCCACACCCTCCTTGCCAACCTGACTGTCCTAGTTCAGACAGACAATCAGGTGGCCATGTTTTATATCAACAAACAAGGAGGGACGGGCTCTCTGTCGCTTTGCAACGAAGCTCTCAGATTATGGGCCTTCGCCAGAGAGCACCAAATTCATCTTCTGGCAGTATATCTTCCAGGAGTTCAAAACTCTCGAGCAGACAGACTCAGTCGAGTTCTGCTCCCACACGAATGGTCCCTACATATGGACCAAATACGCAGAATCTTTCAGGAATGGGGGACCCCGGACATAGACCTCTTTGCAAGTCCGTGGAATGCCAAACTTCCCCGGTTCTGTTCCAGGACTCCGTGTCAGGGAGCTCAGGCCAACGATGCCTTTCTCCTGCATTGGGGTCAGGAATTCCTGTACGCTTTTCCACCCATTCCTTTGATTCCCAAGACTCTGTTCAAAATTCAGAGGGATCACGGATCCATGATCCTCATTGCTCCACGCTGGCCACGCCAAGTGTGGTTCCCTCTCCTTCTACAGCTCTCCCAGGGCTCCTCCCTGGACCTGGGAGCTGCACCAGACCTTCTGTCTCAGGAGCAGGGGACTTTGTGGCATCCAAACCCCAAGTCCCTACATCTCCGAGCTTGGTTACTGAAGGCTTAAGCCTTCAAGAGTTTAATCTTTCTCAACCAGTGAAAGATATCCTTTATGCCTCTAGGAAACCCTCTACCAGGCGTTCCTATGCTTTCAAATGGAAACGTTTTTCCATTTGGTGTGCTCAACAGGGTCTTGACCCTCTGGCACTTCCTTTGAATTCTCTACTAGACTATCTCTTGCATCTTTCCAATGCAGGCCTCAAGACGAATTCAGTACGAGTCCATTTAAGTGCTATTACAGCATCCTTAAAACCTATCAATGGACAATCTGTTTCCTCTCATCCTCTTATTGCAAGATTCATGAGAGGCCTAACCCTCACTAAGCCTCCCATCCGGCCTCCTCCGGTAGCATGGGACTTGAACTTAGTTCTGGGTCAACTTATGAAGCCACCTTTTGAACCATTGGTATCTACCTCCCTGAAATTTCTTTCTTGGAAGGTCCTTTTCCTTATTGCAGTCACTTCGGCTCGCCGCATCAGTGAACTGCAGGCTTTGGTGGCAAATCCACCTTATACCAGATTTCATCATGATAAGGTGGTCCTTAGGACGAATCCCCACTTTATGCCTAAAGTGGTCTCGCCTTTTCATCTTAATCAAGAGGTATATCTACCTGTCTTTTTTCCGGCTCCTCATGCATCCAGTGCAGAGAGGAACCTTCATACTCTTGACTGTAAAAGAGCTCTCGCCTTTTACCTCAATAGGACTCAGCCACATCGAAAATCTTCTCAGCTTTTCGTGGCTTTTGATCCTTCTCATTTGGGACTTCCAGTCACCAAACGCACACTTTCCAACTGGATTGCTCAGTGTATTTCCTTTGCTTACCAGAGTAAGAATATTTCTCTGGAAGGCCATGTCACAGCTCACAATGTGAGAGCCATGGCCACTTCTATGGCTCATCTTCACTCTGTATCCATAGATCAGATCTGTCGAGCAGCCACTTGGGCCTCGGTGCATACCTTCACAGCCCATTACTGTTTAGACAAGGACTCCCGCCGGGATGCCTTGTTTGGTCAGGCTGTCCTCAAACACCTGTTCCATACTTAAACAACTCCTGCCCACCTTCCCAGAATGGATGCCTGAGATCCATCCGAAGATGGTTACCCTTGGAGGGGGATCTCCCAGGCATCTCAGCTAGGGAGTCCCCATATGTGATGACTTATTCCTGCTTGTTCCTAGAGATAGCACAGTTACTTACCTGTAACAGGTGATCTCTGGGAACAGCAGGAATTAGTCATCACAACCCACCCACCTCCCCTAGGAGTTGTCTCTCTATTCCTCTATCTTCCTGTCCTCTCTCTCTATTGTCTCAGCTTTAAACTCGAACTGAGGAGAGCTGGTCAGGAAGGCGGGAAGGCAGCGCGCATGTGCAGTGGGAGGCCCCAAAAGCTTTTCATTTGAAAAGCTGGGGAGCTTTCCCGCGCAGGCTCCGTCGGTACCGACGTACCCATTTGTGATGACTAATTCCTGCTGTTCCCAGAGATCACCTGTTACAGGTAAGTAACTGTGCTTTATGTGAACAAACAGGGCGGGACTGGGTCCAGGCTCCTTTGTCGGGAAGCTCAAGACCTTTGGTCATTTGCCCTAAAGCACAGCATGCTCCTCAGAGCTGTGTACCTTCCAGGCCAGGAGAACTACCTGGTCAACAAGTTGAGCAGGATTCTGCAGCCCCACGTGTGGCAACTGCATCCCCTGGTAGTTCAGAGGATCTTTCTGAAATGGGGTCTCCCTTGGATAGATCTGTTTGCCAGTCCACTGAATGCACAACTGCCAAAGTTCTGTTCCAGGCAACCACATCCTTTGCGAATAGCACCGGATGCTTTTCTGATTCCCTGGTCTCAGGGCCTCCTGTATGCGTTTCCTCCCACGCCCTTGGTGGCCCGAACTCTTTTCAAGATTCTTCAAGATAAGGCCTCGGTCCTGCTGGTGGCTCCCAGGTGGCCGAGACAGCCTTGGTTTCCACTTCTGCTTCAGCTGGCAGTGGATCCCCCACTGCCCCTGGGATTGCAACCCGACCTTCTCTCTCAGGATCAGGGTTCCCTTCTGCATCCCAATCTCAAAGCTCTCAATTTGATGGCCTGGAGGCTGCAAGGGTAGTTTTGGCTCCCTGAGGCCTGCCTCAGGAAGTTGAGGAGGTTGTCCTAGCCTCTAGGAAACAATCCACTAGAAAAACCTATGCTCTCAAATGGAGAAGGTTTTCTGTGTGGTGTCAGCTACGTACAGAGGATTCTTTCTCCTGTACTGTACAAGTAGTGCTTCAGTACTTACTGCACTTATCAAATCAGGGACTTAAGTCCAATTCTGTTTGGGTCCACCTCTCAGCTCTAGCAGCTCACCACTCACTGGTGGAGGGGCATTCTCTGTCGGTACACCCCTTGGTGTCCTGCTTTCTCAGGGGCTTGCTTTTACTCAAGCCTCCAATCCGTCCTCCTGCCCCTGAGTGGGAGTTGAATGTAGTCTTGCAGCAACTGACTCGCCCACCTTTTGAGCCGATGGCTACTTGCCCACTAAGCTTCCTCTCCTGGAAGACACTCTTCCTGATAGCCCTTACTTCGGCTAGACGAGTGAGTGAGCTTCAGGCCCTGGTTTGTGATAGGCCTTACACTAGGATTTATAGGAACAGGGTAGTCCTCAGGACTCATCCAAAGTTCCTCCCAAAGGTTGCCTCCTCTTTCCACCTCAACCACGAGGTGGTTCTTCCAACATTCTTCCCTAGGCCTCATGCAAGCCAGGCTGAAGCAGTCCTGCATACCCTGTACTGTAGGAGGGCCTTATCCTTCTACCTTGACCGTATGCAGGGGCATAGAAGGGCTACTCAGCTCTTCGTATCCTTTGACCCCCTAATAAGTTGGGGTTGGCTGTGTCCAAGCGTACCTTGTCCATCTGGGTGGCTGACTGTATCACCTGGGCTTACAAGGCGGCTGACCTTCCTTTTCAGGGTCTGGTTACGGCCCACCGTGTCAGGGCAATGGCTGCCTCAGTGGCTCATCTCCGCTCTGTGCCCTTGGTAGACATCTGCAAGGTTGCAACTTGGTCTTCAAGCCAGACTTTTGCGGCCCATTACTGTCTGGAGAGGGAGTCCCGTAGGGACAGTGCTTTTGGCCAAGCAGTACTCCGGAATCTCTTTGAGGTTTAGGCAACTCCTGCCCTCTGTTGGGCTACCGGTGGAGGTTGTGTCCTTGAAAAGCCTTTCTTTGCTGCTGAGACTAGAGGGGGATTACTCTTGTTCAGCCTGGATTCCTCGGTAGCCCATAGCTGGGGAGTCACCCATATGTGAGGACTGACTTCCTGCTTGGTCCTGGAGAAAGAGTAGTTACTCACCTGTAACAGGTGTTCTCTAGGAGCAGCAGGAATCAGTCCTCACAACCCTCCCTCCTCCCCTTGGAGTTGCAGTTGTACATAGTTTAATTTTCATTTTTGTGTGCTGTTCTTAGCTATGTCATTTGACTGAGGTAAGAAGGCACCTTTAGGCGGGAAGGGAACCGCGCATGCGTGCTTGCATTCCCAAAGGCTTTCATAGAAAGCTGGGGAAATGCTCCGCTGGGGCTTCATCGGCGCCGATGACATCCATATGTGAGGACTGATTCCTGCTGCTCCTGGAGAACACCTGTCACAGGTGAGTAACTACTCTTACTTTCTTATCAGATACAGGGGTCTCCATACCCTTTCTCTCCTACATGGACTAATTCCATTGCCAGTCCAGATGGGTCAGACTCATTTTTCTTTTGGTCCTAGGATTGTACTGCTCTTGGACCAAAACAGCGTAAGCTTTGTCTAATAGTACCTTCTGCGTCTTCCACTGAAGCCCTACCTCTTTATACTACCCCAGTTTCCCCTGGGGCTATTTCTCACCCTGAAGGGTTCTGACCTCCACTTGTTTTTTCTACTTTTATTACCTCTACTTCTCAGTGAGGTATTCCTTGAGGTTTTTCACTGGCTCTTCTAACAGATCCATATGAACCTCAGTAGACTTTTGCAATGCCAACAAGGGAGGCCCATATTACAATATTTTACTACTAAATGCTCTCTATACATGGTCTTCCTCTATAGAAGTCCTGTTCTAGTCCAGCTGTTCCACAGCACCTTTTCTGTATTCAACTCCTACCCTCCATCCCCAGGATGCCTGAGGATCTGAGGAGTAGCATGGCTCTTTCTACATTCGCAACATGCTAGGACTCCCTCTGGGCATCTCAGCTTGGGAGTCCCCATATGTGAAGACTCATTCCTGCTTGTTCCTGGAGATAGCACAGTTACTTACCTGTAACAGGTGATCTCTGGGAGCAGCAGGAATAAGTCTTCACAACCCGCCCACCTCCCCTAGGAGTTGCAGTTCTCTATCTCTATCTTTCCCTTCCTTGCTCTCTCTCTCTTTGCCTCAGCTTTAAAACTTAACTGAGGAGAGGAAGTTGGGGAAGGCAGGAAGGCAGCACGCAGGCATGTTGGGATGCTTCCATAAGCGTTCTGATTGGACGCTGGGAAGCATTCCTGCGCAGACTCCGTCGGTACCGACGTACCCATATGTGAAGACTTATTCCTGCTGTTCCCGGAGATCACCTGTTACAGGTAAGTAACTGTGCTTTACAGGTGAGTAACTACGCTGTGTGATCGGTGCTCTAAAATCATATCTTTGACCGACACACACGACTGCTGTCTTCGTTGTCTTGGGCCAGACCATGACCTGGCTGCCTGCGGTCTCTGCAAGAGAATTTCCAGTAAGGCCCTCAAGCCGCCAGCAGCAGCATAAGTATTTCCCTCATTACTCCGAAAGCCAGTGCCTCGTCAGAGGCCCTGACGCCTTGGGCAGAACTCTCCGAACCCGAGCCTCGTCGTGGGTCCCTCAGAAAGGGGGGTCTCCTTCGAGGGAACCCAGGAAAAAGAAGAAACCCTCGAAGGCGGCGTCCTTGAATGTTTCCAACTGGCCAAGAGCTTCCCGGGCGTGGTCCCACAGTCAGAGACGCTCGTCTGAGGTGTCGAGCAAGGAGTGACCTGCGAAGGTTCCTCGGGAGGATCCAGCCATGGACCAGTCTCAGTCATAAGAACATAAGATATGCCATACTGGGTCAGACCAAAGTCCATCAAACCCAGTATCCTGTTTCCCACAGTGCCCAATCTAGGTCATACGTACCTAGCAGTTTCCCCAAAAGACTCAGGTTCTGCAATGCTTGTACTAGGTCAAGCATTGATATCCTGGGTCCCTTCTTAATAATGGTTTATGGACCTTTCCTCCAGGAACTTGTCCAAACCTTTTTTAAACCCAGCTACACTAACAGCCTTTACTACATCCTCTGGTAAAAAATTCCAGAGTTTGATTACACGTTGAGTGAAAAAATATTTTCTTTTATTAGTCTTTTTTTTTTTTTTAATTTTATTTATTCAATATTTAAACAAAAAAACAAGAAAGGCCACACAGACCAATCTTGAAGAAACAGATCAAGCATTAAGAAATACATCCACAATGCAGACATACAAAGAAAAATTACCAAGAAATTGTTTCAATGCCTGATCACACTAGCCCACAAAACAGAGGGAGTTTAACATCATTAAATCTTATCCCAATATACAAAGAAAAAGCAAACAGCCCTGTAACGGAATCTCTATGAGTCAACAGTAGAAGCTGCGCGCTTGGAGCTAATGAAAGCAAGCAATTGGGAGGGCTCCCAAAAAATATAAGAAATCGCCTGATACTTTATCAGACATTTACAAGGGTGTTTGAGAAAAAGAGCCCTCCCAATTGCAAAACCCCCGGACGGAGCAGTAGAAACTCCCTGCGCCGCCGTTGAGTTTCTCTTGAGAGATCGGGATACATATGTACTAGCAAACCCCGAAATAAGATGTTACGTTTCTGAAAAAATACTCTCAATAGCCACTCCTTATCAGATATCAATGCAAATGTTATAAAAAGTGTAGCAGGAACCTGTGACCCAAGACCGGAATTCTCTAGGACATCAGTAGCATTTAAAACATCCTCCTGAATTTGTTCACCCCCTATAGCACCAGAAGCGACAGCAGAAACTCGCTTCGCTACTGGAAGATAATAAAATTTTACTAAGGGGGGAACTAAATCAGGGGAAACTCCCAAGGTCTCAGTCAAATATTTCACAAACATATCTCTAGGAGAGATAGATGCAACTCTCGGAAAATTAATTAGCCGCAAATTATTAGCGCGAGAAATATTATCCAATTCAATTTTCGTTTGTAAAAGCTGTATATTTTTTCTATGTCCCTCGGAGTACTCCTCTAAGGACACCACTTTATTATTCACTTCACCATAATTCATCCGAAGATTAGAAACTGTTTTGTCCAAGTCATTCACCAAACTTGAGGTTACAGTCACCTTTTTAGACAAAGACGATACCTGTGGCAAGAGGGCTTCCCCCAATGAAACTATGGCATTCCAAATGGTTTCAAGGGTAAAATTCTGCGGTCTTTGCAGAGAAAAAATCACTTCAGACTCAACCGGTGAGGTAAACAGCTCCATAGGCGCCAATGTGCACACTCCACTCGGCGAGACCAACTCCTGCTCACCTCCTGCTTCTTCCAATGGCACCAAAACACGCTGCGAGCCACGATCTCCAACTGGCTCACTCCCAGACCCAACCGAAACAGCCCGTCCTGGCCCTCGTGAGGGAAGACCCCCCGCCAAAAGCGATGGTGTCGATAACTCCAGGAAGCCCTCAGGCAAGGGCTGACTGCGGGCCAGTTTTGGTGCCGGACTCACGGGGGAGATAGATGTAGTCGAAACAGACGCCGGGCACTCCGACTCTGGTGAAACTGCAAGCCGACAAACACCTCCCGATACTTCCGAAACCCGCGTTGTACGCTGAAGAAAAGGGTCGAGAGGACCCACCACCAAAGAAACAACCGGCGAAGAGGAGCCTACAGGCAGAGAGGGCAACAGCCCAGACTTCCTCTTTCGCTTCTTTCCCATGAAAGCGGACTCACGCTGAGCGGATTGTTGCTGCGGCCATCTTGGAAAACTCCTCCACCCCTTCTTTTATTACTCTTAAATAGTTTACCCTGTAGCTTCATTGCATGTCCCCTAGTCTTCCTATATTCTGATAACGTAAACAGTCGATCTACGTTTACCCGTTCCACTTTGTTCATTAATTTATAGACTTCTATCATATCTCCTCTCAGCCGTCTCTTTTCCAGGTTAAAGAGCCCTAACCTTTTTAGCCTTTCTTCATAGGAGTATCCTTCCATCCCTGTTACCATTTTGGTGGCTCTTCTCTGAACCTTTTCTAATAACGCTATATCCTTTTTAAGATACGACGACCAGAATTGCACACAATATTCAAGGTGCGGTCTCACCATGGAACGGTATAGAGGCATTATAATATCTTTTGTTTTATTTTCCATTCCTTTCCTTATGATACCTAGCATTCTATTTGCTCTCTTGGCTGCTGCTGCACACTGGGCCGAGGGTTTTAACATGTTATCCACAATGACGCCTAAATCTTTTTCCTGGGTGGTGGTTCCTATTGTGGAACCTTGCATCGTGTAACCATAGTTTGGGTTGTTCTTCCCTAGGTGCATAACTCTGCACTTGTCCACATTAAATTTTATCTGCCATTTTGATGCCCAGTCTTCCAATTTATCAAGATCCTCTTGCAATTTTCCACAATCCTCTTGGGTTTTAACAACTTTAGTTTTGTGTCATCTGCAAATTTGATATCCTCACTCGTTATTCCACCTTCCAGGTCATTTATGAATATGTCAAAAAGCAGCGGACCCAGCACAGATCCCTGGGGTACACCACTATTCACCTTTCTCCATTGGGAAAATTGGCCATTTAGCCCAACCCTCTGCTTTCTATCTTTTAACCAGTTCCTGATCCACAGTAGTACACTGCCTCCTATCCCATGACTCTTTAGTTTTGCCAAAAGTCTCTGATGAGGGACCTTGTCAAAGGCTTTCTGAAAGTCCAGATACACTATATCAAGCGACTCACCTTTGTCCACCTGTTTATTCACATGTTCAAAAAAACATAACAGATAAGTAAGACAAGATCTTCCTTGTCTAAAGCCATGTTGGCTGTCTCCCATTAGGCCATGACTATCTACATGCTGAGTAAATTTTATTCTTTATGATGGTTTCTACCATTTTTCCCGGTACTGACGTCAGGCTCACCGGTCTGTAGTTTCCCGGATCACCCCTGGAACCCTTTTTAAAAATTGGTGTTACATTGGCGATCCGCCAGTCTTCAGGTATTAGAGATGATTTTAATGATACTTCACAGATTACTAATAGCAGGTCTGCAATCTCATATTTCAGTTCTTTCAACACCCTTGGATGTATACCATCCGGCCCAGGTGATTTGCTACTCTTCAGTTTATCTAATAGTTGTAATACATCTTCCCGATGTATCGATATTTCCTTCGATTCTTCCGCACCTTTAAATACCACTTCAGTCATGGGTAACATCCCTACCTCTTCCTCAGTAAAGACCGAAGCAAAGAATTCATTCAGTCTCTCCGCTATCGCCTTCTCGCCTCTTAGTGCCCCTTTAACTCCTCTATCATCTAATGGTTCAACTGACTCTCAGGTTTTTTGCTAGGAATGTACTTGAAAAAATCTTTATTTCGCGTTTTTGCTTCCGCAGCAAGCTTCTTCTCAAATTCTCTTTGCCTTATTTATCAATGCCTTGCATTTGACCTGCCAGTGTTTGTGCTGTTTCCAGGTTTCATCGTTTGGCTCTTTTTTCCATTTCCTGAAAGATGCTTTCTTGGCAACAACAGCCTCTCTGACCTCACCTTTAAACCATGCTGGCAGTTTTTTGGACTTCCTTCCACTTTTCTTAAAGCGTGGAATACAGCTCGTCTGGGCTTCCAAGATAGTATTTTTCAACAACTCCCAAGCTTGATGTAAGTCTTTAACCTTTGCAACTGCTCCTTTTAGTTTTTTCTTATCTATTTTCCGCATTTTATCATAGTCTCCCTTTCAAAAGTTAAAAGGTAGTACTGTGTATTTCCTTACTATTCCTCCTCCACTAATTAAATCAAAGGCAATCATGCTATGATCACTATTGCCAAGTGGCCCCAACACCCTTATCTCTTGCACTAGATCTGTTGTTCCACTAAGGACTAGGTCTAATATGGCTTCCCCTCTCGTCGGTTCATGGACCAGCTGCTCCAAGAAGCAGTCATTATGTCATCTAGGAACTTTATCTCCCTAGCATGTACTGCCGTGACACTGACCCAGTCGATACCGGGGTAATTGAAATCGCCCATTATTATTACTACACTGTAACTTTTGTTATCTTCCTTGATTTCTTTGAGCATTTCATCATCCATTTGTTCATTCTGGCCAGGCGGTCGATAGTACACCCCCACTGCCATCGCCTTCCCCTTTTTACATGGAATTTCAATCCATAGAGATTCTACAGCAAATTTTGTTTCCTTCAAAACTTTAATCCTTTCTGACTCAATGTCCTCTCTAACATAGAGCGCAACCCCTCCACCAATTTGATCAGCTCTATCATTACGATATAGTTTGTACCCAGGTATCACAGTGTCCCACTGGTTGTCCTCCTTCCACCATGTCTCTGATATTCCATTCACATCTAACCTCTTATTTAGTGCTATATATTCTAACTCTTCCATCTTATTTTTTAGACTTCTAGCATCTGCATACAAGCATTTTAGAGACTGTATTTTATTCATATTAATTTGGCTATTAGTAGACATGGGTAATTTGGGATCTTTAAGCTCTGTGTGCTCCATACTCAAGGGCATTTGGGCTACTTTACTCTTTTTTGGAACCTCTCTGCTTTTGGTAGTATCCTTCAAGGATACATTCTTCCGAACCATCCGCTCTTGGGCGACTGTCGGCTTTCCCCTATTATCTAGTTTAAAAGCTGCCCCAGACACCATCCTCGTCGAGGATTTCCCTAAGGGGGAGGTGCATTGAGCCAGAGTCCCTCTGTGCCCGCTCCAAAGGCTACAGAGCCTTCTGGTCTGGAGTCCAGAATGACTGTCCTGGATCACAGTTTGTCTGCCTTCATGGACCAGCAGCGGGTGCTGTTGTCCGGCATGATCGGTTCATCTGCCCCAACCACCAGGCTCTTGATGTCCCTGGAGGCCGAGCCGATCCTCAATGTCCTTCAGTCTCGAGTTGATCCTTGGCCGAGGTCATGCTCTGAGTCCCACTCGAAGGGACCGCGGTCATCCCCGGAAAGATTACCAGGTGCCAGCCGTCCGACATCAGGGCCATTGAGGCCCACGGAGCAGCCCTCAGAGTCCTCCACAGACTACTCTGAGTGGGAGACTGAGGACGAGGAGTCCCTTGATACCTGTCGTCACTGCGGCATCCGTTTGGATTCTCCCGTCTCGGAACCTCAGCGGTGGTCTCTGCCCAAGGACATGTGCTTCTTGAACTTTGTCAAGGAATGTCTAAGGCCCTGGCATTCCCAACTGAGTCGGAGGAGGACCCTCAGGCGGATGAGCTAGAGATCCTCCAGTACAAGGCCCCTCTGCCGAAATCGCTCATGGTGTACATCCCTCCCATCCTGGAATGGCTCATGCTCCACATGTGGGAGACACCGCCGTCTGTGCCGGTGGTAAGCAGATGGCTCAACTCTATGTATCGGGTCCGCCAGAGCCTGGGCTTCCAGAAGTCACAACAGCCGCATAACTCGATGATGGTGGAGTCAGCCACTCCTCTCTGCCCCCCAGCAGGGATTCCGCACCTTGGACGCCCTCAGCAGAAAGTGCTACCAGGGCTCGATGCTCATGTGCCGCATCCAGTCCTACCAGATGTACATGCGCATGTACTTGAGAGACCTGGCAAAGGAACTCCCCAGGTTCTCGGCTGGTCTCTCCGAGGAACCTTTGCAGCGGTTCAAGAGCCTGGCCAAGGTCATCCGTGAGTGCTCCAAATTCATGTCTCGAGCGGCCTATGACTGGTTCGAGTCGGCGGCCCAGGTAGACACAGCGGGTATCTGTGCACACCGCCAATCTTGGCTTCAGTCATCCGATCTCAAGCAGTGGGTTCAGGACAAATTGATTGATGTCCCATGCCAAGGAAAGAACCTCTTTGGCAAACCCATTACCAACAAGACTGCTGAGCTGGAGACAGAGTTCATGACAAGGACCAGACTCTCTAACAAACCACGGTCCCTCCCTGATGGAAGAGCTTGGGTAAAATGCCCTTTTACCTGAGGAAGGAGGGCTGCTTACCAAAATTATCCATCCTTTCAGGCCTCCCCGGCTCCCTAACAGGGTCAGCAGGCCAAGGGACATGGGCATAGCCTGCGTAAGCAGGTCTCCAAATCCTCAGGCACTGGCCCCAGCTCTGGCTCAACCAGGGGTGAGCTTTTGACTCCTTGAGCATATCCTCCCTACCCCAAGGAGATCAGCAGCCCACAGGGGACCTCTGGCCCTCTATGCCCAGAGGTGGGTGGCCATCACCACCGGTTCCTGGGCACTAAGGGTAGTTAGGGAGGGCTATCTCTCCTCCACCTGGCTCAGATACCTCCCCCTTATTTCCCGGGAGAGCTCCTCAGGTCTCCCCTCCACCGGGACCACCTTCTGAAGGAGTTGTCAGGTCTTCTTGAGGACAAGGCGGCGGAACCGGTGCCCCACCACCTCAAGGACAAGGGGTTCTACTCCAGATACTTACTTGTCCCAAAGAGGACGGCGGGCCTAAGTCCCATCCTCGATCTGCGCAACCTCAACAAATTCCTGGTGCTGGAGAAGTTCAAGATGCTCTGCCTTGGAACATTGCTGCTATACCTCTAGCAGGGAGACTGGCTATGCTCCTTAGTCCTCAAGGATGCTTATACTCACATCCTCAACCACCCCAACCACAGGCAGTACCTGTGGTTTGTAGTAGGGGGCAGGTACCTTCAATACAGGGTGCTTCCCTTCATGCTAGCCTCTGCCTCAAGGGTCTTCACAAAATGTCTGGCAGTCGAGGCCGCCTTCCTATGGCTCCAGGGATCTTCATTTTTCCCTACTTGGACGACTGGCTCATAAGGGGGGAGGCACAGCAAGTTACCTCACGCATCACCCAGGTTCTGCAACACTTGGGCTTCATCATAAACTACCCCAAGTCTGACCTTCTTCTGACACAGTGCCTGGAGTTCATCGGGGCAAAGATTGACACTCTCCACTCAAAGGCCTTCTTGCTCAGGGGCCGAGCCGATCCTCTCAGATCTCTAGTTCAGGATGTGCAGCATCGTCCCTCGGTGCCCACCCATCATCTTCTGCGCCTCCTCAGGTATATGGCCTCCATGGTCCGTCACCCCAAATGCTCACCTCCATATCAGGACGGCGCAGTGGTGTCTCCGGTTCCAGTGATCTCAGGCCACAGGCCGCCTCAGACAGTTTCAGTAACCTGCCAGTTGGCAGACTCCCTGGTCTGGTGTTAGTCGCCCAGCATCTTAAAGCGGGCATGCCTTTTTAGGCCCTAAGCCACTCAAGGGTCCTCACCATGGACGTCTCCCTGCTCGGCTGGGGAACCCACTGTGGAGATCTCCGCACTCAGGGCAACTGGTCGCCAGATGAGAGCACCCAGCAGATTAACCTCCTGGAGCTCCGAGCCATACACCTTACCCTGCGGGTCTTCTGTCACTACCTGTGTCACCAGCCGGTGCTGGTCCAGATGGACAACCAGGTCGTGATGTTCTACGTGAGCAAACGGGGGCACAGGGTCTCATGCCCTTTGTCAGGAGGAACTGATCCTCTGCTTGTACGCAATCCAACAGGGTATACTCCTGCAGTCAGTGTACCTGCCAGGCCAGGACACGAGTGGCAGCTGGACCCCATGGTAGCTAGTCGTTTTTTCCAGCTCTGGGGGGAACCCTTGATGGACCTGTTCGCCAGTCTGGACAACTTTCAGTTGCCCCGCTTCTGCATCCGGCAGGCCCACCCCTCCAGGGTGGCAGCGGATGTGTTCCTGGTCTTCAGTCCATACCTTCGCAGCCCATTACTGCCTGGAAAGAGAGTCCGGACGGGACAGTGCCTTCGCCGTAACCTTTTTTGGGGTCTAGGCAACTCCTACTCTCCGACCCTTCTGTGTTCAGGCTACCGGAGTGCTGGTTTCATCAGACAAAGGGGTCCTGCTGTGGTCTGTGTACATGAACTGAAAAATTACTGCTGCTTTTGGCTCCCCGTGAGGAGCCCCTGTTTGTTCCTATGGTCTTTCGGTAGCCTGTAGCTGGCATGTCCCATATGTGAGGACTGACTTCCTGCTTGTTCCCGGAGAAAGAGTAGATCTCAAGGAACAAGCAGGAATGTAGTCTTCACATATGGGTATTGTTGGTACCGACGGAGCCTGTGCGGGAACGCTCCCCAGCGTCCAATAGGAACGCTTTTAGGAGTATCCCTCAGCACATGTGCGCTGCCTTTCCTGCCTTTCCAACTGTGTCCCTCTTTAGTTCTTTGTTTTCCGTAGAGCCGACAGGACACATACCCTATCACCGCAGAAAATTTCTTCTTTAAACTTGTTTTCTTGTGGCCGCGCCTGCCTCCGCACGCCACCTACCGGTACCGCCGGTTCGTTCTTTCTTTAAAAAAAAAAAAAAAAAAATCTATTTTTGAACTGTTTCTCTTCAGAAACTTTTTCTTTTGGTGCTAGGTGCCATTTTGGGCGTTAGGCCCCATTTTTCCCAAAAGATGGAAAAACCAGCCAGTGGTTTTACAAAATGTACTAAATGTGGCAGTACCATCTCCATCACCGACACCCATGACTGGTGTCTAAAATGTTTAGGCCCTGACCCTTTTCCAACTGAGTGTTCCTCCTGTGTGGGGATGAGTAAAAGAGGAAGACAGAAGGTACCCTCTTTTCTTCAGATACCAGGTCCATTGCATCGACGTCTTCAAGAGCCTCGTCTCCCTCCCATGGATCTCAGGTAACTAAACATAAGAGCCGGTCCTCAAAACGTAGCTCTCCTTCAAAGCATTGAGAGGCCAATGGCATTGCCCTTGAGGAAACTACACCTACAAAACAGCCCCGGCGGGAGGCTTCGGCCTCCAAAGCATCAACAGGGTTCCAGGACGTTCTCGAGGCTTCGGCCTCCAAAGCATCAACAGGGTTCCAGGACGTTCTCGAGGCTTCGACCTCGGCAGAACTACTGGTGCCATGCTCAGGGGTTCCGGCTGCTTTTACCGGTACCAATACCCAGGCATCGGCAGCGTCGATAGACCAGAGATTCCTCGCTATCGAACGCAGTCTTGCAGCTCTCCTTACAGCTGCGGTGCCGTTGACACCGGTGGTTCAACGTGCGCCAGAACCAATGCCGGTACCAGCACCGGTTCAGATACCGGTACCAGCACCGACAGTACCGGCCCCGGTAGGAATCCTTCCCATGCCGACTTTTCTGGCATCGACAGATTGGAACCCGACCAATTCCGTACCGACTTCAATCGATACCGAGACTGTGCGTTGCATGAACATCGGGATCAGAGATATTTTGAATCCTCTGTTTCCGATGACTCTGATACTTCTGCCGGTACCAGAGTGTTTCTTCCGGAAGACTCCTCTTCTCCCCAACGAAGAATGTCTCCTCCGGAAGACATGTCTTTTCAGGATTTTATTTGTGATGTGGCCCGAGGCCTTTCAATCATGGTAGCTCCTGAAAAAGAACCTAGAGCAAAGGAATTGGAAATTCTCCAATACCCTAAGGCTCCCAAGGAGGCAGCCACTCTGCCCATTCATGAAATTCTTCATGATTTGATGCTCAGAATGTGGGAGACACCTTTGACCACATCTCCTCATTCTAGGAGACTCGATACCATGTATCGAGTTCCACCATGTTCTGGTTTTCAAAGGACTCAACTGCCACACCATTCAATGGTAGTGGAGTCAGCCATGCGTAGGATAAAAAGTGCAAAGAGAGATGCATCCAATCCTCTAGGGTCGTGAATGCAGGACTCTTGACGCTTTTGGGCGTCAAACTTCTCAGGCTTCCATGCTTTCATCTAGGATCAGCTCATATATTTTATATATGGGAATGTTCCTCAAAGAGGTCACAGGAGATTTGGAGCTTATGAGCCCCCTTCTCCCTGAGGATAAATGACAGGACTTTCTTACTCTTGTGAAGTATGCTCAAGATGTCTAGGACTTTCTTACTCTTGTGAAGTATGCTCAAGATGTCTCCAAGTTTATAAACCGTGCAGCCTTTGACTGCTTTGAATGCATCAGCAGAACCTCTGCTATTGCCATTGGTACACGTCGGATTGCCTGGCTTCAGGCATCAAACTTGGAGATTTGGGTACAGGATAAATTGGGAAACATCCCTTGCACAGGAGAAAATCTCTTTGGCAAGGATTGGCAGGAGAAGGCTAATGAGAGAGATGCTGACAATATCACTTTAGATAGATTGTCAAAATCTACAGCCACTCCAGCCAAAAAGAAACCCTATAAAAAAAAACCTTTTTCAGCAAAAAGAAGTAGTTTTATCCATCCTATACCCAGCAAGGGCAAGCTCAGGGTCAAGTTGCCCAGAAGGGTCAACAACAACAATCCAGACAAAAGAAGCCAAAAGGCCTTAGAGCTCAACCAGCTCCACAGGCCCAGCCCCCTCAAGGGCTTTGGCTCCTTCATAGAGAACTTAGCCTGCCTGCCTCTGAAAGGTCCAGAACCCCTAAACATTCCAGGCAGGTTGTGTCATTTTGCCAACAGATGGCATCAAATAACAGCAGAAAACTGGACTCTGTCCATTTTGGGAGAGGGGTACAAGCTTCATTTTCACAGTATGCCCCTCCTACAATCATAAGACAGTTCAATTCCCATACCTCTTCAGGCAATCTACTGGATCAAGAGGTCTCCTTTCTCATGGAACAATAGATGAGGTGCCCATTCTTCAACAGTGTGCAGGGTTCTACTCCCCCTATTTTCTTATTCCAAAGAAAACAGGTTGACGCAGACCCATTCTAGACCTCAGAGAATTGAACAAAATCTTTTCCGAGAAAAGTTCAAAATAATTTCTCTGGGAACTCTTCAAAGTCAGGATTGGCTTTGTTCTCTAGATCTAAAGGATGCATATACTCACATTCTGATCCATCCAGATCACAGGAAATTCTTACGATTCCTTTTCAAGGGAAAACATTTCCAATACAGGGTTCTTCCCTTTGGTCTGGCTTCGGCGCCAAGAGTGTTCACGAAATGCATGACAGTAGTAGCTGCATTTCTCCGAACCCTGGGGATATTCATCTTCCCTTTCTTGGACGACTGGCTCATTCGAGCCCCCACGGTTCCAGAAGCCAGCTCTGCACTGTCTCGCACAATGCGACTCCTTCAATACTTGGGATTGGTTATAAACCTCCCAAAATCCCAACTTGCTCCGTCTCAGTCCCTAGAGTTCATTGGAGCTCGTCTAGATACCAGACAGTCAAGGACTTTTCTCCCACGACCCCGCTGTCTTCGTATAATGCAACTAGCTTCTCAAGCAGCGGTAAAGTCCAGCTAACTGCTCGAGAACTACTACAACTATTGGGACATATGGCATCCATGGTTCATGTGGTTCCCTAAGCTCGCCTTCATATGCGAGCAGCCCAGTGGACCCTATCCACACAGTGGACACAGGCCACAGGATGTCTGTCGGACACAATATCAAACTCACAATGACTGGTCTTGTCCCTACAATGGTGGCAATCACTGGAAAATCTTCTAGTGGGGTCTTCTTTCCAGCAACCCCTATTCCAGGCCACCTTAACAACAGACACATCACCGGTGGGATGGGGGAGCACACCTGCATCATCTCTCTACCCAAGGTACCTGGACTCCACAGGAGGCTTGTCTTCACATAAACCTCCTGGAACTCAGAGCATTCTATCTAGCTCTTCGAGTATTCCATGCCCAGCTCAGCTACAAGACAGTCCTAGTCCAACGGGCAATCAAGTAGCTATGTTCTACGTGAAGAAGCAGGGGGGAACAGGCTCTCTGTCGTTATGCAACGAAGCTTTGCGACTATGGGCCCTCGCCAGAGAGCATCAAATTCACCTTCTCGTGGTATATCTTCCAGGCATTCAGAACCTTTGGGCAGACAAACTCAGCCGAGTACTGCTGCCTCACGAATGGTCTCTCCACTTAGACCAGGTGGCCAAGATATTTCAGATCTGGGGGAACCCCAGACATAGATCTATTTGCAAGTCCACTGAATGCCAAACTTCCCCGGTTCTGTTCCAGGATTCCGGCTCAAAATTGCCAGGCAAGGGACGCCTTCCTTCACTGGGGTCACGACTTCCTCTATGCCTTCCCACCCATTCCCCTCATCCCCAAAACACTCTTCAAGCTTCAGAGAGACAGAGGTCATATGATCCTCATAGCGCCATTGTGGCCACGCCAAACGTGGTATCCCCTGCTTCTACATCTCTCTCAAGCTGCACCTCTGGAGTTAGGCTATGCTCCAGATCTCCTCTCCCAAGAGAACTGGATGCTATTGAACCCGAATCCCCAGTCCCTGCATCTCAGGGCCTGGTTGCTGAAAGCTTAGACCTTCAGGACCTCAACCTTTCCCAACAGGTAAAGGATATCCTTCAAGCTTCTAGAAAACCTTCCACAAGACGCTCTTATGCCTTCAAGTGGAAACATTTTACTATATGGTGTTCACAGAAAGGGTTAAACCCCCTTATGATACCTTTGGAATCGATACTAGAGTATCTACTTCATTTATCAAATTATGGTCTAAAGACCAATTTAGTAAGAGTCCATCTTAGTGCAATTGCAGCTTCCTTATAAGCCTCTAAATGGACAACCAATTTCCTCTCATCCACTCAGATCAAGATTTATGAGAGGTCTTCTATTAACAAAGCCTCCCATCAGGCCACCACCGGTGGCATAGGATTTAAACCTAGTTCTCGGGCAGCTCATGAAACCGCCTTTTGAAACTTTAGCCACTACAACCCTAAAGCTTCTGGAAGGTCATCTTCCTGATTGCAATCACCTCTGCACATCACATTAGTGAATTGCAAGCTTTAGTGGCTGATCCTCCTTATACTAGGTTTCACCATGATAAGGTTGTTCTCAGAACCCATCCACACTTTATGCCAAAGGTGGTTTCGCCTTTTCATTTAAATCAATCAATTTATCTTCCTGTATTTTTTCCGAGGCCTCACGCCTCTAATGCAGAAAGAAACCTTCATACTTTGGATTGTAAAAGGGTCTTAGCCTTACCTACAGAGAGAACACAGCAACATAGAAAGTCCTCACAACTTTTTATAGCTTTTGACCCTAGTCATTTGGACTGTAAAAGAGCCTTGGCTTTTTATCTACAAACAACACAGCAACATAGAAAGTCTTCTCAACTTTTTGTTGCTTTTGATTCTAGTCATTCTCCAGGACCAAGCAGGAAGTCAGTCCTCACTTATGGGTGTCATCGACGCGGATGAAGCCCCAGTGGAGCATTTCCCCAGCTTTCCAAGAAAGCTTTTGGGAATGCTGGCACGCATGCGCGGTTCCCTTCCCGCCTAAAGGTGCCATCTTACCTCAGTCTCTTTTTTTTCCGTGAAGCCCATCGGACGTATGTCCTGTTTTCCCGGTTAAAAGTAGATTTTTCTTCGGATTCGATGTCGGTTCCCCTCCCGCCGGGATCGGTACACCAGTATCGAACCCCCTTTTTTCTTTTTCGTTTTTTGCCCTTAGTGACTCGGCGTTCACGCCTAAACTTTTTTCTTTTCCCTGGAAGGCCGGTCTTTTGACCTCGGGACCCTTTTTTCCCCCATGACTTCCAGTGGCTTTAAAAAGTGTGATCGGTGTAAAAAGATTGTCTCTCACCGACACACACGACTGCTGCCTTCTGTGCCTGGGCCCGGACCACGACTCTAACTCGTGCGGGCCATGTGGAAAAATGTTTTCGAAGGCCCTCCGAAGTCGTCAGCAGCAAAGTGAAAGGTTTTTCTCCGACTCTGCCTCTGCTCGTGCCCGGACCTCGTCTGAGGCTTCGACATCTCGGGATTCCGATCCCGAGCAGCATCGGAGCTCCTCGGACAGGGGGTCCCCCGAGAGGGAACGAAAGAGGAAGAAGCGGCTCGCGAGGGCGGCGTCGGTGGAGGTCCCGGTCTAAGACCCCCGACCGTCGTCCCGGGCCCGTGGACCAGGAGAAGCCGACCAAAGTTCCTCGTATAGAACCGGAGTCTGCTGGACACGTAAGTCCTGTTGTCCTCGAGGACTCGCCTCCCCGAGTACCGACGTCGGGCCCGGCGCCGCCGGGGCCCGAGTCAGGAGCTGCAGCATCACCCGAGCTGAGTCTCAGGTTGACAGCCTTGGAAAGCAGAATGTCTGCCTTCATGGATCAGCAGCGGGCATTGATGGCCAGCCTGTCTTTCGCATCTGCCCCGACCACCGGGACATCGACTTCCAAGTCGACCCTGGAGACCGAGCCGATACTCGAGTCCTTTGCGGCTCGGAGTCGTCCTCGGTCGAGGTCTCCCTCGACCTCCCGTTCGGGACCGAGGGTCTCGACGCCGGTGCCTCCGGCGTCGGGGCGGGTGCCCAGGGGCCCCGCGGCGTCGGACCCCGACTCGACATCGGACGAGTCTGCATGGGAAACCGAGGATGAGGAGTCTCCTGACACCTTTAAGACTCGGTGTGTCCCTTCGGACTCATCTGAGTCTGAACCCCAGAGTAGATCCCCTCCGGCGGATACTAGGTTCTCGGACTTTATCCGGGATAAGGCTGCTGCCCTGGCTATCCCGGCTGACCCCGAGGAAGAGCCTCGAGCCGAGGAGCTCGATGCTCTGCAGTACGACTCTCCTCCGAAGGAGGCCCTTACTGTCCCGGTTCCTCCGATGCTGGAGCGGCTCCTCTTCCGGATGTGGGAGGCACCGGCCTCGGCACCGGTTTTGAGCAAGCGAGTCGATTCCATTTATCGGCTCCGCAAGAGTCCTGGCTTTCAGAAAGCACAGCTGCCGCACCATTCTATGGTTGTGGAATCGGCCATGCATCGTCTGAAAAGTCAGAAGATGCACTCTGCGGTGCCTCCCGGTAGGGAAGCCCGCAACCTTGATGGAGTTGGCAGAAAGTGTTTTCAGGGCTCCATGCTTGCTTGCCTGCCGTGTCCAAGCTTACCAGCTGTACATGGGCATGTATTTACGAGACCTGGCCAAGGAGTTGGCCGGGTTCTCTGCTGGTCTCCCCGGGGAACCCTTGCAGAGTTTTAAGTCCTTGTCTTCGAGGATACGGGAATGCTCTAAGTTCATGTCCTGCGCCGCCTACGATGGCTTCGAGGCTTCGGCTCAAGTAGCGGCTGCCGGCATCGCAGCTCGACGCCAGGCGTGGCTGCAGTCATCGGACCTCGAGCCATGGGTTCAGGACAAGTTGGTCGATGTCCCTTGCCGAGGTGAAAACGTTTTGGCAAGCCTGTGGCCGAGAAGGCCGCACAGCTCGAGACTGAGCACCTCACAAGGACAAGGCTGTCGAGAAAGACCTCTGCCCCATCACATAAGAAGGGCCCGGGTAAAAAGCCCTTTTACCCGAGGAAGGGCACTGCCTACAAACAGTACCCACCATACCAGGCTGCCCAACCTGCCCCACAGGGTCAGCAAGCCAAGGGCCGGGGTAATGGGCCCCGTAGGCAGACTGCTTCCAAGCCTCAGGCCCCTGCTCCCACTCAGCAGGGTGGGGGTTTTTGACTCCTTGAGTACAGCCAATCCTCCCTTGCAGACCCAGCCCTGCACAGGAGGCCGCCTAGCCTTGTTCGCCCACCAGTGGCCCCTGATCACTCAGGACAGTTGGGTGCTGGACATAGTCCATCGAGGATATGCCCTGCATTTTCACCAACTACCTCCGCCACATTTTCCAGGGGAACCTTTCAGGCCTCCCCTACATACAGCCCTTCTCCTCCAGGAGCTCAGGGGTCTGTTGCTGGACAAGGCAGTGGAGCCTGTGCCTCCCCACTTCCACGGTCACGGTTTTTACTCCAGGTATTTCCTGGTGCCAAAAAGAAGCGGTGGTCTTCGACCCATTTTGGATCTCAGAAACCTAAACAAGTTTCTTGTGAAGGAAAAGTTCAAGATGGTTACTCTTGGAACTCTTCTGCCCTACCTCCAGCAGGGAGATTGACTATGCTCTTTAGATCTAAAAGATGCTTACACTCACATTTATTTATTTATTTATTTAATTGGATTTCTATACCGCCTTATCATACAATCAAAGCGGTCTTACAAACAAAGATATTAAGAGTATTAGTGAGAAAATGTAAAGAAATAAAAGTTAAAGTTATGGTATAATGTGTTAGAGTGAGTTGCATTATCTACATAGTGAGCTATACTATAATGTGAGCTATTATACAATATGTATATGATTTACATTCCAGACAAATTAAGTTAGTTAATTGCATGACCGTAGTGTTCTATAAACAAAGATGTTTTCAGTTGCTTTCTAAAGTCATTGATGTCCTGAGCTGCTCTCAGCTCATTAGGTAGAGAGTTCCAGATGGAAGGTGCAGCAAAAGAGAAAGCCCTTTCAGAGGTGTCTTTACGTGTTTTTCTGACATCATTTGATAAGCTGATTCTGTTGTCAGATCCTCTTCTTCTAGGTCTGTTGCTAATATCTGACTGTATGAGATATGTCAGGCTTTCTGCAGAATATTGTTGTTTTATCTTGAAAATATAAATTATAGTTTTATATTTTACACGTGAAGCTATAGGTAACCAGTGAAGCTCTTTCAAGATGGGAGTTATATGTTCTCTACTTGATAGACCAAAAATTATACGTGCAGCAGTATTCTGCGCCAGTTGTAAAGGCTTAAGTGCTTGCTTAGATAAACCCAGATATATTGGATTACAGAAGTCAAGTAATGGAGTAATCAATGCTTGACAAACATTTCTGAAGTGAACAGTATCAAGAAGCGGCCTTAGTCTTTTGATGAGCTTCATTCTGTAATAAGCGCTTTTAATTGTCTTATTTATGTGTGATCTTAGATTCAACTCATTATCCAGAGTAACTCCAAGATATTTCACTTCTGATTTAATAGGAATAGTTGAGTTATCTATTTTGATGTCAGGAGGATGCGCAAAATTATGGTTACGAGAAATAAATAACGCCTCTGTTTTGCTAAAATTATTTTCCATGTTTGTTTTACACCAGTTGGACATTTCTGAGAGACATTCTGTAATGCCCGAGAAATCAGGGTTCTCAATAGTGATAGTTGTGAAAATCATAATATCATCAGCATAGATTGTATACTTAATTCCACTATTCATCCAGACCACAGAAAGTACCTCAGGTTCATCGTGGCCGGAAACCATTATCAGTACAGGGTACTGCCTTTCGGACTGACCTCTGCTCCCAGGGTCTTTACCAAGTGCCTGGCGGTGGTGGCAGCCTACCTGAGAAATCAGGGCATCTTTGTGTTTCCTTACCTAGACGACTGGCTCATCAGAGGCCAGACTTCCCTAGAAGTTCAACAGGCCACCAACAGGACCATAGAACTGCTCCAAAAGGTGGGTTTTGTCATCAACTTCGCAAAGTCCACTTTGCTCCCCTCCCAAAACTTGGAGTTCATAGGAGCAAGGTTGGATTCGCAGCTGGCAAGAGCATTCTTACCAGTGGACCGAGCACAAAGGCTCATGGACCTCGCCAGCAAGTTTCTGCACAGGTCCCTGGTCTCCGCCAGACTCTGTCTCAGGCTTCTGGGCCACATGGTGTCGACAGTACAGGTGACCCCCAATGCCAGGCTCAATATGAGACCTGCCCAGTGGTGCCTTCGGACTCAGTGGTCACAAGCTTCGGGCAGTCTCAGAGACAGGATCAGAGTGTCCCACCGTTTTATGACCTCCCTCAAATGGTGGTTACATTCCCCCAATCTGCTGGTAGGGGTGCCCTTTCAGATTCCACCTCATACAGTGGTACTAACCACCGATGCCTCTCTACAGAGTTGGGGAGCACATTGCCTAGACAAGTGCACCCAGGGCCTGTGGTCTCCTTGGGAGGCGTCCCAGCAGATCAATCTCAAGGCCTTTACTACTTCCCTGGCACAACAGTCTGTCTTGGTCCAGACGGACAACCAGGTAGCCATGTTCTATGTCAACAAACAGGGCGGAACTGGTTCCCAGCCTCTTTGCCAGGAGGCCCAGGACCTCTGTTCCTTTGCCCTGAAGCACAACATGCTCCTCAGAGCAGTCTATCTTCCAGGCCAGGAGAATTCCCTGGCAGACAGATTGAGCATGATTCTGCAACCACATGAATGGCAGCTCCATCCCTTAGTGGTTCAAAAGATTTTCTTAAGATGGGGGCTTCCCTCCATAGACCTGTTTGTCAGTCCACTGAACAACCAGCTGCCAAGGTTCTGCTCCAGGCAACCGCATCCTTTGAGAGTAGCAGCAGATGCTTTTCTGATTCCCTAGACTCAGGGCCTGCTCTATGCGTTTCCTCCCACCCCTCTGGTGGCCCGAACACTGTTCAAGATTCTCCGAGACAGAGCCTCAGTCCTCCTGGTGGCTCCCAGGTGGCCAAGACAGCCTTGGTTCCCCCTCCTGCTTCAGCTTGCAGTGGATCTGCCTCTGCCTCTGGGATTGCAACCCGACCTTCTCTCTCAGGATCAGGGCTCCTTGCTGCATCCCAATCTCAAAGCTCTCCATCTGATGGCATGGAGGCTGCAAGGGTAGTGTTGGCTCCCTGGGGCCTGCCTCCCGAGGTTGAGGAAGTCCTAGCCTCCAGGAAACAATCCACTAGGAAGACCTATGCTCTCAAGTGTTAAAGGTTCTCTGTGTGGTGTCAGCTTCGTGCTGAGGATCCTTTCTCCTGTACTGTGTCAGTAGTGCTTCAGTACCTGCTGCACTTGTCCGATCAAGGTCTCAAGTCCAACTCTGTTCGGGTCCACCTCTCTGCTTTGGCAGCTCACCACTCCCTGGTTGAGGGCCATTCCTTGTCTGCACCCTTTGGTGTCTAGGTTTCTCAGGGGCTTGCTTCTGCTCAAGCCTCCCCTACATCCTCCTGCTCCTGACTGGGAGCTAAATGTGGTCTTGCAGCGACTAACTCGCCCACCTTTTGAGCCTATGGCTACTTGCCCTCTGCGCTTCCTTTCCTGGAAGACTCTTTTTCTCATAGCCCTTACTTCGGCTAGGAGAGTGAGTGAGCTTCAAGCCTTGGACTGTGATAGACCTTACACCAGGTTCTATAAAAACAGGGTAGTCCTCAGGACTCACCCTAAGTTCCTTCCTAAGGTTGTCTCCTCTTTCCACCTCAACCAGGAGGTGGTTCTTCCTACTTTTTTCCCTAGGCCTCATGCAAGTCAAGCTGAAACAGTTCTCCATACCTTGGACTGTGTAGGGGGGCCTTATCCTTCTACCTTGAGCGTACGAAAGGTCACAGGAAAGCTTCTCAGCTTTTCCTTTCTTTTGATCCCAATAACTTGGGGAGGCCTGTGTCCAAACGTACCTTGTCCATCTTGGTGGCTGACTGTATCACCTGGGCTTACAAGGCAGCTGACCTTCCTTTGCAGGGTAGGGTCACGGCCCACCGTGTGAGGGCAATGGCTGCATCAGTGGCTCACCTCCGCTCTGTTCCATTGCAAGACATCTGCAGGGCTGCTACTTGGTCTTAAAGCCAGACATTTGCAGCCCACTACTGTCTGGAGAGGGAGTCCCGTAGAGACAGTGCTTTTGGCCAAGCAGTACTCCGGAATCTCTTTGAGGTCTAGGCAACTCCTGCCCTCTGGTTGGGCTACCTGTGGAGGTTGTGTCCTGGAAAAGCCTTTCCTTGCTGCTGAGACTAGAGGGAGTTCTCTTGTTCAGCCTGGGTTCCTGGTAGCCCAGAGCTGGGGAGTCACCCATAAGTGAGGACTGACTTCCTGCTTGGTCCTGGAGAAAGAATAGTTACTCACCTGTAACAGGTGTTCTCCAGGAGCAGCAGGAATCAGTCCTCACTACCCTCCCTCCTCCCCTTGGAGTTGCAGTTGTACATAGTTTAATTTTTTCACATTTTTGTGTGCTGTTCTTAGCTATGTCATTTGACTGAGGTAAGATGGCACCTTTAGGCGGGAAGGGAACCGCGCATGCGTGCCAGTATTCCCAAAGGCTTTCTTGGAAAGCTGGGGAAATGCTCCGCTGGGGCTTCATCGGCATCGATGACACCCATAAGTGAGGACTGATTCCTGCTGCTCCTGGAGAACACCTGTTACAGGTGAGTAACTACTCTTTTGGGACTTAGGGGCTTGTTTACAAAACCGCGGTAGCGGTTTGCGATCGTAATCGGAGCCGCGGCCCCATTGATTTCAATGGGGCCGCGGCTGCGATCGCGATCGCGAACCACTACCGCGGCTTTGTAAACAAGCCCCTTAGTCTCCAAGAGAACTCTATCTAAATGGATAGCACAATGCATATCCTTTACTTATGAGAGTAAGGGTCTTCCTCTTCAAGGGCATGTCACAGCTCATAATGTGAGAGCCATGGCAGCCTATATGGCTAACCTTCACTCTGTGTCTATTGATGACATTTGTCGAGCAACCACCTGGGCTTCGGTACACACCTTTACAGCCCACTGCTGCCTAGATAAAGCCTCCCATCGGGATGCCTTCTTTGGCCAAGCTGTTCTTCAAAATTTCTTTCAGACCTAATTCAACTCCTACCCCCCAACCCTGGTGGGATGCCAGAGATCTATGGGAGGAAGCATGGCCCACCTTACTATAGGTGGCAGCTTCCTGGGGCTATCTCCCTGGCATCTTCAGCTAGGGAGTCCCCATATGTGAAGACTACATTCCTGCTTGTTCCTGGAGATAGCGTAGTTACTCACCTGTAACAGGTGATCTCCGGGAACAGCAGGAATTTAGTCTTCACAACCCACCCACCTCCCCTAGGAGTTCTCTCTATCTCTCTGTCTTTTTCCTCTCTCCCTCTATCCTTTCACTCAGCTACAAACTTAACTGAAGAGGGACAGTTGGAAAGGCGGGAAGGCACGCATGTGCTGAGGGATGCTCCCAAAAGCGTTCTATTGGACGCTGGGGAGCGTTCCCGCACGGGCTCCGTCGGTACCGACGATTCCCATATGTGAAGACTAAATTCCTGCAGTTCCCGAAGATCACCTATTACAGGTGAGTAACTACCCTTTACTCACCTGTAACAGGTGTTTTCCGGGGACAGCAGGAATCGGTCCTTGCAACCCTCCCTCCTCCCCTTGGAGTTGCTCCTTTATCTTCTGTTTTTGCTGTCTTTTAGGTATGTCATCTGACTGAGCAAGATGGCACCCTTGGGCGGGAAGGGGACAACGCTTGCGTGGTGGCATCTTCCAAAGGCTTTCTTTGAAAGCTGTGGGGATGCTTACACGAGGGGTTCCGTCAGTGCCGACGTCACCCATATGTGAGGGCTGATTCCTGCTGTCGCTGGAGAACACCTGTTACAGGTGAGTAACTACGCTTTGTAAGTGATAGAAGATAATGGTAGTATGCTGGAAGGCAGAAGTGGAGCTAGAAGAAGAAAAGGTCAGGAGTTTACAGTATAGAACATGCTAGAGATGGGATAAGCAAGGAGAATTTCTTCTTTATCTGGAACTGCTAACAGTAAGCAGAACTTATGCGCTGTTTTCTAGAGCCAGGACCCACAATGTTCTTTCCAGTGTATAGTGGAATGACCTTCCTATTGACTTGGTCCTGGAGCACTGCTCATCTGATTTAAGAGAGGTCTAGCAAGAAATTCATGCTGGAATCCTTCCATATGCTGACCACTGCAAAGGGCTGCTCCACAAAAAAATATATCAAATACTGTTTCCCAAAAGCAGAAGAGTAGTAATCATGCTGTATCAAGCTCTGGGTGCTTGGATGGAAAAGAAGGAAAAAGAACAGTACAAAGATACAAAATCTAAAAAAAAAAAAAAACCCTGTCTGTGCTGCCTACATGGTCACTTCTGCTCTGATGTTTGATAGAGCGCATTCTCTATTGCCATTCTGAAGTTTCTCCACAGGCAAGCAGTATAGCAGGCTTCATGGTGACAGAGCTCACACTGAAGCGGTGAGTCTAAGGCTTTTTGAGCTTGCTATTATGGTCTGAGCATGAAACAATGAGAACAGAAGTGGTGCTAAAACAAATGAGAATGGATCAGTAGATAATGATACATAAAATACATGCAGTAATAAATAATTGAATGCTTAAAATCATGACCTGGCTAGAGGTGTCAGTCAAGCAAAAAAATGTTTATTTCCAGAGGAAGAGACAGCAACATTAACAATTAATTTTCTGATAGTTCATTCGCCTAATATGTTACTGCATAATGCCTGCTTCAAGGGACTTGATTAGAACGGAGTTGATGTTGTATGAGACAACTAAGACAGACTTACTAATGTCTACCAGGCGGTGGGAACTAGAGGAAGAAGTAAAGGGGCTTTAAGAAACTAAAGCACCCTCCATGCTGCTAAAAAATCTTTCAGGTGTATAATTACCCTCAAAGGGACATTCATAGGTATGATGCCAGTAGGTCACAGTTAGTCTTCAAAAAGTTTGGACTAAGAAGTAATAGTTATGTAAAAATATCAAACTGTGATAAAAATGGAAGAGATAAGAATGATAAATATTTTTGAAAACTATGGGGCATGTTTTAACGCAAATGTTGTCGACAAAGAAGGCATAGTGGTTGAAAAATATGGACTTGGCAACAGAAATGAAGCTGGAGAAAGACTGATAGAATTCTGCAAGACCAACAATCTATTCACCTCAAACACCTTCTTCCAGCAACACAAGCAGCTGCTGTACACATGGACTTCACCCAGTGGATTGTACAAAAATCAAATTGACTTCATCTGCGGAAGTCAATGATGGAAAAGCTCTATAGCATCAACAAAGGCAAAACCTGGAGCTGACTGTGGTATAGATCACCAACTACTAGTATGCAAACTCAAACTCAAGCTAACGTTGAAAACGAGCAAACCACTCATGAATATAGCAAAATATGACCTTGAATATACTACTGGAATTTAAAGACTGCCTGCAAAATCGATTTGCTGCTTTAGATACAAATGACAGAGCTCCAGAAGAGTTATGGAATGACATCAAGAAGGTTGTGTTGGAAGAAAGTGAGACATCTACAAAAGGTGAAAAAGCAAAAACGGCCAAAATGGATGATGGAAGAAACCCTGAAAATTGCCCAGAAATGCAGAGAAGCTAAAGCCAGAGGAGAAAGAAAGACAATCGCAGAACTCATCAGAGATTTCCAATGTGCAGCAAGACAGGACAAGGAAAAGTACTACAATGACACGTGCAAGGAAATAGAAGCAGAAACTTAGCAGAAGAACAAGATCAGCTTTCCTAAAGCTACGAGAGTTAAAGAAAAAAATTCCAGCCTCGAATTGGAATGTTACAAGATGCTCAAGGTTATATGTTGAATGATGCTGAGAAGATCAAGAAAAGGTGGAAAGAATATACAGAGATTTTATATGATAAAGATCAAGTGGAACAGCAGCTGTTTCAACCTGTACCTTATGATCCGGAACCATTGGTGGTGATAGAAGTCGTCGAAGCAGCATTGAAAACCTTATCAAAGAACAAAGCACCAGGCATTGATGGCATTCCCATAGAAGTATTACAGCAATCTGATGCAGCTGTTACCATACTTACAAGACTCTGCCAAGAAATTTGGAAGACATCATGGCTGGCTGACTTGGAAAGATCTGTGTTTATACCAATACTAAAAGGTGATCCAACTGACTGGAAATTATCTCACAGTCGCTCAGATCCCACATGCCAGCAAGATTCTACTGAAGATTATTCAACAGAGACTACAACCATACCTGGAACAAGAGCTACCTGAAGTGCAATCAGGGTTCAGGAAAGGGCGAGGAACGAGAGACGACATTGCGAATGTGAGATGGATCTTTGAAAAGACTAAAGAATACCAAAAGGATATCTATTTGTGCTTTATCAAATACAGCAAGGTTTTTGATTGTGTAAACCATGAGAAACTCTGGGCCACATTAAGAAGCATGGGTATACCAGAACTCCTGATTGTTCTCTTGCACAATCTGTATATTGATCAAGAAGCAACAGTTCAAACGGAACAAGGAGAAACAGAATGGTTTAAAATAAGAAAAGGTCTACAACAAGGCTGCATACTTTCCCCCTACCTGTTTAATTTATATGCAGAACAAATCAGAGAAGCAGGATTGTATGAAGACAGCAGAGGTGTGAAGATTGGTGGAATACTCAACAATCTTCGCTATGCTGATGATACCACATTACTGGCTGAAAGTGAAGATGATCCGAAACATTTGCTTCTCACGATCAAGGAACATAGTCTTAAAATGGGCATGCACCTTAATGTAAAGAAGACAAAGATCATGACAACTGACAAAATCAATAAGTTTATCGTTGGAGAATAAATTGAAATCGTGGACAATTTTATCCTACTTGGATCAACTATCATCAATAAAGAAGCAACAAGCAGTCAAGAAATCTGACGATGCATTGTTCTTGGCAGAATGGTTATGAAAGACCTAGACAAGATTCTCAAGAGCAGAGATGTCTGTCTCCATACAAAGATTTGACTCATTCAAGCCATGGTATTTTCAATAACATCATATGGATGCGAAAGCTGGACAGTGAAAAAGATAGGAAGAAAATTGATGCCTTTGAATTATGGTGCTGGCGGTGAATACTGCGTATACCATGGACTGCCCGAAATACAAACCAGTCAGTACTAGAGGAGATCAAACCTAAGCTTTCTTTAGAAGCTCAGATGACAAGACTTTGACTTTCATACTTTGGCTACATCATGCAAAGAGAGAGATTAGAGAGAGACATCATGCTTGGCAAGATAGGTCAACGCAAAAGAGGAAGGCCAACAATGAGATGGATCAATAAAATAACAGTAGCTATGAGTGCCAGTCTGTCGTCAATGAGCCGCCTGACTGAAGACCAAACACAATTTAGGAGAACTATCCAGAGGGTGGTTATGAGTCGACACCGACTCGATGGCACTTAGCAACAATATCCCCCTTGTCTCTCTTTAGAGTGCAAGTCTTTTCTCATATTTTTTATTTATTTTATTTGGTATACATTTGTAAGCCGCCACTTCCAGCGATCAGCAGCGGACCAATGGTGTAAAGTACAAGGGAGTAAAGTATAGAATCTGAAATATAGATACATTATGATTGTCTTCTGGCACGGGCCCCATATCTTGATTACCTTCCACTAAACCATTTTTTAAGTCTTTTTTTTTTTTTTTTATATCCTTTGTAAGGTACGGTCTCCAAAACTCAACACAATACTCCAAGTGAGGCTTCATCAATGACCTGTATAGTAACATTAATACCTCCTCCTTCCTGCTGGTTATTCCTCTCTGTATGCAGCCTAGCATCCTTCTGGCTTTAGCTACCACTTTGTCACAATGCTGAATTTTGTACAAACTGTAAAGTTCTCAATGAATTAATAGGTATTCCCAGTAAACACACATTATGATAATCTAAGCCTAATAGGTCCAGAGCCTGTAAAACCATTTGAAAATCATGCTTAGCCTAATAAAAACAGAGTTTTGGCGATAAAGCTAACTGAAAAAATCTGAGTGAGCAACAAGTCAACTACAGTTGTAGTCAACATTGGCACCCTTGCATTTTAGGTTTGTTGTATACAATATCTTGAGAAGTTATTGGAAATATTCCAACTGTATGTCATAATATTTTCAGTAGTATGTTCAAAGGTATACAACAAAAAAAAGCTGTCTGTGCAACGTAGATGTAGTAGTTTCTGAGAAAAAACAAAAAAACAAAATATGACCAGGACAGTATTAATGGCACCTTTCACTAATATTTGGTTGCAGAACCCTTGGCAGTGATAACAGCCTCCACATGTTTCTTGTAGCCATCTATACCTTTCGTACATCTGTCTGCTGGTACTTTCTACCACTCTTTAACTGTGATTTGTTCCATTTCATGAATGCTTCCAGGATTCCTTTTACCAATGGCAGATTTCAGCTCTTTCCAGAGGTTTTCAATTGCATTGACATCAGGACTCATTTCTGGCCAGTTTAAAACAGTCCATTTCTGCCTTTTTAAACATTCTTTTGTACTTTTGGATGTATATTTTGATTCTCCAGGACCAAGCAGGAAGTCAGTCCTCACTTATGGGTGACATTGACGCCGATGGAGCCCCCGTGTGGAGCATTTCCCCAGCTTTCTAAGAAAGCCTTTGGGAATACTGCACGCATGCGCAGTCCCCTTCCTGCCTAAAGGTGCCATCTTGCTCAGTCTTTCTTTTTCCATGGAGCCCTTCGGACGTCTGTCCTTGTCACCCGGAAAAGTTGACGTTTTTTCTGCGAATATTTCGTTTTTTCTCCGGTTCGACGCCGGTTCCCCTTCCCGCCGGGTTCAGTACACCGGTATCGAGCCCGTCTTCTATTTTTCAGTTTTTGCCCTTCGTGGCTGGCGTTCGCGCCCTTTTTTGCCTTTTACTTGGAAAGCCGGTCCTTTGACCTCGCGGGGGCCCTTTTTTCCTCGATGGCTTCCAGTGGTTTCAAAAAGTGTGATCTGTGCAAGAAACTGATGTCTCTCACTGACACACACGACTGCTGCCTTCGGTGCCTCGGCCCAGATCATGATCCTAAGATCTGTGGCCCGTGTGGTAAGATGTCCACTAAGGCACTTCGAAGCCGTCAGCATCAGAAGGAGAGGATTTTCTCAGACTCTGCCTCTGGCCGCGCCCGGACCTCGTCTGAGGCCTCGACATCTCGGGAGTCTGATCCCGAGCATCGCCGAGGGTCCTCGGACAGGGGGGTCCCCCGATCGGAGCGTAAGAGGAAGAAACGGCTCGTGAGGGCGGCATCGGAAGAGGTCCCTGGTTCCTTGAGGGCCAGGTCTAAGACCCCCGACCGCCGCCCCGGGCCCTTGGAACAGGAGAAGCCGTCCAAAATGCCTCGCATGGAGCCGGAGACTGTCGGGCACGTAAGTCCTGTAGTCCTCGTGGACTCTCCCCCGAGGGAGCTGACGTCGGGCCCGGCACCGCCGGGGCCCGAGTCGGTTGCTGCTGAGTCTTCTGAGCTTGGACTCAGGCTGACAGCCTTGGAGTGCAGACTGTCTGCCTTCATGGATCAGCAGCGGGTACTGATGGCCAGCCTCGCTGGTGCATCTGCCCCGACCACCGGGACGCCGATACTTGAGACCATGAAGGCTCGAAGTCGTCCTCGGTCATGGTCACCCTCGACCTCCCGCTCGGAACCGAGGGCGTCGACACCGGTGCCTTCGGTTTCGGGGCGGGTGCCACCGAGACCTGCGCGGTCGGAGCCCCCCGACTCCTCTTCGGATGAGTCCACATGGGAGACGGAGGACGAGGAGTCCCCCGACACTTTTCGGACTCGGAGCGTCCCTTCGGACTCACCGCAGTCCGAGCCTCGGAGTAGGTCCCCACCGGAGGACACCAGGTTCTCGGAGTTCGTCAGGGACATGGCCAAGGCATTGGCGTTTCCCATGGACCCCGAGGAGGAGCCTCGAGCTGAGGAGCTTGAGGCCCTCCAGTATGACTCTCCTCCGAAGGAGGCCTTTACTGTGCCTGTCCCTCCGATGCTGGAACGGCTCCTCTTCCGGATGTGGGAGGCACCGGCCTCGGCGCCGGTCTTGAGCAAGCGGGTCGATTCCATCTATCGACTCTGTAAGAGCCCTGGATTCCAGAAGGCGCAGCTGCCGCACCATTCCATGGTGGTGGAATCGGCCATGCATCGTCTGAAAAGCCAGAAGATGCACTCTGCGGTGCCTTCCGGCAGGGAAGCCCGGAACCTGGATGCTTTCGGCAGAAAGTGCTTCCAGGGCTCGATGCTTGCTTGCTGTGTCCAGTCCTACCAGCTCTACATGGGCATGTACTTATGAGACCTGGCAAAAGAGATTGCCTGGTTCTCTGCTGGCCTCTCCAGGGAACCTTTGCAGAGGTTCCAGACTTTGTCCTCAGGAGTCCGGGACTGCTCAAAGTTCATGTCCCGAGCGGCCTACGATGGCTTCGAGGCTTTGGCTCGTGTAGCAGCAGCCGGCATCGGGGCCCGACCCCAGGCATGGCTGCAGTCATCAGACCTCGAGTCCTGGGTGCAGGACAAGTTGGTCGATGTCCCTTGCCGAGGTGAAAACCTTTTTGGCAAACCGATGGCCGAGAAGGCAGCTGAGCTTGAAACTGAGCACCTGACTAGGACAAGGCTGTCCAGAAAAACCTCTGCCCCTTCTCACAAAAAGAAGGGCTCAGGTAAAAAGCCCTTTTACCCGAGAAAGGTGCCTGCCTACAAACCTTTCCCTCAGTACCAGGCCTCCCCAGCTCCCCAGCAAGGTCAGCAGGCCAAGGGGCAGGGACGTGGGCCCCGTAGGCAGAAGACCCCCAAGCTTCCGGCTCCTGCTCCTGCTACGCAGGGAGGGGGGTTTTGACTCCCACAGCATAGCCTTTCCACCTCTGCTGCCCCATTCCTGCACAGCAGGTCGTCTAGCCCTGTTTGCCCACAGGTGGCCACCCATTACAGGGGATGTTTGGGTATTGAGCAATAGTGCACAGAGGCTATATGCTCCATTTCCAGCAGTTGCCCCCTGTCTACTTCCCAGGAGAGCCTCTAAGACCTCCTTTACACACAGACCTCCTCCTTCAAGAACTTCAAGGTCTGCTTCTGGACAAGGCGGTGGAGCCTGTACCTCCTCGCCTGCAGGGGCTCGGTTTTTACTCCAGGTACTTCCTCGTACCAAAGAGAATTGGTGGCCTAAGGCCTATTCTGGACCTCGGAGAAAGAAAAGTTCAAGATGCTTACTCTTGGAACACTTCTGCCCTACCTCCAGCAGGGAGATTGGCTATGCTCCTTAGATCTCATGGATGCGTATACTCACATCCTCATTCATCCAGACCACAGAAAGTACCTCAGGTTCATTGTGGGAGGAAACCATTACCAGTACAGAGTACTACCTTTTGGCCTAACCTCCGCCCCAAGGGTCTTTACCAAGTGCTTGGCTGTTGTGGCGGCCTACTTGAGGACTCAAGGTGTTTTTGTCTTCCCCTATCTGGACGACTGGCTCATCAGGGGTCAGACTTACCAGGAGGCCAGACAGGCCACCTTTCGAACTGTGTCACTCCTTCAACACGTAGGCTTTGTCATAAACTTCGCAAAGTCCACTTTGCTCCCCTCCCAGAACCTTGAGTTTATAAGGGTGCGCCTGGACTCTCTACTAGCAAGGGCTTACTTGCCAGCAGACAGGGCGCAAAGACTCATGGAGTTGGCCTCCCATTTTCTCAGCATGCCAAGGGTTTCTGCCAGACTCTGTCTACAGCTCCTAGGCCACATGGCATCGACAGTACATGTGACCCCCAATGTCTGCCTCCACATGAGGCCCATACAGTGGTGCCTCAGAACTCGGTGGAAGCAGGCCTCAGGGAGTCTAGCAGACAAAGTAAGGGTATCCAAACCCTTCCTGAATTCCCTGCAGTGGTGGCTACACCCACCCAACTTGCTTCTGGGAGTGCCTTTTCAGGTGCCTGTCCCCACAGTGGTGGTGACGACAGATGCCTCCTTGCAGGGCTGGGGTGCGCATTGTCTGGGAAAGTGCACTCAAGGCCTGTGATCTCCATGGGATGCCATGCAACAGATCAACCTACTAGAGCTTCGGGCTATCCGGTTAGCCCTCAAGACCTTTGCTCACACTTTGGCTCATCAGTCTGTTCTGGTCCAGACGGACAATCAAGTGGCCATGATTTATGTGTATAAACAGGGGGACACTTGGTCCAGGCCCCTATGTCAGGAGGCACAAGCCCTGTGTTCCTTTGCGCTCAAGCACAACATGTTCCTCAAAGCTGTGTATCTCCCTGGCCAGGAGAACTTCCTGGCGGACAGGTTAAGCAGGATGCTGCAGCCCCACGAGTGGCAGCTACACTCATTGGTGGTTCAAAAGATTTTCCTGAAATGGGGACGTCCAACCATGGATCTCTTTGCCAGTCCCCTGAATCACCAGCTCCCAAGGTTCTGTTCCAGGCAACCGTACCCCCTGAGGTTAGCAGCGGTTGCCTTCCTGATTTCTTGGTCCCAAGGCCTCCTATATGCATTTCCTCCCACGCATCTGGTGGCCTGAACATTGTTCAAGATTCTCAGGGACAAGGCCTCGGTACTTCTGGTAGCTCCCAGGTGGCCAAGGCAGTCCTGGTTTCCACTTCTGCTTCAATTAGCAGTGGACACGCCACTATCTCTAGGGGTGCAGCCTGATCTTCTCTCTCAGGATCAGGGTTCCCTTCTGCACCCCAATCTCAAATCTCTCCATTTGATGGCCTGGAGGCTGCAAGGGTAGTGTTGGCTCCCTGGGGCTTGACTCAGGAAGTGGAAGAGGTGGTCTCGGCCTCTAGAAAGCAATCCACCAGGAAAACCTATGCCCTGAAGTGGAGAAGGTTCTCCTTGTGGTGTCAGGAACGCAAGGAAGATCCTTTCGCCTGTACTGTGCCGGTAGTGCTTCAGTATCTGCTGCACTTGTCCAATCAGGGCCTTAAGTCCAATTCTGTTCGGGTCCACCTCTCTTCTCTGGCAGCTCACCACTCTCTGGTGGAAGGACACTCTTTGACGGTTCACCCCTTGGTGTTCAGATTTCTCAGGGGCTTGCTATTGCTCAAGGCTCCTCTCCGTCCACCGGCCCCTGAGTGGGAGTTGAATATGGTCTTGCAGCAACTGACTCGCTCACCTTTTGAGCCGATGGCTACCTGTCCTCTCCGCTTCCTTTCTTGGAAGACTGTATTCCTTGTGGCCCTGACCTCAGCCAAACGAGTGAGTGAGCTTCAAGCCCTGGTCTGTGACAGGCCTTATACTCGCTTCTATAGGAACAGGGTAGTCCTTAGGACTCATCCTAAGTTCCTCCCAAAGGTTGTCTCCTCTTTCCATCTCAACCAGGAGGTGGTTCTTCCAACGTTCTTCTCTAGGCCCCATGCCAGCCGGGCTGAAACAGTCCTGCATACCCTGGACTGTAGGAGGGCCTTATCCTTCTACCTTGAGCGTACTGTCATAGAGCAGGAGCTAATAAAAGTGAGGACATAGGAAAAGAAGCTGTCTGTCCCAAAACAAATGAGGTGCAGAGAATGCAATTGCCTAGAAAAACAGCTAGAGGGAGCAGGCGTGCACTTACAGAGGCTGAGTGGACACACCTAGCTAATCAGCAGCACTTGAGAACTAGCCCGGGAAGCTCAAAGGCAGAAGACCTTTATAAGTGAGAGGCTGGAGACAGAAGGCAGAGCAGCACCGGAGAGCAGAGCACTGCTGAGAAAAGGAGCAGTGGAACCAAGACTAGTGGCACAGCTGCAGGAACTAGAAGAGAACCAGAGTTCCCAAAGAAAGACAGACGGAGGAGAGTCAGTCCTGTGGAATTCATATTAGCCAGAAACGCCAAAGGTAAAGAGCTAAGAAGCAGGAAGCCAGGCTTGGAGAGAGGCCTACGCTTGCCAGAAAGCCCAGAGACCAGATTGAAAGGTACCAGAAGCTTTCAAGAGAAAGATTGCCAGAGAGACTGGGTTCTAAGGGAAATACCTGAGGAGGACACTTCCAGCTATGCCTATTACAGGAAACCAAGGTATGATGATTCTTTATTCATGAAGACAGGCTCAGCTGCTAGAAGCCCTTATAAAACAGATGCCCAGTTTAAAAGAAGAGAAAGCAGGCCAGTGCTTCACCAGCCAAGATATAGAGGCAATAAAAGAGGCCATGCTCATTTAAGAACCTTAGAACAACTGTATGGAAAACAAGGGAACAGCAATAGGGACTGGCCAGTGATAATAGCCAGAGAAAGCCCCAGCTCAGGAGAAGATAATAGTGATTTAGAACCGATGCAAGTGGAGCTTATAGACCCTATTCCCTCATCGCAGGAGGAATTGATGGATTGTTCCATGTGTGTTGTGGGTAGTTTGAAAGCACTGCCGGAACTGTGAGCCATACAGATATTACCTTAAGAAGTTTTTATATTTGTGCTGAATGAAAAAAGAATGTTCAGACATGTAATTTACTCCAATGTTGAAAAAATCCTTGGTTAATTTCCTTTCTACAACTGTGAAGATTATAACAGTTTACTTTGTACCTTGAGTTTGGTTTATGCCTGAAAAGAAGGACGTTCTTTAATTTTTGTAGCCCAGCTAATCTTTTTGTGAAAAGGGAAATAAAAGCCTTATTCTCCCTCCATTTGGCTTCATGACTTATTTGCACCAGGAGCAGGACTACATAGACAAGGTTGCACCTGGCCTTAAAAGACCCTCCTCTCCTAAAATTAACTGTATGCCCAACCTTCCCCGTTCAGCCACCGGCTACCAGGGGGAGGTTGGCGACAGTACGCAGGGGCATAGGAGGGCTATTACTTCGTATCTTTTGACCCTAATAACTTGGGGTTACCTGTCTCCAAGCGTACCTTGTCCATCTGGGTGGCTGACTTTATCACCTGAGCTTACAGGGCAGCTGACCTTCCCTTGCAGGGTCGGGTCACAGCCCACCGTTTCAGGGCAATGGCTGCCTCAGTGGCTCATCTCCGCTCTGTACCGTTGTCAGACATCTGCAGGGCTGCAACTTGGTCCTCAAGCCAGACTTTTGCGGCCCATTACTGCCTGGAGAGGGAGTCCCGTAGGGACAGTGCTTTTGGTCAGGCAGTGCTCCGGAATCTCTTTGAGGTTTAGGCAACTCCTACTCTCCAGCCCTCTGGTTGGGCTACCGGTGGGGGTATGTTTCAGTGAAATCCTTTCTCTGATGCTGCGGCTAGAGGGAGCTCATTTTTCAGCTCTTGGTCCCCGGTAGCCTGAAGCTGGGGAGTCCCATAAGTGAGGACTGACTTCCTGCTTGGTCCTGGAGAAAGAGTAGTTACTCACCTGTAACAGGTGTTCTCCAGGAGCAGCAGGAATCAGTCCTCACAACCCTCCCTTCTCCCCTGGGAGTTGCAGTTGTACATAGTTCATTTTTACATTTTTTGTGCGGTCTTTTAGCTATGTCATCTGACTGAGCAAGATGGCACCTTTAGGCGGGAAGGGGACCGCGCATGCGTGCAGTATTCCCAAAGGCTTTCTTTGAAAGCTGGGGAAATGCTCCACACGGGGGCTCCATCGGCGTCGATGTCACCCATAAGTGAGGACTGATTCCTGCTGCTCATGGAGAACACCTGTTACAGGTGAGCAACTACTCTGTCATTGTACTGCCGGAGGACCTATGACTTTCAAACCAGACCTAGTTTTCTGACACAAGGTAGCACATTTTGCTCCAAAATACCTTGATAGTCCTCTGACTTAATGATTCTTTTAATATGTTCCAGGCCTCCATTTCCCGAGGCAGCAAAACAGCCCCACAACACTATGGAACCTCCACCATATTTATCTGTAGGAATGGTGGGGGTTTTTTTCTTTATAAACTTCAGTTTAAGTTTAAAACCCAGCAGAGAGCTTTCACTTTAAATTCAGAACCTAGCAGAGGGCTTTCAGTTAAATTTAAAGCCCATCAGTGATCTTCTAGTTTAAATTTAATAGTCAGGGCCTAGTATCACAAAGAGCTTTAATTTAAATCAAATCAGAGTATAACTTAGCATAAAAGGAAAAACAGGGTCAGTATTCTTTGAGTAATAAATTGTTTCTAGAGACCTTTATAAAGAGGCCGCTTAGATATGGGGCAAGAGACCTCTGAAATTGTTTTAAATAAGTGTTAAAGCCAAGTGACACACAAAAGGGGCATTTTGAAAGACTCCCTCTATCCAAGCAAGAATTGTGTGAATCACCCAGGAAATTGGGCACAGATTACCTTAGAAGCACAGGGCAGGGTACTGTGTAGCAGCCAGCTTTTAATAGGTCATCTTTCCCTCCCTCCCCAACTCCCACCCACCCACCCCTGGGATAATTGTAGCTTTATAGGTGCTTAGACCTCTTAGGGCAGAGGTTCCCAACTCCAGTCCTGGAGGACCAAACACCATTCAGGTTTTCAGGCTGTCCCTAATAAATATTCATGAGATGCAGTTGCATGCACTGCCCCCATTGTATTCAAATGTATCTCATGCATCCAGGACTGGAGTTGGGAACCTCTGTCTTAGGGGAAAGGAGGTGCCATATTCACTTTCAGGTGCAGCTGTTTATCCTCATCAGTCATACAGTAAGGACCTGAGATTAATTAAGCTTGAGATGAGCAAGGTCCATTAAATGAATTAGGTATAGTTTTATTAGTATAAGGACCCCAGCATACCTAAGTAAGAAAAGTGTAAGGAAGTCCAAAAATCTGCCAGCGTGGTTTAAAGGTGAGGTCAGAGAGGCTGCTGTTTCCAAAAAAAAAAAAAACATCTTTCAGGAAATGGAAAAAAAAGCCAAATGACAAAAACTGGAAACATAAGCACTGGCAAGTTAAATGCAAGGCATTGATAAAGCAGGCAAAGAGAGAATTTGAGAAGAAGCTTGCTGTGGAAGCAAAAACGCGTAGTAGACTTAAGTACATTTTTAGCAAAAAACCTGTGAGAGAGTCAGACCATTAGATGATAGAAGGGTAAAAGGGGCACTAAGAGGGGACAAGGCCATAGCGGAGAGACCGAATGAATTCTTTGCTTCGGTCTGAATTGATGAAGATGTAAGAATGTTGCCCATGATCAAAATGATATTTAAAGGTCATTCCACTGAAGAATTGAAAAAAATATCAATACACCGAGAAGATGTATTACAACTATTTGATAAACTGAAAAGTAGCAAATCACGTGGATTGGATGTATACATCCAAGGGTGTATAAGAACTGAAATATGAGATTGCAGACGTACTATTAGTAATCTGAACTATCATTAAAATCATCTGTAATACCTGAAGATTGAAGGATGGCTAATGTTAACGCCAATTTTTAAAAAGGGTTCCAGGGGTGATCTGGGAAATTACAGACCGGTGAGCCTGACGTCAGAACCAGGATAAATGGTAGAAACAATTATAAAGAGCAAAATTTCTGAACGTGGAGATAGTCATGGTTTAATGGGAGACAACCAATATGGCTTTAGCCAAGGAAGGTCTTGTCTTAATAATCACATGGGTTTTTTTGAAGGTGTGACTAAAGAGGTAGGCAAAGGTGAATTGGTTTATAAGTGTATCTGGATTTTCAGAAAGCTTTTGACAAGGTCCCTCATGAGAGACTCTTGGCGAAATTAAAAAATTATGGGATAGGAGGTAGTGTACTATTGTGGATTAGGAATTGGTTAAAAGATAGAAAGCAGAGGGTAGGGCTAAATGGCCAATTTTCCCAATGGAGAAAGGTGAATAGTGGAGTACCCCAGGGATCTGTGCCGAGTCTGCTGCTTTTTAACATATTCGTAAATGATCTGGAAATGGGATTGAGTGAAGTGATCAAATTTGCAGATGACACAAAATCATTCAGAGTTGTTAAAACCCATGAGGATTGTGAAAAATTGCAAGAGGACCTTGATAAATTGGAAAACTGGGCATCCAAATGGCAGATGAAGTTTAATGTGGACAAGTGCAGTTATGCACCTAGGAAAGAACAACCCAAACTATGATTTCAGGATGCAAGGTTCCACATTAGGAACCACCACTCAGGAAAAAGATTTAGGCGTCATTGTGGATAATATGTTGAAACCCTCCGCCCAGTGTGCAGCGACGGCCAAGAAAGCAAATATAAAATGCTAGGTATCATAAGGAAAGGAATGGAAAATAAAACAAAGGATATTATGCCTCTGTATCGTTCTATGGTGCGACCGCACCTTGAATATTGTGTGCAATTCTGGTCGCCGTATCATAAAAAGGATATAACGTTATTAGAAAAGGTACAGAGAAGAGCCACCAAAATGGTAAATGGGATGGAACAATACCCCTATGAATAGTGGCTAAAGAGGTTAGGGCTCTTCAACCTGGAAAAGAGACGGCTGAGGGGAGATATGATAGAGATCTATAAATTAATGAATGGAGTAGAACCGTAAACATAGATCGAATGATTACGCCTTCAAAATATAGAAAATCCAGGGAACAAGCAATGAAGCTACTTTGTAACCTATTTAAAACTAAGAGAAAATATTTTTTCACTCAACGTGTAATCAAACTCTAGAATTCGTTATCGGAGGATGTAGTAAAAGCTATTAGTGTATCTGGGTTTAAAAAAGGTTTGGACAAGTTCCTGGAGGAAAGGTCCATAAACCATTATTGAAGGGAACCCAGGAAATCCACTGCTTGCCCCATTACAAGCATTGTGGAACCTGTGTAGTTTGCGGAAACTACTAGGTACTTGTGACCTAGATTGGCCGCTTTTGGATACAGGATACTAAGTTTGATGGACCTTGGTCTGACCCAATAATGCATATCTTATGTTAAACTAGAAAAAAAAACCCTATTCAGAGTGCGATAACACAAAAAATTGAACTCTGAACCACAATCAGATGAAAGAACCCTCACTTTTTGTCGGAGTATAGCAGAACCCAAGAGTGGGGAAATTTTTTAAAAAACACCCTCGCCGTTGCTACTCCCTTTTAATCGTTAAAAAAGTAAACCGTGAATAAATTGTAAAGTACTTAGCTTGCTATAAACGTGAAGCTCCTTTTATCTCCCAAACCATGATGTGTAATAGAGTCTGCCTTAAGATGCCGTTTTCACCACAATATCTGGGAATATGCGATGTGGCACGTTTCGGGTCTGAGAAAACCTTTTGACCCTGCTTTTTAAACTTCAGAAACTTGAGCAATGTTGGATCTTCAACTTACAAACAGTTTCCCCTCGGGGACTTAATGCCTCTTTGGAGTGGCATACCATAATTTAACTCTAGGGTCCTATCAGAGCATGGGGTTCCCTTACCTCATAGGGTTCTTCCCTCCTGATTGGCTGGTAAACCTGCTTCAAGCCTATTGGTTTAGATATTTTCTTTAACAGCTGGTTAGTCACGTGAAAAGCGGGATATAAATGCAGTTAAATAAATAAGTAAAAAATACGTCAGACGCGGATCCCCTATAAAACCTACAAAGTGGTTTCTCATGCTGATGATTCTGCCCTTCAAAGCTATCGACTACAATTTTTTCATGAGCCTGATGCAGGGTCAAAACGTTTTCTGAATCCCGAAACGTGCCACGTCACATATTCCCAGATATTGTGGTGAAAACAGCAGCTTAAGGCAGACTCTATTACACAGCATGGTTTGGGAGATAAAAGAAGCTTCACGTTTATAGCAAGCTAAGTGCTTTACAATTTATTCACGGTTTACTTTTTTAATGATTAAAAGGGAGTAGCAACGGCGAGGTTGTGGTTTTAAAAATTTCCCCACTCTTGGGTTCTGCTATACTCCAACAAAAAGTGAGGGTTCTTTCATCTGATTGTGGTTCAGAGTTCAATTTTTTGTGATATCTTATGTTAAACCGATGACTGAGAAAACCGCAGAATTGAATACTGAACAGGTCACCATGAACAGCCTCTCAAGAGAGACTGCTGATCCTTCCCGATAGGCCTTGGGGGGGGGGGGGGGAGTCCTACCCGAAGGGGAAAAAAAAAAGCTTAAGGCACTTATATTCCATACCAACCGCCTCTGCAGGCACAGCAAGCAACATCTGCCTAAAGTTCCAAATCCCCTGTCAGTGCCCTAGCCACAGCCAGGGGGCGGGGGTATTGACTCCCAGGCCTATGCCCTTCTTTGCCTTTCATTCCCAGTTCCACAAGCACATTAGGGAGCATCTCACATCATTTGCCCATCGTTGTCCCAGTATAACCACAGACTTTGTAGAGCTACCTCCTACACTTCGATCAGGTCCCCCTCCCCCTGCTTTCCAGTGGCATATTCTTTGGAACCTTACTATCAAACTTCTTCAGCAAGAGCTCAAGGCTGTTTTAAGAGTGAATAGTGGAGGTTGTTCCACTGTCTCAAATGGGAAAAGGATTCTACTCCTGTTACTTCCTGGTTCCAAAGATAACCAGTGAATTATGTCCTATTCTGGATCTCCGTAATCTCAATCACTTTCTAGTGTGTGAGAAGTTCAAGATGGTATCACTTGGAACGTTGCTGCCCTACCTCCAGCAGGAATTGTCTATGCTCCATAGATCTAAAAAATGCCTATACCCACATCCTCATTCACCCTCTGCGCCAGCAGTACCTCTACTTCATCATGAGCAGACATCACTATCAATACAGCATTCTCCCTTTTGTACTGGCGTCCGCCCTAAGGATTTTCACAAAACGTCTGGTGGTCGTCACTGCTTATCTTCGGATGCAGGGCATCTTCTTCTTCCCCATCTGGATGACTGGTTGATCAGAGATGGGATGCCGGATGAGGTCTGTCTTTCTGCACAACACTTCCAAGTGCTAGAGCACCTGGGTTTTGTCAATCAACTAACCAAAGTATCACTTGCAACCCACTCAGCACTTCGAATTCAAGGAGCTCTCCTCGATACCACTGTAGCCAGAGCCTGCCTTCCATCAGACTGGACCCAGTGCCTCGTCGCTCTGGCCCAGGACTTCCAATGTTGCTCAGTGATCTCAGCTTGCCAAATGCTCCACCTCCTGGGCCATATGGTCACCACAGAAGACGTAAGTCCATTTTCCTGGCTTACATGCGACAGGCGCAGTGGACACACTTTACACAGTGGTGTCAAGCAATGGACCATCTCACAGACCACATCAGGGTGACTTTGCCTCTGAAAGACTCCCTTTCCTGGTGGAAGCAGCCATCTTGTCTTCTAGTGGGACTTCCTTTCCAGCCATGGTGCAGCAGTGGATGCTGACCACGGATTCCTCCAAACTGGGCTGGGGAGTCCATCTCGATGGCCTGCATGCCCAGGGTCTCTGTACGATGGGGAAGATTTATCAGATAAACGCCCTCGAGCTCAGGGTGGTAGTGAATGCCCTTCAAGTCTTCCAGCAACAGCTGTCCAACCAGGTAGTACTCATCCAGATGGACAACAAGATGGCAGTGTTCAACATCAACAAGCAGGGCAGCACGGACTCATACCACTTCTTTTGGGAGGCCATTTGACTCTGGAGATTTGCCAGCATGCCCAGCATGCATCTCTAGGCGGCCTACCTCCCAGGACAGGACAGCACATTGGTGGACAGGCAAAATTCCTCACACTTCGTCAGAAAAAAAAATCACCAAAAAGTTGCAAATTCTGAACGATGTGCAGAGTTTCAGCAGGAGTAAAATGTGTGGCCATCTTGAGTCGTCTTCATTCATGGACCTGTGTGGACACAACTCTCTCCTCATTCTTATGTTTTTCTAAGTTCTTTTTTCCTCTTTTTTTTCTTTTCTTTCTCCAGGGAACAAGCAGGAATCAGTCTTTACATATGGGTGATGTCTGCACTGATTGAGCATGGCGCATGAACATTCGCCAGCATCTAATAGGAATGCTTATGGGAGTGTTCCTCCATGCAACCGTGGCTGCCTTCCCTCCTGGTCTCCTCAGTCTTTTTTCTGCTGAGCCATCGGGACCTTGTCCCTGTCAGCTGCGTCTAGAGACTTCAATATATTTTTTGCAAGTACTGTCAAAGTACTTATGTTGCCTTCCTGTCGTCTGACTCTACTCCCCGTTGATTCTGGTTCCCTTTATAAATTTTATTTTGCATAATTTTTACTTCATTTTCATTTTTTCTCACAAACTTTGTTTGAGACCTATGGCCTCATCAGTTCGATTTTGCCTCTGTAGTATTCCCTAAGATGGAGAAGCCCCAGAGTGGTTTCAAAAAATGCTCCAAGTGTTCCAGCACAATTTTTATCACCGAAGAACATTCTTGGTGACTAAAATATTTAGGCCCAGACCACGATGTTGATTCTTGTTCCACATGACTTCTTGAGGTAGAAAGAACTGGGACAAACAGAAGGCTAATCTGTTTCCTACAGACTTGGCTCCTTCTGTGCACTCCTCAGGGGCGTCGACTCCTTCAAAGTCTTCCCATGCATCCAAGTCCTCACCAGCAAAGGAGAAGCATCGCTTGGAGTTATCAGTGCTTAAGAGAAGACATCGGCTTCGGCATAGAGGTTCTAGACTTCCAGGTTGGTGTCTGCTTCAGACACCGAGCATCGGCACCGTCAAGCATCGCATTCCAATGCAGACTGTCCATCGAAGAAACCCCAGCGGGAGATGTCGCCCTCCAAAACCACACAGGGGTTCAGGAATGCCCCTGAGGGCCAGTCCTTGCTGGATCCCCCGATACTGGCATCAGGAGTTATGTCCCACAGAGCTATGTCTGGAGCCACTCTTTTCCCGGAACAGTCATTGAATGACCATGTCATTGCCATCAAGTGCAGCATCGCTAAGCTCTTAGCTGCAGTAGCGCCGATGGCATTGAGCGCTCCGAAGCTGGCACTGGTTTTGCCGATGCCAACGACAGCCACAGAGCTCAGCAGGCTTACGCACGCATCCCCCTGCTTCGTATAGCTCCATGGAGCAGCAGATACCAAGGCCCTCAGCACCACCATGTCCGATACCTTCTACATCAAAAAAACGAAGCTCTCAGCTGCAAAGATATCTAAAATTCTCCAGGAACAAGCAGGAAGTCAGTCCTCACTTATGGGTGAAGTCGGCACCGACGGAGCCCACATGGAGCAATTCCCCAGCTTTCAAAGAAAGCCTCTGGGATTGCTGTCACGCATGCATGGTTCTCTTTCCTCCCAAAGGTGCCATCTTGCTCAGTCTCCCTTTTTCCGCAGAGGCCTTCGGACGCACGTCCTTGGCCTTCGGACGCACGTCCTTGGCCTTCGGACGCACGTCCTTGGCCTTCGGACGCACGTCCTTGGCCTTCGGACGCACGTCCTTGGCCTTCGGACGCACGTCCTTGGCCTTCGGACGCACGTCCTTGGCCTTCGGACGCACGTCCTTGGCCTTCGGAAAAAGTGTTTCATTTTTTACCTCTGGCCTTTCTGGTAGCACTGGTTCTCTACCCGTCCTCCCCTGCTCTGTTTTTCCCTTGAGCGAGGGAACATCTTTTCTCCAGGACCAAGCAGGAAGTCAGCCCTCACATATGGGTGACATCGACGTCAATGGAGCCCCCATGCGGAGCATTTCCCCTGCTTTCTAAGAAAGCCTTTGGGAATACACCCATGCATGCGCGGTCCCCTTCCCGCCCAAAGGTGCCATCTTGCTCAGTCTTTCTTTTTCTGTGGAGCCCAACGGACGTGAGTCCATGTCACCCGGAAAAGTTTGATTTTTTTCTGGGATTTTCGCTCTCTTTGGTTCGACGCCGGTTCCCCTTCTCGCCTGGGTTCGGTACGTCGGTATCGACCCGATCTCTATTTTTTGGGTTTTTGCCCTTCGTGGCACGCGTTCACGCTCTTTTTCTTTTTTCCCTGGAGGGCTGGTCTTTTGACCTCGCCGGGGCCCTTTTTTCCCCGATGGCCTCTAGTGATTTTAAAAATTGTGATCGTTGTAAGAAGCTCATGTCTCTTACCGACACACACGACTGCTGCCTGCGTTGCCTCAGGCAGGACCATGATCCCAAGGTCTGTGTCCCATGTGGAAAGATGTCCACTAAGGCACTCAGAAGCCGGCAGCATCAGAAGGAGGGAATTTTTTCTGACTCTGTCTCCGGTCGAGTTCGGACCTCATCAGAGGCCTTGACGTCTCGGGAGTCTGACCCCGAGCTTCGCCGGGGTTCCTCTGAAAGGGGGTCCCCCAGTCGGGAGCATAAGAGAAAGAGAAAGCTCATGAGGGCGGCGTCGGAGGATGCCCCTGGTTCCTCGAGGACCAGGTCTCGGACCCCTGACCGCCGCCCCGGGCCTTTGGAGCTGGAGAAGCCAACTAAGGTGTCTCGTGTAGAGCCGGAGTCCGTCGAGCACGTAAGTCCTGTTGTCCTCGAGGACACTCCTCCCAGGGAGCCAACGTCGGACCCGGCACCGCCGGGGCCCGAGTCAATGGCTGCTGAGTCTCCTGAGCTTGGACTCAGGCTGATAGCCTTGGAGTGCAGACTGCCTTCATGGATCAGCAGCGGGTGCTGATGGCCAGCCTGACTGGTGCATCTGCCCCGACCACTGGGACGTCGACGTCTAAGTCGACCCCGGAGACCGAGCTGGTTCTCGAAGCCATGAAGGCCCGAGTCCGGAATCAGTAAAGGTCTCTCTCGACCTCCCGTTCGGGACCGAGGGCGTCGATGCCGATGGCCCCGGCGTCGGGGCCGGTGTTGCCAGAACCCGCACGGTTGGAGCCCCTCGACTCTTCCTCGGATGAGTCTGCGTGGGAGACGGAGGACGAGGAGTCCCCCGATACCTTTCGGACTCGGTGTGTCCCTTTGGACTCACCACAGTCCGAGCCCCGGAGTAGGTCCCCACCGGAGGACACCTGGTTCTCGGAGTTTGTTAGGGACATGGCCAAGCCTCGAGCCGAAGAGCTCGATGCCCTACAGTACGACTCTCCCCCGAGGGAGGCCTTTACTGTGCCGGTTCCTCCGATGCTGGAACGGCTCCTCTTCCGAATGTGGGAGGCACCGGCCTCGGTGCCGGTTTTGAGCAAGCGGATCGATTCCATGTATTGAGTCCGAAAGAGCCCTGGGTTCCAAAAGGCGCAGCTGCCGCACCATTCTAGGGTTGTGGAATCGGCCATGCATCATCTGAAGAGCCAGAAGATGCATTCTGCGGTGCCCGCCGGTAGGGAGGCCCGAAGCCTAGATGCCGTCGGCAGAAAGTGCTTCCAGGGCTCAATGCTTGCTTGCCGTGTCCAGTCCTACCATCTGTAAATGGGCATGTACTTGCGGGACCTGGCTAAGGAAATAGCTGGTTTCTCGGCTGGCCTCTCCGGGGAACCTTTGCAGAGGTTCAAGTCCTTGTCCTCGGGGGTCCGGGAATGCTCAAAATTCATCTCCCGGGCGGCCAATGATGGCTTCGAGGCTTTGGCCCGAGTAGCGGCGGCCGGCATCGGTGCTCGATGCCAGGCATGGCTACAGTCATCGGACCTCGAGCCCATGGGTACAGGACAAGTTGGTCGATGTCCCATGCCGGGGTGAAAACCTCTTCGGCAAGCCCATGGCCGAAAAGGCCGCTGAGCTCGAGACCGAGACTCTGACAAGGACAAGGTTGTCCAGAAAAATTTCTGCCCCTTCTCATAAGAAGAAGGGCTCGGGGGAAAAAGACCTTTTACCCGAGGAAGGCGTCTGCCTACAAACCTTTCCCTCATTATCAGGCCTCCCCAGCTCCCCAGCAGGCCAAGGGGCAGGGACATGGACCCCGTAGGCAAAAAGCCCCCAAGCCTCCAGCTCCTGCTGCTACTCAGCAGGGAGGGGGTTTTTGACTCCCACTGCATAGCCTTTCCACCTCTGCTGGCCCATCTCAGCACGGGAGGTTGGTTGGCCCTATTTGCCCACCAGTGGCCACCCATCACAAGAGATGCTTGGGTACTGAGCATAGTCCAGAAGGGCTATCTGCTCCATTTCAACCAAGTACCCCTCTCCTACTTCCCAGGAGAGCCTCCAAGGCCTACTCTGCATCAGGAACTCCTTCTCCAGGAACTGCAAGGTCTTCTTCAAGACAAGGCGGTGGAGCCTGTACCTCCCCACCAGCTGAGACAGGGCTTCTACTCCAGGTCCTTTTTTGTGCCAAAGAGAACTGTAGGTCTCCGGCCCATTTTGGACTTGAGAAATCTCAACAAATTCTTGGAAAAGACCTGCGCTTCTTCTCTTGGAGTTTTAAGATAAGTTTATTACAACATGGAGGAAAGGTCCATAAACCACTATTAAAAAGGGACCCAGGATATCAATGCTTAACCCAGTACAAGCATTGTGGAACCTGTGTCTTTTGGGGATATTGCTAGGTACGTATAACCTAGATTGGCCACTGTTGGAAACAGGATACTGGGCTTGATGGACCTCGGTCTGACCCAGTATGGCATGTCTTATGTTCTTAACATTTACTAAAGAACGGTGTTTATTGATTAAAATGGACCCCAATTGACGGGTGTGGTTTTGAAGACTATCTAAACCTCCTTCATTGTGGTCTGACAAAAAGATATTTTCAATTCACATGGTGGGGATTGTTTCAGGGATTTTTTTGATCAGTTCTGCTCCAGGCAACCGCATCCCACGAGATTCGTAGCGGATGCCTTCCTGATCTCATGGTCCAAGGGCCTTCTGTATGCGTTTCCTCTCACGCCTCTGGTGGCCCGAACCTTGTTCAAGATTCTAAGGGACAGGGCCTCGGTCATATTGGTAGCCCCCAGATGGCCAAGGCAGCCCTGGTTCCCGCTTCTGTTAAAACTGGCGGTGGACACCCCACTCCCTCTGGGGTTGCAACCCAATCTTCTTTCTCAGGATCAGGGTTCCCTTCTGCACCCCAATCTCAAAACTCTCAATTTGATAGCCTTGGAGGCTGCAAGGGTAGTGCTGGCTCCCTGGGGCCTGCCTCAGGAAGTTGAAGAAGTGGTCTTGGCCTCTAGGAAGCAATCCACCAGAAAGACCTATGCCCTGAAATGGAAAAGGTTCTTCTTCTGGTGTGACAAATGCCAGGAGAACCCTTTCTCCTGCCCTGTGCCAGTGGTGCTTCAGTACCTGCTGCACTTGTCTAATCAGGGTCTTAAGTCCAATTCTGTTTGAGTACACCTTTCTGCTCTGGCAGCCCACCACTTACAGGTGGAAGGGCACCCTTTATTGGTTCACCCCTTGGTGTCCCAGTTCCTCAGAGGCTTGCTCTTGCTAAAGCCTCCTCTCCGTCCACCAGCCCCTAAGTGGGAGCTGAATGTGGTCTTGCAGCAGCTTACTCACCCTCCCTTTGAGCCGATGGCTACGTGTCCTCTCCACTTCCTTTCTTGGAAGGCTCTTTTCCTAGTGGCACTGACCTCGGCCAGACGAGTGATTTAACTTCAAGCCCTGGTCTGTGACAGGCCATACACTCGTTCCTATAGGAACAGGGTAGTCCTTAGGACACCCTAAGTTCCTCCCGAAGGTAGTCTCCTCTTTCCACCTCAATCAGGAGGTGGTTCTTCCAGCATTCTTCCCTAGGCTCCATGCCAGCCGGGCTGAGGAAGTCCTGCATACCCTGGACTGTAGAAGGGCCTTGTCTTTCTACATTGAGCGTACTAAGGGCCATAGAAGAGCTACTCAGCTCTTCGTCTCCTTTGACCCAAACAACTTGGGGTTACCTGTCTCCAAGCGTACCTTATCCATATGGGTGGCGGACTTTCTCCAGAACCAAGCAGGAAGTCAGTCCTCACACATGGGTGACGTCGGCGCCGACGGAGCCGTCGTGCGGAGCATTTCCCCAGCTTTCAAAGAAAGCCTTTGGGAATTGCAGCGCGCATGCGCGGTCCCCTTCCCTCCCAAGGGTGTCATCTTGCTCAGTCTACTTTTTTCCGCGGAGCCCGACGGACGTAGTTCGTTTTTCGCCGAGGAAAAAGTTGATTTCCTTGTTTTTTGTTCTTCGGTTCGACGCCGGATCCTTTTCCCGCCCTGGCCCGATACGCCGGTATCGAGCCCACTCTCTATTTTTCGGTTTTTGTCTTTCGTTACTAGCGTTCGCGCCATTTTTCTTTTTTCACTGGCAGCCCTGTCTTTTGACCTCGCAGGGGCCCTTTTTTCCCCGATGGCTGCCAGCGGGTTTAAGAAGTGTGATCGGTGTAAGAAACTTGTGTCTCTTACCGACACACATGACTGCTGCCTCCGCTGCCTCGGACCCGATCATGACCCGATGATCTGTGGTCCGTGTGGCAAAATGTCCTCGAAGGCGTTGAGTCGGCAGCACCAAAAGGATCGAATCTTCTCTGACTCCACATCCGGACGGGCACGGACCTCGTCAGAGGCCTCGACGTCTCGGGACTCCAGCCCCGAGCAGCGTCAAGGTTCCTCTGAGCGGGGGTCTCCTTCGCGGGAGCAGCGCAGGAAGAAAAAACCCGTGAGGGCGGCGTCGGTGGATGCTCCTGGTTCCTCGAAGGCCAGGTCGCATAGCCCCGATCGCCGTCCCGGGTCTTCGGAGTCGGAGAGGCCTGCCAAACAACCTCATCTCGAGATGGAGTCTCCTGGGCACGTCAGTTCTGTAGTCCTCGTGGACTCTCCTCCAGGGGAGCCAACGTCGGGCCCGACACCGTCGGGGCCCGAGTCAGGGGCTGCTGGGTCTCCTGAGCTTGGCCTCAGGTTGACAGCCTTGGAGAGCAGCTTGGCTGCCTTCATGGAACAGCAGCGGGCATTGATCGCCGGTCTCACCGGTGCATCTGCCCCGACCACCGGGACATCGATGTCCAAGTCGACCCCGGAGGCCGAGCTGATCCTCGAGTCCATGTGGGCTCGAGTCGATCCTCGGCCGCGGTCTCCCTCGGCCTCCCGTTCGGGACCGAGGTCGTCAACGCCGGTACCCTCGGCGTCGGGGTGGAGGGCATCGGTGCCCGCCCGACCGGAGCCGCTCGATTCCTCCGAGGAGTCGGGCTGGGAGACAGAGGACGTAGAGTGACCCGAGACCTATCGGACTCTGTGTGTCCCATCGGACTCACCAGAGTCCGATCCTCGGAGACAATCCCCACCGGAGGATACCCGGTTCTCGGACTTCGTGAGGGATATGGCCAAGGCCTTGGCCTTCCCAGCGGATCCCGAGGAGGAGCCTCGAGCCGAAGAGCTCAAGGCCCTCCAGTATGACTCTCCCCCGAAGGAGGCCTTTACTGTTCCGGTTCCTCTGATGCTGGAGTGGCTGCTTTTCCGCATGTGGGAGACCCCGGCCTCGACGCCAGTGTTAAGCAAGCGGGTCGATTCTATCTATCGAGTCCGCAAGAGCCCCGGGTTCCAAAAGGCACAATTACCGCACCACTCCATGGTTGTGGAATCGGCCATGCATCGGCTGAAAAGTCAGAAGATGCACTCCTCGGTGCCTCCTGGTCGGGATGCCCGGAACCTGGATGCCCTCGATAAGTGCTTCCAGGGCTCTATGCTTGCTTGCTGTGTCCAGACATACCAGCTCTACATGGGCATGTACCTCCGAGACCTGGCAAAGGAGATTGCTGGGTTCTCTGCTGGTCTCTCGAACCTTTGCAGAGGTTCCAGGCCTTGTCCACTGGTATTCGGGAGTGCTCGAAGTTTATCTCTCGAGCAGCCTATGATGTCTTCGAGGCTTCGGCCCGAGTAGCCGGGGCCAGCATCGGTGCCCGCCAACAGGCTTGGCTACAGTCATCCGACCTCGAGCCATGGGTACAGGACAAGTTGGTCGATGTCCCCTGCCGAGGTGAAATCCTTTTCGGTAAACCCATGGCTGAAAAGGCTGCTGAGCTCGAGACAGACTCTCACCAGGACTAGGCTGTCCAGAAAAACCTCTGCCCCTTCTCAGAAAAAGAAGGGCTCGGGGGAAAAAAGTCCTTTTACCCGAGGAAGTCATCTGCCTATAAACAATACCCTCATTATCAGGCCTCTGCAGCTCCCCAACAAGGTCAGCAGGCCAAGGGGCAGGGTCACGGTCCCCGTAGGCAGAAGGCCCCCAAGCCACCATCACCGACCCCTGCTCAGCAGGGTGGGGGTTTTTGATTCAGAAAGAATAGCCTCTTCTCCTCAGCTGGCTCATATCAGCACAGGAGGCCGGCTGGCCCACTTTGCCCACAGGTGGTCAGCCGTCACATCAGATACCTGGCTGCTCCATATAGTCTAAAAGGGCTATCTTCTCCATTTTCACCAGGTACCTCCCTCCTATTTTCCAGGGGAGCCTCCAAGACCCCCTCTGCACAGGGACCTACTCCTTCAGGAGTTAGCAAGTCTGCTAAAGGAACAGGCTGTGGAACCGGTGCCCCACCACCTGAGAGGTCATGGCTTTTATTCCAGGTACTTTCTGGTACCAAAAAGAACAGGAGGCCTCAGACCCATCCTAGACTTGCGCAACCTCAAGTTCCTGGAGAGGGACAAGTTCAAGATGCTTACCCTTGGAATCCTGCTGCCCTACCTCCAGCAGGGAGATTGGCTATGCTCCTTGGATGTAAAGGATGCTTATACTCACATCCTTATTCATCCAGACCACAGACAATATCTCAGATTTGTTGTGGGAGGAAACCACTATCAGTACAGAGTACTACCCTTTGGCCTAACCTCCGCTCCCAGGGTGTTCACCAAGTGCCTGGCGGTGGTGGCGGCCTACCTGAGGCTTCAAGGTCTTTTTGTGTTCCCATACCTGGATGACTGGCTTATAAGGGGCCAATCTTCCCAGGAGGCCAGTCAAGCCACCCTTCGCACTGTGGCTCTGCTTCAGCACTTGGGGTTTGTCATAAACTTCGCAAAGTCCACTTTGCTCCCATCCCAGAATTTGGAATTCATAGGAGCAAGACTGGACACTCTTCAGGCGAAGGCTTTTCTGCCTGTGGACAGAGCCCACAGATTGATGGATCTAGCCAAGCAGTTTCACAACAATTCCCTGGTCTCCGCCAGGCTATTCCTGAGACTTCTCGGCCATATGGCTTCCACGGTTCATGTAACCCTCAATTCCCGCCTGCATATGCGGCCTGCTCAGTGGAGCCTTCGCACGCAGTGGCATCAGGCCACAGGGAGCCTTGCAGACTCAGTAAGAATACCCGCACTGCTTGTCTCCTCCCTACAATGGTGGCTTCATCTTCCGAATCTGGTGCTCGGAGTGGTTTTTCAATCCCCTCCGCATTCTCAGGCGCTGACGACAGATGCTTCTCTCCAAGGTTGGGGAGCGCATTACCAAGGGGCATGTACTCAAGGTCTTTGGACCCCTTGGGAGGCTGCTCAGCAGATAAACTTCCTGGAGCTACGGGCGATACGCCTAGCTCTGAGGGCCTTCTCCCACCTCACGTCTCACCAGTCTGTACTGGTCCAGACGGACAATTAAGTTGCCATGTTTTACGTGAACAAGCAAGGGGGCACAGGCTCCTTCCTTCTATGTCAGGAAGCACAATGGCTGTGCTCCTGGGCCGTCAATCACGGAATCCTTCTCAGGGCAGTCTATCTCCCAGGTCAAGAAAATTACCTGGCGGACAGACTGAGCAGGATCCTGCAACCACACGAATGGAGATTGAATCCATTGGTGGTTCAGCAGATCTTTCTCAGGTGGGGCCTCCCCACCATGGATCTTTTTGCCAGTCCTCTGAACCGGCAACTCCCGAGATTCTGTTCCAGACAACCGCATCCTCTCAGTAGCAGCGGATGCGTTTCTGATCCCGTGGTCCAAAGGCCTACTGTATGCATTTCCTCCCACACCACTAGTGTCCAGAACACTATTCAAAGTCCTCAACGACTGGGCCTCAATGATTCTGATAGCCCCCAGGTGGCCGAGGCAACCGTGGTTCCCACTTCTGCTGCGACTGGCGGTGGACACTCCTATTCCTCTGGGAATTCAACACGATCTCCTGTCTCAGGAACAGGGATCTCTCTTGCACCCCAACCTCCAGTCCCTTCATCTGATGGCCTGGCTGCTGAAAGGGTAGTTCTGGCTCCCCTACTACTGCCTAGAGAGGTGAAAGACGTGGTCTTAGCCTCTAGACGGCAATCCCCCAGGAAATCCTATGCTCTTAAGTGGCGTAGATTCTCCGCGTGGTGTACTCAGCACAACGAGAATCCCTTCTCGTGCTTGGTAGCGGTGGTATTGCAATATTTGCTTTACCTCTCCAATCTAGGCCTTAAGTCCAATTCTGTCAGGGTTCACCTCAGTGCTCTCTTAGCGCACCACTCGCCGGTGGATGGGAGGCCTCTTTCCCACCACCCTTTGGTGGCTCGTTTCCTCAGAGGCCGCCTCCTGCTTAAGCCTCCTTTACGTCCACCGGCCCCTGAGTGGGATTTAAATGTGGTCTTACAGTGGATTACTTGTCCGCCATTCGAACCTATGGCTACCTGCCCTCTCCGTTTTCTCTCCTGGAAAACCTTGTTTCTGGTAACTCTTAACTCTGCTAGGCGAGTAAGTGAGCTTCAGGCGCTAGTGTCTGATCCCCCTTACACTAGGTTCTACAAGAATAGGGTAGTCTTATGGACTCACCCTAAGTTTCTCCCTAAGGTTGTCTCCTCTTTCCACCTCAGTCAGGAGGTGGTTCTTCCGACCTTCTTTCCCAGGCCGCATGCCAACCGGGCTGAGATGGTTCTGCATACCCTGGACTGTAGGAGGGCGTTATCCTTCTACCTTGACCGTACGCGGGAGCATCGGAGGGCTGTTCAGCTCTTTGTTTCTTTTGACCCCAATAAGTTGGGGTTACCTGTCTCCAAGCATACTTTGTCCATCTGGGTCGCTGACTGTATCGCCTGGGCTTATGGGGCAGCCGGCCTCTCGGAGGGTCGAGTCACGGCTTATTGTGTCAGGGTGAAGGCTGCGTCAGTGGCTCATCTCCGCTCTGTTCCGTTGGCAGACATCTGCCGGGCCGCTACTTAGTCTTCAAGCCAGACTTTTGCGGCCCATTCCTGCCTTGAGAGGGAGTACCGCAGGGACAGTGCTTTCGGGACAGGCAGTACTCCATAATCTCTTTGGGGTCTAGGCAACTCCTTCCCTCCGGCCCTGATGTTTGGCTACCGGTTGGGGGCGTTCTCAGAGAAGATTCCTTCCTTACGTTCTGACGCTCTAGAGGGAGCTCATTTTTTCAGCTTGGGGCCTCCGGTAGCCTAAAGCTGGGGAGTCCCATATGTGAGCACTGACTTCCTGCTTGGTCCTGGAGAAAGAGTAGTTACTCACCTGTAACAGGTGTTCTCCAGGAGCAGCAGGAATCAGTCCTCACAACCCTCCCTCCTCCCCTTGGAGTTGCAGTCATATGATTTATTTTTGCTAATTTTTTTGCTGTCTTTTAGCTATGTCATCAGACTGAGCAAGATGGCACCCTTGGGCGGGAAGGGGACCGCGCATGCATGCTGCAATTCCCAAAGGCTTTCTTTGAAAGCTGGGGAAATGCTCCGCACTGGGGCTCCGTCGGTGCCGACGTCACCCATATGTGAGGACTGATTCCTGCTGCTCCTGGAGAACACCTGTTACAGGTGAGTAACTACTCTGTATCACCTGGGCTTACAGGGCACCAGACCTTCCCTTGCAGGGTCGAGTCATGGCCCACTGTGTCCGGGCCATGGCTGCATCAGTAGCTCATCTCCGTTCTGTACCATTGGCAGACATCTGTAAGGCTGCAACTTGGTCCTCAAGCCAGACATTTGTAGCCCATTACTGCCTTGAGAGGGAGTCCCATAGGGTCAGTGCTTTTGGTCAGGCAGTACTCCGGAATCTCTTTGAGGTTTAGGCAACTCCTGCCCTCCAGCCCTCTAGTTGGGCTACCGGTGGGATCTCTTCTCAGTAAAATTCTTTCCCTGATGCTGAGGCTTCATAGAGGGAGCTCTATTTTTCAGCCTGGGTTCCTTGTAGCCCAGAGCTAGGGAGTCACCCATATGTGAGGACTGACTTCCTGCTTGGTTCTGGAGAAAGAGTAGTTACTCACCTGTAACAGGTGTTCTCCAGGAGCATCAGGAATCAGTCCTCACAACCACTGTTCCCTCTAAGCTGTGCGCGTGTGCGCGCGCACACACCTCGCCAAGTAAGTGCACATAGAAACATAGAAACATGATGACAGAAAAAGACCACAAGGCCCATCTAGTCTGTCCTTCCATAACAACAACTACAACAGTCCACTTTTTACCTTTAGAGATCCTTTGTGTTGGTCCCATGCTTTTTTGAATTCAGTTACTGTCCTCATCTCTACCACCTCCACTGGGAGACTATTCCACGGATCCACTACTCTTTCCGTAAAGAAATATTTCCGCATATCACTCCTGAATCTATCTCCCTTCACCCTCATCCCATGTCCCCTCGTCTCAGAACTTGCTTTCAATTGAAAGAGGCTCTCTCCCTGAACATTTATGCCACGGAGGTATTTAAACATCTTAATCATATCACCTCTATCCCGCCTTTCCTCTAAGGTGTACATATTAAGATCCTTTAGTCTGTCCTCATATGCTTTATAATGAAGCCCATTAATCATTTTAGTAGCAACCCTCTGCACCGACTCCATCCTGTTCACATCCTTTTGAAGGTGCGGTCTCCAGAATTGCACACCATACTCCAAATGAGGTCGCACCAAAGACTTATACAGAGGCATTATCACCTCTTTTTTTTCTGCTAGCCATTCCTCTCCGTATGCACCCAAGCATCCTTCTAGCTTTTGCCGTCGCCTTTTCTACCTGTTTAGCTACTTTAAGATCATCAGACACAACCACGCCTAGGTCCCGCTCTTCTTTAGTGGACAAAAGTACTTCATGTCCTATACTGTATTGCTCCCTTGGATTGCTGCAGCCCAAATGCATGACCTTACATTTTTTAACATTAAATCCCAGCTGCCAAATTCTAAACCATTCTTCAAGCTTAGCTAGATCCCTCCTCATGTTATCTACACCTTCCTGGATGTCTACTCTATTGCAGATTTTGGTATCATCCGCAAAGAGGCAAACCTTACCCGACAGCCCTTCCGCTATATCACTAACAAAGATGTTAAAAAGAATCGGACCAAGGACAGATCCCTGGGGCACACCACTGGTAACATCCTTCTCCTCAGAGTGAGCTCCATTTACTTGTACTCTTTGTCGCCTCCCACCCAACCAATTTCTAACCCAAGCAGTAACTTTAGGGTCCATCCCTAGGGTGCTCAGTTTGTTTATAAGTCGCCTGTGAGGAACAGTGTCAAAGGCTTTACTGAAATCTAAATATACCACATCTAGAGCTCTCCATCGGTCCAACTCCCTGGTCACCCAGTCAAAGAAATCAATCAGATTTGTCTGACAAGACCTGCCTCTGGTGAATCCATGCTGCCTCGGATCCTGTAATCCGCCGGACTCCAGAAACCTCACTATTTTCTCTTTCAGCAGCGTTTCCAATAATTTACTCACCACTGAAGTTAAACTAACCGAACTGTAGTTTTCAACCACATCCTTACTTCCGCTTTTGTGTAAAGGCACCACATGAGCCTCTCTCCAGTCCTTTGGCACCACTCCCGACTCCAACGAGGCATTGAAAAGGTCAGTCAGTGGAGTTGCTAGAACGTCCCCAAGTTCCCTCAGTATTCTAGGGTGTATCCCACCCGGTCCCATCGCTTTCTCTACTTTAAGTTGAACTAGTTTCTCACGAACAGAGTCTTCTGAAAATTGTTCAAGATGTCCCTCGCTTCTGTTCTTATTTGTGGGTGTTTTCTGAGGTCCTGCTCCTGGTTCTTCATCTGTGAACACAGAACAAAAATATTTGTTAAGCAATTCCGCTTTATCCTTATCAGCTTCTACATATTCCCCCCCTGCACCCTTGAGTCTGACAATACCACTTTAGCCCTTCCTCTTCTCACTAATATATCTGAAAAATGTCTTATTCCCCCCATTTTATTGCATTGGCTATTTCCTCCTCCTTTAGAATCTTTGCCTTCTTGACTACTTTGCTAGCTTCTCTAAGTTTTTCCAAATACAGATGCCTGTCTTCCTCTCTCTGTGATCTCTTGTATTTCATGAAGGCCTCCCTCTTTTTCTTCACTTTTTCAGCTACTTCCTTCGAAAACCATAGCGGTCTCCTGTTCCTTTTGCCTTTATTTACCATTTTAACAAAAAGGTTGGTTGCCTTTAAAATACCCCCTTTCAGTTTTGCCCACTGTTTTTCTACATCTCCCAGCTGTTCCCATCCCACTAACGACTCCGAGGTATTGGCCCATCTTCGCAAAGTTAGTCTTCCTAAAGTCTAAGATCTTCACCTTGGATTGGATTCTAACAGCCCTAGTCCTAATACTGAACCACACCATCTGGTGATCACTGGATGCAAAATGATCTCCCACTACAACATCAGAAACACTTTCACCATTGGTAAGCACCAAGTCCAGTATGGCCCCTTCACGTGTGGGGTCTGTTACCAATTGCCTGGATAGTTCTCCCTGTAGAGAATCCAGGATCTCCTTACTCCTAGATGATACTGCAGCAGGAATGTGCCAATCAACATCTGGCATATTGAAATCTCCTAGCAGTAGCACTTCCCCTTTCCTAGCAATGCTGCGTATGTCTTCAATTAACTCTCTGTCCACCTCTTCCTCTTGTGAGGGAGGTCTGTATATCACACCAATGCAAATAGATTTCTCTTTCCCTCTTTCTAGTTTAACCCACAATGCCTCTCTCTCCCTTTTAAGCTCTGTAATTCCAAAGCTTTAATAGTAGTTTTTACATATAGTGCCACTCCTCCTCCCCTTCTTCATACCCTGTCCTTTCTGAATAAAGTATAGCCAGGTATAGTTGCATCCCAGTCATGGTTTTCTGTGAACCATGTTTCTGTAACTGCCACTAAATCCAAGTCAGCCACTCCCACCAAAGCTTCAACTTCAGGGATCTTATTTCCCATGCTACGGGCATTAATACACACTGCTTTCCATATGTTACCCCTGTTACCCATTTCCATAAAGGTATTTAATGTATCACTTACCTGGGGGCTTTCACTTACACATACTTTACAACAGAGCGCACAAAAATTACAGCTCTGATTCTGATAGAAAACAACACAGACGTCTTAAAATGTAAAAGTTATGATTGTAATTACTAGAAATTTCCCGCTTCATTTAGTAATCATCTATTCTCCAGGACCAAGCAGGAAGTCAGTCCTCACATATGGGTGACGTCGGCACTGACGGAGCCCCCGCGCGGAGCATTTCCCCAGCTTTCAAAGAAAGCCTTTGGGAATTGCAGCTCGCATGTGCGGTCCCCTTCCCGCCCAAGGGTGCCATCTTGCTCAGTCTTCTTTTTTTCCGAGGAGCCCGACGGACGTAGTTCGTTTTTCGCTGAGGAAAAAGTTGATTTCCTTGTTTTTTGTTGTTCTTCAGTTCGACGCCGGATCCTTTTCCCGCCTGGGCCCGATACGCCAGTATCGAGCCCACTCTCTATTTTTCGTTTTTTGTCCTTCGAGACTAGCGTTCGCGACGTTTTTCTCTTTTCACTGGCAGCCCTGTCTTTTCACCTCGCAGGGGCCCTTTTCCCCCCGATGGGTTTAAAAAGTGTGATCACTGTAAGAAACATATGTCTCTTACCGACACACATGACTGCTGCCTCCGCTGCCTCGGACCCGATCATGACCCGATGATCTGTGGTTCGTGTGGCAAAATGTCCTCAAAAGCTTTGAGGAGTCGGCAGCACCAAAAGGATAGAATCTTCTCTGACTCCGCGTCCGGACGGGCCCGGACCTCGTCAGAGGCCTCGATGTCTCGGGACTCCGGCCCTGAGCAGCGTCGAGGTTCCTCTGAGCGGGGGTTTCCTTCGCGTGAGCAGCGCAGGAAGAAAAAACCCACGAGGGCGGCGTCGGTGGACGCTCCTGGTTCCTCAAGGGCCAGGTCGCATAGCCCCGATAGCCGTCCCGGGTCTTCGGAGTCGGAGAGGCCTGCCAAACAACCTCGTCTTGAGATGGAGTCTCCTGGGCACCTGAGTACTGTAGTCCTCATGGACTCTCCTTCGGGGGAGCCGACGTCGGGCCCAACGCTGTCAGGGCTGAGCTCGGACTCAGGTTGACAGCCTTGGAGAGCAGCTTGGCAAGCAGCGGGCATTCATCGCCGGTCTCACCGGAGCATCTGCCCCGACCACCGGGACATCGACGTCCAAGTCGACCCCGGAGGCCGAGCCAATCCTCGTGTCCATGCGTGCTCGAGTCGATCCTCGGCCACAGTCTCCCTCGGCCTCCCGTTCGGGACCGAGGTCGTCGACGCCGGTACCCTCGGCGTCGGGGCGGAGGGCATCAGCGCCCGCCCCACCGGAGCCGCAGTTGCCTCGCCTATGCTTCTGCCAGTCACACCTGTCTTGGGGGGGGTGACAGATGCATTCCTGATCACCTGCATGGAAGTCCTCCTTTACTGCTTCCTTCTGACACCACTGGTCGCTAAGACTCTTTTCAAGGTCCAGCGTGATAGGGCATCACTGATTCTGGTAGCCCCTGGGTGGCCCAGGCAACCCTGGTTTCCACTGCTTCTCTTTCTGTCAGCGAATCTCTAGGAACAAGCAGGAATAAGTCATCACATATGGGTACGTCGGTACCGACGGAGCCTGCGCGGGAAAGCTCCCCAGCTTTTCAAATGAAAAGCTTTTGGGGCCTCCCACTGCACATGCGCGCTGCCTTCCCGCCTTCCTGACCAGCTCTCCTCAGTTCTTCTTTTTCCGCGGAGCCAGCAGGTCGTGTTCCTGTCACCGCTGAAGAATTTGTTACTTTTGTTTGTTTCTTTAGACCGCGTACCTGCCTTCCCCATACCGAAACCGGTATCGCCGGTCTTTCTTTCTTTCTATATCAAAAAAAAAAAAAAAAAGACTTTTTTATTTCTCTTCAGCACAGCTTGGTACCCGGTGTTAGGCCTTAAGGCCTACACAATTTCTCCTCATGGAGAAGCAAGTCCCTGGTTTCAAAAAATGTACCAAATGCAGTGCTGTCATTTCTGTCACAGACACCCATGAATGGTGTCTCAAATGTTTGGGACCTGAGCACTCCATACCGGACTGCCCATCCTGCACCCAGATGTCTAAACGCGGTTTGCAGAACCGGGCTAACAAGCTCCATGTGCTGTTTCCTTCAGAAGTATCACAGTCATCCAGGTCTTCCTCTCCGGATGGATCTCAGGTAACCAAAACGTCTGTGGGCAAATCCTCTAAAAGCAAATCTTTCTAAAGATCGAGAGGCTCTCAGTTCTGAGTTCGAGGATTCTGCCCAGGCCAAAAAACCCCGGCGGGAGGTTCCGGCCTCCAAACCAATCATGGGGTCACAGGTTGACATCGATGGCACGGCCTCGACAGATCACCTGTTGGACTGCTCTGGGGTACCGGCCCATACCGGTACCGACATCCAGGCAGTAGTGGCGTCTATGGGCAGTACTGTCCAGACCATGCAGCAAGCCGTACTGGCCTTCATTAAGGCTGCGACGCCCTCGGTACCGATTTCATCGGTACCGACCCCGGTTCCGGTATCTACACCGGAACCGAGACCATCGACTTCTAAACGTCGATCGGTTCCGCATGCCGGATTCCGGCTTTCGCCCGGTACCGATCCCATGCCCGATACGCCCGATGTCGATACCGATCGGTATGCGTATCGTACATTGGAAGCACAGGAGTACTCAGATTCTTCTGATGAATTCAATTCCTCTGATGACTCTGCTGAGCTTACTCTTCCTGAGGAGCCCTCTTCTCCCAAGAGGAGGATGTCTCCTCCAGAGGATTTATCCTTTCAGGATTTCATTGTTGATGTAGCTAAAGCACTTTCTATTACTACATCTTCTGAAAGAGAACCCAGATCAAAAAAAGTGGACATTTTAGGATACTCAAAAGCTCCTAAAGAGGCAGTCACTCTGCCTGTCCATGAAATCCTTCAAGAACACTTGATGGATTTGTGGGAGACTCCTTTAACACTGTCTCCCCATACCCGCAGGTTGGACACCATGTATCGGGTCCCTCCTTCGCCTGGGTTCCAGAAAACTCAGCTGCCTCACCACTCCATTGTGGTGAAGTCTGCCATGAAGAAAATAAAGAGTCCTAAGAGGCATTCTTCTACCCCTCCAGGGCGAGAGAATGTAAGAACCTAGACTCTTTTGGAAGAAAGATGTTCCAGGCTAGTATGCTTATAGCCAGGATCAACTCTTATAGCCTTTATATGGGCATGTATCTTGGGCAACTTGCCCTAAAAATACAGAATTTTGCCCCCTTTATCCCTGATGATCAAAGGGCGGACTTCTTTTCTATGGTGACACAACTTTCCGAGGTCTCCAAGTTCTCCAACAGGGCAGCCTTTGATTCCTTTGAAGTTGCAGGCAGAGCTTCGGGAATTGCTATTGCAGCCCGACGTCTCGCTTGGCTCCAGGCTTCTAACCTAGAACCCTGGGTTGTAGAAGGCCTCAGGAATCTGCCCTGTACCGGTGAGAACTTATTTGGGGAAGACTGGCAGATTAAAGCTGCTCAAATGGATGCAGAAAATGCCACTCTAGATAGACTTTCCAAGTCTACTTCTACCCCTACCAAAAAGAAGCCTTTTAAAAGGCCTTACTATAAAAAGACCAGATTTCCCACAAATACTGGCCAGCAATCTGCTCAGCCTCGCCTTGCGGCTAAGCGTCAACAATCTAAGCAGGTAAAGTCAAAGCCTGCAGTGTCTGCTACATCCCAGCAGGCTCAACCCCCTCAGGGGTTTTGACTTCCCTCTAGAGAACTTGCCGTTTCTGGCTCTAGCACAACCAGAGCCCCTCACCATTCCTGGAAGGCTAGCTCACTTTGCTCCCAGATGGGAGCAAATAACATCAGAGCAATGGACCCTCTCTATTATCCGAGAAGGCTACAAACTTCATTTCTCCAGCCTTCCTCCCCATACCATGGTGAGGCAATTCAGTTCTCCCCCATCTCTTCTGACCCTGTTGGGTCAGGAAGTCTCTTCTCTTCTTGCCCAAGGGGCAATAGAGGAGGTTCCTCCTCCACAACAGGGGTTAGATTTCTACTCCCCTTACTTTCTCATAACAAAGAAGACAGGGGGCTTCAGACCTATCCTAGATCTGAGAGAATTGAACAGGTTTCTATTCAAGGAGAAATTCAAAATGCTCTCTCTGGGCCTTCTCCTTCCATACCTTCAGAGTCAGGATTGGCTTTGTTCTCTAGATCTCAAGGATGCGTACACTCATATACTCATCCATCCATCCCACAGAAAATATCTAAGATTTCTGTTCCAGGGAAAACATTTCCAGTACAGAGTACTACCCTTCGGTCTGGCCTCTGCTCCAAGAGTATTCACAAAATGCATGGCAGTCGTTGCCGCATTTCTCAGAGGCATGGGAATCTTTGTCTTCCCATATCTGGACGACTGGCTCATCCGAGCTCCATCTCAGTCAGAAGCCCAGATGTCTCTGGACCGCACAAGGCGTATTCTTCAATATCTGGGACTTGTGGTAAACATTCCCAAGTCCCAACTCATCCCTACTCAGTCCCTGGAATTCATAGGGGCCCAATTGGACTCCACCACTGCAAGGGCCTACCTCCCTCTGGTCCGAGGCCAAAGGCTAATAAGCTTGGCCTCCCAGGCTCAGTCCAGAAGTCACTTGTCAGCCAGAGAAATGCTGCAACTTCTGGGCCACATGGCCTCCACGGTTCATGTGGTGCCCTATGCTCGTCTCCATATGAGAGCAGCTCAATGGACATTGGCCACCCAGTGGTCTCAAGCATCGGGACTGCTGTCAGACCAGGTACTCACCTCAAAACGTCTGTTTTGGGGTCTCCAGTGGTGGACATCCTCCAAAAATCTGTTGTTGGGGACCCCCTTCCAACCTTCGTTGCCCCAAGCAACCCTCACAACAGATGCCTCCCAAACAGGGTGGGGAGCTCATCTTCAACATCTCTCCACTCAGGGAACCTGGTCTCCCCAAGAGACCACCCTTCATATCAACCTTCTGGAACTGCGAGCAATCTTCCTTGCCCTCACAGTCTTCCATACCCTCCTTGCCAACCTGACTGTCCTAGTTCAGACAGACAATCAGGTGGCCATGTTTTATATCAACAAACAAGGAGGGATGGGCTCTCTGTCGCTTTGCAATGAAGCTCTCAGATTATGGGCCTTCGCCAGAGAGCACCAAATTCATCTTCTGGCAGTATATCTTCCAGGAGTTCAAAACTCTCGGGCAGACAGACTCAGTCGAGTTCTGCTCCCACACGAATGGTCCCTACATATGGACCAGATACGCAGAATCTTTCAGGAATGGGGGACCCCGGACATAGACCTCTTTGCAAGTCCGTGGAATGCCAAACTTCCCCGGTTCTGTTCCAGAACTCCGTGTCAGGGAGCTCAGGCCAACGATGCCTTTCTCCTGCATTGGGGTCAGGAATTCCTGTACGCTTTTCCACCCATTCCTTTGATTCCCAAGACTCTGTTCAAACTTCAGAGGGATCACCGATCCATGATCCTCATTGCTCCACGCTGGCCACGCCAAGTGTGGTTCCCTCTCCTTCTACAGCTCTCCCAGGGCTCCTCCCTGGACCTGGGAGCTGCACCAGACCACCTGTCTCAGGAGCAGGGGACTTTGTGGCATCCAAACCCCAAGTCCCTACATCTCCGCGCTTGGTTACTGAAGGCTTAAGCCTTCAAGAGTTTAATCTTTCTCAACCAGTGAAAGATATCCTTTATGCCTCTAGGAAACCCTCTACCAGGCGTTCCTATGCTTTCAAATGGAAACGTTTTTCCATTTGGTGTGCTCAACAGGGTTTTGACCCTCTGGCACTTCCTTTGAATTCTCTACTAGACTATCTCCTGCATCTTTCCAATGCAGGCCTCAAGACGAATTCAGTACGAGTCCATTTAAGTGCTATTACAGCATCCTTAAAACCTATCAATGGACAATCTGTTTCCTCTCATCCTCTTATTGCAAGATTCATGAGAGGCCTAACCCTCACTAAGCCTCCCATCCGGCCTCCTCCGGTAGCATGGGACTTGAATTTAGTTCTGGGTCAACTTATGAAGCCACCTTTTGAACCGTTGGTATCTACCTCCCTGAAATTTCTTTCTTGGAAGGTCCTTTTCCTTATTGCAGTCACTTCGGCTCGCCGCATCAGTGAACTGCAAGCTTTGGTGGCAAATCCACCTTATACCAGATTTCATCATGATAAGGTGGTCTTTAGGACGAATCCCCACTTTATGCCTAAGGTGGTCTCGCCTTTTCATCTTAATCAAGAGGTATATCTACCTGTCTTTTTTCCGGCTCCTCATGCATCCAGTGCAGAGAGGAACCTTCATACTCTTGACTGTAAAAGAGCTCTCGCCTTTTACCTCAATAGAACTCAGCCACATCGAAAGTCTTCTCAGCTTTTCGTGGCTTTTGATCCTTCTCATTTGGGACTTCCAGTCACCAAACGCACACTTTCCAACTGGATTGCTCAGTGTATTTCCTTTGCTTACCAGAGTAAGAACATTTCTCTGGAAGGCCATGTCACAGCTCACAATGTGAGAGCCATGGCCACTTCTATGGCTCATCTTCACTCTGTATCCATAGATCAGATCTGTCGAGCAGCCACTTGGGCCTCGGTGCATACCTTCACAGCCCATTACTGCTTGGACAAGGACTCCCGCCGGGATGCCTTGTTTGGTCAGGCTGTCCTCAAACACCTGTTCCATACTTAAACAACTCCTGCCCACCTTCCCAGAATGGATGCCTGAGATCCATCCGAAGATGGTTACCCTTGGAGGGGGATCTCCCAGGCATCTCAGCTAGGGAGTCCCCATATGTGATGACTTATTCCTGCTTGTTCCTAGAGATAGCACAGTTACTTACCTGTAGCAGGTGATCTCTGGGAACAGCAGGAATTAGTCATCACAACCCACCCACCTCCCCTAGGAGTTGTCTCTCTATTCCTCTATCTTCCTGTCCTCTCTCTCTATTGTCTCAGCTTTAAACTCGAACTGAGGAGAGCTGGTCAGGAAGGCGGGAAGGCAGTGTGCATGTGCAGTGGGAGGCCCCAAAAGCTTTTCATTTGAAAAGCTGGGGAGCTTTCCCGCGCAGGCTCCGTCGGTACCGACGTACCCATATGTGATGACTAATTCCTGCTGTTCCCAGAGATCACCTGTTACAGGTAAGTAACTGTGCTTTCTCCCTATTTCCCTGGGCTGCACCCTGGGATCACTCACAGGAGAAGGGCGCTCTCCTGCCCCTCAACCTGGAATCCCTGTTGCTCACAGCGTGGCTGCTGAAAGGGTAGCGCTAGTTCCCTTCAACCTCCCGCATGACTTGTAGGAGGTCCTTCTGGCCTTCTACCAGGCTTCCATGAAGAAGGACGTATGCCTTCAAATGGCATAGATTTTCGATAGAATTTGCCTTCCTCGGTGCATCATTTCTTCTGCTCGGAGCAACTGGTAATCCAGTACCTACTCCACCTATCACAGGTGGGACTGAAGTCCATCTCAGTCAGAGTGCACCTGAGCGTTATTGTGGCACACCACCATGCTGTGGAGAGCAAGTCCCCTCGACTCAGCCCCTTTTCTCTTGTTTTCTGTGATGCCTTGTGTCCAAGCCCCCCGTCCGCCTATCAACAGTGGAGTGGGACCTCAATGTGGCCATAGCTCTCGTGATGAGCAGTGATCCGGCACTTTGGCCACTTGCTACCTGAGACCCCTCTCCTGGAAGGTCTCCTTCTTGGTGGCGCCGAAGTCCGCTTGCAGAGTAAGCAAGCTGCAGGCCCTGGTGGTGGACCTGCCCTATACCATGTTCTATACGAACAGGATGATGCTTCATACACACACCAAATTCCTCCCAAAGGTGGTGTCTGCTTTTCACCTCAGTCAGGATGTAGTTCTCCCCACCTTCTTCCCACGGCTGCATGCCAGCATGGAAGAGGTGGTTTTTGCATACCCTGGATTTCCAGAGGGCCATGTCCTTTTATTTACAGAGGACCAAGGCCCATCGAAAAGCTCCTCAACTTTTTATCTCCTATGACCCCTGCAGACTGGGGCTACCTGTGACCAAGTGAACGCTGTCCACCTGGATGGCGGATTGCATTGCCCTCGCTTATGAGCGAGTTGGTCTCTCTCTGGAGTGCCGGATCACTGCTCATCACATGAGAGCTATGGCCACGTCGGTGGCCAAACTACGCGGAGTGCCAGTGCAAGAAATCTGTAAGTCCGCCACGTGGTCTTCAGTCCATATGTTTGCAGCCCACTTCTGCCTTGAGAGCGAGTCCTGCAAGGACAGTGCCTTTGGCCAGGCAGTGATGAGAAACATTCTCTGTGTATAGGCAACTTCTGCCCTCCAACCCTTCAGAGTTCAGGCTACCGGAGTTATGATGATGCTGGATGCTGGGGTCTGCAGAGTCTAGGTAGAGACTTACCCTCTGCAACTCACGACCTCCCTTGGGTCGCCGCTGCTGCTGTCGTCGTGGTTTGGGCCCCGGCAGCCTGGAGCTAGGGACTGACTTCCTGCTTGTTCCTGGAGAAAGTGTAGTTACTCATCTGTAACAGTTGTTCTCCAGGGATAGTAGGAATCAGTCCTCACAACCCTCCCTCCTCCCCTTGGAGTTGCCTCCTTTACCTTTTTGTCTTTTGTCTAAGCTATGTCATCTGACTGAGCAAGATGGCACCCTTGGGCGGGAAGGGGACCATGCATGGGTGGTAGCATTCCCAAAGGCTTTCTTTGAAAGCTAGGGAAATGCTCCATGCGGGCTTCATCTGTGCCGACATCACCCATATATGAGGACTGATTCCTCCTGTCCCTGGAGAACACCTGTTACAGGTGAGTAACTACTCTTAATCAGCTGGCAATTCCTGTACTGTCATATAGCTTTGGGTTTATGGACTGTCCTCTTAAAGATCTTGAAAAACTGGATGTGTGAACAACTTCTCCATGCCCTTGAAATAATTTACAAGAATCGGTGTATGCCCAGACTGTAAATCCCTAGAGCTGGAGGATGGCTAGGCCTCAGAGATTGATTACACATAACAGAGCTACCTTCATAGCCCTCCAGGCCTACCTAACTGCATCATGAGATTCAAATACACATAAAGTGCTGAACTATGAAAGTAAATGTCCAGAATCTGTCTCCATCGTCAAACTTGGACAAGCATTCTGATGACTAGAAGGAATGAGAATTCACAAGCTTACACAGGGAAAGAAATAATAGACTTTGCAAAACAAGAGAAAAACTCTTCAAAGAATTAGATCAACAAATGAGGAAAAAAGTGGCAAATGCACAAATACAGTGGAAAATACAGTGTGTTATTACAGGAACCCTTTGTCGATCAAAAATGGACACATGAATGGTTAAGGAGAGGTGAACTGAAACCGAAGGATGAGATTTTTGTAGTTGGAGCCCAGAACAGTGGATTATGGATCAGATTCCCCCCTCTTGTACTCCATTCTTCTTCCCAGTTGCTTCTTGCTATGCCCTTCTCTATTGCCAACTCCAGATTCCGCTCTTTTCACCTTGCTGCTGCTTATCCTTGGAATAAGCTTCCTTTGTCTATACGTCAGGCATCTTCTTTGCCCCTCTTCAAACTCAAGTTAAAAGCTCATCTTTTCACCTCTGCCTTTGGCTCTTGATTTTGCTGTTCTCCTTCCTTCCCCTCTTATTTCACCTTTCTTCCTCTTACACTTGTTCTTACCTCTTTCCTTTGTCCTGTCTCTCCTGCCCTTGTCTCTTTGCCCTTGTTCTTATCTTTTTTTCTACTCCTTTTCTTGCTTTGTCTTTTTAGATTGTAAGCTCGTTTGAGCAGGGACTGTCTTTGTGTTTTCATTGTACGGCGCTGCGTGCGCCTGGTAGCGCTTTATAAATGCTTAGTAGTAGTAGTAGTAGATGGTTTACAGCGAGCATTGAAAAAACTTGCCAGACAGACACATGTTGATCCTGAGGGAAAGAGCTGGAAGCAGTGACTCACCTCAGCTGGCTGTGAAGTTCTGATGGCAGAAATTTTCTTTATAGAAAGGCACAATAAAGTAGCATGCCTTATCCATTGGAAACTCCTGTAAATACTACAACATCACTGCCTAAAAAGCACTGGGATCATGACACTAAAAGAATTAGAGAATGAAGAGGTTATGATCACCTGAAAGAAACCCATTCCGACAGATAAAAAGCTGGATGCAAGGAAGCTGGATATTAGTGGTAAAGGAGAAAAACACCAGAACTGCATTGATTATAGAGGTGTCTGTTTCAAGTAACTATACTGTGAATCGTGTTGAGATGAAGGAAATCGAGTACCAAGAAATGCAGTCGAAGACCAAGAAAATATGACAGTAAGATAGTTATTTCCCAACATGTTGGGTGTCACAGGCTTAAGAAGAATTTCCAAGCACACCTTGTTAAATTACCCATATAAGTAACATCTTACAAACTCCAGAGGGATGCTTTCTTTGGCACGATGCAAGAACTATGCCAAGCATTAGCAATAAATTTGAGAGAATGACATCATATGCCACATACCCTGGCATAAAAGTGAGGTTCATGGCTATCATGGTATGCACAAAACTCACATATTTGGAGAAACTGGCCTTCAGAGTCATGGTTGCATAGACAACCCACATAAAATCAGCCTCTGTGAAGGATATTTGGAGAGCTGCAACATGTTAAGTCCATGCATTCACATTTCATTGTTTGCAGTGAGATTCCCTATTCAACAGTAGATTTGGTCAGTCTGTCCTGCAGAATCTCTGATGTTTAGGAATCAAGTCTGTTCCCTCAGGGCCTATTTTTATATTTTCAGGTTGCCTTTGTCTAATTAGAGGCAAACATTGATGGGGTTTTTGCTCTGCCTTTTCTTTTTTTGTGCATTTTTTGTTTAAGGCAACTTATAGTTAGAGGGTCCCAGTGGTGAGGACGTGGCTTCTGCTTGTCCTGTAGGATCTATTCCCCATGGACATCAAGGTGTAGGTCCTCATAATCCCACCTCCTTTTACAGGTGTCTTCTAATATTGAGCTGCTTAAGAATTGAGACCCCATGTGATGAAGAAAGTGATGCACATGTACAGTAGTACCTAATATATCTTCTAGAAGCCTTCTTTTTTAGAGAAACATTTTTTCTCCGAGAACAAGCAGGAAGTCAGCCCTCACATATGGGTGACGTCTGCGCTGATGGAGCCAGTGCAGTAGCTTCTCCCCAGCTTAATGTAACCCCCCTGTGGGGTTAAGTTTGTTTGAGAGGGGGTTAAGTACCTTGTGAGGTTAAATTTTTGTTGGGACTGTGCGGTGCCTGAGGAGTGTGCACATTTACATTTGGATATATTAGAATGTGTGAGTTAGCTGAGTTCTAAAGAGTTGTGGATTTTGGATTGTCTGGAGAGGTTTTTATTATCTGAAACATCCTGGTTGAGTTTGTGCCATTCTTTTTAATGAGATGTGCAGTTGAAAAGTAAAACTGATTTTCTCCTGCAGCATTTGGTTTAGGTTCTATTGCTTCATTTGCATATTTCGTAAACATGTTTTTGATTGGTTAGAGAATCTAAGGAAACATGCATGATGTCAGCAGAGTCTTGGTTTCCTTGACAACAATAGTAAGAATGTTTTTGTTTACTGTTTTGTTTTTAAAACTGAAGAAGGAAGGCAGGGAAACTGAAAAGGAACTGTAAGAGAGAAAAAGGTTTGCTTTCTGAAAAAGGGAGAAGTCTGTTTGTGTACAGAAGTATATTTATTTCTTTGAACAGAGAGAAGTCTTGTGCTTGAAGTTGTACAGACTGACGTTTGGTTTTTTTGTGTGATCCTGAGTGAGGAAAACAGCAGTTTGAATTGTGTTTGAAGATGTGCTGTTATGTATTTGTAAAAGTATCTATGGGAGATGCATTGTATTGGAAGTGTGAAACTGGAGTTTGGGTTTAGAGACTTCAGGCTAACTGGAGATGGTCCTGATGAGGAGAGGTTTTGAACAGTGTAGGTGGAGACTCTGTTGGTTGTGAAACCAGAGGTTTTTACCTAAGACTTTCTTGGGAGTTCTCTGCTAGAAACAGACAGAGTGTAAGTGTTAGAGGTTTCTTAAGCAGAGCTGAGTTTTTAGTAATCTGTATTTTGAAGTGTTTGAAGTCATAAAGCCAATCAGCACACTAAGAAATTTCCTGCTGTGACAGAGAGTTAAAGGCAGAAACTTGGAATGTATTTAAAAACTGCTTTGTTTGTGACAGTGAATGTTTGAAAGAAAGCTCTGTTAAAGATAGAGTAATATTGGTGAACAGGTTTTCTTTGTTAGAGACAATTCAGGAACTTGTTGTTTCACCAGTATTGGTACAGCATTGGTATACCTTTGGAACAGAAATGTGTAGAGGCTAAGCATTGTGAAATGGTTATAGACAACTGCCATTCTGAGTTTTGAAGACTGAGTAAGATTAGATACAAGGTGTGTTATGTGAAAAGAGAGTTTGGTAAGTACTTCAGCATAGGGATTAAAGTACTGTCAGGTGAAATTTAGTTAGGGACTTTGATTAATTTTATTTTTATTAGTTAGGGAAATAAATTTATTTTGAAGAGCAATAATACATTGGAATGTTGTGAAACAGAAGTAGAAAGTTAGGGTTTTGCCTCCTGTTACTTTCTTTAAGATAGGGAGACAGGTCACCAGTTTTCCAAGGTTCCTGAGGAGCAGTGTTCCTGCGCGAATTCTGGGCCCCAACTCTTCAACCTTCACAGTCATCCGGATGAAAGACATCGTCCACAAACATCAGGAAAAAGCTAAGTGAAGCTCTGGACAGTTTTGTAGTATAAACAAAGGAGAAGAAGAGAGTAAGAAAAGAGAGAGATCTACTTTCTATTTGTTAGTTTTGTAATATGCTGTTGTTATAAGGGAAAGTAAAGTTACAAGAAGTTCTGAATTCAGGAGACAACTATTTGAGGTTGAGAGAGAAATAAACTTTGAAATGCTGCATAGTCAGAATAGTTGTGCAATTGTTTAGAAAACTTAGAGAAAACTTTATAAGAGTTGTAAAGAATTATGGTTAATGTTAATTAATACTATCTGTTAATACAATAAATACTGAAATGCAAGAAGGGTTATTCTCTTATGTCCATCTAGCTGAATAGAAAGATGATTTCAGCTGAAGGTACAGTAAGATGTTAGAACCTGCGAAAAATAAATATTAAGATACCTTGCTGTGGCTTCATTTATAAATTTTATTCTTAACATCTAAGTTTACCCATTGTAAACCTTTTTCCCCGGTACCTTTTGAAGGTACCGGTGTGTACTGCAAACCCCCCCCCCCCTTGCCTCGCTTTGCAGGTCTGGTGCCGACTCCCGATGGCCACTGACTACACGAGAGGAAGCTACATCAGGGCGTGTGGTATCAGGTCGCCTGCAAGGGCAAGGACGACACGCGCGCTCACACGCGCGACGAAGGGGGGCGGGCTACATTAAGATCATAAGAGATGCCATACTGGGTCAGACCAAGATCCAACAAGCTTAGTATCCTGTTTCTAACGGTGTCTAATCTAGATCACAAGTGCCTAGCAGTTTCCCCAAAAGACACAGGTTCCACAATACTTGTATTGGGTCAAGCAGTGGATATTCTGGGTCCCCTTTAATAATAGTTTATGGACCTTTCCTCCAGGAACTTGTCCAAACCTTTTTTAAATCCAGCTGCACTAACAGCTTTTACTACATCCTCCGATAGCAAATTCCAGAGTTTGATGACAAAGATAGCCTTTGGGAGATGCACCATGTATGCATGGTCCCCTTCCCGCCCAAGGGGAAGGGAAGGGGACCATGCCTTGCCTCAGTCTCCCTTTTTCCCCACAGAGCCCACCAGATGTGCCTGTTTTCCCCAAAAAAAGTATTATGTTTTTTCTTGAATTTTTCTTTCTCTGGTCGCATACCGGTTTCCTTTTCCACCCCTGAGCTCGCTTGCTTTGGCATCGCGTCTCGGGTCCGTTCTCTTTTTTTTTTTTTTTTTTTTCGTTTTTTCTCGAGAGTTGACCGGCTTCGCACCCTTTTTTTCCTGGCTGGGCCTGAGACTTTCAACCTCACGGGAGCAGTCCCCACCATGCCCTCTGCTAGTGGCTTTAAGCACTGTGACTGATGTGCCCATACCATGCCGGGCACAGACTCGCACAACTGTTACCACCCATGCCTTGGGCCAGTCTATAACCCCTTGGACTGGTCTCTGTAAGAAGATGACCTCCAAGACTATCAAGAGCCATCAGCAGCAGCGGGGGGAGTCTTTCCACAAGACAGACTCTGCACTGGAGTCTCCGGTGACATCATACCCCTCTGGAGCCCTGGGGAGACTGTGCTGCATCAGAACCCTGAGGCCATGTATCCTCCAGCCAGAACACCCCGGAGGAAGAGCCCAAGAAAAGCCAGAAAACCTCAGATTGTGTTGGCAGAGGAGCCTGGGAAAGCAGGCAAGTCTCATGGACCCTGGGCCGCATTCCCTATCTCGAGTCCGAAGGGAAGAAGCAGGAGCAGCCCACCAAAATACCCCGACGAGAATCGTCTGCATCCGACCACCAATCTTGGACTCCCAAGGCCATCCTGGTCGAGGACTCCCCCTTGATGGAGCCAGCTTTGGGCCAGAGTCCCTCGATGCCCAAGCCAAAGGCTGCGGAACTATCTGGCCTTGATACAGGATGGCAGCCTTGGAGTGCAATTTGTTTGCCTTGATGGCCCAGCAACGGGCTCTGATTCCTGGCTCCGGCCGGGTCATCAATCTCAACTACTGGGCTCTCGACCTCAAGGACTTCCCCAGATGTCGAGCCAATCCTTGAGTGCCACCAGCTTCGAGAGGCTTCTCAACACTGGTCCTGATCCTTGGAACAGAGGTCATCTCCAATGGGTGCCCTTGGCTCCAGCCACAAGGCCTCCGGGGGGGGCAGTGGCTTCGGGCCCAGGGCCTGATCCTGGAGTCCAGACCGCCCTCGACACCTACACCAACTATGAGTTGGACTGGGAGACCGAGGATGATGAATGCCCAGATTCTTGTCTTCACCAGGAATATGCCTTCCAACCAGTCTCCCACTTCGTGTGGGACATGGCCAAGGCACTGGCCTTCGAGACTGTGTCTGAGGAGGACCCTCAGACTGAGGAACTCGAGATCTTCCATTATGAGACTCCTCTGAAGGAGGCCCTCATAGTGCCCATCCCCCCGATCCTGGAACAGCTGCATGTGGGAGACCCCCGCATCTGTGCCCGTAGTGAGCAGACAGCTGGTCTCTGTACCGGGTTCACTGTAGCCCTGGCTTCCTAAAAGCACAGCTGCCACACAACTCCATGGTTGTGGAGTCAGCCATGCATCACCTTAAGATCCAGATGACACATTCCTTGGTATCGCCCAGTTGGGAGGCCTAGGCCTTGGATGCCCTGGGCAGGAAATGCTTCCAGGGCTTGATGCTCATTGGCTGAATGCAGGTATCTCAGCTGTACATGGGCATGAACTTTGAGGGACCTGATGAAGGCAGTCACCGGGTTCTTGGCTGGTCTCTCCGAGGAACCCCTCCAGCATTTCCAGGCCCTGGTCTCAGGTGTCAGAGTGCTCCAAGGTTGACTCGGGCAGCCTATGACTGCTTCGAGTTAGCATCTAGAGTAGTTGCGTTGAGCATTGGTGCTTGATGCCAGGCTTGGCTACAGTCCTCCAACCTGGAGTATTGGGTTCAGGAGAAGCTGGTCGATGTCCCTTGCTGGGAAGAGAATCTCTTTGGCAAACCCATGACTGATAAGGCTGCAGATTTGGAGTCTGACTTCCTGATGTAGACTAGGCTCTCCCAGAAGACTGTTTACCCTTTCCAATGGAAGCCTTTGGGTAAAAAGTCCTTCTACCTGAAGAAGAGGAAGGCTTATGGAAACTACCCTCAGGACCAGGCCTTCTCAGCTCCCCAACAGGAGCAGCAAGCCAAGGGCATGTCCCCCGTAAGCCTAAGGCTCTGGCTCAGCCTAGCAGGGGATTTTTTGACTCCTTGGACATAACCTCTCCTTCCCCAGGTGGCCCAGCCCAGGTTCTCTATGCCCTCTGGTGCCTATACATCACCACAGACTCCTGGGCACTGCAGGTGGCAAGGGAGGGTTACCTCCTCCATGTGACGCAGACACCTCTCCGTTCTTCCTGAGGTAGCCTGCCAGGACTCCCTTGAGGACAGGGTGGTGGAACCGGTGCCAGAACACCTCAGGGACAAGAGGTTCTATTCTGTGTACTTCCTCATACCCAAGTGGACCAGAGGCTTCCGGCCCATTCTGGACCTGCAGGATCTAAACAGGTATCTGGTGAAGTTCAGAATGCTCTCCCTTGGAACACTGCTGCCATACCTCCAGCCGGGAGCCTGGCTATGCTCCTTGAAACTAAAGGATGCATACACTCACATTCTCCTCCATCCCAACCACAGGAAATATCTTGGATTCATGGTGGGAGGCGGCCACTACCAGTACATGGTGCTACCCTTCGAATTGGTCTCTGAACCCGAGGATATTCACCAAGTGCCTGACGGTAGTCGTGGCCTAAGTTTGTCTCCAGAGGGCCTTTGTTTTCCCCTATTTGGATGACTGGCTCATAAGAAGCTGCAGAGGTGCAACACACAATGGCACATACCATCCTCATCCTGCAGCACTTGGGGTTTGCAACAAACCACCCAAAGTCCCATCTCCTCCTGACACAGTGTCTGGAGTTCATAGGGGCAAGGCTTGTACACTTTTCAGGCAAAAGTCTTCCTCCCTTGGGACAGGGCCGATCACTTCGGGACGCTGGCTGCTGCTGTGCAGCGCTGACATTGTCTGCCCGCATTCTGCAATGCCTAGAGCGTCACAGGGCATCCACAGTTCGTCACCCTGGACGCCTGTCTTCACATGAGGGAGGCTCAATGGGGCCTCCACTCCCAGTGCATCCAGGCCACAGGCCATCTGCAAGAGAGGGTTGTGGTGATCTGCCGACTGGCTGTCTCCCTTGCCTGGTGGCAAGCTCCCCAGCACCTTCTGGCCATGATGCTCTTCCAGGCCCCTGCTCCTCAGAGGGTCCTAACCACGGACACATACCTCTTAGGCTGGGGAGCCCACTGCAAAGGACTCTGCACTCAGGGCAGTTGGTTACAAGAGGGCAGTCTACAGCAGATCAATGTCTTGGAGCTTCGAGCCATATTCTTGGCCCGCCGAGCCTTCCATTACCACCTGCAGCACCATTCAGTGGTGGTCCAGACGGACAATCAAGTGGCAATGTTCTATGTCATCAAGCAGGGGGGCATGGAATTGTACACCTTCTGCCAAGAGGCAGTAGCTCTCTGCTTGTATGTGAACTGCCATGGGATGCTCCTGCTGGCGATGTATTTGCTGGACCAGGATGATGCCCTGGCGGACAGGCTGAACAGGGTCCTCCAGCCACACGAGTGGCAGCTAGACCCTGGAGTGGCCTATCAGCTCTTCCAGCACAAATTGACCGTTTTAGCAGTCTGGCCAGCACCCAGCTAACCCACTTCTGCTCCAGGCAGCTACACCCATCCCAGGTGGCAGTGGTTGCTTTCCTTATCCCGTGGGCGGAAGGCCTTCTCTATGCCTTCCCGCCCACACTGCTGATTGCCAAAACCTTGTTCAAGGTTCAACACGATAGGGGAACTCTGATACTAGTAGCCCCTCGGTGACCCAGGCAAGTGCCACAGGGCTGCTGTTGCAGGAGGAGGGCTCCCTCCTACACCCCAACTTGGGGTCTCTGATGCTAACAGCTTGGCTGCTGAAAGGATAGCCTTGGCCCCTTTCAGCCTTTCAGGGGAGGTGTAGGAGGTCCTCTTGGCCTCCCATAAGACTTCCACAAGACAGACTTACGCCTTCAAATGGCACAGATGCTCAGTGTGGTGCACAGAGTGACAGGTCAACCCATTCTCCTGCTTGTGCTGCAATATTTGCTCCACCTGTCCCAGGCAGGACTGAAGTCCAACTCTTTTAGGGTCCACCTGAGTGCACTCATAGTGCACCACCGGGTATGTCCCTCTCTGTCCAACCTCTTGTGACCTGCTTCCTGCGGGGTCTCTTGCTGTCCAAGCCTCCTGTCTGCCTGCCAGCGACGGAGTAGGCCCACCGTTTGAGCCCTTGGCTACCTGCCAGCTTTAGTACCTTTCGTGGAAGGTCTTTTTCCTGCTGGCTGTCATGTCGGTTCTCAGGATCAGCGAGCTCCAGGCATTTGTGGTGGATCCACCTTACACGAAGTTCTATAAGAATAGATTCATGATCTGCATGCACCCCTAGTTTTTCCAAGTTGGTGTCCCCTTTCCATCTCAGTTAGGAGGTGGTGCTCCCCACCTTTTTTTCTGCAGCCTCATGCCAGCAGGACGGAGGTCATCCTTCATACTGTCCTTTTACCTCCAACGTACCCAGGCCACCGCAAAGCTTCACAGCGTTTCCTCTCCTATGACCCCAGTCGGCTGGGGGCAGCAGCGACCATGTACTCTGTTCAGCTGGGTGGCGGACTGCATTGCCCTCACCTGCAAGCAAGTTGGGCTCTCGCTGGAGCGTTGGGTCACGGCACACAGCGTCAAGGCCATGGCGGTATCCATAGCAAACCTGCAATCCTTTTCTCTGTCGGAAATCTGTTGTGCTGCCACCTGGTCCTCAGTCCATACCTTTGCAGCTCATTACTGCCTAGAGAGAGTCCCGTAGGGACAGTGACTTTGGCCAGGCAGTACTCCATCTATTTGGGGTGTAGGCAACTCTTGTCCTCCGATCCTTGTGTTCAGGCTGCCGCAGTGCTGGTTTCTCGCTGGACACTTGGGCCGCTGGGGAGTCTGCCTTCTCAAGACTCATTGCTGCTGCTCATGGCTCACCTTTTTTCTGGTCACCCGTGGCTTTTTACAAGTTTCTCTGTAGCCTGTAGCTAGGGAGTCCCATATGTAAGGACTGACTTCTGCTTGTTCCTTTAGAAAACGTAGTTACTCACCTGTAACCAGGGACAGCAGGAATCAGTCCTCACAACTTTCCCTCCTCACCGTGGAGTTGCTTTTTGTCATTTTTACTTTTGAGCTATATGATCCTACTGAGGCAAGATGGCATCCTTGAGTGAGAAGGGGACCACGCATGCGTGGAGCGTCACCCAAAAGCTTTCTTTGAAAGCTGGGGAGAAGCAACCACGTGAGCTCCATCGGTGCCAATGTCACCCATATGTGAGGACTGGTTCCTTTTGTCCCTGGAGAAACATCTATTATAGGTGAATAACTATGCTGTTAGATTGTGATATCAGATGTGATGCTGTTAACAGCGAAAAGTGATCACCTGCTATAAGTAAGTAACTTAGTTCTGCCTAAAACTTGTTTGTTGGCCCTTACTCTAAGGTGTAATATTTTCTCATCCAGGGCCAAAATAAGAGACACCGATGATCACAGTAAATTTATGGAAGTGTGTAATTTGTTTCCTTACTCTAATCTGTATTCCAGCCCACAGCAGAAGTGGAAAGGCTTCTTGGTCGATAGGTACAAAAAGAATTCATGATTACCTATCTGGCATTGCTCAATGAACACACTGGATCTGTCTACTGAAGTGTGATAGCTTTTTGCAGCTAAAGCAGGGTGATAGCTGCAAAAGGCCTGCGGTATCTGCAAGGAGCCATGCCCAACCTTTCCAAGAAGTACTTAAAATGTGATTAATTATGACACAAGATTTTTTTGTTTTTTTGTAGTGCTATACAACCCAAGGCCTGGAGCTCACTAGAGTGACTGTGGTTGATTCCAGCTTGCAGATTGTTTACGATACCTTTGTTAAGCCTGATAATGAAATCATCGACTATAACACTAGGTATGTTTAAGTATCTATATTATACCAATATCCATAAAAGTGCATCCTATTAGATTTTGAGCAGGGTAAATAATTCTGTTATATTTAACTAGAATACTTATGCAAACAACTTTCTCCAGGACCAAGCAGGAAGTCAGTCCTCACTTATGGGTGACGTCGGCGCCGACGGAGCCCTCGCGGAGCAATTTTCCCCAGCTTTCAAAGAAAGCCTTTGGGAATTGCAGCGTGCATGCGCGGTCCTCTTCCCGCCCAAGGGTGCCATCTTAGCCAGTCTTCTTTTTTCCGCGGAGCCCTACAGACGTACCCGTCGTGTCCCCGCGAAAAAGTTGATTTTTTCTTCAGAATTTCTCTTTTTTCCATTCGGTTCGACGCCGGTCTTTTTCCCGCCGGACTCGCGATGCCGGTCTCGAGTCCTCTTCTTATTTTTCGGTTTTTCTGACTTAGTCAGTTTTTCGTTTCGGTTTTTCCCTGGCAGCCCGGTCCTTTGACCTCGCCGGGGCCCTTTTTCCCCCAATGGCTGCCAGTGGTTTCAAGCGGTGTGGTCAGTGTGACCGAAATATGTCACTAACTGACACACACGACTTTTGCCTCCGCTGCCTGGGCCCGGATCATGAAGAAATGATCTGTGGGCCCTGCGGCAAAATGTCCTCCAAAGCGTTGAGAAGTCGGCGGCATCAGCGGGATAGAATCTTCGCTGACCCCAGCCGTACCCGGACCTCGTCGGAGGCCTCCGCGTCCAAAGGTTCCAGCTCGGACCGTCGCCGGAGATCCTCCGACAGGGGTTCTCCCTCCGGGGACCATCGTCGTAAGGTGAAACCCGCGAGGGCGGCGTCGGTGGACGCTCCTGGCTCCGCGAGGGCCAGGTCGCATAGCCCCGATAGCCGTCCCGGGTCCTTGGAGAAGGAGCATCTCACGAAGCGACCTCGCCTGGAGTCGGAGCTGCCTGCTCGGGTAAGTCCTGTGGTCCTCCTGGACTCGCCTCCGCGACAGCCGACGTCGGGCCCGACGCCGTCGGGGCCCGAGTCGGGGGCTGCTGGGTCACCTGAGCTCGGACTCAGGTTGACGGCCTTGGAGAGCAGATTGTCTACCTTCATGGACCAGCAGCGGGCACTGCTCGCTGGCTTCGCTGGCGCCGCTGCCCCGACCGCCGGGACGTCGACGTCCAAGTCGACCCCGGAGACCGAGCCGATCCTCGAGTCGATGCGAACTCGAGTCGATCCTCGGTCGAGGTCACCCTCGGCCTCCCGTTCGGGACCGAGGTCGCCGACGCTGACTCCCTCGGCGTCGGGGCGGCAGGCGCCGCGCCCTGCCCGGGCCGACCCCACTGAGTCCTCGTCGGAGTCGGTCTGGGAGTCTGAAGAGGAAGAGTCGCCTGATTCTTTCCGGACTCGGTGTGTCCCCTCGGACTCACCGGAGTCCGAGCCTCGGAAGCAGTCCCCCCCGGAGGATGCCCGGTTCTCGGACTTCGTCAGGGATATGGCCAAGGCTTTGGCCTTCCCTGCGGACCCCGAGGAGGAGCCTCGAGCCGAAGAGCTCGACGCCCTCCAGTATGACTCTCCCGCAAGGGAACACTTTACTGTACCGGTTCCTCCCATGCTGGAACGACTACTCTTCCGCATGTGGGAGAGTCCGGCCACCTCGCCAGTCCTGAGCAAGCGGGTCGATTCTATCTATCGAGTCCGCAAGAGCCCTGGCTTCCAAAAAGCACAGCTGCCACACCATTCCATGGTAGTGGAATCGGCCATGCATCGTCTTAAGAGCCAGAAGATGCACTCCTCGGTGCCTCCTGGCAGGGAGGCCCGTAACCTGGATGGCCTTGGCAAGAAGTGTTTCCAGGGCTCTATGCTTGCGTGTCGTGTCCAGACCTACCAGCTATACATGGGCATGTATCTCCGAGACCTGGCTAAAGAGCTAGCCGGATTCTCCGCTGGTTTGTCCGAGGAACCCTTGCGGAGGTTCCTGGCCTTGTCCACTGGTATTCGGGAATGCTCAAAATTCATATCCCGAGCAGCCTACGATGGCTTTGAAGCGTCGGCTCGAGTGGCCGCAGCCGGCATCGGTGCCCGCCGACAGGCTTGGCTTCAGTCATCTGACCTTGAGCCCTGGGTGCAGGACAAGTTGGTCGATGTCCCCTGCCGAGGCGAAAACCTCTTTGGCAAGCCCATGGCTGAAAAGGCTGCACAAATTGAGACAGAGACTCTCACTAGGACTAGGCTTTCTAGGAAGACCTCCGCCCCTTCCCAGAAAAAGAAGGGCTCGGGAAAGAAGTCCTTTTACCCGAGGAAGGCGGCCGCCTACAAACAATACCCCCATTATCAGGCCCCTGCAGCTCCCCAACAGGGCCAGCAGGCCAAAGGACGGGGTAACGGGTCCCGTAGGCAGCAAGCCCCCAAGCCTGCACCACCAGCCCCTGCTCAGCAGGGTGGGGGTTTTTGACTCGCTAAGCATAGCCTCTCCCCCCCCGCTGGTTCCTCCCAGCACCGGAGGCCGGCTGGTTCACTTCGCCCACAGGTGGTCCAGCATCACCTCAGATGCCTGGGTGCTTCAAGTCGTGCGAGAAGGCTATCTTCTCCACTTCCACCAGGTCCCTCCCTCCTTTTTTCCGGGAGAACCTCCACGACCCCCTCTGCACAGGGAATTACTCCTTCAGGAGCTAGCAGGTCTTCTACAGGAACAGGCGGTGGAACCGGTGCCCCACCACCTGAAAGGTCAAGGTTTTTACTCCAGGTATTTTCTGATACCAAAGAGAACAGGAGGCCTCGGACCCATCCTGGACCTGCGCAACCTCAACAAGTTCCTCGTGCGAGAGAAGTTCAAGATGCTTACCCTTGGAATCCTTCTGCCCTACCTCCAGCAGGGAGATTGGCTATGCTCCTTGGATCTAAAGGATGCCTACACGCACATCCTCATCCACCCAAGCCACCGACAATACCTAAGGTTTGTGGTGGCAGGAAATCATTACCAGTACAGAGTACTGCCCTTTGGCCTGTCCTCCGCTCCGCGAGTCTTCACAAAATGTCTCGCGGTGGTGGCGGCCCATCTCCGGCTTCACGGCCTCTGTCTTTCCGTACCTCGACGACTGGCTCATCAGAGCAGCGTCCGCTCTGGAGGTCACCAACGCCACGCGCCGCACAGTGACTCTTCTGCAGCACTTGGGCTTTGTTATAAACTTCGCAAAGTCCACTTTGCTCCCCTCACAGGATCTCGAGTTCATCGGCACAGGGCTCAACGGCTCATGGACCTAGCCGGCCGTTTCCGCAGCCAGCCCCTGGTCTCCGCCAGGCGCTTCCTGAGACTACTCGGCCATATGGCTTCCACCGTCCATGTGACCCCCAATGCCCGCCTGAATATGCGGCCTGCTCAATGGTGTCTCCGCCAGCAGTGGCGACAAGCCACAGGCGGCCTAGCAGACCTAGTGCGCGTCTCCGAGCCGCTGATCTCGTCTCTCCGGTGGTGGCTTCAGCAGCCGAACCTGATATTCGGAATGCCTTTCCAGTCACCTCAGCCGGCCCGGGTGCTGACAACAGATGCATCCCTCCTGGGCTGGGGTGCGCATTGCCAAGGGGCACGTACTCAGGGCCTCTGGACCACGTGGGAGTCTGCTCAGCAGATCAACTTCCTGGAGCTCAGGGCGATCCGCCTGGCTCTCAAGGCCTTCTCCCACCTGACTTCTCACCAGTCCGTCCTTGTCCAGACGGACAATCAAGTTGCCATGTTCTACGTGAACAAGCAGGGGGGCACGGGCTCCTTCCTCCTCTGCCGGGAGGCACAGAAGCTCTGCTCTTGGGCCGTCAGTCACGGCATTCTCCTCAAGGCAGTTTATCTCCCAGGCCAAGAGAATTACCTGGCGGACAAACTCAGCAGGATCCTCCAGCCGCACGAGTGGCGTCTGGATCCCTTGGTAGTTCAGAAGCTCTTTCTAAAGTGGGGCCTCCCCACGATGGATCTCTTTGCCAGTCCTCACAACCGGCAACTTCCTCGCTTCTGCTCTCGTCAGCCACACCCCCTTCGGGTTGCGGCAGACGCTTTCCTGCTCTCATGGTCGGGGAGCCTTCTGTACGCGTTCCCTCCCATCCCGCTAGTCTCCCGGACTCTTTTCAAGGTTCTCCGAGACAAAGCCTTCATGATCCTGGTGGCCCCTCGCTGGCCCAGACAGCCGTGGTTTCCGCTCCTGCTGCAATTAGCGGTGGAGGATCCATTCCCTCTGGGGTTTCAACCGGATCTCCTCACTCAGGATCAGGGGTCTCTGCTACACTCCAACCTCAGGTCTCTCAACCTAATGGCCTGGCTGCTGAGAGGGTAGTCCTTGCTCCCCTTCTCCTGCCGGCAGAGGTGGAGGAGGTCGTCTTGGCTTCGCGACGACCTTCTACCCGCAAATGCTACGCCCTTAAATGGCGTCGCTTTTCCGTTTGGTGTACCCAACAGTCTCAGGATCCCTTCTCCTGCCCGGTGTCGGTGATCTTGCAGTACTTGCTGCACCTCTCTAATCTGGGACTTAAGTCCAATTCCGTCAAAGTTCACCTCAGTGCTCTTTCGGCACATCATGTGCCGGTGGACGGCAGACCTCTCTCCAGCGACCCTCTCGTAGCGAGGTTTCTCCGAGGTCTCCTTCTACTTAAACCACCTCTGCGCCCGCCAGCGCCTGACTGGGACCTGAATGTGGTTTTGCAGTGGATCACCTGTCCGCCTTTTGAACCTATGGCTACCTGTTCTCTCCGTTTTCTGTCTTGGAAAACCCTGTTCTTGATAGCCCTCACTTCCGCTAGACGCGTAAGTGAATTGCAGGCCCTCGTGTCTGATCCCCCTTACACTCGGTTCTACAAAAATAGGGTAGTCCTACGGACTCACCCTAAATTTCTTCCAAAAGTGGTCTCCCCTTTTCACATCAATCAGGAGGTGGTACTTCCAACCTTCTTTCCCAGACCACACTCCAGCCGAGCTGAAACGGTCCTCCATACCCTGGACTGTAGAAGGGCTTTGAACTTCTACCTTGACCGTACGCGGGAGCACCGTAAAGCTGCTCAGCTTTTTGTGTCTTTTGACCCCAATAAATTGGGGCTCCCGGTCTCCAAGCGTACTCTGTCCATCTGGGTTGCGGACTGTATCTCTTGGGCTTATGGGGCAGCCGGACTCTCCTTGGGAGGTCGAGTCACGGCTCATTGCGTTCGGGCAAAGGCTGCGTCAGTGGCTTACCTCCGCTCTGTTCCGCTGGCAGACATCTGCCGGGCCGCTACTTGGTCTTCGAGCCAGACTTTTGCGGTCCATTACTGCCTCGAGAGGGAGTCCCGCAGGGACAGTGCTTTCGGACAGGCAGTCCTCCGTAATCTCTTTGAGGTCTGAGCAACTCCTACCCTCCATCCCGGATGTGGGCTACCGGTGGGTAATAATTCAGCGAAGATTCTTTCCTTCTGTGCTGCTGAGCTAGAGGGAGCTCATTTTTGTGCTTAGGGTCTCCGGTAGCCTTGAGCTTGGGAGTCCCATAAGTGAGGACTGACTTCCTGCTTGGTCCTGGAGAAAGCGTAGTTACTCACCTGTAACAGGTGTTCTCCAGGAGCAGCAGGAATCAGTCCTCACAACCCTCCCTCCTCCCCTTGGAGTTGCAATCGTCTGCTTTAGTTTTTTGCAAATTTTTATGCTGTCTTTTTTAGCTATGTCATCTGACTGGCTAAGATGGCACCCTTGGGCGGGAAGAGGACTGCGCATGCGCGCTGCAATTCCCAAAGGCTTTCTTTGAAAGCTGGGGAAAATTGCTCCGCGAGGGCTCCGTCGGCGCCGATGTCACCCATAAGTGAGGACTGATTCCTGCTGCTCCTGGAGAACACCTATTACAGGTGAGTAACTACGCTTTCCTTGTAGAGTGACATAAATATGTATATTAATCTCTGAGTTTACAAAGCTTGTAGAAATAGCAGTCCTATAGATTGAGGGCTCGATATTCAGTGGTGGCAATCTAACATGGCTAGCTTCTGCCATTGAATTTTAAACCCAGATATTCAATGCTGAGGTCATGTCCAGCTCCGGTATTGATTATCTGGCTTGCCTGGATTTGCTAGAAGCTTACCAGGCATCAGCAACAGCACTCATGTTAGTACCAGTGAATATCCTGCTGAGTGGCATTTACACAGTTTGCACATCTGCAAACCATGTAAAATGCCTTTGAATATTGAGCCCTGAGATTTTAGGATTGTAGACAGGATAATTTTATGGGCAAGAGTCCACTTCTAAAGTCAACTTCAACATTAAGGCTGGCTTACCAGAGGGTGAGGAAAGCTGTTGGTGCTAAGCCATAGTTGTTCGACTGTAGAGACAGCAACTTTCCCTTTGGCTAATTGGCTCTTGGCCTTAGAATACAAAACAGTCTCAAGCTACTTCATTAGAATCAAACTATAAAGTCGGTGCTTTCTCAGATATTTGATTCTCTGGACGTTTGGGTCTGAATTCTAGGATGTCTTCAGGATCTGTGGATTTTGTGATCAGGAGTCATCCACAGGCTTCCCTTTGATCCCTCTTCACCCCAGGTCATCAGTAGAAACCTGGCAGAGGTCTCTTCTACTCTTTTGAAGAGATCCTTAAGGTCATCCCATTTAAGATTGAAATGGTAGAAAACCAGAGCACCTAGTTTCCTTAAATACCTTATTACTCTTAAGGATCTAAAAGCAGTTTCTGTTCACCAGCTTCTGAAAACTTTTTTTCTCCAGGACCAAGCAGGAAGTCAGTCCTCACATGGGTGACGTCGGCGCCGACAGAGCCCTCGCGGAGCAAATTTCCCCAGCTTTCAAAGAAAGCCTTTGGGAATTGCAGCGCGCATGCGCGGTCCTCTTCCCGCCCAAGGGTGCCATCTTGCTCAGTCTTCTTTTTTCCACGGAGCCCTACAGACGTTGCCTGTGAATCCCCCGCAGAAAAGTTGATTTTTCATTATTTTCTTTATTTTTCTTCGGTTCGACGCCGGTTCTTTTCCAGCCCGGACTCGCGACGCCGGTTACGAGTCCGTACGTTATTTTTCGGTTTTTTCTTGTCCTTAGTGACAGACTTCGAGTTTTTTTTCTTTTCCCTGGCTGCCCGGTCATTCGACCTCGCAGGGGCCCTTTTTCCCCCTATGGCGGCCAGTGGCTTCAAAAAGTGTGACCTCTGTAAGAAACTTATGTCTCTTACAGACACTCACGACTTCTGCCTCCGCTGCCTAGGCCCGGATCATAACTCCATGATCTGCGGGCCATGCGGCAAGATGTCCTCAAAAGCAGTGAGGAGTCGGCAGCACCAGCGGAAGCGTATCTTCTCTGACTCCAGCCGGGCTCGGACCTCGTCAGAGGCTTCGACGTCTCGGGACTCTGGTCCTGAGCATCGTCGAAGTTCCTCTGAAAGGGGGTCTCCTACCCGGGATCATCATCAGAAGAAGAAACCCGCGAGGGCGGGTTCGGTGGACGCTCCTGGTCCCTTGAGGGCCAGGTCGCATAGCCCCGATTCCCGTCCCGGGTCCTTGGAGTCGGAGAGGCCGTCGAAACATCCTCAACTCGAGGAGGACTTGCCCGCTCACGTGAGTACTGTTGTCCTCGTGGACTCTCCTCCGAAGGAGCCGACGTCGGGCCCGACGCCGTCGGGGCCCGAGTCGGGGGCTGCTGGGTCTCCTGAGCTCGGACTCAGGTTGACGGCCTTGGAGGTCAGCTTGGCTGCCTTCATGGACCAGCAGCGGGCATTGATCGCTGGCCTCGCTGGCGCTTCTGCCCTGACCGCCGGGACGTCGACTTCCAAGTCGACCCCGGAGACCGAGCCGATCCTCGAGTCCATGAGGGCTCGAGTCGATCCTCGGTCAAGGTCTCCTTCGGCTTCCCGTTCGGGACCGAGGTCGTCGACGCCGACTCCCTCGGCGTCGGGGCAGATGGCTTCTGTACCCGCCCGACCGGAGCCGGTCGACTCCTCCTCCGAGGAGTCGGCCTGGGAATCTGAGGACGAAGAGTCACCTGGTTCCTTTCGGACTCGGTGTGTCCCATCGGACTCCCCCGAGTCCGAACCTCGGAGACGGTCCCCCCCGGAGGATACCCGGTTCTCGGACTTTGTAAGGGACATGGCCAAGGCCTTGGCCTTCCCTGCGGATCCCGAGGAGGAGCCTCGAGTCGAGGAACTCGATGCCCTCCAATATGACTCTCCCCCAAAGGAGGCCTTTATTGTACCGGTTCCTCCCATGCTGGAACGACTTCTCTTCCGCATGTGGGAGAGACCGGCGTCGTCGCCGGTATTGAGCAAGCGGGTCGATTCCATTTATCGAGTCCGCAAGAGCCCCGGGTTCCAAAAGGCACAACTACCGCACCATTCCATGGTGGTGGAATCGGCCATGCATAGACTGAAAAGTCAGAAGATGCACTCCTCGGTGCCCCCTGGTAGGGAAGCCCGTAGCCTGGATGCCCTCGGTAGGAAGTGTTTCCAGGGCTCTATGCTTGCTTGTCGAGTCCAGACGTACCAGCTCTACATGGGCATGTATCTTCGAGACCTGGCTAAAGAAATAGCCGGGTTCTCTGCTGGTCTCTCCGATGAACCTTTGCAGACGTTCCAATCCTTGTCTACTGGTATTCGGGAGTGCTCCAAGTTTATTTCTCGAGCAGCCTATGATGGTTTTGAGGCTTCGGCTCGAGTAGCCGCCGCCGGCATCGGTGGACGCCGCCAGGCTTGGCTCCAGTCATCCGACCTCGAGCCCTGGGTGCAGGACAAGTTGGTCGATGTCCCCTGCCGGGGTGACAACCTCTTTGGCAAGCCCATGGATGAGAAGGCTGCACAAATCGAGACGGAGACTCTCACCAGAACTCGTCTCTCCAGGAAAACCTCTGCCCCTTCTCAAAAGAAGAAGGCCTCGGGGAAGAAGCCCTTTTACCCGAGGAAGGCGGCTGCCTACAAATACTACCCTCAGTATCAGGCCTCCCCAGCTCCCCCACAGGGGAAGCAGGCCAAGGGACGGGGTAATGGGTCCCGTAGGCAGCAAGCCCCCAAGCCTGCACCACCAGCCCCTGCTCAGCAGGGTGGGGGGTTTTGACTTTCTCAGCATAGCCTCTCCCCCTCCGCTGGTTCCTCTCAGCACAGGAGGCCGGCTGGTCCACTTTGCCCACAGGTGGTCCAACATCACCACAGATACCTGGGTTCTTCAGATAGTTCAAAAGGGCTATCTTCTTCATTTTCACCAGGTGCCTCCCTCCTACTTTCCAGGGGAGCCTTCCAGACTCCCTCTGCACAGGGACTTACTCCTTCAGGAGTTAGCAAGTCTTATTCAGGACCGAGCCGTGGAGCCGGTGCCCCACCACCTGAAGGGTCAAGGGTTTTACTCCAGGTACTTCCTGGTTCCAAAACAAACAGGAGGCCTCAGACCCATCCTGGACTTGCGAAACCTCAACAAGTTCCTTGCAAGGGAAAAGTTCAAAATGCTTACCCTTGGAATCCTGCTGCCCTACCTCCAGCAGGGAGACTGGCTATGCTCCTTAGATCCGAAGGATGCGTATACTCATATCCTTATTCATCCAAACCACAGACAATACCTGAGGTTTGTGGTGGACGGACGCCATTACCAGTACAGAGTACTGCCTTTCGGCCTATCCTCCGCCCCCAGAGTGTTCACCAAATGCCTAGCAGTGGTGGCGGCCTATCTGAGGCTTCAGGGTCTCTTTGTGTTCCCATACCTGGACGACTGGCTCATAAGGGCCCAGTCTGCCCAAGAAGCCACTCTGGCTACTCATCGCATGGTAGCTCTGCTCCAGCACTTGGGATTTGTCATAAACTTCGCAAAGTCCACTTTGCTCCCCTCTCAAGATCTGGAATTCATCGGCGCCAGGTTGGACACTCTCCAAGCGCGGGCCTTCCTGCCCCTAGACAGGGCCCAAAGGCTCATGGATCTCGCCAGCCGCTTTCACAGCAATTCCCTGGTCTCGGCCAGGCAATTTCTGAGACTGCTCGGCCATATGGCTTCCACGGTCCATGTCACCCCCTATGCCCGCCTGAACATGCGACCTGCTCAATGGTGCCTTCGCCAACAATGGCATCAGGCCACAGGGAGCCTAGTGGACTCCGTGCAGGTCTCCGACCAGCTGGTCTCCTCTCTGCGATGGTGGCTTCACCTGCCAAACCTAGTGCTCGGGGTACCCTTTCAGCCTCCTGCGCATTCTCAGGTCCTGACGACCGATGCTTCTCTCCAGGGCTGGGGAGCGCATTGCCAAGGGACTTGTACTCAGGGTCTCTGGACTCCTTGGGAGTCCGCTCAGCAGATCAACTTCCTGGAGCTCAGAGCCATCCGCCTAGCGCTGAAAGCCTTCTCTCACCTGCTTTCTCACCAGTCAATACTTGTCCAGACCGACAATCAGGTTGCCATGTTCTACGTGAACAAACAAGGCGGAACCGGCTCCTTCCTTCTCTGTCGGGAAGCGCAGAAGCTCTGCTCTTGGGCCGTCCACTGCAGCATAGTCCTCAAAGCTGTCTATCTCACGGGTCAAGAAAACTACCTGGCAGACAAACTGAGCAGGGTCCTCCAACCGCATGAGTGGAGGTTGGATCTGCTTGTGGTTCAGCGGATCTTTCTACGGTGGGGCCTCCCCACCATGGATCTGTTTGCCAGTCCTCTGAACCGGCAGCTTCCCAGATTCTGCTCTCGACAGCCGCATCCTCTCCGGGTAGCGGCGGATGCTTTTCTGATTCCATGGTCCACAGGCCTCTTGTATGCCTTTCCACCCATGCCTCTGGTGTCTCGGACGCTCTTCAAAGTTCTCAGAGACAAGGCATCGATGATCCTAGTGGCTCCTCGGTGGCCGAGGCAACCTTGGTTCCCGCTTCTGATGCAGCTAGCGGTGGACACCCCTCTTCCTCTGGGGTTTCAGCCCGATCTCCTCTCGCAGGATCAGGGGACGCTCCTGCACCCCAACCTCCGGTCCCTTCATCTCATGGCCTGGCTGCTGAAAGGGTAGTCCTTGCTCCTCTCCAGCTGCCTCCAGATGTGGAAGAGGTTGTCTTGGCCTCCAGGAGGCCTTCCACCCGGAAGTCCTACGCTCTTAAGTGGCGTCGGTTCTCCGTCTGGTGTACTCAACAGTCTCAGGACCCATTCTCCTGTTCGGCATCAGTGGTCTTGCAGTACTTGCTTTCTCTTTCTAATCTTGGCCTCAAGTCCAACTCGGTCAAGGTCCACCTCAGTGCTATTTCTGCGCATCACGTGCCGGTGGATGGTGGACCTCTTTCCAGCCACCCTCTGGTGGCTCGTTTTCTCAGAGGCCTCCTTCTCCTTAAACCACCTTTGCGCCCGCCAGCCCCAAACTGGGATCTCAATGTGGTTTTACAGCGGCTTACCTGTCCGCCTTTTGAGCCTATGGCTACCTGTCCTCTTCGTTTTCTTTCCTGGAAAACCTTGTTCTTGGTGGCCCTCACTTCTGCTAGACGCGTTAGTGAGCTGCAGGCCCTAGTATCTGATCCTTCTTACACTAGGTTCTACAAGAACCGGGTAGTCCTACGGACTCACCCTAAATTTCTTCCCAAAGTGGTTTCCCCTTTTCACATCAACCAGGAGGTGGTACTTCCAACTTACTTTCCCAGGCCACACTCCAGCCGAGCTGAAATGGTCCTGCATACCCTGGACTGTAGGAGGGCGCTGAACTTCTACCTTGACCGTACGCGGGAGCACCGAAAGGCTGTTCAGCTCTTCGTGTCTTATGACCCCAACAAGTTGGGGCTCCCTGTCTCCAAGCGTACTCTGTCCATCTGGATTGCGGACTGCATCGCTTGGGCTTACGAGGCTGCGGGCCTCATGCTGGAAGGTAGAGTCACCGCTCATCGTGTTCGGGCGAAGGCTACGTCAGTGGCTTACCTCCGCTCTGTTCCATTGGCAGACATCTGCCGGGCCGCTACTTGGTCTTCAAGCCAGACTTTTGCAGCCCATTACTGCCTGGAGAGGGAGTCCCGCAGGGACAGTGCTTTCGGACAGGCAGTCCTCCGTAACCTCTTCGAGGTATAGGCAACTCCTACCCTCCATCCCGGATTTTGGGCTACCGGTTGGAGACGTATTCAGAGAAGATTCCTTCCTTCTGTGCTGCTGAGCTAGGGGGAGCTCATTTTTGTGCTTAGGGTCTCCGATAGCCTTAAACTTGGGAGTCCCATATGTGAGGACTGACTTCCTGCTTGGTCCTGGAGAAAGCGTAGTTACCTGTAACAGGTGTTCTCCAGGAGCAGCAGGAATCAGTCCTCACAACCCTCCCTCCTCCCCTTGGAGTTGCAGTTATATGATTTCGTTTTGCTAATTTTTGCTGTCTTTTAGCTATGTCATCTGACTGAGCAAGATGGCACCCTTGGGCGGGAAGAGGACCGCGCATGCGCGCTGCAATTCCCAAAGGCTTTATTTGAAAGCTGGGGAAATTTGCTCCGCGAGGGCTCCGTCGGCACCGACGTCACCCATATGTGAGGACTGATTCCTGCTGCTCCTGGAGAACACCTGTTACAGGTGAGTAACTACGCTTTTTATTTAAACGCATTTATAGTCTGCTAATCTGATAAATATTCCCACTCTCGATGGATAAGGATAAATATATAATCACAACTCCATATCGTCCTGCTAGGCCTATCTAGACAAATGGATTGTGTCCCCCTACCAGCAGAGATGGAGACAAGAAACCTTTAGTTCCTGTTCGGTAATCCAGTTTAGTCCTCCAACATCGGGTAGTGCCCCTCCTCCTGCAGCCTGTAGACTGGACCAATCAAGTCTTCTGTAGTATATATGCAGACGGAGCTCCCAGAAGCCCCCAGTGTGTCCAGTCTCCTTGCAGCTTGCAGACTTCTGTGCCCTTTCTGGGCACACTAAGTGACACTTTAAGGAGCAACACTAGTTAGTTAGTTCTTTTGGGGTTTTATTTTGGGTCCTTTATTTACCATTTCTTTGCTAGGTAGCTGTATCTTTAAAAAAGAAAAAGGAGCATTGCCACAGGGGACATCCTGGGGGAAGACAGACCTGCATTGGGCTCCTGCCTTCCTGCCTGGGAATATCTGAAGCCTGGGTTGAGCTCTCCCCAGGACTGTTCGGGGAAGAGCCATACCTGCTACAGCATTGCCTGTCACTTGGAGGAGTTGGCTGAGTTCCTTGCTGTTCCCTGAGCTGGTAGGAATTTTCCTTGCTTTATCTTTTCAGCTCTGTTATTTTTTGCATTGTCAGAGGCTCTGTCGGCTCCCCTGGCTTCCGAATTGCACTTTTTCCTGATTTTTTTCGCTTGCCCTGTATTAGAGGGTCGTTTTCTTTCTTTTCCATATTATTTGGTTACCTTTGTATTTTCGCGCCTTTTTTTATTGTGGGTGAAAAAGTGCGGCGGCCATTTTGGATTTCTAAAGTGTGCTTTTTAAGGGCACTTTTTAACACTTGTGCAGGGTTCCCCTGGCATTTTTAGGGTTTCTTTTGCTGGCGATTTTGCTCAGGGCACCCCTAGGATTCTGGGGAGTATTTTGTTTTCTGTAAAAAAACAAAAACGTTTTAATTTTAAAGCTGTACTGATTTGAATAGGGTTAGTCCCTTTGCTGTGGGCTTCCCTGTTCCTGTTTCCTTCTTTCCCCCTGGGAGCAGGTTGCCTTAGCATGGCTGCCAAACCTCAAGGTGGGATTTGTGGGTCCCGCAGAGGTACAATGACTGACTCTGGCATCTGTAAGAGCTGTGCTGCAGTTTATTCAGCACTAGAATGTCTTCTCCCTCTGCTGTTTGCAGCTCTGTGGTAACTCGATTGATTTTTCTTGATTTTTCAGCGAGTTTAGGCATTTCTCCCATGCCTGCAACCCTCCCACCTTCTTCTTTGACTTTTTAAGTTAATTCCTTAGCTTTTGGGGGTTTTAATTCACTCTTTTGGTGTTTTATTTTTGCTGGTGGCCATTTTGAATAGCTAATGAGCCTCGGTTTTTGGCGGGAAGCCAGATTACTTTTCTGCTGGCTTCTAAAAGCTATATTGTTTCAGTTTTTTTTTTCTTCTTTCCACAACACTTGCTAGAGGTCAGTTGTGCAGAGGTTACTTTTTTCTCTGCCTCTGTATGAACATAATGGATAAAAAGTACAGAAGGCATGGATAGAGAACAGTATGCAATTCAGAGCCACAGTACAATGCTGAGTCACTGATGAAGGGTGCAGGGCTCATGGCTTCTATTCCCCACTGTGCCCAACAAAGAAGGCTGGCTGAGGCATTACCTATTATGGGGAATATTGTTAAATGCCTGTTCCTGCGGGACGCAGTTATTTCTTTTTAGTTCTCCCTGTGCCTTATTCAGGTTTAAGCTGCATAGGCTGTCAGAAGAAACACAGGGACCTCAGGCATCAGCTCTGCCCTTCCCCCCCGCATCTTGCTTCCCCTGAGGAACTTGGGAACTCCGGAGCTTGGCTTCGGGGGAGCTCTCCATTGGCTTTACGCTGCACTGAGTCTTTACCACGAGAGTTTGAATACCTCCAGGAAGTTCAGGTATCATTTTCTGTAAGAAAACTGTGCGTACTCTGTTTTTGTTTTTTCTTCCTTGCCTCAGCTGCTCTGGGATGCTTTCAGCTGTATCCGGACCGGCTGCCCCTGAGTTGGAAGTGCCTACTTTGACTTTTTAGTCCACAAACTGCAGCCGGGTTACTTTGTACGTCCTACTGATTATTGTACCTGTCTTATTCAATATACCATTTGGTTGAGGTTTTAAGTCAGTGTTTTGGATCCTGACTGTTTTGGGCTCGGCCTAATTAAGCATGCTCACTGTAATTTTCCTATGGCTGGATTGAGCTTCTACATCCCTCCCCAGAAACACCTTTCAGCCCCTACCATGGAGGTCTGAATGGCTGCGGAGGGATCCCACTCTAATTTCCCTACTTTCAGTCACTGTAATTGCCTTACCCTGACCTTGAAAGTTTCTCTATGCCAGCACAGTGAATGACTGACAGTTCCCTTCTCAGTTCTGCGAATACCTGACAGTTTTTCGGTGCCAGCGGCTGTTTTGTTTTTCTCTTCAGTGTTTCTTTTTAGAGGCAACAGCTCTAAACAGCAGTTTCCACACACTTAATCATGCTGTGGAGGCACGTGCAGTTTCAAAATCCTTTTCTTAAACAGTCTTGGGTTTCCCTGAGCCTTCCTTGCTTTTTGTTTTAAATGCAAAAAAACAAAAAAATAAATAAATAAATAAATGAAACCCCACACAAGAAGAGGAAAGGTGGTTTAAGTCTCTACAATGCTTTTTTCTATGGCTGTATTATATGTGAAATGTAATCAGCCTAAGGGTACATTAATAGCTTGCTTGTGTTACACCTGCACGCTGCATCCCGGAGGCTTTCCCCATACCCACTGCATTGCTAGCTGGGTCCCCCAGCACCTTATCTCCCCCCTCCTCAGAGCCCCTGCTGCAGGATCTTCCACAGCCGCTGCAGACCACATTACACATTCCCATCCGGCCGTCTCATCGACGGTTTCTCCACTTCGCTCTTCCGTGGGGCCACTTCCAATTTCCGGCCATGCCGTTTGGTCTCGCCACGGCCCCCCGCACCTTCACAAACGTGATGGTAGTGGTCGCGGAGGCCTTGGGCACAGAGGGCATCCTGGTCCATCCGTATCTCGACGACTGGTGGATTCGGGCAAAGTCCAGTCGGGAGTGTGTGCACGTCACGAGCAGGGTGGTGGCTCTGCTGCGGTCCCTCGGCTGGGTGGTGAAAGAATGCAAGAGTTGTCTGTGCCCGACTCAGGATCTCGAGTATCTGGGAGTGAGCCTCGACACAGCACGGGGCTTGGTGTGCCTGCCGGAGCGCCGCATTCGGTCTCTTGTCCGACTCTTCAGGGGGATGCCCGCTCCGTCGGCATGGTGATAGCTACAGTTCCTCGGTACGATGGCAGCGACCTTGGAGGTGGTGCCCTGGGCGCGCTTCCACATGCGCCCGGCTGCAGAGTGCCCTGCTGCGCCGTTGGTCCAACCAATTCGACTCGTTGAACAGGAGATTGACTTGCCCAAGGGCGGTTCGCCGATCACTCCGGTGGTGGCTCTCCTCCGAGAACCTGGCGCGGGGGATTCCCTGGAGCCTCCACTTTGGGTTCCGTTCACAACGGATGCCAGCTTAACCGGCTGGGGGGCTCACTGCGAGACCCGCTTCGCTCAAGGGGAATGGTCTCCCCTGGAGACTTCTTGGTCGATCATCCTCCTCGAATGGCGGGCGGTGCGGCTAGCCCTCTTGGCCTCAAAGCCCTAGTTCTCGACCGGCCGGGGCGAGTCCTTTCGGACATGGCGACCACCGTAGCTTACATCAATCGCCAAGGGGGCATCGGCAGCATGGCCCTGGAATCAGAAGCGATGGCCTTGGTCAATTGGGTGCAGTCTCGTCTTCCGGCCATCTCGGCAGCGCCTATTGCAGGCGCAGACAATGTTCAGGCCGATTTTCTCTGCGGAGTGCGGGTGGACCCCGGAGAGTGGGAGCTAAACCCGCAAGTTTACGCGCAAATAGTTCGTCGGGGGGGGGGGCCGACCTTCATGGATCTCATGGCGACATTTCAATCGGCCGAGACAGGACGTTTCTTCAGCAGGCAAAGGGAGCGTATGTCCGAGGGGCTCGACGCTCTCATTCAGCCGTGGCCAACGTCCGGCCTTCTTTGTCTTTCCTCCGTGGGTTCTGATTGGCCGGGTCGTTCAGCGCATCGAGGGCCATCGGGGTCGAGTGTTACTGGTGGACCCGGACTGGCCTGGGTGGCCCTGGTATGCCGATCTGGTCCGGCTGAGTGACGGCATTCCTTGGCCCCTATCCACGCTGCCGAATCTTCTTTTTCAGGGACCCTTGCGGATGCCCCAAGTGGGTCAATTCTCGCATATGGTTTGGCCATGGAGAGGGCTCGGCTGAAAAAGAAGGGTTACTCCCCCCGCGGTGATTTCTACCCTACTGCGGGCGGGGAAAACGTCCACTTCTCTTACTTACGTTCGGATTTGGGGGATCTTTGAAGACTGGTGCTCCCGGCGTGGAGTCCGGGCGGCGACGGTTTTCGTTTCCGTCGTTTTAAGTTTCTTCAGGTTGCTTTTGATAAGGGCCTTGCGGCTAGTTCTCTGAAAGTCCGGTTGGCGGCTATCTCTTGTTATCGATGCAAAGTTTTAGGCCGTCTCTACGGTTCTTATCCGGACGTACGTCGTTTTCTTACGACTGTTTTTCATTTGCGGCCCTCCCGCAGGATTTTCGTTCCTCTGGGGGACTTGAATCTAGTGATGCGGGCCCTGGTTCGTGAACCTTTTGAACCCCTGAGTAGGGCGTTTCTGAAAGATTTTCCGCTGAAGACGGTTTTTCTTGTAGCCATCGGTTCGGCACGGCGTATTTCAGATCTACATGCGTTGTCCTGCCGAGAACCTTTTTTGTCTTTTCCCCGGTCCCTTCCTTTTTGCCGAAGGTGGTTTCCCCTATTCATGTGAATCAGGCAGTGTTTCTTCCAGTTCTTTCTTCCCACTCTGTCGGGTCGGCGGACAAAGGTCTTCACCGTCTCGATGTGGGTCGTGCACCTCGTCCTTTGAAGGCTACCGAATCTTTCGGAAGACTGACCGGTTATTCGTGCTCTTCGGTGGTGCACGTAAAGGGGAAGCGGCGGCTAAGGCCTCCATTGCAAGATGGCTCAAGGAAGCGTTCGCGTCTGCGTATCTGTTGTAGCAGCGGTCTGTTCCGGAGGGGCTACTGGATCATCCCACTAGGGCTCGGGCTACCGCTTGGGCGGCGTATAGCCTAGTTCCGCCAGCAGATATCTGTAAGGCGGCCACCTGGTCGTCTCTGCATGCTTTCAGTACACACTATCGTTTAGATGTGTCAGCGGCTCGGGATTCCTCTTTTGTTCGGCGGTTCTGCGCACCGGATGGCAAGGTCCCGCCCGGTCTTAACTGCTCTGTTACATCCCGATGTTGGAGGACTAAACTGGATTACCGAACAGGAAATGGAAATTACACTAACCTGGTAATTGTAGTTCCTGGAGGGTCCAGTTTAGTCCTCCTTCCCTCCCGACTATCTGTTATAAAAATGCGGCGCGCTTTCTGAACGGTGGATCATAAGACGGTTCCTCTTGCCGTTCGAACCTTTTTTGCAGCCGCGTTTTTGGCTATGGCTCTTCCTTTCTCAGGTGTTCAGTCAGCTCCTGAGATTTCTGATACGGAGCTGTATTTTGATTTCTGGGGCGTTGGTTCCAGTGCAATACAGTGTTCTGACTTCCTCGTTTGGAGAGAAAGTTGGATATTTTTGTGGGGGGAAACAAATTGTTCTTTAATTATGTCATTTTCATTATGTCATTTTGTATATTAATCTAATGTGTTGCTTCGTTAAGTATGCTTTGTTACTAGTACACTGGGGGCTTCTGGGAGCTCCGTCTGCATATATACTACAGAAGACTTGATTGGTCCAGGCTGCAGGAGGAGGGGCACTACCCGATGTTGGAGGACTAAACTGGACCCTCCAGGAACTACAATTACCAGGTTAGTGTAATTTCCATATTTTTTTCCTCTATGATCTAATCCTGCAACCATTTCTGAGGCAGCTAGGGACATATTTCTCCATTATTTCTGTCTCCAGCAGAGTGTGGATGCATCTAAGCAGCTGTGTGAATTTTCTGGAAAATTTGATTTAGCTCATGAGTAACAACTCTTAGGGAGCAATCTCCTCACTTGAGTTCATTGTGGGAGGCTTCCTTTGGGTCACTCTTATACCGGTACCCTTCTGAGTTTGCCAAAGGAGGAGGGGTGTTGGTTCAGTTCCCCATCTTCATCCTGTTAAGGGCCGGTTGAACAGCCAGAATTGTTGGATAAGTGCTCCCTTCACCCCCTCCCCCACCAAAAATTAAATTCGTTTCAAGAGGTATTTGGCTGCAGGGGAATCACATTGAACCCAGCACTGTTGCTGCTTTGGGCTCCCCAGAGGTGAGTACCAGATTTAAGTTAATTTTCTCTACCCGATATATGCTCCTATGCTTGTTCAAAGTTGTCTGTGGAGACAGCACCATATCTAGCACACTGCGAACGGTGCAGCCACAGGGCGCAAAAAAATAGGGGCACATTTGGCATTGCCAGTCTCTGCTCCCCCCTGCTGCCTGCCCTTGCCCCACTGCCGCTTTTCATATTCCCTTGACGGCTCCAGCAGTGATGGTGGCAGCAGCAGAGCAGACCTCCGATTGAAAAAAAAAAGCCATGCGGGTCTTTCCAACTCCGCGCTTGCAAGCTGGCCTGATCCCGCCTGCTCTGACGTATGCTTGTGTCAGAGGAGGGAGAAACCAGACCAGCCATTCAAACGCAGGTCTTTGCAACTCTGCACTTAAGTGGCTGGTCTTGACCCGCCTTCCCTGATGCGAGCCTGTGTCAGAGAAGGACAAGACCAGCATGCAAGCATGGAGTCGGAAATAGACGCATTTTTTTTTCAATTGGAAGTCCACTCAGCTGCAGAGCATGGACATGCCGGACAGGCAGCACGGAGGGAGCCAGCTGGACATGGAGGTGTGGGATAAGATGGGGTGATGCTGGGCATGGGGCAAATGACAAACCTGTGATGTGGGTTGGGGGGGACACCAGTTGCGCAAGTCACCCAGGGCGCATTAATGGCTTGGTACGGCACTGTATGGAGGCCCACGACCTTCTCCACTTAGTGGGTTTATTTGTCTGACCCGAGAGCAGAACCATTGGTTAATCATGTTTTTTTTTCCCCCTGCCTGTTCCAGCCTTGTGCTATATGCATGCGCTACCAGCTCTGGGCTGTGCCTTAACCTGTTTTCCACACTGTGCAAGTTGGTATGCAAGATATCAATGTGCTTTCCAATACTTGGTGACAGGTAGGAAAATTGTGAGGGCAATGCTGCTTGATACAATGAAGAGTTTCTTCCAGGCATGGGGGCTAGTACTTATGTGAGATGGAAGCGCTTGGGCTTGGTCTCGCTGGGACAATTTGTGAAGGCTGGAGAATTTGTCCCCTTTCAGGAGCTAGTAGAAGAGTTTATCAGTGAGGGAGATTACTGTCAATACTTCTAGGTCGGATATGATATTTCCTCTCCTATGGGGTAGGCAAGGAAAACACTGCCTATAGAGGTCCTCTTTGAAAGGACTGTCTAGAGGTGGTCGTAACATCATTTTATTCTTTAATGGCTGGCAAATAGAAAGGGAAAGAAGTTCCAAACCCAATGGGAGAGTGATTTGGGTGTACACTGGGGGGAGGACAATTGGCAACAGCTGTATAAGGGGATGACTAGGGGGGTGATGGCAAGCAATATGATAGAAAATGGATATAAGATGCTGTATCAATGGTATTACATCTCAGATTCTGCAAAATTTATGGGAAGGGATCCCAGGCTTGCTGGAGAAAATGTGGGGTGGTTGGCACCTTTTTACGTATTTGGTGGGAATGCACGAAAATTGTGCGTTTTGGGATAGAGTTAAAGGGTACCTGGGGGAAGTCTTGGGGAAAGTAATGGGGTTGGGGAGGGAGCAATGTGCTATTGGGGGTGACGATTTGGGGGTGAAAATGGAGAAGGCCCCATTGGCGATCTTAGCAGCCAGGCTGGTGATTGCTAGATACTGGAAACAAAAAGATTCACTACCTTGGGGGAATTCAGAACTAAATTTCACGCAATCTCCAGGAATAAGCAAGAAGTCAGTCCTCACATATGGGTGACGTCTGTTCCGATGGAGCCCTCGCGGAAGCATCCCCCCAGCTTTCAAAGAAAGCATTTGGGAGATGCCACCACAGTATGGATGGTCCCCTTCCCACCCAATGTGCCATCTTGCTCAGTCTCCTTTTTTCCATGGAGCCCTTAAGACACCTGTCTGCTCCCCCCCACCCCCTTCCCCCGAAAAAGTTGATTTTTTTTTAACCTGAGTTTCATACTCTCTTCCAGTAGTGCACCGGTACTCTTCCCACCACCTGAGCCTGCTGCCCCGGCACAGAGTCTCAGGTTCTTCATTTTTTCTTCCCTTCTTGGCGCCTTTGCGCCTTTTTTCCAACTGGCAGCACCACGGATCTTCGACCTCGCTGGGATACTTTTTTTTTTTTTTGTGGCTGCCAGTGGCTTTAAGAAGTGTGATCGGTGTGCCAAAATAATGTCCCTGACCGACACACACAACTGCTGCCTTTGTTGTCTGGGACCAGACCACGACCCCACGGCATATGGCTTCTGTAAAAGGTTGTCTACCAAGGACCTCAAGAGCCGCCAGCTGCACCACGATAAGTTTTTCTCAGAATTCCCGGTACCTCCAAAGGCCAAGGCCTCCTCTGAAACTGTAGAATCTTGGGATAGCCTTACGGACCCCAATTGACGCCATGGTCCATCAGAAAGGGGGTCTCCCTTGAGGGAACTCAAGGAGGCCTCAAAGGCGGTGTTCCTGGATGGCTCTGATGGGCCAGGTAAGTCCCGAGCCAGGTCCTGCAGTCCTAGATGCTCATCTGAGGGATTGGAGGAGCATCCGCCTGCAAAGGTCCCCCGAAAGGACTAGACCTTGAGCTGGCCTCAGTCGCATGACATATTCCTTATCGGACTCCCCTTCAGAAGAACCAGTATCTGGCCTAATTGCCTCGGTGCCCTCGCTGATGGCTGCAGAACCTTCAGGCCTGAAGTCCAGAATGGTGGCCCTGGAGCGCAGCTTGTCAGCCTTCATGGACCAACAGCAGTCGCTGTTGTCCGGTACCACAGGTTCCTCCGCCCAGACCACTGGGTTCTCTACATTGAGGATGTCTCCAGAGGCCGAGCTGATCCTCGAGGTCTTTCGGCCTCGAGTCAATCCTCGGCCGAGGTCTCAATTCTGTTCCCATTCTACATGGCCGCAATCTTCCCCAGCCAGTGCGCTCAGCGCCAGCTGCTGGGCCTCTGAGGGCTGCAGGTGGAGATCAGTCCTGGAGCCCACAAGCTACCCTTCCCTTGAGTCCTTGACAGACTATTCTGAGTGGGAGATGGAGGATGAGGAGTTGCCGGACACCCGTCGCCACCATGACGTCCCCTCAGACTCCCCTACTTCGTAGCCCAGGCATCGGTTCCTGCCCAAGGACATGGTATTCCTTGATTTTGTTAGGGACATGTGCAAGGCTCTAGCGTTCCTGACTGAATCGGAGGAGGACCCTTGGATAGAGGAGCTAGAAATCCTCCAATACGAGGCCCCAGAAATCCTCCAATAGGAGGCCCCTCCAAGGGAATCGCTTACGGTGCCCATCCCACTCATCCTGGAACGGCTAATGCTCTGTATGTGGGAAACACCGGCATCAGTGCCGGTGGTGAGCAAGTGGCTCAATTCTGTATCGTATCCACCAGAGCCCAGGCTTCTGGAAGTCACAGCTGCCACACAACTCCATGCTGGTGGAGTAGGCCATGCTGCGTCTGAAGAGTCAGACGTACTCCTCGGTGCCCCCCAGCAGAGAGGCAAGCACCTTGGGTGACCTCGAGGAAAGTGCTACCAGGGCTCGATGCCCATCGGCCAGATCCAGGCATGCCAGCTGTACATGGGCATGTACCTCAGAGAACTGACGAAGGAACTCGCTGAGTTCTCAGTTGGTCTTTCCGAGGAACCCCTGCAGCATTTGAAGAACCTGGCCAAGGTCATCCTTGAGTGCTCCAAGTTTGTCTCGGGCAGCCTATGACGGCTTAGAGTCGGCGGCTCGAATAGCGGTGACGGGCATTGGTGCCCAATGCCAGACTTGGCTACAGTCGTCCGACCTCGAGCTATGGGTTCAGGACAAATTGGCCGATGTCCCATGCCAAGGAGAGAACCTCTTTGGCAAGCCCATGACCAACAAGGCTGCTGAGCTGGAAACAGAGTTCATGACAAGAACAAGGCTCTCTATAAAAAATAAAAATAAAAAAAAAATCGCTGCCCCCCTCAGACGGAAGGGCTCGGGTAAAAAGTTCTTCTACCCAGGGAAAGGGGCTGCTTACAGAAACTACCCATCTTTTCAGGCCCCTCCCAGCTCCCCAGCAAGGGCAGAAGGCCAAGGGACATGGGCAAGGCCCTCGTAAGCAGAAGGCTCCCAAGTCCCAGACACCAGCCCTTGCCCAGCCAGTGGGGAGCTTTTGACGCCTTGGGCATAGCCTCTCCACCCCAAGGAGGTCTGCAGCCCACAGGGGGATATCTCATTCACTATGCCCAAAGGTGGCCAGCCATCACCACCGATTCTTGTGCACTCCAGGTGGTCAAGGAGGACTACCTCTTCCATATGGCCCAGACACCTCCCCCTTTCTTTCTGGGAGAGCCCCCCAGGTCTCCCCCTTCACGGGACCTTCTAATGAAGGAATTGGCAGATCTTCTCAAGGCCAGAGCGATGGAACCAATTCCCCACCATCTCAGGGGCAAGAGGTTCTACTCCAGGTACTTTCTTGTATCAAAAAGAACAGGGGGCCTAAAGCCCATTCTCGACCTATGCAATCTGAACAGATGCTTGGTAAGGGAGAAGTTCAAGATGCTCTCCCTTGGAACATTGCTGCCTTACCTCCAACAGGGAGATTGGCTATGCTCCTTGGATCTGAGAAGGATGTTTACAAATATCCTCATTCACTCCAAACACAGGCAGTACCTGCAGTTCATGGTGGGGGGCAGCCATTACCAGTAGAGGATGCTGCCCTTCGGCTTGACTTCCACCCCAAGAGTCTTCACCAAGTGCCTGGCAGTTGTGGCCTTCTTTCTCTGCCTCCAGGGGGGTCTGTCTTCTCCTACTTGGATGATTGTCTCATAAAGGGAGGCACATCCTCAGAAGGCAATGGCATGTGCCATCCACATCCTGCAGCATCTGGGTTCATAATAAACTACCCCAAGTCCCGCCTCCTCCCCACACAGTGCCTGGAGTTCATAGGGGCAAAACCTAAATTCTCCAGGACCAAGCAGGAAGTCAGTCCTCACATATGGGTGACGTCAGTACCAACGGAGTCCTCGTGTGGAGCATTTCCCCAGCTTTCAAAGAAAGCCTTTGGGAATGCAGCGCGCATGTGCAGTCCCCTTCCCGCCCAAGGGTGCCATCTTGCTCAGTCTTCTTTTTTCCGCGGAGCCCAACGGACGTGTGTCTTAGTCACCCGGTTAAAAGTTGATTTTTCCTTCGAAGATTTGTGGTTTTTTGCCGGTTCGACGCCAGTTCCCCTTCCCGCCTGGGCACGGTACACCGGTATCAAGCCCGGAGCTACTTTTTCGGTTTTTGTCCTTCGAGACTAGCGTTCGTGCTTTTTTTCTTTTTCACTGGCAAGCCCGGTCTTTTGACCTTACAGGGGCCCTTTTTCCCCCCATGGCTGCCAGCGGGTTCAAGAAGTGTGATCGGTGTAAGAAACTAATGTCTCTCATCGACACACATGACTGCTGCCTCCGGTGCCTCGGACCTGATCATGACCTGATGATCTGTGGCCCGTGCGGCAAAATGTCTTTTAAGGCGCTGAGGAGCCGTCAGCATCAACGAGAGAGGATCTTCTCTGACTCCATGTCCGGCCAGGCCTGGACTTCGTCAGAGGCCTCGACGTCTCGGGAGTCCGACCCTGAGCATCGTTGGGGCTCCTCTGAGCGGAGGTGTCTCCCTCACGGGAACACAAAAGGAAGAAGAAACCCGCGAGGGCGGCGTCGGTGGATGCTCTTGGTCCCTCGAGGGCCAGGTCGCATAGCCCCGACTGCCATCCCGGGTCCTCAGAGTCGGAGAGGCCTGCCAGATTGCCTCGTGTGGAGCCGGAGTCCCCGAGTCACGTAAGTGCTGTTGTCCTCGTGGACTCTCCTCCGGGGGAGCCGACGTTGACCCCGACACCGTCGGGGCCCGAGTCGGGGGCTGCTGAGTCTCCTGAGCTCAGATTCAGGTTGATGGCCTTGGAGAGCAGCTTGGCTGCCTTCTTGGAACAGCAGCGGGTGATGATCGCCGGTCTGACCGGTGCATCTGCCCCGACCACCGGGACCTCGACATCTAAGTCGACCCCGGAGGCCGAGCCGATCCTCGAGTCAATGCGGTCTCGAGTCAATCCTCGGCCAAGGTTTCCCTTGGCCTCCTGTATGGGGCTGAGGTCGGCGATGCTGGTACCCTCAGCGTCAGGGCGGATGGCATCGGTGCCCGCCCGACCGGAGCCGCTCGATTCCTCCTCGGAGGGGTCAGGGTGGGAGACGGGAGGACAAGGAGTCCCCGGACACTTTCCGGATCTGGTGCGTCCCATCGGACTCACTGGAGTCCAAGCCTCGGAGAAGGTCCCCCCCCCCCCAGAGGATACCCGGTTCTCAGACTTTGTGAGGGGCATGGCCAAGGCCTTGGCCTTCTCCGCGGATCCCGAGGAGGAGCCTCGAGCCAAGGAGCTCGAGGCCCTCCAGTATTACTCTCAACCGAAGGAGGCCTTTACTGTACCGGTTCCTCCGATGCTTGAACAGCTGCTCTTCTGCATGTGGGAGGCACCGGCCTCGGCGCTGGTTCTCAGCAAATGGGTCGATTCCATTTATCGAGTCCGTAAGAGGCCCTGGGTTCCAGAAGGCACAGCTAGCGCACCACTCCATGGTTGTGGAATTGGCCATGCATCGTCTGAAGAGTCAGAAGATGCACTCCTCTGTGCCCCCCCGGCAGGGAGGCCTGAAACCTGGATGCCCTCAGTAGAAAGTGCTTCCAGGGCTCTATGCTGGCTTGCCGTGTCCAGACTTACCAGCTGTACATGGGCATGTACCTCCGAGACCTGGCAAAGGAGATTGCCGGGTTCTCTGCTGGCCTCTCCGAGGAACCTTTGCAGAGGTTCAAGGCTTTGTCATCGGGGATTCGGGAGTGCTCGAAGTTTATATCTCGAGAAGCCTATGATGGCTTCGAGGCTTCTGCCCGAGTAGCAGCGGCCGGCATTGGTGCACGCCGTCAGGCCTGGCTACAGTCATCGGACCTCGAGCCATGGGTCCAGGACAAGTTGGTCAATGTCCCTTGCCGGGGTGAGAACCTCTTTGGCAAACCCATGGCTGAAAAGGCTGCAGAAATCGAGACCGAGACTCTCACCAGGACAAGGCAGTCCAGGAAGGCTTCTGCCCCTTCTCAGAAGACGAAGGGCTCGGGGAAAAAGCCCTTTTACCCGAGGAAGGCCTCTGCCTACAAATCCTACCCTCAATTCCAGTCCTCTACAGCTTCCCAACAGGGTCAGCAGGCCAAGGGGCAGGGACATGGGCCCCGTAGGCAGAAAACCCCCAAGCCGCCAGCTCCGGCTCCTGCACAGCAGGGAGCGGGGTTTTGACTCCCACTGCATAGCCTCTCCTCCACAGCTGGCTCCACTCAGCACAGGAGGCCAGCTGACACTGTACGCCCACAGGTGGTCAGCTATAACAGGGGATACCTGGGTACTGAGCATAGTCCAGAAGGGCTACTTGCTCCACTTCAACCAGTTACCCCCCTCCTATTTTCCAGGGGAGCCTCCAAGACTTCCTCTTCACAAGAACCTCCTCCTTCTGGAGTTGGCAAGTCTTCTAAAGGAGCAGACGATGGAACCGGTGCCTCACCACCTGAAAGGGCAAGGCTTCTATTCCAGGTACTTTCTGGTACCAAAGAGGACAGGAGGCCTTAGGCCCATCCTAAACTTGCAAAATCTCAGCAAGTACCTGGAGAGGGAAAAGTTCAAGATGCTTACCCTTGGAATACTGCTGCCCTACCTCCAGCAGGGAGATTAGCTATGCTCTTTAGACCTAAAGGATGCTTATACTCACATCCTCATTCATCCAGCCCACAGACAATATCTCAGATTTGTAGTGGGAGGAAATCATTTTCAGTACAGAGTACTTCCATTTGGCCTAACCTCTGCACCCAGGGTTTTCACCAAATGCCTGGCGGTGGTGGCGGCCTATCTCAGAAACCAGGGCATCTTTGTCTTTCCATACCTGGACGACTGGCTCATCAGGGGTCAGTCTCCACAGGAGGCCAGACAAGCCACTCTTCGCACTGTCTCTCTTCTCCAGCACCTGGGCTTTGTCATAAACTTCACAAAGTCCACTTTGCTCCCCTCACAGGACGTAGAGTTCATAGGGGTGAGGTTGGATACCTTACAAGCAATGGCTTATTTGCCTGGGAACAGGGCTCACAGACTGATGGCTCTGGCCCAGCAGTTTCGCAGTGGATCTCTGGTCTCTGCCAGACATTTCCTGAGGCTTTTGGGACATATGGCATCCACGGTCCATGTAACTCCAAATGCTCGTCTCTATATGCGGCCTGCTCAATGGTGCCTCAGAGCTCAGTGGATACAGGCCACAGGAGACTTAAGAGACAGAGTAAGAGTGTCCAAACTACTAGCGGCCTCCCTGCAGTGGTGGCTGCATCTCCCAAACCTGATCAAAGGGGTGCCTTTCCAGGCACCACCACACACCCCGGTACTTCTCTTCAAGGTTGGGGTGCACATTGCCAGGGGGCATGCACTCAGGTGTAGGCTGGGTCCACCTACAAAGGATCTTTAATTTTCACCAAGATTGCCTGGGCACATGGGAGCCGTACACCAGGAAAATTAAAAGAACTTAGATCACAGTCACTTGTCAGCAAAATTCCTTTATTCAGTACAAGCAAAAACTGCAAGCACAGATACACAAGTGTCTGAGGGACCCAGGTGCAGGCAACGTTCTCTGCCTCCAACACAGTGGGGGAAAGAAGGCTGCCCACTGAAGCTCTATAGGCACTCTCTTATATACGTTCTCTGTCCCAAAGTTCCAGTGAATTCTGCTTGAATTACTGACGTCATTTGAAAAACTTGCAAAAAACCTGCAAGTTCAGAAGGTCAGAAGAACTTCTGCAAGTGCTCTTCCCTCAGGACCCTCCCATGTTTATCACCAAACAGTTGGTATTTCAAGGTCTGTATTTCAAGGTCTGCTCAAGGTCTGCTTATCAGCTGGTCACAGCCCCCCCTGCCTGTGCTGTGTTCATGCCTTTCCACTTCCTGGAACTCCATCTCTTGGCACTATCTGTTATCTTCAGGGCTCAGAGTATGTGTGTTAAAGGCCTTTGCTTCCTGCTTGGCCTGTATTTTTCTTAGCCTGTATTTCTCTGGCCCTATATACTTTGCACGTTCCTGTCCAAAGTGTCTAGTTCCCCAGGCTCTCCCGTATAAGGCCGCAAAATACTCTGCTTCGCTAGCCCACATGCGTGTCTTCTTGTGCCAATCATATGTTACTGTGTATATTTTCATGGAGGTAAGGGTGCAATTATACAAAGCAAACCTATAGAGCAGGCCTGAAATCCACACTTAGACCAATTATCCCTTCATTCCCCACTTTATTTTTTGTTTTTGTTTTTTTGTGGAGGGAAATCAGAATAATCCCACTAAGGGGCATGAATGACTATCATTTGTGACAGAGAGGGATCATCAAGAGGCAACTGTTCATATTGATCCCTAGAAATAACATACATGGTTTTAGTAGTTTGCATCACGAGGCGTTTACAGCAAGCAAGCAAAACGGATAATACACAACAGGCAATTATTCCAAAACACGCAATACTTAAAAGAGTAATAAAGAAGGCTTTGAGTCCGCCTCCCAAGCTGGAGAACCATGAAGTAATACTTCGCCAAATATTATCAAGATGAAGCCCCCCCTTAAAATCGTCAATAGGTAATTCTGAAAGACGCTTTATCTTGTTCATAGCATCTAGCACAAATACCATATGGTTAGCGATGACAGTACAGCAATTAGCAGCATTAATAAAAGTACAAGCTCCGCCTTCAGCAGCGAGGAGCAAATCAAGAGCCTGTCTATTCTGCAAAGTCATTTGGTTATTTTGTTCTAAGGATTCAGCTAAGCGAGATATGGATTCAGTAATAGCTTTCATCTGAATATGTACAAACATTGCAAATGGCGTACAGCCATACCAAGCTCAGCAGTAAGGGCGGGGGTGGCAAAGGGAATCCAAGCAGTAGCACTAAGGGCATCTAAACGAGTTTTAGTCATAGGAATTGATATATTCAAAGGAGGCCTGAATGGCATCATCTGCAGCGATAGAGGAATCCCAAGGATTAGCATCAGCTGAGAAGCTACGTTTTATTCTGTGTAGAAAAGAACGAGGAGCAGAACGATAGGTAACGTTAAGAGGGATTAAGACAGAATAAGGAGAAACCTATCTCCAGGAACAAGCAGGAATGAGTCTTCACATATGGGTACGTCAGTACCGACGGAGCCTGCGCGGGAACGCTCCCCAGCTTCCCAAAAAGGAAAGCTTTTGGGAGCATCCCACAGCGCCTGCGCGCTGCCTTCCCGCCTTTCCTAACCAACTCTCCTCAGTTCTTCTTTGCCGCGGAGCCAGCAGGTCGAGCCCTGTCACCACTGAAGAAGTTCTTTATTTTATTTTATTTCTTTGGTCGCGTGTCTGCCTTCCCCGACTCCGGACCGGTACCGCCGGTCTTTTCTTTCTTTCTTTAAAAAAAAAAAAATCAATATTTTTCCTCACTTGGTGTATTTTTCTTCTTAAGGCCTCAGGGCCCACAAGAAAATTTCCCCCATGGAAAAACCAACCTCCGGGTTCAAAAAATGCACTAAGTGTAGCGGTACTATTTCTGTTAGAGATACCCATGAATTGTGTCTTAAATGTTTGGGTCCTGAACACTCCATTCCGGATTGTCCGTCCTGCTCCCTAATGTCTAAACGGGGGTTACAGAACCGAGCAGCTAAGCTCCATGTGCTGTTTCCCGCTGAGGCACCGGCAGTAGCATCGACATCTTCCAGGTCTTCTTCTCCTGAAGGATCTCAGGTAACCAAACATAAACCTAGCAGGTCCTCGAAGGGTAGATCTCCCTCTAAGCATCGAGATGCCTCCGGGCTTGCCCTCGAGGATCCTGCACCAGCCAAACAACCCCGGCGGGAAGCTCCGGCTTCCAAAGCTCCTCCTATGGGGGTTACAGGTTGACATCGATGGCACGGCCTCGACTGATCACCTGTTAGATTGCTCTGGGGTACCGGCACCTTCTCCCGGTATCGACTTCCAGGCTTTCATGGCATCGATGGATCAGAATGTTCTGTCCATGCAGCAGGCTATACAGTCCTTCATTCAAGCTGCGACGCCGATGATACCGCAACGAGCTCCGTTGTCGGTATTGGCTCCGGTACCAGCACCAGCGCCGATGCCGGTACCGACTGCATCGACATCGACCAGGATACCGACTGCTGCGGTTCCTTGTCCAGGGCTACTTCTCGGTACCGATCCGGTACCGGGGACGCCCGATGTCGATACCGCTCGATACGCGTATCGAGCGTTAGAAGAGCACCCTGACAGGCGATACTTCGATTCCTCTGATGATTCTGATACATCAGATGAGTCTCCTGAAGTATCCATAGCCCTTCCTGAGGAGCCTTCTTCTCCAAAACGAAGAATGTCTCCTCCAGAGGACTTGTCCTTTCAAGACTTCATAAGAGAAGTAGCTAAAGGACTCTGTATTTCAGTAACCTCTGAATCAGAGCCTAGAGCAAAAAAATTAGATATTTTAGGATACTCTAAGGCTCCTAAAGAGGCAGTCACCTTACCAATTCATGAGATTCTTCATGAACACATGATTGATTTATGGGAGACTCCTCTCACTCTCTCTCCTCATTCTCGCAGGTTGGACACTATGTATCGTGTCCCTCCTTGTCCTTGTTTCCAGAAAACTCAGCTTCCTCACCATTCCATTGTGGTGCAGTCAGCTATGAAGAGGATAAAGAGTACAAAGAGACACTCTTCTGCTCCTCCAGGAAGAGAATGCAGGACCTTGGATGCTTTTGGTAGGAAAATCTTCCAGGCCAGTATGCTTATTGCCAGAATCAACTCATATAGCCTTTATCTCCAGGAACAAGCAGGAATGAGTCTTCACATATGGGAGACGTCGCCGACGGAGCCCGCACGGGAATGCTCCCCAGCATCCAATCAGAAAGCCTTTGGGAGCATCCCCCGTGCCTGCGCGGTGGCTTCCCGCCCTTCCTACTGCCTCTCCCCAGTTTTTCGTTTTCCGCGGAGCAGGCAGGACGTCCCTCCTGCCACCGCAGAACTTTTTACCTTTTTTTCTTTTCTTGTTCTGTAGTCGCGGCTTTTCCCGCCGACAGCAGCACCTCTGTGCCCTTCTGTTTTTCTTTTCTCACTTACTTCGTCACCTAGCGGGACCCTTTTTTCCCTCTGGGCGCCGAGGCCTACCGGGCTTACAGCATGGAGCCCCAGAAGTGCCCTCACTGCGGGGACTTAGTTTTCCACATGGACTCCAATGCCTGGTGCCTCTCTTGTTTGGGGCCTGACCCTTTCCCCCGGGTCCTCCGGGCTACAGTGTCGGAAGAAGACCTTCCCTTTTTCGGGTATCCCTCGATGACGTTTTCACGCCCAAGGCGCGGTCATCGGGTTTTTCTTCTCTCCAGGATCAGGTAACCACGCAACAGTCTGTTAAGACTAGCCAAGTCTTGAGGGGCGAGTCTCATGCACGGCATGGCGACGGCTCCGGCCCACCCCTCAAATCCCCCTTGGCTACTATACCCCGACGGGAGTCCTCGGGCTCCAAAGCATTTACGGGGTTTCGGGATGTTCCTGGGGTTCGCTCCTCACAGAACATTCCCGAGCCGTGCTCGAGGGAGGTATCCGCTTCGAGCGGTGCCGATTCCCTGGCGCCGGCGTCGAGTGTTCCACTCCTCGCTAGGGATCGTCAGCTGGTGTCCTCAGCGCCTCCGGGGCCGATCGACTTGACCGAGTCTGACCTCCCTATGTCCAAGCCGTGCTCGAGGGAGGTACCCGCTTCTAGCGGTGCAGGCCCATCGGCGTCGGTGTCAAGCGTCCCGCATCTCACCGAGGATCGCCCGGGGCCGATCGAATCGGTCCAGCCTGGCGTTCCATCATCCCTGCCATGCGCGGGGGTGGTATCCGCTACAGGCGGTGCCAACCCCCCGACGCCGGTGTCGAGCGTTCCGCTCCTCACCGGGGCGGTCAGCCGTGGCCCTCGGCGCCTCCGGGGCCAACCGACGCCTGCCGGTATGGCGTTCCTACGGGGCGGTATCCGCGCCCGGCGGTGCCGACCCGTCTGCATTGGGGTCGAGTGACCTGCTCCCCACCGGGGATCACCTGCCGCTGCCCTCGGCAGCTCTAGGGCCGACCGACTCGACACAGTCTGGCGGCCGTACATTCAGACCATGCGCGGGGGTGGTACCAGCTTCGGGCGCGTCGGCGTCGGTGGTTCCACTCTTCGCCGGGGATGGTCATCTGGCCTCGGGGCCGGTCGCCTCGACCCGTGCTGGGTTGCCGGTATCCCAGCCCTGCGCGAGGGTGGTACCGGGTTTGCGTGGCACCGCTCCGCCGGAGACGGCAGGGGCGTCGAGCGCCAGGGACCGCCGTTGGCCTTCCCCGGGAGCCTCGGGGTATGTCGATCAGCCCCAGACGGGTGACCCCCCGGCATCGTCGCAGCCGTCGAGGGCCTCGCCCTTTCCGAGAAAGGGGCCCTGGGGTCTTCGATCCAGCCTGGATCCGTGCCGTCCCGCAGCGGTACCCCGGCGTCGGCGCAGGAGTCTGGCACTTCCCTTCCTACTGGGGCTCGTCGACGGGTGACCTGGGTACCCTTGGGGACGGGTCGCATGTCCCGGAAAGATTTCCCCCGGGTCAGGCGGGCTCGAGAGGGGGCCCGGCGTCGGGCAGTGCCCGCCGCCCGACATCGGCACCGGCGTCGGATGGGCCCCTCTCCACCGAGCTTCGCCCTCGGGGGCCCTTGATGCTCGCGGCGCCGATCGACGCGGTTCCGATCCGCTCCCAGGTTTCAGCACCGCCGACGCGGCCGCCCCCACCGGGGCCCTCTAGAAGGGAGTCGATTTCATCGCTCGGTTCGATGCCCAGTCTGGAATCTGTATCCAGCCTCGAAGACCTGGCCACGACACGTCTCGGGACCGGCCCCAGTCCCCTCCCGCGACGCAGAGCGGAGATCGTTGGCCACTGCCCTTCGGCTGCCACAGAACCGCTTCAATTGCCGGGGGCGGTGCCGCCCCCGGGTTCGGGGCCGAGGCGGATTCCGGCGGCTCTGTCAGCACCATCGACCCCTTCGATTCCTAGCTTGGAATCACTTCCAGGAGCCGACGACGCCTTGTTGACCACCCAAGTCCGAGGCTGTCGGTCCCCTCCTCTGCCCAGCGGGCAGCAGCCTGAGAGGCTTCTCGGCACCCTGGCGGCCTCTCCCGCCACCGCCTCCCACGGCATAGCGGACATGGCGGACTTGCTGGCCATCCCTATCCCGGACCTAACCCCAGGCCCTACGGAACGGGCCGCTGTGATGCTTCCTCTGCACCCCTCCCTGCAGGATCTCCTGCTGGGGGCTTGGCGGTCTCCTTTGATGGTTCCGGCACCGTCGACTGCGATGCATGCTCTGTATCGGGTGCCTCCCTCCCCGGGGTTTCGGCAGCACCAACTTCCACATCGTTCCATTGTGGTGGAATCGGCACTGAGGAAGGCCGGCAGCAAGGAAAAGCATTCTTCTCGCCCGCCAGGCCGCGCCTCGAAGACGCTAGATACCCTAGGGCGTCAAACCTTCCAAACGTCTATGCTGGCGTCCAGAATTATTTCATATATTTTTTATATGTCACTCCGGGAGGTCACCGAGAGATTATCTCGGTTGTCTCCCTTCTTGTCTGCAACCAAGGCCTTTGAATATTCCTTGCTTCTTTATCACTGCAGGAATATCTCTGGGTTCCTTTCTCGTGCTTCTCTAGACTCCTTCCTGTCGGTCAGCAGATGCTCTGCTGTTGCTATTAAAGCACGCCGTACAGCATGGTTGCAGTCATCCGAGTTGTGTAGACGGGCACAGCATAACCTGGGTAATTCTCCCTGTGACGGAGATCACCTCTTCAATAGCGAAGCCTTACGTCAGGTCGCGCAGTGCTTCGCTAACCTTCCCAGCGTTAGAAGCCATCCTAGGGTCCGGCTTCCCCCCGGCGGCGGTGCTCGCCTCACCAGGTCCTCCTTCCCTAGGAAGAGGAAATGTCACCCCTCCGCCCAACCGCCAGGTGCGCCCAAGCAAGGGACCCCTCGCCCTGGGTTGAAGTCTCCGGGGCCGCACCAGTACGCTCATACCAAGCAGTTTTAGGCTCCGGTGGGCGGCTGCCTGCAATTACCTTCTTACCAGAAGTTTACAATTGAGCTCTACTCTGGGGTTCGTTCAGTAGGGCACATGGTTCAGGGGCTTATCCAGGGGTTCAGGTACTCTCCTTCCGTTGGTAGAGGGAGACCACCTCTGCTCCATGTTAGATCTGGCCCACGGTCGGCTGGCTTGCCCTTAGGTACGTCCCCGAATCCTTCTCGGCAGTATTCCCTGCTGATTGCTTCCGTACCGGAATTTTCCTTCCAGCCGCTATAGTTCCCCTATGCTTACCGGGGGCTATGCCCTCATGTCCTCCGATTAGTGCGGGGGGCGAGTTTCTGCGTGCAGGTCCTGGGGACACCTATAGGGCCTCAAGCCCCCTGGTGTGTTCTTCCGGACTGATGCTATCCTCTGTCCTTCACGCTCCCGTTCGCCGATCTGCCCGTGTTCCACCGGAATAGATCCCTCTCCCGGACGGATCTTGACGCCACCTCCCCAGGTGGACGTTCTGTGGATCACTGGCAGGTCCGCCTTACCAGTGTTATGCCCATGGAGGTAGATTCCTCAGCGTACCTGCATTACTGCGGGGGGCGTCCTCCACACATATCGCCAGCGCGATAGGCACGTTGGGGGATTCCCACAGTGCCTGTGTTCTGCCGCCTTTTTTTTTTACCATGGCCGGTACTCACGCTCCCCACACCCCCCCCACCCCCCCCCCCCCCCACCCCCCCACCCCACCACCCCCCCCACCCCCCCACCCCCCCCCCCCCCCCCCCACCCCCCCACATCCACCCCCCCCACCCCCCCCCCCCCCCCACCCCCCCTCCCGCCACCCCCACCCCCCACCACCACCCCCCCCACCCCCACCCCCCCCCCCCCCCCCTACCCTCTCCCCCCCACCACCACCCCCCCCGCCCCCCCCCCCCCCCCACCCCACCACCCCATCCCCCCCCACACCCCCCCCCACACCCCACACCACCCCACCTCCGGGGTTCGGCCAGTCCGCCTGCCTATTCCTTAGATCGGCCCTCGGACTGGTTGTACTCTACTGCTGTGAAGTCAACAGCTTCTGTTTTCAGTTATGCCCTCCTCCCGGAGGTTCAGATCCTTGTTTCCCTATCTCTTAGCTAGGGCAGACTGTGTACTCCTTCTGCCCCGGGGTACACCCCTACTCTTCTCCGGAATAGGCTATCCAGATCGGCCAGTCTTCTACTGTTAGTCTTCTGAGTTATGGACTCTGCTCCAAAGGGAGTGCTCAGCTTTGCATAAAGCTTCCTTGAAGACCTGCCGTCCTTCTCCTGACCCAGCTGATTTCTGGATCTCCTGGCCTTCCGAATTTGGAACTTCCTCCTCGCTGCGGTGAAGTTCCTTTGAAGACCTCGTTACTGCGTCGACAGTACCTCCATCGCAATCCTACTTCCTACAACTCAGTAGGTAAGCTTTACATGGTACTAAGTCATTAATTCATTAAAACTTAATGATGCTCCATGCATCCGATTGACTACTCTCCCTGTAGTCTTTGGATTTTGCTGTTCTTCTCCTCTCAACTCCTACCCTCCATCCCTCGGGGGATGCCGGGGATTCAGGTTGGGCAAATGCCCTCCCGTCCTGGGCCGGGCTTACGGGATCTCCCCCGGGCATCCTCAGCTAGGGAGTCCCCATATGTGAAGACTCATTCCTGCTTGTTCCTGGAGATAGCACAGTTACTTACCTGTAACAGGTGATCTCCGGAACAGCAGGAATTAGTCTTCACAACCCGCCCACCTCCCCTAGGAGTTGTATTTCTTTCTCTCTATTCCTTCCTCGCCTCTCCTTCTGGCTCAGCTATGGAACTCAACTGGGGAGAGGCAGTAGGAAGGGCGGGAAGCCACCGCGCAGGCGCGGGGGATGCTCCCAAAGGCTTTCTGATTGGATGCTGGGGAGCATTCCCATGCGGGCTCCGTCGGCGACGTCTCCCATATGTGAAGACTAATTCCTGCTGTTCCGGAGATCACCTGTGCTATATGGGTATGTTTCTGAAAGAAGTGGCAGAAAAGCTGCACACTTTCCTCCCTTTTATTCCAGAAGATAAAAGGGAAGAATTCCGCATGTGGCTTAAGCATACTCAAGACATCTCCAAGTTTTCAAACAGGGCAGCCTTTGACTCCTTTGAAGGTGCCAGTAGAGCCTCAGGCATTGCCATAGCTGCTCGCAGAATTGCTTGGCTCCTGGCTTCTGATTTAGAACCCTGGGTTCAAGATGGCTTAGGAAATTTGCCCTGTACAGGTGAAAATCTGTTTGGCAGAGAGTGGCAAATTAAAGCCACTCAAATGGATGCAGAGAATTCTGCTCTGGATAGACTTTCAAGGTCTACCTCCATTCCTGCCAAGAAAAAGACTTTTAAAAAGTCTTTTTTCAAAAAGGGCAGGTTTCCTTCCACTTCTGGCCAACAATCTTCTACAGGTCGCTTTACCGCTAAGCGTCAGCAACCTAAGCAGGCCAGGCCTAAATCTACAGGGGCTGCTGTAACCCAGCAGTCCCAACCCCTCAGGGTTTTTGACTTGATGCTAGAGAACTTAGCCTTTCTGGCTTTAACACAGCCAGAACCTCTCACCATTCCAGGAAGGTTAGCTCATTTTGCTCCCAGATGGGAGCAAATCACATCAGAGCAGTGGACCCTCTCCATCATAAGAGAGGGCTACAAACTTCATTTCATAGACCTTCCTCCCCACACCATGGTGAGACACTTCAATTCTCCCACATCTCTTCTCGACCTTTTAGGTCAGGAGATAACTACCCTTCTTGCCCAAGGGGCAATAGAAGAAGTTCCTCTTCTTCAACAAGGGTCAGGGTTCTACTCCCCCTATTTTCTCATTCCAAAGAAGACAGGGGGATACAGACCCATTCTAGATCTCAGAGAATTGAACAAATTTCTATGCAAGGAGAAGTTCAAGATGCTTTCTCTGGGCACTCTCCTTCCATACCTTCAAAGTCAGGATTGACTTTGTTCTGTAGATCTCAAGGATGCATACACACATGTTCTCATCCATCCATCTCACAGAAGATTCCTGCGTTTTCTTTTCCAAGGAAAACATTACCAATACAGAGTGCTTCCTTTCGGTCTGGCCTCTGCCCCAGGAGTGTTCACCAAGTGCATGGCAGTAGTTGCTGCATTTCTACGCACTCTGGGAATAATATTTGTCTTCCCATACCTGGACGACTGGCTCATCCGAGCTCCATCTCAGTCAGAGGCCCAGATTTCCCTGGACCGCACAAGGCGCATTCTGCAGTATCTGGGACTGGTGGTAAACCTCCCAAAGTCCCAGCTCATCCCTACTCAGTCCCTGGAATTCATAGGGGCCTGGTTGGATACCACCACTGCAAGGGCCTACCTTCCTCAGGCCCGTTGCCAACGTCTAGTGCAACTAGCCTCCCAGATTCAGTCAAAGAGCCACTTAACTGCCAGGGAGATGCTACAACTGCTGGGCCACATGGCTTCCACAGTACATGTGGTACCCTATGCTCGCCTACACATGGGAGCAGCTCAATGGACTTTGTCCACCCAGTGGACTCAAGCTTCAGGAGCTCTCTCAGACCAAATAGCAACCTCCAAATGTCTCTTTTGGTCTTTCCAATGGTGGATGTCCACTCAAAATCTGTTGCTGGGGTCCCCCTTCCAACAGTTGTTGCCCCAAGCAACCCTCACAACAGATGCCTCACAAACAGGTTGGGGAGCTCATCTACAGGACCTCTCCACTCAAGGCACTTGGTCCCCTCAGGAGACCTCTCTTCATATCAACCACTTGGAGCTTCGAGCAGTTTTTCTAGCTCTCAAGGTCTTCCATACCCTCCTCAGCTACAAGACAGTCCTCATCCATACGGACAATCAAGTAGCTATGTTTTATATAAACAAGCAAGGAGGAACTGGCTCTCTGTCGCTTTGCAACGAAGCTCTAAGATTGTGGGCCTTCGCCAGAGAGCATCAAATCCATCTCCTGGCAGTATATCTCCCAGGAATCCAAAACTCTTGGGCAGACAGACTCAGTCGAGTTCTGCTTCCACACGAATGGTCCCTGCACATGGATCAGGTACTCAGAATCTTTCAAGAATGGGGAACCCCGGACATAGACCTCTGCAAGTCCGTGGAATGCCAAACTTCCCCTGTTCTGTTCCAGAATTCCGTGTCAGGGGCTTCAGGCCAAGGATGCCTTCCTCCTTCATTGGGGTCAGGGCTTCCTGTATGCCTTTCCACCCATTCCCTTGATTCCCAAGACTCTGTTCAAACTCCAGAGGGATCAAGGATCTATGATCCTCATAGCTCCACGCTGGCCACGCCAAGTGTGGTACCCTCTGCTTCTGCATCTCTCCCAAGCCCCTCCCTGGACTTGGGAGCTGCTCCAGACCTTCTGTCTCAGGAGGAAGGGACTTTGTGGCACCCAAACCCCAAGTCCCTTCACCTCAGAGCTTGGTTACTGAAGGCCTAGACCTTCAAGACTTGAATCTTTCTCAGCAGGTGAAGGATATCCTCCATGCTTCCAGGAAACCTTCCACCAGGCGTTCCTATGCTTTTAAGTGGAAAAGATTTTCCATTTGGTGTGTTGAAAAGGGTCTTGACCCTCTGGCACTACCTTTAACTTCTTTATTAGACTATCTCCTGCATCTCTCCAATGCAGGACTTAAGACAAATTCAGTAAGAGTCCATTTGAGTGCTATTGCAGCATCCCTTAAGCCCATCAATGGACAACCTATCTCCTCTCATCCTCTTATCTCAAGATTCATGAGAGGCCTAACTTTAACTAAACCTCCCATTAGGCCTCCTCCGGTGGCATGGGACTTAAGTTTGGTTCTTGGTCAGCTTATGAAGCCACCTTTTGAACCCTTAGCCACTACCTCCTTGAAATTTCTTTCCTGGAAGGTTATTTTCCTCATTGCAGTCTCTTCTGCTCGCCGCATCAGTGAACTGCAGGCCTTAGTGGCTAATCCACCTTATACAAGGTTCCATCATGACAAGGTAGTCCTTAGGACAAATCCACACTTTATGCCTAAAGTGGTCTCACCTTTTCATCTTAATCAAGAGGTATATTTACCTGTCTTTTTTCCAGCTCCTCATGCATCCAGTGCAGAGAGGAATCTTCATACTCTGGATTGTAAAAGAGCTCTTGCTTTTTACTTGCATAGGACACAGCAACATAGAAAGTTTTCCCAGCTTTTTGTTGCTTTTGATCCTTCTCACTTGGGACTTCCAGTCTCTAAGAGAACACTTTCCAATTGGATTGCTCAGTGTATTTCTTTCGCCTACCAGAGTAAGAGCCTTTCTCTGGAGAGCCATGTCACAGCTCATAATGTGAGGGCCATGGCCACCTCTATGGTTCATCTAAATTCTGTGTCCATCGACCAGATCTGTCGAGCAGCCACCTGGGCCTCTGTTCATACCTTCACAGCCCATTACTGCTTGGACAAGGATTCCCGTCGGGATGCCTTGTTTAGTCAGGCTGTCCTCAGACACCTGTTCCATTCTTAAACAACTCCTGCCCTCCTTCCCTGGATGGATGCCTGAGATCCATAGGAGGACGCAGACCCCTTTCAGGGTCTCATATCCTTGGGGATCTCCCAGGCATCTCAGCTAGGGAGTCCCCATATGTGAAGACTCATTCCTGCTTGTTCCTGGAGATAGCACAGTTACTTACCTGTAACAGGTGATCTCTGGGAACAGCAGGAATAAGTCTTCACAACCCACCCACCTCCCCTAGGAGTTGTATCTCTTTTCTATCTTTCCTTTCCTCTCTCTCTATTGTCTCAGCTTTAAACTCGAACTGAGGAGAGTTGGTTAGGAAAGGCGGGAAGGCAGCGTGCAGGCGCTGTGGGATGCTCCCAAAAGCTTTCCTTTTTGGGAAGCTGGGGAGCGTTCCCGCGCAGGCTCCGTCGGTACCGACGTACCCATATGTGAAGACTTATTCCTGCTGTTCCCAGAGATCACCTGTTACAGGTAAGTAACTGTGCTTTCTGGGAGTGGGGCCACCTTGGTGATGGATCTTTTCGCCACAGAGCAAAATGCCAAGGTAGCCCAGTTTTGCTCTCAGAGGCTGGCCAGCAGTTGCCTGGCCTCTGATGCCACCTTCTCTAGTGAGGGGAGGACTTACTGTATGCCTACCCCTGATACCACTTTTAGCGAAAACTCTCCTGAAACTCCAGGCCAAGAGGGACTTCATGATTCTCATCGCTCCATACTGTCCTCGGCAGCCATGTTTCCTTCTGCTGCTGCAGCTCTTGCTGAGGGAGCCTCTTTGCCTGGGCACTAACCCAGACTTCATCTCACAGGAGGGCAGCTCCCTGATGTACCCCAACATCTGCTTCCTGGCACTCATGGCATGTATGCTGAGAAGGTAGTCCTCACAGAGCTTGATCTCCATGAGGGAATTACCAACATTCTGCTCGTGTCCCGCAAGGACTTGACATGCAAGGCCTATTTGCTCATAGCTGTGGTTTGCCATCTAGTGTGTGGGTAGGGCGCTGGACCCTTCTCTTGCCCCATGGCCCAGCTTCTGGAGTACCTCTTGCACCTCTCTGACTCCGGGCTGAAGTCTAACTCGGTGTATTCTGCACACAATTGGGACTTACAATCGCAGCTGTGGAGGGAAGCCCCTTTAGGTCGCTTGGGACCTCATTGTGGTCCTTAGCCAACCGATGCAGGCCCCTTTTGAGCTCATGAACTCATGCTCGCTGAAATTCTTGACCTGGAAGGTCCTCTTCCTGGTGGCCGTCACATCAGGACACTGTGACAGAGAGCTCCAAGCTGTGGTCGCTCACCCTCCGTGCACCAGATATCACCAGAACAGGGTGGTGCTCTGCATAAAAAACCTTTTTTAGAAAGGTAAATAAAACGAAAAGAAGGCCACTATGGTTCTCAAAAGAAGTAGCTGAAAAGGTGAAGAAAAAGAGGGAGGCCTTCATGAAAAACAAGAGCTCACAGAGAGAGGAAGACAGGCCATCTATATTTGGAAAAACTTAGAGAAGCTAGCAAAGCAGTCAGGAAAGTAAAGATACTAAAAGAAGAAATAGCCAATGCAATAAAATGCAGGGATAAGACATTTTTCAGATATGTTAGTGAGAGGAGGAAGGGCAAAAGTGGTATCGCCACACTCAAAGGTGCAGGGAAGGAACGTACAGAAACCGATGAGGATAAAGCAGAATTGCTTAACAAATATTTCTGTTCTGTTTTCACAGATGAAGGGCCAGGGCCAGGAGCAGGACCTCATAAAAGACCCACAAAAACGAATAGAAATGATGTGGATCTCAAACGATTTTCAGAAGACATTTTGTGAGGAACTAGCTAAACTAAAAGTAAACAAAGCCATGGGTCCAGATGGGATACATCTAAGAATACTGAGGGAACTTAGGGACGTTCTAGCGGCTTCACTGTCTGACCTTTTCAATGCCCCTTTGGAGTCAAGAGTGGTGCCAGAGGACTGGAGAAAAGCACATGTGGTCCCTTTACACAAAAGCGAACATAAGGATGACTTTGAGAACTACAGGCCAGTTAGTCTAACTTCTGTGGTTAGTAAATTATTGGAAAGGCTACTAAAAGAGAGAATAGTGAGGTCTCTGGAGTCCAATTAATTAAACAGAGGCAGGTTTTGTCAGATAAATCTGATTAATTGATTTTCTTTGACTGGGTGACCAGGGAGTTGGACCGAGGGGAGAGCCCTCGATGTGGTGTTTTGAGATTTCAGGAAAGCCTGTGATACCATTCCGCACAGGTGACTTATAAGCAAACTGAGCACCCTAAAGTTAATGATTGGGTTAGAAATTGGTTGAGTGGGAGGCAATAAAGGGTACAGGTAAATGGAGCTCACTCGAGGAGGAGGAGGTTACCAATGGTGTGCTGCAGGGATCTGTCCTTGGTCCGATTGTTTTTAACATATTTGTTAATGATATTGCATTAGGGCTGTCGGGTTTGCCTCTTTGCGGATGATACCAAAATCTGCAATAGATTAGACACCCCAAAAGCTGTAGATAACATGAGGAGGGATTTAGTTAAGCTTGAAGAATTGTCTAGAATCTGGCTGCTGAAATTTAACCCTAAAAATGCAGGGTCATGCATTTGGGCTGCAAAAATCCAAAGTAGTGGTACAGTGTAGGGGGTGAAGTACGTCTTTCCATAAAAAAAAGAGCAGGACCTGGGTGTAATTGTCTGATGATCCTAAAGTAACTAAACAGATAGAAAAGGCACTGCAAATGCCAGAAGGATGCTTTGTATAGGGAGAGGAGTGGCCAGCAGAAAAAAAGGAGATAATGCCTCTGTATAAGTCTGTAGTGTGACCTCATTTGGAGTATTGTGTACTATTCTGGAGACCCCACCTTCAAAAGGATATAAACAGGTTGAAGTCTGTGCAGAGGGTGGCTACCAAAATGATTAATAATCTTCGTTATGAAGCATATGAGAACATGCTTAAAGTTCTTAATATGTATATTTTAGAGGAAAGGTTGGATAGGGGCGATATGATAGAGATCTTTAAATAACCTCCGTGGCATAAATGCACAGGAGGGTCTCTTTCAATTGAAGGCAAGTTCTGCTACAAGGGGACAACATGAGAGTGAAAGGGAATAGACTCAGGAGTAATATGAAAAAATATTTCTTTACGGAAAGTGGTAGATGTGTGGAATAGTCTCCCAGTGGAGTTGGTGAACACGAGGACAGTATCTGAATTCAAAAAAGCATGAGACAAACACAAAGGATCTCTAAAGGTAAAAAGAGTATTGTAGTTAATATGGAAGGGCAGACTAGATAAGGCCATTCCTCTTTGTCTCTCCGGGCCAGTCCAGGCACTTAAGGGTTGTCAACCTTCTCCAGCAGCTGAAGACTGAAAAACTGAAGTTTTGCTGAAAACAGTATCTGGCTCCCCCTGCTGGTCGAACCTCAGTCTTTCAGTCCTCAGCAGCTGAAGGGGACGTTTCGCTGTCTGGCTCCCGGAGAAAGGAAGAAGATAGTGGTTTAAAGCTTAGTTTTCCAGTTCTTTTTATTTTGCTTCTTTTGGCTTTGTCCTCAGAAAGGTCAATTCAGAGAGAGACTCTAGCAGAGTTTTTCTTTTCAACTGCGCTGGTTTGCTTCATGCCGGTTTAGGCAAGTCAGCGCTACTGCAGAGCAACAGAGGCAGAGCCTACCCTCACTCACAGCTCCTATCTCGGAGGGGAAAGCGGTCAGCGGTACTGGGAGCCCCAGAGACGAGCTGACCACCTCCACAGGCACTCCTCCGCTAGCAGCGAGAGTGACTGCCTTGAGCGGAAGATCCAACGCTATCTGTTGCACTTCCCAAGAAGGTCAGTCAGCTTGCAGGTTCGGCGCGCAGCACACCGGCCTGACGCGATTAGCCAGGGCTGGGTTACGGCGCTTTGAAGCGGGGCTTCTGTTTACTGTTTCTTTGTGTTTTTCTATTTCTCACTTGTTTCGTGCTTTGAATCGCCGCATGGATAGTAAGCCAGATTCCGGTGATTTGGTAGGGGGCCTGCATAACGTCTCAGAAATGGCGGGAAAGGCGGCCATTTCTGCTGCTTTGAGTTTTATAAAGTCCAGTCACACAGGCACCTCTAAGAAAAAGGCAAAGGCTAAAAAGCCGATTAAAGTGAGGGAAGCTCCTTCACTGTTATTGCCTGCAGGTCAGCAGAGCTTGGAGGCTGCATTTTCAGCTGACTTTATTTTAGCCTTACATCAGGCATATTGTTTAAAATGGCAGCAGGCTCAGGTTAAGGATCCAGCCCTCTTACCCTCCCAGGTTCTGGATGAAGGGATTTCTCCGTTGGACCCAGGGGAAGGTTCCTCCAAATCTGTCCAGGGAGTGCAAGGGGGTACCGATAGCATCAGGATACCATTCCCAGAGCTCCAGAGTGTGGAAGAAGGAGAGATCTTGTTAGACCCAGGTCTGGATCAGTGGGCCACTGATCTAGAGGAGGGGGAGTTGGGGGTCAGCGAGGATCCTAGTCTGTTCATGGTGTTTCGGAAGGAGGAATTGGGAGCTCTTATTTCCCAGACGCTTGCGGCCTTGAATATTATGCTGCCAGCGGCTCAGGAGCAGCCTTTAGAGGACCCTCTGCTCCAAGGTTTTAGAACAGAGCAGAAGTGTTTTCCGGTACACAGGGTTATGAAACAGATGGTGGAGTCTGAATGGGAGTGCCCGGAGGCTACCCTTCGGGGGAAGCTTGTTCTATCGCTCGGTTGTACCCGTTACAAGAGGAGCAGGATTTGCTGAAAATGCCTAAGGTGGATGCCCTCGTGTCAGCGGTAACAAAGAAAACCACAATTCCTGTGGAGGGCGGGGCGGCTCTCAAGGATTTGCAAGATAGGAGACTAGAAACTCTACTGAAGCAAACGTTTGAGACTTGCGCTCTGTCGCTTAGAGCGGCCATCTGTGGAGCGTATGTTTCCCGGACCTCTATTCGGTGGATTCAAGAGGGTACTCATGCCAAAGCAGAAGAGGAGGAAGGCATAAAGCTGGAGTCGGCTGCGGCTTATCTAGCAGATGCTTTCTATGATCTCGTCAGGATTTCAGCGAAGTCCATGGCAGCAGTCATTGCTGCAAGACGCTTTCTGTGGTTGCGGAATTGGGCGGCGGATGCATCGTCCAAAGCACGTCTTAGTAAACTGCCGTACAAGGGCACGTTGCTCTTTGGAGCCGCCTTGGATAAAATTGTCAAGGATTTAGGAGACTCCAAAGGCGGTCGCCTTCCTGAGGACCGACGAAAAGGCCAAAGGCCTGGCGGTGGGCACAGGGCTCCATCGCGGGAGTTTCGCAGGTTCAGAGGATCTTGTTTCGCCCCATATCAAAGGGGACGCTTTGTGGCTCAAGGTCAGCCCTTTCGAGGGGCTCGGGGGTTCGGAAGGGGTTATTTTACAACCCAGCAGAACTCCAACAAGAAGCCACAATGAAGTGAGGTTGGTCCAGACGGAAATGCCGGTAGGAGGTCGGCTGCAGCAGTTCCTTTCCCTGGGCTACCATAACGACGGATCTCTGGGTTCTAGAAATTATACGCGACGGTTATGCTCTCTAATTTGCCTGGCCGTTACAGGAGGCTTTCGTGGTGTCACCATCCGGGTCTGCGGAAAAAGCGAAGGCGGTTGCCCAGACTCTTCAGCGCTTGTTGCGTCTTCGGGCGGTGATCCCGGTTCCTCTCGACCAGTTAGGGTTAGGTCGATACTCAATTTATTTCGTGGTTCCCAAGGAGGAGGGATTTTTTCGTCCTATTTTGGATCTCAAGAATGTGAACCGCTGTTTGCGAGTTCCACATTTCCGCATGGAGACTCTAAGGTCGGTTATTTGTTCGGTGCAACCAACAGAGGTACTAACGTCCATAGATTTGACAGCGGCCTACCTTCATATACCTGTCAGGCCAGAGCATCAGAGGTTTTGCGGTGCCCATGGGTCATTTTCAATTCCAGGCATTGCCGTTTGGTTTAGCTACGGTGCCGAGAACCTTCACAAAGGTGATGGTGGTGGTGGCAGTGGCGTTGAGGCGAGAAGGCATTTTGGTGCACCCATATCTAGTGTGATAAGGAAGCTTATCATAGCTCAGGAAGGGGCTATAGAAAAGGTGAAGTGTCTCTGAACAAGCATCCTGTCAGTGCTGGTAGAAATAAGAAAACAGAATTTTCCCATAAAAGACTACCAGTCCCAGAATGCACCAGGTTTCCAACAGCCATTAGAGGAGCTGAAGTGGGGAAACGTGTGTTCAATCAGGAGGGCTATGAGGTAATCCCTAAGCACTCATCTCAAAGGGCAGGGCCTGATTCAGCACAGCTGCGCTGTGTTAGGGAGGAGCACTCATCCAAGCAGAATAAGAGTAGAGTTTATTCTACAGATGACCATCTTCATGATCACCTTGGATATCCAGAGAAGGATCATCAGTTTCTTCTGAAGGATCATCAGAAGCAGAAGCCAAACCGGATGGACAGAGAGGGAAAGAAGCCCTCTGGAAGAAAGAGGAGAAAAGCCTTTGAGAGGTCTAGAAGAGTCCAAAGCAGTACGTATACTGGGAGGTATTCCAAGGGCCAGCATACACCATTGGACTGGGAAAAGCCAGAGGAATGCTGCTGCAGAGCTAGGAATCACCAGAGGCTACCTGTGAGGGAGACGGCTGCACGTGGAAGGGACCCTAAGACCCGTGCCAGAAGGTATGTGAAGAGAGATCCAGTGTCCAGGGATCTGGATTGGAAGGCTGGACATAAGAACTGGACTACATACTGGCCAGGCTATATAGAGAGGAACTCTAGCAGCAATGGAAGCTCAGGTATGAACACTGATCTATGCCCTAGCTATAACCTTGAAAGACAGCAGGGAAACAAGTATTCTTCTGAAAGTGCTCCATTGAGAGATTCATCTGTGCCAATCCCTGATATTGAACCTATGCTTGTTGAAGATGGGGGTATGATTGCAGATGAAGATCCTATTTATATGGACTGCTGTCTATCTAAACTCCGTTGGTAACTTTCTGTTATAAAGTACAGCAACCATCACAAAGAAATACAAATTTGTTCTTTAATCTACTCAGAAAAGCTCCTGAAGCAGGATTTGACCCACACAGTAGAAAGCAAGCCAGCTAAAGGGGTTTCAGCTGGATAACTGCTAGCAATTAAGCCTTACCTAATTGCTTGTGAGCTAGGAAGAGAATCACTTTTGAATCTATGTGGGAAGTAATCAGAATTTAATCTGAAAAGAACAGTTTGTTTCTTGCTTTGTGGCTTTTCATTTGTTGTTTTCCTGATTTTGACTTTGTTTTTCCAAGTTAACACTGAAAGCAAGTTACCTGATTTTATGTGCTACCAAGTATATCTGTGTTGGGAGAAATAACCCCATAAATAAATATCTTATTGGCTTTACCCAAGAGCACAACTAAATTATTGTCAGCAGCTGTGTCTGGTGTGAATGAACTACATTGTCCACAATACCTTGCAAATCATATAGAGATGTGCACTTGTCAAGACTGTGAAGATTCTCACCCAGGCAGCCGTCTGACACTAGACGATTGGTTAATTTTGGCGCCGTCGGTCACGGAGTCGGAAGTGGCAACGGCGCGGGTGGTCAGGCTCCTAGAACAGCTGGGCTGGGTAATAAACCAGACCAAGAGTCAGTTGCTACCGGTTCAGAGGCTCCTTTACCGGGGGACGGTATTCGACACAAGGCTAGGAGCGGTGTTCTTGCCAGAGAACAGGATAAAGAAGCTTATGGGGCAAGTAACAGCGTTCTTGCGCCTGAAGGCTCCAATGGCGTGGCGGTACTTGCAACTCCTGGGTTCCATGGCGGCGGCCCTAGATCTGGTGCCCTGGGCTTGGGCGCATATGCGCCCATTGCAGCAAGCGTTACTGACAAGGTGGTCACCCCAGGATCATCCCCTGAATCGGAGATTACCTTTCGCGCAGGACGTAAGCAACAGTCTGCTGTGGTGGTTGGATCCCGTCCACCTTCGGGCCAGGGTGCCATTGCGTCAACCGGACTGGTTACTCCTTATGACAGATGCCAGCCTGGCGGGCTGGGGTGCCCATTGTCAGTCTCACATAGCTCAAGGGAGTTGGACGCCAGAGGAATCAGGGTTCTCCATCAACCTGTTGGAGCTCAGTGCGGTGCGCTTGGCTCTCCTCGAGTTTTGCCATCTCGTCGAAGGAAAGGCGGTGAGAGTTTTCTCCGACAACTCGGTGACAGTCTCGTATATCAATTGGCAGGGGGGAACGGGCAGCGCGGTCCTGTTGGAAGAGAGCCAACAGTTGATGGACTGGGCAGAGTCCCACCTAGTAGCTCTCTCAGAGGCACACGTGGCAGGCCGGGACAATGTGCAGGCCGATTATCTCAGCCAGCATGTGGTCGATCCAGGAGAATGGGAGTTGAACGTGGCAGTGTTTCACGACCTGGTCCGCCGATGGGGACAGCCAGTCATGGACCTAATGGCCTCTTACGACAATGCCAAGGCGAGTCGGTTCTTCAGCAGGCGCAGAGAACGTATGTCGGAAGGTCTCGACGGTCTGGCACAGCCGTGGCCATCAGAAGGGCTGCTTTGTTTTTCCTCCGTGGCCTCTGATAGGGCGAGTCCTGCGGCGGATAGAGAGACACGGCGGACATGTGATACTGGTTGCCCCAGATTGGCCCAGGAGACCGTGGTATGCAGATCTAGTCCGTCTGTTGGTGGACGATCCTTGGAGGTTACCGGCTTGAGCGAACCTCTTGAATCAGGGGCTGTTGCTCATGCCGGACGTGGCTCGCTTCTCGCTTACGGCTTGGCTCTTGAACGGCAACGGTTGAGGCGTCGAGGTTATTCTCAGTCGGTGATAGACACTCTCCTGAGGGCCAGAAGATTTTCTACTTCCCTAGCTTACGTTCGCATTTGGCGTATTTTTGAACGCTGGTGCGATAAGTGGGGTCTGCGGCCGAGCAATGCTCTCGTTCCAGAAGTGTTGTCGTTCCTCCAGGATGGTCTGGATAAGGGATTGGCTCTCGCCACTCTCAAGGTGCAGTTGGCAGCTCTGGCATGTTTTTGAGGTAGGATAAAGGGAGTGCTCCTCTCCGGGCATCCGGATATTCTACGATTCTTGAGAGCGGTAAAGAACATGCATCCTCCGATGCGACCAGTGGTACTGGCCTGGGACCTCAATTTGGTTCTAGAGGCTTTGGCTAAGCCTCCTTTTGAGCCAGCGAGAGAGGTGCCGCTCAAAGAACTCTCCTGGAAAACTGCTGCCTTAGTGGCCTTGTGTTCCACGAGAAGAGTTTTGGATCTTCAAGCGCTTTCATGTAGGGAGCCGTTTCTGCAATTCTCGCAGGAAAAGGTGGTATTGCGCCCGGTTCCTTCTTTTCTCCCGAAGGTGGTGTCCAGTTTTCATGTAAATCAAACTATTTCCCTGCCGACTTTTCAGGTTCAGGAAGGCGAGCCCATCGATATGGTTCTCCATAAGTTGGATTTAGGTAGAGTGCTTAAAAGGTACCTACGGCGGACAAAGCCGTTTCGCAAAACGGACAGGCTATTCTTGTTTGGAGGTCCTCAAAAGGGGGAAGCTGCCTCCAAAGCCTCCATCGCTAGATGGGTAAAATGTGCGGTAGCAGCGACGTATCAGGCGAGCGGAAAGGCGCCTCCGGAGCGGTTCCGCGCTCATTCAACTCATAGCCAGGCGACGTCCTGGGCCGAGCGAGCCTTGATTCCGCCTGTGGATATTTGTCGGGCGTCTACTTGGTCGTCGCTGCACACTTTTTCCAAGCATTATAGATTGGATGTTCAGGCCAGGGGAGATGCAAATGTCTGAGCGTCGGCCATCATTGCGGGCCTAGCGGGTCCCTCCCAGGGTTAGGTACTGCTTTGGTACTTCTCTCAAGTGCCTGGACTGGCCCGGAGAGACGAAGAGGAAGAAGAAGTTAGACCTTACCTACCAATTGTCTTTCCTTGAGTTCTCTCCGGGCCAGTCCAGGTCCCACCCTGTGCCATTTGCGGTTTCAGTATTTGTGGTTTTTCGAACTTCCTCTGTGGAATTTTCTTTACAAGCTGCAGAGTCTATACCTGGCTGAAGGGGGAGTTCAGAAGGTATGGGGCTGGATCTTCCACTCAAGGAGCTAGGTCGATATGGTCTAGGGGGCTTCCTCGGTTTTAGGACGGGGATTGCTTTCCGGGGGGGGGGGGAAATAAAAGGGAAATTGATTAGGAGGCAAGGTGTTAGACAGACGGAGCACGTGGTTTTAGGCGGGCTTGGCCTGTTAGTGGTGTTTAGATGGTTAGTTGGTTTGTTTTAGAGCTTCAATTTCTGTTAGACTGCTTGTTACGTGTTAGACTGAGGTTCGACCAGCAGGGGGAGCCAGATACTGTTTTCAGCAAAACTTCAGTTTTTCAGTCCTCAGCTGCTGGAGAAGGTAGACAACTCTCAAGTGCCTGGATTGGCCCGGAGAGAACTCAAGGAAAGACAATTAGCAGGTAAGGTCTAATTTCTTCTTTTGTATTATATGTAATGTACAGCATTTGACATTTTAGTTAGTGGGTGAGATGGTTTTCATGGTTTGTGGGAGAGGGGGGTATGTGTTTTGGTTAACTGTTTAATAAAGAAAAAAAAATAAAAATTCTCTGCTCTCAGGGCTATGGCAGCTAAAAAAAAAATGTAAAAGATTAGGAATTATTAGGCAAGGAATGGAAAATGGGGAAGGTTATTCCTCTATAGCCACCATGGTGCAACTGCACCTTAAGTGTTGTATGCAGTTCAGGTTTGTGCATCTCAGAACAGAATTAGAAAAGATACAGAGAAGGGTGAGCAAAATGATAAAGGGGATTGAAGGAGTCCCCTATGAGGGAAAACTAAATAGGACAGGGTTCTTCGGGTTGGCGATGATGGCTGAGAGGAGATGTGGAGTGGAATGGAATGGGTAAAAAGATTGGTTGTTTACTCTTTCAAGAAGTACAAACTTGTAGGGGTCTCCAACTACGATTCTGGAGGGCCACAAATCAGTCAGACTTTCAGGATGTCTCTAATGAATCTGCATGAGATATGTTTGCATGCACTGCCCCTATTGTATTCAAATTTATCTCATGCATATTCATTAGGGATATCCTGAAAATCTGACAGGTTAGCAGAGTTGGTTTAAATGGTTGGATAAGTTTCTGAAGGAAAAGTCATTAAACCATTATTAACAAAGTAGACCTGGGGAAGGTCATTGCATATCCCTGGGACAGTATGGAATCTGGTTACTTTTGGGGATCTTGCCAGGTACTTTGAACTGAATTTGCTACTTTTGGAAAGGATATTGAGCTTCATGTGGATCTTTGGGCTGAGCCAGTACAGAAGCTCTAATGTGAGGATGCTTTGCAGCAGCAGAGGCAGGGAGTCTTATGAACAACAAGGAAATGATGGTGCCAAGTATAAGTATATCTTCCAGGAAAACCTGTTCTATTCTGCCATAAATGTGGATCTGGGGAAAAGGGTCACCTTTCAGCAAGACAGTGATCTTAAGCAAAAGCACTAATGGCTTGGCCTAGGTAGGAAAGACTGTCCTTGTGTGACCAAGTCAAAGTCCAGACCTGAATCCAATAGAAAATCTGTGGCAAGACTCGAAGAACGCAATCCATAGATAATTTCCAGCCAACTTGAAAGAGCTTGCACTTTCTTCCAAAAAGAATATACTTATTTAATTTTAGTTAACAGGGTTTTTATACCGCTTTATCTCATAGTCAAAGCGATTTACAAAGGAACTAAATTAGTTACATTTAACAGGGTTGAGTATAACTTGGAATGTACAATTAACTATATGGGTTATGATAACAGTATATACAGGGTAGAACCTGGTGGGTAGCTGTTGTCTGTTCCAAAGTGTTCGGTGAATAGGCATGTTTTTAGTCTTTCTGAAGTCTTGGGTGTAATCCATGGATTTGAGGTCTTCTGGGAGTGAGTTCCATAGTGATGGCATGAATAGGGAGAATGCCTTATTGCATGTTTGTTTTTCTCTTGGTTTTGCTTGTGGGGATGACTATCGAATTCTTATTGTATGTTCTTCTTTGTTTGGATTCTGGATTTTTTTGGATTAGGCTTTGGAGGGTGTAAGCTGATGGCTGCTGTAGGCTCTTGAATATGGTGAGTATTGCTCTGCATTTGATGCATGTATGTATTGGGATCCAGTGAAACTGCTTTAGGATGGGAGTTATGTGGTTGTGCATTGGATTGCCTTTATATGTGATGCCATATTTTAGGCCATCTGTAGTGGGTGAATTGTATGTTTTGGGAGACCTTGGTATATTATATTATAGTTGTCCAGAAGAGGGGTTATTGTAGCTTGGCATACTGTTCGGAAATCATTGTTGAGTAAGGGTCTTAATTTTTGTATGATCCTCATTTTGTGATAGGCTGTTTTTGTTGTCCTAATGTGTGATTGTAGGTTCAGGTGTTGGTCCAGCATTTTACTTAGTATTTGACTACCAACTCATTGTTCGCTATCCTTATAGTTGCTGGTGGTGTGAATGTTGTATTCCTAGTGATGTGGAGTCCTGGTGATGTGAATGTTCTATTCCTAGTTGATGTTTAGATTGTTTTTATTGCGCTATTGCTTCCAAGCACTTTGTTACTGTGTATTCCAGTTTGGCATTTTTAAATGGTGTGTAAATCATTGTCATCTGTATAGTGTGGAGGAGTAGCCTAATGGTTAGAGCACTGGCTTGGGAACCAAGAGACCAGTGTTTGATTCCCACTAGCACTTCTTGTGGCCTTGGACAAGTCACTTAACCTTCCATTGCCTCAGAAAAATCCAAGTTTTCGATGTCCCTGTTTTAATGTACATTAACAAGTTTAAGTTGACTGAAATGATACAGCGGTATAAAAAAACGTAAATACCGGTAGATGTGGTTTAGTGATTTTATGATCATTTATTATGTTACATATTGGCTGAATATATATGTTGAATAGCAGTGCTGAGAAGGATGAGCCTTCTAAAATTCCTTGGTTTTGTCCAAATGGTCTTGATTTGTGTGTTCTGTTTCTAACTTGCTGTTGTCAGTTTGAGTGAAACCATTTCAGGATGGTGATTCTTAGGCTTATTTCTTGTAGCCTTTGTATTAGGGTATGGTGGTTTACAGAGTTGACTGCTGCTGAGATATCTAGGAAGATTAAAATGAAGCCTTGTTTTATGTCATCCATATCTTTCACTGTTCTTTTCAGGAGTGATGTGAGTAGGATCTCCATGCTGTGATTAGGTTTAGCCAGGGCCAGCCCATCCACTAGGCAGACTAGATCTCTGTGGGTGGCAGGTCATGTGCTTCGGCACACATGGCCTGCTCCCGCTCCCCCCCCCCCACGCTGAGCCAAGCCACATCAGCCTCCCTCCCCGCATTGCCACAGATTCTGGTGGCAGGATGGGGACAGCTAGATTCTGGTGGCAGGATGGGTACATATGGCCTGCTGCTTCTGAACCCCGCAGTTATGTTGGAAGGCGATCAGAAGTGGCTGGCCATGTGTGCCGAAGCCTATGGCCTGCTGCAGAGCCGTGTCCCCTACTTTGACTCCACCGCCAGAATCAAAGGTAGCCCAGCTCAGTGCGCAGGGGGGGGGGGGTGGGGTGTGGCAGGTGGCACGACCAGGGCATCTGCCTAGGGCGACAGAAACCCTTGGGCCAGTCCTGGGTTGAGCCATGTTGATGAGGATCTAGAGGTGCATGTTGATCTATATAGTCGTGTAGTTGCTTCTTGACCGTTTTTCCAATTATTTTGGCGATAAATGCAAACTGCACCATCCCACTATGTAAAGTTGGGGCACACTTATCCTAAATAACGGATGGCTGTTGCTGCAAAAGGGGCTTCCACCAAATACTGAGTTAAGGGGGTGTGAAAATTTATGCAGTCAGTACTTCTGGTTTCATATTTTTAATTACTTTTTGAATATTTTTATATTGTTTAACATTGAAAGCCTAACTATCTTGTAGCGATAAGTGAAACAAATCCCTACTTTAATGCAATTTGAATTGTATTTTTTTTAGACTGCAGAATGTGAAGAATGAAACATAAAGACTTTTATAAGGCACTCTATATGAAATATATATGTGTTGGTAGTAATGTAATGGTGTGAAGGCACATTTTAAAACGGCTGTTTGTGGTTGCAGCAATATCAAAGTATCTGCAAATCTGTCAATTGTAGAAGTGAGGGTGGGTGTATGCAAGTCCAATGTAAAATGAACATATCTCTGCCCCCAATCGTGTACATGTTTTATATCAAAGAAGGAAGCGCAGGAACACATGGAGATGGGCATCCACATGCAGTGGCAGGAGTCGGTAGATACACTTGGGAAAAATAGACATTGGAGACCCAGCAACCTCCACATGTAAAAGCTGATGTATTACAGTTTACATGAGTATCTTTCCCAGTTGCAATTCCAGCCATGTAGATGCTGTTAACTATAGAGGCCTCTATCTTTCCCTCGTTGCAATTGAAAGGGAAGTAAACATAGGGGGATATTCTCCGGGACCAAGCAGGAAGTCAGTCCTCACATATGGGTGACGTCGGTGTCGACGGAGCCCTCGTGCGGAGCATTTCCACAGCTTTCAAGGAAAGCCTTTGGGAATGCAGCGCGCATGCGCAGTCCCCTTCCCGCCCAAGGGTGCCATCTTGCTCAGTCTTTCTTTTTCCGCAGAGCCCAACAGATGTGAGTTTGTGTCACCAGGGAAAAGTAGATTTTTTTTCTGCAATTTTCGCTTTTTTCTTATCCGGTTTGGCGCCGGTTCCCCTACCCACCTGGGCTCGGTACACCGGTATCGAGTCCGGAATTTCTTTTTCCGTTTTTTTGTACTTTGTGACTAGCGTTCGTGCCTTTTTTGTTGTTTTCACTGGCAGCCCAGTCTTTTGACCTTGCAGGGGCCCTTTTTCCCTCAATGGCTGCCAGCGGGTTAAATGTGATCGGTACAAGAAACCTATGTCTCTCACTGACACACATGACTGCAGCCTCCGATGCCTCGGGCCCGACCATGACCCACTGGTCTGTGGCCCGTGCGGCAAAATGTCGTCGAAGGCACTTCGGAGCCATCAGCATCAACGTGAAAGAATTTTTTCAGAGTCCACGTCTGGCCGGGCCCAGACTTCATCAGAGGCCTCGACATCTCGGGAGTCTGACCCCGAGCGCCGTCGTGGTTCCTCTGAGAGGGGGTCTCCCACCCGGGAGCACAAAAGGAAGAAGAAGCTCGTGAGGGCGTCGTCGGTGGAGGCCCCTGGATCCTCGAGGACCTGGTCACGTAGCCCTGACCGCTGCCCCGGGCTCTCGGAGTCGGAGAGGCTGTCCAAACTACCTCGCATGGAGCCGGAGTCCCAGAGTCACGTAAGTTCTGTTGTCCTTGTGGACTCTCCTCCGGGAGAACTGATGTCGGGCCTGATGCCGTCGGGGCCCGAGTCAGGGGCTGCTGAGTCTCCTGAGCTTGGACTCAGGCTGATGGCCTTGGAGCGCAGCTTGGCTGCCTTCATGGAACAGCAGCAGGTGCTGATCGCCGGTCTGACCGGTGCATCTGCCCTGACCACCGGGACCTCTAAGTCGATCCTGGAGGCCGAGCCGATCCTCGAGTCCATCAAGTCTCGAGTCGATCCTCTGTCAAGGCCCTCCTCGACTTCCCATGCGGGGCCGAGGTCGTCGACGCCGGTGCCCTCGGCATTGGGGTGGGTGGCACCGAAGCCCACACAGCCAGAGCCGTTCGACTCCTCGGAGGAGTCGGCTTGAGTGACGCAGGACGATGAGTCTCCGGACACCTTCCGGACCTGGTGCGTCTCTTCGGACTCCCTGGAGTCTGAGCCTCGGAGAAGGCCCCTCCCCCCCGCCCCCCGGAGGATACCCAGTTCTCGGACTTTGTGAGGGACATGGCCAAGGCTTTGGCATTCCCTGCAGACGCCGAGGAGGAGCCTCGAGCCGAGGAGCTCGATGCCCTCCAGTATGATTTTCCTCCCAAGGAAGTCTTTACTGTACTGGTTCCTCCGATGCTGGAACAGCTGCTCCTTCTGTATGTGGGAGGCCCCGGCCTCGGCGCCGGTTCTTAGCAAACGGGTTGATTCCATTTATCGAGTCCGTAAGAGACCTGGGTTCCAAAAGGCGCAGCTACCGCACAATTCCATGGTTGTGGAATCGGCCATGCACCGCCTGAAGAGTCAGAAGATGTACTTCTTGGTGCCCCCCGGCCGGGAGGCCCGGAACCTGGATGCCCTCAGTAGAAAGTGCTTCCAGGGCTCTATGCTATCTTTCCGTGTCCAGACTTACCAGCTGTACATGGGCATGTACCTAAGAGACCTGGCAAAGGAGATTTCCGGGTTCTCAGCTGGCCTCTCCAAGGAACCCTTGCAGAGGTTCAAGGACTTGTCGACAGGGATCCGAGAGAGCTTGAAATTTCTCTCGAGCAGCCTATGATGGCTTCGAGGCTTCGGCTCGGGTAGCTGCAGCCGGCATCTGTGCATGCCGTCAGTCCTGGCTACAGTCATCAGACCTGGAGTCATGGGTGCAGGACAAGTTGGTCGATGTCCCGTGCCGAGGTGACAACCTATTCTGTAAGCCCAAGACTGAAAAGGCTGCAGAAATCGAGACTCAGACTCTCACCAGGACAAGGATGTCCAGAAAGACTTCTGCCCCTTCTGAAAAAAAAAAGGGCTCGGGAAAGAAGCCCTTTTTCCTGAGGAAGGGTTCTGTCTACAAATCATACCCTCAATATCAGGCCTCTCCAGCTCCCCAACAGGGCTAGCAGGCCAAGGGACAGGGGCATATGGGCCCCATAGGCAGAAGACCCCCAAGCCGCCAGCTCCGGCTCCTGCACAGCAGGGAGCGGGGTTTTGACTCCCACAACATAGCCTCTTCTCCACCGGTGGCTCCACTCAGCACAGGAGGTCGGCTGACCCTTTTCGCCTACAGGTGGCAAGCCATAACAGGGGATACCTGGGTACTGAGCATAGTCCAAAAGGGCTCATGCTGCACTTACACCAGCTACCCCTCTCCTACTTCCCAGGGGAGGGACAGTCTGTCGGTTCACCCCTTGGTGTCCCAATTTCTCAGAGGTCTGCTTCTTCTCAAGCCTCCGGTTTGTCCACCGGCAACTGAGTGGGATTCGAACGTGGTCTTCCAGCAACTTACTCACCCACCGTTTGAGCCGATGGCTACTTGCCATTTGCGCTTCCTTTCTTCGAAAGCTCTTTTCCTGGTGGCTCTTACCTCGGCCAGACGTGTGAGTGAACTACAAGCTGTGGTTTATGATAGACCGTACACACGGTTCTATAGGAACAGGGTGGTCCTACGGACCCATCCGAAGTTCCTTCCAAAAGTGGTCTCCTCTTTCCACCTCAACCAGGTGGTGGTTCTTCCAACCTTCTTTCCCAGGCCGCATACCAGCCGGGCTGAAACATCTTGCATACCCTGGACTGTAAGAGGGCATTGTATTTTTACATAGAACGTATGTGGGGGCATCGAAGGGTTACTCAGCTCTTCATCTCCTTTGACCCTAATAAGATGGGGTTACCTGTCTCCAAGCGTACGTTGTCCACTTGGGTAGCAGATTGTATTGCCTGGGCGTAGAAGGCAGCCGACCTCCCCTTGCAGGGTGGAATCATGGCCCACCATGTCAGGGCAAAAGCCGCGTCAGTAGCTCATCTCCGTACTGTTCCGTTGGCAGACATCTGCCGGGCCACAACTTGGTCTTCAAGCCAGACTTTTGCAGCCCATTACTGCCTTGAGAGAGAGTCCTGAAGGGACAGTGCTTCGGACAGGCGGTACTCCATAGTCTCTTTGAGGTTTAAGCAACTCCTACCCTCCGGCCCTTGTGTTGGGCTACCGTACGGGGGCATTCTCAGGGGATATTCTTATCACAAATGCTGAGGCTCTTGAGAGGGAGCCATTTTTTCAGCTTAGGGTTCCCGGTAGCCTATAGCTGGGGAGTCCCATATGTGAGGACTGACTTCCTGCTTGGTTCTGGAGAAAGAGTAGTTACTCACCTGTAACAGGTGTTCTCCAGGAGCAGCAGGAATCAGTCCTCACGACTCTCCCTCCTCCCCTGGAGTTGCAGTCATATCATTCATTTTGATTTTTGCTGTCTTTTAGCTATGTTGTCAGACTGAGCAAGATGGCACCCTTGGGCAGGAAGGGGACCGTACATGCATGCTGCATTCCCAAGGCTTTCCTTGAAAGCTCGGGAAATGCTGCGCACGAGGGTTCCGTCGGCGCCAAAGTCACCCATATGTGAGGACTGATTCCTGCTGCTCCTGGAGAACACCTGTTACAGGTGAGTAACTACTCTTTCCTCTTCAACCCCTATCTTCAGGAAAAAGCAGAAATGTAGTCTTCATATATGAGTAACATCAGTACCGAAGGAGCCCGCGCGGGAACGCGCCCCAGTGTCCAATAGGAAAGCTTTTGGGAGCATCCCACTGTCCCTGCGTAGCTGCCTTCCCGCCTTTCCAGCTCTCCCTCCTCAGTTCTTCATTTTTCGCAGAGCCAACAAGAAGCAATTCCTGTCACTGCAGAAAATTTGTCCCTTTCTTATTTTTTGTGGTTGCGTCTGCCTTCCCATCGACGCTGGTACTGGCCCCCGTCGGTGCTTGATTTTTCTTTTTATTTAAAAAAAATCCTCTGACGGAAAGAATTAACTTTTCCTTCATGTGCATCAACACCATCTTAGGCTTAGGCCTCTCCTTTTGTCACAGACAAAATGTAAAAACCATCCAGTGGTTTTAAGAAGTGTTAAAAATTTGGCAGTAACATTTCGGCCATAGACACCCATGACTGGTGTCTAAAATGTTAGGACCGGATCATCAACAGTCAGAATGTCCTCTTTGTAGGAAGATGACAAAGAGAGGCCTACAGAACTGAGCTGCAAAGCTGTGCACTCTTTGCCTCTGATGCAGTATCTTTAGCATCGACGTCATCAAGAGCTTCATGTTCCTCCCAAGGATCTCAGGTATCGAAACCTAGGTCTTCGAAGACTGGCCGGCCCTCCAAAGGTAGATCTCCTAAGCATCGAGATGCCTTGGGTGTTGCCCTGGAGGGGGACACACCGGCCAAACAACTCAGGAAGTTAGAACGGCAATGGAGACACACCAAGTCTCCCAACAAACAGACTCTATACTTAGCAAAACAAAAAGAGTACAACAATCTCATCAACCAAACAGAGAGAATACCACACCAACCTCATACTCAAATCAAACAACAAACCGAGAGAGCTCTTCGAAATTGTGAAAACACTCACCAAGGAGAACAAATCTGACAGCGAAGTGCAAATAGACCCACAAACATTCGCAGACCACATCCAAGACAAATTCCACTCAGCTCCACGAAGGAATACTAACACAAGCACCAAACCAACCACCATCCCAAGAAAAACTTGGAACAAATTCAGCAACCCATCCACAGAGCAGCTCACACATCATCACCGCCCTCAACACAAGCATGGCCCCAACAGACCCATGCCCAGTCACATGGATCAAAACGACAAAGTCAAACTTCATCCAAACCATACACAACATGGTGAAAAGTTCTCTAACACAAGGTATCATGCCAGACCAGCTAAAACTCGCCACAATAAGACCAATCCCGAAGAAATCAGCACTCGACAAAAACAACCCAGCAGCCTACAGACCCATCTCAAGCATCCCCCTACTGGCTAAGATTGAGAAAGTGGTACAACATCAACTACAAGACCACATCAACAACCATGCACAACTCGACCACAACCAACACGGTTTCCGCCCCATCCATGGAGTTGAAACACTCCTGCTATACCTCTTTAACGACATACTACACCTCATAGACAACAGCAAGAACGGAATACTCATGATCTTCATTGACCTATCATCAGCGTTTGACACAGTCGACCACGGAACACTACTAGCAAGACTACAGAACATCAGACTACACGGAGCCACACTGAGGTGGTTCCACTCTTACCTAACGGACAGACAGATACAGGTCAAGATTGGGCCCAACACATCCCGACCCATAAAAGTCATGCAAGGTGTACCCCAAGGATCCGCACTATCAGCTCTCTTATTCAACATCTACATCCAACCAATATGCAACATCATAAAAGAGCACGGGATAAAATACACAATCTCTGCGGACGACATAATGATATACACACCAATCACCCTCGACAACCCAGACCACACCAAGATAAGACTGTAAGAACATAAGAACATAAGATATGCCATACTGGGTCAGACCAAGGTCCATCAAGCCCAGTATCCTGTTTCCAACAGTGGCTAATCTAGGTCATATGTACCTAGCAGTATCCCCAAAAGACACAGGTTCCACAATGCTTGTACTGGGTCAAGCATTGATTATCCTGGGTCCCTTTTAATTTATTTATTAACACTTTTTATATACCGCACTATTCGTTATCAGCGCGGTTTACATGGAACAAGAGACCTCAGACAAGATACAAATATCTGGGTTTACAGTTAACAGGAAAATCAACTTGGATAACAGGATAACATGAGTAACTATGTACAAGACAACTATTTACATCAGGGAGTCAGGGTATAGTAAATGTCATGTAAGACTGTTGAAGTAGTTTGACGAGCTGATGAGACATAAGGTTTACGTGTTTGGCATGTGGTTAGTTGTGTGCGAATGTGAATGTGTTTGTGCTTCTTTGTTCTCTGGGAAATATATGAGGAAAAGGTGATGTTTTAGGGCCTTCCTGAAGTGGCTGAGATCAGGGAGGGCCCTAATGTGTGATGGAAGGGTGTTCCAAAGTTTGGGGGCACACAGACTGAAGGCTTTGCTCGATGTTGTGGCGTTATATTTTATGATTTCCTTTGGGACTGTAAGCATATTTAGTTCCGTGGTTCTTCTTAGTCTGTTGGTTTTGATTGGTTGTATCATCTCCGATAGTGAGGTGGAGGCAAGACCTTTGTACGCTTTAAAGGTCAGGAGAAGTGTCTTGAAAGTGACTCTCGCTTGAATAGGGAGCCAGTGTAGCTGTTTTAGAAGGGGTGTTATATGGTCCCTTCTGGATGCTCCGAAGAGTACTCTCGCTGCACTGTTTAAGGCAAGTTGAAGAGGATTTAGGCTTGCTTGAGGGAGCCCTTGTAGGATGGAATTTGCGTAGTCGAAATGTGGAATGATTAAAGCCTGGTAAACCATACGGAAATCGTCTGGATCAATCAGTTGGCGAAGGTGTCTGAAGGAGCGGATCTTGAAATAAATTGCTCTGATTGTATTCGATATGTGAGACTTCATGTCGAGGTTTTGATCAAGGGTCACTCCTAGGTATCTGATATGTGGTTTTACTTGCAATGTGGCCTCTTGAACCTCTAAGTAAGTAGGTGGTATGAAATTCGAGTTCCTTGAGATAGAGAACCTCCGTTTTTTTGTGTTGGATTCTGAGATTTTGTGTTAGTAGCCAGTTTGATATGGCGTTAAAGCAGTTGGTTAAGGGAGTGAGGTCCATCTTGTCTAAGCAGATAGGCATGTATAGCAACACGTCATCAGCATATATCATGCAGTTGACATTGAAGGATCTGATAATGTTACATATAGGTTGCATGTATATGTTAAATAGTAATGATGATAGAGAGGATCCTTGTGGAACCCCTTGTCCCTGATGGAACGGATCTGAAGTTGCACCATCGGATCGAACGTGCTGCCATCTACCTGATAAGTATGAGATACACCATTCGAGTGCTGTTCCACAGAGGCCCTTTTCTTGTAGACGGATGATGAGAAGCTCATGACATACTGAATCGAAAGCAGCAGCGATGTCTAAGAAGATGAGTACAAATCCGTTCCTGATGTTGTCAATGCCAGTATTTAGGTTATTGAGGAGGGTGGTCAGGAGCGTCTCAACTCCGTGTGATTACCTGAATCCATGTTGGCATGTATCCAATGGAGCTTCAGAGTCAATGTGATCTTGTAGCTGCTTGTAAACCACCTTTTCAATTATTTTTGCAAGAGTAGGTATACTAGAAATTGGTCTGTATGAGTCTGCTTTCTGTGGGTCCAACTTGCTGTTTTTTAGTAGAGGTCTGATGGAGGTTTGTTTAAGAGCAGCAGGGAATGAGCCAGTGTCAAATGATAGTCTTATGATCTTAGAGATTGTGGGCGTGAGCTCGTTGCGGAGATCCTTTATCCAGAAGGCTGGACACGGATCAGTGTGTGCATTGGAAGTGTTGAGAGTTGCAATGATGTTTTGAATAATTCTCAATGAGGGAGTGGTGAAGGACATTAAAGCTGTCGGGTGCCCTTGAATTGTAGGGGGGGACGGTATTACAATTTTGTTCGTCCTGCACATCTTGGATTGTATGTGGGCAGCAAATTCCTGCGGGCTGATTTCGCACTGGTGTTCAGGTGAAGGTTCCTTGGCCAATCTTTTGACTAAACTAAACAGGTCATGAGGTTTATTTAGAGCACGTCTCAAGGTGTCTGTGTGGTACTGCTTCATCTTTTCAGCGATGGTCTTGCGATGAGTGGCAAGGTGCTGCATGTAAGCGGTCTGACAGCTATTAGAGTGTGATCTCCGCCATCGCTTCTCCAGCCTCCGTAGTAATTTTAGTGAGTCCTTCAGCTCAGGTGTGAACCATGGGGCTGTCGCTTTTTTCCTTGAGGACCTGATCTTTGATGGGCATGAGGCAATGGAGTTAAGTCTGTTGTTCCAACCGGTGATCATCTCATCTAAGTTTAGAGAGGTGTCGTTGAAGAGTGCTTCCGTTTCGGCCAGGATACGTTCCCTGTTGAATGGTTGGAAAGCTCTTGATGAAGTGGTTGAGTGTTTGTTGAGGTCCGTGTCACTTGAAGGTTGTTTGTTAAGCGTAGGAATCTGGAATATAATGAGCTTATGGTCTGACCAAGGGACCGCTGTGATTGATGACAGTATGTTTTGTAGCTGATTGTGAGCCGACTGTGGGACAAATATAAGGTCAAGAGTATTGCCTTTTACATGTGTGGATGTCTGCACTGCTTGCTTGTATCCTAGGAATTCCAGGGCATCTGTGAAGGCGGATGCTTGGTTATCCTGTAGGGATGGTAGGTTCATGTCTCCTAGGATCCAGTTAGGTCTGTTAGAGTTTTGTATGTGGGAAGCAAGGGGTATTATAGTAGATAATTCATCCGGTGAGGATGATGGAGCTCTGTATATTAGGTTTATGGAACATAAGTTGTTGGAGATAGTGACAGTTTCGAGGTGGTTGTTGCTAGTGGAGTCCTCCATTTTGAACTGGAGCTCAGTTTTGGTGAGGATAAGTACTCCTCCTCCTCTTCCGTTTAGTCTGTTACTAGTGAACACTACAAAGTTGTCAGGGAGCAGTTGGTTGAGGATTACATTATCTTCAGGGGACAACCACGTTTCGGTGACCATGAGGATGTCTAAGTTATGTGATGTTATTATGTCTGTGACCACTGGCCATTTTTTCCGAAGGGAACGGGCATTAATGAGGGCACACTTTAGGCTTCGAGGATGATGGAGATTTTTTTGCTTTAGATTTGTAGTGTGTTGAAGAGGTATATGTAATAGATAGTGAAGATGAGATCGGTGGGACCAGTTCGGGTCATGATGATTTGTGTTTGACCATTTTTTCCAGTTGTAATGTAAGATAGGTATATACTCGTGTGATGAGGTTAGTGCTAGGATATTGGGTAAAAAACCTATGAGAAAGATGTATAGGCCTAATGTTATCCTGGTGGTGAGCCCCATTCTCTTCCTATGAAGTAGAGGCGTGAAGTAGTATCTTGGGGTGGGAGGAACTTATAGTGTGAGGCTGTTGATTTGATATAAAATTACTTGTGAGGAGATCTCAAGTGTGTGACCAAGAGGTACAGGTGTATAGCCAAGTAGTTACAGATGTTACAAGAGAGTAAGTGTACAAGTGTTACAAGTGTATAGTCAAGTAGTTACAAGTGTTACAAGTGTATAGTCAAGTAGTTGCAGATGTTACAAGAGAGCAACTTAAGGGGATACACAATTCTGTGGAATGTTACTTATTGTCCAATTAAGCAATGGCATAACGCTACATGAGTTTTGTCTACTGAGAGAGACACAATCTGTAACATGTTAGATGCTGTTTAGCTAGGTATTAACACTAGATATAAGACATTTCGCTTAATTGAGTTAGCTACTAATAAGTGACTACATGCATATAACGTGTTTGGTCAAGAATATCAAAGATATAAAGGCCTTGCTTGATGAAGAATGATCAAAGTAAGGTACATAATATTTGTGCTTACGTGGCTGGACGATGGAAGTCTGTTATATAGTGCCCCGCCTAAGGGCCACGCCAAAGGGCCCTCTGGCGAGGCCCTCAGGCGCGGGCACGCCTGCCGGCGCACTGAAATTCAACTACTTGCTGCACGTGGCTACCCCGATTGGGCAGGGATCTGATGGCCACAGCTCCTCCCGGTGCAGGAGGCTCAATCCTCCGGAGAGGAGAGCTGATGATGGTGCTGGGGGAGCCCTTGTGTGGTGCGCCTGCCGGCACGCTGAAATTCAACTGCTTGCTGCACGTGGCTGCCCCGATTGGGCAGGGATCTGATGGCCGCAGCTCCTCCTGGTGCAGGAGGCTCAATCCTCCGGAGAGGAGAGCTGATGATGGTGCCGGGGGAATCCTTGTGTGGTGCGCCTGCCGGCGCGCTGAAATTCAACTGCTTGCTGCACCCTTGTAAAGCATGCTGAAAATGTTTCAAAGTTTAACAGGGCAACATTTGACTGTTTTGAGTGCATCAGTGCACACAGGATTGCTTGGCTCCAAGCATCAGATCTTGAACAATGGGTTCAAGATTAGCTGGGCAATATCCCTTGCACGGGTGAAAACCTTTTTGGCAAGGACTGGCAGGACAAGGCCTCTCGGTAAGAATCCGAGAACATCACTCTCAGTAGACTATCTAGATCTACTGCCAACCCAGCTAGGAATAAAGCAGTGAAGAAAGTTTTTTTCAATCAGAAGTAGTTCTATCCTCCTTACACCCCTGCTGTACAGTGTCAACACCATGCTCCTCAGAAGGGGCAGCAGCCATCAAAACAGCAAAAGAAGGCTCCTAAGTCACAGCCACCTCAGCAGACCCAGCCTCCTCAGGGTCTTTCTCCTTTCTGGAGAACATAGCTGTTCTGCCTCTGAAGATTCCAGATCCCATCCACCTTCCCGGCAGACTTTGTCACTTTGCTCACAGGTGCCATCTTATCACATCAGAGCAGTGGACACTGTCCATAGTACAGGAGGGTTACAAGCTTCATTTATGAAATCTACCCCCCGGACTCATCCAAGAGAATTCTGCTCTCAGCCCCCTTTCACTGCTCTGTTGTTGCAAGAGGTCACCTCCCTTCTCTTTCAGGGCGCAATAGAGGTTTCACTATCACAGCAGGGAATGGGCTTTTATTCTCCATACTTCCTCATTCCAAAGAAAACAGGGGAGAAGGGTGCCTAGGGAGATCATTTTGAATTTCTCCTGTAGTAGGTACTTGCTCAGTTCTCTGAGGTCCAGAATGGGCCTGTACCCTCCTATCTCCAGAGTCAGGATTGGCTCTGTTCTCTAGATCTAAAAGAGGCATATATCACATTCTTATTCACTCACAGCACAGAAAGTTCCTGCGCTTCATGTTTCAAGGGAGACATCATCAATACAGAGTCCTGCCTTTCGGCCCTGCCTTTGCCCCAAGAGTTTTCACAAAATGCATAGTGGTAGTAGCCACATTCCTAAGGACGCTTGAGATATTTGTCTTCCCTTACTTAAACGACTGGCTCATTTGAGCAAACACCTCTCTAGAGGCCAGTCTTTCCCTCTCATGCACCATGCATGTGCTGCAACACTTGGGACTTGTAATAAATCTTCCAAAGTCCCAACTCATTCCCTTTCAAACTCTAGAGTTCATAGGGGCTCTGTTAGACACTCAACAATCAAAGGCATTTCTGCCTCAACTCCGCAGTGCTTGACTCATTCAGTTAGCATCTCAGGCATACTTCAAGAACTTCATCACTGCTCGAACTGCTACAGCTTCTGGGTCATACGGCATCAACAGTACATGTTGTTCCATATGTTCATCTACATATGCGCGCAGCTCAATGGACACTGACTTCCCAGTGGTCTCAGGCATCAGGTCTCCTGGGAGACAAAATAATGGTCTCTACCTGCCTAATCTTGTCTCTCCAGTGGTGGCAATCCCCAGAAAACCTCCTGGTAGGGTCACCTTTTCAGATGCCAGTACATCAATGTACCCTGACAACGGATGCGTTCAAATTGGGCTGGGGAGCTCATCTGGGCAATGTCTCCACTTAGGGGCTTTGGTCTCATCAGGAGTCACAACTCCACATAAATCTGCTGGAATTGAAAGCCATTCACAATGCTCTGTGTTCCAGGACCATCTTCGATTTCGCACAGTTCTAGTCCAGATGGACAATCAATTGGCCATGTTCTACTTGAACAAGCAGGGTGGCTCTTGGACCCTCTGCAGCAAGGCCCTGCATCTGTGGTCTTTTGCCATACAGCATCACATTCACCTACTTACAGCATGTCTTGGCAGACAAACTGAGTCGAGTCCTTCTACCCCACGAGTGGTCTCTCCATGCAGACAAGGTCATTCATGTTTTTCAGATCTGGGGAACCCCAGAGATAGACCTGTTTGCAAGTCCTCAGAATGCCAAGCTTCCTCGCTTCTGCTCCAGATTTCCTGCACCGGACAACCAGTAGGTAGATGTTTTTCACCTCCACTGGGGTCAAGGCTTCCTATATGCCTTCCCTCCCATTCCCCTCATTCCCAAGACACTTTTCAAACTCCAGAGAGACAGGGGCTACATGATACTCATAGCCCCACGCTGGCCACGACAACCGTGGTATCCTCTCCTACATCTGTCTCTGGCTCAACCTGTAGATCTGGGGTCTGCTCCAGATCTCCTCTCTCAGGCCTCTTACATGCCCTTAAAGATGGTCAGCCCATCTCTTCTCAGCTGCTTGTAGCACGCTTCATGAGGGTCTTCTATTAACCAAACCTCCCATTAAGCCCCATCCAGTGGCATGGGATCTTAATGTTGTTTTAGGACAGCTTCTCAAGCCACTCTTTGAACCTCTAGCCACTACCTCTGAAGTTTTTCACCTGGAAGATCACCTTCCTGATTGCCCTCACTTCAGCAAGACGCATTAGTGAGCTCCAGGCTTTGGTGGCTGACCCTCCTTATACATGATTCCACCATGATAAGGTAGTCCTTAGGACTCATCCTCACTTTATGCCGAAGGTGGTCTCGCCCTTCCATTTAAACCAGTCAGTCTACCTTCTGTCTTTTTCCCTAGACCGCATTCCTCTAGGGCAGAGGCAACCCTTCACACTCTGGATTGCAAACGTGCTTTGGTATTTTATCTCCTGAGAACTCAAAAGCACAGAAAAGCTTCCCAGCGTTTCATCGCTTTTGACTCGAGTCACCTGGGATTGCCAGTATCCAAGCAAACTCTTTCCAGCTGGATAGCAGATTGCATCTCCTTTGATTATGAAAGTGCAGGACTGTCTCTCGAGGGTCACGTCACGGCACATAATGTTCGGGCTATGGATGCCTCTATGGCAAATCTATGCTCTGTAGCAATTGATGAGATATGCAAAGCAGCAACTTGGCCTTCTGTCCACACTTCTGCTGCTCACTATTGCCTGGACAAGGACTCCCGCCGGGATGCCTTGTTTGGCCAAGCTGTTCTCCAGCATCTCTTTCGGACTTAGATCAACTCCTACTCTCCATCCCGGGTTTCGATACAAGACATCCTTGGAGGATACATGACCTACTTAGCTATGCCTGTGATCCACAGCTCACTCTGAGGTCATCTCTCTGGCATCTCCGAGCTAGGGAGTCCCATATGCGAAGACTACATTCCTGCTTGTTCCTGGTGATAGCGTAGTTACTCACCTGTAACAGGTAATCTCCGGGAACAGCAGGAATTAAGTCTTCACAACCCACCCTCTCCTAGGAGTTGTAGGTCATCTCTTCTGCTTCTCTCCTTTTATCTCAACTATAAACTCAATTGAGGAGGGAGAGCTGGAAAGGTGGGAAGGCAGCTACGAAGGCACAGTGGGATGCTCCCAAAAGCTTTCCTATTGGACGCTGGGGAACGTTTCCGTGCGGGCTCCGTTGGTATTGACTTTACCCGTATGTGAAGACTAAATTCCTGATGTTCCCGGAGATCACCTGTTACAGGTGAGTAACTACGCTTAATCCCTCCTGTAAAGGGAAAGGCAAAATCGGGTATGCATGTATAGGTTTTTGTGCTGCCTTGGCCATACCTCCGACATGCCCCTATGCAACATAGATGTGATAGGGCCCTTTTTACAAATGGTTATCCTTTTCTAAAATGGCCTTTTATACATTTAAATCACATCCACATGTAAGTGGCCTTATTTACATGTGAATAAGATTTCTAAATGTAATGTGTGCCTTTGAGTCAGTCCTGACTCCTGGCGACCCAGAAGCTCCTGGGTTTTCTTGGCAGTGTCACCGGAAGTAGATTGCCAAAAAAAACCACTTAATGTCTGCACTTAAAAGCTTAATTTTAAATGCACTTAATTTTAGTGCACTTTTCTTTTTTACTGCATTCTTTCTATCTAGGCCCCAGATATACACAGTCTTGAATAGGTTTAAGAATAATATAGAATATTTTATATTTCCTGTGGGTGATATTTATTTCTTCCCAATGTTCTCTAGATTTTCTGGAGTGACTGAAGATGACTTGAAGAATATAATAACATCTATTCGAGATGTTCAAGCAGTTATGTTAAATATGTTCAGCGCAGAGTCTGTTTTAATTGGCCACAGTTTAGAAAATGATCTTTTTGCTCTCAAGGTAAATAATGATTCTTCATGAATATGTTTGCTGTCAGTTAAGGTATGGTTCTGTAAACATTCCATATAAGATTTGTCCATTGAAATAAGTCCTACAGGTTTAAGGATATTTGAGTTCATAGGAGTCAGAGAGGGGTGGGCATGACAGGCCGCAGGCTGCTTACTGGGAGCGCATCCCCAGCAGGCAGAAGTAAAAAAAAAAAAAAAAAAAAAAAAAAGCCCCTTCTGGTCTCCCCACCTGGAGGTCTGATCCCAACAGGTAGACAGACAGGTTTCCAGGAACATGCAGGAAGTCGGTTCTCACACATGTGTGACATCGGAGCCAACAGAGCCCACGCAGAAGCTTCTCCCCAGCTTTCAATGAAAGCCTTTGGGAGATGCTACCATGCATGTATGGTCCTCTTCCTGCCCAAGGGTGCCATCTTGCACAGTCTCCTTTTTTCCATGTAGCCCAGCGAACATATGTCACACTTCCCTGGAAAAATCCTTGATAAAACTGTTACTAAAAGTTAGTTTTCAGGTATGCTTACCGGTTCCTCTTCCAGCCTCGAGTTGGCACCTCCCAGCGCTGTTCTCAGCCCCTTTATTCTCAGGGTCTCCCTCAACTGGCGTTCGTGCTTTTTTTTTTGCCCGGGGTCGTTGATCCCGTTCAGGTGTTTCTCACCTTGTCTCCCAATGGGTTCAAAAAGTGTGACCACTGCAGTCAAACCATGTCCATTACTGACACCCATGACTGCTGCCTAGGACCGGACCATGACAGCACCTCCTGCGACCTGTGCCAGGCCATGTCTGCCAAAACCAACAAGAAAAGGTCGGAGTTGCAGGAAAGTTGTTCCCTAGATATGACTCGGCACCCGCCTCCCCAGCATCGAGCTCCAAGCCCAGTATATCTCAAGATGCCTGGGCATCCTCGGAGTCCTGCAGCCATTACTTCTCAGAGAAGACCCAGGAGCCGGAGAAGAAGTCATTGACGTCTGCTGAGGTTGCACCAGAGAAACCTGGTAAAATTCCATGAAGGGGACTCTGGGCAACTCCAAGAAGCACCCCATCAAGGTCCTCAAGAAGAATTCCTTGGCCAACGGAGACTGCGAGGTTCCTCGAGGCCATAGTCCTCATCAAGGAAACACTCCCTAAAGTTTCGGTGCCAGGCCTGAAATCCTTGGTGCCCGTGCCAAAGGCTGCAGAGCCTTCTGGCTTTGAAACCAGAATGGCGGCCCTGGAGGAGAACATCACTGCTATCCTGGCCCTGCAGCAGGCGATGAGGGCAGATTCTTCTGCCTCATCTGCCCCGACGACCGGGCCCTCAACTGCGAGTAGTCCCCGATCATCAAGCCGAGCATTGAGCACCCTTGGCCTCGAAAGTCATTGGCGCTGGTCGAGATCCTGGCCCCACTCGTCGGGTAATCTGGTCCTCGCCAGCCAGTGTCCGCAATTCAGACTCTAGGTCTTCTGCAGGCCGTCGGCCCTTCAGCACTGGCCTCGACACAAGGAGTTGCAGGGCCTCAGATTCCTTGTCACTGCTCGACTCAGAGTGGGACATGGAGGATGAGGCGTCCCCGGACACCAGAAGGCACAGACACATTCCTTCAGACCTCCCTGCTCCTCAATTCCATTCTCCTCCCAAGGTCATAGCCTTCCATGACTTCATCAGGGATATGGCCAAGACCCTCAGAGCAAACCAAGGCGGAGGGGGACCCCACACTGAGGAGTTGGAGATTCTCCAGTATGAGACTCCACCTAGAGAAACCCTCACGGTGCCCATACAGCAGATCCTTGAGAGGCTGCTCCTCCGAATGTGGGAGATGCCGGCGTTGGTGCCTATAGTCAGCCATCTGCTCGATGCTGTGTTTCGTGTTTGGAAAGGGCCAGGGTTTCACAAACCCCAGGTAACTCCCATGATCGTCGAATCGACCATGCAGAAGCTCGTGAGCCAGAGGACCCACTCCTCCATCTTTCCCGGCAAGGAGGCCCAGGCCCTCAGGCACAAATGCTATCCGGGCTCGATGCTGGGTTGCCGGATCCAGGCCTATGAACTCTACATGGGCATGTACCCTAAAGGCACTGGCCAAAGAGCTGTCAGGGTTTGCAGCAGGTCTCTTTGGGGAATCCCTCCAACGGTTCCAGACCATGACCTTGGAAGTGAGGGACTGCTTCAAGTTCCTCTCCTGGGTTGTCTATGACTGCTTTGAGTCAGCGGCTGGCATCGGGGCCCAGCACCAGGCCTGGCTGCAATCCTCGGACCTCGAGCAGTGGGTTCAGGACAAACTGCTCGATATAGCCTGTACCGGTGAGAACCTCTTCGGCAAGCCATGGCCAACAAAGTTGCTGAGATTGAGGCAGAGTTGTGACCCGTCAGAGGCTCTCTAAGAAAAGACCATCCCATCTCACAAAAAAGCATCAGGGAAAAGGCCCCTTTTCCAAAGGAAAAAGGGGCCTTTGCGCAGAGTCACCAGTACCAGCCCTACTCTGGCCATCAGCAGGGTTCTCACCCCAAGAGGCAGGAACACAGGGCTCAGAAGGCAAAAACACCAAAGCCTTAGGCTCCAGCTCCCATCCAGCCCTAGGGGAGCTTTTGACTTCTAGGGCAGGGCCTCTCCTCCAGGAGACCTTCACCAGTCCACAGGGGGCGCTTGGCGCTCTTCGCCCACTGATGGTTCTCAATCACCTTGGACCTTTGGGTACTGCAGTTGCTCAGGGAGGGATATCTCCTCCACCTGCAGCAGATTCCACCCAGGTTCTTTCCAGAAGAGCCGCTACGACCCCTCTTTCACCAGACCTTGCTGCTCACAGAGCTTGCAGGTCTTCTCAGGGGCAAAGCAGAAGAATCGTTTTACCCAGATACCTGTGGGGAAAAGGCTTCTACTCCAGGTACTTCCTTGCTCCAAAGAGGACTGGAGGCCTCAGGCCCATCCTAGACCTGTGACACCTAAACAGATTTCTGGTGAGGGAGAAGTTCAAGATGCTCTCCCTTGGAACACTGCTGCCCTACCTCCACCAGGGAGATTGGCTTTGCTCCTTGGTCCTAAAGGATGCTTATGCACACATCCTGATCTACCCCTTCCACAGGCAGTACTTAAGGTTTGTGGTAGGAGGAGGACACTACCAGTACAGAGTGCTACCCTTCGGCCTTGCCTCATTGCCAAGGGTCTTCACAAAGGCACCTTGCTGCCCACCTACATCTGCAAGGTGCCTTTGTCATCCCATCCCTAGACAACTGGCTTAACAGGGGCAGCATGGCTGCAGAGGATCATCAGGCCACAAGGTCTGCAACCCTCCTGCTGCAGCACCTGGAGTTTATCATCTAGCCCAAATCTTATCTCTCTCCAGCCCAGAACCTGGAATTCATAGGTGCTCAGCTGGACACCTTGTAGGCCAAGGCCTTCCCAGGGAAAGAGCAGACCACCTCAGGGAGCTAGCGGCGAAGGTGCAGCACCGTTGATCATTGCCAGCCCATCTCCTCTGCCTCCGGGCCTCATGGCCTCCATGGTCCATCTGACCCCACTAGCCTGCCTACACATGCTGGCAGCTCAGTGGTGCCTCCACTCTCAGTGGATGCAAGCCTCGGGCAGACTGTGGGACAGGATCAGGATAACCCTTCAGCTGGTGGAGTCCCTCGACTGGTGGCAACTTCTCCACCACCTCCGGGTCATGATGCCTTTCCAGACACCCATGCCCCAGAGAATCCTGTACATAGATGACTCCCTGCTTGGTTGGGGGGCACGTTGCAAGGACTGTCGCACACAAGGCAGCTGGTCCTAGACAGAATCTCTGCTACAGATCAGTCTTCTGGAGCTCAGGGCGATTTTCCTGGCCTTACGGGCGTTCTGCCACCGCCTGCGATACCAGCTTGTGTTGATACAGGTGGACAACCAAGTCGCTATGTTCTACATCAACAAACAGGGGGCACGGGGTCGTACTCCCTCTGCCAGGAGGTGGTGACCCTCCTTTCCTTTGCAGCTCGCAACAACATGCTCCTGTGGGCGGTCTACCTCCCAGTCCAGGACAACCTTCTGGTGGACAGACTGAGCAGGGTGCTCCAACTGCACGAGTGGCGCCTGAACCACAGAGTGGCCTCGTGGCTCTTCCGCCTCTGGGGGACGCCTGTGATGGACTTCATTGCCACCCCAGACAATGCGCAGTTGCCTTACGTTTTCTCGCAGCAGCCACACTCGGCAAGGGTGGCAGCCGATGCCTTCCTGATCCCGTGGACAGAAGGTGCCCCCCCTCCCCCGGTCACGAAGACCCTCTTCAAGGTCCGGTGCGAGGTCAGCACTGATACTAATTGTCCCCAGGTGGCCCAGAGAGCCTTTGTTTCCACTGCTGCGTTTCCTGTTGGTGACACTCCCAGTCCCGCTGGGCCATGCCCCAGACTTCCTGTCTCAAGAGGAGGGCTCCCTCTTGCAGCACAATCTGGGGTCTTTAACGCTAATAGCGTGGCTGCTGAAAGGGTAGCCTTGACCCTTTCAACCTCCCACGAGAAGTCGAGGAGGTCCTTTTAGCCTCCCGTAAGCCCTCCACAAGGCGAGCTTACTCCTTTAAGTGGCAAAGATTCTCAGTATGGTATGCAGAGAGGCGGGAGAACCCATTCTCCTGCCTGGTGCAACTAGTGCTCCAGTACCTACAGCATCTGTTGCACACTGGACTAAAGTCAAACTCAGTGAGGGTGCACCTGAGTGCAATTGCTGCACACCACCATCCTATTGAGGGGATGCCCCCCTCGGGTCAGCCCTTGGTCTTGGTTCCACCCATGGTCTTGGTTCCTCCGGGACCTCCTGTTGTCTAAGCCCCCCCCAGCAGCGGAATGGGACCTCAACATGATGCTCTCACAAATCACCAGGCCAGCATTCGAGCCTCTAGTTAGTTGCCGTCTGCATTATCTTTCATGGAAAGTTGCCTTCCTGGTAGCTCTCACATCTGCTCGCAGAGTAAGCGAATTTCAGGCCCTGGTGGCAGAGCCTCCATATACAAGATTCTTCAAGAACAGGGTGGTGGTCTGCACTCACCCCAAATTCTTCCCAAAGGTGGTATCTCCTTTCCACCTCAACCAGGAGGTTGTCCTTTCCATCTTTTTCCTGCGGCATCATGCCAGTTGGGAGGAAACTATATTCCATACACTGGACTGCAAATGGGCCCTGTCTTTCTACCTACAGCGGACTCGGGGCCATCACAAAGCTCCTCAGCTTTTTGTTTCCTACGACCCCAGCAGGCTGGGGCTACCTGTGACTAAGCGAACTCTGTCCACTTGGGTGGTGGACTGTATTGATCTTGCCTATGAGCGAGCTGGGCTTTCCCTGGACCACCGGATCACAGCGCATCGTGTGAGAGCGATGGCTACATCGGCGACGAACCTCCGTTCAGTACCGGTAATGGAGATCTGCAAAGCCACCACATGGTCTTCAATTCATACGTTCGCAGCTCACTACTGGCTGGAGAGCGAGTCCCATTGGGACAGTGCCTTCGGCCAGGCGGTACTCCGTAATCTTTGTGGGGTGTAGGCAACTCCTGCCCTTTTACCCTTCTGAGTTCAGGCTACAAGAGTTATGGTGCTACTGGGCACTAGGGTATTGCAGCATGTCTCATTTGGGACTCACTACCTCCAACTCATAGCTACCTGACTTGGTCGCCATTGGTGCTGTCGTGGTTCAGTCCTTAGCAGCCTGGAGCTAGGGAGTCCCATATGTGAGGACTGACTGACTTGCTTGTTCCTGAAGAAAGCATAGTTACTCACTTGTAACAGGTGTTCTCCAGGGACAGCAGGAATCAGTCCTCACAACCCTCCTTCCTCCCTTGGGAGTTGCCTCCCTACTTTGTTTTATTTTTACTACTGCCCTAGCTATGTCATCTGACTGAGCTATATGGCACATTTGGACGGGAAGGGGGACCACACGTGTGGTGGCATCTCCCAAAGGCTTTCTTTGAAAGTTGGGGAGATACTTCCGCACAGGCTCTGTCTGCGCCAATCTCAATCATATGTGAGGACTGATCCTGCTGTCACTGGAGAACACCTGTTACAGGAGAGTAACTACGCTATCTTTGCTGCGATTACAGCATCTCCTCTTCTGCCTGCTGGCAATAGGATCCCTGCGGGCAGCCTATTTCTATCAGGCAGTTTACTGGCTGCAATCATTGTAAAGTCCCTTCTTGTCTGCCCGCAAGGATCCTTAAGCAGGGGCGAGCCAGTGCATGAGTACTAAGCGTTTAGGGCCTAATATCTAGCAGTGGCAGCTAGTGCAATTACAGCAGCTAGGCATCACTGTGAACACCAAGCGCAGATATTCAATGTTGGGGCCATATCTGGTCACTGGCATCAAATATCCGGGTTTGTCGCCGAAGCAGAAAGTTAACTGGGCAGCAGCAATATTCAGCCACTGTGCAGTTAGCTTCACCAGCGAAGTTAGGACAGTCTTTTCTGTGCCTAACTTTTGCTGCCAAAGAATAGCCAGTCAGTGGCTGAATATCACCACAGACCGGTTATCCCCTGATGCCAGCCCCCAAAACACTGATGCTAACCGGTTACCATTGGGGTGTGTAGCAGTGGCACCTGTGGATATTCAGCTGCACTGACCGAGGTGCTGCTGAATATCCCACTTAGCAGCATTTACACGGTTTGCAGGTCTGCAAACCATGTATATGCCTTTGAATATAGGGCCTTAGATATCAGGGGTTAGGGTTCAGCATGACATAAGTAGATTCTGAGATGTGCATTATAGTTCAAAGCAATTTACTGCACAAGATGCAATGAAGAAAAGTGGAAAATTATTGGAAGAGTTTATCTAATTATGTTCTGAAGGCCAGTAGTTGTAGAAGGGTTCACATGACTATATCCTCAGCCATAAGTCTATCAAATATGTATGATTTTGTGTAGTAGTGACTTCTGTTACCTTTTTCATTTTGTCCTTTGGCAATGTTGTAGAACCTTAATCTGCTTTGTGACTGTCTAAAACTGTTTTTGTAACTTGGCTTCAATATTTTGTTGCTTTTCTCTTATCAGTTTCTCTATTTGGGCTTCGTGACACTTACAGTAAATTGTTTTTAACAATGTTCTTGCATCTTGACTTTGATCTTTGGGCCCAGCTGACCCAAGTTTTCTCTTTTGCAGATTTTTTTTTTTAATGCATTCTGTCATTTCATATCATTAGCTTTTTTTTTTTTTTCACTGGTCAAGAAGCAGGCCAGCAACTTACCAGTTGTCCAGGTGTACATATATGTTGTCCCTGACTGATCATGATAGGATACACTACAGCTGTTTCAGAAAGGGCCTCAACATATCTGGTTGTGAGAGAATCTCCAGGATTTCACATATAGTAGTTAAGTCCCAGAAACAGGCTACAGGCCCTCTTTTTACGAGATCCTGCGGTTTTATTTAATATGGTTCTCTCTCCCCATTGTGACCTTCTGAAAAAGCATGATGTTTCACATCTTATGCCAATACAGCCTTATAGAGAGAACTTTACTACTGCATTGAGCTTAATGGCCCATTTTGTGAGATCTGTCTCATCATGGCTGTTATCCAGGGGTCAATCCTAGATCTCAAGAAAACAGAGGTGGTGTTAGTGAATTATTGCTTTGCATTCGACCTTCCAACAGAGTTAGAAATTGACACCTAGAAGATACTCATTTCTACTGAAACTCGTTCTTTAGGTGTGGTGATTGAGTCCAATTTATCATTTCTGCTGTTTTATTAGAGATGTTGTTCATAGGCCTTTTCCTTATCGTTCCTCCAGCTTAGTCCTCTACGTATGGGTTGTGCACCTCTTCCTGCAGCATGAAGACTGGACCAATCAAATTTCAGCATCACTGGATACAGCATCTCTGCCATCTCCTCCAACCCAGTGTGTCCAGTCTTCATGCAGCAGGAAGACGTGAGTGAGCCTGGCTGGGCTCACTAGTTTGTCAGTTAGGTCTTTAGACTGTAGCTAACCTTTTTGTAGTTTCTTTTCTGGGCTCTATTAGAGCTTCTTTTACTTTATTAGATTAAGGGGTGCTTGTTGCTTTAAAATTAATCATTTCATCGGCTCCCCGTGGGGGGGGGGGAGGACCCGAGGGAGGTCTCTCCTCTGTTCTGGCCTAAGCGGCTTCTCTTTTCTAACTCTGTCCTCTTTAAGTTCAGGATCTCTGTCCCAGGGATATTCGGGTCAGTGCTCCGGTGGAAAGTACACAGCTGCACTCCTCCGGTAGAGGTAAGGTGTGCGCTGGGGGGAGTGCCGATAGATTCCGGCGGCAGAGTGAGGGCAGACGCTGGGAAGCGGCTTCTTCTCTGCTCGTCGGCGTTTACATCTGTCCTTTTCTTTTTGCGAGTTTTCTTGAGCTGTGGGGGTAAGGCAGGCCTCCTTAAGCGTTTGCTCTTCAGCCGGGTGATTTTCCCGTCGCCGACTAAAAGCACGCCAAAAAGCTTTTTTGCCTTGCCGCGGCCATTTTGTGAGCCGCGGTTTGCTCTCCGTGTGTAGCACACGCGGCTGAGTTTTGTTTATCGCCCGGTCCGAGAGTGTGCCGGCAGAGTTTTTCCCCTTCGTCTATTTTTCTGAATTTATTTGTTTTATTTGTTTTATTTCCTTTTATTTTTTCCACAGAGTCCCTTCCTCGGGAGAGGGGGAGGGGTCGTTTTTTCTGACTCTGTACTCCTTTGGGAGCAGAGGGCTGGCTTTTATCTCGCTGCTGTGTTGGAGTTTTCAGCAGCAAGTGAGCACACCAGTTTTTTTCTTCAGGCATCAGTAATAAAAAAAAAAAAAAAAAAAAACACAGGACCTGGTGTTACAAAGGGGACAGTACAGCGCCACTCTGCCCTGGTTCAGCCTGACCTAGGCAGCTGGAGTCCTGGTGCTGCTTCTCACGGTGTCTTTCTTGCAGCTGGCGGAGGCATTCTTTCCAGCCTTGCGTCCTGGTCTTCTGGTACGGGACCAGTGTTTGCCTTGTGGCTTCAGTCACTACCTTATACGCACTTGGAGAGCTGCGTAGGGTGAGGTTCCATGCCAGCGGGATCTCTCTGTGTAATTTGTGGATCCCGCAGGGGCGTGGTTCCAGAGACGGGCGTCTGTCACCGCTGTGCCTCTGTCTCTCTTACTATGGAGCAGCGCCTGGAGAGTTCCATGGCTGCTACCTCTCAGAAAGACTCTGATGCTGTAGAATTGGAGTCTCCACTGGAGGGTACGTCAGGGACGGCTTTGACGCTACCTTTGGGTGCTGGAGAGCAGGCAGGGCTCGGTGCTTTGCCCGTGGAAGATTTTTCTCCCGATTTCGTTTTACTGATGCACCAGGCGTTCTGTCGTAAGCGTCAGAGCGTGAGCGTTGGGTCGGGGGTGACCGCGCAGTCCCCTGCGCCGGGGCTTCCAGCGTCCGGTCCCATAGCGCCCAAGCGCCTGCGTGTGCGTGACACCATTCAGTCGGAGACAGATTGGCCGGAGGGCGAGGATCAAGACTTCGACTTGGAGGCGGAGGGAGAGCCCTTAGAGGAAGGCGAACTCCTGGAACCTGTCAGACGGCTGCCTAGGGTGAGAACTTACACAATCTTGACGATGCATATATTCATATGATTCTTACAAGGTATTGTGGGTATTGTAGTTCATTCACTCCCAAACACAGCTGATGACAATAATTTGAGTTGTGAAAACCAAGTGGTAAGATCAATAAAATACTTCTTTTATTGATGGGGTTTAATTCACCCAGCACATGTATGCTTGATAGCACTATAAATGAGGTTACTTGCTTGCAGTGTTTAAAATGGATAACAAAAAGGTCACAAAGTAAACCAGAAAACAACCTTCAGCTTGTCAGGCAATTAGCTAATGTTTTCTTAGCAAATAATTACCAAATACAAAGGCACAAAGTAAAGAATAAACTTTGCTGGTTAGGTTAACTTCTGCTTATTTTCCACGCCGATCTCAGCAGTGATTCTCCCTTGCTCACACACACAATCAGGTGCAGCCCTAATTACTATCAATGGACCAGCTGAAAGCCTTTAGCTGGCTGGCTGCTACTGTGTGAGCCCAAATCCTGCTTTAAGAGCTGTTTGCAATGGAAATAAAGAACAAAGTTAGGTTTCTTTGTGATGGCTGATGTGTTTGCTCATAGACAACTAGCAATAGCATTTAGATAAAGAACAGTCCATGTAAATAGTTTCATCTGCTGTATTTCCCCCTGCATCAACAATCATAGGGTCAATATCATACATTGGCACAGATGAGTCTTTCATTAAGGCACTATCATGAGAATGCTTATTCCCTTGCTGCCATTCTCTATTATAGATAGGGTCTGGATCAGTGTTCATACCTGAGCCTCTCCTGCTATCATTATTCCTCTCTGTATAGCCTGGCCAATATGTAATCCAATTCTGATGTCCAGCCTTCCAATCTTGATCCCTGGACGCTGGATCTTCTCTCACATACCTTCTGGCCTTGGTCTGAAAGTCCCTTCCACATGCAGTCTTCTCTCTTCCAGGTAGCCACTGGTGATTCCTATCTCTGTCACTCCATTCCTCTGGCTGAATCCAGTCCAATGGACTCTGCTGGCTTTTGGAATACCTCCCAGTATGAGTACTGCCTTGGAATCTCCCAGACCTTCCAATGGCCTTTCTTCTCTTCCTTCCAGAGAGTTTCCTTCTCTCTCTATCTGCGTGGCTTTTGCTGAAGCTGTTCTTCCAACTGTTGCTGAAACTGTTTCCTGAAGAATAATCTCTATTCTTATCCTGTTCCAATGTGTGCTGCTCCCTAACACAGCGCAGCTGTGTTGAATCAGGCCCTGCCCTTTGAGATGAGTGCTTAGGGATTACCTCATAGCTCTTGATTGCACACACATTCTCTCACTTCAGCCCCTCTCATGGCTGCTGGAAACCTGGTGCATTCTGGGACTGGTAGTCTTTTATGTGAAAACTCTGTTTTCTTGCTTCTACCAGAACTGACAGGTTGCTTGTTCAGAGTCACATCATCTTTTCTATAGCTCCTACCTGAGCTATGATAAGCTTCCTTATCACAAACCTGAGGATCAGGCTAAAATTATTCGGGTGTTTCGCCGAGAGGAGTTGCCCGCGCTCGTAGCAGAAGCGCTTAACACTCTCGGTTTGGCACCTGCGCCGTCGGTCGACGAATCTGACGGGGCCGATCCCATCATTCAAGCGGTGCGGCAGACTCAGGTGGTTTTTCCCATGCATAAAGTCATCGATCAGATGATTCAGACGGAATGGGATACGCCTGAATCTGGCCTCAAGGGTGTAAAAGTTATGCGCAAGCTGTATCCTATGGCGGACGCGGACCTCGAGCGGTTCCGCTCCCCCAAAGTAGATGCAGCGGTTTCGGCGGTCACTAAAAAGACCACTATCCCTGTGGAAGGTAGTGCGGCGTTACGGGAGCCGCAGGACAGGAAAATGGATGGTCTCTTGAAACAATCCTTTGAAGCGGACGTGGTTGCACTGCAGGCCTCTGTTTGTGGGGCTTGGATTGCTCGGGCCTGTCTTCGCTGGGTTCAGCGGCTTCGACAAGTGCCGGCCTTGGAATCAGAAGATGTAGGTGAACTTCAGCGCTTGGAGTCGGGTTCGGCGTATTTGGCGGATGTTCATTACGACCTAATCAGGGCGCTATCCAATAGTATGGCGTCCGTAGTGGCTACCCGCAGGGCCCTTTGGTTGAAGAATTGGGCAGCGGATGGTTCTTCCAAATCGCGGCTAGGCAGACTGCCCTTCAAGGGTAAGCTGCTGTTCGGCGAGGATCTTGACAGATTGGTCAAGGATTTGGGGGAGTCCAAGGGCGGTCGTTTGCCGGAAGATCGGCCAAAAAGGGGGAGGTTCCTTTCTGCCCCTCGGGGTCAGTCTCGGGACTTTCGTCGATTTCGCTCTCCCCGCTATGGGGGGTTTCTGCGCGGTCGATATGTCTCGCGGACTCCCAGCTTTCGGGGCTTTCGAGGAGCCAGTCGCGGATTCGCGACAGCTACCCCTGCCGCCGCCCGTAAGCCCCAATGAAGGGCAGCGGGTCCAGGCGGAGATTACAGTGATCGGAGGACGTCTTCGACGTTTTCTCTCTGCTTGGACCCAGATAACATCCGATCAATGGGTTTTGGAGATCGTTCGAGACGGGTATGCCCTGGATTTGTACAGACCCGTGCTCGATTCCTTTGTGGCATCTCCCTGCCGGGGTGCTCGGAAGACGGCTCAAGTCCGGCAGACCCTCGATCATCTCCTTCAGCTGGGAGCAGTGGTTCCCGTGCCCCCGGAAGAATATGGTCTAGGAAGGTATTCAATTTATTTCGTGGTGCCAAAGAAAGGTGGGACTCTTCGTCCCATTTTGGATCTCAAAGGTGTAAACCGCTGTCTGCGGGTGCCGCACTTTCGGATGGAAACCCTACGGTCCGTGCTTGTGGCCGTTCGCAAGGGCGAGTTTCTCACATCACTCGACCTCACAGAGGCTTATCTCCATATCCCTATTCGGGAGGCGCATCAACGCTATCTCCGGTTCGCTCTACCGTGGGGTCACTTCCAGTTTCAGGCTTTACCCTTCGGCCTAGCAACCGCTCCTCGAGTCTTCACCAAAATCATGGTGGTCGTGGCGGCGGCATTGCGCAAAGAAGGGGTGCTGGTGCATCCCTATCTGGACGATTGGTTGATTCAAGGCAAATCCCGTTCGGAGAGCTTGTCGGCAACAGCGCAAGTGGTAGGCCTGCTGCAGTCCCTCGGCTGGGTCGTCAACCCGCGGAAGAGCCAGTTGGTTCCGTCGCAGTCCCTCGAGTATTTGGGGGTGCTCTTCGATACTCACAGGGGCTTCGTTTTTCTTCCTGAACGCAGAGTGCTGGGTCTTCAGTCTCTTGTTCGTCGGTTTCGGCAAACCCCAGCTCCATCGGCTTGGCACTACCTTCAGTTGCTGGGAACGATGGCGGCCTGCTTAGAGGTAGTGCCATGGGCTCGCTTTCACATGCGGTCTCTCCAGCGGGCCCTGCTGCGTCGTTGGTCCAATCAGTCCGATCCCCTGAGCAGGCGTCTTCCCTGCCCGGCGAGAGTATGTCGGGACTTGACGTGGTGGCTTCGGCCGGCCTCGCTCCAAGCGGGGATGTCCTTAGAGCAGCCGGACTGGATTCCGCTGTTGACGGATGCTTGTCTGACGGGCTGGGGAGCGCACTGCGGAGCTCAAGTGACGCAGGGCCTCTGGTCTACGGAAGAGAGCGGTTGGTCGATCAACCGCTTGGAACTACGGGCAGTCCGGTTAGCGTTGCAAAGCTTCGAGACCCTGATATCCCGCAGGGCAGTGCGGATTCTCTCCGACAACGCGGCGACAGTGGCGTACATAAATCGACAAGGCGGCACCGGCAGCTCGGGCCTAGAAATGGAAGCTCGGTCGCTGTTCGAGTGGGTAGAACCCAGACTACAGGCAATATCGGCAGCGCATATTGCCGGGAAGGACAACGTGACGGCGGATTTTCTCAGCAGAGTCCACGTGGATGCCGGAGAGTGGGAGCTCAATCCGGTGGTGTTCGAGCAGGTAGTCCTGCGTTGGGGGCAGCCGGTAATGGATTTGATGGCCACATTCCGGTCTGCGAAGGTGGCTCGATTCTTCAGCCGCCGCCGAGAGCCAATGTCGGAGGGCATCGATGCTCTACTGCAGGTCTGGCCTTCAAGGGGTCTTCTTTACGTCTTTCCGCCGTGGCCGCTTCTCGGGCGAGTCATTCAGCGGATCGAGTCTCACCGGGGTCGGGTGCTGTTAATAGCGCCGGATTGGCCCCGTCGTCCTTGGTATGCCGATCTTATGCGGTTGGTGGAAGGCCCTCCGTGGCGTCTCCCCCTGGACCCGGATCTGTTGTGTCAAGGTCCGCTTCGCATGCCGCAAGTGGGGAGATTCTCTCTTACGGCCTGGCTATTGAAAGGGTGCGGCTAAGGAAGAAAGGTTTATTCCAAGGCGGTCATAGCAACTCTGCTTCAAGCTCGCAAGAGGTCCACTTCGCTAGCCTACGTGCGCGTCTGGCGTATTTTTGAGGACTGGTGTTCTCGGCGTCAGGTGCGAGCGGCTACGGCTTCTCTGCCGCTACTGTTGGATTTTCTGCAAGATGGTTTTACCAAAGGTTTGGCTGCCAGTTCCTTACGAGTGCAGTTGGTGGCGCTTTCCTGTTACAGGGGTAAAATTCAGGGCGTAGCGCTGGGGGCCCATGCTGATGTGATACGCTTCTTGAGGGCCGTTTCCCGGTTGCGTCCGGCCCGCCGCATTTCTGTCCCTGCGTGGGATCTCAACTTAGTCTTACATGCTCTCAGTGCGGCTCCCTTTGAGCCGCTCTCGCGGTGTTCGGTGAAAGATCTGACCCTTAAGACGGTGTTCTTGGTAGCAATTTGCTCAGCTCGTCGCATTTCGGAGCTTCAGGCTCTTTCTTGCAGGGAGCCCTTCCTTTCTTTCTCCGATCAGAAGGTGGTTCTCCGTCCAGTACCTTCATTTTTGCCTAAGGTGTCGTCTGCCTTTCATTTGAATCAGGTAGTGTCGCTTCCAGTGTTTACCGCGTCTGGGGAACAAGGCTCTGATCGGGGACTCAGTCGGTTGGACCTTAAGAGAGTTTTGCGTCGATATTTGAAAGTCACTAGCGATTTCCGAAAATCCGATCGTTTGTTCATTCTCTTTGGAGGGCCTCGCAAAGGTGAGGCAGCGGCGAAGGCTTCCATTGCCCGCTGGATTAAGGAGGCGATTGGCTCGGCCTATTTGTTGCAGGGTCGAGTGCCGCCAGTCGGTCTGCGAGCTCACTCTACCAGAGCGCATGCGGCATCTTGGGCGGAGCATAGCTTGGTTTCGCCGGTGGAGATATGTAAGGCGGCCACATGGTCTTCTCTCCACACTTTCAGTAAGCACTATCGTCTTGGCGGCGGCCGATGCCGGTTTTGGTTCCGCGGTGTTGCGTGCCGGCTGGAATAATCCCGCCCGTTAGTCTGCTTTGTTACATCCCATACGTAGAGGACTAAGCTGGAGGAACGATAAGGAAATAGTAATTACACTTACCTGGTAATTGTAGTTCCTTGAGAGACAGCTTAGTCCTCTGGCCCTCCCTAGTACTCTTTTTTTTTTTTGGCTCGGCACGCCTTTGCTTCAACAGTCGTTTTTCACAGGTGAGTGTGTTTTTCCTTTCTATTCTTTCTTTCTCTGGCTGCTTGTGCTGAGGCAGGCAGTGGTGAGACCTTTTCTTTGGGTCTCTTTTCTATAATCTATTCTGGTAAATGGAAACCAAACAAAAAAAAAAAAAAAAAACCTAACAAATTTTGCATTCTGCTGATGATTTCTCTGCTTAAAGGTTAGCTATTTTTTCTGAGTTTGCTTTGACAGTAGTTCACTGGGTTGGAGGAGATGGCAGAGATGCTGTATCCAGTGATGCTGAAATTTGATTGGTCCAGTCTTCATGCTGCAGGAAGAGGTGCACAACCCATACGTAGAGGACTAAGCTGTCGTCTCTCAAGGAACTACAATTACCAGGTAAGTGTAATTACTATTTTGCTGCACCCTACTGATTTGTAGACTTTTATGGCATATAGTCTTGTCACTATTAGTCTATTATAACTCTGTTTTATTTGGTCTCCCTTCTGCTATTAAGCTTTTGCAGATGATTTAGAACTTTGCAGCCTGGATAATTGACAGAAATCTTGTGCAAAGAGGCTAAAATCAGTGAACTTGATTATGTGAAGAGACACCAGAGACAAGTTCACTAATTTTAGCCTCTCTGCATAGGATTCCTGTCAGTTTTCATATTTAAAGTTTTGATGTTATTGCAAGGCTATCAAATTGAAAATTGTATGAACCTACTAAACTTCTACATACTCAAGGAGAAACTCTATTGAAAATTCCTACATCCACCCAGATGAATGGTATTAAGATTCCAATAGGTTAATATCTCCAGGAACAAGCAGGAATGTAGTCTTCACATATGGGTATCGTCGGTACCGACGGAGCCTGCGCGGGAGCACTCTCCAGCATCCAATAGGAAAGCTTTTGGGAACATCCCTCAGCACATGTGCGCTGCCTTCCCTCCTTTCCAACTGTCCCTTTTCAGTTCTTCGTTTTCTGCGGAGCCGACAGGATCCATACCCTGTCATTGCAGAAAATTCCATCTTTAAAATTGTTTTCTTGTGGACTTCCAGTGATGGCATTGGAGCAAATGGCGGTGTAGCGCTCGGCTCCGCCGCCTTCGGCCGACTTTAGGGGGGAAAAACACCCCCTGAGAGGAATTAATGGCAGAAGGTGCTTGAGGGAGACCCCCAGAAGAGGCAGCTGCAGAACGAAGCGCGGATTGGAGAGAAGTGGACAGTGGTGAGAAGCAGAGGGCTGCCGGGCTGAAGGACCATGTGCCCAAATACAAAGTGGGGGCGTAGCGAGAAGCGGCCCAGGCGAGACAGGAGGGATTACCTGTGCCGGACAACCGAGAGGGCCGAAAGGCAGAGGCAGTAGAGATTGCTGAGGCCCGTTTCTATGAGTCTGTAGGGGCATCGGAGAGCGACCGGGTGAAAATGGAGCAGCTGAGAGCCTGGTGAGAGCTCGACGCGCCGGGGGAATAGCAGGATAGTGAAGGCAACAGAAGGTGCACAGGTGGTGTGCTCAGCACTGGAGAGGAGGTGCGGCAGTGTATACCGTGAGTGACGGGAGACTCTTAAAGCACGGGGCAAGACGTGGTGGAGGCTATAGCGTGCATCGGGGGCAGTGCTGAGCGCCAACTGGGATCCTAAAACTGCTAAGACACAGTGTAGAGGAGGCCTCAGATCACCACTGGTATATTTTATAAACCCCTGTATTGAGTAGTGAAGTCCAGGAGAACAGGACAAAGAGCCAAGGTCAAAGAGAGGGAAGAGAAGGAAGGGGCCCATCTCAGAAGCCAGCATAGAGCAGATGGAGAGAACCAAAGGGGGACTAGCCGCTAAGAAGAAATTGGCGGAGTTCAAATCCCCTTATGCCACCCCACGAAGAGGGAAGGAAGACGGACAAGAGGGGAGGGCGAAGATGGAATGCCCAGAAGAGCAAGAGGAAGCAGCAGAGCGAGACGCCAGTCCAGGGATGGTGAAGCTGCTCAAGACGTGGCTGTTGGAGATGAAGGAGGAAATCAAGAAGGAGATCAGTGGGGTCAAAAATGAATTAAAAGAATCTATACAAGCCCTGAGACACGATATCATGGAATTGGGGACACGAGTGGCAGAGTCAGAGAATCAGCTTGAGCGGCATGAAATGGTGTTGGAGGAGCTCCAGAAGGGTTGGGAGGAAGTGAGGAGAGCACAAGAGGAGCAGCAGAGGAAGATGGAGGACCTGGAAGACCAGTCTCGACGCTGCAATGTGCGAATACGTGGCTTACCAGAAGTAGCCAAATACAGAAATTGTGAGGAGGTGGCGAATAAAATATTTCAAGCCCTACTATTATCGGCATTTCCTACGGCTGGGGAGGGAGAAGAGGAATTGCTAATAGAACGAGCCCATAGAGGACTGGGTCCAGTAAGACCGAACCTGTCACGCGACATAGTGATCTGCTTGAGATCGTTTAAAAGGAAAGAAAATCTTCTGCGGGCGGCCAGAATGTTGCGACAGTTCACCTGGGAAGAGCACAAGTTAGAAGTGTTCCAAGATCTTTCAATAGGCATGCTGCAGCGCAGACGAAACCTCAGGGAAGTGACGGCCTTCCTGCGGAGAGAGGACATGAGAGATGTGGCAGTTTCCATTTGGGCTTCTGATAACACATAAGGGAAAGTTGAGACGAGTGCAATCGTGTGAGGAGGCCTGGAGAGCACTTAAGGAGTGGGGACTTACAAACCTCCCGGAGGAGGGGAAACACCAGAGCGGGACCATGAGTGCTGCAGTGGCGAGTTCCAGGAGAGAAAACACGAGATGGCAGCGAGAACCAGCGGAGAGCAGACTGGAGAGAAGGAGTAAGGCGAGCCAAGTCGGGCGAGCGGAGGAGCAGGATGTTGGATGAACATGAAGCCCATGTTCCCTGTAAAATAGTTATCTCCAAGTTATAATGCCCTGTTCAATGTAACTTCAGTTTGTTCAATGTAAACCGCACTGATGCAGAATAGCGCGGTATATAAGAGAATGGAAATAAAAAATAAATAATAAAAGGAAGCTTATCATAGTTCAGGAAGGAGCTATAATAGAGGTGAATTGGCTCTGAACAAGCAACCTGTCTTTGCTGGTAGAAATAATAAAACAATGTTTTCATAAAAGACTACCAGTCCCAGAATGCACCAGGTTTCAAGCAGCCTCTAGAAGAGCTGAAGTGGGGAAACGTGTGTTCAATCAGGAGAGCTATGAGGTAATCCCCAATCACTCATCTCCAAGGGCAGGGCTTGATTCAGCACAGCTGAGCTGTGCTAGGGTGGAGTATCCCTCTAAACAAGTTAAAAGTAAAACATATTCTACACAGATGGAGTGGAGGAACTCAGAGCTCAAGGACAGAGAGAGGAAGCAGCAGCAGCAGCGTGGAAGGAAGAAGAGGAAAACATCTTGGAGGTCTAAAGAAGGAGCTCACAGCAGCACGTGTGTTGGGAGTCATTCCAGAGGCAAGCATACTCCATTGGACTGGAGGAAGCCAGAGGAGTGGGGTTACAGAGCCAGGAATTCCCGGACGGCACCTGTGAGGGAGACGGCTGCATTTGGAAGGGGCCCTAAGACCAGTGCAAGAAGGTATGTGAAGAGAGACCCAGTGTCCAGGGATCTTGATTGGAAGGCTGGACATAAAAGCTGGACTACTTAGTGGCCAGGATATCTGGAGAGGAAACCTAACAGTAAAGGAAGCTCAGGTATGAACTCTGATCTATGCCCTAGCTCTTCATCTGGAAGACAGCAGGGAAACAGATATTATCCTGAGAGTGCTTCATTAAGGAATTCCTCTGAGCCAGACCATGATATTGATTCTATGATAGTTGAAGAAGGAGATATTTTAAATGATCAGAATGAATACATGGATTGCTCTCTGTCTAGGCTGCTGTGGTAAAATACTTTCACAAATACAACAACCATCAAAAGGAAATATAACTTGTTCTTTTATCTACCCAGAAAAGTTTACAAGAAAGCTTTAGGGTAGGATTTGAGCCACGTAGAGAAAGTGAACCAGCAAAGGGGTTTGCAGCTGGCTAATTATTGGTATTTAAGCCATGCACAGTTGCACGTGAGCTCTGAAAGGAAACTACTGTTTGTGTGTGAAACTAGAAGAAAGTTATCCTTGAAAAAGAACAGTTTTTGGTTACTTTTTGGGTTTTGTTTTTGCTTTTGGAGCACTGCTAAAAGGTATTAGCAGGAGCCCTCAGAAAGACCTTTCTGTTTCCCATCAAGGTCTTTATTGTTTGATTGCTTAAGAAGTTCAGTTGCTGATATCATGATTTGTTTTTCCTAAGTACAATACTGAAAGCAAGTATCCTTTTGTGTTACCAAGTAAATCTGTGTGGGAGAATTAACCCCATGAATAAAATATATTTTTCTTTGCTTACACTCGAGCAACACAACTCATTATTTGTGAACGGCTGATTCTGGTATGAATGGACTACATTCCCCACAATCCTTTGCAAGTCATAATAGTATTTTGCCTTTGCCAAGACTGTGGACATTCACGCCCAGCGCCCCCGTTTACAAGTGATGGACATTATGAAACAGGGTTTTTTGACATGTATTTAATGTGTGGGGGTAGAGGATAGGGAAGGGAGGGGGACTAAGGGGATGGATGAAGGGGGAAGGGGAGAATAGAGCCATTGAATGGGTGAGGTTGGGGGGCGGGTAGGGGGGTTGGAGAGGGAGGTTAAGGAGGATATTAAGGAGGAGGGGGGTAGACTAGAGGGGGAGGCAGAGGAGGGGTGAGGGAGGGGTCTATGCGGGCTGGTAAGTGAGAGTCAGGCCATGGCCCGACAGTCACGGTGAGGGAAGTCGTATCTCCCTTACAGGGAGGAAGGAGGAGGGGAGGGGTTAGGGTGGAAGGTGAGGGGGTGCAGGGGGGAGTAGGGGGGAGGAAGAGAAGGGGGGCAGTGAGGGGGGAAGGGGTGGGACAGTAGGAGATGGGGAGGGAAGGGGAGGGGGGAAACGGCATAGGTGAACTAAAAATTGTTACCATGAATGTGAAAGGCCTGAATTCACCCTTGAACAGGCAAAAATTGTATAAGGAGTTTGTCAGACGGCTGCCTGGGTGAGAATCTTCAACAGTCTTGGCAAGTGCATATATCTATATGATTTGCAAGGTATTGTGGGCAATGTAATTCATTCACACCAGACAAAGCTGCTGACAATAATTTAGTTGTGCTCTTGGGTAAAGCCAATAAGATATTTATTTATGGGGTTATTTCTCCCAACACAGATATGCTTGGTAGCACATAAATTAGGTTACTTGCTTTCAGTGTTAACTTGGAAAAACAAAGTTAAAATCAGGAAAACAACAAATGAAAAGCCACAAAGCAAGAAACAAACTGTTCTTTTCAGGTTAACTTCTGATTACTTCCCACATAGATACAGAAGTGATTCTCTCCTAGCTCACAAGCAATTAGGTAAGGCTTAATTGCTAGCAGTCACCAGCTGAAACCCCTTAGCTGGCTTGCCTTCCACTGTGTGGGTCAAATCCTGCTTCAGGAGCTTTTCTGAGTAGATTAAAGAACAAATTTGTATTTCTTTGTGATGGTTGCTGTACTTTATAACAGAAAGTTACCAACGGAGTTTAGATGGAGAGCAGTCCATATAAACAGGATCCTCATCTGTTATTATTCCCCCTTGTTCAACAAGCATGGGTTCAATATCATGGATTGGCACAGATGAATCTCTCAATGGAGCATTTTCAGGAGAATACCTGTTTCCCTGCTGTCTTCAAGGTTATAGCTAGGGCATAGATCAGTGTTCATACCTGAGCTTCCATTGCTGCTAGAGTTCCTCTCTATATAGCCTGGCCAGTATGTAGTCCAGTTCTTATGTCCAGCCTTCCAATCCAGATCCCTGGACACTGGATCTCTCTTCACATACCTTCTGGCACGGGTCTTAGGGTCCCTTCCACGTGCAGCCGTCTCCCTCACAGGTACGGTCTGGAGATTCCTAGCTCTGCAGCACCATTCCTCTGGCTTTCCCCAGTCCAATGGTGTATGCTGGCCCTTGAAATGCCTCCCAGTATACGTACTGCTCTGGACTCTTCTAGACCTCTCAAAGGCTTTTCTCTTCCTCCTTCCAAAGGGTTTCTTTCCCTCTCTGTCCGTCCGGTTTGGCTTCTGCTTCTGATGATCCTTCAGATGAAACTGATGATCCTTCTCTGTATATCCAAGGTGATCATGAAGATGGTCATCTGTAGAATAAATTCTACTCTTATTCTGCTTGGATGAGTGCTCCTCCCTAACACAGCACAGCTGTGCTGAATCAGGCCCTGCCCTTTGAGATGAGTGCTTAGGGATTACCTCATAGCCCTCCTGATTGAACACACGTTTCCCCACTTCAGCTCCTCTAATGGCTGTTGGAAACCTGGTGCATTCTGGGACTTGGTAGTCTTTTATGGGAAAATTCTGTTTTCTTATTTCTACCAGAACTGACAGGTTGCTTGTTCAGAGTCACTTCACCTTTTCTATAGCTCCTTCCTGAGCTATGATAAGCTTCCTTATCACAAGTTGAATAGACAGAAAGCCTCTCTTGTGCTACTGCAGGAGACGCACCTGTTACGGAGACATGAGTCTGTGGTAAAACCTAAGGGATATTCCGAAATAGTGTTTGCATCAAATATGAGAGAGAGGAAGAAAGGGGCGGTGGCTTTTCTGGTAAGTGGGACACTCAAAGTAGAATTACATACAATAATCCATGACAAAGGAGGGAGATATTTATTGGTGCGTATGAGAATTGGAGATGAGTGGTTTTGTGTGATAAATGTGTATGCGCCTACCGGGTCACAAAACGATTTCTGGGAAGAAGTGGAAAAGAAAGTGTGTCTACTGGGAGAGAGAGTGAGGATCTGTGGAGGAGACTTCAGTATGACCTGGGAGGTGGGGAGAGACTCTACAGGGAGGGGGGAGAGGAGAAGAGCGGACAGGAGGAGATATCAAAATTTTATAAAAGACATTGATCTGGTTGATGCATGGCGATTGCACAACCCGGGGAGACATCAGTACTCATTATATTCAGCAGTTCACGGGACCTACTCCAGAATAGATACGATTTGGGTAGGGAAAGAGGGAGGATTGCGGGGGGTGGGGGGGGAGATAGAGCCGATCACTTGGTCAGATCAGGCACCAGTAGTGGTGCGATTAGAAGGTGGGGAGGAGAATAGGGGTGTGAAATATTGGAAACTAAATGAGGCATTATTGGGAGATGCCAGAGTGGTGCAGGAGTTGGAGGAGAAGATCCCAGAATATTTCATGCACAATGATAATGGAGAGGTTAAGGCGGGGGTGATGTGGGCCGCATTTAAGGCGGTGGTGCGTGGTATATTGATCAAGTGGGGGGCACGAATAAAGAGGGAAAGGGAGGGGAAAGAACTCCATCTGCGACAGTTGCTGGTTAGGTTGGAATTGGTGGATGCGAAAGATCCGAGCGGGAGGTTTAGGGGGGGGAGGTCTTGGAGACTAGGGCCAAATTAAATGCGATGGAAGCAGAAGTGGTCCAATATCGACTGAAATTACTAAGGCAAGAATTTTTTGAAGGAGGCAATAGAGCGGGAAAATACATGGCGAGGAGATTGAAGCAGCAGAGAAATAAGACACTGATTACGCAAATCAGGGGCCCGGGAGGGGTGGAAAGGGACGAGCAAAAGATTAGAGAGGCATTTGTGGGCTACTATCGGCGGCTGTATGAGGCAAAACCGGACAGGCCGGATGGAGAGATAAAAGATTACTTGGAGGCAGCAGGACTTCCACACTTGGAAGATGGGGAGAAAGATGCACTAGATAGAGAGATACAGGTTGCGGAGGTGGAGGGGGCTATTAAGGGATTGAAATCCGGGAAGGCCCCAGGGTTGGACGGACTCACGGCCAGCTTTTATAAAAAGTTTAGAGGAGCGCTGGTGCAGCCTCTGACAAGATTGTTTAATTTACCAAAGGAAGGTGAACGATTAGCGGAGATGATGGGGTGGGCAGGGATTACACTAATTCATAAAGAGGGGAAAGATCAGCAGGAGTGTGCATCTTATAGACCCATTTCGCTGATAAATCTGGATGCAAAGCTGCTGGCCAAAGTCTTAGCAGGGAGGCTCAACCAAATATTGGGGAAGATCATACATGAGGATCAGGCAGGCTTTATAGCAGGGAGGCAGGTGTCAGACAATATCCAGAAGATATTAAATGTGATTTGGACAGCGAAGCGCTCAACGGATCAGATGGTGTTACTCTCATTAGACGCTGAGAAAGCATTCAATCAGGTGTCGTGGAAATTCCTAGTAACCGTACTGGAGTTTATGGGGTATGGAAAAGGTTTTGTGGACTGGATCAAAGCGTTATACTTGGATCCTAAAGCGTGCTTGAGGTTAAACGGGGGGTACTCAGGGTTCTTTCCATTGGGGAGAGGGACTAGACAGGGGTGTCCGCTCTCGCCACCATTGTTCGCTTTATCCTTTGAGCCGCTAGCGGAGAAGATAAGAAGGCAGCAAGAGATTAAGGGGGTGATGGTGGGGCGGAGGGAGTATAAGTCGGCAATGTTTGCCGATGACATTCTACTGATTACTAAGCCAAGTGAGACGCTACAGGCAATTATGAGAGAGTTACAGGATTATGGGGGATTAGCAGGATTTAAAATTAATTGGAGTAAATCTGAAATCCTAAATATAACAGGAGGGGAAGAACTACAAAGGAATCTACAAAAGACATTTCAATTTAGGTGGGCAAAGAGATTATTAAATACTTGGGAGTTTACTTGGGGAGTGACCTGGAGGATCTATACAATTTAAATTACAAGAAGGTTTTTGGGCAAGTAGAAGTACAGTTAGGGGCGTGGAGTAGGAGTTATATATCTTGGATGGGGAGAATGGCCGTGACAAAAATGTTACTTCCCCAGTTTCTTTTCTATTTTCAGGTACTTCCAATTGAAGTGCCGGCAAAGGCATTAAAGCGACTGCAGAAGCAGCTGGAGGGGTATATATGAGGGGGCAAGCGACCCAGGGTGGCCGCCCAGACCCTGCAGGCGCTAAGGCGGGAGGGAGGTATGGGAGTACCAAACTTTAGGAAGTACTATATAGCGGCGCAGTTGAGGGCAGTGTATTCATGGCTGAGGGAACAACACAAACATTGGGTGGTTATGGAAGAAATGGGATTTGAGCCAGGGGTGTTGGAGAGACAGGTATGGGGCGGGAGGGGTAATAAGGGGGAGAACCCAATGGTAGGTCATACACTGGAGATATGGCAACGGTAGAAGAAGCAGATGATAGGGGGAAAAAAGTTGTGCGCGAGCGATGTCGCTGATGGCGTGTTGTGAAGGAGGGGTTGGCCCAGAGGTAGCCGTGGTACACAGATGGGCGCAACAAGGGTTAAAGCAAGTATCCCAAATAATCCATGGGGAAGGAGTAAGAGACTTTGAAGGGATACGAGACCTGTATCACTTGAGGGAGAGTGATAGATATTACTATCTTCAGATGAGATCATATGTTAGGCAGAGAAAGCATTGGGAGGATGTTTTAAAAGTACCGGGATGGTTTGAAAGCAGCTGTTTAGGTTCAGTGGGGAGGAAGGGGATTATCTCCTGGATTTATAAAGGGCTAATGGAGAGAGGGGAGGAGAAGTTAAGTTATATGAAGGCATGGGAGAGGGATCTAGGGGTGTCATGGGAGATCGAGGAATGGGAGCGGGTTGCACAGGACATAGCGAGAGCCTCCATTGCTACCTCCCTCCGAGAGAATGGGTGGAAGGTGCTGTCCCGATGGTATTTGACGCCGAAGCGTTTGTACAAAGTGGGGGTTGTGAGGACGGATGAATGTTGGTGTCGGTGTGGAGAGAAAGGAACATGGTTGCATAGGTGGTGGGCATGCCCAATAGTACAACAGTACTGGGGGAAAATTGGGGAGATTGTGGGGGAAATCACAGGTTCTACTTTAACATTGACGCCAGAGTCATGTCTCTTATTAAAGAAAAGAGAAGAGAGAGAAGGACCTTGGAACATTGTGTGGCAATGTATACTTGCAGCAAGGTGTGAAATTGCACGTCACTGGAAGGATAGTGCTATGCCATCCTTGAAAAGTTATGCTAGTCGCTTGGGAGATCTGTATCTAATGCATCAGTTAACAGGGCTACAGAAAGGGAAGGTGGAGCGTCAGTGGAGGGGAGTGTGGAAATGGATACACAAGGGTGCGGGAGGGGGGGTAAGGATAGGGGGTGTGAGGGTGGGGGCGCGAGGGGAAGTGGGGGAATAAGGAACTCATGCCTCCACGGGAGTCAAGGGGTTCTTGTACAAGTTTAGGGAATCAATGTATAAGGGGAAGCAAGGGGAGGGGGGAGGGGTGGTGGGGGGAGAAGGTGGGTGAGGTTAGGGTAATGAGGCTGGTCCAATGGATAAGTAGTGGGAGGAGGGACAGTCCATGATTGTGACAGTAATGTGGGCAAAGGTGAGGGTAAAGATAGAATGTGCCTGTGAGATATAGAAATGTTACAACTGTATTATGGATTGGTTGCTGTGTTATTGCTAAATACAATTTCAAGCTTAAAAAAAAAAAAAATTGTTTTCTTGTGGTCGCGTTTGTCTGCCGCACGACGCTTACCGGTACAGGCCTTTTCTTTTCTTTTCTTTTCTTTTCCAAAAAAAACTTCTTTTGAGCTGTTTCTCTTCAGAAACTTCTTTTTTGGTGCTAGGCGCCATTTTGGGCACTAGGCCCCATATTCCTAAAACATGGAAAAACCAACTAGTGGTTTTAAAGAAATGTACTAAGTGTGGCGGTACTATTTCTGTCACTGACACCCATGATTGGTGTCTTAAATGTTTAGGGCCTGAACATTCTCCATCTGAATGTCTCTCCTGTATGAGGATGACTAAAAGAGGAAGACAGAACCGGGCTGCAAAGCTCGGTACCCTCTTTTCTTCAGATGCCAGATCCATTGCATCGACATCTTCAAGGGCCTCCTCTTCCTCCCATGGATCTCAGGTAACTAAACATAAAAGCCTGTCCTCAAAGGGTAGCTCTCCTGCTAAGCATCGAGAGGTCATTGGCATTGCCCTTGAGGGAACCACACCGGCAAAGCAGCCCCGGTGGGAGGCTTCAGCTTCCAAAGCATCAATGGGGCTTCAGGATGTTCTCTAGGCCCCGACCTCGCAAGAACTACCTGTGCCATGCTCAGGGGTTCCGGCCGTTTTTACCAGTACCGATACCCAGGCATGGGCAGCATCGATAGACCAGAGGTTCCTCGCTATCGAACGCAGCATTGCAGCTCTTCTCTCAGCTGCGGTACCATTGGTTCAACGGGTGCCAGTACCAACATTGACACCGATGCCGGTACAGACACCGGTACCAGTACCAGCCCCGGTGGGAATTCTTCCCATGCCATCTTTGGCTGGAATCGACAGATCGGTACCGGATCAACTCGGTACCGACTTCGATCGATACTGGGACCGTGCTTTGCATGAGCATCGTGGTCAGGAATACTTCGAATCCTCCGATTCCGAAGACTCTGACAATTGTGCTGGTACTAGAGGGTTTCTTCCAGAGGATCCCTCTTCTCCCCAATGCAGAATATCACCTCCAGAGGACATGTCTTTTCAGGATTTTATTAGTGATATGGCCAAGGGCCTTTCAATCACGGTGGCTCCTGAAGAGGAACCCAGAGCAAAGGATTTGGAAATTCTCCAATATCCTAAAGCTTCAAAGGAGGCAGCCACTCTGCCCATCCATGAAATTCTGCATAACTTGATGCTCAGAATGTGGGAGACACCTATGACTACATCTCCTCACTTTAGGAGACTTGATACTATGTATCGAGTTCTGCCATGTCCTGGATTTCAAAAGACTCAGCTGCCACACCATTCAGTGGTGGTGGAGTCAGCCATGCGTAGGATGAAAAGTGCAAAGAGGCATGCATCCAATCCTCCAGGTCGTGAATGCAGGACTCTGGGCGCTGAACCTTTCAGGCTTCCATGCTTTCAGCTAGGATCAGTTCATATATACTGTATATGGGAATGTTCCTCAAGGAAGTTACAGGAGATTTGGAGCTTATGAGCCCATTTCTCCCAGATGACAAGAGAAGACTTTCTTGCTCTAGTTAAGCATTCTCAAGATGTCTCCAAGTTTGTAAATCGTGCAGCCTTTGACTGCTTTGAATGCATCAGCAGAACCTCTGCTATTGCCATTGGCGCATGATGGATTGCCTGACTTCAGGCATCAGACTTGGAGACTTGGGTACAGGACAAGTTAGGCAACATTCCTTGCACGGGAGAGAATCCCTTCGGCAAGAACTGGCAGGAAAAGGCTAATGAATTAGATGCTGACAATGCTACTCTTGATAGATTGTCAAAATCTACAGCCACTCCAGCCAAAAAGAAGTCTTATAAAAAAACCCTCTTTCAGCAAAAAGAGGAAATTGTATCATTCCTATACCCAGCAGAGTCAATCTCGGGGTCAGGTTGCCCAAAAGGGACAAACTAGACAGCAAAAGAAGCCAAAAGGCCCCAGAGCCCAACCAGCTCTGCAGGTTCAGCCCCCTCAAGGGCTTTGATTTCTTCCTAGAGAGCTTAGCCTTCCTGCCTCTGAGGGGTCCCCACCCCCCCACCCCCATATCTCTGGCAGGTTATGCCACTTTGCCAACAGATGGCATCAGATAACAGCAGAAGATTGGACTTTGTCCATTGTAGGAGAAGGGTACAAGCTTCATTTTCAGAGCATGCCCCCTCCTACAATTCTAAAGCAATTCAATCCTCAAACCTCTGCAAACAATCTGTTACATTACGAGGTCTCAGCACTTCTTGCCCAAGGGGCAATAGAGGAGGTACCCATTCTTCAATGAGGTGCAAGGTTCTACTCCCCCTATTTTCTTATTCCAAAGAAAACAGGAGGACACAGACACATTTTAGACCTCAGAGAATTGAACAAATATCTGTTTCGAGAGAAGTTCAAAATGATTTCTCTAGGAACTCTTCTGCCATACCTTCAAAGCCAGGATTGGCTTTGCTCTCTAGACTTAAAGGATGCATACACCCGCATTCTGATCCATCTAGATCACAGGAAATTCTTACGATTCCTTTTCAGGGGATAACATTTCCAGTACAGGGTTCTTCCCTTTGGTCTAGCTTCAGCACCAAGGGTATTCACGAAATGCATGGCAGTAGTAGCTGCATTTCTGCGAACCCTGGAGATATTCGTCTTCCCTTACTTAAGACGGCTGGCTCATTCGAGCCCCTACAGTTGCAGAGGCCAGCACTGCACTGTCTCGCACCATGCGAATCCTCCAGTACTTGGGGTTGGTAATAAACTTCCCAAAATCCCAACTTGTTCCTTCCCAATGCCTGGAATTCATAGGAGCCTGTCTAGATACCAGACAGGCAAGGGCTTTCCTTCCACAGGCCCAGTGTCTTCGCATAATGCAACTAGCTTTTCAAGCAGCAGGGTAATCCTCACTAACTGCTCGAGAGATGCTACAGTTGCTGGGACATATGGCATCCACAGTTCATGTAGTCCTATATGCTCGCCTCCACATGCGAGCAGCTTAGTGGACCCTATCCACATGGTGGACACAGGCCACAGGTCATTTATCGGACAAAATAATAAACTCTCAACGACTAATTTTGTCCCTCCAATGGTGGCAGTCCCTAGAAAATCTGACAATAGGGTCTCCTTTTCATCAACCCCTTTTTCAGGCCACCCTAACAGATGCATCGCAGGTAGGTTGGGGAGCACATCTGAATCATCTTTCTACCCAGGGAACCTGGACTCCACAGGAGGCTGGTCTACACATAAACCTCCTGGAATTAAGAGCAATCTATCTAGCTCTTCGAGTATTCCACGCCCAGCTCAGCTACAAGACAGTCCTAGTCCAGACGGACAATCAAGTAGCAATGTTCTATGTGAACAAGCAAGGCAGGACAGGCTCTCTGTTATTATGCAACGAAGCTTTACGACTGTGGGTCCTCGCCAGAGAGTATCAAATTCACCTTCTAGTGGTATATCTTCCAGGCATTCAAAACCTTTGGGCAGACAAACTCAGTCGAGTACTGCTGCCTCACGAGTGGTCCCTCCACCTGGACCAGGTGGCAAAGATATTTCATCTCTGGGGCACTCCAGACATAGACCTCTTTGCAAGTCCACTGAATGCCAAACTTCCCCGGTTCTGTTCCAGGATTCCGGCTTACAATTGTCAGACAAGGAATGCCTTCCTCCTCCACTGGGGTCAGGGTTTCCTTTATGCTTTCCCACCCATTACCCTCATCCCCAAAACACTCTTCAAGCTTCAGAGAGACAGGGGTCGCATGATTCTCATAGCGCCACGATGGCCACACCAAGCATGGTATCCCCTGCTTCTACATCTCTCTCAAGCTGCACGTCTGGAGTTAGGGCATGCTCCAGATCTCCTTTCCCAAAGAGAACGGGACGCTATGGCACCCGAATCCCCAGTCCCTGCATCTCACGGCCTGGTTGCTGAAGGCTTAGACCTCCAGGATTTCAACCTGTCCCAACAGGTAAAGGATATCCTTCAGGCTTCTAGGAAACTTTCCACAAGAAGATCTTATGCATTCAAGTGGAAACGTTTTCCTATATGGTGCTCCAAGAAGGGATTAAACCCCCTTGGCATACCCTTAGAATCAATGCTAGAGTATCTCCTTCACTTATCGAATTCTGGTCTAAAGACCAATTTGGTAAGAGTCCATCTTAGTGCAATTGCAGCTTCTTATAAGCCTCTGAATGGACAACCAATTTCCTCTCATCCACTCATATTCAGATTTATGAAGGGTCTTCTATTAACCAAACCTCCCATTAAGCCACCACCGGTGGCATGGGATTTAAATCTAGTTCTCGGGTAGCTCATGAAGCCGCCTTTTGAGCCTTTAGCCACTACAACCCTTACGTTTTTGACCTGGAAGGTCATCTTCCTAATTGCAATCACCTCTGCACATCGCATTAGTGAACTGCAAGCTTTAGTGGCTAATCCTCCTTATACTAGGTTTCACCATGATAAGGTTGTTCTTAGAACTCATCCACACTTTATGCCAATGGTGGTTTCGCCTTTTCATTTAAATCAATCAATTTATCTTCCTGTATTTTTTCCGAGGCCTCACGCCTCTAATGCAGAAAGAAACCTTCATACTTTGGATTGTAAAAGGGTCTTAGCCTTTTACCTACAGAGAACACAGCAACATAGAAAGTCCTCACAACTTTTTATAGCTTTTGACCCTAGTCATTTGGGACAACCGGTCTCCAAAAGAACTTTATCTAAATGGATTTCCCAATGCATATCCTTTACTTATGAGAGTAAGGGTCTTCCTCTTCAGGACCATGTCACAGCTCATAACGTGAGAGCCATGGCAACTTCCATGGCTAATCTCCACTCTGTGTCTATCGATGACATTTGTCGAGCAGCCACCTGGGCTTCGGTACACACCTTCACAGCCCACTACTGCCTGGATAAAGCCTCCCGTCGGGATGCCTTCTTTGGCCAAGCTGTTCTTCAAAATCTTTTAGACCTAATTCAACTCCTACCCACCAACCCTGGTGGAATGCCAGAGATCCATGGGAGGCAGGATTCCCACTTTTCCAGGGTGGCACCTTCCTGGGGCTATCTCCCTGGCATCTTCAACTAGGGAGACCCCATATGTGAAGACTACATTCCTGCTTGTTCCTGGAGATAGCGTAGTTACTCACCTGTAACAGGTGATCTCCGGGAACAGCACGAATTTAGTCTTCACAACCGACCCACCTCCCCTAGGAGTTGTCTCTCTATCTCTTTGTCTCTTTCCTCTCTCCCTCTATCCTTTTCACTCAGCTACAAACTTAACTGAAGAGGGACAGTTGGAAAGGCGGGAAGGCAGCGCGCATGTGCTGAGGGATGCTCCCAAAAGTTTTCCTATTGGATGCTGGGGAGCGTTCCAGCACAGGCTCTGTCGGTACCGACGATACCCATATGTGAAGACTAAATTCCTGCTGTTCCCGGAGATCACCTGTTACAGGTGAGTAACTACGCTTTCCTTGTCCTGGACTGATTATGTAGAATCATTTGTTTCTAGAGTTGTGTACTTTGAAAGACTTGCTATCATTTTACAAGAAAGTGAAGGCATTAGAGCATAAGATACACCATACTGAATCAGACCAAATGTCCAAGTCCAGTATCCTGTTTCCAAGTGTGGCCAATCCAGGTCACAAGTATTTGTTAGGTTCCCAGAAGGTAGGTAGATTCCATGCCGCTTTTCCCAGGAGTAGGCAGTGGTTTTTCCCAGTCCACTTTAATAATGGTTTATGGACTTTTCCTCTAGGAACTTGTCCAAACCTCTTTTAAACCCAGCTACACTAACAGCTTTTATTACATCCTCCGGTAATGAATTAGAGTTTGATTACACGTTGAGTGAAAAAATATTTTCTCCGATTTGTCTTAAATGTTCTAGATTGTAGCTTCATTGTGTGTCCCCCTTAGTCTTTCTACTTTTTGAAAACATAAGATACCAATTTACATTTACCTGTACTACTCCATTCTATCATACCTCCCCTTAGCTATCTCTTTTTCAGGTTGAAGAGCCCTAACCTTTTAAGCCTTTCCTCATAGGGATATTCTTCCATCCCCATTATTATTTTGGTCACTCTTTATCTGTATCTTTCTAATTCCGCGCTATCCTTTTAACAATATCATGACCAGAATTGAACACAGTATTAGAGGTGTGGTCGCACCATGGAGCAATATAGAGGCATTATAATATCTTCGGTTTGTTCTCCATTCATTTCCTTATGATTCCTTACATTCTATTTGCTTTCTTGGCTGCTGCTGCACAACAGGCAGAGGTTTTCAGCATATTATTCACGTTTATGCCCAGGTCCTTTTGCTAGATGGTGATTCCTAATTTGGAACCTTGCATCATGTGACTGTAGTTTGGGTTGTTTTTCCTTAAGTTTATAACTTTTCACTTGTTCATATTAAATTTCTTCTGCCAGTTGGACGTTCAGTCTCCCATTTTTCAAGATTCTCTTGAAATTTTTCACAATCCTCTTGTGTTTTAACAACTTTGAATAATTTTGTCATCTGCAAATGTGATCACCTCATTAGTTATTCCCATTTCCAGGTTATTTATGAATGTTAAAAAGTAGTGGGCCTAGTGTAGATCCCTGGGGTACTGCACTATTCACCTTTCTCCACTGAGAAAATTGGCCATTTAGCCCTAATCTGTTTTCTATCTTTTAGCCATTTCCCAATCCGCAATAGTACACGGCCTCCTATCCCATTAATTTTTAATTTTCTCAAGTGTTTCTCATAAGGGACCTTTTTCGATTTTTGAAAATCCATACATTCTATCAGCCATCTCGCCTTTACCTACTTGTTAGTTCACACCTTCAAAAAAAAATATAGCAGATTGAGTCAAAACTTTCCTTGGCTAAATCCATGTTGGCTTTGTTCATTAAAACATGACTGACTATATGTTCAATAATTGTGCTCTTTATGAAGGTTTCTATCATTTTGCTTGCACTGGTGTCACTCACTGCTCTGTAGTTTCCTGGATCACCTCAGAGCTCTTGTTAAAAAAATTGTCATTAGTTAACCACTCTCCAATCTTCAGGTACTACAAGACCATTTTAATGATGGTTCATAGATTAATAGGTCTGCAATCTCATTTTTGAGTTTTTAGCACCCTGGGCTGTGTACCCATCCAGTCCAGGTGATTTGCTACTTTTTACTTTATCATACTGCTGTATTACATCTTCCAGGTTTATCGATTTGTTTCAGTTCCTACATCACCTTTGAATATCATTTCTGGTATGGGTAACTTCTCTACGTCCTCTTCAGTAAAGGCCAAAGCAAAGCATTCAGTCTCTCCGCTATGGCTTTATCCTCCCTTAGTGTCCCTTTTACTCCTTTTAACGGGTTTTTTTTGCTACGAATGCACTTGAAAAAGATTTTATTATGAGATTTTGCTTACACAGTAAGCTTCTTTTCAAATTCTCTCTCTGCCTGTCTTATCACTGCCTTGGTTCTAATTTACCAGTGTGTGGTGTTTGTCATTTGGCTTTATTTTTCATTTCATGAAAAATGCTTTTTTGGCTATAACAGTCTCTTTGATCTCACTTTTAAATCATGCTGGCAATCGTTTGGCCTTTCTCCCACCTTTTTGTATTTTATTTCAAATGCTTTATTATGTGATAAAATAAGATAATACAAAACAGCTTGTAATGTACCCAACACACATGTACAAGTGTGGAAAACATCTGGTCTGGGCTTCCAAGATGGTATTTTTAAATGGCACCCAGGCATGGTGTAAACTTTTAACCTTTGTAGCTGCTCCTTTTAGTTTTTTATCGTAGTCTCCCTTTTGAAAAGTTAAATATTCTATGGATTTCCTTGCCATCCTCCATTCATTTGTTAAATCAAGTATGAGAATATAAGTGTTGCCAAGTGGCCCCCTACACAGTTATCGCTAGGTATATAGTACTGCAATATATAAGCTGGCTGGATAGTTATGCTCTGATTTCTTATTGTAGGTCTGCCTATTTTTGTGTTTGTCTCGCCATATGGTTGTTTTAGCTCTGTTTTATTATTTCTTGAGTTTTTTGTCATCCAATAAGAACCTTATGTCACATGTAAACTAAAAATTGTGTTCAATAAGTAAATCTAAACTTCAGTTTGAAGCTGCTTCAGAAGCCTGACATAAGCCCCAGGATGCCACAAAGCTATTACACTACTCTGGCAACCTTACTTTGAGGACAGGTCTGAGAAGTGTGCCAAGTCTTCATCTTCCTGCCTAACTCTTAATTAGCGTGTGCCTTTCTCAAACGTTCATGGCAAGTAATATTCAGGTACTATAGATATTTCCTTATCCCCAGAGCGCTTCCAATCTAAGTTTGTACCTGAGTCAATGAAGAGTTGAGTGACTTGTCCAAGATCACAAGAAGTGGCAGTGGGATTTGAACATGACTTCCCTGGTCCTTTGCTCACTACTCTAACCATTGGGCTGCTGTTACACTCTAGTTAAACCCCTTGGAACTTGAAATGAGCTTCAATGGTTCAAGCTTAAATGCACAAGACTGACACCAAGTGAAGTTTTCAGAGCAATTGGTTGATGTATGACTTCAAGAGCTTGGATATGATGGAGGTTCCATGCATTCTGAAACAAGTGCACTTGAGACAAGCTCAACCTTCCTTCAAGGGGTAGTCTAGGTACCATATCCCAAGAGCCAATATAAGGCCAGTTCCCATTACTAGAAGATTGTAGGCTTTCTGAAAGTGCTGTTTCCTTATCGTCCCTCCAATCCAGTCCCTCATCGCTGGGTAGTTGCACCTCCTCTCGCAGCATGGAGACTGGGCATGTCAGAATTCTGATGCCTCTGGCACATATACCGGCGGCACCTCCTACCAGCTTCCAGTGTGCTCAGTCTCCATGCAGCTGGAGGAGGTAGTGAGCCTAGGTGCTGGGCTCACCAGAGGAGCATATAAGCAGCTTTAGTTAGGTTTTATCCCTATATCTTCCTTTGGTTTGGGTGCATTAATTTAAGCTTGTTGAAAAAAAAAAAAAGTCAGAGCTGAACAGAGCAGTTGAAGGAGGCAGTTGGAAGAGGATTCCTGCTCTATTTCCTTTGTTACCTGCTGCACTCCCCTCCTTGTCTGTATGGAGGGGAGTTGTTTATTTGCCTGCTCTGCCTGCCGGTCGGCTCCTGATCACGTTGCCGGGTGAGGAGCCGTCGGCACAGTTTCTGCTCTCTCACAGCCTTCCTGTGCTGTTTGAAGGGAGGTTTCTGCCAGCGATGCAGTCACTCTCTCTGCTAAAAAGGCTCCCAATTGCTGAAGGGATCCATTTTTATGCAGGTGAGTTCTCGATCGTGGTTTTCTTGCTGTTTGTGGCCTGTTCCCTCGTGTTAAGCCCTACTGCACTGTTTTCAACGCGTCTTTTTTCAGCGGGGGCTGTGTTTTCCCGCGGTTTTTCTTCAGCTCATTGTTTCACTTGCAGGGGATCCCTTGGCAAAGATTTTGAGCAGGAAAGTGTTCTGTTATAAGTTTTGCTCTATTTGGGACCTCTTTAAGCCTGTTATTAGGCAAAACAGAGATTTAAAAAAAAGAAGAAGAAATAGAGAAACACTGCTGCTGTGCTCATTTATCTCTGGCATTGTTTTAAGGCAATCTCTGTACCTTTTCAGGGTAGCGGGGTCTAATGCCTGTGCGTCCGTAGTGTCTAGTGTGTGGTACCCGTCGGAGGACAGTCTCAGATGCCGGAGTGTGTCGCAGTTGTGCGACAGAAGCGCTTAATATGGAATAGGAGTTTCAGGACAAGGTCAAAGAGGTGGCCCTTGCCATACCACAGGGGGCGGGGGTAGCTGCGGAGGGGGGTTCTCTGCTAGAGCCTCCAGCCTCTTCGCAGGCATCGAGCTTATCACGACCGAGTCTTGTGGTTCCACCAGGGGTAAGTGCATCAGCTATGGGTGACTTTTCCCCGGACTTTGTGCTGCTTTTACATCAGGCTTATTGTCTGCGACAGCAGGAAGCTGTTCTGGATCTCTCAGGTTTGGGCTCCGGGGGGGGGGGGGGTACGCACAGCTACGGAGAAATCTGTAGGCGCAGAAGCGAGACCAGTTAAGAGAACTTGGGCTCTGGACGAGGATCCTCTTGAGTCAGATTGGTTAGAAGGTGGCAAGTTTGACATGGAGCCAGAGGGTCCTATAGAAGAGCTTGAGGAAGATGAGATTCAAGATCCCGAGGACCAGGCCAGAATTATCCAAGTCTTTAGGAGGGAAGAGCTGATAGTTCTTATCACAGAGTCTCTTCAGGCCCCTAACCTTTCGGTTGTCACGCCTGCAGAGGAAGAGAGTGTAGAGGATCCTCTGATTCAGGCAGTACAGAAATCCTAAGCAGCGTTTCCTGTTCACAAAGTGGTTAAACAGATGATTCAGGACGAATGGGATTTGCCGGAGGCAGGTCTTAGGGGCGTAAGGTCTATGACTCGTCTCTATCCCTTACCCGACCAAGAATGAGCGATGTTTCGTTCTCCTCGAGTGGATGCAGCAGTTTTGGCGGTCACGAAAAAGGCTACCATTCCGGTGGAAGGTAGTGCTGCCTTAAAGGATGGTCAAGACAGGAAAGTGGGTTCATTATTAAAGCAGGCCTTTGAGGTCAATGCACTCTCATTACAGGCCTCTATTTGTGGAGCATGAGTGGCGAGAGCTCGTCTTCGCTGGTCTCAGCATTTGCAGCAGGTAGGAGAGCCTTCGCAGGATCAGGTGGCAGACATGACAAGGTTGGAGTCCGGGGCTGCTTACTTAGCAGATGTCCTTTATGACCTGATCAGAGGTTTGGCCAATAGCATGTCCTCCCTGGTGGCTGCACGTTGGTATATTTGGCTGAGAAATTGGGCAGCGGATAGCTCCTTCAAGTCGAGGCTCAGCAAACTCCCTTTTAAAGGAAAACTGTTGTTCGGTGAAGTTCTTGACAAGCTGGTCAAGGATTTGGGGGAGTCAAAAAGAGGTCGATTACCGGAAGACAAGACAAGACAAGACTGGAACGGGCTGGAGCAGTGGCAAGGGACCAGTCTTGGGATTTTAGACGTTTTCAGACCTCACGTTTGGGGACTTTTCAAAGAGGAAGATTATCCCTTTCGAGGTCAAGGTTTTAGAGGTTTCTGCGGAGTGGGCAGAGGATTCGCCAGTCCTTCTCCCACCGGTTTTAAGAAACCACAATGAAGCGAAGGGGACTCAGACAGGGATTCAGCACGTAGGGAGTCGACTTCGGGAATTTCTTCCTGCCTGGGTCCAGATAACATCTGATCAATGGGTCTTGGAGGTCATTCTCTCGAGTTTGCCCGGCCGGTTTGCAACTCTTTTGTTTGCTCCCCTTGCAGGGGACAGAACAAGGAGTTGGCAGTTCGGGCGACTCTGTTGTGCCTGCGGCAGCTAGAAGCCATTGTTCCAGTGTGGTTGTGGTCAATACTCGATTTATTTCGTGGTTTCAAAGAAAGACGGTGCTTTTCGCCCGATTCTCGACCTCAAGGGCGTGAACCGCTGTCTTTGAGTGCCACATTTCCACATGGAAACATTGCGTTCGGTAATAGTAGCTGTTCGTCGGGGAGAGTTCTTGACTTTGCTCGATCTCACCGAAGCTTATCTACACATTCAGATCAGGCCAGATCATCAAAGATTTTTGCAGTTTGCTGTGCCGTGGGGTCATTTTCAATTCCAAGCCTTGCCGTTCGGGTTGGCAACGGCTCCACGGACTTTCATCAAAGTGATGGTGGTGGTGGCGGCATTTCTTCGCAGAGAGGGTATTCTAGTTCACCCTTATCTCGATGACTGGTTGATTCAAGCAAAGTCCTGAGCCGAGAGTGTAAGGACCACGGCCAGAGTGGTACAGTTCCTGCAGAGTCTTGGTTGGGTGGTCAATGCTGCCAAGAGCCGGTTACTACTCTGAGTCTGGAATATCTTGGGTTCTGGTTCGACACGCAGGTTGGAGCGGTGTTCCTGCCGGATACTCGAGTTCAAGGACTGCAGTTCTTGGTGCGCACTTTTTTGAAGCGGCCAGCGCCATCAACGTGGCAGTATCTTCGAGTTGTGGGAACAGTGGCGGCTACGTTAGAGGTCATGCCTTGGGCCAGAGCGTACATGCGGCCCTAGCAGAGATCTCTGCTCCGTCGCTGGTCTCATCAAAGAGATTCTCTGAACAAGCGTTTGCCTTGTCCCGTGAGGGTCCGGCCGTCTCTTCAGTGGTAGCTACGTCTGGAGAAGTTGGCGGCGGGCATGCCTCTCGAACAGCCACAGTGGGTTCCTGTGTTGACAGATGCCAGTCTAGCAGGCAGGGGAGTTCATTGCGAGGGGCTCTTCACGCAGGGGGAATGGAGCGTGCAGGAGGCTCAGTGGTCAATCAGTCGCCTGGAATTACGGGCGGTTGCTCTGGCACTGTGGACATTCGAGTCCGTGTTGCAGGGTCGCGCAGTTCGAGTATTATCAGACAATGCTTCCGCGGTGGCGTACCTCAATCATGAAGGGGCAGGGCAGCGTGGCTCTAGAGAAGGAAGCGGAGGCTCTGTTCAAATGGGTAGAGCTTCGTCTTCAAGCTCTGTCAGTGGCGCACATAGCGGGAACGGACAACGTAATGGCAGATTACCTCAGCCGAGTTCAAGTGGATCCCAGAGAGTGAGAGCCGCTCCTGGAAGTATTTGCACAGTTGGTCGTCAAGTGGGGGATGCCCATAATGGATCTCATGGCGACTTTTCAGACGGCCAAGGTCAGCCGCTTCTTCAGCAGGAGAAGAGAAAGGATGTCTGAGGGGCTGGATGCCTTGCTGCAACAGTGGCCCTCGCAGGGACTCCTATATGCTTTTCCTCCATGGGCGCTCATAGGCCGGGTGATTCAGCGCATCGAAGCATATCAGGGATATGTGATTTTAATCGCTCCGGTTGGCCGCATCACCCATGGTACGCAGACTTTGTGCAGCTTCTCGACGGGCAGCCGTGGCAATTACCGATTCGGGAGGATCTCCTGTTGCAGGGTCCTCTTTGTATGCCTCAGGTAGCTCGTTTTCGCTTACAGCTTGGCCATTGAAAGGGGTCAGTTAAGGAAAAAGGGTTACTCTTCGGCAGTAATTTCTACTTTACTCTTGGCCAGGAAAAGGTCAACTTCCTTAGCTTATGTTCGTGTTTGGCGTATTTTTGAAGAGTGGTGTGCGGTCAAACAGATGCAGCCTTCCACGGTGTCAATTCCGGTGGTTTTGAATTTCCTACAGGACGGTTTCGATAAAGGGCTGGCAGCCAGCTTGTTGGGGGTGCAGTTGGCGGCTGCTACTTGTTATCGCGGAAAGATTCGGGGGTCCTCCTTGGGGTCTCATCCAGATGTCTTGCGTTTCCTGAGAGCAGTATCTTGTTTGCTGCTCCACACAGAGTGCTGATTCCTCCGTGGGATCTCAATTTGGTGTTGGGGGCATTGACGAGGCAGCCCTTTGAACCTTTGAAGCAGGCCTCGATTAAGGATCTGACTTTAAAGACAGTCTTCCTGGTGGCGATCTGTTCTGCATGGCGAGTTTCCAAATTACAGGCACTGTCCTGTAGAGAGCCTTTTTTGAAATTTTTTCGGGAGAAAGTAGTGTTGCATCCAGTACCTTCCTTTATTTATTTATTTGTGCACTTTTCTGTACCGTCCCTTCCAGAGATCAGGGGCAGTTTTCAAGGAACAAGGTAACAATGATGACATAGAACATATTAACTATTTACAGTGAACAAATCAAACTTATAAATCAACAAATACATAATAACTATTTACACCAATAAGGGGTATATCAGTTTAGTTTACATAAAACGTGTATATGTAGCTTTGCTTTCAAGGGAATTGTGTGAAATATGGTATGGCCTACGGGAGCGAGTAGGCTGTAGTAAGGGAAATGATATATGTATTAGGTAGGATCAACTTGTGTTTGATGATCAAAATGTTCTTGTGAAATAAGATCAGTGGTGTGCTGTATGTTGTTGAAATGCTGGATGAAAAGGTATGTTTTAAGCTCTTTTCTGAAGGTTAGGAGGTCTTTAATCTCTCTTAGGTTGGTTGGTAGATTGTTCCATTGACTGGGTGCATAGTACGAAAAAGCAGAGTTGCTTTATCTGTTTTGTTTTCCTTATAGAGTCAGGGATTAGAAGCATGTTAAGATTGACTCTTCTTCTCGTTCTGTTTTCTGGCGAGGTCTGGATTAAGGTTGAGAGATGAGGGGGCTATTTTATTAATGAGCTTGAACGTGGTAACTATGGTTTTATAAAGGATCCTGTTAGCAACAGGGAGCCAATGGAGAGAGTATAGAATGTGGGAGATGTGGTCGGATAGTTTAGCTTTGAAAATAATCCGTGCAGTGACATTTTGGGCCATTTGTAATATGTGTAGATTTTTCTTAGTTGTGCCTTGAAGTATACCGTTGCAGTAGTCTAAGTGCAGTGTAATAAGCGCTTGGACAATGGTCCTGAAATCGTCTGTCATTGAGAGGTCTGAGCTGCTGAATGGTCCTAAGTTTATAGAATATAGCTTTAGCGGTATGCTTTATATGTGAAGTTAGGCTGAGTGTCTTGTCAAGGGTAACTCCTAGATATTTTATCTCCTGTTTGACAGGTAGGGTGATGTTTCCCAGCTTAATAATTGAAGGGGGGATGAAATTGGATTTTCTGGATACAAAAAGCACTTCAGTCTTTTTGAAATTAATGTCCATGTTCATTGAGCAGAGCAATAGTTCGGCTTCAGATAGACAGGTTGCTATATTATCATGACTGGGGTTAGCTATGTCAAATGGGGAGATCAACATAATGTCGTCCGCATAGATGTAGTTAATATTATAGCGTTTAAATATGGAGCAGATAGGTTGGAGATAGAGATTAAAGAGTAAAGCAGAGAGAGCAGAACCTTGAGGAATTCCCTGTTCTTGTAGGAATGGTAAAGAGGAGGTTTTGTCTATTTGTACATATTGGGTTTGATTAACCATGTAGGATTTGAACCACTCAAGCGTTTTTTCCCTTATGCCTAATTGATTTAGTCTAGTGATGAAGGTGATATGGTTTACACTGTCAAAAGCTGAGGAGATATCGAGAAATATAAGGATAAAGGCTTGCTTAATGTTATCCATGCCTTTGATGAGCGAGTCAGAGTTAGGAGTAAGGTTTCTACCCCATGAAATGGGCGGAAACCATATTGATGCTCATCTGAAGGAGAGGTTGTATCAATATAGTCCTGCAGTTGAATTTGGACGACCTTCTCAATAATTTTAGCGAGGAAGGGAATACTAGCGATTGGGCGATACGAGGAGGAGTTGGTGGTGTTAAGGGTTTTATTTTTTAGTAAAGGGCGAATTGCTGTACGTTTGAGATCATTTGGCATGACACCCTAAAGTAATGATTGATTTAACTGTGTTTAAGATGTAAGGGGCTAGTTCTGATTTTGCCACCTTAATCCATGCTACCGGACATGGATCAAGGTGTGAGGTAGTAGTATTGAGTTTTGAGATGGTCTCAAGTAGTTTGTTTGTAATTACATGGAGCGAGCTCCATTCGTTGGCAGTATCTCTTGTGGGGGCTAAGACGACAGGTGCTGAAAGGCTACTCTGCTTAAGCTTGCTTGCAAAATGATTCGCTAGGAGCTGAGGGGTGACACGGATTTTGTGTGGGTTGGCTTCAGGTGTTTTAGATAAAGATTTTATAATCTCAAATAGCTCCCTTGGACAGTTAATGGATTTTGATAGGGACTTTGTCTGGTATAGTCTTTTTGCAGAGTTAATAGCTTCCTTGTAGGAGTTAAGAATTTCAAAATATTGTAGTCTGAATTCTATTTTGTTTTTTTCTTTCGCCATTTCTACTCCAACTTTCTGAGATCCTTCTTTAAAGCAGTTAGTTCAGCGGTGTACCATTTCTCATTTGCTTTACGTTGAGGTACTTTATTTGAGGGAAATGGTTTAGCTTCTGCAATTATAACCGCATTCCAATTTGTTACTGATTCGCTGAGATTTACTGAATCATCATCTAACTTTGGAATAATTGATTCAAGGAATTTTTCTCTTTTAAATTGGCGGAATCTTTGCCCTAGGTGCATGGTATTGGTATGAACTATGTGAGAAAGCTGGAAGGAAAGAGAGAGGTGTATCATGATCAGATCAGGGTACCTGAGTTATGATGGGTGGACTATATTGGGGAAACTGTGTATACTGTACTGGGAGGAATACCAAATCGAGGGTGTTGCCTTTGCAGTGAGTAGGGTGGTTAATTTGTCTAAATCCCATTTCATCCATTGATTCAAGAAAGGATACTTCTTGGCTTTTGGAAAGGGAAGCGAGGTTAAAGTCTGAGGATAATATGAGGTTTTCTTAGAGAAGAGTTACATGCAGACTCAAGGATTGTGGCTATGTTTTGAGTACAAGGTGTGGGAGGTCTATATATGAGACAGAAGTATTGATTTTCAGTTTTGAGGATGTCCATTCCATCCTGATTGTCACATGTGGTGGGGGATAGATTAAGGTTAGGTTTTGCTATTGTGAGTACTCCCCCACCTCTTTTACGATCCCTGTTGCAGCTGAACATGGTATATCCGTGCACTTTTAACTGATTTAGAAGAACTGAATCAGACTCAGTTAGCCATATTTCAGATATACAAAGGAGATGTGGATTTTCATCCCTAATGAGGTCGATTATAATTGGTATTTTATTTCGAATTGACCTGGCATTGATGAGCATGCATTTTAATTGAGTAGGCTGGTTAGGGTTTTTCCTAAGGTTATCTTTTGGAGTTAGGTTTATATGGATTAACCTTTCTACCAAAGGTGGTCTCGCTGTTTCATGTGAATCAGTCAGCGTCCTTACCAGTGTTGAGGTTAGTACAGTAGATGATAGTGTGGCTGACCATAGTTTGTGTTTGCTGGACGTAAAGAGAGTTCTCCGTCATTATTTGAAGGCTTCAGAGTCCTTTCGCAAATCTGAGTATTTGTTCGTTCTTTTTGGTGGTCTGCGTAAGGGTGAAGCAGCGGCCAAGGCTTCTATTTCTAGGTGGATCAGAGAGACAATAGCGTCAACTTATATTGTGCAAGGTTGGCAAGTGCCTTTAGGCTTGCGGGCATATTCCACAAGGGCTCAGGCGGCGTCGTGGGCGGAACGTGGTTTGGTTCCGCCGATTGAAATCTGCAAGGCTGCCACGTGGTCCTCCTTGCACAACTTCTGCAGACATTACTGGCTAGATGTTCAAGTGGCGGGGGATGCCTGTTTCGGGTCGGCAGTTTTACGGTCTGGTTGGGCAGGTCCCTCCCATTAGTATACTGCCTGTTACATCCCAGCGGTGAGGGACTGGACTGGAGGGACGATAAGGAAAGAGAAATTAGACTTACCTGCTAGTTGTTGTTCCTTGGGGAATTCCAGTCCAGTCCCGATTCCCACCCGGGTTTGTTTGTTTTTTTGTCGGCGTTTCACAGGTTTTAGTGGAAGCCCGTCCAGACGAAGAGACAGATCACAGTGAGTATTTACCTTTCTCTAGTTTTAAAGATTCTTATCTATCTGTTTACTCTGTTGCACATTCTTTGCACTGTTTCTTCTTCCTATGAGGGGAAGTGGAAAAGTTGTCCTCTTTCAGGGGGTCAGTTAACTTTCTGCAAAGGTTTAGTGTTATATTTAATAGTTAGTATAGCTACTTATGTGTTGCTCCTTAGAGTCTGCTTTGTCAATAGGTCACTGGAAGCTGGTGGGAGGTGCCACCAGTATATGTGCCAGAGGCATCAGAATTCTGACATGCCCAGTCTCCATGCTGCAGCAGGAGGCGCACTATCCAGCGGTGAGGGACTGGACTGGAGTTCCTCAAGGAACAACAATTAGCAGGTAAGTCTAATTTCTCTTTTGTATGCCCATAGTATCAGGTTGACATAATTGGTTGAGTAATCCACCAATCAGTTCATCCCAATATTTATTTATAAATAAATAAAAAATTTGCAGTGAGTGCTTTGTTGCCAGTACTAACCGGTGACCCGGTGAAAAGCGGGATATAAATACAGCTAAATAAATAAAAATAAATAAATAAATAAACACTAACTCTGCAACAGCGCTCAGAAATGAGTCAGTTGATATAGTATATCTGTATTTTCAGAAGGCATGTGATACAGTCCCTCATGAGATTCCTAAGGAAATTAAAGAGTCTGCATCAAGTCGCAAAGTAAAAGTATTAGCACAGAGAGCTGTACTCGGAGCTATCTTACTTTGTTTCAGCTTAGAAAACTAAACTGAAACATGAACTTCAGATATCATATGCAGCCTTGACGTTCCCCTGCTCTGCTCTGTATTGTACACTCATATTCTGAATAGCTGTGCTTAGAACACATTTTTTTATGAGAAGAGTTCTGAATAGGATTACACTGCAGGTCTCCCCTTTGCAACCACCAGGAAACAGTCACTCACTTGAGAACCGACCTTCCTTCCTTCCCAATACTGACATCCCCAAAGAATTGGTGATAGAACCTATCCATTCTCTCCTACAGGAAGTATGTAAGAGAATATGGAAAACAGCATACTGTATAATTCTTCTCAATCGGAAGGCTATTAATATACACTGTCCAGGCAGCACCTGGATTTGGCCATCTCTATGTCCCAGTCTACATATCACTGTCAAATTCACCCTCAGACTGACCAAGAAGGCCAAGAGACATACCTGTGTTCCTCTTGTATGTAAATTCCAGACTCCTGGATATTGTCAGGTGTGTTTATCAGAACACTGTGGTTTAGTCTTATATAACTTTCTATTATATCTACATGTTGGGATAATTGCAAGCCCTTGGAGATTCTGATAAATTACTCTCATATCAAGAGAGAGAGGATATGTTTGACCTACAGTAATGTTAAAAATGGGAGATGTGTGATATTTAGTCTGCACACTCAGATTCTCATTGCATTTTTTAAAATAATCACAGTGATAGCCATTGGACCCACAGGCACTAATAACTGTACGTTTCATGCCTTGTTTCTTTGTGAGGGGTAGTGAGCTTTTTTTTTTCTTTTTTTTTTAACAGGGCCTTTAAAATCCCTTGCCAGTAATGATCATAAAATGAATTATCCTTCTCACTTTTATTACTAGCTATATTAGAAACCAACAGGAACACTATCCATAGTTAGGCTTAATACACACTCATCCTTTTTGCAATTACATAGGGAGATCAACATTGTTCTTTCAATGATTTAGGAAGAGGGAAAGGAAGAGGGAAATGCCATCTTCACTGAGGGGGCCCTTCAGGCTCTTCAATTAAAGTAAGTTCTCTAATTTTCTTTGAGTAGATTATCTATTCAAAGATTTTGAGTGAATTATTCCTCATAGTCATCCTGTGGCTCCTTGAGAGACCCATGTTATCCAGGACCAAGCAGGAAGTCAGTCCTCATATGGGTGACGTCGGCACCGACAGAGCCCCCGTGCGGAGCATTTCCCCAGCTTTCTAAGAAAGCCTTTGGGAATGCAGCACGCATGCGTGGTCCCCTTCCCGCCCAAGGGTACCATCTTGCTCAGTCTTCTTTTTTCCGTGGAGCCCGACAGACGTAGTTCGTTTTTCGCCGAGGAAAAAGTTGATTTACCCTGTTTTTTGATCCACTTCTTCGGTTTGACGCCGGATCACTTTCCCGCCTGGGCCCGATACACCGGTATCGAGCCCTATCTCTCATTTTCGTTTTTTTGTCCTTAGTGACTAGCGTTCGCGCCACTTTCTTTTTTCACTGGCAGCCCTGTCTTTTGACCTCGCAGGGGCCCTTTTTCCCCCGATGGCTGCCAGCGGGTTTAAAAAGTGTGATCGGTGTAAGAAACTTGTGTCTCTCACAGACACACATGACTGCTGCCTCCGTTGCCCGGACCCGATCATGACCCGATGATCTGTGGTCCGTGTGGAAAGATGTCCTTGAAGGCGTTGAGTCGGCAGCACCAAAAGGAAAGAATTTTCTCTGACTTCGCGTCCGGACGGGCCCGGACTTTGTCAGAGGCCTCGACGTCTCGGGACTCCGGCCCCGAGCAGCGTCGAGGTTCCTCTGAGAGGGGGTCTCCCTCGCGGGAGCAGCGCAAGAAGAAAAAACCCACGAGGGCGTCGTCGGTGGACGCACTTGGTTCCTCGAGGGCCAAGTCGCATAGCCCCGACAGCCGTCCCGGGTCTTCGGAGTCGGAGAGGCCTGCAAAGCAACCTCGTATCGAGATGGAGTCTCCTGGACACGTGAGTACTGTAGTCCTCGTGGACTCTCCTCCAGGAGAGCCGATGCCGGCCCCGACGCTGTCGGGGCCCGAGTCGGGGGCTGCTGAGTCTCCTGAGCTCGGACTCAGGTTGACAGCCTTGGAGAGCAGCTTGGCTGCCTTCATGGAACAGCAGCGGGCACTGATCGCCGGTCTCACCGGTGCATCTGCCCCGACCACTGGGACATCGACGTTCAAGTTGACCCCAGAGGCCAAGCCGATCCTCGAGTCCATGTGGGCTTGAGTCGATCCTTGGCCGAGGTCTCCCTCGGCCTCCCGTTCGGGACCGAGGTCGTCGACGCCGGTACCCTCGGCATCGGGGCGGATGGCATCGGTGCCTGCCTGACCGGAACCACTCGATTCCTCCTCCGAGGAGTCCGGCTGGGAGACGGAGGCTGAGGAGTCACCCAACACCTTTCGGACTCAGTGTGTCCCATCGGACTCACCAGAGTCCGAACCTTGGAGACGGTCCCCCCCCAGAGGATACTCAGTTCTCGGACTTTGTGCGGGATATGGTCAAGGCCTTGGCATTCCCCGCGGATCCCGAGGAGGAGCCTCGAGCCAAAGAGCTCGAGGCCCTCCAGTATGACTCTCCCCCAAAGGAGGCCTTTACTGTACCGGTTCCTCCGATGCTGGAACGGCTGCTCTTCCGCATGTGGGAGACCCCAGCCTCGACGCCGGTCTTGAGCAAGCGGGGTCTATTCTATCTATCGAGTCCGCAAGAGCCCCGGGTTCCAAAAGGCACAATCACCGCACCACTCCATGGTTGTGGAATTGGCCATGCATTGTCTGAAAAGTCAGAAGATGCACTCCTCGGTGCCTCCCAGCCGGGAGGCCCGGAACCTGGATGCCCTCGGTAAGAAGTGCTTCCAGGGCTCTATGCTTGCTTGCCGTGTCCAGACATACCAGCTATACATGGGCATGTACCTTCGAGACCTGGCAAAGGAGATTGCCAGGTTCTCTGCTGGTCTCTCCAAGGAACCTTTGCAGAGGTTCAATGCCCTGTCCACGGGTATTAGAGAGTGCTCGAAGTTTATCTCTCGAGCAGCCTACGATGGCTTCGAGGCTTCGGCCCGAGTAGCCAGGGCCGGCATCGGTGCCCGCCGACAGGCTTGGCTACAGCCATCGGACCTCGAGCCATGGGTCCAGGAAAAGTTGGTCGATGTCCCCTGCCGAGGTGAAAACCTCTTTGGCAAGCCCATGGCTGAAAAGGCTGCAGAACTCGAGACAGAGACTCTGACCCGGACAAGGCTGTCCAGAAAAACCTCTGCCCCTTCTCAGAAGAAGAAGGGCTCGGGAAAAAAGACCTTTTACCCGAGGAAGTCGTCTGCCTATAAACAATACCCTCATTATCAGGCCTCTGCAGCTCCCCAACAGGGTCAGCAGGCCAAGGGGCAGGGTCATGGGCCCCGTAGGCAGAAGGCCCCCAAGCCACCAACACCGGCTCCTGCACAGCAGGGAGGGGGTTTTTGACTCCAAAAGCATAGCCTCTCCTCCTCAGCTGGCTCACATCAGCACAGGAGGCCGGCTGGCCCTATTTGCCCACAGGTGGACAGCCATCACAAGGGATACCTGGGTACTCCATATAATCTAGAAGGGCTATCTCCTCCATTTTCACCAGGTACCTTCCTCCTATTTTCCAGGGGAGCCTCCAAGACTCCCTCTGCACAGGGACTTACTCCTACAGGAGTTAGCAAGTCTGCTAAAGGAACAGGCTGTGGAACCGGTGCCCACCACCTGAGAGGTCAGGGCTTCTATTCCAGGTACTTCCTAGTACCAAAAAGAACAGGAGGCCTCAGACCCATCCTAGACTTGCGGAACCTCAACAAGTTCCTGGAGGGGGAAAAGTTCAAGATGCTTACCCTTGGAATTCTGCTGCCCTACCTCCAGCAGGGAGACTGGCTATGCTCCTTAGATCTCAAGTATGCGTATACTCACATCCTTATTCATCCAGACCACAGACAATATCTCAGGTTTGTCGTGGGAGGAAACCACTATCAGTACAGAGTACTGCCCTTTGGCCTAACCTCCGCCCCCAGAGTGTTCACAAAGTGCCTGGCGGTGGTAGCGGCCTACCTAAGGCTTCAAGGCCTCTTTGTGTTTCCATACCTGGATGACTGGCTCATAAGGGGCCAGTCTTCACAGGAGGCCAGTCAAGCCACCCTTCGCACTGTCACTCTACTTCAGCACTTGGGGTTTGTCATAAACTTCGCAAAGTCCACTTTGCACCCGTCCCAGAACATGGAGTTCATAGGGGCAAGGCTGGACACCCTTCAGGCGAAGGCTTTTCTACCCGTGGACAGAGCCCACAGATTGATGGATATAGCCAGGCAGTTCCACAGCAATTCCCTGGTCTCTGCCAGGCAGTTCCTGCGGTTTCTCGGACATATGGCTTCCACGGTTCATGTGACCTCCAATGCCCTCCTGCATATGAGGCCTGCTCAGTGGAGTCTCCGAACTCAGTGGCACCAGGCCACGGGCAGTCTTGCAGACAAAGTGAGAGTATCCACACTGCTTGCCTCCTCTCTGCGATGGTGGCTTCATCTTCCAAATCTAGTGCTCGGGATGTTTTTTCAGACACCCTCACACTCTCAAGTGCTGACAACCGATGCTTCTCTTCAAGGTTGGGGTGCACATTGCCAAGGGCATGTGCTCAGGGTCTCTGGACCCCTTGGGAAGCTGCACAGCAGATCAATCTCTTGGAGCTACAAGCTGTCCGCTTAGCTCTGAGAGCCTTCTCCCATCTCACTTCTCACCAGTCTGTACTGGTCCAGACGGACAATCAAGTTGCCATGTTTTATGTAAACAAGCAAGGAGGCACGGGATCCTTACTTCTCTGTCAGGAAGCGCAAAGCTGTGCTCCTGGGCTGTCGATCACGGCATCCTTCTCAAAGCAGTCTACCTCCCAGGCCAGGAGAATTACCTGGCGGACAGACTAAGCAGGATCTTGCAACCACACGAATGGAGATTGAATCCATTGGTGGTTCAGCAGATTTTTCTGAGATGGGGCCTTCCGACCATGGATCTTTTTGCCAGTCCTCTGAATCGCCAACTTCCAAGATTCTGTTCCAGACAACCGCATCCTCTGAGTAGCAGCGGATGCGTTTCTAATTCTGTGGTCCGAGGGCCTACTATATGCGTTTCCTCCCACGTCTCTAGTATCCAGAACACTGTTCAAAGTGCTCAAGGACGGGGCCTCTGATTTTGATAGCCCCCAGGTGGCCGAGACAACCGTGGTTCCCACTTCTGCTACAGCTGGCGGTGGACACTCCTATTCCTCTGGGGATACAACACGATCTCCTGTCTCAGAAACAGGGATCTCTTACACCCCAACCTCCAGTCCCTTCATTTGATGGCCTGGCTGCTGAAAGGGTAGTTCTAGCCCCTCTACTACTGCCTAGAGAGGTAGAAGACATGGCCTTAGCCTCTAGGAGGCAATCCACCAGAAAATCTTATGCTCTTAAGTGGCGTAGATTCTCTACCTGGTGTACTCAACACAACGAGAATCCTTTCTCGTGCTTGGTACCGGTAGTATTGCAATATTTTCTTTACCTATCCAACCTAGGCCTCAAGTCCAATTCTGTCAGAGTTCACCTCAGTGCTCTTTCAGCACACCACTCTCCAGTAGAAGGGCAGTCTCTTTCAAGCCACCCTTTGGTGGCTCGTTTCCTCAGAGGCCTACTTTTACTTAAACCCCCTCTACGTCCACCTGCTCCTGAGTGGGATTTAAATGTGGTCTTACAGCGTATTACTTGTCTGTCATTTGAACCTATGGCTACCTGTCCTCTACGTTTTCTCTCCTGGAAAACCTTGTTTCTGGTAGCTCTTACCTCTGCTAGACGAGTGAGTGAGCTTCAGGCCCTAGTGTCTGAAGCCCCTTACACTAGGTTCTATAAGAATAGGGTAGTCTTGCGGACTCACCCTAAGTTCTCTTTCCACCTCAATCAGGAGGTGGTTCTTCCGACTTTCTTTACCAGGCTGCATGCCAGCCGGGCTGAAATGGTCTTGCATACCCTGGACTGTAGGAGGGCCTTATCCTTCTACCTTGACCGTACGCTGAAGCACCGGTGGGCTGTTCAGCTCTTCGTCTTTTTTGACCCCAATAAGTTGGGGTTACCTTTCTCCAAGCGTACTTTGTCCATATGGGTAGCTGACTGTATCGCCTGGGCTTACAGGGCAGCCGGCCTCTCGTTGGAGGGTCGAGTCAGGGCGAAGGCTGCGTCAGTGGCTCATCTCTGCTCTGTTCCGTGGCAGACATCTGCCGGGCCGCTACTTGGTCTTCAAGCCAGACTTTTGCGGCCCATTACTGCCTTGAGAGGGAGTCCCGTAGGGACAGTGCTTTCGGACAGGCAGTACTCCATAATCTTTTTGAGATTTAGGCAACTCCTACCCTGCGGCCCTGCTGTTGGGCTACCGGTCGGGGACGTTCTCAGAGAAGATTCCTTCCTTACGTACTGAGGCTCTAGAGGGAGCTCATTTTTTCAGCTTGGGGTCTCCGGTAGCCTTAAGCTGGGGAGTCCCATATGTGAGGACTGACTTCCTGCTTGGTCCTGGAGAAAGAGTAGTTACTCACCTGTAACAGGTGTTCTCCAGGAGCAGCAGGATCAGTCCTCACAACCCTCCCTCTTCCCCTTGGAGTTGCAGTCATATCATTTATTTTGGGGGTTTTTTGCTGTCTTTTAGCTATGTCATCAGACTGAGCAAGATGGCACCCTTGGGCGGGAAGGGGACCGCGCATGCGTGCTGTATTCCCAAAGGCTTTCTTAGAAAGCTGGGGAAATGCTCCGCACGGGGGCTCCGTCGGCGCTGACGTCACCCATATGTGAGGACTGATTCCTGCTGCTCCTGGAGAACACCTGTTTCAGGTGAGTAACTACTCTTTCTCCTAGGTTATTGTCTGTTCTCCAACTTTATGGACTGGCTGCTTCACCCTTCGCCTTCCTCAGGGGAAAATGATGGCTGTATGTCATGTGTTTCTACTATTGTAATCGCTCTTCCTTAAAATGATAGGAGAGCCTCCGCCAATCCGCCTCTGTCCTCTTCATCATTTTAAGGAAGAGCGATTACAATAGTAGAAACACACGACATACAGCCATCATTTGCCCCTGAGGAAGGCGATTGCGAAACACGGCCTGTGTCGGGCCGGTGGCTAATGTGGTTTTAAGAAATAAAAGCATTTACTTCACGTCTTTTCGTTGCATTCCACGTTTCTTACTGGGATCCTGGTGCACGTGGAATCGTGCTTTTCTGTTGGGTCGTCTGTCTGCTTCACCCGCCATTTGATAGATCTAAAGCATCTGAGCATAAATACCATAGGCATAAGCCTACATAAGAACATAGTCTTGCTGGCATAAATTTTTAAAACTGGCCCAATAAACTCCAGAACATTTAAATATGTTTACAGGTGGCTGGTTAACGTATAAATCCTCTGTTTACCGATACTCAATAGACTATTCAACAGAACTTGAAAAGAATGCTATTGGTTAAAATTTTTTTTAAAAACCAAAGTATAGAACACACAGAGCACCCAAGACAGCCATAAATAAGGATATATATGCAAACAGGTAAGCAGGAAAACTGAGGGAGTCTATTGTCAGGCTGGAGCCATGTTGAATTCTTTTAGAAATGGATGTGTTTTTAGTGCAGCTCTGAACTAATGAGGTCAGGAGGGAGATCACTCTAGATACTTGGGGGCAAGAAAATGAAATGTTGACTGCCTAATTGTTTCATATCTGGCCTGAGAGACCGAAAGAAGGAAAAGCCGGTGTTAGTGGAATGAAGAACATAAGGAGGGATGTGTAAAATTAAAAGTGAAAAAGGATAAGAAGGAATGCCAGAATGTAAGATCTTGTGGGCAAGCATCAGCATTTTGTGGGTAAGCGTCTGCAATGGGATAACATGCTCGCCCACATCAAGAAGGCAGCTAAAACTGCATACCTCAAGATGAGATCACTCCAACACCTATGTCCGCTACTTCACCACAATGATTTCAGAACGATTTTCCAGGCCATCATCACACTGCACTTAGATTGTGGGAAGCATACTATACAAGGGCCTACCAAAGCAGGCATTGTACCTGCTCCAACTGGTGCAAAATACTGCTGCGAAAATTATAATATGCACTTCATGACATCTACACATCACACCCGCACTCAAGAGCTTAAATTGACTTCAAAAATAGCTCAAAGAATAGAACACAAGGTTGTCACTACTATATACAAGATTATACACAACCTTTAGTGAAATATGCTTAATCTCCATCCACTCCAAGTTATCAGTATCCTTATGTTCTATGTAACTGTGACTCGGGTTTGTTCTCTGTAAACCGCTTTGGTCTAAAGACTGTATATAAAACCTGTTAAATAACAGGTCATTTATGATGAATTAGTAATGGGGTAATATGGTCGAATGTGGAAGCATGTGCAAAAAGTCTAACAGCAGTATTCTGAGCAGATTGCAATCTCTCTAGTTATTTTGGAAGGCCTGCATAGATGACATTACAATAATCAAGCCTAGAGGTAACTAAACTGAGAAGTATTGTGGTTAGTGCAAAAGAATCAAGAAAGGAGCGGATGGATCAGATCTGGTGTAATTCTTGTTTCCGTCATTCTGTCTCCTCTCTGCCTCACACTCTTCTTCTTCTTTCTTTAATCCTAACCCTGGCTCCCCTAGACTATTCTCTCACTCCCATTCCTCTCTCAACCTTCCTAATCCTCATCTCCTGTCCCCTACCTCTCTTCCTTTCTCTTGTGCATTATGGAATGCACTTGCCATTTCTAATAAACTCCCCTTTGCTCATGACTTTTATTTCTAACTCCTTCAGTCTTCTAGCTCTTACTGAAATCTGGCTCCTCTCTGATGACACAGCTTCAGTTGCTGCCCTCTGTCACGATGGATACCAATTTTCCCACACTCCTTGTGCCACTGGCTTTCTCCATCTTGCCAATTCCAACCCCTCCTCCTACCTCTCTCTCACTCCATTTTCTCCTTTGAAGTCCATTCCATCTGCCTTTTTAATCCATTACCTCTCCAGATAGCTGCTATTTCTCCAGGAACAAGCAGGAAGTCAGTCCTCACATTTAGGTGACATCTGCGCCGACGGAGCCTGCGTGGAAGCATCTCCCCAGCTTTCAAAGAGAGCCTTTGGGAGATACACCACTCATGTGTGGTCTACTTCCCGCTCAAGGGTGCCATGTTGCCTCAGTCTTCTTTTTTCCATTGAGCCCATCGGACGTTGTCCAGTGTTCCCTGGAAAAAGTCTGAGTTTTATTGAGTTTTTGTCCAGTTTGCATGCCAGTTCCTTCCTGCCCTCAAGCCAGCTCGCCTCAGCATCGCTCCTCTGGTTCGTCTATTCTTTTTCTCATTTTTCTTTGAGGTGTTCCTTTATCGACGTTTGTGCCCTTTTTCAGCTGAAGGCCTCGGACTCCTGCCAGGAAGCAGGGACTCCCTTTTTCTGATGGCCTCCAGTGACTTCAAAAAGTGTGACCAGTGTGGCAAAATGTCACTCATCGACCCACACAACTGCTGCCTCCGATGCCTCGGCCTGGAGCACGACGACTCTGACTGCAAGCTCTGCAGAACCATGACCTCTAAAACCAAGAGTCGCCATCAGCAGCAGCAAAGATTTTTTCAGAAGTCCAATTTCATGCTGGAGTCTCCGGTGACACCATGCTCCAGGACCCCCTCTGATACTTCAGTGCTCCGTGAAGCTAGAGCCACCTTGGATTCCTATAGCCACGGTTTCTCCAAGCATAAATCCCCGGAGGTAGAGCACAAGAAGAAACAACCCTCAAAGACCACCTCAGAGGACGGATCCGGGAAAAAGTAGAAATCCCACCCCAGGACCCACAGTCCCAGGCGTAAGTCCGAGGAGTTGGGGCAGGAGCGGCCTGCCAAGAAGCCCCATAAGGAATCATCTGCACCTGCTGGCTAGCCTCAGACTTCCTAGGCCATCATGATCAAGGACTCCCTCTTGACAGTACCGACGCCAGGCCCGAAGCCCTCTGTCCCCATGTCAAAGGTTGTAGAGCCAACTAGTATGGAGACCAGAATGGCAGCGCTAGAGAACAGTATATCTGTCCTAGTTGCCATGCAGCATGCATTCATGTCAGGCTTGTCTCGTTCATCTGCCCCGACAATAGGACCCTCGGCATAGAGGACACCGGTCTTCCCTGGTGAGCGCTTGTGGCTCGAACCGACGATCCTCTGAAATTCACAGACAGTAGAGAGCAGCCCTCGACCGAGATGGCCACACGGCATCGGACTTGTACTCTGACTTCGAGCCCGAATAGGAGACAGAGGACGAAGAGTCCCCAGATACGAGGCAACACCGTGATGTTCCCTTGGACCCCTCTCTTCAGACAACCCTATGCCGCTCCCCACCAGAGGGGCGTTCCTCAATTTTGTGCAGGACATGGCCAAGGCTCTCACTACCGAGGCCGAGAAGGACCCATGCACAGATGAATTGAAGTTACTCCAATACGAGGCACCCCCTAAGAAAACCCTTACAGTACCGGTGCCCTCTATCCTTAACCACCTCCTCCTCCAGATGTGGGAAACACCGGCGTCAGTTTCAGTTGTTAGGTGCCATGTACCAGATACTACAAAGCCCTGGATTCCAAAAGATCCAGCTTCCCCACAACTCCATGGTCGTAGAGTTGGCAATGCGCCGGCTTAAGAGCCAAAAAATCTCCATTTGTTGGTGCCACCCGGCAGGGAGGCCCAAACCCTCGACACCCTCGTCCAGAAGGCTTTTCTGGGTTTGGTGCTAACATGCTGGATCCAATCCTACTAGCTCTATACTGGCATGTACCTGAAGGAACTGTCAAAGGAGCTTGGGGGATTCTTGGCCGGCCTCAATGGGGAACCCTTAGAGGTTAAAGACCCTGACCTTGGCAGTAAAAGAATGCTCAAAGTTTGTATCTCTGGCAGCCTTCAATGGCTTCAAGTCATAGGCCAGGGTGGCCACTACAGGCATCGGAGCATGGCATCAGGCATGGCTGCAGTTCTCTGACCTGGAACAATGAGCGCAGGACAAATTGATAGATGTCCCCTGCATAGTAGAAAATGTATTGGGGAAGCCCATGGCTGATAAGGCAGCGGAGATAGAAACAGAGTACGTGACAAGAACAAGGATCTCGAAGAAGACATCGGTGCAGCCCCAGAAGAGAGCCCAGGGGGAAAAGCCCTTCTTCCCAAGGAAGAAAGGAGGCTTTAGCAGTACTCCGCACTTTCAGGCCACCTTGGCCCCTCAGCAGGGCCAGCAACAAAAAGGCCAGGGACATGGTTCCAGAAAACAAAAGTCCCAAAGTCCCAGGCGCTGGCTCTGGCCCAGCCTGGGGGGAGCTTTTGACTGCCTGGGCGCGACCTCCCTACCTCTAGGGGTCCTCTGCTGCCCACAGGAGGGCGCCTAGCACTGTTTGCCCACAGGTGGACAGCCATCACCACCGATACCTGGATGCTACAGGTGGTCAAGGAGGGCTATCTCCTGCACCTACAGCGGGCACCACCTCATACTTCCCAGGGGAACCCACCAGGCCTCTCCTTCACCAGACCCTGCTCCTCACTGAGATAGCAGGCCTAATCAATGATAAAGCAGTCATGCCAGTACCAAAATATCTCTGGGGCACAGGCTTCTATTCCAGGTACTTCCTCGTCACCAAGAGGATTGGGGGCCTTTGACCCACTTGGACCTGCGAGAGCTCAACAGGTTTCTGGTTCAAGATGCTCTCCCTTGGGACACTACTGCCATTCCTCCAGCAGGGAGACTGGCTATGCTCCTTAGACCTAAAGGATGCCTACACTCGCATCCTAATTCATCCCAGCCATGGAAAATACCTCCAGTCTGTGGTGGGAGGACAGCTATACCAATACAGGGGCCTGTCCTTCGGTCTGGTCTTGTCACCAAGGGTCATCACAAAGTGCCTTGCGATGGTCGCAGCCTACCTCAGGCTCCAAGGGGCCTTCGTCTTCCCTTATCTGGATGACTTGCTCATAAAGGGAGAAACAGCTGCAGAGGCACAATGTGCCACCGGGCACCCCATCAACACTCTGCAGCACCAAGGGTTTGTCATAAACTACTCCGTCCCATGTCACTCCAGCCCAGTGCCTAGAGTTCATAGGTGCGCAACTAGATACCCTCCAGTCAAAAGCCTTCCTCCGCCAGGAGAGAGGTCAGAATGCCTCAGGGAGTTAGCTACAGAGATACACCAGTTCTGGATGCTACCTGCCTGGCTCCTACTCCATTTGCTGGGACACATGGCCTCCGCAGTCCACATGACCCCCATATGCCCGACTGCAGAAGAGGACAGTCCAGTGGTGCCTCCACTCCCAGTGGACGCAAGCCACAGGCAGGCTCAGGGTCAGTAAAAGTGACCTGATGGTGGCAAGTTCCACATCCCCTTCAGGCCGGGATGCCCTTTCAGGCACCCAGCCCTCAGAAAGTCCTCACCACGGATGCCTTTCTAATGGGCTGGGGACCGCATTGTGGAAGTCTCCAGACACAAGGCTGCTGGTCCCTGAAGGAATCCCGGATCCAAATCGACCTGCTAAAGCTCTGGGCAATATACTTAGCCCTCCAAGCCTTCTGCCACAAACTCCAACACCACTCTGTGCTGATCAGTCCGACAATCAGGTCTCTATGTTCTATGTGAACAAACACGGGGGAACAAGGTCGTATCCACTCTGCCAGGAGGTGGTGACCCTCCTGGGCCAGGACAATGCCCTAGCAGACAAACTGAGCAAGGTCCTCCAGCCGCATGAGTGGCGCCTGGATCTAGTGGTAGCCGCACGACTGTTTCGTCTCTGGGGCGTCCCCTCGATTGACCTGCTTGCCAGCCGGGATAACATGGTTACCCTGATTCTGCTCGCACCAGCCACACCTATCCTGGGTGGCAGTGGATGCATTCCTCATCCCGTGGACAGAAGGCCTCATGTACGCCTTCCTATTGACACTGCTGGTAGCCAAGACACTATTCAGGGTCAGCGCGGCAGAGCATCATTAATGCTGATAGCCCCTTGGTGGCCCAGGCAGCCCTGGTTCCCACTGCTCATCTCCCTATCGGAGGCATCACCAATTCCCTTGGGCTGAGCCCCAGGGCTACTCTCTCAGGAGCAGGGCTCTTTCCTACAGCCCAATCTGGGGTCGGTCTCACTCACGGCTTGGCTGCTGAAAGGGTAGCTTTAGCCCCTTCAGCCTCCACCAGAAGGGCGTATGCCTACAAGAGGTGCCGATTCTTGGTGTCCTGTGTGGAAAGGCAGGTGAACCCAATTTCCTACTCAGTACATGGTACTCCAGTACCTGCTTCATCTATCGCAGGTGGGACTGAAGTCCAATTCAGTCATAGTACACCTGAGCGCCATCACTGCGCATCACCAGTTCGTTGAGAGAAAACACCTCTTGGCTCCCTCATGTTATCCAAACTCCCTGTCTGCCCCCCAGCGGTGGAGTGGGATCTCAATGCAGTGCTCTCACAGCTCATTAAGCCTCCATTTATTTATAGTCTCTTATATACCGCACTATTCAGCATCAGCGCGGTTTACAATAAACAAGGAGTTACACAATTCAACGGTACTTTGTGTTTACAGAAAAAACAGGAAATACAACTCGGATAACAGGGTAATTAATTAATATAACAGACATGATCTCATCCTGGCTTCAGTATTGTGTATGGGAGGTCTATGGGGTGTCTGTATTGAATTTGTATGTTTGGAAGGTCTGTGGGTAGGTTGTGTTATCTGGATTGTTTAATGGATTAGACAAGAGGAAGAGGTAGTGTTTCAAAGCTTTTCGAAACTGCAAAAGGTCTGGTATTGATCGGATGTTTTGAGGAAGGCTGTTCCAACACCTTGGTGCACAGAAAAAGAAAGCCCTGTCAGTAGTAGTTTTGGTGTATTGTGTTATTGATTTAGGGACTAACAGAGAATTGAGTGATACTGACCTTCTATCCCTATTGAGGGGTGTTGTTTGGATCATATCTGATAATGATGCAGATGAGAGCTCTTTGATGGCTTTGAATGTAATTAGTAAAGTTTTTTGAAAGTGAGTCTATTTCGTATCGGGAGCCAATGAAGATGTTTTAGAATAGGTGAAATATGTTCTTTCCGGGATGCTCCATGAAGGACTCTTGCTGCAGCATTCATTGCCAATTGAAGTGGATGTAAGGTAGCTTGAGGGAGACCTTGTAATATTGAGTTCGCATAATCAAAATGAGGTATGATTAGCGCCTGATATATGGTTCTAAAATCTTCTGGCTCTAGCAAGGATCGTAGATGTCTAAGGGAACGTATTTTGTGGTATACTGCTCTTACAATATTTCCTATGTGTGCTTTCATATCCAAGTTCTGGTCTAAAGTGACACCAAGGTATCTGATGGTGGTCTTGGTCTGGAGGTTAGCATCCTTTACTTTCAAAAAGGACGGAGCAGTGAAATTTCGGTTCCGTGTAATGAATAACACCTCTGTTTTTTTGTGTTGGATCCTTAGATTTTGAGATTGTAGCCAGTTGGATACTTCATTTATGCAGTTTGTTAATGGAGTGAGGTTGGGGTTCTCTGTTGTAAAAGGAAAATATAATAGTACTACATCCGCGTATATCATGCAGTTGACTCTAAAGGATCGTATCAGGTTGCATATAGGCTGCATGTATATATTGAACATAAGGGCGGAGAGGGAGGAGCCTTGAGGGACACCTTGTTTTTGATGAAACTGATCTGATGAAGTATCGTTGGATCGTACCTGTTGCCATCTGTCCGAAAGGTAGGATTTACACCACTCGAGTGCTTTATAGGTAATTCCCTTCCCTTTGAGACGTTCTAGGAGGCGTTCATGGCTCACAGAATCGAAAGCGGCTGCGATATCTAGGAAGACAAGGACAAACCCTTGGCGGATGTTATCAATACCTGATAATAAGCTGCTGAACAGTGTAGTTAGAAGCGTTTCCACACCGTGGGATTCTCTGAGCCTGATTCTCTGATTCATTTGAGCCTCTGGCTACCTATCACCTCCAGTACCTATCCTGGAAGGTCTCCTTCCTGATAGCACTCATCAGTTCACACTCAAAGAGCTCCAGGGTCTAATGGCAAAGCCCCCCCTACATGAGGTTCAACAAGAATAGGGTGGTGCTCCGCACACACCCCAAGTTTCTGCTGAAGGTGGTGTCCCCATTCCACCTCAACCAGGAGGTGGTGCTCCCCACCACCTTTTCAAGGTCTTACGCCAGTAGGACGGAGACCATTCTCCATAATCTGGATTGTAAAAAAGCCCTGTCCTTTTACCTGCAACAGACTTGGGGCCACCGCAAAGCACCACAGCTTTTCGTATCCTATGACCCCAGCTGTCTGAGGCTCCCAGTGACTAAACAAACTCTGTCCACTTACGCAAGGATGATGCAGTCTGCCACCTATGAGTAAGCAGGGATCTCTCTGGACTAGAGGGTCATGGCACACCGTGTCAGGGCCATGGCTACTTCCATGGCAAATCTGCGGTCTGTCCCCATGATGGAATTCTGTTGGGCCTCCACCTGGTCTTCGGTCCATACCTTCATAGCTTACTACTGCCTGGAGAGGAAATCCTGATGGGACAGTACCTTCGACCAGGCCATACTCCGTAATCTCTTTGGGGTGTAGACAACTCCTGTCCTCTGACCCTTCTGTGTCCTCAACCGTTGTCTTGAACTTCTTTCCCCTCAAACCCTTCTGGATCCTCCCAATCTCAGTTGGTATACCCCAAGGGTCTGTTCTGGGCCCTCTCTTTTTTTTCTCTCTCTCTCTACACCCAGTCCCTTGGTGCTCTCATCTCCTCTCATGGATTTCAGTATCATTTTTATGCTGACTATTCTCACATATATCTTTCTACACCTGATATTTCTCCGACACTCCAGGCCCGTATCTTTGACTGTCTCTCTGTCACTGCCACCTGGATGTCTCGCTGCTGTTTGAAACGAAACATGAACAAAACCTAACTTCTTATTTTTCCCCCCTAAACCTTCCTCTCCCCTGCCTCCTTTCTCTATCTCTGTTGCTAACTCTTCTGCTTCCTTTTTCCTCAGCCCGTAACCTTGATGTCATCTTTGACTGCTCCCTCTCCTTCTCCTCACATCTACAACAGATAGCTAAAACCTGTTGTTTCTTTCTCTATAACATTAACAAAATTCACCCCTTCCTCTCTGAACACGCTACTAAAACACTTGATCACTCTCTAATTACTTTCCATCTTGACTATTGCAACCTCCTCCTTGCTGGTCTTCTCCTGAACCCTCTCTCTTCCCCCTTCAGTCTATTCAGAACTCTTCTGCGCGGCTGATCTTTCATCAGCCTCAATAAACTCATAAAGCCCCCCCTTCTCAGGTCACCTCATTGGCTTCCCTTCTGTTTCCGTATCCAATTCAAACTCCTCCTTCTGACCTTTAAATACATTCATTCTTCTGCTCCTCACTACCTTTCCTCTCTCCTCTCCCTCTACACCCCTCCTCCTTTCCTTAGTCTTTATTTTTCCGCGAAGCTCAACAGACGTTTTCTTCACCGGTTGTTCAGTAGGTAATTGCTCAGTCCTTTATTTCACACACTGGCATTTTTCTGGCTTTTTTGTCTCTCCTCCTGCCGTTGTTTTTTTTCCTCCCATTAGAAATTCTTACTAGAGTTTTCAGTCATTTAAGGTTTCCTTTGTTTTCCTCAGCACCATAGCATTTTAGGCGTTGGTGCTTCAGCCATGTATCTATTTCAAAATCAAGCCTGTTTTGATTTTGCTTTGGCTGTCTTTAGGGCTGACATGTCACAAAAATTTGCCAAAGGGTTTAAGAAGTGTTCCAGGTGCTCAAGGTCTATATCCATCGTGGATACTCATAGCTGGTGTATTCCATGTCTGGAACCTGATCATCAACCCTTCTCTTGTAAATTGTGTTTACGGGTAACAAAGAGAGGGCTCAGTGGTTGAGAGAAGCAACACGAATTAATTTTTGGTGCTCACAAGTCTGATCCATCAACATTGGCATTGACCACACCAATTTCAATGACATTGATGGATGCTGGGTGTGCATAGCCCCCAAGCACGCTTGAAGCCGAGCACCCAAAGAACCCAGGAGCCATCCCATCGATCGATGTTCGCCCGAATGTGAGGAATGAATTGCCTTCATCATTGACTCTGAAGGGTGATCGTGCTGTGCATCAAGTGGAAGATCTGGTGCATCGGCATCAAAGCTCTCTGAGGCATGGTGTTGAGAGCAAAGGGTTCGCAGGAGTGCTGTTCTAAACAGCCCCGAAGAGAGGAAAGCTCATCCTCCAGGACATCGGAGGGTTAGTAGCGCCTACTGTGTATGCATAGGGTGATGAGGCAGGGGTCCCGCAGCCTTTAGAGACAGCAGCCATGGAGAAACACCTGAGGGCTCTCAAACGCATCATGATTTTATTTTATTTATTTATTTTTTATACCGTGCTCTTTAGAATCAGTGTGATTTACATGTATACTAACAGGTACTTTTTATTCCCTTGTCCCCGAAGGGCTCACAATCTAAGTGTACCTGAGGCAATGGAGGGTTAAGTGGCTTGCCCAAGGCCACAAGGAGTGGCCATGGGACTAGAGACCCCAGTCCCTCCGGCCTGATGTTTCTTGTCCCAACCCATGCAGGAATTGAACTTCCGGCCTGAGGTAACCTGTCCCAACCACTGAGCCACTCCTCCCTCCATGATGCTGTTTGACATGCAGCATGTCAGTGCCTCGATGTCTGCTGCATCAACATCGGCAGCAGCAGAACCTATCTTTGAGAAGCATACGTGGCCTGTGGGAGAGGCATCAATCTGGCATCAAAGAGGCATCAGAGATGGCAGTACGTTACCTCAGGGACCACAACATCCACACCGTACCACCAAAAGCAAGGCGTACCACAAGGATCATCCCTATCCTCACTCTTTTTCAATATATACATACAACCGGTTTGCAACATCATCAGGTCCTTCAAGGTTGAATGCTTGATATACGCAGATGACATCCTCCTATATATGCCTTTCTCCACAGTTCATATGGACCTTTCCCCGCTAGCTAAATGTTTTGATGCAGTATCCGAATGGCTTCAATCCCAGAACCTCCGAATTCAACACAAAAAGACCGAGGTTCTCTTCATCACCAGGGACCCACTTTTCACCCCCCCAACCCATATAAAGGTGAAAGAAGCTGAGCTCCAATCAAAACCTTCCATTCGCTACCTTGGAGTCACTTTTGACCAACGCATGGATCTGAAACTACACATAACCAACGTAGTCAGAGCAATCTACCTCAAGATCCGGACTCTTCGACATCTTCGCCCCCTGCTTGATCCTGATGATTTCAGAACTATATTTCAAGCCTTAACCTTACCACACCTTGACTATGCCAATGCCATTCTCCAAGGCCTCCCACACTCCACATTAAACCCTCTGCAACTCGCCATGAATACCGCTGCTAGAGTCCTCTACGGAGCATCAAGAAGGGACCATATAACACCCATCCTAGAGCAACTCCACTGGCTCCCCATACATGGCAGAATATTATTCAAAACATTACTCCTAACTTTCAAGGCCACTAAAAGCATCACCTCCTCCTCTCTAATAGACTTCATTCAGGCCGTCCCACCCAACAGATCCAGGAGAACGATATCAACAAATACTCTAATCATCCCTAAAGCAGCGACAAAATGCCTATCAGTGACATCTAACAGGGCCTTCAGATTCTATGCCCCTAAGTACTGGAACGCTCTACCCCCAGAGATTCGTTCTATCAATGATCTATCCCTTTTCAGAAAGGCACTCAAATCTCACCTCTTCCCCCAATATTACTTGACCAACTAACCAATCTTAATCACTACCCAAACTAAGAACAAATCCTGTAATGTATACTTGTAAATACTCTTGTAAATAGTTGCAGTAATGACGTCCCATGTTTTATTCCAAGTTCTCTGACCTTGTTCTCTGTAAAACCTAACAGTTTGTTGTTATGGTATGTTATATTGTGAACCGCGCTGATTCTGAATAGAGCGGTATATAAGAGCCTGTAATAAATAATATAAATAAATAATAAATAAATAAATATAATAAATCAAAGTGCTCAGATATCAGTGCCTGCCCTGCCGATCTCTCTGTCTAGTGCATGAGATTAGGTTGACTGCCCCCCTCCCCCAAAACCTAGAAAGTAAACTGTGCATAGATGCTCCCAAAAGAGCTCCTGATGCCCAAAGGGGCAGAAGAGCAATCCAGACTGAGACTCGGAAATATTTTTATTTTTTCTGTGTCTCACTGAGTCACAGATGTAAAATCTAAAGACTTATCTGAGGACCGGTCCCCAGCACTTCCATCAGACCACCTCCTCATGAGAGACATAAGTCACTTCCTGAGGATATGACTTTACAAGGTTTTGTAAGAGATATGGCTAAGGCCATACTATTTATTTAAAAAAATTTTTATACCACTTTTATCATTTCAGTCAAAGTGGTTTACATTGTAACTTAAACTTGGAGATATACATGGAGCCATGGAGGAGAAAGGTCACGTGAGAAGAGAACATCACCCTGGTGTGGCAGGAAGTGATCCTGTAACTAGGACCTGTTCTCCAGGTGATGTAAAACCCTCTCGCACTGAGGAAGTTTCTCCAGGGCCATGTGCCCATGAGGGAAGGGTTAGGACAGCCGTTATAGTTGGTGATTCGATCATTAGGCATGTAGATAGGTGGGTGGCTGGTGGACGTGAGGATCGCCTGGTAACATGCCTGCCTGGTGTGAAGGTAGCGGACGTCACGCACCACCTAGATAAGATGTTAGATAGCACGGGGGAGGAGTCTGCTGTCTTGGTACATGTTGGTACCAATGACATAGGAAAATATGGTAGGGAGGTTCTGGAGGCTAAATTTAGGCTTTTAGCTAGGAAGTTGAAATCCAGAACTTCCAGGGTAGCGTTCTCTGACATGCCTCCTGTTTCACGCGCAGGACCCAAAAAGCAGGCAGAGCTCCGGAGTCTCAATGCGTGGATGAGACAATGGTTCAAGGATGAGAGTTTTGGATTTGTTAGGAACTGGGGAAAGGAGGGGCTCTTCCGAAGGGATGGGCTTCACCTTAACCAGAATGGAATCATTAACCTTTAAAAAGGAGAGAGAGCAGCTTTTAAACTAGATAATAGGGTAAAGCCGACAGTCGCACAAGAGCGCCTGGTTCAGAAGAATGTATCCTTGAAGGATGCTACCAAAAGCAGAGAGGTTCCAAAAAAGAGTAAAGTCGTCCAAATGCCCTCGAGTATGGAGCAGACAGAGCTTAAAGATCCCAAATTACCCATGCCTACCAATAGCCAGCTTAATATGAATAAAATAGTCTCTCAAACGCTTGTATGCAAATGCTAGAAGTCTAAAAAATAAGATGGGAGTTAGAATATATAGTACTAAATGAGAGGTTAGATATGATATGTTCAATGTAATTTCAGTTTGTTCAATGTAAACTGCACTGATGCAGAATAGCGCGGTATATAAGAGAATGTAAATAAATAAATAAAATATGATTGGAATCTCAGAGACATGGTGGAAGGAGGACAACCAGTGGGACAATGTGATACCTGGGTACAAACTATATCGTAATGATAGAGCTGATCAAATTGGTGGAGGGGTTGCGCTCTGTTAGAGAAGGCATTGAGTCAGAAAGGATTAAAATTTTGCAGGAAACAAAATTTGCTGTAGAATCTCTATGGATTGAAATTCCATGTAAAAAGGGGAAGGCGATGGCAGTGGGAGTGTACTATCGACTGCCTGGCCAAAATGAACAAATGGATGATGAAATGCTCAAAGAAATCAAGGAAGCTAACAAAAGTTACAGCACAGTAATAATAATGGGCGATTTCAATTACCCGGGATCGACTGGGTCAGTGTCACGGCAGGACATGCTAGGGAGATAAAGTTCCTAGATGAAATAAATGACTGCTTCTTGGAGCAGCTGGTTCATGAAACGACCAGAGGGGAAGCCATATTGGACCTAGTCCTTAGTGGAACACCAGATCTGGTGCAAGAGATAAGGGTGTTGGGGCCACTTGGCAATAGTGATCATAGCATGATCACATTTGATTTAATTAGTGGAGGAGGGATGGTAAGGAAATCCACGGTACTACCTTTTAACTTTCGAAAGGGAGACTATGAAAAAATGAGGAAAATAGTTAAGAAAAAACTAAAAGGAGCAGTTGCAAAGGTTAAAGACATACATCAAGCTTGGGTGGTGTTGAAAAATACTATCTTGGAAGCCCAGACCAGCTGTATTCCACGCTTTAAGAAAAGTGGAAGGAAGTCCAAAAAACTGCCAGCATGGTTTAAAGATGAGGTCAGAGAGGCGGCTGTTGCCAAAAAAGTATCTTTCAGGAAATGGAAAAAAGAGCCAAATGATGAAACCTGGAAACAGCACAAGCACTGGCAAGTTAAATGCAAGGCATTGATAAGGCAGGCAAAGGGAGAATTTGAGAAGAAGCTTGCTGCGGAAGCAAAAACGCGTAATAAAGACTTCTTCAAGTACATTCGTAGCAAAAATCCTGTGGGAGTCAGTTGGTCCATTAGATGATAGAGGGGTTAAAGGGGCACTAAGAGGCGACAAGGCGATAGCGGAGAGACTTAATTATTTCTTTGCTTCGATCTTTACTAAGGAAGATGTAGGGATGTTACCCATGACTAAAGTGGTATTTAAAGGTGCGGTAGAATTGAAGGAAATATCGATACATCGGGAAGATGTATTAAAACTATTGGATAAACTGAAGAGTAGCAAATCACCTGGGCCAGATGATATACGTCCAAGGGTGTTGAAAGAACTGAAATATGAGATTGCAGACCTGCTAGTAATCTGTGAACTATCATTAAAATCATCTGTAATACTTGAAGATTGGAGGATGGCGAATGTAACGCCAGTTTTTAAAAAGGTTCCAACTTAAATTGTTTATACAGCAGAGGGAGGTAGCCAAGGAGCAGGGGGGTGAGATTTCTGGTCCTCTATAGTAGGGTTTGTTTTTTACTCTTGATTTCTTTATCATATCGTATAATTGGTAATTACTCTCCCTTGATGTGTTATGGTTATGTGATTTATATTTCTTCTTGAGTGTTATTATGTTTCTTAAGTTGTATTGCCTAAATGTTGTGACTTATTCAAGAAATTTCATAAATAAAAATTAAAAAAAAAAAAAAAAAAAGGTTCCAAGGGTGATCCAGGAAACTACAGACCGGTGAGCCTGATGTCAGTACCGGGAAAAATAGTAAAAACCATCATAAAGAACAAAATTGCTGAACATGTAGATAGTCATGGCTTAATGGGAGACAGCCAACATGGCTTTAGACAAGGAAGATCATGTCTTACTGATCTGTTATGTTTGTCTACCTGTTTATTCACACCTTCAAAAAAAGGTGAGTCAGTTGATATAGTGTATTTGGACTTTCAGAAAGCCTTTGACAAGGTCCCTCATCAGAGGCTTTTGGCAAAACTAGAGAGTCATGGGATAGGAGGCAATGTACTATTGTGGATCAGGAACTGGTTAAAAGATAGAAAGCAGAGGGTAGGGCTAAATGGCCAATTTTCCCAATGGAGAAAGGTGAATAATGATGTACCCCAGGGATCTGTGCTGGGTCCGCTGCTTTTTGACATATTCATAAATGACCTGGAAAAGGGAATAACGAGGTTATCAAATTTGCAGATGACACAAAACTATTTACAGTTGTTAAAACTCAAGAGGATTGTGGAAAATTGCAAGAGGATCTTGATAAATTGGAAGACTGGGCATCAAAATGGCAGATGAAATTTAATGTGGACAAATGCAAAGTTATGCACCTAGGGAAGAACAACCCAAACTATGGTTACACGATGCAAGGTTCCACATTAGGAACCACCACCCAGGAAAAAGATTTAGGCGTCATTGTGGACAACATGTTAACCCTTCACCCAGTGTGCAGCGGCAGCCAAGAGAGCAAATAGAATGCTAGGTATCATAAGGAAAGGAATGGAAAATAAAACAAAGGATGATGTAATGCCTCTATATCGTTCCATGGTGAGACCGCACCTTGAATACTGTGTGCAATTCTGGTTGCCGTATCTTAAAAAGGATTTAGCGTTATTAGAAAAGGTTCAGAGAAGAGCCTCCAAAATGTTAAAGGGGATGGAAGGATACCCCAATGAAGAAAGGCTAAAAAAGGTTAGGTCTCTTTAACCTGGAAAAGAGACGGCTGAGGGGGGAGATATGATAGAAATCTATAAATTAATGAATGTAGTGTAATGGGTAAATGTGGATCGATTGTTTGCATTATCAGAATATAGAAAGACTAGGGGACATGCAATGAAGCTACAGGGTAAACTATTTAAGACTAATAAAAGAAAATATTTTTTCACTCAACGTGTAATCAAACTCTGTAATTTGTTACCGGAGGATGTAGTAAAAGCTGTTTGTGTAGCTGGGTTTAAAAAAGGTTTGGACAAGTTCCTGGAGAAGGGACCCAGGATATCAATGCTTGACCCAATACAAGCATTGTGGAACCTGTGTCTTTTGCGGAAACTGCTTGGTACTTATGACCTAGATTGGCCACTGTTGGAAACAGGATACTGGACTTGATGGACCTTGGTCTGACCCAGTATGGCATATCTTATGTTCTTATTAAACAGGGAGATTAACAACTTTGATTTTTCTGAGGCAATGGAGGGGTAAGTGACTTGTCCAAGGCCACAAGTAGGTGCTAGTGGGCATTAAACACTGGTCTCTTGGTTCCCAAGCCAGTGCTCTAACCATTAGGCTACTTCTCCACTCCTGTTTTCTTTGGAGACCGAGGATGAGTCCAGGGCAGAAGAATTGGAGATCCTTCAGTACTTCTCTGCTCCTAAAGAAGCGGTGACAGTGCTTGTGCATTACATGCTTCAGAGAGTACAGATGAGAATGTGGGAGAAGCCCCTTCTGTACCTCCGATTAATAGAAAGCTTGACTCCATGTATAGAGTTCAAAAGGCTCCCAGCTTCAAGAAGCCACACCTTCACTATTCCTTTGTGATCTAATCTTCCCTTAAGAGGTCTAAAAGTTCCAAGACTCACTCTTCGGTGTCTCCAGGGAGGGAAGCTGGTACATTAGACTTTTTTTTGGGAGACGTTTTCCAGAGTTCCATGCTTGCAGCCTGCATGGCTTCTTACCAGCTCTACATGGGCATGGGTTTTGAAGGACGACATGTCCGTGCGGACTAGCTGATCTGTCCCAATATCTCCCTCCAGAGAGACTGGAGTAGTATTGTTCCCTGGTGAGACACCGTAAGGACTATTCGAAGTTCATGGTCCAAGCGACCTTTGATATCTTCAAAATATCGTGAGCTGCTTCAATGCGTATTGGTGCCCAGAGACTCACCTGGCTCTATGTTTCAAACCTGGAACAGTCCATGCAGGACAAGCTTGCTGACATACTGTGCCATGGAGAGTATCTCTTCAGAGGAGAAGTCGAAGAAGAAGGTTGACTTCATTGAAAAGCAGCATGTCACCATTTGAAATCTCTGTGCGTGCCTCTGAGCCAGCCGCCTACTGCAGGTGTTTTCAGGGGAATAGCCAGAAAAAAGACTTATTAAACTCGCAGTTGTAGGTACTTTCCTGGTTCCTACTATTCCCAGTGGAAACGGGCTGCTTGAGCACAAGTAAAATGAGAGAAACATCAGAAGGCCTAACCTGATCCTCAACCAAAACCTGGCACGGTGTTTTGATTGCTTCCTGAAGGGCATAGCCTCTCTACCTGTAACCGCAGCGGCGGACTCTCCTGTCAGAGGGGGGCTCACTCTTTTTGCTCAAATGGGCTTTACAAATTAGCCAAAGCAGTTTACAAATTGCATCTATTTTGACACTCCTCAAAATTGTCCACAGAGGGATCATTCCATTGACCCTCAACATCAGGAACTACTTCAGAGAAATCACTTCCACCTTGTCAGATCTCACAATCGAGCTTATGCCACCAGATCAGAGAGGGCTGGGGTTTTATTCCAGGTATTTCCTGATCTCCAAGAAAACAGGAGGACCGATCTGAACACCTGTCTGGTCAAAGAAAAGTTCAGAAGGATTTCTCTGGGCACCCTGCTCCCCTGCCTTCAGAAAGGAGATCACCTATACTCTGTGTCTCAAAGATACATACACCCACATAGAAATGCATCAGCCAACAGGAAGTACCTCTGATTCGATCTAGGGGGAGCAAGATTTCCAGTACAGAGTTCTGCTTTTTGTCCTAGCCTCAGCACCCCAGGCCTTTACCAAGTGCATTTTGCTAGTAGCAGCTTTCCTCCGAACAATGGGTGTGTTTGTCTTTCCGTACTTGAACGATTGGCTGATCAAGAATTCCACTCAGAAGGAGTGCAATTATCAACATGGCTGACCATCTAGGTGCTGGAACTACTAGGGTTCATCTCAAATTACCCAAAATCCCACTTGTGGCCCTCCCAATAATTGGAATTCATAGGAGCCCTGTTTGACACGACTCGGTCAAGAGCATTCCTCCTGCTCAACAGACTGTACAGTTTGACACAGTGCGAGAGACTCAGTTGTCAGCAGGTGACAACCTGCAAGATGTTAACTGTACTGGGATACATGGCTTCCACTGTACATGAACACCCTTGGCATGTCTCCATATGAGATAAGCTCAGTGGACCCAGACCATAGGACATCTTGGGGACCGTCTGTATATCACCAGGAGGGATAGCAGCAGCAGTAATGGTATTCAGAATTCCCGGTTTCTTTTGTTTTAGTTTTGTAAACTGCCTTGCTTTGATTAGAAAGGTGGTTATATAAAGTTTTTAATAAACATAAACAAGCATAAACATAGTAAGAAGAGCAATGAATATATTGAACCGAAGGGATGCAAGCACTGAACCCTGAGGAGCACCTCATGTGAGTGGATAATATATAGATGAAGAGGGACCTAAAGAGACTGAAAAGTGACGATTGATGAGAAAAAAGAACATTGAAGCAGGGTGACCCACAGGCTAAGATCATAGAGTTAAGAGTAGAGAATAGTATGTTGGACCAGATCAAAAGCAGAAGAGAGTTCAAAAGAAATGGCAGGAGTGTTACCCTGGTCAATGGAACTATAGATTTTGCTTAGTAATGAAATAAGAATGGCCTCCATACTATGTCAAGGACAAAAATCTGAGACTCTAGGATGATGTGCATTTTTCTTGTCCCAAGTGACTACAAAGTTGTGATAAGGCAAAATTTTTAAGAACTTGCTAAGAATGGAAGACACAAGACTTGGCGATAACTCTCAGTAAGGGTTTTGTCAAGGGAAGGTTTCTTAAGTATAGTTTTTAAGTATCTAAATGTCTCTATTATATCTCCCTTATCCCGCCTCTCCTCTAAAGTATACATATTAAGATCTTTAAGTCTGTCCTCATATGCTACATGACGAAGACCACTAACCATATTATAAGACATTTAAATACCTCTGTGGCATAAATGCACAGGAAGGTCTCTCTTAATTGAAGGCAAGCTCTGCTACGAGGGGACATAGGATGAGAGTGAAAAAGGATAAACTCGGGAGTAAAATGCAGAAATATTTCTTCACGGAAAGAGTGGTAGATACGTGGAATAGCCTCCTAGTGGAGGTGGTAGAGACGAGGACAGTATCTGAGTTCAAAAAAGCATGGGACAAACGCAGAGGATCTCTAAAGGTAAAAGGGGGGACTATTGTAGTTGATATGGAAGGGCAGACTCCTGCACTGACTTCAACCTGCTTATATCCTTTTGAAGATGTGGTCTCCAGAATTGCACACAATACTCCAAATGAGGTCATGCCAGAGACTTATACAAAAGCATTATCACCTCATTTTTTTCTGCTGGCCATTCCTCTCCCTATACACCCAAGCATCCTTCTGGCTTTCGCAGTCACCTTTTCTACCTGCTTAGCTACTTTAAGATCTTCAGACACAATTATGCCCAGGTCCCCCACTCTTTTTTTTGTGGACAAAAGTAGCTCACCTCCTACACTATACCGCTCCTTTGGATTTTTGCAGTTCAAATGCACGACCCTGCATTTTTTTTGCATTAAATTTCAGCTGCCAAATTCTAGACCATTTTTCAAGCTTAGCTAGATCCCTCCTCATGTTATCTACTCCTTACTGGGTGTCTACTCTATTGCAGATTTTGGTATCATCTGCAAACAAGTAAACCTTACCCGAAAACCCTTCCGCAATATCACTAATAAAGATATTAAAAAGAATGGGACAAAGGACAGATCCCTGTGGCACACCACTGGTAACCACCACCACCACCTCAGAGTGAGTTCCATTTACCTATACCCTGTGTTGCCTCCCACTCAACCAATTTCTAACTCAGTCGGTAACTTTAGGGTCCATCCCTAGGGTGCTCAGTTTGTTTATGTCGCCTGTGCAGGATGGTGTTAAAGGCTTTACGGAAATCTTAATATACCACATTTAGGATTCTCCCTCTGTCCGACTCCCTGGCCACCCAGTCAAAGAAATCAATCAGATTTGTATGACAAGACGTGCCTCTGGTGAATACATGCTGCCTCAGATCCTATAATCCAGGCATGTCCAACTTCGAGCAGGTTGTTGTGATCTACGTTTTCCGGCCAAAAGTGCCGGTGATCTACCACCATGAAAATTAAGTTTCAAATTAAATTTTAACCCAATAAAGTTGAAAGATCCCCTCTTCCCCCCCCCCCCCCCATTTTTAATGAACCTTCTGTCATTTACTTGGATGTGATCAGCTGTTAAGCAAATTAAGCAAAAACAAAACAGAGATAAAGATCCAGTAAGAACTGCTAAGGGAAATGGAAAGTATATTGTTTCTTAGTTTTATTGAGTAATAACTTTCTTTAACTGTCTTAATAACTGTCTAACTTTTATTGAGTAATTTCTGTTAAATTTAGGTCGAGTATTGATCCAGGCTGATCTTGCACAATCTTTAATATTTTGCTCTTGCTCATTAGTGAGACATCTGAGCCTGCATTTCATCCACCAGCTTTTTGAAGTTGGGTGAATATTGCGTGAGGGCCAGTCTCAGGGAATCCTGGAGATGTTCATTTCTCATGTTGGAATGTTGTTTCTCCAGGAACAAGCAGGAAGTCAGTCCTCACATATGGGTGACGGAGCCCTCGTGCGGAGCAATTCCCCAGCTTTCAAAGAAAGCCTTTGGGATTCCATCGCGCATGCGCGGTCCCCTTCCCGCCCAAGGGTGACATCTTGCTCAGTCGTCTTTTTTCTGCGGAGCCCAACGGACGAGGTCCTGTTTCCACTGTGGGAAAAGTAGAACAGTTGATTATTCTTTATTCAGCTTCCCGGTCGACACTGGTTCCCCTTCCCGCCTTCGGCTCGGTACACTGCTATCGAGTCCAGTTCTCTCTTTCGTTTTTGTCCTTCCAGACTAGCATTTGCGCTCCTTTTAGTTTTCACTGGCAGCCCGGTTGTTTGACCTCGCAGGGGCCCTTTTTCCCCCGATGGCTGCCAGCAGGTTTAAAAAATGTGATTGGTCTAAATTGTTGATGTCTCTTACCGACACACATGACTGCTGCCTCCGATACCTCGGCCCCGACCATGACCCGGTGGTCTGTGGGCCATGTGGTAAGATGTCTTTGAGGAGCTGGCAGCAGCAGCGTGACAGTATTTTTTCAGAGTCCACCTCCAGCCAGGCCCGGACCTCGTCAGAAGCCTCGACATCTTGGGAATCGGAACCCGAGCACCTTCGTGGGTCTTCTGAGCGGGGGTCTCCCTCCAGGGAACACTGGAGGAAGAAGAAACTCACGAGGGTGGCGTTGCTGGACGCCTCTGATCAGCTTGGGCCCTCGGGTTCCAAGCCACGGAGCCCGGCCCGCCGCCCCGGGTCCTCGGAGCGGCCGGCTAAGCAACCTCGCAGGGAGCCAGAGACATTGGACAAGGTAACTTCTGTTGTCCTCATGGACTCTCCTCCGGGAGAGCCGGCGTCGGGCCTGACGATGTCGGGGCCCGAGCTGGGAGCTGCGGAGCCTTCTCAGCTTGGTCTCAGGTTGGCGGCCCTGGAGAGCAGCATCGCTGCCTTCATGGAGCAGCAGCGGGCACTGGTGGCCGGTCTCACTGCTCCATCCGCCCCGACCACCGGGACGTCGAAGTCTATGCCGGAGGCTGAGCTGATCCTCGAGTCGATCAGGTCTCGAGTCGATCCTCAGCCAAGGTCCCCCTCGACCGGAGCCCATCGAGTCCTCCTCGGGGGACTCGGCATGGGAGACAGAGGAGGAAGACTCCACAGACACCTTCTGGACCCCGTTTGTCCCATCGGACTTGCCGGGTTCGGAGCCTCGGACTAGGTCCCCTCCGGAGGACACTCTGTTCTCAGACTTCGAGATGGCCAAGGCTTTGGCATTCCCTGCGGATGGCGAGGAGGAGCCTCGAACCAAGGAGCTCGATGCCCTCCAGTATGACTCTCCCCCGAAGGAGGCCCTTACTGTACCAGTGCCTCCGATGTTGGAACGGCTGATGCTCCGCATGTGGGAGTCCCCGGCCTCGATGCCAGTGTTCAGCAAGCGGGTCGATTCCATCTATCGAGTCCGCAAGAGTCCTGGGTTCCAGAAGGTGCAGCTGCAGCACAACTCCATGGTTGTGGAATCGGCCATGCATCGGCTGAAAAGCCAAAAAACACACTCCTCGGTGCCTCCCAGCCGGGAGGCCTGGAACCTGGACGCCCTCGGCAGAAAATGCTACCAGGGCTCGATGCTGTCATGCCGTGTCCAAACTTACCAGCTGTACATGGGCATGTACTTGCAGGAACCTGGCAAAGGAGATTGCTGGGTTCTCGGCTGGCCTGTCCAAGGAACCTTTGCAGCTCTTCAAGGCCTTGTCCACAGGGATCAGAGTGTGTTTGAAGTTCATGTCTCGAGCAGCTTACGACAGCTTCGAGGCTTCGGCCCAAGTAGCCACGGCCGGCATCGGTGCACGCCATTAGGCCTGGCTCATGTCGGACCTAGAGCCATAGATTCAGGACAAGTTGGTCGATGTCCCATGCCGAGGAGACAACCTCTTCGGCAAACCCATGACTGAGAAGGTTGCAGAAATAGAGTCTGAGTACTTGACCCGGACAAGGTTGTCGAAGAAGACATCTGCCCCTTCTCGCAAGAAGGCCTCTGGAAAGAAGCCCTTTTTCCAGAGGAAGGGGTACGGCTTACAGATAATCCCCACTTACCAGGCCGCCCCAGCTCCCCAACAGGGACAGCAGGCCAGGGGACAGGGGCATGGCCCACGTAAGCCGAAGAACCCCAAGCCTCCAGCTCTGGCTCCTACCCAGTCGGGAGGGGTTTTTTTGACTCGCGGTGCATAGCTCCTCTCCCACCAGTGTTAGCTCTGCACAGGAGGAAGGTTGGCCCTGTACGCTCACAGGTAGTCCACCAGGGCTACTTGTTTCACTTCCACCAGGTGCCCACCTCCTTTTTCCCAAGAGAGCCTCTGAGGCCCCCTCTTCACAGGAACCTCCATCTGCAGGAGTTGGCAGGTCTGCTAAAGGATCAGGCGGTGGAACAGGTGCCCCACCACCTGCAGGGCCAAGGCTTCTACTCCAGGTATTTCCTCATACCAAAAAGAAAAGGAGGCCTACGCCCCATCCTGGACTTGCGAAATCTAAACAAGTTCCTGGCGAGGGAAAAGTTCAAGATGCTTTCCCTTGGGATCCTATTGCCTTATCTCCATCAGGGAGACTGGCTATGTTCCTTAGATTTAAAGGATGCTTATATTCACATCCTCATACACCCAGGCCACAGACAATACCTCAGGTTTGTGGTCGGAGGAAACCACTTCCAGTACAAGGTGCTTCCCTTTGGCCTAGCTTCTGCTCCCAGGGTATTTACCAAATGCCTAGCAGTGGTGGCAGCCTTCCTCAGAAGCCATGGTGTCTTCGTCTTTCCATACCTGGACGACTGGCTCATTAGGGGCCAGGAGGCACAGCAGGCCACTGCTCGCACAGTCACCCTGCTCAAGCAACTAGGGTTTGTTATAAATCACAAAAAGTCCACTTTACGCCCCACCCAGAACTTGGAGTTCATAGGAGCAAGACTGGACCCGCTTCAGGCAAAAGCTTACCTACCGCTGGACAGGGCAAGACAGTTGCTGGACTTGGTACAGCAGGTCCAGCACAGGACTCAGGTCTCCGCAAGGGTCTTCCTAGACCTCCTGGGCCACATGGCCTCCACGGTGCATGTGACTCCATATGCTCGATTCCACATGCGCACAGCTCAATTGAGCCTCAGAGACCAGTGGATGCAAGCCACTGGCCGCCTCAGAGACAGAGTAGCGATTTCCAAGCTACTGGTGACCGCCTTGCAATGGTGGCTTCACCCTCCCAACTTGCTTCAGGGAGTACCATTCCAACCTCTCTCTCACACCAGAGTGCTGACGACAAATGCCTCCTTTCTGGGCTGGGGTGCCCATTGCCAGGGGTTCGTGCACTCAGAGTCTGTGGTCCTCGCGAGAGGCCACACTCCAGATCAATCTTCCAGAGCTTCGAGCCATCCGCCTAGCTCTTCAAGCCTTCTGTCATCTTCTTGCACATCAGTCGATTCTGATACAGACAATCAGGTAACGATGTTCTACAGCAACAAACGGGGGCACAGAATCTCGCATCCTCTGCCAGGAAACTCTGGACCTCTGCTCTTTTGCAGTGGCACACCACATGTCCCTAAGGGCAGTTTATCCAAGTTGAGCAGGATTCTTCATCCTCACGAATGGCAGCTGAACTGGGATGTAGCCCAGCGGAACTTCAACCATTGGGGTCTCCCAGATCTGGATCTATTTGCCAGCCCATAAAACCATCAGTTGCCCCGGTTCTGCTCGAGGCAGCCGTATCCGCTGAGCATGGCAGCGGATGCTTTCCTGGTCTCGTGGGCACTGGGCCTTCTCTATGCGTTTCCACCCACGCCCCTGGTGGCACAAACTCTGTTCAAGATTCTTCGGGACAAGGCCTCTGTCATCCTGGTAGCTCCCAGGTAGCCCAGACAACCTTGGTTCCCTCTTCTCCTTCAACTGGCGGTTGAAACTCCACTCCCACTGGGGGTGCAGCCCAACCTCTTGACCCAGGAACAGGGTTCCTTGCTCCACCCCAATCTCACATCCTTCAACTTAATGGGCTGGCTGCTGAGAGGGTGGTACTTGCGCCTCTACTCCTTCCCAAGGAGGTTAAGGAGGTGTTGCTGGCCTCTAGGAGGCAATCCACTAGAAAATCCTACGCGTTAAAGTGGCGCAGAATTGAAGGGTGGTGTGCTCAGAATAAGGAGAACCCGTTCACTTGTCAAGTACCTCAGGTATTGCAGTACTTGCTCCACCTCTCGGAGTTAGGTCTCAAGTCTCTGTCAGGGTCCACCTGAGTGCGCTATCAGCTAACCACTCTCCAGTGATTGGGCAACCTCTTTCAGCTCACCCTTTGGTATCCCGATTCCTCAGAGGCCTCCTACTCTTGAAGCCTCCGATTCGCCCACCGGCTATATAGTGGGACTTAAATGTGGTCTTGCAGCTTCTTACTCGCCCACCTTTTTGAACCAATGTCCACCTGTCATCTCTGCTTCCTTTCCTGGAAAGCACTCTTTCTGGTGGCACTCACGTCTGCTGGACATGTGAGCGAGCTACAAGCCTTAGTATCGGATAGGCCGTATACACGATTTTACAAAAACAGGGTGGTCCTACGTACTCACCCCAAGTTCCTCCCAAAAATGGTTTCCTCGTTTCACCTTAACCAAGAGGTGGTTCTTCCTACCTTCTTTCCCAGGCCGCATACCAGCAGGGCAGAAGCGATTCTGCATACCCTGAACTGTAAGTGGGTGCTCGCCTTTTACCTGGAGCGTACGCGGGGACATCGGAGAGCTTCCCAGCTCTTCATCTCGTATGACCCTAGTAAACTGGGTTTACCTGTCTCCAAGCGCACATTATCCACCTGGGTGGCAGACTGCATCTCCTGGGCATACAGGGCGGCTGACCTTCAGCTGCAGGGCTGAATCACGGCCCACTCGATCAGGGCTAAGGCCGCATCAGTGGCTAACCACCACTCTGTTCCGTTGGCAGACATCTACCGGGCCGCAACTTGGTCTTCAGGCCAGACATTTGCAGCCCATTACTGCCTGGAGAGAGAGTCCTGGCGGGACAGTGTTTTCGGTCAGGCGGTACTCCGTAACCTATTCTAGTCTTTGTATTGAGTCTCTTGCTTGCCAAAACTTGCTGGTGAGTGATGCAGTGGTAAGAAAGGAAATCTGGGAAGTCGTCATGCTGTCTACAGAGGGCTATGGAACCGTTAACCTCACCTGTCATTGCTCTTGCTCCATCAGTAGTGATGGAAACAAGTCTATGCAATGGAAGATTACACTTTGTCACAAAAGAATGGAAAGAACTGAATATTTCCTTACCGGTAGTTCTCCCTTTTAAAGAAATCATTCCAAGTAGTTTTTCTTTAACACTGAAGTCTTCAAAAACCCTCCGGATAAAGACTAGTAACTGGGCTATGTCTCTTATGTCTGTAGATTCATCCAGTTGGAGTGAGAAAGCAACACAGTTTTAAACATCCTCCAACAATTGTTCAGTTGTGTCTCCACACACCTTTTCTATTTGCCACACGACGGTGTTTAACAGTTGTACATCTTGAATAGCAGCTATGATCTCTCATTTTTATATCCTTCAAAAAGATTGTCAGCTGCTTCAAGAAAACAATCTTTTATAAATTCCCCTTCAGTGAAAGGTTTGCATTTCTTTGCGATCAGGTTGCTGACCTTGAAGGATGTTATGGTTGTATTGACCGAATGTGACCTTGGCTTTGCCATCAACTGTTGCTGAGTAGCCAATTTCGATTTAAGTTCTTTGAGCTTCAGTTTACAAATTTCACTTTTGGGTGGAAAATCAGCATCAAAACTTATTGCTATGCAAAGCCTTATGATGACATTCCTGATTACACTTTTTGGGCAAGGATACTGGGGTGTTACAAATTAGACAACAACACTTGTCTTTCACCATGATGAAGAAGTATTCCATTTCCCATTCATGAAAGTGGTAGGTTTTGCTCTTCTTTGGAACACTCAACTTCGTTATACTGGGGTGGCTGGATGTAAGAAGGCCAAATCTGCTAAGTTAGTATAAACACTGGCTGAATCTGGTCCAAAACTGTCACCGTCCCAAAGTATTAAAGATCAACAGGAACTGAAGACCTCTGGATGATGTGCAGTACAAGGACTGGAGATGCCAAAACCACACATGCAGTTCTAAAAGCACCAATAATCAAATACCACCAATCATCAAAAAAACGCAAACACCTATCCAGCAAACTAGATAAAATCAAATACCGCCAAACAAGTTCAAATACCACCACAAGTGATTTAATAAATTCTGCACACAGTGTAGAATCAACGCAAAGTCTAGGAAAAATAAAATTGCAGAGGCAAGCAAAAGTCACAGTGGTTTGAACCAATTCAAAAGCAAGGCATAGGCAAGTTAGAACAAAATTGGAAAAGCCCGCCAAAATCACCAATTTCTTGACACTTTTTTGTGTCTGCCCGAAAACGTTTAATGAAAGGGAACTATAAAGCGACCAACAACCAGCACACGACACAACTAATACGGTAAGTGTATTCAGGTAAAGCCCGGGCGAATGGATATCGCCCGGTATATAACACACTTCTAAGGGGTGTTGGGGCAGGGGCAGGAATGGGTGATTCTGAAAGGCAGGAGACCAGGTATGATGTTGGGCCTGTGGCGTCTCATCGTGGGGCGCGGGCGGCAGCCCCCTGGCGTTACCCACAAACTATTGGCACGAAAACAACAAGCGCCCCCCAATACACCCGCAGGCAAGATTCCTGCAGGCAGGGAAAAAAGAAGGCAAAGGATCAGCAGTGGCGGCAAGCCCTCGGCAGATGAGCTGCCGGCACGATCTCTCTCCTAGCGACGGGTCGAGCTGCTGGAGAGATGGAGCCAAATGGGGCTGGTGATCTACCTCTGACCCCTCCGCGATCTACAGGTAGATCGTGATCTAGCTGTTGGACATGCCTGCTATAATCTAGTGGATTCCAGAAACCTCTTTTATTAGCCTTTCCAATAATTTACTAACCACAAAGGTTAGACTAACCAGCCTGTAGTTCTCAATGTCGTCCTTATATCTGCTTTTGTGTAAAGGGACCACGTGTGCCTTTCTCCAGTTCTCTGGTACCACTCCCGACTCCAAAGAGGCATTGAAAAGATCAGACAGTGGAGCTGCTAGAACGTCCTCAAGTTCCCACGGTATTCTTGGATATATCCCATCTGAGCCCATGGCTTTGTCTACTCTTAGTTTAGCTAGTTCCTCACTATCTGAATATCGTTCGGTATCCCCATCACTTCTATTCCTATTTGTGGGTGTTTTCTGAGTTCCTGCTCCTGGCCCTTCATATGTGAATACAGAACAGAAATATTAAGCAATTCTGCTTTATCCTCATCAGTTTCTGCATATTCCTCTCCTGCACCCTTGAGTCTGACAATAAGCTTTTGCCCTTCCCCCTCTCACATGTCTGGAAAATGTCTTATCCCTGCATTTTATTGCATTGGCTATTTCTTCTTCTTTTTGTACTTTTGTTTTCTTGACTGCTTTGCTAGCTTCTCTGCTTTTCCAAATGTAGATTCAAGTCTTCCTCTTTCTAATCTCTTGTATTTCATGAAGGCCTCCCTCTTTTTCTTCACCTTTTCAGAACCTTTTAAGAACCTTAGTGGCCTCCTTTTCCTTTTATGTTATTTAGAAGTACCCCTTGTGATATTTGTTCTAATCCCTATTGAGAGATCATTACCTCAAATCCAAGGATGAAATAGAAGTAATAGATTTTTCCTTGTAACTCACATTGTCTGATTTGAGTGCTAAGAATCAATTTGAGAATCTATCTGTTCTGCAATTTTTTTCCAAACTCTGTGCTAGATTTAGTTACTGTAGATGTTCTGATACCATGTTTCATGAGCAATAAGTTGACTATCATCGGTACAGAGATATAAACTGATTCAAAGTTCTTGTATCAGCATAACAAATGGAGCAATGAAGATGTTCAATAATGTTAGCGATATTCCAGAAGGTAAAGGGTAACTATCAACAGTTGTTTTCTGCAGGCATGGAAGACTTGCCTTGAAAAATAGAATTTACACCAGTTCAGAAACTACCCCTGCAAGACCAACATCCTCTAACCTAGACAGAAGTCAGTGGTCGATAACTGCAGGATATATATCACTGGCACCACCCACCAGCTCCAATATACTTAGTCTCCAAGCAGCTGGAGGGAGCAGTAAGTCAGGGAGAAAGGCTTGCTGGAGAGACTTTAGGTGCAGAGGGTTTTTTGTTTTCACTCTTATTTGGTTTTCCTTTAATTTGATTGATCCTTTTTATTTTCTTACTTGGATCTGTCTTGGTGAGGTCCTTCGCCTCCCCCCCCCCCCCCATTGAAGACCTTGGGGGCTGGAGGAGGCTTTGTGCGGCCTGAGCCATTAAAAAAAATGCTGCAGCGGGAGCCCGGCAAGATTTGAGCTCCTCTGGGTCTCCCGATCAAGCAGTGCCTGCCGCACTGTCTCCTGCCTCGCTGCCGAAGCCCTCAAGGCGGCTCAACGCAATGGTGGGAAGACACAACCAGCCAATACCCAGGACAGGAAGTTCAGAGTAAGTGAGAGAGCAGCACAGCGGCTGAGGTAAGAAGCAGCAGGATGGGGCCGGCGAGCTGCGGGGACAGCTGGTGAGTCCCACGGCCGCCGCGAAGATATTGTACAGGGTTGGAACTGCTCTGGGAAGCGGGGAGGACCCGTCCCTTTTGTTTCACGCGCTTTTCGCGTGCCGAGGACTAGGCCGGGGACATTGCCAGACTCAGCCTTTTGTCAGTGGAGCCATTCTCCAGGACCAAGCAGGAAGTCAGTCCTCACTTATGGGTGACGTCGGCGCCGACGGAGCCCTCGCGGAGCAATTTTCCCCAGCTTTCAAAGAAAGCCTTTGGGAATTGCAGCGCGCATGCGCGGTCGTCTTCCCGCCCGAGGGTGCCATCTTAGCCAGTCTTCTTTTTTCCGCGGAGCCCTACAGACGTCCCCGTCTTGTCCCCGCGAAAAAGTTGATTTTCTTCTTTATTTTATCCTTTTTTCTTTCGGTTCGACGCCGATCGTTTTCCCGCCCGGACTCGCGACGCCGGTCTCGAGTCCTCTTACTTTTTTCGGTTTTTCTGACTTAGTCAGCTTTCGTTTTCGTTTTCCCTGGCAGCCCGGTCCTTTGACCTCGCAGGGGCCCTTTTTCCCCCGATGGCTGCCAGTGGGTTTAAGCGGTGTGGTCGGTGTGACCGAAATATGTCACTAACCGACACACACGACTTTTGCCTCCACTGCCTGGGCCCGGATCATGAGGAACTGATCTGTGGGCCCTGCAGCAAACTGTCCTCAAAGGCGTTGAGAAGTCGGCGGCATCAGCGTGAGAGAATCTTCGCTGACCCCAGCCGTACCCGGACCTCGTCGGAGGCCTCCGTGTCGAAAGGCTCCAGCTCGGACCGTCGCCGGAGCTCCTCCGACCGGGGTTCTCCCTCCGGGGACCATCGTCGGAAGGAAAAACCCGCGAGGGCGGCGTCGGTGGACGCTCCTGGTTCCGCGAGGGCCAGGTCGCATAGCCCCGACAGCCGCCCCGGGTCCTTGGAGAAGGAACACGTCCCGAAGCGACCTCGCCTGGAGTCGGAGATGCCTGCCCGGGTAAGTCCTGTGGTCCTTCTGGACTCGCCTCCGCGACAGCCGACGTCGGGCCCGACGCCGTCGGGGCCCGAGTCGGGGGCTGCTGGGTCACCTGAGCTCGGACTCAGGTTGACGGCCTTGGAGAGCAGACTGTCTGCCTTCATGGACCAGCAGAGGGCACTGCTCGCTGGCTTCGCTGGCGTCGCTGCCCCGACCGCCGGGACGTCGACGTCCAAGTCGACCCCGGAGACCGAGCCGATCCTCGAGTCGATGAGAACTCGAGTCGATCCTCGGTCGAGGTCGCCCTCGGCCTCCCGTTAGGGACCGAGGTCGCCGACGCCGACTCCCTCGGCGTCGGGGCGGCTAGCGCCGCACCCTGCCCGGGCCGACCCCACCGAGTCCTCGTCGGAGTCGGTCTGGGAGTCTGAGGAGGAAGAGTCACCTGATTCTTTCCGGACTCGGTGTGTCCCATCGGACTCACCGGAGTCCGAGCCTCGGAAGCAGTCCCCCCCGGAGGATGCCCGGTTCTCGGACTTCGTTAGGGATATGGCCAAGGCTTTGGCCTTCCCTGCGGATCCCGAGGAGGAGCCTCGAGCCGAAGAGCTCGACGCCCTCCAGTATGACTCTCCCGCGAGGGAACACTTTACTGTGCCGGTTCCTCCTATGCTGGAACGACTACTCTTCCGCATGTGGGAGAGTCCGGCCTCCTCGCCGGTCCTGAGCAAGCGGGTCGATTCTATCTATCGAGTCCGCAAGAGCCCTGGCTTTCAAAAGGCACAGCTGCCACACCATTCCATGGTAGTGGAATCGGCCATGCATCGTCTTAAGAGCCAGAAGATGCACTCCTCGGTGCCTCCTGGCAGGGAGGCCCGTAACCTGGATGGCCTTGGCAAGAAGTGCTTCCAGGGCTCTATGCTCGCATGTCGTGTCCAGACTTACCAGCTATACATGGGCATGTATCTCCGGGATCTGGCTAAAGAGCTAGCCGGATTCTCCGCTGGTCTCTCCGAGGAGCCCTTGCGGAGGTTCCTAGCCTTGTCCACTGGCATTCGGGAATGCTCAAAGTTCATGTCCCGAGCAGCCTATGATGGCTTTGAAGCCTCGGCTCGAGTGGCCGCAGCCGGCATCGGTGCCCGCCGACAGGCTTGGCTTCAGTCGTCAGACCTTGAGCCCTGGGTGCAGGACAAGTTGGTCGATGTCCCCTGCCGAGGCGAAAACCTCTTTGGCAAGCCCATGGCGGAAAAGGCTGCGCAAATTGAGACTGAGACTCTCACCCGGACCAGGCTTTCTAGGAAGACCTCCGCCCCTTCCCAGAAAAAGAAGGGCTCGGGGAAAAAGTCCTTTTACCCGAGGAAGGCGGCTGCCTACAAACAATACCCCCATTATCAGGCCCCTGCAGCTCCCCAACAGGGCCAGCAGGCCAAGGGACGGGGTAACGGGTCCCGTAGGCAGCAAGCCCCCAAGCCTGCACCACCAGCCCCTGCTCAGCAGGGTGGGGGCTTTTGACTCGCTAAGCATAGCCTCTCCCCCCCCGCTGGTTCCTCCCAGCACCGGAGGCCGGCTGGTTCACTTCGCCCACAGGTGGTCCAGCATCACCGCAGATGCCTGGGTGCTTCAGGTCGTGCGAGAAGGCTATCTTCTCCACTTCCATCAGGTCCCTCCCTCCTATTTTCCGGGAGAACCTCCGCGCCCCCCTCTGCACAGGGAGTTGCTCCTTCAGGAGTTAGCAGGTCTTCTGCAGGAACAGGCGGTGGAACCGGTGCCACACCACCTGAGAGGTCAAGGCTTTTATTCAAGGTATTTTCTGATACCAAAGAGAACAGGGGGCCTCAGACCCATCCTGGACTTGCGCAACCTCATCAAGTTCCTTGTGCGGGAGAAGTTCAAAATGCTTACCCTTGGAATCCTTCTGCCCTACCTCCAGCAGGGAGATTGGCTATGCTCCTTGGATCTAAAGGATGCCTACACGCACATCCTCATCCACCCAAGCCACCGCCAATACCTAAGGTTTGTGGTGGCAGGAAATCATTACCAGTACCGAGTACTGCCCTTTGGCCTGTCCTCCGCACCACGAGTCTTCACAAAATGTCTCGCGGTCGTGGCGGCCCATCTCCGGCTTCACGGCCTCTATGTCTTTCCGTACCTCGACGACTGGCTCATCAGAGCAGCATCCGCTCAGGAGGTCACCAACGCCACGTGCCGCACGGTGACTCTGCTGCAGCACTTGGGCTTTGTCATAAACTTCGCAAAGTCCACTTTGCTCCCCTCACAGGATCTCGAGTTCATCGGCGCAAGGCTGCACACTCCTCAGGCGCGAGCATTCCTACCGCTCGACAGGGCTCAACGGCTCATGGACCTAGCCGACCGCTTTCGCAGCCAGCCCTGGTCTCCGCCAGGCGCTTCCTGAGACTGCTCGGCCATATGGCTTCCACCGTCCATGTGACCCCCAATGCCCGCCTGAATATGCGGTCTGCTCAATGGTGTCTCCGCCAGCAGTGGCGACAAGCCACGGGCGGCCTAGCAGACCTAGTGCGCGTTTCCGAGCCGCTGGTCTCGTCTCTCCGGTGGTGGCTCCGGCAGCCGAACCTGATATTCGGAATGCCTTTCCAGTCACCTCAGCCGACCCGGGTGCTGACCACCGATGCATCCCTCCTGGGCTGGGGAGCACATTGCCAAGAGGCACGTACTCAGGGCCTCTGGACCACGTGGGAGTCTGCTCAGCAGATCAACTTCCTGGAGCTCAGGGCGATCCGCCTGGCTCTCAAGGCCTTCTCCCACCTGACTTCCCAACAGTCCGTCCTTGTCCAGACGGACAATCAAGTTGCCATGTTCTACGTGAACAAGCAGGGGGGCACGGGCTCCTTCCTCCTCTGCCGGGAGGCACAGAGGCTCTGCTCTTGGGCCGTCAGTCACGGCATTCTCCTCAAGGCAGTTTATCTCCCGGGCCAAGAAAATTGCCTTGCAGACAAACTCAGCAGGGTCCTCCAGCCGCACGAGTGGCGTCTGGATCCCTTGGTAGTTCAGAAGCTCTTCCTCAAGTGGGGTCTCCCCACGGTGGATCTCTTTGCCAGTCCTCACAACCGGCAGCTTCCTCGCTTCTGCTCTCGTCGGCCACACCCCCTTCGGGTGGCGGCGGACGCCTTTCTGATCTCGTGGTCGGGGAGCCTTCTGTACGCTTTCCCTCCCATCCCGCTGGTCTCTCGGACTCTTTTCAAGGTTCTCCGAGACAAAGCCTTCATGATCCTGGTGGCCCCTCGCTGGCCCAGGCAGCCGTGGTTTCCGCTCCTGCTGCAACTGGCGGTGGAGGATCCAATCCCTCTGGGGGTGCAACCGGATCTCCTCACTCAGGATCAGGGGTCCCTCCTGCACCCCAACCTCAGGTCTCTCAACCTCATGGCCTGGCTGCTGAGAGGGTAGTCCTTGCTCCCCTTCTCCTGCCGGCGGAGGTGGAGGAGGTCGTCTTGGCTTCGCGACGGCCTTCTACCCGCAAATGCTACGCCCTTAAATGGCGTCGCTTTGCAGTCTGGTGTACCCAACAGTCTCAGGATCCCTTCTCCTGCCCGGTGTCGGTGATCTTGCAGTACTTGCTCCACCTCTCTAATCTGGGACTTAAGTCCAACTCCGTCAAAGTTCACCTCAGTGCTCTTTCAGCACATCATGTGCCAGTGGACGGCAGACCTCTCTCCAATGACCCTCTCGTAGCGAGGTTTCTCCGAGGTCTCCTTCTACTTAAACCACCTCTGCGCCCGCCAGCACCTGACTGGGACCTGAATGTGGTTTTGCAGCGGATCACCTGTCCGCCTTTTGAACCTATGGCTACCTGTTCTCTCCGTTTTCTGTCTTGGAAAACACTGTTCTTGATAGCCCTCACTTCCGCTAGACGCGTAAGTGAATTGCAGGCCCTCGTGTCTGATCCCCCTTACACTAGGTTCTACAAGAATAGGGTAGTCCTACGGACTCACCCAAAATTTCTGCCTAAAGTGGTCTCCCCTTTTCACATCAATCAGGAGGTGGTACTTCCAACCTTCTTTCCCAGACCACACTCCAGCCGAGCTGAGACGGTCCTCCATACCCTGGACTGTAGAAGGGCATTGAACTTCTACCTTGACCGTACGCGGGAGCACCGTAAAGCTGCTCAGCTTTTTGTGTCTTTTGACCCCAATAAATTGGGGCTCCCGGTCTCCAAGCGTACTCTGTCCATCTGGGTTGCGGACTGTATCTCTTGGGCTTATGGGGCAGCCGGACTCTCCTTAGAAAGTCGAGTCACGGCTCATTGCGTTCGGGCAAAGGCCACGTCAGTGGCTTACCTCCGCTCTGTTCCGCTGGCAGACATCTGCCGGGCCGCTACTTGGTCTTCGAGCCAGACTTTTGCGGTCCATTACTGTCTCGAGAGGGAGTCCCGTAGGGACAGTGCTTTCGGACAGGCAGTCCTCCGTAATCTCTTTGAGGTCTGAGCAACTCCTTCCCTCCATCCCGGATGTGGGCTACCGGTGGGTGATAATTCAGCGAAGATTCTATCCTTCTGTGCTGCTGAGCTAGAGGGAGCTCATTTTTGTGCTTAGGGTCTCCGGTAGCCTTGAGCTTGGGAGTCCCATAAGTGAGGACTGACTTCCTGCTTGGTCCTGGAGAAAGCGTAGTTACTCACCTGTAACAGGTGTTCTCCAGGAGCAGCAGGAATCAGTCCTCACTACCCTCCCTCCTCCCCTTGGAGTTGCAATCGTCTGCTTATGTTCTTTTTGCAAATTTTTATGCTGTCTTTTTTAGCTATGTCATCCGACTGGCTAAGATGGCACCCTCGGGCGGGAAGACGACCGCGCATGCGCGCTGCAATTCCCAAAGGCTTTCTTTGAAAGCTGGGGAAAATTGCTCCGCGAGGGCTCCGTCGGCGCCGACGTCACCCATAAGTGAGGACTGATTCCTGCTGCTCCTGGAGAACACCTGTTATAGGTGAGTAACTACGCTTTTTGGGCTCGGCAGCATTTAAGTATATAAATTGAACAGAATAAAGACTTAGATATTTGGGCATATAACTGTACATATACATATATATATGTGTGTGCGTGTGTATATGTGTGTATATATATATATATGGTGGTGTGCAAAAGTCTGGAATCACTTGTGAGTTTTGCACTTTTCGTACTTTCTAAGGGGTTTTTTAAAATTTTGCGTTACCCCAGCATATTCATCTTTCTACCACGTTAAAAGGGATATATTTGGCTATTAAGAGTTGACTTTTTTGCTTTCCTTGCTTCCAATTTAAATACTTTACAGACACTGGGAGATAGCTACTACAATTTTTGTGGATTCTGCGTCAAAACTGGATCGAGATTATTCAATATGCACACGTTATTTCTGACCAATCAGGAGGCTGGTTTCATTAACCAATCATAATGTAGATATCTAGCCAACAGTGCAGCTATAAAAACGCATGGAATTTTTGAATTTCATACGCTTTCTGGATCGACCATGAAGATGACTCGGATCCTAACGTTGGAGGAGCGTGTTCATGTGTCCTTTATGAGCGAGGAAGGATTTTCAAGCCATCAGCCAGGAAAATTGGCTGCAGTCATAGCGCTGCTGTTAAGATTGTACAGAAGAATAAAGAAACGGGTTCAGTGGTGGACAAGTCTCGTTCAGGTCATCCACGTGCATCAACATCACGCCAGGACCGCGCACTACGACGCATTTCACCGACTAATCGCAAGTTGAGCTCTCCTCAGCTACTTCGAGAGTGGTCAGACAAGAGTGAGGTCAGTGTCAGCTCATCAACAGTTCGTCGCCGGTGCCTGCAGTTTGGTCTCCGGGGCTGCAAAGCATGGAATAAGCCACTGATGACTGACATACAAAGGCGCAACCGGATCATGTGGGCGAGAAAGCACTCAACCTGGTCGACTGAAATGTGGGAAAAGGTGCTATTCAGCGATGAAAGCACCTTCTGCCTGTTTGGTAACCAGGCCCACACCTATGTGAGGAGATTTCCTGGAGAGGAATTCAAGCCGGAGTGTCTCAACCTCACTGTAAAGCATCCTTTGAAGGTCATGGTCTGGGTCTGCATGGCTGCCAGTGGCGTTGGACGTCTTAACATCGTCGATGGAATGGTCAGCGGGGCCAAGTACATCACCATACTGCAAAAGTGCATGGTGCCATCAGCACACCAGCTGTTTCCTGGCCAGTTCTTGTTCCAAGATGACAATGCAGCCTGCCATCGCTCCAGACAGGTGATCAGCTGGAAGCAGCGGAACAACATCAAGTCAATGGACTGGCCTGCCCAGTCTCCAAATCTGAATCCAATCGAGAACCTGTGGCCTTGGAAATATCCAAGAGGCATCCAACATCAAAGCGTGAGCTGACTGAGTCACTCATTGCAGCTTTGAACCGCGTTGTCACCAACGATCACCTTGTCAGACTGGTTCATTCAATGCCGACAAGGTGCAGTCAGGTGATCAAGAAGCAAATGCTGAGCCATCACTGACACATAAAAACGGCCTTGCAAGGGCCCTTTTTCCCCTGATGGCTGCCAGCGGGTTTAAAAAGTGTGATCGGTGAGAGTCATTAACTACCGACACACACGACTGCTGCCTCCGATGCCTCGGCCCTGACCATGACCCAGTGGTCTGTGGGCCGTTTGGTAAGATGTCTTTGAAATCTTTGAAGAGCAGGCAGCATCAGCGTGACAAGAGTTTTCCTAAGTCCGCATCTGCCCGGGCCTGGACTTCGTCAGAGGCCTCGACATCTCGGGACTCGGAGCCTGAGCACCGTTGTGTGTCTTCTGAGTGGGGGTCTCCTTCCAGGGAACACCGGAGGAAGAAAAAACTCATGAGGGCATCGTCGCTGGATGCCTCTGATCGGCCTGGGCCGTCAGGTTCCAGGCCGCGGAGCCTGGACCACCACCCTGGGTCCTCGGAGTCAGAGAGGCCGGCTAAACAACATCGCAAGGAGCCGGAGACGTCGGACAAGGTAATTTCTGTTGTCCTTGTAGACTCTCCTCCGGGAGAGCCAGCATCGGGACCCGAGCCTGGAGCTGCAGAGCCTTCTGAGCTCGGTCTCAGGATGGCTGCCCTGGAGAGCAGCATGGCTGCCTTCATGGAGCAGCAGCGGGCTCTGATGGCCAGTCTCACCGGTCCATCCGCTCCGACCACTGGGACTTCAACGTCGAAGTCGACACTGGAGGCTGAGCCGATCCTCGAGTTGATCAGATCTCGAGTCTATCCTCGGCCAAGGTCCCCCTCGACCTCCCGTTCGGGACCGAGGTTGTCTACACCGGTGCCCTTGGCGTCGGGGCCTTCTGGCTCGAAGCCCTCGATACCGGAGCCCATCGAGTCCTCCTCGGAGGACTCGGCGTGGGAGGCAGAGGAGGAAGACTCACCAGACGCCCACCAAACCTGGTGTAGCCCATCGCACTCTCCGGGTTTGGAGCCTCGGAGAAGGTCCCCTCCAGAGGACACTCTGTTCTCGGACTTCGTAAGGGACATGGCCAAGGCTTTGGCATTCCCTGCGGACACCAAGGAGGAGCTCGAGGCCCTCCAGTATGACTCTCCCCCAAGGAGGAGACTGTTCCGGTACCTCCGATGTTGGAACGGCTGATGCTCCGCATGTGGGTGTCCCCGGCCTCTATGCCGGTGCTCAGCAAGCGGTTCTATTCCATCTATCAAGTCCGCAAGACTCTTGGATTCCAGAAAGCGCAGCTGCCGCACAACTCCATGGTTGTGGAATCGGCCATGCAATGGCTGAAAAGCCAAAAGACGCACTCCTTGGTGCCTCCCAGCCGGGAGGCCCAGAACCTGGATGCCCTCAGCTGAAAGTGCTACCAGGGCTCGATGCTGTCATGCCATGTCCAAACCTACCAGCTGTACATGGGCATGTACTTGCGGGACCTGGCAAAGGAGATTGCCGGGTTCTCAGCTGGTCTCTCCAAGGAACCCTTGCAGCGCTTCAAGGCATTGTCCACAGGGATCCGAGAGTGCTCGAAGTTCATGTCTCGAACAGCTTACGACGGCTTCGGCCCGGATACCCGCAGCTGGCATCGGTGCATGCCATCAGGCCTGGCTCATGTCATCGGACCTGGAGCCATAGATTCAGGACAAGTTGGTCGATGTCCCGTGCCGAGGTGACAACCTTTTCGGCAAACCCATGACGGAAAAAGCTGCAGGAATCAAGTCCAAGTACTTGACTCGGACAAGGTTGTCGAAGAAGACATCTGCACCTTCTCACAAGAAGAAGGCCTCGGGAGAAAAGCCCTTTTTCTCGAGGAAGGGTATGGCTTACAGAAACTACCCCACTTACCAGGCCACCCCAGCTCCCCAACGGGCAGCAGGCCAGGGGACAGGGGCATGGCCCACGTAAGCTGAAGACCCCCAAGCCTCCGGCTCCTACCCAGCCGGGATGGGCTTTTTGACTCCCAGTGAATAGCTCCTCTCCCACCAGTGGTTTGGCCCTGCACAGGAGGAAGGCTGGCCCTGTACGCTCACAGGTGGCCAGCCATTACTACCGATGCCTGGGTTTTGAAAATAGTCCAAAAGTGCTATTTACTTCATTTCAAGTAGGTGCCCACCTCCTTTTTCCCAGGAGAGCCTCGCAGGCCCCCTCTTCACATTAACCTCCTCCTGCAGGAGTTGGCAGGTCTGCTAAAGGATCAGGCGGTGGAACCGGTGCCCCACCACCTGCAGGGGCAAGGCTTCTACTCCAAATATACCAAAAAGAAAAGGAGGCCTTCGCCCCATCCTAGACTTGCACAATCTGAACAAGTTCCTGGTGAGGGAAAAGTTCAAGATGCTTTCCCTTGGGATCCTACTGCCTTACCTCCACCAGGGAGACTGGCTATGCTCCTTAGACTTAAAGGATGCTTATACTCACATCCTCATACACCCAGACCACAGACAATATCTCAGGTTTGTGGTCAGAGGAAACCACTTCCAGTACAAGGTGCTTCCCTTTGGCCTAGCTTCCGCTCCCAGAGTGTTCACCAAATGCCTAGCAGTGGTGGCGGCCTTCCTCAGAAGCCAGGGAGTCTTTCTTTCCATACCTAGACAACTGGCTCATCAGGGGCCAATAGGCACAGGAGGCACAGCAGGCTACTGCTCGCACAGTCACCCTGCTCCAGCACCTAGGGTTTGTTATAAATCACGCAAAGTCCACTTTACTCCCCACTCAGAACTTGGAGTTCATAGGGGCAAGACTGGACACACTTCAGGAAAGGGCTTACCTACCACTGGACAGGGCAGGCGGTTGCTGGACTTAGTACAACAGGTCCAGCACAGATCTCATGTCTCCTCAAGGATCTTCTTATGCCTTCTGGGCCACATGGCCTCCACAGTACATGTGATTCCATATGCTCAATTCCACATGCGCACAGCTCAATGGAGCCTCAGAGACCAGTGGATGCAAGCCACTGGCCGCCTCAGAGACAGAGTAGCGATTTCCAAGCTACTGGTGACTGCCTTGCAATGGTGGCTTCACCCTCCCAATTTGCTTCAGGGAGAGTACCATTCCAACCTCCCTCTCACACCAGAGTGCTGACGACAGATGCCTCCTTGCTGGGCTGGGGTGCCCATTGCCAGGGTTCATGCACTCGGGATCTGTGGTCCTCGCGAGAGGCCACACTTCAGATCAATCTTCTAGAGCTTCGAGCCATCCGCCTAGCTCGTCAAGCCTTCTGTCATCTTTCACATCAGACGGTGCTGATACAGACAGACAATCAAGTAGCAATGTTCTACATCAACAAACAGGGAGGCACAGGATCTCGCATCCTATGCCAGGAAATTCTGGACCTCTGCTCTTTTGCAGTGGCGCATCACATGTCCCTAAAGGCAGTTTGCCAGGTCAGGAGAACCTCCTGGCTGACAAGATGAGCAGGATTCTTCAGCCTCACAAATGCCAACTGAACCGGGATGTAGCCCAGCAGATCTTCAACCACTGGGGTCTCCCATCCATGGATCTCTTTGCCAGTCTGCAAAACCACCAGTTGCCCCGGTTCTGCTCGAGGCATCCGCTGAGCATGGCGGCAGATACTTTCCTGATCTCGTGGGCACAGGGCCTTCTCTATGCATTCCCACCCACTCCCCTGGTGGCACGCACTCTGTTCAAGATTCTTCGGGACAAGGCCTCTGTCATCCTCGTAGCCCCCAGGTGGCCAAGACAGCCTTGGTTCCCTCTTTTCTTTCAACTGGCGGTCGAAACTCCACTCCCACTGGGGGTGCAGCCCACCCTCTTGAGACAGGAACAGGGTTCCTTGCTAAACCCCAATCTCAGATCCTTCAACTTAATGGCATGGCTGCTGAGAGGGTAGTACTTGCTCCTCTACTCCTTCCCAAGGAGGTTGAGGAGGTGTTGCTGGCCTCTAGGAGGCAATCCCCTAGAAAATCCTACGCGTTCAAGTGGCGTAGATTTGAAGTGTGGTGTGCCCAAAATAAGGAGAACCCATTCACTTGCCATGTACCTCAGGTATTACAGTACTTTCTCCACCTCTCAGAGTTGAGCCTCAAGTCTAACTCTGTCAGGGTCCACCTGAGTGCACTATCAGCTAACCACTCTCCAGTGGACAGGCAACCTCTTTCAGCTCACCCTTTGGTATCCCGATTCCTCAGAGGCCTCCTACTCTTGAAGCCTCCGATTCGCCCACCAGCTACAGAGTGGGATTAAATGTGGTCTTGCAGCTTCTTACTCGCCCACCTTTTTGAACCAATGTCCACCTGTCATCTCCGCTTCCTTTCCTGGAAAGCACTCTTTCTGGTGGTGCTCACGTCTGCTCAATGTGTTAGCGAGCTACAAGCTTTAATATCGGATATACCGTATACATGGTTTGATAAAAACAAGGTGATCCTACGTACTCACACCAAGTTCCTTCCAAAAGTGGTTTCCTCGTTCCACCTCAACCAAGAGGTGGTTCTTCCAACCCTTCTTCCCCAGGCCACATACCAGCAGGGCAGAAGCGGTTCTGCATACCCTGGACTGTAAGAGTGCGCTCACCTTCTAACTGGAGTGTATGCGGGGACATCGGAGAGCTTCCCAGCTCTTCGTCACTTATGATCCTAGTAAACTGGGTCTACCTGTCTCCAAGTGCACGTTACCACCTGGGTGGCAGACTGCATCGCCTGGGCGTACAGGGCAGCTGACCTCCAGCTGCAGGGCCGAATCACGGCCCACTCTGTCAGGGCTAAGGCCGCATCGGTGGCTAACCACCACTCTGTTCCGTTGGCAGACATCTGCCGGGCCGCAACTTACTTGGTCTTCAAGCCAGACTTTTGCAGCCCATTACTGCCTGGAGAGAGAGTCCCAGCAGGACAGTGTTTTCGGTTAGGCGGTATTCCGTAACCTATTCGAGGTTTAGGCAATTCCTATTCTCCAACCCTTTGGTGTCAGGCTACCGTGGGGGTTGCGTTCTCAGAGAAAAATCCTATCACTGCTGCTGCGGCTCTTCTAGAGGGAGCCATTTTCAGCTGTGGGTTCTCGGTAGCCTATAGCTAGGGAGTCCCATATGTGAGGACTGACTTCCTGCTGTTTCCTGGAGAAAGCGTAGTTACCTGTAACAGGTGTTCTCCAGGGACAGCAGGAATCAGTCCTCACGACCCTCCCTCCTCCCCTGGAGTTGCAGTCCTTTGATTAACTTTTTCTCATTTTTGCCGTCTTTTTAGCTATGTCATCTGACTGAGCAAGATGGCACCTTTGGGCGGGAAGGGGATCACCCATGCAATCCCAAAGGCTTTCTTTGAAAGCTGGGGAATTTCTCCGCACGAGGGCGCCGACGTCACCCCATATGTGAGGACTGATTCCTGCTGTCCCTGGAGAACACCTGTTACAGGTGAGTAACTACGCTATCGTGGAGGTTTCTACAAATTTTGATTTAAGCTGATTGTTTCCTCCATCTACATTTTGCCATACGTTTCTTTTCCTAAATCCCCTTTATTCAGGGGTAAACCTGGGATTCTTTAGGATGGTTTAGAGGTTTCTTAACCCCCTTACTCAAAAGAGCAAGTTTATCCAAGGTGGACTGAAGAGCAGCTGTCCAAGCCAGTCTTTTCATCCAAGGAAAGAGGGGAAAAATCATGTAGAACTGCTAAGCATAGTCCCCTATCAAACAAAGCCATACTGCGAGTATAAAATAATCCCTATTTGAGTAGCGCTCTTAGTTATTAATACAGTAAGAGTTATTAAAGTGTGATCTGTCCAGGACTGAGGATTTACTGTGCTGTTTGTAGTTCCTACCTGCAACTGTCAAGACAGTTGGACTTTCAGAAAGCCTTTGACAAGGCAGTTGGACTTTCAGAAAACCTTTGACATGGTCCCTCATCAGAGACTTTTGGCAAAACAAAAGTCATAGGATAGGAGGCAGTGTACTATTGTGGATCAGGAATTGGTTAAAAGATAGAAAGCAGAGGGTAGGGCTAAATGGCCAATTTTCCCAATGGTGAAAGGTGTGAATAGTGGTGTACCCCAGGGATCTGTGCTGAGTCCGCTGCTTTTTGACATATTCATAAATGACCTGGAAAAGGGAATGAGTGAGGTTATCAAATTTGCAGATGACACAAAACTATTCATAGAAACATGATGACAGAAAAAGACCACATGGCCTATCTAGTCTGTCCTTCCATATCAACAACTACAACAGTCCACTTTTTACCTTTAGAGATCCTCTGTTGGTCCCATGCTTTTTTGAATTCAGTTACTGTCCTCATCTCTACCACCTCCACTGGGAGACTATTCCATGGATCCACTACTCTTTCCGTAAAGAAATATTTCCGCATATCACTCCTGAATCTATCTCCCTTCACCCTCATCCCATGTCCCCTCGTAGCAGAACTTGCTTTCAATTGAAAGAGGCTCTCTCCCTGAACATTTATGCCACGGAGGTATTTAAACATCTCAATCATATCACCTCTATCCCGCCTTTCCTCTAAGGTGTACATATTAAGATCCTTAAGTCTGTCCTCATATGCCTTATAATGAAGCCCACTAATCATTTTAGTAGCCACCCTCTGCACCGACTCCATCCTGTTCACATCCTTTTGAAGGTGCAGTCTCCAGAATTGCACACTATACTCCAAATGAGGTCACACCAAAGACTTATACAGAGGCATTATCACCTCCTTTTTTCTGCTAGCCATTCCTCTCCGTATGCACCCAAGCATCCTTCTAGCTTTTGCCGTCGCCTTTTCTACCTGTTTAGCTACTTTAAGATCATCAGACACAACCACCTGATTAGGTGATGGCAGTTTCCAAACCTGAGGAGGTTACTAGAGTTCAGCAACCTACTGTGCTCAAGGAAAGTTCCACTAAAGCACCAAAAAGAAAGTAACCTTGCTTTAAAAAATATACAAAAAAACCCTTTTAAGAGCTCCCAGTCAGAGAGCTAGTAATGTAATATAATAAAAACAAACAAACAAACCCTCAAATCCTTACTGTTTGTTGATCTGTAGAGCCCTGGTTAGGAAAGCCTCAACAGGGCAGGGCACTGGAGCCTTTTATGCAGGCCTCAGCTGCACTCAGGAAATCAGGCCCACTAACTCCTGATTAGGAGTTAGCAGTTTCTAAACCTGAGGAGGTTACTAGATTTCAGCAACCTACTCTGCTCAAGGAAAGTTCCCCTAAAGCACCAAAAAGAAAGTAACCTTGCTTTAAAAAATATACAAAAAACCCTTTTAAGAGCTCCCAGTCAGAGAGCTAGCAATGTAATATAATAAAACAAACAAACCAACCCTCAAATCCTTACTGTTGGTTGATCTGTAGAGCCCTGGTTAGGAAAGCCATTCAGTCTAATGAGGATTGTGGAAAATTACAAGAGGATCTTGATAAATTGGAAGACTGGGCATCAAAATGGCAGATGAAATTTAACTTGGACAAGTGCAAAGTTATGCACCTAGGGAAGAACAACCCAAACTATGGTTACATGATGCAAGGTTCCACATTAGGAACCATCACCCAGGAAAAATATTTAGGCGTCATTGTGGCTAACAAAACCCTCCGCCCAGTGGGCAGTGGCGGCCAAGAGAGCAAATAGAATGCTAGGTATAAGGAAAGGAATGGAAAATAAAGCAAAGGATATTATAATGCCTCTGTATCATTACATGGTGCGACCGCACCTTGAATATAGTGTGCAGTTCTGGTCGCCATATCTTAAAAAGGATATAGCGTTATTAGAAAAACTTCAGAGAAGAGCCACCAAAATGGTAAAGGGGATGGAAGGATACCCCTATGAAGAAAGGCTAAAAAGGTTAGGGCTCTTTAACCTGGAAAAGAGACGTCTGAGGGGAGATATGATAGAAGTTTATAAATTAATGAACGAACGGGTAAACGTAGATCGATTGTTTACATCATCAGAATATAGAAAGACTAGGGAACATGTAATGAAGCTACAGGGTAAACTATTCAAGACAAATGAAAGAAAATATTTTTTTCACTCAACGTGTAATCAAACTCTGGAATTTGTTACCGGAGGATGTAGTAAAAGCTGTTAGTATAGCTGGGTTTAAAAAAGGTTTGGACAATTTCCTGGAAGAAAGATCCATAAACCATTATTTAAAAGGGACCCGGACCTTCTGCATGTTCCAGGTTCATTTGGCCAACCAATCTGTGCTGATTCAGACAGACAAATTAGGTGTCAATGCATAATGTCAACAAGCAGGGCGGAACAGAGTCTACCTACTATGCTGGGAAGCGATCTGCTTGTGGAAGCTCTCCTCGCTCATTTGCCTGGGAATCTTAAGTCTCTGGTGGACCAGCCTGAGCTACGTTCTCCAGCCTCATGAGTGGACCATAAACAAGGAAGTTGTGGGGCAGATCTTTTGGGAGTGGGATACGCCTGCGATAGATCTCTTCGCCATTCCACGCAATGCCCAGGTAGATCAGTTCAAGATCACGTCCAGCTGGCATCGGATGTCTTCCTCATACTGGGGAGTGGGCCTGCTGTATACCTATCCTCACATTCCGCTAATGGCGAAGATGCTTCTGAAGCTGCAGGCCAACAGGGGCATGATTCTCATCACCTTGTGTTGGCCCAGGCAGCCATGGTTTCCCCTGATGCTTCAGCTCTCTGAGAGAGCCTCTACGGCTAGACTCTGCCCCAGATCTCATATCTCAGGAGGACAGGACCTTGCTGCATCTCACCGTCTGGTTCTTTGCCCTCACTGCATGGATGTTGAGTGGGTAGTTGTCTTAGAATTCAACCTATCCAAGAATGTTGGAGGTCCTTCTGGCCTCCCGCAGGACTTCTACAAGAAGGTCTTTTGCATTCAAATGGCGGAAGTTCTCCTGGTGCGTGTACTGAGCCCTTGCTGGATCCCTTCTCCTCCATGAACAGGTTGCTGTGGTACCTCCTGCACCTCTCAGACTCCAATCTCAAGTCCAATTCGATCAGAGTCCACCTGAGCATGATTGGGGCCTACCATCACAGTTCGGAAGGGAAACCCATCTCAGCTCAGCCCCTGGTGGCTTGCTTTGTGCAGGGCTTACTCCTTTCTAAACCGCTGGAACTTTGGCTTGGAACCTTAATGTGCTTCTGGCGCAGCTCTTGTCGGCTCCTTTTGAGCAGCTTGCTTCCTGCCCTCTGAAGTTTCTGACCTGGAAGGTCTTGTTCCTCATGGCGGTCATTTCTGCACGCCTTGTTGTTTATTTATTTATTTATTTATAGTTTTTCTATACCGCGCTATTTACCATCAGCGCGGTTCACAGGCAACAAACTCGCACAGCAGGAAAAGCCATACCAGCTTTAGAGAGCTCCAGATCTTGGTTTGATTCTTATTTTTTAGTCTGTGTATGGTTTTATTATTTTGTACAGTGTATTTGGTTTTGTATATTTGTAGTTGATGTGCCCATATTTATGAAAGTTATTTTTTGTAATCAACTTAGATTTAGTTTTAACTGGAGTTGGTGGAATGGTGATGTACAATTGATTGAATGAATAAATAGCTGAGGCACCAGCAGGAATACCTATGTGCAAGAAAGATTGTACATGTTCAAATATTTTTATAGTTAATTTTGAGCTATGTAAATCTTGCTCCATTTTGGTGCCATCAAATAACATCACTCAGGTCTTATGATTTATGGTGCTGTATATAGATAAACCCTGTTAGAAGTATGTAACTTTGCCGTATCCTGCAAGTTAAGTTATGTGGCTGGCCACTAGGATGTTTAACTGTGGATGCAAACTAGGCAGAATGGACGAGACAGTCTTTTCCTGTTGTCATAATCTACTGTTGTTCTGTTACTATACAAATCTACCTGCTGCCCCTTTGGGAGGAATTCTTCCCTGCCTGCTCAGCTTGACGAAACAAACTGGGGGAGCTGCACGATTTGCTAGCATACACACAGCTCTAGATTGACATTCCTCTTGGAGTACTGCACAGGCATAACTATACTTGTGACTGATCTGCTATCTTGAGAGTATACCTGTTAAAGGTAATCAACTTTGCTGTCTTGAGAAACCAATGGAAAAGAGGATCTCGGCATTGTTCTCAGGCACAAAAAATTTTTATATCTGAATGTCCAAAACATATACTCTAAAAAGGTTTTCTGTGGAAATTTTATAATTGCTCTGCTTAACAATTGATTCACACGTTCTTCTTTACAGCTGATCCATGACAATGTTGTTGACACATCAGTAGTGTTTCCTCATCGCTTAGGCTCACCTAATAAAAGAGCTCTTAGAAATCTAATAGCAGATTACCTCAGACGCATAATTCAAGACGATGGTAAGAACCGGTTGTAACTAATTTTTTCTTTGAAATTGTCTTAAACTGTCCAATAGTTTGTTCAAAGTATGATATATGGCTATATAAGGAATAATTCAGTGGTAGAAGTCAGCTATAGAATCCGGTCTTTCATTTTCAAAATTTATTCAGTTCTTCATTCAGACGTTTTTCACGTTGCTTTTCAAATTTACCTAACTTAAGTAAGTGTAATGTCAGAAAGCAATTGGCAGACTCTGTAAAACAGATTCAGTAGTGTCCATGTTAGTGCATTCAGTAAATAGATTGCTATGGCTAAACTGATTGCCATGTTCTTTGTTTCTTGTTTTAAGTGTGCTCTGGCACAGAACAAGTTCATGTTATCTAATTCTATTATGCCTGCTCATCTTCTCCAGTAAATTTCAGAGGAACTGTTTTATATTGCAAACCTGCTTTGATGGCCGCTTTGAAAACTGAAATAAAGTTCAGAAATATTACAAATATTTGCTTTATAATTAAATGGAGCTAATGCACTCACAAGATGACACTGTGGGAGTTAGTTTAGAAACCCTATTCATGCTTTGGACATTTGAAAATGGGCATAGACACGTCCAAAGCATGGAGATGTCCCTGGATCCATTTTAGAAGCAGGGGCATGAAGGGGTGAGTAGTGTAGGCATGTCCAGGATGTTAACAAGAACATGAATGTCCCCCACCCGTTTGCAGCTTATACATGTTCCAGTCACGAATAGGCAGCGGAAAAGTGCTCATTCCTGATCGTCCCTCCAGTCTAGTCACGGAATCTCTGGGGTTGTCATTCTCTTCCAGCAGCCTGGAGACTGAGAAGTGTCATTCTTGTGACATCACTGGTATATAAGTCCAGGAACCGCCTCCTCTCACCAGTTATCTCAGTCTCCAAGCAGCTGGAGGTTAAGTGAGCCCAGGGATTGGGGGCTCACTAGAGACACGATTAAGGAGAGTTAGAGGTGTTCAGGATAGTTTTATTGGCAAAAAAAAAAAAAAGAGTGATAAGGGGTGGGAGTTTGGTGGAGCTAAGCTGTTCTGCTGCTCAGGTACCCTTTCCTTTCACTGGTTGTGAGTCAGAGGTCTTGGGCCTCTGTCCCTCCCCCTCCTCCTCTTCCTCTCGGGCTTTCCGTTTTACTGGAGGCAGCGTCGAGGGCAGTCAAACGGAGAGAGAGTGCAATTGCTGGTGTCAGATCCCAATTTCGGGGGAGATACCGGCAAACCGTGGCTCAGCGCAAGCAGAAAGCCTGCCTGCTACCGCGTCTGAAGCCGGCGGTTCTACAGACAGTTCAGCGGCGAGAGTCCGGCCCTGTTGAGGCTGTGCATGCGGTTCCCGGGAGGCGGAGAACGCAGCACAGATATAGCGCAAGCGGGCCCAGCAAGGTAAGGGAAGATTTCAGAGGGGCGGAGAATCATTGTGAAGGGCACGGAGGAGCGGTTCGTGGCTTTGAAGGCCGGACCACGTGTCACTCGCGCAGGAAGCGCGGGCTGCAGAGAAAGTTCGTTAAAAGGCCGATTTCCTATTCGTCTCTCTGGGCCAGTCCAGGAAAGTAGGGTAGTCAACCTCCTCTAGCAGCTGAGGGCTGAAAAGAACTGAAACTCTTTGCTGATGCTGACAGGCGCAGTAGCTCCCTCTGGTGTCCAAGAGAGTCCATCAGTCTTTCAGTCCTCAGCAGCGGGGCTGGTTGTATAGCTGAAAGGCTCCAGAGACACTACTAGATTTACAGTTTTCTGTTAGGGAATTTCTTTATTTTTTATCTAGTTCTGAGCTTCAGATAGTTTGACAGCTGATTGAAAAACTCTGGCAGGGTGTTTCACTGCAGCTGCTTTCCGTTTTGGGCTTATTACTGAGGGTAAGCTACCTTCATTTATTTCTCCGGACCCACCAAGTCGGTGAGTGTTTCAAGCAGAGCCTGCTTGAGGGAGATATTATAATTACCTGTGAAACGCACAAACAAAATTTAAATCAGAGAATTTCGCTGGGAGCCCCATGGAACACTTCTCTGTTTTGCTTGACGGCAGTTCCGGATGCCCGCTAGCAGCGGGACATCGTGGCTGACCAATTTGCACCCCGGTTTCTTTTGAGGTAGGACCGTTTTATTTACCGGGCCGCTCGGGCTTACCGCTTGCGTCTTGGACCGTCGGGGTTAGTTTCGCTGCGTCTCCGGTCATTTCTCCCAAGCCACGTGGCGGCGCCGTGTTTGGAGACCGGCTCCGCGGCATTCCTTGGGTGCAGTTAAACGATTCGTTGTTCCTTCTCTCTCCTAATTCTATTTTCAGTTACGGGGGATAATGGAGCCTCCGAAGCGCAAGGAGTCTAAAGAGGAGGATTTGCTTAAGGCCTCGAGCGGGTCTGACAGAGCGGGAACGGCGGCCATTTTGGCTCAGCCGCCGGTTTCTCCCACGCTGCCAGTTAAGGCTGGAAAAAAGAGAACTAAATCGCATCACGCTCCTTCGGCTGAGGGAGCAGGGCAGTTAGCTGGGACTAAATAGACTGGTTCGGTAGAGTCTTTTTTCTCAATGGAATTTATTTTAGCACTCCATCATGCTTATTTGGTAAAGAAGTCACAGTCTGGTTTACCTCCTGCTGCCCCCTGTAAGTCAGAGGGAACGATTTTGTCTGCCTCTGAGGTAGACCCGGGGGAAGGGGTCTCCTCCAGGTGCCCAGGGGGGGACCAAGCCTCTGCAGGCTTGGATCCTCGCGGTTCTGGGTCCCAGCTTCCTGAGGATAATGACTTTCTGTCTGAGTCTGGACTTGAATTTTGGCCCGGGGAGTTGGAGGAGGGTGAGTTAGGACCTGGGGAGGATCCTAATACCTTCAGAGTCTTCAGAAAGGAAGAGTTAGGGGCTTTAATTACACAGTCTCTTGCGGCTTTGAATCTGGCGCTTTCTACGGTTCAGCAGGAACCGTTGGAGGATCCCCTACTACAAGGATTTAAATCTGAACAGCGTTGTTTTCCTCTTCATAGAGTGATTAAGCAAATGATTGACTCGGAGTGGGAGTGCCCGGAGGCCTCCTTGAGGGGCAGTCACGCTATGGCGCGTCTCTATCCCCTTCCCCTAGAAGAGAAGGAGTTGTTATGTATGCCTAAGGTGGATGCCTTAGTTTCGGCGGTTACTAAGAAGACTACCATTCCGGTAGAAGGCGGAACGGCTCTGAAAGATTTTCAGGACCGTCGTTTAGAAGCGCTCTTGAAGCAGGCCTTTGATTCCAGTGCTTTGGCCTTACAGGCTTCTGTCTGTGGGGCGTATGTTTCCAGGGCCTCGATACGCTGGCTTCAGGGTGACCGTGCTCCGGATCAGGACGCGGACTCTTTGCCGGAGGTTGCTAAGCTCGAGTCGGCGGCGGCTTATATTGCGGATGCCTTTTACGATTTGGTGCGGATATCATCAAAATCCATGGCGTCAGTCATAGCGGCTAGGCGGTTTCTCTGGTTACGTAACTGGGCGGCAGATGCATCTTCTAAGGCCCGTCTCAGTAAGCTTCCCTACAAGGGCAGGCTGCTTTTTGGTGAAGCTTTGGAGAAGATTGTGAAAGATTTGGGTCACTCCAAAGGGAGTCTGCTTCCAGAGGACAGGCCTAGAGCGGCTAAGGTGCCTTCCTTACAGAGGGGTCAAGGGCGCGATTTTCGAAGATTCCGGGGGTCCCGAGTTGCTCCTTATCCGCGGGGACGCTTTGTAGCTCGGGGCCAGTCCTTTCGTGGAGCCAGAGGGTTCAATAGGGGTTATTTCTCAGCCCAACACGCGTCCGCTAGAAAGCCTCAATGAAGGGACGCTGGTCCAGGCGGAGATTCCTGTGGGAGGTCGATTGCAGGAGTTTCTCTCCGCCTGGACCGCCATCACTACGGACCAGTGGGTACTCGAGATTATCCAGGACGGCTATGCTCTGGAATTCGCGCATCCACTGGGAGAGGCCTTTGTAGCCTCTCCGTGCGGTCCTCTGGCAAAACGGAAGGCTGTCAACGACACTTTACAGCGTTTGTTGCGCCTTCAAGCTGTAGTGCCGGTTCCCGCAGACCAGTGCGGGTTCGGTCGATACTCGATTTATTTCGTGGTTCCCAAAAAGGAAGGTTCTTTTCGTCCTATTCTGGATCTCAAGATGGTCAATCGTTGTTTGCGAGTGCCTCATTTCCGAATGGAGACCTTGCGGTCGGTAATCCGGTCGGTAAAGCCGGGGGAATTTCTTACTTCCATAGATTTAACGAAGGCGTATTTACATATTCCGATCCGGAAGGAACACCAGAAGTTTCTCCGTTTTGCGGTTCCCATGGGTCATTTTCAGTTCCGAGCTCTGCCGTTCGGTCTTGCCACCGCTCCTCGTACCTTCACCAAGGTGATGGTGGTGGCGGCTGCGGCGCTTCGGAAGGAAGGGATTCAGGTTCATCCGTATCTTGACGATTGGTTGATAAGAGCTGCGTCGCGGGTGGAATCTCTCGTGGCCACAGCTCGAGTCGTGGACTTTCTCGAGCAGCTCGGTTGGGTCATCAATCAAGCAAAGAGTCAGTTACAGCCCGGTCAGCAATTGACCTATCTGGGAGCGTTCTTCGATACCGACAGGGGCTCGGTTTTTCTTCCTCCGGAGAGAGTTAGCAAGATTTTCTCGCAGGTTGCGGCCTTTCTGCGCCTTCGAGCTCCCACGGCTTGGAAATATTTACAGGTGTTGGGGTCCATGGCGGCGGCCTTAGACCTCGTTCCGTGGGCCAGAGCACATATGCGGCCTCTTCAACAGTCCTTACTGACGCGTTGGTCCCCGCAGGATCATCCTCTTTCTCGGCGTTTGCCATGCCCGGAGGAGGTGCAGCTCAGTCTGCAGTGGTGGTTGGTCCCTGCGCACCTGCTGGCGGGGGTGCCTCTGCTCATCCCCGATTGGGTGTTGCTCACCACAGATGCCAGTCTTTACGGCTGGGGAGCGCATTGCTTGACGCAATTAGCGCAGGGCGTCTGGTCGGAGGAGGAGAGCTGTTGGTCCATCAATCGGTTGGAGATGAGGGCGGTTCGCTTAGCGCTCGTGGAGTTTGGGGATCTGCTCGAACGGAAAGCAGTTCGCGTGTTTTCCGACAACTTGGTGACCGTTTCGTACATCAACAAGCAGGGCGGCACGGGCAGTGCAGCGCTTCTCGAGGAGAGTCAACAGCTCTTTCTCTGGGTGGAGAGACACCTGGCAGCGATTTCAGCGGCTCATGTGGCAGGAAAGGACAATGTTCAGGCGGATTATCTCAGTCGGACTGCCATCAATCCTGGGGAGTGGGAACTCAATTGGGCAGTTTTTCACGCCATCACCCTAAAGTGGGGTCAGCCCGTTCTCGATATCATGGCCACCCAGACCAATGCCAAGGCGTCTCGGTTTTACAGCAGACGCAGGGAGCACATGTCGGAAGGTCTCGACGGTCTGGTTCAGTCCTGGCCGTCGGGGCAGCTACTTTGTCTTCCCTCCATGGCCCCTGATAGCTCGAACGATAGAGAAAATCGCAGCTTACGAGGGGACGGTGATCCTCATTGCTCCGGACTGGCCTCGACGTCCATGGTATGCCGATCTGATGCGGCTGCTGGTGGCACCGCCGTGGCGGTTGCCCGCTCGAGTGAATCTGTTAGCTCAGGGTCCCGTGTTAATGCCGCAGGTGGATCGATTCTTGCTTACGGCCTGGCTCTTGAGCGGACGCGATTACTTAGTAAGGGATATTCGCGATCGGTGATAGCCACTTTGCTTCTCTCCAGAAAACCCTCTACTTCCTCAGCGTACATTCGGGTTTGGCGCGTTTTTGAAGCATGGTGCGAGGATCGTCGGCTTCGGCCTTCGGCGGTACAGCTACCGGACATTTTAGCCTTCCTTCAGGACGGGCTGGACAAGGGTCTCGCCCTCAACACCCTTAAAGTGCAACTGGCGGCGCTGGCCTGTTATCGCGGGAAGGTGCGTGGTTGTTCGCTTTCTTCGCATTCGGATGTCCGCAGGTTTCTTAGGGCGGCCAGGCACATTCGGCCTCCGGTTCGCCAGGTGGTTCCTCCGTGGGACTTGAATTTGGTGTTGGAAGCTCTGACGCGGCCACCGTTTGATACCCGGCAGCCGGGCTCTCTTTGGGAGCTTTCTTGGAAAACTGCCTTTTTGGTTGCCTTGTGTTCCGCTCGTAGAGTTTCGGATTTGCAGGCCCTCTCGTGCAGGGAACCTTACCTTCAGTTTACGAAAGAGCGGATAGTGTTGAGACCGGTGCCGTCTTTTCTGCCTAAGGTGGTCTCTGTTTTCCATATGAACCAACCGGTGTTTCTTCCTATTTTTCGTCCGCAGGAAGGGGAGAAATGGGATCGGTCGCTGAGAAGTCTGGATATGGGGCGTGTATTGCGCAGATATCTGAAGAAGACCCAGTCATTTCGCAGGTCGGACAGATTATTTGTGTTCGGGGGTCCGGCAAAAGGACGTGCGGCAACCAAGGCTTCTATCGCTCGTTGGGTGAAGCATGCTATTAGAGCGGCTTACCAATCTACTGGCTTGGAGGCCCCAGTGGGGCTCTGGGCACATTCTACTAGAGGTCAGGCGACTTCGTGGGCGGAGTCTGCCTTGATTCCTCCGGTTGATATCTGTAGAGCGGCTACGTGGTCCTCTTTACATACGTTTACTAAGCACTATCGTTTGGATGTTCAGGCGAGAGCGGATGCGGCAGTGGGGGCCTCGGCTGTCATTACGGGGCTCGCAGGGCCCTCCCGGTTGTAAGTACTGCTTTGGTACTGGACTGGCCCGGAGAGACGAATAGGAAGGAGAAATTAGACCTTACCTGCTAATTGTCTTTCCTTGAGTTCTCTCCAGGCCAGTCCAGGACCCGCCCTTGGTTCTCTGCGAGTATGCTAGTGCTTATGGTTCTCGGCACTCTCTACGGGTTGCCTAGCTGGTAGCCGGAGCTGAGGACGTAGATGTTGTTGCACAGGGATTTGTTTCCTGGGGATCCAACAGCTATCGATGATGGAACGAAAAAAAAAAAAAAAAAGGCCACAATTTTTGCATTACTTACAGGGTAAAACGGAAAGTACCTGTTTGAGTGCGTCTTTTCTCAGAGGAGCTCGGAGTTTGGTGTTTAGTGTTTTGTTATTTTGTTCAAGTATGCTATGAGTTTAAGACCGCTGCTTTGATACCACAAGACTGATGGACTCTCTTGGACACCAGAGGGAGCTACTGCACCTGTCAGCATCAGCAAAGAGTTTCAGTTCTTTTCAGCCCTCAGCTGCTAGAGGAGGTTGACTACCCTACTTTCCTGGACTGGCCCGGAGAGAACTCAAGGAAAGACAATTAGCAGGTAAGGTCTAATTTCTCCATCTCGGCCGCAGAGCTTCGTTTTACAGAATTTTCTTCACATTTAACCTGCCTACAGCTTACTGCGGCCTACCGTTTTAATTAAAAAACAAAAAAAAAACGTTTTGTTTTTACAATTAATGCCGTTTTGAAAGCTGTTTTAAGGCTTGAGGGAGTCTCGCTAGGTATCTGACGTGCAAGATGCCTTCTAAGCTGCTTTGTTTAATGTGTGGAGCTAGAAGGGGATCCCTGTCCCCGGAAGGGGTTTGCAGGGGTTGTTCCCAAGAGTCAGCTATGGAGCAGACCGCAGTTAATGAGGAGGAGCATGAGGGGACGTCCGCGGGTCCTTTAGAGGTTTTCTTGGATAAGGGGGGTGCTCGGGAGCTGATGCCTAGTACTTCTACGGCCCCGGATCCTCCGGCTGCACAGCCTCAATTGCCTGGGGACTTAGCGGCAATTTTTGCGCCAGACTTTATGGGCTTGCTTCGGCAGGCCTTGTCCGGTGCAGCGGATGTTCCTGCGGCTAGCCCGGTCGAAGCGGGACTGGGGGATAAAAGACCGTGTACACCATTATCAGCGGCGGATGACAGGCATTAGTGCAAAGAGGTCCAGAGGTGATGGGGACCGGGTGGACGGGTCGGTCGTGTCAGAGGGGTTAGGTTCGGAGGACCCAGAGCACGACGCGGACGAGGATCTGGAGGAAGGTGAGATTGCGGAACAGGAGGACCAAGCACGGGTGGTCTGAGTGTTTCGCAGAGAGGAGTTGCCGGCACTCATTTTGGAGTCGCTAAAGACCCTAAATATGCCACCAGAGGGTCCGGCCGAGGACTCTACGTTAGAGGAACCCTTGTTGCAGGCGTTTCATAAGACGCAAAGAGCGTTTCCCGTACATAGAGTGTTTAAGGAGATGATACAAGAAGAGTGGGACACGCCAAAGGCCGCCTTAAAGGGCGCTAGAGTAATGGCGCAGCTTTACCCGCTAGTAGATCAGGAAAAGGAGTTGTTTGTCTTCTAGGGTAGATGCAGCAGTGTCGGTTACAAAGAAGACCACAATCCCAGTAGAGGGAAGTGCGGCGCTCAAGGACACTCAGGATTGTAAGTTGGAGGCCTTGTTGAAGCAGGTTTTCGAGGTAAATGCGCTCTCATTACAGGCTTCCATTTGTGGAGACTAGGTAGCTAGGGCTTGTTTACACTGGACGCAGCGGATTCAAGGGGACGTTCCGCGGAGATCAATCAAGAGGCATCCAGACTGGAGTCAGGAGCAGCTTATTTAGCTGACATTCATTATGACCTTATCAGGGGTTTAGCGAAGAATATGGCTTCGGCGATAGCGGGTCGGCGTTGTCTTTGGCTGCGCAACTGGGCGGCGGATGGCTCTTCAAAAGAGCGGTTAAGTAAGCTTCCCTTCAGGGGTAAGCTACTGTTTCGTGAAGATTTGGAGAAGCTAGTAAAGGATTTGGGAGAGTCCAAGGGCGGAAGATTGCCGGAGGACAAGCAGAAGCAGGGTCGGTCCAACCTCGCACCGCGGGGACAGCAGTAGCGGGACTTTAGGCGGTTCTGCTCGTCGAGATTTACCCAAAATCAGCAGGGCCGTTTTCCTGGAAGGAACCAGGGGTTTCATGGATTTAGGGGGGCAGGCAGGGGATTCGCGTCGTCCTCTGCGCCCTCAAATTTTAAGAAATCGTTATGAAGTCAGGGGGATCCAGCAGGATTTGGTTCCCGTGGGGGGCCGATTAACGGGAATTTTACCCTGCCTGGGTCCAAATCACCGCAGATTGGGGGGTGTTGGAGGTAATTCGAGAAGGGTATGCGTTGGAGTTTCAGCAGCTGGTAACCACTGTTCCCTCTAAGCTGTGCGCGTGTGCGCGCGCACACCCCTCGCCGAGCGAGCGCACATACTTTACAACAGAGCGCACAAAAATTACGGCTTTGATTCTGATAGAAAACAACACAGACGTCTTAAAATTTAAAAGTTATGATTGTAATTACTAGAAATTTCCCGCTTCATTTAGTAATCGTCTATTTTCATTTAATTTGATTAAAATCAATGTGGTGTACATACTGTATTCTGACGTGTAGTCAAATTTTAAAGTATATAACTCCGAGTGTTATGTGGCGCACAAAAATTTAACCTTCCTTAAAAAGCTGCACACAGCTGATATTTTATGCGCACACAGCCTACAGAAAATTAGAGGGAACATTGCTGGTAACACACTTTCGTTCAATCGCCATGCAGGTCGAGTCAAAAGAGCAAGGCGGTAGGGGAGACAGTGCGAAGACTGCTCGCTCTCAAAGCGATTGTACCAGTTCCACCCGCCCAGTTAGGGTGCGGTCGGTACTCCATTTATTTCGTAGTTCCAAAAAAGGAAGGAACCTTCCGGCCCATTTTGGATCTCAAGAGAGTAAATCGATGTCTAAGGGTATCTCATTTTCACATGGAGACTCTCAGATCCGTAATCGTAGCAGTCAGAAAGGGAGAGTTTCTAACGTCGCTAGACCTCTCAGAGGCGTATTTACACATTCCGATTCGGCAAGAGCATCAGAGATTTCTCAGGTTTGCGGTCCCGATGGGGCATTTCCAGTTTCAGGCGCTTCCATTTGGACTAGCTATGGCGCTGCATACCTTCACAAAGGTGATGGTGGTAGTGGCGGCGGCTTTGCGAAAGGAAGGAGTGTTGGTGCATCCTTATCTGGATGATTGGTTAATCAGGGCAAAGTCCAGGGAGGAAAGTGTAGCGGCGACGGCCAAGATGGTGGCCTTTTTGCAGAGTCTCAGTTGGGTGGTCAACATGGCAAAGAGCAAGTTAGATCCCTCTCAGAGGTTGGAGTACCTGGGAACGTGTTTTGATACGAGAGTAGGACGGATCTTTTTTCCACAGCAGCGGGTGCTGGGGCTCAGGGCACTAGTCACAGTTTCTCAGCAAATGGAGTCCCACAGCCTGGCAGTACCTGCAGTTGCTAGGGACCATGGCGGCGTCCCTCGAGTTAGTACCGTGGGCGAGGGCTCACATGCGACCGCTGCAGAGGGCGCTGCTGCGGAGGTGGTCGCATCAGAAGGATCAGCTATCTCAGCGGCTACCTTGTCCGCCGCTCACGTGCGTGGCGCTTCAATGGTGGTTGCATCCGGGGTGTCTAGAAAAAGGGATGCTGCTGGAGTCTCCTGCCTGGGAGGCTCTGACGACGGACGCCAGTCTTGTGAGCTGGAGAGCTCATTTTCAGGGTCAGCTGGCACAGGGTCAGTGGTCCGAACTGGAGAAGTTGGTCCATCAACAGGCTGGAGTTGAGAGTGGTGGCTCTGGCGCTGCGGGAGTTTCGAATGACCATTCGGGTGTTTTCAGACAATGCGACCGCAGTGGCCTACCTCAACCGTCAGGGAGGCACCAGCAGCGTAGCTTTGGAGTCCGAGGCCGAGAGCTTGTTAGAGTGGGCCGAGAACAATCTGGTGGTGGTGTCGGCGGCGCATGTAGCAGGAGTGGACAATGTGGAGGCCGATTTCCTGTGTCACATAAGATTGGATCCAGGGGAGTGGGTTATACATCCGGACGTGTTCGCATTGCTAGTGAATCGCTGGGGGACACCGGTTATGGATCTTATGGCGACGTTTCAGTCGGCAAAGGTGGAACATTTCTTCAGCAGAAGAAGGGAAAGAATGGCGGAAGGCTTGGGTGCTCCGCTGCAAGTCTGGCCGCAGGAGCAGCTCCTATACGTGTTTCCCCCTTGGGGGTTGATCGGGCGAGTGCTGCAGCGCATAGAGCGCCACAGAGGCCTGGTAATTTTGATTGCGCCGGATTGGCCCAGGAGACGGTGGTACGCGGACTTGGTGAGGCTGCTGGTAGGGAGGCCTTGGCAGCTTCCGGTTCAAAAGGATCTTCTGACGCAGGGGCCCCTGTGCATGCCGCAGGTAGGGCGATTCTCGCTTACAGCTTGGCTCTTGAGAGGGCTAGGATGAGAGCGAAGGGCTATTCAGCGGGTGTAATTTCCACTTTGCTGAAAGCTCGGCATTGGTCTACCTCGTTGGCGTATATTAGAGTGTGGCGAGTGTTTGAAGCATGTGCGGGCAAGGGGTGCGTTCCCTTGCATGCGTCTGTTCCGCAAGTGCTGGCCTTTCTGCAAGATGGGTTTCAGAAGGGCTTGGCGGCAGCGTCTTTGAAGGTTCAGGTGGCAGCGCTGTCCTGTTATAGGGGTAAGGTGCAGGGCAAAGTGCTCGGAGGACATGCGGATGTTAAGCGTTTTTTGCGAGCAGTTGCTCTGTTGAGGCTGCCTCGTAGGCAAGTGGTTCCAACTTGGGATCTCCCTTTGGTGTTGGGGACGTTAAGCAAAGTGCCTTTTGAACCGTTGGCGAAGGCGACTCTAAAGGAGCTCACTTTGAAAGTGGTGTTTTTGGTGGCGATTGCTTCGGCGAGACGAATCTGAGTTGCAAGCACTGTCCTGTCGGGAGCCCTTTCTAACTTTCTTTGATTCTAAGGTGGTTTTTAGGCCAGTTCCCTCGTTTTTGCCGAAGGTGGTTTCGGTTTTTCATGTGAACCAGTCAGTGTTATTGCCGGTTTTTGCAGCGCAGAGCAAGGGTCAGGCGTCGGATCACTTGCATCTTTTGGATATTCGGTGGGCCTTGAAGCGGTATATCCGCAGGACAGCTAGTTTCCATAAATCAGACAGGTTGTTTGTCTTGTTTCAAGGGGCTCGGAAGGGCGAAGCGGCGTCTAAAGCGTCTATTGCCCGGTGGTTGAAAGAGGCCATCGCATCAGCATATCTGTTGAAGGGCCGTGTGGTGCCACAGGGGCTGTGAGCTCATTCCACTAGGGCACAGACTGCCTCCTGGGCAGAGAGCAGTCTGGTACCGGCGGTAGAAATCTGTAGAGCGGCGACCTGGTCGTCGTTGCACTCGTTTGTGAAGCATTATCGTCTGGACGTTCAGGCGGAGAGGGATGCCTGGTTTGGTTCGGCGGTACTTCAGGCCGGGATATCAGAACCCTCCCGGTGAATATATTTACTGCTCTGTTACATCCCCAGAGATTCCTGGACTAGACTGGAGGGACGATCAGGAAGATTAAATTAGACTTACCTGCTAATTGTAGTTCCTGGAGGAACTCCAGTCTAGTCCTGTATCCCGCCCGAATAAGTGAGTGGACTACGGCCTGAAGCAGGACTAAAGTAGCAGGTAAGAGCCACAGGTGGGTGGCCTGCAAAGTAGTCTCATAGCTAGATATAGTTGGGGGTGTTTGGGGGGTGTCCACACCCTTCGCAGGGAAGGGAGGGTGGATCTCAGCATGCAGAACACATTTCAGGGAATTATGTACATAGTTTACTTTTGTGTTCTGCAGGGAGTAATTAAGGGGTTAGTTGTTGGTTATTTATTTATTTAGGTTATGGTATAGTTGCTACTTAATGGTTGCTCCGGTGAGTCTGCTTTATCAATAGGTAACTGGTGAGAGGAGGCGGTTCCTGGACTTATATACCAGTGATGTCACAAGAATGACACTTCTCAGTCTCCAGGCTACTGGAAGAGGATGACACCCCCAGAGATTCCGGGACTAGACTGGAGTTCCTCCAGGAACTACAATTAGCAGGTAAGTCTAATTTAATCTTTTGCCTGCCAAACATCCAGAGGGTGTGGAGGAGGAGGTAACTGCCTATCCCATATTTTTCCCATGTTAACAAACTCTGCCAGGGGCTCATATTTCCAGTTTGCCACACCACTGGATGTCCCCATATGCAACCTTGCATGCCCTAATGTCCCCACCTCACTGTTCTGTAATTGGGACATCTTTGTGGATAGGACTGCAGACATCCACATCAGGGACATCCATGCTAATAAAATTGGGCTAATTGTGGGTTGTAAGCCCTTCTTTTCTTTTCTTTTTTTCTTTTTTTTTAATATTACGTGATAGTGGAAGCTTTCAATTTTGGAATTTTTGTATTTGGTCCTGGGGTATTAGATCCCTTTTCCGCCTTAATGTGGGCTAAGAAACTAGTCATTGCTTTCTGTTAATTTTCCTTTGTTCTCCTTTTAATTGTGAGAAATCAAATGTGTGTGTATTCTTCTAATTTTCTCTTTTTTTTAAATGTATGTTAAATTTCAATAAAGAATAAATTCAAAAAAATGGGCTGAAACATAGACATCCCCAATTGTTTTCTGCACATTAGCATTTACAAACAAGCACCAGAATAGGAATGGTTCTGGCTGTTGACAGTCATTTAATTATAGTTTTTCATTTTCGGCAAGTTTTTTTTTTATCATACAGGAGTTATTTCCTGCTTAGTCTTCTGTTTTGAGTCTTGTTGGCTTAATCTTTTTAATCTTAAGCAGTTTCAGATCATGGAATTGTTCTGTAGCATTCTTTCTCTTTATTAGTCATTGTAATTATCTGCACAAACCTTAATGCAATACAGTAGTTTCATTTGGGTTTAACACAGATATTTTGTGCACTAAGACTTTCCAATATAGCGAGGGTTTTAGCTCATAAAAATCTGCACTAAGCCAGAAATAGCCAACCATGCTAATAAACTGTGCAAATCTTAGTGCAGTGAGCATGGAATGTGTTACATTTTGATGCAGGTTTCTCTTCTATCTTAGGACACAATCTTTTTCACTCCTGGAAGTGAGCTTAAACTTTTTCATGCAGAAGATGAATAGCTACACTTTTTGTTTCTTGTCAGTCAGACCTACAAGGGTTCAGAGTGTCTGATAAGTGTTGCTTTCAGGATTTCTAATCAAGACAGCAATCCCACATGTCATGAAAGCCCCTAAAGTGGAATGTGCTTGCCCTCTTGCCAGGGCATATTGTACATGGTTATCCAGGGTGGCTTTTAAGGCTGGCTGGCAGCCTTGGAATACCATAAACCATGGAAATGAACTGAATGCTAAATAAATAAGCCAGCCAAATAAGTGTAAAAGAGAATTTCATATTTATAGTTCAAGTAAAAAAAAATTGACATAAGTAAGGAGGTTGAATAAAAACTATGTACAAATGGAATAACATTTCAAAATCCAGAGCCCATTGCATGAATTAGATAATTTCAATTCAAGTAGAGCATGGATTTTAGTCTTTGGTCAGCGTATTTGAGCAATGTGGCAAATGCCCCTGTACTGTGTCCATCACGGACCGCCACAGTTGCTGCATCAAGTGCCTCGGTGCAGATCACGACAACTCCACTTGCCCGCTCTGCATGCAGTGTCGAGCAAGAGCCGGAGGAATCATGAAAAGCAGCGAAGGAAGCTTTGTGGCTTGAAGGCCTCTGCCGCAGTTCTGGCTTTGAACCTGGAATCACTGCCCTTGGAAACTCTGTCCGATGACTCAACATCGTGTGCACGTTCGTGATCTGAGCCCCAAGGTCGTAGGAGCCTCAGACTGGGCTCGTTCTCTTAGGACCTCCTCCGTGGGTCCAAGACATTATCCAAGCCAAAGTCGAAGTCCAATCCTGGAGCCGGAGGTAAGACCTCCGCTCCCCAGCCTCGGAGCTCTCAACTCAATGCTGAAGGTGATGGCTGGGAGCGACCCTCGAAGCTGTCCCGGTGGATGGCGACTCCTACTGTGTTGGGGGATCAGGCTCGGTCCTATGACGTGATCACCATTGGTGATTCCCTATCGAGGGAGCCAGCTTTGAGCTCAATGCCTTTGAGACCCAAACCGGTAGCTGCTGGAGCCTTTCGGCATTGAAGCAGGATGGGCGGCCTTGGAATTCAGCCTGGCTGCCGCCTTCGAGGTGTAGCGGGGCCCAGAACCTCCAGGTCATCGGTGCCAGCGTTGGGCCCTCCACTGCGAGAACCTCCCTGGAGGACATCCAGCTTGTGCTGGAGCGGCTCCCTCGTCTTGCCCCCGAGCACCTCTGGGTCAGCTTGTCGGGCACCTCGTTCCTCCCTCTATTCTGGCTACTCATCGCTCTGATGACCATCCGGGGCTCAAGGTCTCATCCAGCTGCGGGTCGGACTGGGAGACTGACGACAAGTCATCCGACACCAGGATACACAGAGATTTTCCCTCTGACCTGTCTTCCCTTCAGGTGTGCTAGTGATCCCCGCCCAAGGACCTCACGTTCCTTGAGTTTGTCCAGGGAATGTCGAAGGCCCTGCCCTTAGTGATGGAGCTGGAAGACAAGCCTTATGCTGAAGACTTGCAGATCCTCCAGTACGAGGCCCCTCCGAGGGAGGCACTGACTATGCCATTACCTCCCATCTTGGAGAGAGTCCTGTTAAGATGTGGGAGAGCCCTGTGAAGGTGCCACTAGTGAGCCAGTGGCTCAATTCCCAATACTGAGTTGGCAAGAGCTTGGGCTTTACGAAGATACAGCTGCCTCACAACTCCATGGTAGTGGAGTTGGCTATGCATCTAATAAAGAGTCAGGAGATGCATTCCTTGGTGCCCCCTGGTAGGGAGGCCCGCACCATGGATGGGTTGGCAGAAAGTGCTACCAGGGCTCGAAGCTCATGGCACACATTGAGGCTTCACACACTACCAACAAGCTCCGCACAACAAAGTTTCATTCACCAACCTATTTTAACTATTACATAACAAAATTATCAACAAATCACTAAGGCTAAAAGGACCTCAGGATGGCTAAAACCCACACATAGTGAAAATTCACTATAGGGAATAGCAGACGCTTACATCACAGGTCCCATAGCCACCTAACCTTACCACCAATTTCACCTATTCTACAATTTCAAAAACACCAAAACTACCACTGGGAATACATTACCAAATCTACACAAACCTACTATCATACACCATTCATACAACATACAGAACAAGATTCCTTTAAAAAGCGTCTCAATAATAATGAGTATGCTGATGGAGACAGCGCAGGAACCTTCAACGCTCTTCCTAAATAGAAGAAAAACAAAGATAAGAGCATACAGAATTATTTCATGTCCAAAATAAAGAGCATACAGCACTTATCTGTAGATGACGATACAACAAACAGCTCATAGAGAAGGTCCGAGCATTGCTCAATCGCATGACATTCAACTTCTAATCCAGGACAACACCGGAGAACACTTTCAGTCCAACAGATCTTCGATAGTAGCACTCGCCCAATCTTCAATAATAACACTCGCCACATTGAGGCTTACCAGCTGTATATGGGCATGTACCTGAGACATGGCAAAGGAGCTCACCTGGTTCTCAGCTGGCCTGGTAGGTGAACCCATCGAGCACTTCTGGACCCTCGTACCAGCATCGAGCGGCCTATGACAGCTTCAAGTCCGTGACTCATGTGGCCGAGGTGGGCAATAGCGCCTGCCGCCTGGCTTGGCTATACTCCTCGGACTTAGAGCAATGAGAATAGGACAAACTAGCCAATGTTCCCTGCCAAGGAGAAAACCTCTTCAGCAAACCCATGACTGACAAGGCAGCCAAGTTGGAGTCAGAGTTTGACCAGGACTGGGCTGTCCAGGAAGACTGCTGATCCTTCCCACCAGAAGACTTTGGAGGGAGAGGGGGGGAAGCCTTCTACCCGAAGGCAAAAAAGGCTAGAAATTAGGCTTACGGAAAATACTCCCATCAAGCTCCCCAAATACCCCCCCAGTCCCAAAGAGCACCCCAGCTGTAGCCTGGGGAGGGGGGGCTTTTGATTCTTTGGGCACAGCTCTTCTTCTCCTCGAGGTCCAGGGCCCAAGGCACATAGGCATCTGGTTTACTTCGCTCACCTCTTACCGGGCCTCACCACAGACACTTGGGTGCTGCAGGTGATGCGGGAAGGTTACCTTCTGCACTTCAACCAGATGCCTCCTCCCTTCTTGCCAAGGGAAGTTCCCATGACTTCCCTGCACAGAGAGCTCCTGCAGGAGAAACTAGAGTCCCTACCAGAGGATCGGGCGATAAAGCCAGTCTCTCAGCCTCTCTGGGGCACAGGGTTGTACTCTTGATACTTCCTTGTCCCATAAAAGACGGGGTTTTCAGCCCATCCTGGATCTGTGGGACCTAAACTGCTTTCTGGTCAAGGAGAAGTTCAAGATGCAATCCCTTAGAACATTGCTGCCCTACTTCCAGAGGGGAGATTGGCTATGCTCCTTGTATCTCAGACACCTATACCCACATCCTGATCCACCCCAGGCACCTTCAGTACCTCTGCTTCATCATCGTAGGGTGACACTACCAGTACAGGGTGCTCCCCTTTGGTTTCTCCTCGGTCCCAGGGTGTTCACCAATTGCCTGATGGTAGTTGCCGCTCACCTCCACGTGCTGGGAGTCTTCATCTTCCCTTATCTGGATGACTGGCTCCTAAAGAGCAGTTTGTCAGAGGAGGTCAATCAAATGGCCCACCGCACCATCGAGGTACTGCAGCATCTGGGGTTTATCAACTTCCCCCAAGTCTCATCTGCAGCCGAGCCAGTGCCTGGAGTTTATAGGAGCCCTTCTGGACTCAACCCAAGCCAGAGCCTTCCTCCCTCTGGACCAGGCTCAGCGTCTGGTGACTCTACTGAAAGAGGTGCAGGGTCTCTCAATGGCATCCTTCCGTCCCTGCTGCACCTATTGGGGCACATAGCTTCAACGGTTCTCATAACCCCAGAGACCCGCCTACGCATGTGATAAGACAGTGGACCCTCAGCTCTCAATGAACTCGGGCCATGGGTCAACTGGAGGACCTGGTCACCCGGTCCCTAGCAGCCTCCCTTGCCTGGTGGCAGTACCTGCAGAATCTCCTGGCCGGTCTACCCTTCCAAGCCCCACCAGCCTGATGTGTTCTTACCACGGATGCCTCCAAGCTCAGCGGAGGAGCCCATGGTGATGGTCTTAAGTCGCAGGATGCCTGGACTCAGGAGGAAAGTTCCTTCCATATCAACCAAGCCCACTTGGCGAACCAGGTAGTCCTCGTTCAAACGGACAACCACGTAGCGATGTTTTACATTAACAAGCAGGGTGGAACGGGCTCGTACCTTCTCTGTTGGGAGGCAGTCTGCCTCTGTACCTTTGCTACAGAGAAGGGCATGATCCTCCGGGTGGTCTACCTACTGGGCCAGGACAATCTGCTGGCAGGCAGACACTCCGCAGAGTCTTTCAGCCCCACGTGTAGCACTTCGACCCAGTGGTAGCCATCTTCATCTTTTGACAGTGGGGCGACCCTGATGATGGGCCTCTTCACCAGCCCTGAGAACGCGCAGCTGCCATGCTTCTGCTCCAGGAGGCCAACTCCAAACCGGGTGGCAACTGACGCCTTTCTTCTGTCTTGGTCCGGGAGCCTACTGTATGCATATCCATCTACTCCCCTGGTTCCCAAGACCTTACTTAAAGTGCACTCGGACCGGGCCTCTGTGATTCTTATTGCTGCTCAGTGAGCTGGGCAGCAGTGGTTCCCCCTACTCCTGCAGCTGTCATGGGCAGCCCCGATACCCCTGGGCTATGCTCCGGACTTCCTCTCACAGGACAACAGGACCCTTCTCCAACCCAACCTCCAGTCCCTCGCCCTGACGGGCGAAGCTCCTGAAAGGTTAGCCCTGGCATACTTCCACCTCTCTTGAGATGTGGAGGATATCTTGCTGATATCGTGCAAGGATTCAACATGGCACACACGTGCCTTCAAATGGTGTAGAATCTGGTGCGCAGACAAAAAATCTCAACCCTTTTCTCTTGCTCGGTACAAGACATCCTCCAGTATCTGTTGCACCTCTCCCAGGCTGGTCTGAAATGCAGTTCCATCAGGGTGCACCTCAGCGCCCTGGCCGCACATTGCCACCTCGTCAACGACCAGCCCATCCCTATGCATCTCCTCGTGGGCCATTTTAGGAGGGGGCTTCTCTACTCGCAGCCCCCCGTCTGCCCACCACCAATGGCTCCCCCATTTGAGCCTATGGCTTTGTGCCATCTCAATTTCCTGACATGGAAAGTAGCGTTCCTGGTAGCGCTCACTTCGGCCAGATGGGTCAGCAATCTACAGGCGTTGATGGCCCAAGCTCCCTACACCAGGTTCCACAAAAATAGGGTCGTTCTCCAGACTCGCCCGAAATTCCTGCCTCCGCCCTTCATATTAACCAAGAGGTGGTTCTCTCACCACCTTTCCCAGGCCTCACGCATCTAGAGCAGAGGTCTCACTTCACACCTTGGATTGCAAAAGGACACTAACTCCTCACAGCTGTTTGTCTCTTATGACATCAACAGGCTTCGGGGTTGTGGTCTCTAAGCATACCCTGTCTCCCTGGGTAGCAAACCGCATCTCCTTTGCCTACGAGCAGGCTGGACACTCTCTCTGAAGCATCATGTCACCATTCATATGTGCGCTATGGTGGCCTCCATGGCTCATTTGTACTCTGTCCCCCTGCAGGACATCTTCCGGGCTGCCACCTGGTCTTCGGTCCTTATCTTTGCAGAGCATTACTGCTTGGAGGAGAGCTCACAATGTGACCACGCCTTCGGCCAGGCAGTACTTTGTCAACTCTTTGGGAAATAGTGCAACTCCTTCCCTCCAGCCCTGTTTGTACAGGTTACTGGAGAGGGGATTCCATTCGTCAGTGTTGGGGCTCATCACTGGATAAGTCATTCAGCTCTCCTTGCCCTTCACAGTTCGCCTTTTTGGGTCACTTGTGGTTCCTACAGGTTTTTACGGTAGTTCTGTAGCTTGGGAATCCCATATGTGAGGACTGACTTCCTGCTTGTTCCTGGAGAAAGCGTAGTTACTCACCTGTAACAGATGTTCTCCGTGGACAGCAGGAATCAGTCCTCACAACCCTCCCTTCTCCCCATGGAGTTTTCTTCTTGATTAAGCTATGTCAGCATACTGAGGTAAGATGGCACCTTTGGGCAGAAGGTGACCACGCATGCACGGCCTAACTCCCAAAGGTTTTCTGTGAAATCTGGGGAGCGATTATCGCGCAGGCTCCATCAATGCCGAAGTTGTCATAAGTGAGGACTTATTCCTGCTGTCCCCAGAGAACATCTGTTACAGGTGAGTAGCTACACTTTCTCTGCTTATGAGAAGCACAGAGAGTGTTAAGGACAAGACGGTGGAAAAAAGGTCCATTGCTATGTTTGAGGGAGGGTGGGGTCAGGGCCAGTCCAAGGATATCAAAATCCCTAGGTAAAACTTAAGCTGTTCATGCTCCCTCACTCCCCCCCCCCCAAACCATAGGCCAGCATCTCCTCTCCCCTTCCCTAGCCCCCCCCCCAAGGTGTCCAACATCTCCTCTCCCATTCTTAACCCCCTCCCCCCCCAAATCCCTCTTCCATTTGCCTCTCTTCAGTGCTGCTGCACAATTAGTGTTGGGTGCAGCTTCCACATGGAAGAGGAGCAGCACTTCCATGTTGATTTGGTACCACAGCAGACCTTTCAGTATAGGTTCGCACTCAAATGTTGCCTTGTCCCTTTTTCCTTCTCCTGACCTAGACTTTATTGGCGGGGGCAGGAATGTGACAGAGCTTGAGAATCTGTATTGTAAGGTCCACCATCATACCGAAGCAGCATGAAAGTGCTGGTCTTCTGCCAGGCAGAAACAATGCTGCTGCCCCCAAATTATGCTGCCCTGGACAGACACCTAGTGGCAGGGCCAACTCTAAGTGGTGTGTTTTTTCCTTTGATTATAAAAAAAAAAGAGAGAAAAATCTGTTGTCAGACAATAGCAGAACAGCAATAACTGTAATACGAATTGTAGAGGCAGGGCTGAAATACTTAAACTCTCCCCCCCCCCCCCCCCCCACTGTTAAACAAGCTAAAACTTGCTGAATGGCAGGAGCAGCAGTACATAGGACAGGACAGAAAAGAGAGTGACATCACCTGCAGAGGATGGAAAGACACAAACAGAAGTGTTTACCCAGCAGCTACTGAAGATGCTATCAGCTTTTTAAGAAAAAACATGCTAAGTCAGATCAGTGTCCCTAAATTCCAACATCCCTTCTCCAACAGTAGCCAATCCTGGGTCACAAGTACTCAGTAAATTCAATAAAGGAGATCTTTCTCATGGTTCAGTTCCCACAATGAGCAGTGGCTCTTCCAAGTCTACCTGTCTGCTAATTTGTTATGCACTTTTTGTCCAAAGACTTGTCCAAACCTCTCTTGAATGCTTCTAGGTTAATCACCTTGACTACAACCTCTGGCAACAGATTTCACAGCTTGATTTTGTTGCATGAAACATTTTTTACAATTTGTTTTCAGACTGCTGGTCATTAGCTCTATATGTCCTCTCATTTTTGTGCTGCTTGAGACTAAACGAGCATTCTTTTTTAACAATTCCATTCCATCCCATTCATTATTTCATAAACTTTTATCATATCTCCTCTGTCTTTTCCCTCCCCCCCCCTCCCCCCCCCCCCCAAAGCTAGAGACCCCTAATCTGTTTAGCCTGTTTTCCAGAAAGGGCATGTTCCTTATTGTCCCCCAGTCCAGTCCTAAACCTTTGGGTTGAGCACCTCTAACAGCATCTTAAGAACATAAGATATACCATACTGGATCAGACCAAAGTCCATCAAGCCAGTATCCTGTTTCCAGCAGTGGCCAATCTAGGTCATAAGTACCTAGCAGTCTCCCCAAAAGACATAGGTTCCTCAGTGCTTGTATTAGGTCAAGCAGTAATATCCTGGGTCCCTTTTAATAATGGTCTATGGACCTTCCCTCCAGGAACTTGTCCAAACCTTTTTTTAAACCCGCTACACTAACAGCTTTTACTACATCTTCCGGTAACGAATTCCAGAGTTTGATTACACATTGAGTGGAAATATATTTTCTCTTATTAGTCTTAAATAGGTTACTAGAAACACTAGGCTACAAGCAAATCATACAACAATCCACACATATAAAAGGCAACATCCTTGATCTCATATTTGCCCCTCTATCCGCTCTCAACCAACTTCAGAATATTATTCTAGCAATTACAGAGGTTCCATGGTCAGATCATAACCTCATTATGTTCCAGATTCCCATTCAAAAGAAGCAATATTCCGATGACAAGAACATAAACAAATATGCAAATACCACATCCAGAAGCTTCCAACCTTTTAACAGGGAACAAATCCTTGAGGAAACCGATGCTCTCTTTAATGATTCTACCCTAAACCTGGAAGAGATTATCACTTCTTGGAACAACAGACTTAACCGCATCTCATCTCGTCCCACCAGAAATAAGTTATTAAGAAGAAAAGCTACAGCACCTTGGTTTACATCTGATCTGAAAGAATCCCTAAAACATTTGCGAAAACTTGAGAAGAAATGGAGGAGATCACGCAACGATACTAATCAGTCTGCATACATGCAACATCTTGAAACCCACCGCAAAGCTATTTCTGAAAAAATGAGACTATATCATACAGACATCCTTAAACGTGCTATAAACAAACCTCACGACCTATTTACCCTTGTCAAGAAATTAGCCAAAGAACCTTCACAGGAGCACCAGTGTGAAATCAACCCACAAGCTTATGCCCTTTACATGCAATCTAAGTTATGCTGCACAAATAAAATTACAATACCCACTATCCTGAATGATCATGCACTCCCAGCCCCTTTAGCTTCTTTCTCCACCCCCTCTTTGAAGCTAATTGAAGATATTATCTCATCTCTCAACTTATCCACAGCACACACCGATCCGTGTCCAGCTTTTTGGATAAAGGACCTCCGCAAAGAACTTGCTCCAACAATATCCAAAATCATAAGCCTATCATTTGACACTGGCTCATTCCCTTCTGCCCTCAAACAGACTTCCATCCGACCTCTACTAAAAAACCTCAAATTAGATCCGCAAAAAACAGACTCTTACCGACCCATCTCCAGCATACCCACCCTTGCGAAAATAATCGAAAAGATAGTCTACAGACAATTGCAAGACCATATCGACACTGAAGCGCCTCTTGATACCTGTCAACATGGATTCCGGGAATCTTACGGGGTCGAAACGCTCCTCACCTCACTTCTCAACAGCTTAAACTCTGGCATCGACAACATCAAACAAGGCTTTGTTCTCATCTTTTTAGATATTGCGGCTGCTTTTGACTCGGTCTGTCACGACATTCTTATTGTCCGCCTAAGAGAGAAGGGCCTCTGTGGAAATGCTCTTGAATGGTGCAACTCTTACCTCTCAGAAAGATGGCAGCAAGTTCGCTCAAATGGTGAAACATCAGAGCCATTTCACCAAGGTCAAGGAGTCCCACAAGGTTCCTCTTTGTCATCATTATTATTCAACATCTACATGCAACCCCTATGCAACATTATCAGGTCCTTCAAAGTCAATTATATGATCTATGCTGATGATGTCCTATTATATATGCCATTTTGCATTGATAAGTTGAATCTCACCAACATAACCAACTGTTTTAAACGCCATCTCAGACTGGCTACTGACTCAAAATCTCAGAATCCAGAACAAGAAAACAGAGGTACTTTTCATTTCAAGAAACCCCAAGTTCACACCACCTTCATTCCTTGAAGTCCAAGATGCTAAGTTGCAAGTAAAACCCCACATCCGTTATCTTGGTGTTACCCTGGATCAGAATCTAGACATGAAGACCCACATAGCCAACACTGTAAAGGCAATTTATTTCAAGATTCGCTCCCTTAGAAACCTTCGCCAACTAATTGATCCAGATGATTTCCGTACTGTCTACCAGGCTTTAATTATCCCACATTTTGACTTCGCAAATTGTATACTACAGGGGCTCCCCCAATCAACCCTCAACCCGCTTCAACTCGCATTAAACAGTGCTGCAAGAGTGCTCTTCGGGGCACCAAAAAGAGAACATGTAACACCTCTCCTGAAACAATTACACTGGCTCCCTATCCAAGCGAGAATCACCTTCAAGACCCTGCTACTAGTCTTCAAAGCTCACAAAGGACCTGCTCCCTCCTCTCTATCAGAGTTGATCCAACCTATCCCCTCCAACAGGCTTAGAAGAATCTCGGAACTAAACATGCTTAAAGTTCCAAAAGAATCCTTAAAATACATCTCTGCAACTGTGAACCGATCATTCAGCTTATGTGCTCCAAAACTGTGGAATACCCTCCCACCACACATTAGGGCCATCTCTGATATCCCCCAGTTCAAAAAGGCCTTGAAGCATCACCTTTTCATCATATACTTTCCAGAGAACACAATAACACAAGTTCATCTAAACAGCTCCAATCCCATCCCTATCTAACATGATACTTTTTCAAGTAATATTACTATCATATGTATATAGTTCAAGTTCTGTTATCCTTTGTTACAATTACCCCTGTTTTCCAAGTTTTTCTTCCTGTTCCATGTAAAAACAGATATATGTATCTTATCTTATCTGATGTTTTGTAGTTCTATGTAAACCGCGCTGATAATAAATAGTGCGGTATATAAAAATGTTAAATAAATAAAAAATAAATAAATACACTGTAGCTTCATTGCATGTCCCCTAGTCTTTTTATATTCTGATGATGTAAACAATCGATCTACGTTTACCCGTTCCATTCCATTCATTAATTTGTAGACCTCTATCATATCTCCCCTCATCCTTCTCTTTTCCAGGTTGAAGAGCCCTAACCTTTTTAGCCTCTCTTCATAGGAGAATCCTTCCATCCCCTTTACCATTTTTGGTGGCTCTTTGTACCTTTTCTAATAACGCTATATCCTTTTTAAGATACGGCGACCAGAATTGCACACAATATTCAAGGTGCGGTTGCACCATGAAACGATACAGAGGCATTATAATATCCTTTGTTTTATTTTCCATTCCTTTCCTTATGATACCTAGCATTCTATTTGCTCTCTTGGCTGCCGCTGCACACTGGGCAGAGGGTTTTAACATGTTATCTACAATGACGCCTAAATTTTTTTCCTGGGTGGTGGTTCCCAATGTGGAACCTTATATCGTGTAACCATAGTTTGGGTTGTTCTTTCCTAGGTGCATAACTTTGCACTTGTCCACATTAAATTTCATCTGCCATTTTGGATGCCCAGTCTTCCAATTTATCAAGATCCTCCTGCAATTTTCCACAATCCTCTTGGGTTTTAACAACTTTAAATAGTTTTGTGTCATCTGCAAATTTGATAACCTCACTCGTTATTCCCTTTTCCAGGTCATTTATGAATGTCAAAAAGCAGCGGACCCAGCACAGATCCCTGGGTTACTCCACTATTCACCTTTTTCCATTGGGAAAATTGGCCATTTAGCCCTACCCTCTGCTTTCTATCTTTTAACCAATTCTTGATCCACAAAAGTGCACTGCCTCCTATCCCATGACTTTTTAGTTTTGCCAAAAGTCTCTAATGAGGGACCTTGTCAAAGGCTTTCTGAAAATCCAGATACACTATATCAACTGACTCACCTTTGTCTACCTGTTTATTCACACCTTCAAAAAAACATAACAGATTAGTAAGGCAAGATCTTCCTTGTCTAAAACGATGTTGGCTGTTTCCCATTAAGTCATTACTATCTACATGTTCAGTAATTTTGTTCTTTATGATGGTTTCTACCATTTTTCCCGGTACTGACGTCAGGCTCACAGGTCTGTAGTTTCCCGGATCACTGCTGGAACTCTTTAAAAATTGGCGTTACCTTGGCGATCCTCCAATCTTCAGAAATTACGGATGATTTTAATGATAGTTCACAGATTACTAATAGCAGGTCTACAATCTCATATTTCAGTTCTTTCAACACCCTTGGATGTATACCATCTGGTCCAGGTGATTTGCTATTCTTCAGTTTATCAAATAGTTGTAATATATCTTCCTGGTGTATCGATATTTCTGTCAGTTCTTCCGCAGTATCACCTTTAAATACCACTTCAGTCATGGGTAACATCCCTACATCTTCCTCAGTAAAGACCAAAGCAAAGAATTCATTCAGTCTCTCTGCTATAGCCTTGTCCCCTCTTACTGCCCCTTTTACCTCTCTATCATCTAATGGTCCAACTGACTCTCTCGCAGGCTTTTTGCTACGAATCTGCTTGAAAAAGTTTTTATTATGCGTTTTTGCTTCCACAGCAAGTTTCTTCTCAAATTCTCTTTGCCTGCCTTATCAATGCCTTGCATTTAACTTGCCAGTGCTTTTGCTGTTTCCCATTTTCGTCATTTGGCTCTTTTTTCCATTTCCTGAAAGATGCTTTTTTGGCAACAACAGCCTCTCGGACCTCACCTTTAAACCATGCTTGCAGTTTTTTGGACTTCCTTCCACTTTTCTTAAAGCGTGGAATACGGCTGGTCTGGGCTACCAAGATAGTATTTTTAAACACCCAAGCTTGATGTAGGTCTTTAATATTTGCAACTGCTCCTTTTAGTTTTTTTCTTAACTGTTTTTCCTCATTTTATTATAGTCTCCCTTTTGAAAGTTAAAAGGTAGTACTGTGGATTTCCTTACCATCCCTCCTCCATTAATTAAATCAAACGCGATCATGCTATGATCACTATTGTCAAGAGACCCCAACATCCTTATCTCTTGCACCAGATCTGGTGTTCCACTAAGGACTGAGTCCAAAATGGCTTCCCCTCTGGTCGGTTCATGAACCAGCTGCTCCAAGAAGCAGTCATTTATTTCATCTAGAAACTTTATCTCCCTAGCATCTCTTGCCATGACACTGACCCAGTCAATACCAGGGTAATTGAAATCACCCATTATTATTACTGTTCTGTAACCTTTGTTAGCTTCCCTGATTTCTTTGAGCATTTCATCATCCATTTAATTCTGGCCAGGCGGTCGATGGTACAACCACACTGCCTTCCCCTTTTTAAATGGAATTTCAATCCATAGAGATTTTACAGTGAATTTAAGTTTCCTGCAAAACTTTAATCCTTTGTGACTCAATGTTCTCTCTAACATAGAGTGCAACCCCTCCATCAATTTTATCAGCTCTATCATTACGATATAGTTTGTACCCAGGTATCACAGTGTCCCACTGGTTGTCCTTCCACCATGTCTCTGAGATACCAATCATATCTAACTTCTCATTTAGTGCTATATATTCTAACTCTCCCATCTTATTTTTTAGACTTCTAGCATTTGCATACAAGCATTTTAGAGACTGTATTTTATTCATATTTATCTGGTTATCGGTAGGCAGGGGTAATTTGGAATCTTTAAGCTCTGTCTGCTCTGTACTCAAGGGCATTTGGGCTACCTTTGTTTTTATTGGAACCTGCTGATGTGCCCTAACTTCATGGATACATTGTTCCGAACCATGCGCTCTTGGGCGACTGTCGGCTCTCCCCTATTATCTAGTTTAAAAGCTGCTCTATCTCCTTTTTAAAGGTTAATGCCAGCAGCCTGGTTTCATTCTGGTTAAGGTGAAGCCCATCCCTTCGGAAGAGCCCCTCCTTTCCCCAGAATGTTCCCCAGTTCCTAACAAATCCAAAACCCTCATCCTTGCACCATCGTCTCATCCACGCATTGAGACTTCGGAGCTCTGCCTGACTTTGGGGTCCTGCACGTGGAACAGGAAGCATTTCGGAGAACGCTACCCTGGCAATTCTGGATTTCAACTTCCTAGCTAAAAGCCTAAATTTAGCCTCCAGAACGTCCCTACCACATGTTCCTATGTCATTGGTACCGACATATACCAAGACAGCAGACTCCTCCCCAGCAAAATCTAAGACCTTGTCTAGGTGGCGCGTGAGGTCCGCTACCTTCACACCAGGTAGGCATGTTACCAGGCGATCCTCAAGTCCACCAGCCACCCAGCTATTTACATGTCTAATGATCGAAACACCAACTATAACGGCTGTCCTAATCCTTCCTTCATGGGCACATGGCCCTGGAGAAACTTGCTCTGTGCCAGAGGGTTTTGCATCACCTGGAGGACAGGTCCTAGCTATAGGATCACTTCCTGCCACACCAGGATGGATGCTTCCCTGTCATGTGACCTCTCTCCTCCATGGCAACGGGGATGCTGCCAGACTGAAGGTGGGACTTTAGGATTATATCCCTGTAGGTCCCGTCTATGTACCTCTCTGTCTTCCTTATATCTTCCAAGTCTGCTACTCTTGCCTCCAGAGATCGGACTCATTCCTTGAGAGCAAAGAGCTCCTTGCACCTTGTGCACACATAAGACCCCTCACCAACTGGGAGAAAATCATACATGTGACACTCATTACAAAAGACTGGAAAGCCCCCATCTCACTGCTGGACTGCTGTCTGCATCTTAGTTTTAAGGTTGTGTTTAGATAAATTCTTTACTTACTAAGGGTTGCTGGGGATACTTATACTAATAAAACTATACCTAATACGTTTAGTGTACTTTGTTCCCCTGAAGTTTAATTAATCTCAGGTCCTTAATGTATGCTGATGAGAATAAACAGCTGTACCTGAGAGTGAATATGGCACCTCCTTTCCTTTAAGAGGTTTAAGCACCTATAAAACTATGATTATCCCAGGGGTGTGGTGGGTGTCAGGGAGGGAGGGAAAGAAGACTTAGTAAAAGCTGGCTGCTACACAGTTCTCTGTCCTGTGCTTCTAAGGTAATTTGTGACCAATTTCCAGGGGAGTCCCACAGCCCTTGCTTGGACAGAGGGAGTCTTGGGTTCTAAATTTAGCCAGAAAGCTCTCTTCTATGTGTTAAATTTAATCTGAAAGCTCTTTGCTGCTACTAGCCTTGATTAATTTAACAAATACACTGGGTTCACTGATTAATCAGCTTTAATCTAAAGAATTCCTTTTTCCCCAAAATCTAGAAAACTTCCCAGAAGTAAATACTTACAATTGCAGATATCTCTCCAGAAGTAGCAGTCCCCTTTTGTAGTCCTTCAAGACTGAGAAGCACAGAACTCTGGTTGAACTATTTATGCTTGTGCTTCTGAGGTAAGCTGTGACCAATTTCCTGAGTGATTAACACAGTCCTTGCTTGATAGAGGGAGTCTTTCAAACTGGCCCTCTGATCTGTCACCTGGCTTGAGGGAGTCTTTCAAACTGGCCCTCTGATCTGTCACCTGGCTTTAACACCTATTTAAAACATTTCACAGGTCTCTTGCCCCCTATGTAGAAGGCCTCTTTGTAAAGGTCTCTAGAAATAATGTATTGCTCAAGGAATACTGACCCTGTTTTGCTAGTTATATTCTGATTGGATTTAAATTAAAGTTCTTTGCTGCTACTAGGCCCTGACTGATTTAACAAATACACTGGGTTCACAGATTAATCAGCTTTAATCTAAAGAATTCCTTTTTCCCCAAGATTTAGAAAACTTCTCAGAAGTAAATACTTGCAATTGCAGATCTCTCTCTCCAGAAGTAGCAGTCCCCTTTTATAGTCCTTTTGACGACCCTAGTTACTCAGTCTCCAAGAAGCTAGAGGAGGTGGTGTGTCAGGGTGCTGGACTCACTAGAGAGACAACTAAGGAGAATTAGATTTAGTTTGATTGGTTTTGATTAGTTTAGTTGGAAGAACAAGTTCCGTTAAATTTCTGCTGATTGCCTGCATTTTCAAAAAAAAAAAAAAATGCTCTGAGGCAGCCCCCCTCCCCTCCCCTTCCTTGGAGTGAGCAGTTGTGGTGCAGAGACTCCCTTCAGGTCCAGGGCCTGGCAGCCAGCTCCCAAACCCACTGAGAGGGTGAGGAGCCGGTGGAAGGCAACAAAGCAGCACTGCAACAAACGCAAATTCCAGAGCCTGCTCCCCTTATGCCGAAGCCATGATTCCGGCTGAGCACGGGAGGAGGTAAGAGGCAGCGAAAGAGCCAGCAAAAACCAACGTTTTTATGAGGCTGCTGCAGCAGTAAGAACCTTGTCCTTGGGGGTTTGTGCGCTGAGTGGGAAACAGCAAGAGAAACGTTGGCGGCAGGCTTTTGGGTGGATCGTGCTGACTTAATTGGGAGAACAGGCCCAGTCACATGGCAGCAGCGCGGGAAGAGCAGAAAAGCAGTTTTCCTTTTTTCTTCTTCTCTTTGCTTGAATCTTTCTCCTTTCAAGCGAGTGTTGAGAGCCCTTGCTGGGGGGAAGTTGCATAGGGAGTATTAGTAGAGGAAAGTATAGTTTAAAAAAATTTAAAAGAGGAGTCAAGCGAGCATTTGCCTGGAGCGTTAGCATTTTTGGTTTATCAGTGCAGTTTCTGCCGGGCATATTTCAGGCTGATCCCTGCCTGTCTGGCAGTATGTCATCCAGACCTCAGTGCCTGGTGTGTGGTACACAGCAAGGGGCTGTGTCAGAGGCAGGCATTTGTAGGGGGTGTGCGCAGGAGGCAACCTCTATGGAGCAAGCCCTAGGGGACAGTCTGGAGCAGCAACCTTCTCCAGTTGGGCAACAGCAGGACCCCATGTTCTCTCTGTTGCCCTCTCCGGAAACAGCTTCCTGCTCCTCGACCATTCCTGGTCTCTCCCTTCCACAGACTCTGGGTTAGGCAGGGGACCCAGCTGTTTTTTCACCTGAGTTTGTGCTTCTGCTTCACCAGGAGTTTTGCTTGTGCCAGCAGGGACAAGGAGTGGGTTCCTCAGAGGCAGAACGTGGGGGAAAGCATCCGGGGTCTCCCACGTTGGTGGAGTCAGCCGCAGTCCCGTGAAGAAGCTGAGGTCCTTGGAGGAGGGCCTGAATTGTTCTCCGGTGTCAAAGGGTTTGGAAGGGGAGGACCACGACACAGTTGGAGGTTGAGGAGGACCTGGAGGATGGTGAAATCCCAGAGCGTGAAGAGCAGGCGAGGCTTGTCCTGATGTTCTGCTGGGAGGAATTACCGACGCTCATCGCGGAATCATTTAAGGCTTTTAATATGCCCGCTACTCTTCTGGTGAAGGACGACTCTTTGGAGGATCCCTTGCTGCAAGCGGTATGAAGAATGCAGAGGATTTTTCAGATTCATAGAGTTTGGCAGCCCCTCGCTATCGCCTCAGGGGAGCAAGGGCTATGGCCCGGCTCTATCTCTTGTCGGATCAGGACCGCAAGCTCTCTGTGGTTACCAAGAAGAAGACAATTCCAGTGGAAGATAGTGTGGCCCTCAAGGATGTCCAGGATAGGAAATTGGACACCTTGTTGAAGCAGGTCTTTGACATGAATGCCCTTTCACTTCAACCTTGCATTTGTGGGACATGGGTCGCTAGGGCCTGCCTCCAATGGTCTCACTGGTTACATCAGGGAGAGCCAGTGGCAGAGCAGTCTGGAGAGGCGGCCAAGCTGGAGTCAGGGGCAACATATTTGGCAGATATCCACTACGACCTTATTCGAGGTCTCTTGAAGAGTATGGCCTCGGTGGTAGTGGCTCGCCACTATCTGTGGTTGCGAAACTGGGCTGCAGACAGTTCCTCAAAGGCCCGGTTAAGCAAACTCCCCTTTAGAGGAAAGCTGCTCTTTGGGGAGGTCCTCGACAAATTAGTGAAGGTCTTGGACGAGTCCAAGGGCGATCACCTACCGGAAGATAAGCAAAAATAGAGCCGCTCCTCTTCAGCGCCGAAAGGTCAACAACAAGAGTTAAGGCGTTTCCGTTCCACAAGATTTAACCAGTTTCAGAGGGGAAAGTTCCCTTCCAGGGGCCAAGGGTTTTGAGGAGTGGGCAGGGGTTTTGCAGCCTCCTCACTCTTGGGTCTCAAGAAGTCACAGTGAAACGAGAGGGGCCCAGGTGGCAGTACAGCCCGTAAGGGTCGAATTTGGGAGTTCTACCCTGCCTGGGTCCAAATTACGTCCGACCAATGGGTGCTGCAAGTCATTTGAGAGTACGCCCTAGAACTCGAGCGCCCGTTGGCCAGTTTCTTCGTTCAGTCTCCCTACAAGGCGCAGGCCAAGGTAGCAGTGGTGCAGCACACCTTGGTGCAGCTGTTAAAGCTCAGAGCCGTGGTGCCAATTCTCCGCGACCAGTATGGCTGCGGTCGGTACTCCATTTACTTTGTGGTACCAAAGAAGGAATGCTCCTTTCACCCGATCCTCAATCTCAGGCGGGTAAACCGCTGTCTGCAGGTGTCGTATTTTCACATGGAGACATTGCGGTCCGTCATAGTGGCGGTCCAAAAATCTGAATTCCTTACATCTCTGGACCTGTCAAAGGCCTTCCTGCATATCCCAATATGGCAGGAGCACCAGCAGTTCCTTGGGTTTGTGATCCCTATGGGACATTTCCAGTTCCTGGCATTAACATTCCCCTTTTGTAGTCCTTTTGATGACCAAGGTTGTGGTGATGGCGGTGGCGCTTTTCAAGGAAGGGCTCCTAGTACATCCGTACCTTGATGACTGGCTGATTCGAGCGAAGTCCGGGTGGTGCAGTTTCTGCATAGTCTAGGCTGCGTGGTCAATGCGGCCAAGAGCCGCTGACCCCTTCTCAGGACCTCGAGTACCTGGGGCGTGGTTCAATATGCATGTAGGGAAAGTTTTCTTCCAGTGCGGCTGGGGCTTCGCAGGTTGATACGTCAGTTTCTAGCCAGGTCAAACACTACAGCCTGGTATTTCTGCAGCTCTTGGGGGCTATGGCGGCCACTCTCGAACTGGTGCCGTGGGCAAGGGCACACATGAGACCATTGCAGAGGGCCTTGCTGCGATGGTGGTCACACCAGATGCATCTCTTATTGCAGAGGCTCTCCTGTCCAATGGAGACCAAGCGAGTACTCGGGTGGTGGCTTCACATGGGGAGCCTGGAAAATAGGATGCCGCTTGAATAACCATCGTGGGTTCTCTTAACGACCGGCGCCAGCCTGTCTGGCTGGGGGGGGGACCCATTGCAAGGGGCGCTTTGCCCAGGGCATTGGAGCACACAGGAGAGGAGTTGGCCGATCAACAGGCTGGAGATGCGAGCCATAGTCCTAGCTCTCCAGAAATTCCGACCCTGATTGCAGGGGAAGAAGGTACGAGTGCTCTCAGACAATGCAATCATGGTAGTCTACATCAATCGCCAGGGGCGCACGAGCAGAGTACCCTTGGAGGAGTCCGACCAGCTATTAAGCTGGGCTGAGGAACACCTCCAGGCCCTTTCGGCAGTGCTTGTGGCAGGGGTCGACAATGTGACGGCGGACTATCTCAGTCAGGTGCGTATGGATCCCGGGGAGTGGATGCTCAATCAAGAAGTGTTCACCCAAGTAGTGCGCTGCTGGGGCATTCCAGTCATGGATCTTATGGCAACCTTAGAGTCCACAAAAGCCAATCACTTCTTCAGCTGACAGCGAGAGAGGATGTCGGAAGGGCTGGACACCCTAATTCAATGGTGGCCCGAGGAAGGACTTCTTTATATGTTCCCACCATGGGCTCTAATAGGGCGGGTCGTACAGAGGATCGAGGCTCACCGAGGTCTAGTGATTCTCCAGGAACAAGTAGGAAGAGTCCTCACATATGGGTGATGTTGGCACCGACAGAGCCCTTGCAGAAGCATCCCCCAGCTTTCAAAGAAAGCCTTTGGGAGATGCCACCACGCATGTGCGGTCCCTTTCCCGCCCAAGGGTGCCATCTTGCTCAGAATCCTTTTTTCTGTGGAACCCTTCAGATGCTGTCTGACTTTCCCACGGAAAAAGTAGATTTTTTTTGTACCTGAGTTTTTCAATTCAACTCCGGTCTTGCTTACCGTCCTCGGTGCCTCTGCGTCGAGTTCGGTCCATTTTTATAGTCTTCGTTCTTTTTATTTTCAGGCGCCTTTGTGCCTTTTTCCCTGCTGGCAGCCAAAAGAGTTTTCGACCTTGCAGGGGTACTTTTTTCCCCCCATGGCTACCAGTGGCTTTAAGTGTGATCGATGCTCTAAAATAATGTCCTTAACCGACGCACACAACCGACACACACAACTGCTGCCTTCGTTGTCTCAGGCCGGACCACGACCTGGCGGCCTGCGGTCTCTGCAAAAGGATGTCCAGCAAGGCCCTGAAGAGCTGCCAGCAGCAGCACGATAACTTCTTCCCTGAATCCCTGATGCCGCCGAAGGCCGGGGCCTCGTCTGTGGCCCTGACATCTCAGGAAGACCTCTCCAAACGCGAGCATCGTTGTGGGCCCTCAGAGAGGGGTCTCCCTCGAGGGAACACAGGAAGATGAAGAAACCCTCAAAGGTGGTGGCGTCCTTGGATGATTCCGACCGGCCGGGAACCTCCCAGGCCCAGTCACACAGTCCAAGGCGCTTCTCTGAGGCATCAGAAAAGACCTGCCAAGGTCCCCCAGAATGACCCGGCCACGGACCGGTCTCAGTTCCCAGACACTATCCTTGTCGAGGGTTTTCCTTCTGGGAAGCCAGCATCGTGCCAGAGTCCCTCAGTGCCCGTGCCAAAGGCTGTGGAACCTTCTGGCCTGGAGTCCAGAATGGCAGACCTGGAGCGCAGTTTGTCTGCCTTCATGGACCAGCAGCGGGCGCTGTTTCCGGCACATCTGGTTCATCCGCCCCAACCACGACTCAGACCACTCATTGACCCACAGGATTTCAGAACAGTCATGCAGGCCATGACGCTCCCCCACCTGGACTACCAGTCACCCACACCAACCCCCTATGGACTGCCTTAACACCACCGCAAGAATCATCCAGAGAGTTGAGAAACATGATCATATCACCCCGGTCTTGAGAGAGCTTCACATTCTGCCTCTCGAAGCAAGGTTTAAATATAAATCTCTCCTACTTATCCACAAAGCCCTCCATCAAATACAGACTTCCCAACTCCGGACTATACTCCCACGGCCTACCCTCAACAGATCAACCCGCCAGACCACCAGCAACACTCTCACTATCCCACATGAAAGAACTAAGTTTATTTATTTTATTTATTTGGTTTTCATTTGTATACCGCTACTTCCAGCGATCAGAAGCGGATTACTTTGCATGACAAACTTAGATACATATGCTAGGAATCGGTATTATTTACATTTTGATTTCAGAATAGGAGTATACATATATACAATTTTTACATGGGATGAGCCTTGTAATTGCGCTTGAAAGTAATTTCATAATCATGTATTTACATTTATAGTCCGAGGAATGGGTTCTTTTTATTTATTTAGACAGTTTTCCCAATGAAGAAAGGTGAATAGTGGTGTACCCCAGGGATCTGGGCTGGGTCCGCTGCTTTTTGACATTCATAAATGACCTGGAAAGTGGAATAACGAGTGAGGTTATCAAATTTGCAGATGACACAAAACTATTTAAAGTTGTTAAAACCCAAGAGGATTGTGAAAAATTGCAAGAGGATCTTGATAAATTGGAAGACTGGGCATCAAAATGGCAGATGAAATTTAATGTGGACAAAGGCAAGGTTATGCACCTAGGGAAAAACAACCCAAACTATGGTTACACGATGCAAGGTTCCACATTAGGAACCACCACCCAGGAAAAAGATTTAGGCATCATTGTGGATACCATGTTAAAACCCTCAGCCCAGTGTGCAGCGGCGGCCAAGAGAGCAAATAGAATGCTAGGTATGATAAGGAAAGGAATGGAAAATAAAACAAAAGATATTATAATGCCTCTATATCGTTCCATGGTGAGACCGCACCTTGAATATTGTGTGCAATTCTGGTCGCCGTATCTTAAAAAGGACATAGCGATTTTAGAAAAGGTTCAGAGAAGAGCCACCAAAATGGTAAAGGGGATGGAAGGATACTCCTATGAAGAAAGGCTAAAAAGGTTAGGGCTCTTTAACCTGGAAAAGAGACGGCTGAGGGGAGATATGATAGAAGTCTATAAATTAATGAACGGGGTAGAATGGGTAAACGTAGATCGATTGTTTATGTTATCAGAATATAGAAAGATTAGGGGACATGCAATGAAGCTATAGGGTAAACTATTTAAGACTAATAAAAGAAAATATGTTTTCACTCAACGTGTAATCAAACTCTGGAATTTGTTACCGGAGGATGTAGTAAAGGCTGTTAGTGTAGCTGGGTTTAAAAAAGGTTTGGACAAGTTCCTGGAGGAAAGGTCCATAAACCATTATTAAGAAGTGACCGAAGATATCAATGCTTGACCCAGTACAAGCATTGTGGAACTTGTGTCTCTTGGGGAAACTGCTAGGTACATATGACCTAGATTGGCCACTGTTGGAAACAGAATACTGGGCTTGATGGACCTTGGTCTGACCCAGTATGGCATATCTTATGTTCTTATGTTCAGTTTTGTATACCGCCTTATCCTTCAATCAAAGCGGTCACAGCACAATTGGGGGATACATTTAACACGTGGGGATATGAGACACATACACTAATACTTACAGGGAACATGGGCAATGGAGGGTTAAGTGGCTTGCCCAAGACCACAAGGAGCATCTGTGGGACTAGAAACCCCAGTCCTTCCGGCCCAAGGTTGCTGTCCTCTAGTGGGATTTGAACCTCCAACCTTCCGGCCTGAAGTACCTTGCCCCAACCACTAGGCGGCTATTCCCTCTTTGGCTCTTGTTTATTGGTTGTTAGATTATATTGTTCCTGAAAGAGGTGTGATGGTAGCCTTTTTCTAAAGTCTTTTAGGTCGCTGATTGTCCTCAGATCGACTGGTAGCTGGTTCCATTATGTAGGTGCTGAGTACGTAAATGCTCTATTGCTTGTGCAGACTTTGACAGATCTGATGTTAGTTGGGACGTAGAGGGTGTTTGCGTTGTAGGTTCTTCTATTTCTGGTAGGGGGTTGGGGGTTGAGTTTTGAGGAGGTTGTTGAGGTATGATGGTGCTATGTTATGCATGAGTTTGAATGTTGTTACTAGAAGTTTGTATTTTATACAAAGTTCAATCAACAAACCTGTAACAGGGCATTTGAACTGTACGCGCCCTCCCTCTGGAACTCCCTTCCGAACCAGATACGAAACAGAGACCTCTCCACATTCAGGAAACAGTTAAAAACCCTCCTGTTTCGTGAATATGTTGGATCTGAGATGGACATTCCTGACTGCCAGCTCCTGTCAGTCTCCCATCCAGACTGAATCTGATCTAACTGCCCCCCTGCCAACTGAGAGGCTCACGTTAAAAGTCTAGTACTGTTACTTCCTGTTTAGATCATCAATGTTGGCCCCCCCCCTTCCATGTTGAGCTGATTATTGTACCCCTCCCCCCCCCCCCCCCGTTTCCATTAAACCGCTTTGACCCAGTGAAAAGCGGGATATAAATGCAGCTAAATAAATAAACCACCAAGCATTCGACGTCCAAGACGTCCCCGAAGGCCAAGCCGATCCTCAGCCGAGGTCATGCTCTGCATCACGCTCGATGGGACCTCGGTCATCCCCGGCGAGTCTACCAGGTGTTGTCTGCAGGGCTTTGGGGGGCTCGAAGCCCACGAAGCAGCCTGCCTACGAGTCACCCTCGGAGTACTCCAAATGGGAGACTGAGGATGAGGAGTCTACTGATACCCGTCGCCACCATGATTTCCCTTTCGATTCCCCAGTCTCAGAACCTCGGAGACAGTCCCTGCCGGAAGACATGGGCTTCTTGGACTTTGTCAAGGACATGTCCAAGGCCCTGGCATCCCAACAGAGTCGGATGAGGACCCTCGGGCAGACAAGCTGGAGATCCTCCAGTACCAAGGCCCCTCCTCGAGAATCACTCATGGTGCACATTCCTCCCATCCTGGAACGGCTCATGCTCCACATGTGGGAGACATCAGCGACTCTGTCAGTGGTAAGCAGACGGCTCGACTCAATGTATCGGGTCCGCTGGAGCCCAGGCTTCCAGAAGTCATAACTGCCGCATAACTCCATGGTGGTGGAGTTGACCATGCATCGGCTGAAAAGCTAGAAGATGCACTCCTCGGTGCCCCCAGGCAGGGAGGCCCGCACCTTGGTTGCCCCCGGCAGGAAGTGCTACCAGGGCTCGATGCTCATCTGCTGGGTCCAGGCCTACCAGCTGAGAGACCTGGCAAAGGAACTCGCTGGTTCTCTGCTAGTCTCTCTGAGGAACCTTTGCAGCAGTTCAAGAGCCTGTCCAAGGCTGTCCGTGAGTGCTTCAAATTTATGTCTCGAGCAGCCTATGACAGGTTTGAGTCTGCGGCATGGGTATCCGCAGCGGGCATCGGTGTATGCCGCCAGGCTTGGCTTCAGTTGTCCGACCTCAAGCAGTGGGTTCAGGACAAACTGGTTGATGTCCCTTGCCAAAGTAAGAACTTCTTTGGCAAACCCATGACCAACAAGGCTGCCAAGCTGGAGACCAAGTTCATGACGAGGACAAGGCTCTCCAAGAAGACCACTGCCCCTCCCCGACAGAAGGGCTCGGGTGAAAAAGCCCTTTTACCCGAGGAAGGGGGCTGCTTATCAAAACTACCCACCGTATCAGGCCTCCCCGTCTCCCCAACAGGGTCAGTAGGGACATGGTCATGGCCCGCATAAACAGAGGACTCCAAATCCACAGGAAACAGCCCTGGCCCAGCCAGGGGGGAGTGTTTGACTCCTTCAGCATAGCCCTTCTACCCCAAGGAGATCAGTAGCCCACTGGGGGGGTGTCTGGCCCTCTATGCCCAATGTTGGGTGCCCATCACCACCGATTCCAGGGCACTGAGGGTAGTCGAGGAGGGTTACCTCTTTCACCTGACTTGGACACCCCCTTATTTCCCAGGAGAGCCCCTCAGGCCACCCTCCACCGGGACCACCCTCGTGGTCAAAGCGGTTGAACCAGTGCCCCACCACCTCAAGAGCAAAGGGTTCTACTCCAGATACTTCCTCGTCCCAAAGAGGACAGGGGGCCTAAGCCCTATCCTCGACTTGCGCAACCTCAACAAATTCCTGGTGATGGAGACGTTCAAGATGCTTTCCCTTGGAACATTACTGCCATACCCTCCAGCAGGAAGGCTATACTCCTTAGACCTCAAGGATGCTTATACCCACATTCCTATCCATCCTAACCACAGGCAATACCTGTGGTTTGTGGTAGGGGCAAACACTTTCTATACCGGGTGCTTCCCTTCAGCCTAACCTCTTCCCCGAGGTTTTTCATGAAATGCCTGGCGGTCATGGCCGCCTTCCTCAGGCTCCAAGGGGTCTTCATGTTTCCTTACCTGGACGACTGGCTCATAAGGGGAGGCACAGCAGGCCACTGCCCGTACCATCCAGGTTCTGCAACTCTTGGGCTTCGTCATAAATTACCGCAAGTCTCACCTCCTCCCGGCACAATGCATGGAGTTCATTGGGGCACAGCTTGACACCCTCCAGGAGAAGGCCTTCCTGCCCAATGACCGGGCCGATCATCAAAGATCTCTGGCTCGAGACATAAAGCACCGTCCCTCTGTGCCGGCCCGGCACCTTCTGTGTCTCCTCGGGCACATGGCCTCCACAGTCCATGTCACCCCAGGTACACACCTTCACATGAGGGCAGCGCAGTGGTGTCTCTGGGACCAGTGGTCTCAGGCCACAGGCCGCCTTCGAGACAGGGTTGCGGTTTCCCGCCAGTTGGCGGATTCCCAGGTCTGGTGGCAGTTGCCCCAGCACCTAGAAGCAGGCATGCCCTCCCAGACTCCCAGCCATTCGAGGGTCCTCACCACAGACGCCTCCCTGCTCGGCTGGGGAGCACACTGCAAAGCCCTCCGCACTCAGGGCACCTGGTCGCCAGATGAGAGCACCCAACAGATCAACCCCCGGAGCTCCGAGTGATATGCCTTCCTCTGAGGGTTTTCTGTCACCACCTGTGCCACCAGCCGGTCCTGGTCCAGACGGACAACCAGGTGGCAATGTTCTATGTGAACAAACAAGGGGTGCGGGGTTCCGTGTCCTTTGCCAGGAGGCACTGGGTCTCTGTTCGTACTCAATCCAATAGGGTATCCTCCTGAGGGCAGTGTACCTGCCAGGCCAGGACATCCTGCTGGCGAACAGGCTCAGCAGAGTTCTCCAACCGCACAAGTGGCAGCTGGACCCCAGGATAGCCATTCGGCTTTTCCGGCTCTGGAGGGAACCTGTGATGGACTTGTTCACCAATCCGGACAACTTTCAGTTACCCCACTTCTGCTCCCGGCAGGCCCACCCCTCCAGGGTGCAGCGGATGTGTTTCTAGTCTCGTGGTCAGAAGGCCTCATGTATGCCTTCCCTCAGATGCCACTGATCACCAAGACCTTATTCAGGACCCTCTGCAACAGGACCTTGCTCATCCTGTTAGCTCCCAGGTGGCCCAGGCAACCGTGGTTCCCGCTGCTTCTGCAGTTGGCAGGGGAGGCCCCCATCCCCTTGGGCACTGCCCAAGGACTCCTATCTCAGGAGGGGGGCTCTCTTCTGCACCCCAAACTGGGGTCCCTCTTGTTGACAGCGTGGCTGCTGAGAGGGTGACTCACCCCCTTCAACCTTCCGGTTGAGGTAGACATTCTGCTGGCCTCCTGCAAGGCCTCTGCTAGGAAGGCGTACGCCCTCAAATGGCGCAGGTTCTCTGGTGCACCGATTATGGAGCTGATCCCTTCTCCTGCCCGGTGGCTTTGGTGTTGCAGTACCTTCTCCAGCTCTCCCAATCCGGGCTCAAGTCTAACTCTGTCCGGGTGCACCTTAATGTCCTGGCGGTGCACCACCACCCGGTGGATGGTAAGCCCCTCTCGGTCCAACCTTTGGTGACCTGCTTCCTTCAGGGCTTGCTCCTGTCAAAACCCCCGGTTTGCCCTTCGGCAACCGAATGGGACCTCAACGTGGTATTGGGGCAGCTCACTCGCTCGTCCTTCGAGCCTCTGGCAACTTGCCACCTTCGCTGCCTCTTGGAAGGTGGTTTTCCTGGTTGCGCTCACCTCAGCTCACAGAGTTAGCAAGCTCCAGGCCCTTGTGGCAGAGGTGCCCTATACCAGGTACTACAAGAACAGGGTGGTGCTTCGCATGCACCCCAAATTCCTGCCAAAGGTAGTGTTACCCTTCCACCATAATCAGGAAGTGGTGCTTCCTGCTTTCTTCCCAAGACCTCACTCCATTCGGGCAGAAACGGTCCTTCACTCATTGGACTGTAAGAGGGCCTTATCCTTCTACATCCAACGCACCCAAGGCCACCACAAAGCTGCTCAGCTTTTCATCTCCTATGACTCCAGTAGGCTGGGGAAGGCGGTGACCAAGTGTACGCTGTCCACTTGGGTGGCGGACTGTATCGCCTTTGCTTATGGGCAGGTGAGGCTGCCACTGGAAGGCCGTGTCCGGGCCATGGCAGCTTCAGTGGCAAACTTGCACTGTGTCCTGATGGTGGACATCTGCTGGGCCGCCACCTAGTCTTCAGTCCATACTTTTGCAGCTCATTACTGCCTGGAGAGAGAGTCCCGACGGGACAGTGCCTTCGGCCAGGCTGTGCTCTAACCTTTTCAGGGTCTAGGCAACTCCTGCCCCCCGACCCTTCTGTGTTCAGGCTACTGGAGCGCTAGTTTCATCAGACACAGGGGTTCTATTGTGGTCTGTGTGCATGGACTCAAATTGCTACTGCTTGCGGCTCCCCTCGTGGGAGCTCTAGCCCTGTTTTTGCTATGGGTTTTCAGTAGCCTGTAGTTGGGGAGTCCCATATGTGATAACTGATTCCTGCTGTCCCTGTTACAGGCGAGTAACTACGCTTTCTCATCGCTCCGGATTGGCCAAGGCTGCCATGGTATGCAGATCTCAAAAAGCTCTGGGAGTGTAGTCTGTGGTGTCTCCCAGTGCGAGAGGATCTGCTAATGCAGGGACCGATGCGCATGCCACAAGTAGATCATTTCTCGCTTACGGCCTGGCTCTTGAGAGGGCATGGCTGACAAAGAAGGCATATTCAGCCGCAGTGGTCTTCACCTTGTTGAAGGCCAGGCGTAGGTCTACCTCTCTAGCTTATATTCGCGTCTGGCGCATCTTTGAGGCATGGGATGCGGACACAGATTCAGCCATCCAAGGCTTCCGTATCGGGCGTCTTAGCGTTTCTGCAGGATGGGTTTGATAAAGGCCTGGCGGCGATTTACTGTTATCGAGGGAAGGTTCCTAAGGGCGGTGACACTTCTGCATCCACCGAGGAGGACAATGGTGGTAGTGTGGGATCTCAATTTGGTGCTAGCAGCGTTAGTATGGGAACCGTTTGAGCAGAGCTTTGCTCAAAGAGCTTACCCTCAAACTGTGTTTTCTTGTGCCCATATGCAGGATTTCAGAACTGCAGGCATTGTCTTGCTGGGAGCCATTTCTGTTGTTTTCCAATGAGAGGATGGTCCTGAGGCCGGTTCCCTCCTTTTTGCCCAAGGTGTTCGCGGTTTTTCATATGAACCAGGCCGTCACCCTGCCAGTTTTTGGAAGCGGGGAAAAGGGCTCAGCCGGACAACAATTACTCCTCCTGGATGTACGGTGTGCCCTGAGGAGATACTTGAAGAGGACGGCATCTTCCTGCAAGTCAGATTGCCTGTTCTTGGTGTTAGGAGATCCATGTAAGGGTGAAGGTATTTCTAGGTGGATCAGAGAAGCTATTGCATTGGCGTGCTTCTTGAGAGGTAAACCAGTGCCAGCGAAACTGAGTTCATTCCACAAGGGCTCAGGCATTTTCGTGGGCAGAGTATAGCTTGATTCCACCCATTGAGATTTGCAAGCGGCTACCTGGTCATCTTTGCATTCCTTTGTTAAACATTAACGTCTGGATGTCCAGGCGGCAGTGCATGCCTGTTTTGGATTGGCAGGCCGGTTTGGCAGGTCCCTCCTGTTGAATATACTGCTCTGAAACAACCCCGGAGGTTTGGGACTGGACTGAAGGGACAAGAAGGAAGGTGAAATTAGACGCGTGCTAATCGTTGTTCCTTGAGGAACTCCAGTCCAGTCCCAGATCCCTCCCTATGTGTCAGTTGTCTGTTCCAGGGCCTGAAGCAGGATTCAGAGTTTAAAAAAAAAAGGAAAGAATAGGCCTCGGGAGTCTTAAGTTCGGCAGGGGAGTTGGGGTGAGGACGACTGGTTGTCTGTTCCTCACTCGGTGAAGGAAACTGGCCATCACTCAGATGAGCATCTGGTAAGTCCTCCACATGTTGGAGGAGGGGGCGGCTCTTCTCCACTAGAGGATGTCTTAGATTGGAGTCAGGAAGTTGATGTCATCTGCTGTTTTTGGTTCAAGTTTAACTACTTACTTGTTGCTTCTGTAAGCCTGCTTTGTCAATAGGTTACTGGAATGTGTGCGTGGACCCTCTGGTATTTATACTAGGGTCATCAAAAGATAACATGCTCAGTCTCCAAGCTGCTGGAAGAGGTGCTCAACCCAGAGGTTCAGGACTGGACTGGAGTTCCTTCAAGGAGCAACAATTAGCAGGTAAGTCTAATTTCACCTTCTATTCCCTTTTTGTTGCCCTTCTCCGAACTTTTTCTACTTCTGCTATGTATTCTTTGAGATAGAGCAACCAGAACTGCACGCAGTCACACAAGGGATCTATACAGACACACAAATGTTCTCAGTTTTGTTCTCCATTTCTTTTCTATTTACTTTTTTAGCAGCTGTGGCATGCTTGACTGAAAATGTCAATATATTGTCTCTAATGATTCCAAAATATCTTTCTCCCAACTCAGAACCCAGCCTTTTATACTTCTATTTGGGATTTTTTCTCCATGTGTATCACTTTGTACTTATCCATCTGCTATTTAGATGCCCAGGCTCACCAGCAACATAACTACCTCATAAGATCTTTCTGCTGAAGTTCTCTGTGACTTTGACTTTGAATTTTGTGTCATGTCTTATCTCCAGTTCATTTATGACCGTGTTATACGGCACAGGTCTTAATAGAGACCTTTAGGGCACTTTACTACTGACCTTTTGCTTTGTGATTACCATTTAGTCCTACTTTCTGTTTTTGTCTTAGCCAGTTTGCAGACCACAAAAGAGCATTGCCTGATATTCCATGACTCTTTAATTTCCTCTCATGAGAGCTTTTGCCAGATCCCTTATGTAAAAACCAAATACACTACATAAACTAGGTCGCCATTATCAGTTCTTTTTTCACTCCATGAAAAAAATTGAAACTGAAATTGTTGAACCCCTACAGACTCCCTCCTATTAAGCCATATGTTTCTATATGGTCAGTAATAATTTGATTTTCTCCAGGAACAAGCAAGAAGTCAGTCCTCACATATGGATGACGGCACCAACGGAGCCTGTGTGGAAACATCTCCCCAGCTTTCAAAGAGAGCCTTTGGGAGATGTACCACGCATGTGTGGTCCCCTTCCTGCCCAAGGGTGCCATCTTGCCTCAGTCTCCTTTTTTCCAGGGAGCCCTTCGGACATTGTCCAGTTTCCCCCTAAAAAGTTTGATTTTTGTAATGTTTTGTCCAGTTTGCTTACTGGTTCCTTCCCACCCTCGAGCCAGCTCGCTGCAGCGTTGCTCCTCTGGTTTATTCATTTGTTTTCCCCTTTTTTATCAAGGTGTCCCTCAAACCGGCGTGTTCACCCTTGTTCAACCGAAGGCCTCGAACCCCTGCTTGGGCGGTGGGGACCCCCTTTTTCCAGTGGTCTCCAGTGGCTTCGAGAAGTGCAACTGGTGTGACAAAACGTCTCACACCAACCCACACACCTGCTGCCTCCGATGCCTCGGCCCAGAGCATAACTCCAACTGCGATCTCTGCAGAACTTTGATCTCAAAGGCCCTGAAGAGCCATTGTCAGCAGCAGGAGAAATTTTTCCAGAAGTCTGACTCTGCGCTAGAGTCTCCAGCAACACCACACTCCAGAGCCCCCTCCATTACCTTGGTGCCCCGCGAAGCTCGAGCCTCTGAGTCCTGCGGCCGTGGTTCCTTCGAATGGACATCCCCAGAGGTGCAGCGCAAGAAGAAATGCTTGAAGACCGCCTCTGAGGACTGGCCCGGAAAGAAGGGTAAATCCCACTCCAGGCCCCACAGTCCCAGGCGTGAGTCCTTGGAGTGGGAGCGGCCTTCAAAGCTGCCCCGTAAGGAATTGTCGGCACCCACCGATTGACCTCTGACCTCGGAGGCCATCCTCATCAAGGACACTCCCTCAACAGTACTGACGCCAGGTCCGAAGCCCTCGGTACCTGCATCAAAGGATGTGGTGCCAACTGGTATGGAGACAAAGATGGCAGTCTTAGAGAGCAGTATATCTGCCTTCATGGCCATGCAGCAGGCCTTTGTCTAGCTTGTCCAGTTCATCCACCCAGATGACAGGACCCTCGACATCGAGGGCTTCCTCGGACGTCGAACCAGTCCTTGAGCACCACCGCATGAGGTGCTGGTCCTGTTCCTCAGAGCACTGGTCTTCCCCAGCAAGCACCCGCAGCTTAGACTGCATATCCTCCAGAGGTTGCAGGCCGCCTGGAGCGGACCTCAACAGAGATGATTCTCCAGGACCAAGCAGGAAGTCAGTCCTCACATATGGGTGACGTCGGCGCCGACGGAGCCCTCGCGGAGCAATTTTCCCCAGCTTTCAAAGAAAGCCTTTGGGAATTGCAGCGCGCATGCGCGGTCCCCTTCCCACCTAAGGGTGCCATCTTAGCCAGTCTTCTTTTTTCCGCGGAGCCCTACAGACGTGGTCTTCCAGTCCCCGCAGAAAAGTTGATTTTCTTCATTTATTTTCTATTTTTTCTTCGGTTCGACGCCGGTCTCTTTCCTGCCCGGACTTGCGACGCCGTTGCGAGTCCTTCTCTTATTTTTCGGTTTTTCTGATTTTTCTTGTCAGTTTCGTTTTCGGTTTTTCACTGGCAGCCCGGTCCTTTGACCTTGCAGGGGCCCTTTTTCCCCCGATGGCTGCCAGTGGCTTCAAAAGGTGTGTTCAGTGTGACAGAAACATGTCTCTCACTGACACACATGATCATTGCCTCCGCTGCCTCGGCCCAGATCACGAGGAACTGATCTGTGGGGCCTGCAGCAAAATGTCCTCCAAAGCCTTACGGAGTCGGCGGCATCAGCGGGAAAGAATCTTCACAGATCCCACCCGTACCCGGACCTCGTCGGAGGCCTCGGCGTCCAGAGGCTCCAGCTCTGAGCATCGCCGGAGTTCCTCCGACAGAGGTTCTCCCTCGGGGGATCATCATCGGAAGACGAAACCCGCGAGGACGGCGTCGATGGACGCTCCTGGTTCCGCGAGGGCCAGGTCGTCGTCGGGGCCCGAGCCGGGGGCTGCTGGGTCACCTGAGGTCGGACTCAGGTTGATGGCCTTGGAGAGCAGCCTTGCTGCCTTCATGGACCAGCAGCGGGCACTGATCGCTAGCCTCGCTGGCGCCTCTGCCCTGACCGCCGGGACGTCGACGTCTAAGTCGACCCCGGAGACCGAGCCGATCCTCGAGTCCATGCGGGCTCGAGTCGATCCTCGGAGTCGGCCTGGGAATCTGAAGTGGAAGAGTCACCTGATTCCTTTCGGACTCGGTGTGTCCCCTCGGACTCCCCTGAGTCCGAACCTCGGAAGCAGTCCCCCCCCGGAGGATGCCCGGTTCTCGGACTTCGTCAGGGATATGGCCAAGGCTTTGGCCTTCCCTGCGGATCCCGAGGAGGAGCCTCGAGCCGAAAAGCTCGACGCCCTCCAGTATGACTCTCCAGTGAAGGAGCACTTTACTGTACCGGTTCCTCCCATGCTGGAACGACTACTCTTCCGCATGTGGGAGAGTCCGGCATCGTCGCCGGTATTAAGCAAGCGGGTCGATTTCCATCTATCGAGTCCGCAAGAGCCCTGGCTTCCAGAAAGCACAGCTACCGCACCATTCCATGGTGGTGGAATCGGCCATGCATAGGCTCAAGAGCCAGAAGATGCACTCCTCGGTGCCTCCCGGCAGGGAGGCCCGCAACCTGGATGGCCTCGGTAAGAAGTGTTTCCAAGGCTCTATGCTTGCTTGTCGGGTCCAGACCTACCAGCTCTACATGGGCATGTACCTTAGAGACCTGGCTAAGGAGATAGCCGGATTCTCTGCTGGACTTTCCGAGGAACCTTTGCGGAGGTTCCTAGCCTTGTCCACTGGAATTCGAGAATGCTCCAAATTCATTTCTCCAGCAGCCTATGATGGCTTTGAAGCATCGGCTCGAGTGGCCGCAGCCGGCATCGGTGCCCGCTGACAGACTTGGCTTCAGTCGTCTGACCTTGAACCCTGGGTGCAGGACAAGTTGGTCAATGTCCCCTGCCGATGTGAGAACCTCTTTGGCAAGCCCATGGCTGAGAATGCTGCGCAAATCGAGACGGAAACTCTCACCTGAACAAGGCTCTCTAGAAAGACCTCTGCCCCTTCCCAAAAGATGAAGGGCTCGGGAAAAAAGTCCTTTTACCCGAGGAAGGCGACTGCCTATAAACACTACCCTCAGTATCAGGCCTCCTCAGCTCCCCAACAGGGTCAGCAGGCCAAGGGACGGGGTAACAGGTCCCGTAGGCAGCAAGCCCCCAAGCCTGCACCACCGGCCCCTGCTCAGCAGGGTGGGGGTTTTTGACTTCATCGACATAGCCTCTCCCCCTCAGCTGGTTTCTCCCAGCACAGGAGGCCGGCTGGTCCACTTTCCCCACAGGTGGTCCAACATCACATCAGATGCCTGGGTGCTTCATGTGGTGCGAGAAGGCTATCTTCTCCACTTCCACCAGGTCCCTCCCTCCTATTTTCCGGGAGAGCCTCCACGACTCCCTCTGCACAGGGACTTACTCCTTCAGGAGTTAGCAAGTCTTCTTCAGGAACAGGCTGTGGAACCGGTGCCCCACCACCTGAGAGGTCAAGGCTTTTATTTCAGGTATTTCCTAATACCAAAAAGAACAGGAGGCCTCAGACCCATCCTGGACTTGCGCAACCTCAACAAGTTCCTCGTGCGGGAGAAGTTCAAGATGCTTACCCTTGGAATCCTTCTGCCCTACCTCCAGCAGGGAGATTGGCTATGCTCCTTGGATCTAAAGGATGCCTACACGCACATCCTCATCCACCCAAGCCACCGCCAATGCCTAAGGTTTGTGGTGGCAGGAAATCATTACCAGTACAGAGTACTGCCATTTGGCCTATCCTCCGCACCACGAGTCTTCACAAAATGTCTCGCGGTGGTGGTGGCTTATCTCCGGCTTCAGGGCCTCTATGTCTTTCCTTACCTAGACGACTGGCTCATCAGAGCATCGTCCTCTCAAGAAGTCACACAAGCCACGCACCGCACTGTGACTCTTCTCCAGTACTTGGGCTTTGTCGTAAACTTCGCAAAGTCCACTTTGCTCCCCTCGCAAGATCTCGAGTTCATCGGCGCAAGATTGCACACTCTTCAGGCGCGAGCTTTCCTGCCTCTCGACAGAGCTCAGCGGCTCATGGACCTAGCCAGCCGTTTTCGCAGCCAGTCCCTGGTCTCGGCCAGGCGCTTTCTGAGACTACTTGGCCATATGGCTTCCACCGTCCACGTGACCCCCAACGCCCGCCTGAATATGCGGCCTGCTCAGTGGTGCCTTCGGAAGCAGTGGCAACAGGCCATGGGCGGCCTCGCCGACTTAGTGCAGATCTCCGGCCCGCTGGCCTCTTCTCTGCAGTGGTGGCTTCATCAGCCGAACCTGGTACTCGGAATGCTTTTTCAATCTCCTCCGCCTGCTCAAGTGCTGACGACCGATGCTTCTCTCCTGGGATGGGGAGCGCATTGCCAAGGGGCATGTACTCAAGGTCTCTGGACCTCGTGGGAGTCTGCGCAGCAGATCAACTTCCTGGAGCTCAGAGCAATCCGTCTGGCTCTCAAGGCTTTCTCCCACCTGAATTCTCGCCGGTCCGTCCTTGTCCAGACGGACAATCAAGTTGCCATGTTCTACGTGAACAAACAGGGGGGCACGGGCTCCTTCCTTCTCTGTCGGGAAGCGCAGAGGCTCTGCTCTTGGGCCGTCAGCCGCGGCATTCTTCTCAAGGCAGTTTATCTCCCAGGCCAAGAAAATTGCCTGGCGGACAAACTCAGCAGAATCCTCCAGCCGCACGAGTGGCGACTGTATCCCTTGGTAGTTCAGAAACTTTTTCTGAAGTGGGGCCTCCCCATGCTGGATCTTTTTGCCAGTCCTCTCAACCGGCAACTTCCTCGTTTCTGCTCTCGGCAGCCGCATCCCCTCCGAGTAGCGGCGGATGCTTTTCTGCTCTCATGGTCGAAAAGCCTTCTGTATGCCTTTCCTCCCATACCGCTAATCTCTCGAACTCTTTTCAAGGTTCTCCGAGACAAAGCTTCCATGATCCTGATAGCTCCTCGGTGGCCCAGACAGCCGTGGTTTCCACTCCTGCTGCAACTGGCGGTGGAGGCTCGGTTCCCTCTGGGGTTTCAACCAGATCTCCTAACATAGGATCGGGGGTCCCTGCTACACCCCAACCTCAGATCTCTACATCTGATGGCCTGGCTGCTGAAAGGGTAGTCCTTGCTCCCCTTCTACTGCCGGCAGAGGTGGAAGAGGTCGTCCTAGCTTCCCGGCGACCTTCTACCCGCAAATGCTACGCCCTTAAATGGCGTCGTTTTTCCGTTTGGTGTACCCAGCAGTCTCTGGATCCCTTCTCCTGCTCGGTGTCGGTGGTCTTGCAGTACTTGCTCTACCTCTCTAATCTTGGACTTAAGTCCAACTCCGTCAAGGTTCACCTCAGTGCTCTTTCAGCACATCATGTGCCGGTGGACGGCAGACCTCTTTCCAACGACCCTCTCGTGGCAAGGTTTCTCCGAGGTCTCCTTCTCCTTAAACCACCTCTGCGCCCGCCGGCGCCTGACTGGGATCTGAATGTGGTTTTGCAGCGGATCACCTGTCCGCCTTTTGAACCTATGGCTACCTGTCCTCTCCATTTTCTTTCTTGGAAAACCTTATTCTTGATAGCCCTCACTTCCGCTAGACGCGTAAGTGAACTACAGGCCCTCGTGTCTGATCCCCCTTACACTCGGTTCTACAAAAATAGGGTAGTCCTACGGACTCACCCTAAATTTCTTCCAAAAGTGGTCTCCCCTTTTCACATCAATCAGGAGGTGGTACTTCCGACCTTCTTTCCCAGGCCACACTCCAGCCGAGCTGAAATGGTCCTGCATACCCTGGACTGTAGAAGGGCGTTGAACTTCTACCTTGACCGTACGCGGGAGCACCGCAAAGCTGCTCAGCTCTTCGTGTCTTTTGACCCCAATAAATTGGGGCTCCCTGTCTCCAAGCGTACTCTGTCCATCTGGGTTGCTGACTGTATCGCTTGGGCTTATGGAGCAGCCGGACTCTCGTTAGAAAGTCGGGTCACGGCTCGTGTTCGGGCGAAGGCTACGTCAGTGGCTTACCTCCGCTCTGTTCCATTGGCAGACATCTGCCGGGCCGCTACTTGGTCTTCGAACCAGACTTTTGCGGTCCATTACTGCCTCGAGAGGGAGTCCCGCAGGGACAGTGCTTTCGGACAGGCAGTCCTCCGAAATCTCTTCGAGGTTTGAGCAACTCCTACCCTCCATCCCGGATGTTGGGCTACCGGTGGGTAATAATTCAGTGAAGATTCCTTCCTTCTGTGCTGCTGAGCTAGAGGGAGCTCATTTTTTGTGCTTAGGGTCTCCGGTAGCCTTAAGCTTGGGAGTTCCATATGTGAGGACTGACTTCCTGCTTGGTCCTGGAGAAATCGTAGTTACTCACCTGTAACAGGTGTTCTCCAGGAGCAGCAGGAATCAGTCCTCACAACCCTCCCTCCTCCCCTTGGAGTTGCAATCATCTGCTTTAGTTTTTGCAAATTTTTATGCTGTCTTTTAGCTATGTCATCTGACTGGCTAAGATGGCACCCTTAGGCGGGAAGGGGACTGCGCATGCGCGCTGCAATTCCCAAAGGCTTTCTTTGAAAGCTGGGGAAAATTGCTCCGCGAGGGCTCCGTCGGCGCCGACGTCACCCATATGTGAGGACTGATTCCTGCTGCTCCTGGAGAACACCTGTTACAGGTGAGTAACTACGCTTTACGTGTCATTGGACTCTACTCCCACTTTGAGTCCGAATGGGAGACAGAGGATGAAGACCCGGATACAGAGATGTGCCCTTGGACCCGTCTCCCCCGATGCTCCAATGCTGCTCCCCATCCGAGGAATTTGCCTTCCTCGATTTCGTGCAGGACATGGCCAAGGCTCTCACTATCAGAACCGAGGCCATGGAAGATCTGTGCACCGAGGAAATGGAGATACTCCAGTACTAGGCACCCCCTAAGGAAACCCTTATGGTACCGGTGCCTCCCGATCCTTGACCCCCTCCTCTGGATGTGGGAAACACTGGCATTAGCACCAATTGTCAGCAGGCACCTTGACACCATGTACTAGGTATGCCGAAGCCCTGGGTTCCAAAAGACCCAGCTTCCCCACAATTCGATGGTCGTGGAGTCTGCCATACGCTGGCTCAAAAGCCAAGAGAGTCATTTGTCTGTGCCACCCGGCAGGGAGGCCCGAACCTTTGACGCCCTCGGCTCAATGCTAGTCCTGTCAGCTCTGTATCGGCATGTACCTGAAGCAACTTTCAAAGGACCTCTGTGGATTTTTGGCAGGCCTCGATGGAGAACCCCTGCAGAGGTTTAAGACCATGACCTTGGTGGTAAAAGAATGATCAAAGTTTTTATCTCGAGCAGCCTATGATGGCTTCGAGTCTTTTGGCTAGGGTGGCCGCCGCAGGCATCTGGGCATGACGCCAAGCATGGCTACAGTCGTCTGACCTAGAGCAATGGGTGCAGGACAAACGGATGTCCCCTGTATAGGAGAGAACCTATTCGGGAAACCCATGGCAGACAAGGCTGCAGCGATAGAAACAGTTTCTGATGAGAACCAGGCTCTTGAAGAAGACCTTGGTACAACCCTGGAAGAAAGCCCTGAGGAAGAAGCCCTTCTTCCAGAGGAAGAAGGGGAGCTTTGGTGGTACCCTGCATTTCCAGGTCTTATCCGGCCCCTCGGTAGGGCCAGCAGCAAAAAGGTCAGGGACATGGTCCCTGAAAGTAAAAGGTCCCAAAGTCCCCAGCACTGGCCCCGGTCCAGCCTGGGGGGAGCTTTTGACTGCCTGGGCGTGACCTCCCCCCCCCCCCCCCAGGAGGTCCTCTACAGCCCACAATGGGGTGCCTAGTGTTGTTTTCCCACAGGTGGATATCCCTCACCACTGATATCTGGGTGCTACAAGTGGTCAAAGAGGGCTACCACCTCCACCTTACAGCAAGCATCATCCTATTACTTCCCAGGAGAGCCTACCAGATCTCTCCTTCACCGGACCCCCCTTCTCACCAAGCTAGCAGGCCTAGTCCAGGGCAAGGCATTGGAGCCAGTGCCAATACATCTCTGGGGCACAGGCTTCTACTCCAGGTATTTCCTAGTCCCTAAGAGGACAGGGGGCCTCAGGCCCATCCTGGACCTGTGAGAGCTCAACAGGTTTCCGGGCAGGGAAAAGTTCAAGATGTTCTCCCTTGGGACACTGCTGACATTCCTCCTGCGGGGAGATTGTCTATGCTTCTTAGACCTAAAGGATGCCTACATGCAGATCCTAATTCATTCCTGCTACAGAAAATACCTCCAGTTCGTGGTGGGGGGACAGCACTACCAATAAAGGGTGCTGCCCTTCGTTCTGGCCTCATCACCAAGGGTCTTCACAAAGTGCCTCGCGGTGGTCGCCGCCCATCTCTGGCTCCAAGGGGCCTTCATCTTCACTTATCTGGACAACTGGCTCATGAAGGGGGTTATAGCTGCAGAGGCACAATGCACCACTGGGCGCACCACAGATGCCCTGCAGCACCTGGGGTTTGTCATAAACTACCCCAAGTCCCACCTCACTGCTGCCCATTGCCTAGAGTTCATAGGGTTGCAGCTAAATACTCTCCAAGCAAAAGCCTTCCTCCCTCAGGAGAGATCAGAATGCCTCAGAGAGTTAGCCGCAGAGCCTGCCTGGCTTCTACTGCTCCTGTTGGGATACATGGCCTCCACAGTTCACATGACCCCCCCACACACACACACAATATGCCTGCCTGCACTTGAGGACAGCCCAGTGGTGCCTCTGCTCTCAATGGATACAAGTCACAGGCAGGCTCAGGGATAGAGTGAAAATGACCCACCAGCTGGTGGACTCCCTCAGATGGTGGCAGATTCCATGTCACCTTCAGGCTGGGATGCACTTCCAGACAGTCTCCTCCCAGAGGGTCCTCACCACGGACTCCTCACTACTGGGCTGGGGAGCACATTGCGAAGGCCTCCAGATGCAAGACAGCTGATCCCAGAAGGAATCCTGGATGCAAGTCAATCTGCTGGAGCTCTGAGCTATATTCCTGGCTCTCCAATCCTTCGCCCACCAACTGCAGCACCACATTTATTTATTTATTTTATTTATTTATTTATGTATATATTTCTATACCGCCCCTTCCAGCGATCAAGGGCGGTTTACAGGGAACATTTTAACAACTGTACACAGATGTATACATTTACATTGAACAATTAGATTTAACTATTTACAATGAACGGTTGAGTTTAACTATTTACATTGAACAAAACTTCAACTTCAAGTTGTACTAATAATACAAACATCCATTAACTTATTTACATTGGATATTTACAGTGGTTGTGTATGTTATGGAATTTATTTCCTTTTTTTGACGTAAATCGGGGAAGTGTTTAGGGTTAATGACAGGGGAGTTAGTTTTGAGTAGGGGGGTTCGTGTGTGTATTACCATGGTTATGGAGGTGTTTTGGGGAATATGGGATTTCAAAGTGTTCAGTAAAGAGGTAAGTTTTTAGCTCTTTCCTGAACTGATAGAGGTCATTTATGACGCGAAGGTCTATTGGGAGGTCATTCCATAGCGTAGGGGCAGTGAAAGTGAAAGCTCTGGAGCTAGTAGTTTTCTTTGTCTTCCTGATGGCTTTTGGTGTGATGAGAGAGTAGGCTTCATTTTGTCTGTGTGATCTAGTTTTGTTTGGTGATTGCAGAAGTGTGGATAGATGTGAGGGGGCTATGTCTTTTATGAGTTTAAAGGTTGTTAGGATAGTTTTGTATCTGATTCGGCTGTTGATTGGGAGCCAGTGTAGTTCTAGCAGTATTGGGGTTACGTGGTCTGTTAGACGTGCTTTGGCTGTTACTTTTGCACAGATGTTCTGAGCTCTTTGAAGAAGGTATGTGTATTTTTGAGGGAGGCCTATTAATAGACTATTGCAGTAGTCGAAGTGGGGGGTGATTAGTGTATTTACTACAGATCTAAAATCTTGTGTTTCTAGGAGTGGCCTTAGATGCTGTATAGTTTTTAGCTTGTAGTAGATAGTTTTTACGGTTTGTTTTATGTGTGGTAGCATGGTGAGTGTGTGATCTATTATAACACCTAAATATTTTACTTCCTTTCTAACAGGTATGGATGTTTTGTTAATTGTGATTGTTTCAGGGAAGGTGTTCTCTGTGTTTGATGACCTCGTTACGAACATTGCTTCCGTTTTTTTGAGGTTGATGCTGAGGTAGTTATATTCTAACCAGGAGGAGGTTTCAGTCATACATTCTGATAGAGTATCATATGAGGGGTTTTTAGTGGTTATAGGGATAGCGAGCATGATGTCGTCAGCGTAAATAAAGTGGTTAATCCTATGTTTTTTAAATATGTCTGTTATTGGTTGTAGATACAGGTTAAACAGGAGGGCGGAGAGGGCTGACCCTTGGGGTATTCCTTGGCCTTGAGGGAATGGTTCTGATGCTTCTTGGTCGATTTGTACGCGTATTAATCTGTTTGATATGTAGGACTTGAACCAATCCAGTACAGTCCCGCCTATACCTAAGCTTTGAAGTCTGTTGATCAGTGTGGAGTGGTTAATATTGTCAAATGCGGCAGAAATATCTATAAATAGAAGTAGGAAGCCTTGGTTGTTGTCATCTGTACCTCTGATGAGGAAATCCATTAGGGTGATTAGTAGAGTTTCTACTCCATGGAATGGGCGAAACCCAAATTGGTGTGGGTCAAGTGGTTTATGTTCATCAATGTGTTCTTGTAACTGTATTTGAATTGTTTTTTCTATTATTTTAGCTATAAATGGGATGCTGGCTATGGGTCTGTATGAGTTCGGGTCTTTTGGGTCAAGCTTGTTGTTCTTTAATATTGGTCTAAGTGTTGTGAGTTTTAAGGCATTAGGCATTATGCCTTGTGAGAGAGATTGGTTCACTATGTGTTGTAGATTTTGCACCAGTTCCTCCTTCACACATTTAATCCATGATACAGGGCATGGGTCTAGTGGGGAGGTTGTTGTGTTGATCATTGTTACAATTTTAAGGAGTTGTTTTTGATCTATTATGTGGAAGTTTGTCCATTCGTTTGTGTTTAGTGCTTGTGAATATTGGTGTCAGAGTAGTGGTTTTGTTTTTTAGTTTCGCTGCAAAGTGTGTTGCAAGTGTGTGTACATTTATTGCTGGTTGTTTAGGCTCGGTGTTATTAGTTTTAGTTAGTGTTTTTACTATCGCAAATAGTTCTCTCGGGCGGTTGATGGCTGAGTTTAGTACTTTAGAGTGGTAGTCTCTTTTTGATTTGTTGATTGCATTTTTGTATCCAGTAAGTAATATCATGTATTGGGATTTGTTATCATCCGATTTTGTTTTCCGCCATCTCTTTTCTTGTTTCCTTAGCTCTTTTTTTAGTTTTGTTAGCTCTTTCGTGAACCATTTTTCAGTCTTTTTTGTTTGTCTATGTAAGACTTGTGTGGGGGCAGCTGCATTTTGAATGGTTGAATTCCAATATGATATGGTTGAATTGATGTCTGATGAGTTTGTGTTGAGTTTGGGTAATACTTCATTGAGGAATGTATTCTTATTAAAGTGTGCGAATCGTGTAGTGTAAGTAGGTTTGTTTGTGGGGTTTTTTGGGGCTTGTATTGATATGTAAGTTGTAATAAGGTAGTGGTCAGACCATGGTACTTCGGTTATGGTTGGAGTGGTGTGTGGTTGGTGATTGTAGAGCATAGAGGGAAGGAAGATTAGGTCAAGTATATTACCTTTATTGTGTGTTGGGGCTTGTATTATTTGTGTATATCCCAATTGTGTCATAGCTTCTATGAAGTTATTTGATTGTGAATTGGTCAGTGATGGAAGGTTCAAGTCACCAAGGAGTATGAGTGGTTTGCTTTGAGATGCTGTGCAAGCATGTTCTAGGATAGGGGAGAGGTTATTTTGATCAGATGATGGGGGTCGGTAGATGAGGGCGAGGGCAAGGGTTCTATTTTCTATATTGACAAAGTCTATTCCGTCTATATTGTTTAAGTTTGTTAGGGTGAATTTTAGGTCTTTTTTGGTGAGTATTAAAGCGCCTCCTCCTCTTTTTATATTCCGATGACAGTTGAATATGTCATATTGCTGTGTTGCTAACTGGTTTAGTAGTATGGTGTCTGTGGGTGTGAGCCATGTTTCAGTGATGCAGATAACATCTGGGGATGTGTCCTTTATTATATCATTGATTATTGGTATTTTATTTCTTAAAGAACGGATGTTTATTAAGATGATTTGTAGGTTAGAGTTTGAGTTATTAGCTTGTTTGTTTATTGTGCTATAGGGTTGGGGTTTTATTTGTATGAGTCTATGGAGGGGTTTGTCAGCGTTGTTGCGCGAATGAAGATAGTGGGGGTTTGAGTATGTATTGCTGTGTGTTGGGTTTTGATGCTGGTTATGGGTGGTTGGGATGTTATTATAAGGATTCCTGTAGTGATTGTGGATGATGGGGATGTTATTGTAAGGGCTTTGGTTGGTATTGTATGTATGTATGTGTTGGGTTATGAGCGTTATCAGTAGGAAAGTGAGAGGGAGGTTTGCAAATTTAGCGGGATACATTATGTGTATGGAGTTGTGCAGGAGGGAGTTCAGCAGGGATTAGAGGCCTCTGGTGTATGTGTCTAATGGCAACAGCATATATAATTTTGGCAGCAGTGATATTATTTACTGTCAAAAGTGTATTCATGTACTGACAATAGTATAATTTGTTACTGTCAATATTATAGTACTATTAGCAACTGTAAGATTAGATACTTTCAACAGTATATTTACCTCTTGGTAACAATATTATAGTTCTATTGACAACAGTTGTTAGGTACAATCAACATTACAGTGAAATTTGTTACTTTCAATAATATGATCATCTACTGACAACAGTACGATATATATGGCTACTATTTAGCAGTATATTATCTGGCTACTAGTGATAGTACATAAGTGTTGAGTGGAGACGACAGTAACTGTAGATAGATATAGTACAGGTTACTGGCGACAGTAGCTGTAGGTAGATATAGTACAGGTTACTGACGACAGTAACTGTAGGTAGATATAGTACAGGTCACTGACGATAGTAGCTGTAAGAACAATAAATATAAGTATGGTAACAGTGTATACTGGTGAGAGCATATGCAGGTGTAGGTATTAGTCCATGAGGTGTAGTTGATCAAGAGCGAATCGTGGTATACTTGCTGTGTATTGGCGGTAGCAGGTCGAATTTTGGTCTGTCTCGATTGGGCTGTTGAGGTGGTTGGAGGTGGATCACAAGAACGCTGCAGCTCAGTCCCTCCTGGGAGAGCTGTGCTGAGGATAGCTGCTGATTTTTTTTTTTTTTTTTTTTTTTTTATTAGGTTACAGTTTTTCTCCCCAGGATTGCGTGGCTGCAATAGTGGAAAAGGGCTGTCTCCTACCGGTGGCGTTTCTTTTTATGCGATAGACTATGTGCTCCCACACAATCGCTTCTTGCCCTGTGTTCAGCCCCAACCAGTGGGCCCCGACCTAAGGGCCACGCCAAAGGGCCCTCTGGCGAGGCCCTCCGGCGCGGTCCCGACAGGCGCGGGCCTGCCTGTAAGTGGGTTGCCTTTTCAAGCTTCTCTCTGCTCCTCCCACTCCCACAGCCCCGAATTGGGCCGGAGTAATTGCTCGGGAGGCCAGGCCAGGCAGCGGCGTTGCTCTCACCCGGACGGGGAGAGTGAAGATGATGGCGGCAAGCCAAAAAGGAATTTCCCGCCGGCAGCAGCTGCTTTTTCAAGCTGCTCTCTGCTCCTCCCACTCCCACAGCCCCGAATTGGGCCGGAGTAATTGCTCGGGAGGGCAGGCCAGGCCAGGCAGCGGCGTTGCTCTCACCCGGACGGGGAGAGTGAAGATGATGGCGGCAAGCCAAAAAGGAATTTCCCGCCGGCAGCAGCTGCTTTTTCAAGCTGCTCTCTGCTCCTCCCACTCCCACAGCCCCGAATTGGGCCGGAGTAATTGCTCGGGAGGGCAGGCCAGGCAGCGGCGTTGCTCTCACCCGGACGGGGAGAGTGAAGATGATGGCGGCAAGCCAAAAGGAATTTCCCGCCGGCAGCAGCTGCTTTTTCAAGCTGCTCTCTGCTCCTCCCACTCCCACAGCCCCGAATTGGGCCGGAGTAATTGCTCGGGAGGGCAGGCCAGGCCAGGCAGCGGCGTTGCTCTCACCCGGACGGGGAGAGTGAAGATGATGGCGGCAAGCCAAAAAGGAATTTCCCGCCGGCAGCAGCTGCTTTTTCAAGCTGCTCTCTGCTCCTCCCACTCCCACAGCCCCGAATTGGGCCGGAGTAATTGCTCGGGAGGGCAGGCCAGGCAGCGGCGTTGCTCTCACCCGGACGGGGAGAGTGAAGATGATGGCGGCAAGCCAAAAAGGAATTTCCCGCCGGCAGCAGCTGCTTTTTCAAGCTGCTCTCTGCTCCTCCCACTCCCACAGCCCCGAATTGGGCCGGAGTAATTGCTCGGGAGGGCAGGCCAGGCAGCGGCGTTGCTCTCACCCGGACGGGGAGAGTGAAGATGATGGCGGCAAGCCAAAAAGGAATTTCCCGCCGGCAGCAGCTGCTTTTTCAAGCTGCTCTCTGCTCCTCCCACTCCCACAGCCCCGAATTGGGCCGGAGTAATTGCTCGGGAGGGCAGGCCAGGCAGCGGCGTTGCTCTCACCCGGACGGGGAGAGTGAAGATGATGGCGGCAAGCCAAAAAGGTGGTGATCCAGACCGACATGGTGCTGATCCAGACCGACAGCCAGGTTGCAATGTTCTATGTGAACAAACAAGTAGGAACAGGATCATACCCCCGCTGCCAATAGTCATTAGCCCTCTGTTCCTATGCGGCATGCAGGGGGATGCTCCTGAGGGCGGTTTACCTCCCGGGCCAGGACAATGTCCTGGCGGACAAACTGAGCAGAGTCCTCCAGCCGCACGAGTGGCACCTGGACCCAATAGTAGCCTCCCAGATGTTAAGTCTCTGGGGCATCCCCTCAATGGATTGTTTGCCACTCTGAACTACACGTAGTTGCCCCAATTCTGCTCCCACCATCCACACCCTTCCCAGGTGGCACCGGATGCATTCCTCCCGTGGACGGAAGGTCTTCTGTATGCCTTCCCACCAACACCGCTAGTCACCAAGACCCTATTCAAGGTCCAGTGCGTCAGAGCATCACTAATGCAGATAGCTCCTCAGTGGCCCAGACAGCCCTGGTCCCCCACACTGCACCTCTCCCTATAGTGTCTTTGCAGATTCCCCTGGGCCAAGTCCCAGGGCTACTTTCACAGGGGCAGGGCTCTCCTACATCCCAATCTGGGGTCCCTGTCCCTCACGGCTTGGCTGCTGAAAGGGTAGCGTTAGCTCCCTTTAGCCTCCCATGGGATGGGGAGAAGGTTCTTACGGCCTCTCGTAAGGCCTCCACAAGAAGGGCGTACGCCTTCAAGTGGCGCTGATTCTTGGTGTGGTACGCAAAAAGACTGGCAAACTCATTCTTCTGCTTGGTACAAGTGGTACTCCAGCACCTGCTCCACCTGTCACAGGTGGAATTAAAGTCCAATTCGCTCAGAGTGCACATGAGCACCATTGCAGCGCATCACCATCCCGTTGACGGAAAGTCCCTTTCGGCTCAGCCCCATGTGTCTCAATTCCTGTGGGGCATCATGTTATCTAAACCCCCCTGTCCACTCTCCAGCAGTGGAGTGGGATCTCAATGTGGTGCTTGTGCAGCTCACTAAGCCTCCGTTTGAGCCTCTGGCTACTTGCCACCTGCAGTACCTTTCCTGGAAGGTCACCTTCCTAGTAGCACTCACATCAACTCGCAGAGTCAGCGAGCTCCATGCTCTGATGGCAGAGCCATCCTACACGAGATTCTATAAACAGGGTGGTGCTCCGCATACACCCCAAGTTTCTGCTGAAGGTGGTGTCCCTGTTCCACCTCAACCAGGAGGTGGTGCTCCCCACCTCCTTTCAGAGGCTTCATGCCATTAGGGCGGAGACCATTCTCCATACTCTGGATTGTAAGAGAGCCCTGTCCTTCCAACTGCAGTGGACTGGGGGCCACCGCAAAGCACTTCAGTTTTTCGTATCCTATGATACCAGCCTTCTGGGTCTCCCAGTGACTAAGCAAACTCTGTTCGCTTGAATGGCAGACTGCATTACCCTTGCCTACGAGTAGGCGTGGATTTCACTGGACCAGAAGGTCACAGTGCACCACCTCATGGCCATGGCTACTTACATGGCAAATCTGCATTCCGTCCCTGTGACTGAAATCTGCCAGGCCACCAACTGGTCTTCGGTTCATACCTTCCCAGCTCACTACTGCCTGGAGAGAGTTCCAACAGGACAGTGCCTTTGGCTAGGCCATATTCTGTAATCTCTTCGGGGTGTAAGCAACTCCTGCCCTCTGACCCTTCTGGGTTCAGGCTGCTGGAGTGCTGGTTCTTTGCCGGACACTTGGGACTTGCGAGAGAGTTTCAGTAGGTAGTCAACCTCTGCTGATCACAGCTCAGCCTTTGCAGGTCTTTGTGGCAGTTTACAGGTTATCGGTAGCCTGTAGCTGGGGCGTCCCATATGTGAGGACTGACTTTCTGCTTGTTCCCAGAGAATATGTAGTTACTCACCTTTAATAGCTGTTCTCCGGGGACAGGAGGAATCAGTCTTTGCAACCCTCCCTCCTCCTCTTGGAGTTGCTTCCTTACAGTATTTTCCTTTTTTTTTCCTTGACTGTCTTAGCTATGTCATTTGATTGAAACAAGATAGCTCCTTTGGGCAGAAATGGGACCACGCATACATGGCGCATCTCCCTAAGGCTTTCTTTGAAAGCTAGGGAAATGCTTCCATGCGCGCTCCATCTACGTCGACCATATGTGAGGACTGATTCTTGCTGTCCCCAGAGAACACCTGTTACAGGTGAATAACTACACTTTTAAGTGTATCTTCAAACATTTTGCCTGGCACAGACATTAGGATCATTGGTCTGTAGTTTCCCAGATCACATTTACATCATAGAGAAGAAAAAAAGAGGAAAATAAGGTGAAATCTTTTTATTGGACTTGATACGAGGTGTGATCAAAATATATTGAGACTTGTGTAGCTATATAACAATACGTCGCATCATGATGCTATTAAGCATGCAGTGATCTAGTTATGTGCTATGCATGTGCAGTGTGTAGTGTAGCTGCAGCACACCTGTATTTTTTTTAAATCGTGATGTTTAGTATCGTGTAAAAACAGTCCTTCATATGAAAGGAGACCATCACCTTGGTATGGCAGAAAGTAATCCTGTAGCTAAGACCTGTCCTCTAGGTGATGTAGAGCCCTCTCGCACCGAGTTGGTTTCTCCAGGGCCTTGTGCCCATTAGGGAAGGGTTAGGACGGCTGTTAGAATTGGCGATTCGATTATTAGGCATGTAGATAGCTGGGTATCTGGTGGATCACCTGGTAACATGCCTGCCTGTTGCGAAGGTAGCGGACCTCATGCGCCACCTAGACAAGGTTTTAGATAGTGCTGGAGAGGAGTCTGTTGTCTTGGTATGTATTAGTACCACTGATTTGGAAAGTGTGAGAGGGATGTTCTGGAGGCCAAATTTAGGCTTTTAGGTAGGAAGCTGAAAATCAGAACTTCCAGGATAGCATTTTCAGAAATGCTTTCTGTTCCACGCACAGGACCCAAAAGGCAGGCAGAGCTCTGGAGTCTCAATGCGTGGATGAGATGATGGTGCAAAGAAGAGGGTCTTGGATTTGTTAGGAACTGGGCAACATTCTTAGGAAGGGAGGGGCTTTTCCGAAGGGATGGGCTCCACCTTAACTGGGATGGTACCTGACTGCTGGCATTAAACTTTAAAAAGAAGATAGAGCAGCTTTTAAACTAAATATGGAAAAGTTGACAGTTGTTGAAGAGTGCATGGTCCTTTAAGGATACTAGCAAAAGAGAGGGAGGTTAGGGCATCCCAACAGAGAGGTTCCAATAAATATAAAAGTGACCGAGATGCCCTGAAGTACAGAGCTGAAAGATTCCAAATGACCCCTATAAACTGGGTTACCAGATTAATATGAATAAAATACAATTTCTAAAATGCCTGTATGCTAAAAGTCTAACAAAATGGGAGAGCTAGAATATATATTACTAAATGAAAGGTCAGATATGATTGGCATCTGAGACCTGGTGAAGGAGAGCAACCAATGGGGCACTGATACCTGGGTACAAACTGTATCACAATAATAGGGTAGATCAAATTGGTGGAGGGTTTGTGCTTTGTTAAAAAGGGCACTGTGTCACACAAGATTAAAGTTTTGCAGGAAACAAAATACACCGTAGAATAAATACACCGTAGAATATCTATGGACAAATCTCATATAAGAAGGAGAAGGCAATAGCAGTGGAGGGTGTACTGCTGACCATTGGCTGCCAGAATGAACAGATGGATAATGGAGTGCTAAGAGAAATCAAGGAAGCTAACAAAAGTTGAAACACAGTAATAGTAGTAGTAGTAATGGGTGACTTGTTACCCCGGTTTCGACTGGGTCAATGTCACTGCAGGACATGTTAGGGAAATAAAGTTTCTAGATGAAATTAATGACTGCTTCTTGGAGCAGATGGTTCATGAACTGACAACGGGGGAAGCTATTTTGAACCTAGTCCTTAGTGGAACACAGGATCTGGTGCAAGAGATAATGGTTTTAGAGCCACTTAGCAATAGTGATTATAGCATGATTGTGTTTGATTTAATAAATGTAAGAAGGACGGCAAGGAAATCCAAAGTACTACCTTTTAACTTTCAAAAGGAGACTATGATAAAATGAGGAAAATTGTTAAGAAAAGATGAAAAGGAGCAGCTGCAAAGATTAAAGATTTACATCAAGCATGGGCATTGTTTAAAAATACTATCTTGAAAGCCCAGACCAGATGTATTCCACGCTTTAAGAAGTGGAAGGAAGGCCAAAAAACTGCCAGCATGGTTTAAAAGCAAAATCAGAGAGGCTGTTGTAGCCAAAAAAAGCATCTTTCAGAACATAGAAAAAGGAGTCAAATGACGAAAATGAGAAACAACATAAGCCCTAGCAAGTTGGATGCAAGGCATTGATTAAGCAGGCAAAGAGAGAATTTGAAAAACAAAACTTGCCGTGGAAGCAAAAACCTATAATAGAAACTTTTTCAAGTACATTCATAGCAAAAAATCTGTGAGTGTGTCAGTTGGACTATTAGATGATAAGAGGGGTAAAAGGGGCACTAAGGGAGGGCAAGACTATAGCAGAGAAATTGAATGACTTCGAAGATGATGTAGGGAAGTTACTCATGCCTGAAATGGTATTTAAAGGTGATATATTGGAAGAATTGAAAGAAATATCAATGAACTTGGAAAGAGATATAAGTATTTAATAAACTTAATAAATAATAAATTTAATAAATAAGAATAGTAAATCACCTGGACTGGATGATATACATCCAAGGTTGTTGAAAGAATTGAAAGATGAGATTGCAGACTACCATTAGTAATCTGTGAACTATCATTAAAATCATCTGTAGTACCTGAAGATTAGAGAATGGCCAATGTAATGCCAAGTTTTAAAAAGGGTTCCAGGGGGATCCGGAAAACTACATAAGGGTGAGTCGGCCATCAGTACCGTGCAAAATGGTAGAAACAATAAAAGAATAAAATTACTGAACATATAGATAGTCATGGTTTAATGGGAGAAAGCCAACATGGATTTAGTGAAGGAAAGTCTTGTTTTACTAATCTGTGTTATTTCTTTGAAGGTGTGAATAAACAGGTAGACCAAGGTGAGCCAGTTGATATAGCATACCTGGATTTTCAGAAAACCTTTGACAAGGTCCCTTCGTGAGAGACTCTTGGCCAAATTTTAAAAAATCATGGGATTGGAGGCAGTGTAGTACTGTGGATCAGGAACTGGTTAAAAGTTAGAAAGCAAGAGAGTAGGGCTAAATGGCCATAACTTTTCAATGGAGAAAGGTGAATAGTGGAGTACCCCAGGAATCTGTGTTAGGCCTGCTGCTTTTTAACATCTTTATAAATTACCTGGAAATGGGAATAACAAGTGAGGTGATCAAATTTGGAGACGACACAAAATTATTCAAAGTTGTTAAAACCCAAGAGGATTGTGAAAAATTGCAAGAGGATCTTGATAAATTGGAAGACTGGACATTCAAATGGCAGATTGAATTTAATGTGGATAATGCAAAGTTAAGCATCTAGGAAAGAACAACCCAAACTATGGTTACATGATGCAAGGTTCCACATTAGAGATTTCCACCCAGGAAAAAGATTTAGGTGTCATCGTGGATAATATGTTGAAACCCTCCTCCCAGTGTGCAGCGACGCCAAGAAAGCAAATAGAATGCTAGGAATCATAAGGAAAGAAATGGAGAACAAAATCAGGGATATTATAATGCCTCTGTATTATTCCATGGTCCGACCACACCTTGAATACTGTGTACAATTCTGGTCGCCATATCTTAAAAAGGATATAGTAGAATTAGAAAAGGTATAGAGAAGAGCCATCAAAATGGTTAGGGGGAATGGCAGGATAACCCTATGAACATAAGAACATAAGATATGCCATACTGGGTCAGACCTAGGTCCATCAAGCCCAGTATTCTGTTTCCAACAGTGGCCAATCTAGGTCATATGTACCTAGCAGTTTCCCCAAGGGACACAGGTTCCACAATGCTTGTATTGGTTCAAGCATTGATATCCTGGGTCCCTTCTTAATAATGGCTTATGGACCTTTCCTCCAGGAACTTGTCCAAACCTTTTTTAAACCCAGCTACACTAACAGCCTTTACTACATCCTCCGGTAACAAATTCCAGAGTTTGATTACACGTTGAGTGAAAAAATATTTTCTTTTATTAGTCTTAAATAGTTTACCCTGTAGCTTCATTGCATGTCCCCTAGTCTTTCTATATTCTGATAAGGTAAACAATCGATCTACGTTTACCCGTTCCACTCCGCTCATTAATTTATAGACTTCCATCATATCTCCCCTCAGCCGTCTCTTTTCCAGGTTAAAGAGCCCTAACCTTTTTAGCCTTTCTTCATAGGAGTATCCTTCCATCCCCTTTACCATTTTGGTGGCTCTTCTCTGAACCTTTTCTAATAACTCTATATCCTTTTTAAGATACGGCGACCAGAATTGCACACAATATTCAAGGTGCGGTCTCACCATGGAACGATATAGAGGCATTATAATATCCTTTGTTTTATTTTCCATTCCTTTCCTTATCATACCTAGCATTCTATTTGCTCTCTTGGCCGCCGCTGCACACTGGGCCGAGGGTTTTAACATGGTATCCACAATGACGCCTAAATCTTTTTCCTGGGTGGTAGTTCCTAATGTGGAACCTTGCATCGTGTAACCATAGTTTGGGTTGTTCTTCCCTAGGTGCATAACCTTGCACTTGTCCACATTAAATTTCATCTGCCATTTTGATGCCCAGTCTTCCAATTTATCAAGATCCTCTTGCAATTTTCCACAATCCTCTTTGGTTTTAACAACTTTAAATAGTTTTGTGTCATCTGCAAATTTGATAACCTCACTCATTATTCCACTTTCCAGGTCATTTATGAATATGTCAAAAAGCAGCGGACCCAGCACAGATCCCTGAAAGGAAAGGCTTAAAAAGTTATGGCTTTTCAACTTGGAAAAAGACGGTTAAAGAGATATGATAGAGGTCTATAAATGAATGAATGGAATGGAAAAGGTAAATGTAGTTTACATCATCAAAAAGTAGAAAGACTAGGGAACAAGCAATGAAGCTACAACATAACCCATTTAAGAGTAATAAAATAAAATATTTTTTCACTCAATGTTTAATCAAACTCTGGAATTTGTTACTATAGGATGTAGTAAAAGCTATTACTGTAGCTGCAGGGCTGGTCCAAGCATTTCTGCCACGCTAGGCAGAAACCCCAGCTTCACCGCGCACCCCTTCCCCCCCCCTCCCCCCAGCTATCGCCAGCTCCCTCTCGGGAGGAGGAGGTGGGCAGCGATAGTATTTCCAAAAGCGGTGGCTTTTTGCCTTCGCTTTTTGAAATACTGCTGCTGCCCGTCTGCCCCCCCCCAGCGGAATCTGCAGCAGCTGAGGGGATGCCGCCACTGTACACCTATGCCTGCCACCCTAGGCTGCTGCTAGTTCACCTAGTGGACAGGCCAGCCCTGTGTAGCTGTGTTTAAAAATGGTTTGGACAAGGACTGGCCAATGTGCTAAGGCTTGGGAGCTGCACAAGAGTACGAATGCAGCTAAGGGTCCTCTCGATGATTTTGTGAGGGCCCGTTAATGCAGAAGGAAGTTCGGAGCAAAGCTTGCTAGGAACAGCGGAAGAGGGCTCACTGTGCCCTTTAGAACTACATTTGACACTCAGCCCAGAGACGCTGTTCGCTCCAGTTCAGCCCTCGTTTTACGACATGGGAACAACGGAGGCTGACTCCCCTGGAAGTCAGCATGGCTGAGATTCCTGCTGGAGCTCTTGGAACTTCTGCTGACATGGAATCTTCATTACCTGAGGGATCAGAAGGAGGTTTGCCTGCTTTGTTGGCATCTGCTGGAGTGCAGGAGGTAAAGTCTGAAAAGTCTTTACTAGTACGACCAATGGCAGTTACATTGGACATTCTCTGGGAAGGCTTACAAGCATTTGAGCTTCTTTTTCATCTGTTTAGTACTTTCCAAAGTGCTCTTTCCACTATAGTTCAGTCCGCAGATTAGCAGAAACAGGAGTTGGCTCTACTAAACTCCAAGGTGGCCCAGCTGGTAGTCAAAATGGAGGACACCGTAATTTTCTCAGGTAATGTTACTAAATATTTAATCATTATCCACGGGGAGATTGAAATGTTAAAGAATGTTAGGAAGAAGAATCTACACTTGTTAAATTTTCCTCGAGTCCCTACTGTCTCGCCAAAGGAGCTGTTTAATTCCTATGTTACTTCTATATTGAAGATATCTCCTGAGTCCGTTCCCCCTTTGGCAAGGAGTTTTTATCTGCCTACTGCCAAGCGTAAAGAACATGGAGCTTCTTCGCCAGCCCATTCACCACCTTTAGGCTCTCTGGATCTGACTGGGTTCCTAGAGACTTCAAATCTGGGATTTATTCCACAATCTACTTTGTTGCTGACTCTGGCACTCAAGCCTGATAGCGACTGGCTTCTAATTAAGACTCAGAATGAGCCCTTTGTGGGGGGAATAATTAGGTTGTTTTCCGTTGTCTCAAAAGCCACCCAGAAATGAAGACAACATTTCCTTCTGTTGCGTCCTAAGGTTCTGCAATCAGGAGGGTTAGTCTTCCTGCACTATCCGTGCAAATGTTGAATTAAATATCATGGAATTAATTATACCTTTTCTGAGCCTGCACACTTAGCTCAGTTTGTAGTGGGCAAAAGTGTGGTTCCATTTCAGCAGCCTGTGGTTCTCAACTACCCCCTCCAGTTAGAGGTGGAAGATGGCTCGTGTATAGGGATATTCTGTACCAGTTTGATGTCCTTTTTCGTTATGATTTTCCTTTGATTGGGTCTCAGCCAGCACTTTAATTTGTGGGCTAATGAATGACTGATTTTTGTATTTTTGTTCTTGTACTGTATAGGATGACAGGATGCCTCCTTTTACTCCTTTGCAGTATTATTTTCAATAACAAGTTGTTGCACCTTGTGTAATGTTAAAATCGCATAAATAAAATTTTTTTAAAAACGGTTTGGACAAGTTCCTGGAGGAAAGGTCCATAAACCATTATTAAAGAGGATCCTGGAAAACCATTGCTTGCTCCCAGACAAGCAATGTGGAAATTGTGTGCCTTTGGGGGAACCTGCCAGGTACTTGTGATCTGGATTGGCCACTTCTGGAAACAGGATCCTGGTCTTGATGGACCTTGGTCTGACCCAGTACGATAAGTAAAAAATTGAACAGCGAATTTGTATTGTATTCTGCCGGAGATTCGTACAGAGACCCCTATGACAATTTACAGCAAGTGTATGGCGATGAATGCATGAGTCATAGTTGAGTTTTACTGGTACAAACATTTTCAAGAGGGCTGCCAAAGTGTTGACAGTGACAAACATTCTGGAAGACCATCCACAAGCAGGAATGAAGACAAAGTTAAAGCATGCATGCCAAATGTGACGTAGGAGACTCTTATGAAGCAATGGAAACTGATAGTGATCCGGTGGAGAGAACCGGTACTGCAAGGGAATGCAGGATTTTCTCTTATGAGAGAAAAAAACACAGAGCTAATCAGGAACCACACCTCACGTCAAGGCAGGAGAGAAGCCAAGTCCCTGATTGGGCACGCCCAAGCAGGAGGCGGGCAGTACAGTACTCAGCCAGCTTGTTAAGAACTGAGAAACAGAAACAGTTGGAGGAGCACGAGCACCAGGAGCAAGAGGGAGAGGAGGAGTCAGGACACAAGCACCTGGGCGAGGACAGGTCAGAGGAACAGGAACCGTTGGAGAGAGAACCACTAAGCAACTGTGATCCACGAAGGAGCAGACAGGACCTGGGAGACTCAGGGGCAGAGAAAGACTTCTGTTACCAGAAGAATTCAAAGGCACTGAGAGACCCAAGGCTACAGCTCAGGAGTTTAAAGGATCAAGCAGAACCTTGGAACAGGAGGCAGAGGGAGAAAGAATTACCCTGGAAGAAGCCCCAGCACAAGGTATCTGGTGGGTTTGGAACGGCTAGCAAGCTTAACAGTGGGAAGCTAGAAAGAGTGAACTTTAATTGTGAAAGACAGAACAAAGGCAGAAAGTTTGATAGTAATTGGTTAAGCCAAGAGAAGCCTGACTGTTTTCCTTTTAACACTCTGAGAGACTCTCCAAGCACAGCTGAAGCGTTTTACCCTGCACTTTCATTTGGAGATAGGTGGGGGAAGGGAAATGCTTACACGCTGAACTCTTGTCCAAGTAAAAGCACTGATAATTGCCAAGAGATAAGAACATTAAACAAGCATTTACCTGAAGGAGGATATTCTCAGCCTAGCTCAGAAAATACACCGGCTGAATTACTTCTCACTGAATTCAGGGAGTTCCTTAAAAGTAGAGCAGTTTCTCCTCATGACGTAGCAAAGCCTATGAGCAGCTATGAGGAAGAAATGCCTCTAATTTCTCTGTCGTCTACAGAGCAGGAAGTCCCGATGGACTGCTCTACATGTGTGATTCAAAAGGACATTTAAGTGATATGCTTGCCAATGTTTTATGAAAGAATATAACAAAGTTACCTCACTGATTGCTATGCAAAAGAAGCTTATGTGAAGAGAATAAGTGAAAGCATATTCTGTGCAATTCAGGAGCATTGCTGTTACCAGAGTTTTCTGTTATGTTAATGAAAGGAGGTCACATGACAACCGAATGTGATCAGTAATGGACATTTAGCCAAGCAGTAAAAAGCCTTGTTTAGTTAAGTTTCTCAGCCTTGTTTTGTGCTACATTATTTCGTTTACGTCTGCTGCATTTGAACTCCGGAGAGGGAGAAATAAACCTCACAAAAGAAATTTTCTTTGCCTTGCCTTACTACTTGAGCACCTACACAACTACAACCTTAACCCTCAAGGGCATTCAAGGCCAGCCCCTCCCTTAACCCTCAAGGTCCAGGGAGTGGGTGGGTGGCACAAAATACGCTCAAATCATTGATAGACTATGAGGGAGCTTGCTGAGGACATGGACATCAGTTTCAGGTCAAGTAGATCGATTTTAAATAGTAACTGAGGATAACTCTCGACAGATGAACATGTCACTCCACAAATGCCACACCATTACTGAAAGACTAAGCATTACCAACCACAGGACTTCATGTCACATTTGCAGAACAAATTTCCTCACTCTGTCACAACAATTACTGATCTCATGATCCTCAATACAGCAGGAAATGCATAGAAATGGACCTCCTTTACTCCAGTCTCAAGTGAACGGCTTGAACAAATCTTATCAATACTAAACACCACCACTTCTCCACTTGACCCATGCCCCACCTTATTGATCAAGATGTCCAGAAGTGAGCTAACCCCATTACGTCTCAAAATAATAAACTTATCACTCATCCAAGGTACATTTATTTTATTTTTTTTATACCGCGCTCTTTAGAATCAGTGCTGTTTACTAATGGGTACTTTTTTATTCCCTTGTCCCCGAAGGGCTCACAATCTAAGTGTACCTGAGGCAATGGAGGGTTAAGTGGCTTGCCCAAGGCCACAAGGAGTGGCCATGGGACTAGAGACCCCAGTCCCTCCGGCCTGAGGTTGCTTGTCCCCATGCGGGAATTGAACCCCTGGCCCTCTGGCCTGAGGTAACCTGTCCCAACCACTGAGACACACCTCCCTCCCTGAGCCATGCTAGCTAACCTGAAAACCACCTCAGTCTGACCCATCTAGCCTCTCAGCAGGCATCCACTTGCCTTCGTCCTACAGAACAATTTCCAGTACCCTCTTCCTAGCTAAATTAATAGAAAAATTACTCCAGCTACAACTCCAAGACTTCGTTGGCACACATGCACACCTCAATGCTCAACAACATGGGTTCAGACGGAATCATAGTGTTGAAATACTCCTCACTTCGCTAATATACACACTGCTCAAAGGAACAGAAAATTCAAGACAAGGATTCATTTTTATATTCTTGGTATCGGCCGCCTTCAACTCTATAAACCATAAATCTGATAGACATTGGAATAAGCAGCAACCTTCTAAAGTGGTTCTGTTCCTATTTGTCAGAAATCAAGATGAACCGGATATCCAGCCTTACAGACTACACCGAGGAATAACCCCAGGATCCGCCCTCTGTGTTTCTCTTCAGTTTATACAAGCAACCCATTTGCAGCATTATACAGAAACACATGTTAAAGTACTATATTTATGCAGACGATCTCATGTTATTATGCCCCTTTCATGACTAACAATCCAGATTTCACCTCTATACAATCTTGTTTCAGTGAAATGACTCACTGGCTGGAAGAGCACAGCCTCATGATCAGCTACAACAGCGGTTCTCAACCTGTGGGCTGCGACCCCCACGGGGGTCGCCACAGGATTTAGCGGGGGTCGCCTCGTCTCCGCCAAGTTAAAAAACAAAACAAAAAACATTAAAACACGTACAAGTTGCTGCCGCTGCCGAGTCTGCTTCTCGGCAGCGGCAAACTCACCCCCTTCCTTCTGATGCAGCCGTGGCTCCCTGCCTCTTAGGGAACCGCGGCTGTGCTGGTAAAATCGTTGCAGAGCCTCCCTGTCTCTCGACGGGCTCCGTGCAGCATTGTCCTGCCTCCAAAGGAAGTGGTAAAGAACTTCCTTTGGAGGCGGGACAATGCTGCACGGAGCCCGTCGAGAGACAGGGAGGCTCCGCAACGATTTTACAGGCACATCCGCGGTCCCCTACGGGGCCGGGAGCCGCGGCTGCATTACCCGGCCGGCAGCCCTGGGGAGCGGGGAGGCGGGAGCAGGGACCCTGCAACCCGGCTGCCATCGCCGGGGGGGGGGCTGATATGGATGGCTGGACAGAGGAGGGCTGATATGGATGGAGGGGGGCTGACGGAGGGTGGAGGGGCTGACATGGACGGCGGGGGGCTGACATGGAGGGAGGGAGCTGAGATGGATGGATGGAGGGAGGGGGACTGACATGGAGGGAGGGGGGCTGACATGGAGGGAAGGAGCTGATATGGATGGACGGAGGGGGGCCTGACATGGACAGAGGGGGGCTGATATGGATGGATGGAGGGAGGGGGACTGACATGGACAGAGGGAGGGAGGGGGCTGATATGGATGGCTGGAAGGAGGGGGGCTGATATGGATGGATGGATGGAGGGAGGGGGACTGACATGGACAGAGGGAGGGAGGGAGCTGATATGGAGGGAGGGAGCTGATATGGATGGATTGAGGGAGGGGGGCTGACATGGATGGATGGAGGGAGCTGATATGGAGGGATGGGGGCTGACATGGAGGGATGGGGGCAGGGATGGAGGGAGGGGGGCTCAGATGGACAAAGGGGAGAGACAAGGGGACATACTGGACAGATGGTATAAATGCTGGACAGAGGCGAGAGACAGTGCGGGTTAGGATTATAATGGGCTGATGGGGGAGCTAGCCCTGGTAATGGGCAGATGGGGGGCTAGGACTGGTAATGGGTTGATTAGGGAAGGCTAGGACTGGGAATGGACTGATCAAGGGGGGGTTGGGACTGGTAAGGGGCTGATCTGGGGGTAGGACTGGTAATGGGCTGATTAGGGGAGCCTAGCACTTGTAATGGGGTTGAGGGGGGGACTAGCACTGGAAATGAGCTGATTAGGGGTGGCTAGGACTGGTAATGGGCTGATGGGGTGGGGTAGGACTGGTAATGGACTGATGGGAGGCTAGCATTGGAAATGAGCTGATCAGGGGGGGGGGCTATGACTGGAAATGAGCTGATTAGTGGAGGCTAGGACTGGTAATGAGCTGATGGGGGGGTAGGACTGGTATTGGGCTGATTAGGGGAAGCTAGCACTGGTAATGGGGTTGAGGGGGGATTAGCACTAGAAGTGAGCTGATTGGGGGGCTTTGACTGGGAATGGGCTGATTGTGTGGAGGGGAGGTTAGAGCTGCTGGCCCTGGAAGAAAACTGGGGGCTTAAGGCTACAAATGGGCTGATACGAGGGGATGGGAGAATGGAACTGGAAGGGAGTGGATCTGAGAGGGGCTGCCATGGTATTTGTACTAGAAGGGACTGGTCAGTGGGGAAGGAGGGGGACTGGAAGGGAATGGACACCAGTGGCAGTCATGGGAATGCAAGTTGACATTGGAAGGTACTGGGAGTGAGGACTGGAAAGGGGCTGATACTGGGGGAGGGTTACTGGGACTGGAAATAGGCTGATGGAAAGAAGTGAAGAAAACGAAAGAAGAGATAAGAAATGGCAGATGGACCATAGACCACAGAAAGAGAGCTAAGAGAGAAGACAGGAAAGCAGAAGCCTCAGATCAGGACCAGCATGATCAGAGAATAAATTGGTCAGACAACAAAGGTAGAAATAATAATTTTATTTCATATTAGTGATTTGACTACAAAATCATAATTTTGAAATCAAATATTGTTACTTGTTATTGTGATTAATTATTGTGGTTTAAATAAGTACATTTTATAAATAAAAACATATTGCAAAGGCCTATAATATATTAATAATTCAACAAATGATTACAGCGACAATGCGGTAACGGTAAAGGAAGGGAGATGCATTTGATTTTATCATTGGGGGTCACCACAAGTTGACCAATGGTAAAAGGGGTCACGGTACAAAAAAGGTTAACCACTGAGCTACAATAAGACCAAAGTTCTCATTACCTGAGAGACATCCTACTTACCTCCAAAAGCAATCACGATCAATGACATTAACCTCACTGTCAAAACTGAAGTTAAATATCTAGGTATAATATTAGACCAGAAACTAAATTTTCAAACTCATATAAAAGAAAACCTCTGCTCCGACCACTATTAGATCCTAGGCTCTTTCGTACAGAATGTCAAGCCATTATCACCCCACATCTTGATTACTATATTCAATGCTTCAAGGCCTCCCAAAATACATCCTCCTTCCCCTACAACTAGCCCAAAACACTGCTGGCCACCTGATTTCAACGATGTCAAGACAAGAGCATATCACCCCAGTGCTTAAAAGCTTACACTGGCTACCTATACAGGCACACACAAAATACAAATCAATCAAGAATACATACAAAACCATACATAACATGACTGCAAACTGCCTGCTTACCATCATACAGAGGATACCAAACAGATTGAGAAGGCAGCAAAATCGAAACCTACTCAAAATACTAGTACATAAAGCTAACAGCACTCAAGCAATATGTCAGAGTGCATTCTCCATGCACAGTCTATCCTTATGGAATTCCCTCCCAAGCAACATAAGAACAATAGAAGATATAAAAGACTTAACAGAAAAAAATTAAAATCCACATCTTACAGGAATTTTTTGGCTCAGATACATAATCCTCACAAAATATATCATTTATCACTCAACAACCCCACTTCAGGCTCACATTAACAAGTATCCAAAATAATCCCTCCAGTTGATGATGCCCTTGTAACTAAGTTTTACCTAGTATTCCCCTCCCTATTGTTTACTTGTAATTCTAAAGGATCTATTCCAACAGTTTTTGTTCAATGTAATTCTTAAGTTCTGTTTAATGTAAACTGCCTTGATAGCTTGAAAGGCGGTACAAAAAAACGATAGATTAAATAAATAAATAATTACAGGACATCCAACTTCGGCCGACAGTTTCGCCCTATATCAGCTTCACCAAGCATCTCTAGAACAAAAAATATACTTTCAAAAAACAATGGACAAAGTAAATGATTAATACAAAAAAGCTCACAAAAATCTTCACCTCCCAGAAGACATTAAAATGACTCAAGGCGTGGCTCCTCACAAAAGCACTGTGTATGCCGCAATATGGTCCTTTCCTATGCAGCCGTGCTAGGCTTAGTAAAACCAATGACATTCCTTCTTATTAAGATCCAATGGATCCACCGTTTGCGAGTTAAAGATGTATGATTGTTCCAATTGGCATAAACGTTTTGTAAAAAAAAAACACCACCCTCCCTTCTCAATTGTTGGATAGCACAACATTTTAAGTCCTTGATATGATGCATCTGTTGCCAATGTGTGACCAGAAAAAAGCCATTGCTTAAAGGAAGAAATAAGAAAACGCATTTGGAGTTTGCACAACACATGTGGCAGACCCCCCCTCCCCCTCCCCAACACATGGAAGAAGGTTCTCTGGTCAGATAAGACGAAAATTGAACTTTTTGGCCATAATGGGAAACGCCATGTGTGGCGCAAACCCAACACTTCCCATCACCCTAAGAACACCATTCCCACAGTGAAAACTGGTGGTGGCAGCATCATGCTGTGGGGATGTTTTTCATCTGCAGGGACAGGAAAACTGGTCAGGACTGCAGGAACGATGGATGGCACTAAATACAGTGCAATTCTTGAAGAAAACCTGTTTCATTCTGCCAGAGATTTGAGACTGGGACAAAGGTTCACTTTCCAGTGGGACAATGACCCTAAACATACTACTAAATGTCTTGGAATGGCCTAGTCAAAGCCCAGACCTCAATCCAATTAAGAATCTTTGGCATGACTTGAAAGTTGTTGTACACCAACGCAACCTATCTAATTTGAAGGAGTAGGAGCAGTTTTACCTTGGGGAATGGGTGAAAATCTCAGTGGCTAGATGTGCTAAGCTCTACAAAGTATCGACTTTGGGGGGTGAATACATATGCACACTCCTGATTTCAGGGGTGGGGTTTGTCTTAATTATTTGTGTCACAACAAGGATATTTTGCACCTTCAAAGTCATAGGCATGTTGTGTATATCATATGGTGCTAACCCCCAAAACTCCATTTTAATTCCAGGTTGTAATGCGACAAAATAGGACAAACACTGAAGGAATGAATACTTTCGCAAGGCACTTTACCAACAGAAACCAAGAATGACCATTGTGAGAGGAAGGAATGGAACCAGCAAAGAACTGTGCCGTGGAGACCGAAGTCTTGAAAAGAAATTGACGTGATCTACAAGATTGAAAGCCAAGAAAAGATCTAAGGAAACGGCAACAGAAATATCATCACAATTGTGAGATTTGTGGAGTTTGCTAAAAAAGGACAGGAGGACAGTTTCAGTGCTGTGCCCAGGATGGAAGCCCGATTGACAAGGGTGAAGAGCGTGAGTAGAGTCCAGATGTGAAGAAAGCTGAACAAAGTCCAGTTTTTCAAGCAACTTGGAAAGAAATGGAAGAATGGAGTCAGGGCATTAATGAGCAGGGACAGAGGGATCCAAGGATATTGTTTTTCAGGATGAGACGGATCACGACATGTTTCCAGGAGGCTAGGAAAATGCCAGAGGACAGGCTATTGACAAAGATATGGGGTAGCAGAGCAAGAGAGAGGGTAGTGAGCCAAGATGAAAGGGATAGGATCGACGGCGGAAGTAGTTTTATGAGAAGTAATAACTTTGAGAAGTTCAGCAGAGGAGATTGGAGAAAAGGATGACCATGTATGGGAAAAGAAGGGCTGGGGGAAGGGAAAGCATCAGAGGGATCATTTGGTATCGAAGTGGGTGATTGGAGATGAGGAGATAGAGGGGGCAACTTTCAAAGGTGGACCTGAGGGAGAAAACTTTATCGTGGAAGTAATTGGTAAGAAGAGGAGGAGAGGTGTGTGAAGTGGGACACAGTTCCAGTCATACCTTAAGGATCACTTGAAATTGAGAAGACCATAATGGGATCTCAAATTCAATGGAATTGACACTCACCTTTATCACCTCTGTTATGCCTTGCCTTACAATTGCAGACTCGCAGATCCAGCCAGGAATGTGGCAGAAATGCAAAACAATGCTTCTTATCAATCATCTTGAACTCAGAGCAATATTCTGTGCTTTGTCTTTATTCACAAGACTCAGAATTCCAACTAATTCATACAGTCAGTCAGATAACAATGTTTGTTGTCTATGGTTTATTTTATTTGCTTAACGGCCCTCAAAAACAGAGCAGAGCAGTGTACAATTTAAAATGCTCCAAGATAGTACCAAAAAAATGTAAAAGAAACTACAGTGGTTGGATAGGACAGGTACTCAGTCGTACTCACTAAGATAAGAAAAGGAGAGAGGCAAGAGGGGAATTGATTAGGCCAGTCAGTGTGGATACTTATCAGGGGACTGGTATGTTATATGCTTGATTGAATAAGTACATTTTTAACAGTCTCTTAAACTTAGCAAAGGATGGTTCCAGTCATAAGGCCTGAGGCAACATGTTCCATGAGGCAGGAGCAAGGAAGTAAAAAGCAACAGAGCAGGTAGACAAGGTGAGACTTATTTGCAGATCGGCAATGAAGTCTGTTTGCATGAATTTCATGGAGACAGTGGTGGATAGAGTGGAGAAGCAGTAGATCAGATAAGTATTGAAGGATACCAGAATGCAGTGGTGCGATGAACTAAGGTCAAGAGTTTGAATTAGAGACAAGATGCAATAGGAAGTCAATGGTGATGAGTCAGAAGAGGAGTAACATGGTCGAACCGGGATGCATGTGACAAGATGCAGACAGCTGTATTTTGTATGAGTTGCAAGTGGTGGATTTGTGATTGGAGAAGACCAAGATAAATTACATTACAATAGTCCAGTCTAGATATTACAAGAGAGAGGAGAGTAGTCAAGGATGAGGAGGAGAGAAAAGGGCGAACAGCGTGAATCTGGCAAAGTGCAAAGGAGAAATGATGGACAACTACTGAAATGTGAGCCTGAAAGTGAAGGGTCCAGAATAATACCCAGATAACATATAGAATCCACCAAGGGAATGGGACAGCCAGGGAATGAAGGTGTCAGCAGAGGGTTTGTCCTACCGAAGGTGATCCAAAGCACAGCAGTTTTAGCAGGATTCAAGTGAAGAAAATTAGCAGAAAGCCATTGAGAAATACTGAACAGACAGGCATTCAATGAAGACAAATCAGGAGGCGGGGTTGGTATGATATATGAGAAGAATATCATCCTTGTAGAAGTGAAATGAAATACCGTGTTGCTGGATGATAAGAATCAGGGGAATGAGAAATACATTGAACACATACCTCTCCTACTAACAAGGAGAGGTACATGTTCTCTCCGGCTCTCAAGAAGCAGTTGCATTCAAATACAGGCTACCTACTTGCCAGGTCTGCAAAATTAATTTTCAGGCAACTGAGTAGAGTCCATCATTCTCACAATTTATAGTTTATTTGATATTCTGCAAATCACATAAACATTGATGCTGGTTACAAAAAATAAAATCATGGAAAGTGGCCACAATTCAAGGGAAGATGAGAAAAAAAACTAAAAGGAAGTTACAATAACCAAACATATGGCATATACTAAGTTCCCTGTTTCAAGAATGGGGCCTTATTCAGGTCCCTTTTTCTCTTCTCCATTCTACCATCTATCCACCAAGTAGCATCAGATGCTACTAGCAATTCAATGGACTTGAATGTTCCTTGATGTTTTTATCTCGAGTTCTTCACAAGCTCAACAAAGCCAAACCACTATGATTCCAATAGTACCTTACTGGTCTTGGCAGAATTGGTTTCCCCATCCTTGAAGATTAGTGATCTTTCCTCCTCAAAAGCTATGCCAATTTCTAGAGTTAACTAAGCAGGAGGGCCATCTCCTTCATCTAGACTTGAAGTCTCTAGCCCTCATAGCCTGGAAATTGAAAAATCCTTAGTCTTGGCACCTTGTGTACAACAGCCAATTCAGGGTATTTTAATAGCTGCCAGAAAGCCTGTCTTATAGCGTAACACATGTTTTCAAGTAAAGGAGGTTCTCAGTATGGTGCTCTTCCAACTGCCATGATCCATCACATATCCTCCTGCAACTATATTACAGTATCTCCACCATTTATACTCTCTTGATTTTCAAACTTACTTTACAAAGGTACATCTCATTGCCCTGTTTCAGTAGATTATTTTCCAGTGGCACTACCTTGTATTCTTTCTCATTCATGAACTCTTGTTTTTATATAAAACCTCTTCTCCAGAGACCCCCTGTTCTTGTAACTTGATGTTGGCTCTGGCTTTTATTACAAAGTCCCCTTTTGAACCTTTAGAATATGTTTCACTCAAGCTTCTCACTTGGACAGTTTTCTTCACTTTAACTAGAACAGTAAGCAAACTTTGATGGCATGAAGTGTAAGGTTAATATGAAACAATGGTCAGATTTAAGATGTTGGACAGGAGGAGGTTTCCCCCCAGAAATCATAAAACATAGTCCTAAAGCAAGTGGAACTGGGATTCTATTTAGCCCAGGCATTTCTGCTTTCAAAATCTGGCACCCTAAGAATTTCCTGTTCCTAAATCTGGGCTTGTATGAAATTAAAACTTTGTTGTTGTTCAGACCCATTCTAAGTTCTTACCAAAAGTGGTCAGTCTCTTCGTCTCCGTGAAGAAATAGTTCTTTCCACTTACTATCCAAAACTTTCTCTGATCCCTTGTGGAAAAGCCCTTTATATTTTAGAATGTAAACGGACTTTGGCCTATTTGAAAAGGGTTGACATTTTTTGGAAGTCTATTCAACTTTTCATCTCCTTCGATCTTTACAGACCTGGTATTCCATTAGCAAAAAGAACTTTAGCAAACTGACTTGCTTCGTATATCAGTTCTGTTATAAGCAAGAAGATATTCCTGTCAAGTCGAAACTCAAGTCTCATCAATTAGAACTACTGTAACACTGACTCTTGAAGACTGCCTTGCTCCTAGATCCTCTAACTCTACAGAAGATACTCCGTATCTGGAGTACTTCTCAAATAGACTTGTTTGCCAGCAGTAAAAAGGCAAAGATGCCCCTTTACCGTTCAGTGCACCTATCTCCAACATGTGTAGTACAGAATGTTCTAGCCACAGACTGAATTAGGTTCCTTCTCTATACTTAACCACCCATCCCTTTGATAATTAAGACCCTACCCAGCTGCCAAAGGAGGCCTAGTTCCATAATTGTAGTAACTCCATAACAGCCTCAACAGAACTCGTTTCCTCCATTCAAGCTCCAAACCTTTTCATCCTAAATGCCACATGATGTGAGTGTTCTTCTGCATTCCAATCTCAAGTCTGTGTCTCTTAAAGCATGGAAGTGGAGTAATGACTATTTGCCCCCTTGGGTCTTTCTCTGATTCAAGAAATCTTGGTGGCAGTGAGGACCTTCCACAAGAGGTTCATGTACACTTGGTGGAAAAGATTTTCTATCTGGTGCTTTATTACTGGTCAGTAAAATTACTCTATTCAATAAGACCGCCGTTCATCTCACATACAATACTTTCAATGGAAAAAAAGAAACCCTCTATATTCTTAATGTCCCAGTCCTACAATCCCACTTTTTTGTCGGAGAATTTACCATGAGTGGGAAAACCCTCTCTCGTGGTAAATCGTCCTTTTTATTCTATTTTTAAAAAGGGAAACCTCCCTCTAACCAACGATCCAAGGGATAATACCATAATTATCCTTGAAATGTACTTATCTAGCATAGACGTTCCATGTTCACCATCTGGCTGTCAGGATACTGTAGCGCTGATTCGACCACTACCTGCAATGCCGTCTGCACAGCCTAAACTTGTTGCTGGCATATTAACCAGACACTCCCATCATCCATATACCGTTCAGTCTCCAATGACATTGAAAATTTATGTACACAACGTCATGTTTCAAGCCTTGAACCTCCCGGCCCTTCTTCCTGCATCATACGTCATACCTCCACTTCCTTTTCCTCCTCTTCTTTTGGTTAAACCCCTAGTCACCTGATATCCAAACCGGGTTACTATTGGCTGTGGTCTAAGAAATCAAAGTCAATACATGTCCTAACAATTAGCCAAACTCCACCAATCCAGGGCAAGATTCAAGACTTCTGGGGCAGTTGTATGCAAACGATAAATCCATGACTGTTCCCTGTATTGTAGACAGGACAAACTATCACCCCCGCGATAGTGTTCAGGGACAAAATCAGTAATAAGCCAATGTAATATTACTATCATATGTATATAGTTCAATGTCTATTATCCTTTGTTACAATTACCCCGGTTTTCCAAGTTTTCCTTCCTGTTCCATGTAAAAACAGATATATGTATCTTATCTGATGTTTTGTAGTTCTATGTAAACCGCGCTGATAATAAATAGTGCGGTATATAAAAATGTTAAATAATAATAATAATAATGCAAATCCTGGTTGTGCTCCTGTCAATGGAGCGCAACTGGAGCTGAAATCACTTCAGTATTGATACGCGATCGATGTTACTGGAGGCGCTTCTTCATTGGACGCGATGTTCGACCTATATACATTTTTTGGCAAGGACAGCTCAGCAGATAAACAACATGGGTACTCAAACAGGTAGTATGATTTTTACTAACATATCTAGTACCAGTCACAGAGTAGTTCCAATCAGGACCTTCCCAAGTGGTATTGCAAAAATCACAAGTTCCACACCGGTAATGGCCCCAAGCAAAAGATGTAGCAGAAGTTTGAACATTATGTATGACCCAGTCTGCTATAATGCAACCTCTCTGAAATGCTATCATCAGCGATTTCCTGAAACAGGGATGTAATGCCAGCACCGGCCAGTTTTTCTTCAGAATGTCCATCACTGCCGAAGCATTTGGCATAAAAGGTAAAATCCCTACATATGAAGTAGACTCCTGCTGAGTTGAAGAGTCTACGGACAAAGCTTCCCACCATTCAGGATGATTCTAGCGAGCTCTTCTATATGTCAACTTAATCACCTGAGAGGGATAGCCTCTTGCAGCCAACCGTAGCTTTAAATCTCTCACATGCTTTTGAAATTGTTCCAAAGTGGAGCACAATCGGCATAAGCAGATAAATTGTCCTACCAGTAAACCCCTACATAGGGTCCCAGATGGTAACTAGTATAATGGAGAAAAGTATTTCTCTGTACCGGTTTTCTATATAACATTTATTGTAAAGAGGTGCCCTGTTTATAGATACAAACATCCAAAAACTCTATTGAATGTGAGTGATATTTGGGCACAAATTGTAAATTAATATTTAAGGTATTAATACAAGCACAAAAATCCAACAGTTAAGGCTCCAACCCTGTCCATAGAAAGAAGATATCATCTAGAAACCATGTCCACCGCTTAATATATCTGAACCAAACTGATGGATGAATAAACAGTTTTCAAACTGGGCCACATACAAAGTGGCTATTGGTGCCACTGTAGCGCCCATGGCTACCCCATGTATTTGCAAATAATAGCAATCATTAAATAAGAAAAAAATTCTTACATAACACCAAACTCAATAAATGCATAATGAATTATTTTGGCAGCTGTGGAGGTAGCTGTAGAGAGAAACTTTCCACTATATTCAGGGCGTCCTTTTGATCTATGTTGGTGTATAGTGCCGTGATATCCATCAATCTCCAGGAACAAGTAGGGATGTAGTCTTCACATATGGCGAGGGCTACTTAGACGACTGGCTCATTCGAGCCCCAACAGAGTCAGAGGCCAGGACTTCTCTATCCTGCACAATGCGTATCCTTCAGTATTTGGGTCTGGTAATAAACATCTCAAAATCCAATCTAACTCCCACTCAATCTTTAGAGTTCATAGGAGCTTTGCTGGATACCAGAAAGGCAAGGGCCTATCTCCCCCAGGCCATTGCCTTCGCATGGTGCAGTTAGTTTCTCAAGCAGTGCTAAGGCCTCATCTCACTGCCCGAGAAATGCTACAACTACTAGGCCACATGGCATCTACTGTGAATGTGGTTCCCTATGCCTGCCTCCATATGAGGACAGCCCAGTGGACTTTATCCACTCAATGGACACAGGCATCAGGATGCCTGTCAGACAAAATAGCAAACACAAGTTGCCTTATTTTGTCCCTCCAGTGGTGGAAGTCCACTCAAAACCTGTTGCTGGGGGTCCCCCTTTTCAACAACCCTTACCCCAGGCAACTCTCACAACAGATGCTTCTCTGATGGGTTGGGGAGCTCATCTGCAAGACCTCTCCACCCAAGGCACCTGGTCTCCATAGGAGACTCATCTACATATCAATTCTTGGAGCTCAGAGCAATCTTCCTTGCTCTTCGAGTGTTCCACACCCTGCTCAGCTACAAGACAGTCCTCATTCATACAGACAATCAAGTAGCCATGTTCTACGTGAACAAGCAACGAAGCTTTGCGACTATGCGCCCTCGCCAGAGAGCATCAGATTCATCTCCTGGCAGTGTATCTTCCAGGCATACAGAACTCTTGGGCAGACAGACTCAGTCGAGTTGTGCTTCCACACAAGTGGTCTCTGCATGCAGACCAGGTGGCCAAGATTTTTCAAATTTGGGGAACCCCGGACATAGATGTCTTTGCAAGTCCGTGGAATGCCAAACTTCCCCGGTTCTGTTCCAGAATTCCGGCTCAGGGAGTTCAGGCCAGGGATGCTTTCCTCCTTTACTGGGGTCAAGACTTCCTGTATGCCTTTCCACCCATTCCCCTAATTCCCAAAACCCTGTTCAAGCTTCAGAGAGACAGAGGCCATATGATCCTCATAGCTCCACATTGGCCATGCCAAGTGTGGTACCCTCTGCTTCTATATCTCTCTCAAGCTCCCTCCTAGGAGTTAGGATCTGCTCCAGATCTCCTATCTCAGGAGGACGGAACGTTATGGCATCCAAATCCCCAGTCTCTGCATCTGAGGGCTTGGTTGCTGAAAGCCTAGATCTCCATGATCTTAACCTCCCTCAGCAAATAAAGGATATCCTTTATGCTTCCAGAAAGCCTTTCACAAGATGCTCTTATGCTTTCAAGTGGAAAAGGTTTACCATATGGTGTTCGCAGAAGGGTCTTAACCCCATTGCCATACCTCTGGAATCATTACTGGAGTATCTCCTTCATTTATCCAATGCAGGACTTAAGACTAACTCAGTAAGGGTCCATTTGAGTGCTATTGCAGCTTGCTTCAAGCCCCTAAATGGTCAACCTATTTCCTCCCATCCTCTTATAGCAAGATTTATGAGAGGCCTTTTGCTAACTAAGCCTCCCATTAAGCCACCACCTGTGGCATGGGACTTAAATTTGGTTCTTGGGTCAGCTCATGAAGCCACCTTTCGAACCCCTAGCTACTACCTCCTTGAAGTTCCTTTCTTGGAAGGTCATCTTTCTCATTGCAATCACAGCACGTCGCATCAGTGAGTTGCAGGCACTAGTGGCTGATCCTCCTTATACAAGGTTCCAAGGTAGTCCATCAGACTCATCCACACTTTATGCCAAAGGTGGTCTCGCCTTTTCATTTAAACCAAGCGGTCTACCTGCCTGTGTTTTTTCCAAGGCCCCATGCATCTAATGCAGAAAGGAATCTTCATACTTTGGACTGTAAAAGAGCTTTAGCCTTTTACTTGCAAAGAACACAGCAACATAGAAAGTCCTCTCAACTCTTTGTTGCTTTTGATCCTTCTCATTTGGGACTTCCAGTCTCCAAGAGAACACTATCTAACTGGATTGCTCAGTGTATTTCCTTTGCCTATCAGAGTAAGAATCTTCCTCTGGAGGGCCATGTCACAGCTCACAAAGTGAGAGCCATGGCAGCTTCAATGGCTCATCTACACTCTGTGTCTATCGACGACATCTGTCGATCAGCCACCTGGGCCTCGGTTCATACCTTCACAGCCCATTACTGCTTGGACAAGGACTCCCGCCGGGATGCCTTGTTTGGTCAGGCTGTTCTTCAACACCTGTTCCATACCTAATCAACTCCTACCCGCCATCCCTGGTTGGATGCCAGAGATCCATGGGGGGAAGTGAAGCCCTGATCCAGGGACACACAACTTCTGGGGTCTCTCCCTGGCATCTAAAGCTAGGGAGTCCCCATGTTTGAAGACTACATTCCTGCTTGTTTCTGGAGATAGCATAGTTACTCACCTGTAACAGGTGATCTCCGTGAACAGCAGGAATTTAGTCTTCACAACCCACCCACCTCCCCTAGGAGTTGTATCACTCTATCTCTTTCCCTCTCCCTCTCTCTCTCTTTGTCTCAGCTTTAAAACTCAACTAGAGAGAGGCAGTTGGGGAAGGCAGCACGCAGGCGCTGTGGGATGCTCCCAAAAGCTTTCTAATTGGATGCTGGGGAGCGTTCCCACGCAGGCTCCGTCAGTACCGATGATCCCCCATATGTGAAGACTAAATTTCTGCTGTTCCCGGAGAATCACCTGTTACAGGTGAGTAACTATGCTTTCTCCAGGGATAGCAGGAATCAATCCTCACTACCCTCCCACCTCCCCTGATGAGTTTGTTGGATTTTTATCCTTCCCTTGCCATCTGCTTTGTAGGGCTCAAGCTAAGGGTCCTAACTGAGCAAGATGTCATCCTTGGGCGGGAAGAGGACCACGCATTCGTGGGCAACAATCCCAAAGGCTTTCTTTGAAAGCTGAGGAATTGCTCCACGCAGGCTCCATCGGTACCGATGTCACCCATAAGTGAGGGCTGATTCCTGCTATCCCTGGAGAGCACCTGATCTCCAGGAACAAGCAGGAATAAGTCCTCACATATGGGTACGTCGGTACCGACGGAGCCTGCGCGGGAAAGCTCCCCAGCTTCCTAGAATGGAAGCTTTTGGGACCTCCCACTGCACATGCGCACTGCCTTCCCGCCTTCCTGAACAGCTCTCCTCAGTTTCTTCTTCCAGCGATCAGCAGCGGTTTGATTACAGATTGGAAATTGTCAAATTATGACAGGAAATTTTTGAGGTATAAACACATTGATTAGACAAGAAAGCACAGCACACAGAGAACTATTTTTTACAGGGAACATGGGCTATGGAGGGTTAAGTGGCTTGCCCAAGACCACAAGGAGCACCTGTGGGACTAGAAACCCCAGTCCTTCCGGCCCAAGGTTGCTGTCCTCTAGTGGGATTTGAACCCCCGACCTTCCGGCCCAAAGTACCTTGCCCCAACCACTAGGCCACTCCTCCACAATTAGGCTTTCCCCCTGGCAGGGAAGCCTGGGCCTTCGACACCATGGGGCGCAAGTGCTACCAGGGCTCCCTGCTTGGGTGCTGAATACAGGCATACAAATTGTACATTGGGATGTACCTTAAGTGCCTGATACAAGAACTCTCGGGGTTCTTGGCGGGCCTTGCCAGGGAACTTCTGCAATGGTTCCAGTCCCCTAGCAGCAGGCATCCAGGCAGGACTGTTCCATATTCCTCTCTTGTGCCAGCTACGACGAGTTCGAATCTGCTGCCAGGGTTGCAGCCACCGGCATCGGTGCCAGGCATTGTTACAGACTCCGGACCTGTAGCAGTGATTAGAGGAAAAGCTTCTGGATATCCACTGTAATGGTGAGAACCTATTTGGGAAACCGATGTCTGATAAGACTGCATAGATTGAGGCCGAGGTTGTGACCCGGCAGAGGATGTCCAAAAAGACCTCGACCCTCATCAGGAAGAAATCCCAAGGAAAAAGGGCCACCCCCAGGCCGGCCACTACCAGCTTTACTCGGAGCAGCCTCACCAAGCCTCACAGCCAAAAAGCCAGGGGCACGGGCCCAGGAAGCCCAAGCCCGGGCACCAACTCTTGCCCAACCGGGGAGAAGGTTTTGACTCCCTGGGCTGGGCCTCTCCCCCGGTAGTCCCATCTCAGCCCACAGGGGGTCGACTGGCCTCTTTCGCACACAGATGGGCCAGCATCACCACAGACCAGTGGTTCTGCAGGTGGTTCAGGAGGGGTACTTCCTCCATCTGCAGCAAAACCCTCCAGACTTCTTCCTAGGAGAACCACCGCAGCCTCTATTCTACCAGGCCTTGCTTGCCACAGAACTCGCAGGCTTGCTCAGGGTGGATCCTGTACCTCAACACCTCTTGGGAAAGGGGTTCTACTGAAGGTATTTCCTTGTCCCAAAAAGAATAGGGGGCTTTCTGCCCATCCTGGACCTGCGCAACTTGAACAAGTGCGGGAGAAGTTCAAGATGCTCCCCCTTGGAACACTGCTGCCCTACCTTCACCATGGAGACTGGCTCTGCTCCTTGGATCTCAAGGATGCTTACACCCACATCCAGACCCACCCTTCCCACAGGCATTATTTGAGGTTAGTGGTGGGGAGGCAGCACTACCAGTACAAGGTGCTGCTATTTGGCCTCGCCTCTTCGCCAATGGTCTTTACAAAATGTCTGGCAGTTGTGGCTGATCATTTGCGCCTCCAAGGGGCCCACATCTTCCCTTACCTAGGCGACTGGCTCATCAAAAACAGCACACCTCTCAAAGCCAGTCGGGTCGCAAGGCTCACCTCCGCACCCTGCAGCATTTGGGGTTCATCATTGACTACCCCAAGTCCAGCCTCTCTCCGGTCCAAGACCTGGAATTCATAGGGGCTCAGCTGGACAGTCTGCGGGTCAGGGCTTTTCTCCCTGTGGAAAGAGCCCACTACCTGTGCAGCTGGCAAGGGGCGTGCAGAGCTGCAGTTCGGTGCCAGCTCGCCTATTCCTCCGCCTGTTAGGCCACATGGCCTTGACAGTTCACTTTTATGCCTCTGGCTCGCCTACACATGTGGGCAGCCCAGTGGTGCCTCTGTTCCCAGTGGATGCAAGCAACAGGCAGGCTGAGGGACAAAGTGAAGGTCACCCACCAGCTGGCAGCCTCCCTCACCTGGTGGCAGTCCCTGCATCACCTCGGGGCAGGGATGCCCTTTCAGGCACCGACCCTTCAGAGGGTTCTGATGACAGATACCTCCCTTGTGGGCTGGGGTGCACATTGTGAGGACCAGGGCACCTGGTGCCCAGAGGAATCCCTCCTGCAAATCAATTACCTCGAGCTCAGGGCCATCTTTCTGACCCTTCAGGCCTTCCGCCATCTCCTGAGTGACCTCCTGGTCCTCAGACAGACAATCAGGTTGCCATGTTCTGTATGAACAAGCAGGGGGGTACGGGCTCCTACTCCCTCTGTCAGGCGGCAGTGGTCCTACACTCCTTTGCAGTACGCAACCATATCCTTCTGAGGGCGGTGTACTTACCGGGCCAGGACAGCTGCCTGGCGGACAATCTCAGCAGGGTCCTTCGGCCTCACGAGTAGCGCTTGGACCCAAGTGTGACCTGGAGGCTTTTCTGCCTCTGGGGAAGACTCTGGCTGGACCTTTTTGCCTCCCCAGACAACTCACAGCTGCCCAAATTCTGCTCTCAGCCACACCACAGCAGGGTGGCGGTGGACGTGTTCCTGATCTCCTGGTCACAAGACCTGCTTTATGCATTCTCACCAATACTTCTGATAGCCAAGTGCCTTTTCAAGATCCAGAAGCGAGCACGCTTCAGTAATCCTGATTGCGCCCAGGTGGCCCAGGCAGCCCTTGTTCCCCCTGCTGCTCTCCCTATCAGTGGCTACCCCAGTACCACTGGACCAGGATCCGGACCTCCTGTCTCAAGAGAGGGGGCTGGGCTCCCTGCTACACCCCAACCTGGGGTCCCTAACACTGACAGCATGACTGCTGAAAGGGTAGCACTGGCCCCTTTCAACCTCCCAGGTGAGGTCAGAGAGATCCTCCTGGCCTCCCGGAAGCCATCCACCAGACGAGCTTATGCCTTTAAGTGGAGGAGGTTCTCTGTCTGGTGTGCAGAAAGGAATGAGAACACGTCCTCTTGTCAGGTAAAGCTCATGCTGCCCTACTTGCTGCACCTCTCACACTCAAGCTTGAAATCTAACTTGGTGAGGGTGCATCTCAGCGCCATAGCGGCTAACCATCACCCTATAAAGGGAAAGCCCCTCTCAGGCCAGCCTTTGGTCCCCAGATTCCTTTGGGGCCCCCTGCTATCCAAGCCCCCTCTCCGCCCTCAGGGGGCAGAATGGGACCTAAATTTGGTGCTCTCCCAGCTCACTAGGCCACCATTCGAGCCTTTGGCCAGCTGAGACACCTATCCTGGAAGGTGGCCTTGACCTCTGAGTAAGCGAGCTGCAGGCCCTGGTGGCGGACCCTCCTTATATTAGTTTCTATACGAACAGGGTGGTGCTTCGTACGCACCCCAAATTTCTCCTAAAGGTGGTGTACGCTTTTCACCTCAGTCAGGAGGTAATTCTCCCCACCTTCTTCCCACAGCCACACGCCGGCAGGGAGGAGGTCATCTTGCATACCCTGGATTGCAAGAGGGCCCTTCCTTTTATTTACAAAGGACCAAGGTCCATCAAAATGTTCAACTTTATATCTCCTATGACCCCAGCAGCCGAGGGGCTACCTCTGACCATGCGAACACTGTCCATCTGAGTAGCAGACTGCATTGCCCTCACTTATGAGTGAGCTGACTTCTCTCTGGAGCACCAGATCACTGCTCATCGTGTGAGGTCTATGGACACATCAGTGTCCAGCCTACGTGCAGTGTCGGTGCAAGAAATCTGTAAGGTTGCCACATGGTCTTCAGTCCATACTTTCACAGCCCACTACTGCCTTGAAAGTGTGTCCCGCAGAGACCTTGCCTTTGGCCAGGCAGTGATCAGAAGCATTCTCTCTGTATAAGTAACTCCTGCCCTCCACCCTTTAGTGTTCAGGCTACCAGAGTTATGGTAATGCTGTACACTGGGATCTGCAGAGCCTCTTCATACGGACTCACTTTCTGAAACTCACAACCTCCCTTTGGTCACTGCTGCTGCTGCTGTCATAGTTCGGGCCCCGGCAGCCTGGAGCTAGGGAGTCCCATATGTGAGGGCTGACTTCCTGCTTGTTTCTGTAGAAAGCATAGTTACTCGCCTGTAACAGGCGTTCTCCAGGGACAGCAGGAATCAGTCCTCACAACCCTCCCTCCTCCCCTGAGAGTTGCCTCCTTTACCTTTTTGTCTTTTTCCTAAGCTATGTCATCTGACTGAGCAAGATGGCACCCTTGGGCAGGAAGGGGACCATGCATGCATGGTAGCATTCCCAAAGGCTTTCTTTGAAAGCTGGGGAAATGTTCCGCACAGGCTCTGTTGGTGCTGATGGCACCCACGTGTGAGAACTGATTCCTGCTGTCCCTGGAGAACACCTGTTACAGGTGAGTAACTATGCTTTTGCTTCGGAGACTAAATCAGCCAGTTCTTATGGATTTTGATGCGCTGAATTCAAAAATGCCAATTAAAACCTCTGGCTACTGTTTCCAAGATATCTAAACTTCTCCATTTTACACGTATCTATACAGTTGTGGTCAACATTATTGGCACCCTTGCAGTTCAACCCCTGAATGTTCAATATCACCTTTAAAAGAGGAGCCAGTGAAATGGCTTTGGACTCTCTATGTATACAAATTTGACACACAAAAGAATCAAATAAAACAAGACCAATTAAAAAAGGAAATAGTATAAAAACTGGGACATTGCAAGGACATGATTATTGGCACCCTTATAAGCAATTCAAATCAGTTTTAACAGAAGAACCACATTCCCGCTGCAGTAAAATTAGACGTATCTGTGGTCAATTGTCAGTACTCACATGACTTGAATCAACCAATGAATATTGGCTTTAATGTTTAAAATGGCCACATTCACTTCCTGTTCCTTTTTCACAATGGTTAAGAAGACAGCTGCCTGAGACCATCAGAAAATCCATTATCACCAAACACCAAACAAAAAAAAGGAGTACAAGGCCATCTCCAAAGACCTTGGGATTCCTGTGTCTACAGTTCACAATGTTAAGAAGTTTTCTGATCATGGAACTGTCAAGAACCTCCCAGGGTATGGTTGGAGGAGGAAAATTAATCCAATAAGACTTTGAAGGTTAGTATGAACTGTTGGAAAAACACCATGTACAACATCCAAAAGCTTAAGGCTGACCTGGACCAGTCTGTAGTGGTGATTTCAACCTGCACCAAATGCCGCACACTAAACAAAGAAGTACTCCATAGGCGAAGGCCAAGGAGGACCCCACTGCTCAAAGACAGACATTAAGACTCACCTGATCTTTGCCCAAACCCACCTTGAGAAACCACAGTCCTTCTGGGAAAATGTTCTGTGAACAGATGAAACCAAATTTGAGCGCTTTGGCAATGTAGACCAGCGATACATTTACAGGCAAAGTGAAGCTTATAAGGATAAAAAAACATCCTTCCTACAGTTAAATATGGTGGATGTTCCATAATGTTGTGGGCTGTTTTGCTGCTTCAGGAACTGGAGACTTGGAGCGTATTAAAGAAATTATGAAGTCAGAGGACTATCATGGTATTTTAGAGCAAAATGTGCTAGATCTGGGTCAAAAGTCATGGGTCGTCCAGCAGGACAGTGACCCAAAATATAATCCAAAAGTACGAAAGAATGGTTAAAAAGAAGCAAATGGACTGTTTTAAACTGGCCACAAATGAGTCCTGATCTCAATCCAATCCTTTGGAAAGAGCTGAGATCTGCCATTGGTAAAAGAAATCTTGGAAACATTCATGAGATGGAACAAATTGTAGTTGAAGCGTGGGAGAAACTATCCGCAGACAGATGTACAAAACTTATAGATGACTACAAGAAACATTTGGAGGCTGTCTTCACTGCCAAGGGTTCTGCAACCAAATATTAGTGAAGAGTGCCTTTATTCCTGTGCAGGTCTTTTTTTTTTTCCCTCATGAATTACTAAGTCTAAGTTGCGCAGACATCTTTTTTTTGTTGTATGCCTTTGTGCATACTATTAAATAATATGATATACAGTTGGAATATTTCCAGTTATTTCTCAAGATATTGTTTGCAACATACCTAAAATGCAAGGGTGCCCTAATGTTGACTACAACTGTACCGTGTTGATGGTAGAGTTTTAATCCTAGTCTTTAATCCTAGTTATAAACCTAGGTCTTTTCATGTGTTTATGGTTAACATATATAGAATCTTGATAATATTTCACGCCTTTGTTTAAAATTTTAAAAATCAGCCAGAGAGTTATTTAAAAGCAGTATATTAAAAGTTAGTATGAAACAGAAAGCAAGAAATGACTATGTATGCATTAGTATTCATTTCAGATCTTATTCAATGTCTACCCAGAATTTCTTTGCTTATCTCTTGTATTCTGTAAATGGAATATTTGTTTTCACTGTCCAGCAATAGTCTGGAAGCATTGACGGGCTCCATTTGCCTTGATATCTTTTCTCCATTGCTGCAGTGTCCTGATTAACTTGTTCGCTGCTCTGCAGTTCGATGGAAAAAAATGAAGATGAGCGTGCAAAAAATGTATCTTTAGTGACATGTTGCAGCCAAGACTTTTGTATGCATTGAGGAGTTTTTCCACCAACTCTCTGTAGTTTTCTGCCTTGTTTCCGAGAAAACTTGTTGTCACTAACTGGAGGGCTTTCCATGCTGTCATTTTTTTTTACCATGTATTGCACCGTTAAATGCATCATTTTAAAGTTCACAAATCTGAGGACCAACCAAGACACCTTCCTTTCTTAGCTTCACTTAGGGGTATGTTTACTAAACTGTGGTAAAGTTACCAGCGGAAAGTGCAGCGTTAAGGTACCTGAAGCCATATAAGGCAGTGGGCAGGTAGGGGGCGTTCTGGCGTAAAGGGAGCAATGGGCTGTTTAACGTGCGTTAAAGGGTGCCTTGGCTGTTTGACATAAAAAGAGAACAAAAGGGAATTGAACCCATGACCTCTGCCTAGAAAGATTTTGTACTAACCAGTAGACTACACCTCCACAGCTCTCTGGACAGCGGTGGCTGGATATAGAAAGACTGCAGGTCACCGCACACAATGTCTGCTGCGAGTGCCGGGATAGGGTAGCCCCGCCAGTATCCATGGTGAAATGTACATGCAGAACAGCAGTCAACAGCTGATCACCGAATGGAGAATGCACCCTTCCATGCACCCTCCCAGCACCTCAGCTTGGTAAGAAGAACTAACAGTGTGTGATATGGCACAGAGCAGCTACGGACCATGCCGCTGCGCAGGTTCTGTGGTCACCCTGAGGGTGAGGATGGGCACCCAGCACCATGTCCGCAGTACCTGTGGTGCTAGAGGTGGGCTCTGCTGCAGATCCCCATCATTACCAGTGTGTGGCAGGTTCTCCCTAAAGTCACCTGTGCCTCTCTATATACCCCATTCACATCTAGCCCTGGTGGATCACGACTCACCCAGAATATTGCAAACCTAGTGTTGCAATGCGGATGCCATGGCCATCTATTACCAGGGCAAATGGGTGTCTAGACTCACAGGAGGTTCATGCAGCAATGCCTATATACTGCCCTTGCAGTGTATATGCCCCTTGTCCCCAAAGGACCCACACTATGGTTTGTAACTGAGGCAGTGGCGGGAGATATGACATGGCCATGTGGAGTGGCTGTGGGACCACAGACTCCGTTCTCTCTGGTCTGAGGTTGCTGTCTGGGGGGGGGGGGGGTGTCGGACCCACAGCACAATGTATGCCCCCAACCCCAGTAGGCCACATCTGTACCTATTACTAGGGCATTGGCAGACCAGCAGTAATGCTGGGAGTAGGCCTGGAAGACCTCAGCTGCCAACCACAAAGGTCTAACATTCACCAGCAGAAGGCACAGTCAGACTGAACCTGTTCTCCCCACCAGGTGTTCCAGCCATGCACATGCTAACTGCGTGCATTGCCATGCCATGGTCACTGCTCGGTCAGAGTGAGTGTGTCCTCCCCTCATTACATGCTGTAACCATGCAGGTGGCATCAGACGGACCTTGACCTACCCCTGATGCAGATGCTGCCTGCCCAATCCGCCCTGTCCGGCCCATTTCCACAATACCTTGCTCCTCAGTATGAACATTTGCAGGCTAATGCTGGAAACAGCGTGGGCATTGTGAAGCCTAGTGAGGAGTAGAAAGGCACAAGACAATGGATAAACACACACACGCACGCATATTGCAGCACCGTGCAAAGACAGAGATGGTTGGCAACCCTGCCCACCACACTGGTCCCAATCACAGTGCAGGCATTGCTAAAGTATGATGATTGTTCATGAGCTAGTGGTAGTGATCTGGTGATAACTGCTGCTTCGTGCGCCGGAGCCAACTGCCTGACTCTCCATGCAGCTTTGGATAGTGGAGCCTGTGTGTGTGGGTATTTGTACTCCTGTTAACCGATGCTTTGGGGGTTGCACATGTTGGTGGTATATCTGCAGTGTAGGGTAAAACGTAGAGACATTTTCTGCAAGATCCACAGCTGGGACCTGAACCTGTGACTCTCTGCTCTAAGACACACTGTGTAGTGTACCACACTGTTGCCACATAGGCATAGTAGTCCCTGGGCCTACCTTGCTGCCCATCAGACAGATTTTGCCTGGTGCACTGCACACCACTCACTGGAACAGGGCATGGCCTTGGTCCACTGCAGGTGGGTGCCACTGCCCCCTCCGCCACCAACAACCCGCCCTCGCCATGCTAACATGCCCATATGCTGTCAGTGCTGGTAGTGCGCAGTCCCAGGCCATCCAATGTGCAGGTAGGCGGGTGCCTAGGATGCAGGGGTCTGGGGTGGGGAGGCATACATGGACATCCACACATCCTTCCCATTACCACCTGCCAATGTTATGTCCCTTCCACCTGGGGGGGTGTCAGGTTGGTGCTCTAGCAACTATTGGCTAGGGTGGACCAGGTAAACGTAGGTAGATTGTGTTATGCCAGCAGACTATGGACAGGCTAGGGCATGCAATGCGGGTACTGTGTACCCAGTTTGGACTACTGGGTGTATATATGTTTCAGACGACGGGTGGTCACACCCTGCACTGCCTTACCAGGGGCTGTAGTATAGAGTGTTCATTTAGCTGGGTTTACGAACAGTTTGAGACGCATCCTGGGGAAGGTCCGTAGACCCTTGTTAGAGTGGTCCCCAAATGTGCATTGCTTGCCCCATTACAGTCATAGTGTACCTGTGTGACCTTTGGAGTACCTGCTGAGTCCATGTCCCCTGGATGGAACACTGTGGAACACAGACTACTGGGCATGTTTGACCATGGACAGATGCTGTCTTGCTGTTTTACAGTTTGTGTTCCTATGTGCCACCTAGGCGACGGCCTAGTCTGCCCTGTGCCCCCACTGCATGTCCTGCCTGCAGTCCCCTTGCCCCATTTGCACCATCACCATAGTGCCCTTTCATACTTGGGCACTATGCTGTTTCTGCAATTGGAACACTACTCTCACTTTTCTTGGACTCCCTGTTTGTGCTGTACATTGCTGACACTGAAATGGTCTCTCTCTCTTGCAAAAGTGCATTTACCGACAGGTTTTCACTGGTGGTAAAGTCCTGGCGTTATTGTTCCAGTGTTAGTGTAGCAGGGGCTTCTCCCCGCTCATTGACCCCTATTCTCAGCCTTCGCCCCACCCTCTGGGACATTTACTGCTGCCAGTAACATTACCACGCGTTAGTTACATTAGGTGATGTTATCGTGCGGTAACATTACCTATGTTACATTACCGCAGTTTAGTAAACATACCCCTTAGTCTTGGAAATTTTCCACTGAGATACTTAAAAGCTGATTTTGCTTTGTCCATAGCCCTTGACAGAATTTTTCATTACACCCAGCTTAATGTGTAAGGATGGCAACACAATAACGAGTGAGGTTATCAAATTTGCAGATGACACAAAACTATTTAAAGTTGTTAAAACCCAAGAGGACTGTGGAAAATTGCAAGAGGATCTTGATAAATTGGAAGACTGGGCATCAAAATGGCAGATGAAATTTAATGTGGACAAGTGCAAGGTTATGCACCTAGGGAAGAACAACCCAAACTATGGTTACACGATGCAAGGTTCCACATTAGGAACCACCACCCAGGAAAAAGATTTAGGCGTCATTGTGGATACCATGTTAAAACCCTCGGCCCAGTGTGCAGCAGCGGCCAAGAGAGCAAATAGAATGCTAGGTATGATAAGGAAAGGAATGGAAAATAAAACAAAAGATATTATAATGCCTCTATATCGTTCCATGGTGAGACCGCACCTTGAATATTGTGTGCAATTCTGGTCGCCGTATCTTAAAAAGGATATAGCGATTTTAGAAAAGGTTCAGAGAAGAGCCACCAAAATGGTAAAGGGGATGGAAGGATACTCCTATGAAGAAAGGCTAAAAAGGTTAGGGCTCTTTAACCTGGAAATGAGACGGCTGAGGGGAGATATGATAGAAGTCTATAAATTAATGAACGGAGTGGAACGGGTAAACGTAGATCGATTGTTTACCTTATCAGAATATAGAAAGACTAGGGGACATGCAATGAAGCTACAGGGTAAACTATTTAAGACTAATAAAAGAAAATAGTTTTTCACTCAATGTGTAATCAAACTCTGGAATTTGTTACCGGAGGATGTAGTAAAGGCTGTTAGTGTAGCTGGGTTTAAAAAAGGTTTGGACAAGTTCCTGGAGGAAAGGTCCATAAACCATTATTAAGAAGGGACCCAGGATATCAATGCTTGAACCAATACAAGCATTGTGGAACCTGTGTCCCTTGGGGAAACTGCTAGGTACATATGACCTAGATTGGCCACTGTTGGAAACAGAATACTGGGCTTGATGGACCTTGGTCTGACCCAGTATGGCATATCTTATGTTCTTAATCTTTGTTGAGCAAGTGGTGGATGCTGCACACTTCTTTCCAGGCTCTAATGACTATCGGAGTGACCAGTCTCTTGATGTAATGGGAATCGTTCACACAACTATCCCATCCACAGAGAAAACAGTAGTACTTTGTGTATCCAGTCTGCAGACCGAGCAACGACTTTCAAAACATCAAAAAGCTGCCACTGATGTTAGTCATAGTTTATGTATCTCAACAGCTGTTTTATATTATTATAGGTTTCCTTCATATGGACTGCGTGACCAATTGGAATCAATAGCAAAACATTGCCATTTTGCAGCAAAACAGCTTTAACCCTTTCATGGCTGCTGTTGCCATATGGCAACCCTCAAATTTTTCACCAGATTCTATATTTCAAAACATCCGCACACTATGTGCAAAATATGATGTATATCTGTGCTTGACATCTGAAAAAAACTGTTTAAATTATCACACCCAGCAGTAAATGAAACTGATGCCAAGACTGTTTTTAATTTTCAGTCATTCAGGATCGTAGTTGCCATATGGCAACAGTAAATATTGTTTCTTAGAAATAAAAATTTTTCAAAAAAACGTTATATCCTGCATCATTTAGCTCAAATCCTAATAAAAAAGCAGAAAAAAAAATTTCAGTTACAAAACAATTATGTGGACGCGAAAGGGTTAAGACGACTAGTCTTCGATGAATTGATGAACAGTCTGCATTCTGGTAGATGATGTTGCAGGCTACAAGATCACGTTCCATGAAGAAGAATGTAACAAGATCTTTTTGACATTCACGGAACATGGAAAACCTACCATAACCTGACAGGAGATTCCACTGCTACAGTCTGGAGCCCAGCAGCTCTACCTTACTCTTAAGTAGTGCCAAATCCCTGACAAGGTCATCTAGCTAACCTTGTTTTATGAGGTGTGGTTCAGAGGAGAAGAATGGGAGAAAATCTGGGTCATGTGACATTGATGGTTCGGGACCAGAAGTTTCATCCCCTTCCTCCTCTTTGTCTGCCTCAAGTGAGAATGATTCTGCATTATCAGGAACCGGCATCCCTTCTCTGTGGGGTACCGGGAATATAGCTGAGGGAATGTTTAGATACTGCATAGTCCACTTTTTCTTTTTCAACAAACCTTTCCCAACAGGAGGCACCATGCAAAAGTAACAATTGCTGATATGATCTGTTGGCTTTTTCAAAGTCACTGGCATTGCAAAAGGCATGGATTTCCTTTTTCAATTCAGCCATTGGTAAAAATGTGTTACACAAGAGCTGCAGCATATGTGTGGGGCCCAGCTCTTGTCCTGTTCTCCAGTTTTGCAGCCTAAGGAAAGGTGGTAGGCTTTCTTAATCAAAGCAGTTATACTGCATTTTTGTGATGCAAAAGTCACTTCACCACAAACGTAGCAGAAGTGATCTGCATTGTTCAAACAGTTATAAGGCATCATGGAAAAAAATCAAACACTGAGAAGACTGGTCTACAGCCAAAATATTACTGACATGTCATGTTCAGTTAAGAAATGTTGCGCAATTTGTTCTGCAGTGTGGTGTAATTAAGCTGTTAGGATTGCATCATTTCTGACCTCTACGAATAACATGATGCAATTCATATCATGTATGATGCAATAGCACCTTCAAATTGCATCATTCCTTCTTTTGCCTGAAAAGCAAGTACTGTCCAAACAAAAACATAGATATATCACAAATCCCTTAAATTCAGTGGGGCCACAGCTCCGATATCGCACAGAAGCTGCTACCACTGCTTAGTAAACATATCCCTAAGATGTGCATGTATTTTTGTAATTTATGGTTTAAACATAGAAACAGACACACATGATGGCAGAAAAAGACCACATGGCCTATCTAGTCTGCTCTTCCATATCAAATACTAAAGTCCCTTCTTTTCCTTTAGAGATCTTCTGTGTTTGTCCCATTCTTTGTTAAATTCAGATACTGTCCTCATCTCTACTACCTCCACTGGGAGACTATTCCATGCATCTACCACGCTCCATAAAGACGTATTTCTGCATATTACTCCTGAATCTATCCCCTTTCACACTCCTATCTCCCCATGTAGCAGAGCTTGCTTTCAATAGAAATAGGCTCTTCTCTTGTGCATCTATCATATCTCCTCTATCCCAACGTCCCTCTAACATATCCATATTAAGATCTTTAAGTCTATCCTCATATGCTTTATAACGAAGATCACTAACCATTTTAATAGTTACCCTCTGCACCGACTCTATCCTAGTTATGTCTTTTGAAGGTGTGGTCACCTGAATTGCACACAGTACTTCAAACGAGGTTACACCAGAGACAAATACAGAATCCTTATCGCTTCCTTTTTTTTCTGCTGACCATTCCTCTCCCTATGCACTCAAGCATCCTTCAGGCTTTCACTGTCGCCTTTTCTACTTTCTAGCTACCTTAAAATCATCACGTCCCACTCTTCTTTCATGGATAGAAGTACTTCAACCCTTACACTATACCGCTCTCTTGGACTTTTGCAGCCCCAATGCATGACCCCACATTTTTTAGCATTAATTCTCAGTGCCAAATTTTTGACCATACTTCAAGCTTTGCTAGATCCCTCCTCATGTTATCTACTCCTTTCTGGGTGTCTACTCTATTGCAGATTTTGGTATCATCTGCAAAGAGGCAAACCTTACCAGACAGCCTTCTGCAATATCACAGACAAAGATGTTAAAGAATCAGATCAAGGACAAATCCCTGCGGTGCACCACTGGTAACCACCACGTCAGAGTGAGCTTCATTTACCTGTACCCTTTGTCACCTCCCACTCAACCAATTTCTAACCCAATAAGTCACTTTAGAGTTCATCCATAGGGTACTCAGTTTGTTTATAAGTCGCCTGAGTGGAACAGTGTCAAAGGCTTTACTGAAATCAAAGTGCACCACATCTAGGGCTCTCCCCCGGTCCAACTCTGGTCACCCAGTCAAAGAAATCAATCAGATTTATCTGACAAGACCTGCTTCTGGTAAACCCATGCTTCTTCAGATCCTGCAATCCATTGTACTCCAGAAACCTCCCTAATCTGTTTTAGCAGTGTTTCCAATCATTTACTCGCCACAGAGGCTAGACTAACCGGTCTGTGGTTTTCAACGTCATCCTTTTTCATAGAGAGACCACATGTGCCTTTCTCCAGCCCTCTGGGACTATGCTCGACTCTAAAGCATTGAAAAGGTCAGTCAATGGAGCCACTAGAACATCCCGAAGTTCCTTCAGTATTCTCGGATGTATCCCATTGGGTCCCATCGCTTTATCTACTTTCAGTGTAGCTAGTTCCTCATGAACACAGTCTTCTGAAAATTGTTCAAGCTCCCCGTCACTTCTGTTCCTATTTGTGGTGGTTTTCTGAGGTCCTGCTCCTGGCCCTTCATCTGTAAATACAGAACAGAAATTTGTTAAGCAATTCTGCTTTATCCTCATTAGCTTCTACATATTCCCCTTCACGCTTGAGTCTGACAATACCACTTTTGCACTTCCTTCTCTCATGAACATATCTGAAAAATGTCATCTCCAGGAACAAGCAGGAATGAGTGTTCACATATGGGTACATCGGTACCGACGGAGTCTGCGCGGGAACGCTTCCCAGCGTCCAAGAGCTTTTGGAAGCATCCCAGCACGCCTGCGTGCTGCCTTCCCGCCTTTCCCAACTGCCTCTCCTCAGTTTTCGTTTTTCCGCGGAGCCGGCAGGACATCCTCCTGTCACCGCAGAAAATTCTTGTTTTTATTTTTTAGTTTTCTTGTGGTCGCAGCTGTCTTCCCGACGCCACCGGTACCGCCGGTGTTTTCTTTTTTTTTCTTGAAAATTTTCCTTTTCCACGGGATATTTTTTCTTCATAGTGTCCCACGGTCTCTTAGACCTTTTAGGCCTCTTCTTTTTCCTTCATGGAACCGCCAGACACTTTCTCCAAGAAATGTTCAGACTGTGGCGGTACAACTTTATTTTTAGACCCTCGAAGTCGGTGTCTAACCTGCTTGGGTCCTGACTGCAGTTTGGTAAGAAGAGGTTTTCAACATCGAGGCTCCCTCGATACACGGTTGCCCTCCAACTTCGGGGCACCATCCCCTTTTTCGTCCACACAGGATCAGGTAACCCACAAACAGTCTGTTAAGACTAGCCAGTCCTCGAGTGGTAGGTCTCATGCGCAGCATGTAGACGGCTCTGGCCTTGCCCTCGAGGGCCCACTGGCTTCAAAACCCCGGCGGGAGTCTTCGGTCTCCAAAGCCTATAAGGGGTTTCAGGTTGTTCCTGGGGTTCACCATCCACAGAACATACCTAAGCCGTGTACGGTGGTGGCATCCGCTTCAAGCGGTACCGATACCCCGGCATCGGCACTGGTGTTGGATGAAACACTCCTCACCAGGGATCGTCATCTGGCGTCCTCGGTACCTTCGGGACCGGTGGATACCCTCCAGATTGACTTTCCATTATCGGTACTAACACCGATACTCCAACTGACGTCGGTACCCTCCAGATGTGCATCGGTAGCCTCGCTTCCTTCGATGCCGAGTCTGGAATCGATCTCCAGTCTGGAGGACTGGGTACCGACTCGCCTTGGTACCGGCTCTCGACGGTACCGAAGGCTCAGTTCCGATTATTCGGATCCGCAACTCTCGGTTCCCCCGACGCCGATTGAGTTGCCACTGGTTGCCCTTCCTTCACTGGTATCAGACACGGTACTGAAGTTGGTACCGATGTCCTCATTACCTTCACGGTTGGTGCCTTCCATGCTTCGCTTATCAGGCTCTTTGCCCTCGATGCTGAGTTTGGAATCGATCTCTAGTCTAGAAGACTGGGTACCAAAAGATTTTGGTACCGACACCGATCGATACCGGTGCTTCGGTACCAAGGATAGCGGCCGGAGGTTTTCGGTTACCTCGGTACCGATTGAACTGTCACCGATGACTGCTCCGATGTCTTTGTCGGGTTCGACTCCGACATCGGTACTGGTATCAGCATCGGTACCGGTACCCACAGTAGCATCGTCGCCAATTCCTGCCATGCTTTTTTCAACAGGATCACTCCATTCTATTCCAAGCTTGGAGTCGATACCTGGCATGGACGATGTGGTAAGGATGGGGGCTGCTCCTGACAGCCAGTACCAGCAACCATCTTTTAAGCATTCCACACTGCACTCTGCAGGATCTTCTATTCCTATATATTTGGATAACTCTGTGGATGCTCAGGCTAGTTCTTTAGATCTACCCTGTCCAGGGGAGATTCCTGTTTGGGATCCCTCTTTTCAGAGTTTCTTCCTGGATATAGCAAGATCTCTTGCCATTCCTATTCCAGGACATGATCCTGCACAAGGCTCTGTTTCTGCCAAAGCAAAGGACAACATAATGCTTCCTTTGCATCATTCCTTGCAGGATCTCCTTCTAGGAATGTGGGAACGCCTTTAAGGGTACCCCCACCTCCCAGGGCAACTGATCTTTTATATCAGGTGCCCCCCTCTCCAGGGTTTCAAAAGACTCAACTTCCTCATCATTCCATAGTAATGGAATCAGCAGTGAGGCGGGTAAAGAGTAAGAAAAAGCACTCTTCTTATCCGCCAGGTCATGCGTCTAAGACACTAGATGCCTTTGGACGTCAAACCTTCCAGACATCTATGCTTTCTGCAAGAATTCTCTCATATTTTTTATATGAGTCTTTCTCTTGAGGAGGTCACAAAGCAGTTACATCTTTTGACTCCTTTCCTTCCAGATTCTAGGAGTAAAGACTATTCTTCACTGCTTAAGCATATCCAGAATATTTCTTGGTTTCTTTCTCATACTTCCCTAGACTCTTGAGTCTGTTAGCAGAACGTCTGCTATTGCTATAGGGGCACGACGTAGAGCCTGGCTCCAATCTTCAGACTTGGACAAATGGGCACAACAACGTCTGGGACATACTCCTTGCACTGGAGAAAATCTTTTTAACAAGGAGTCTCTACGTCAGATTACTCAGTTATCCACTGATTTACCTGTTCCTAAGGTTTGTTCTACACCTTCTGTCCCACTAGGTAGGAAATCTCCTACCAAACTTTCTTCCCACAGGAGAAGAAGGTTTTATTCATCACTTGCCCATCATACAAATCTTCCCCAACAGGGGAGGCATCATCCTGGTCTGAAAAATCCAACCTCTCACCAGGCTCAGCAAACCCAGCATCTGCAGCATCTCAGCAAACCCAGCATCTGATCAATCATCATCAGATGCTTGTGACTCTTGGGGTTAGCATCTACAGTTGCTTCTTCTCAATGGAGGCAATCCACCGCTTCATTCTAACCCCTACACATGGATCCCTTTCCAAAAGATATCCATTTTTTCTATATTTCTATGAGCTGTCAGGATATTCATGCCTATAGGTCACAGGTTTCTCCTCTTTTTCCTGCTAGGGAAAGAGGTCTAACCACTATCAAATGATAGTTCCTGTGCCAGCATGTATCTTTCCTCTCTATAGACTTCCTACTTCGTAAGTCTTCTTCAGCTCCATTCTCTCCACCCTCTTACCAAGTTTTTCCCCTGTAAGAGGGAATTACTTACTGGGAGGCTTTTTCTTCAGCCTCTCTATTTTTCTCACTTTCCAGTACGGAGTTACCTCCTCTGCTCAATCTTGCTTTGGGGCAGCTTATCAGACATGTCCAAAGTTTCCTACTCCTGTCTGTTCTTTCTGTTTTTGAACAGTAAGATTCTTTCTGCTGTCTTGCTAACAGCTGCCTATGCAGGAGCTTTAATGTTTGGACCACTGGTTCTTGTCCACAAACAACCAGATTGTCCTCCACTAACATTCTGTCTAGTCTTAGTAGTGGCTCCAAGTCAGTGCTTCATCTCTCTTGGAGATCATCTCACTACAAGCTTTCTAGTTTGTCTTCTCTTCTGCCATCTTCATTTTCCTGAGTTTGGCAGCATAGTTGGCAGAGATACTGGCTCTCTAACAGCCAGTTCTATCTCCTCATTCTCCTGCATCATGCTCTCTGCAATCTACAGAGAAGCTTTCCACTACGGGCCCTTGCTAGAGAGCATGGGGTTTTTTTTCTCCAACAGCTATCCTAGCTGGTTAGAAAAGGCTTTTCAGTCATGTCTCCCATGACTAGAAGGTTCTCCCTTCTTTTACTATCTCCTTTTTTGATATAAAGGACATAGGCTTTCTCTTACGTGAAAGCTCAAGGAGTTGCCAGATCTCCAGGAACAAGCAGGAATGAGTCTTCACATATGGGTACGTCGGTACCGACTGAGCCTGCGCGGGAACGCTCCCCAGCTTCCCAAAAAGCAAAGCCTTTGGGAGCATCCCACAGTGCCTGCGCGCTGCCTTCCTGCCTTTCCTAACCGCCTCTCCTCAGTTCTTCTTTGCCACGGAGCCAGCAGGTCGTGTTCCTGTCACCGCTGAAGAAGTTCTTTGTTTTATTTTATTTCTTTGGTCGCGCGTCTGCCTCCCCCGACTTCGGACCGGTACCGCCGGTCTTTTCTTTCTTTCTTTAAAAAAAAAAAATATATATAATTTTTCCCTCACTTAGTGTGTTTTCTTCTTTTGGGCCTTAGGCCTCACAAAGAATTTTTCCTCATGGAAAAACAACCCTCCGGGTTCAAAAAATGCACTAAGTGCAGCGGTACTATTTCTGTTACTGACACCCATGAATGGTGTCTTAAATGTTTGGGTCCTGAACACTCCATTCCGGATTGTCCGTCCTGCTCTTTGATGTCTAAACGAGGTTTACAGAACCGAGCAGCCAAGCTCCATGTGCTGTTTCCCTCTGATGCAGCTTCAGTGGCATCGACGTCTTCCAGGGCTTCTTCCTCCTCCCATGGATCTCAGGTAACCAAACATAAATCCAGCCAGTCCTCGAAGGGTAGATCTCCTTCCAAGCATCGAGATGCCTCCGGGCTTGCCCTCGAGGATCCTGCACCGGCAAAACAACCCCGGCTGGAAGCTCCGGCTTCCAAAGCTCCACCAATGTGGTTACAGGTTGACATCGATGGTACGGCCTCGACCGATCACCTGTTAGAATGCTCTGGGGTACCGGCGCAACCTTCCGGTACCGAATTCCAGGCATTCATGGCGTCGATGGATCACAATGTTCTATCCATGCAGCAGCCTATCACGGCCTTCATTCAAGCTGCGATGCCGCTGATACCACAACAGACCCTGTTGTCGGTATCGGCTCCGGTACCGGCACCAGCACCGGTACCGACTGCATCGACATTGACCAGGATGCTGACTGCAGCGGTTCCCTGTCCAGGGATGCTCGTCGGTACCGAACCGGTACCGACAACGCCCGATGTCGATACCGCTCGATACGCGTACCGAGCTTTAGAAGAGCACCCTGACAGGAGATATTTTGATTCCTCTGATGATTCTGATACATCAGAGGAGTCTGCTGAAGCCATAGCCCTTCCTGAAGAGCCGCCTTCTCCAAAAAGAAGAATGTCTCCTCCAGAGGACTTATCCTTTCAAGACTTCATAAAAGAAGTGGCTAAAGGACTTACTATTTCAGTAACCTCTGAATCAGAACCTAGAGTTAAAAAATTGGATATTTTAGGTTATTCTAAGGCTCCTAAGGAGGCAGTCACCTTGCCAATTCATGAGATTCTTTATGAGCACATGATTGACTTATGGGAGTCTCCTCTCACTATCTCTCCTCATTCTCGAAGATTGGACACTATGTACCGTGTCCCTCCTTGTCCTGGCTTTCATAAAACACAGCTTGCCCACCATTCTATTGTGGTGCAGTCAGCTATGAAAAGAATAAAGAGTGCAAAAAGACACTCCTCTGCCCCTCCAGGACGAGAATGCAGGACCTTGGATGCTTTTGGTAGGAAAATCTTCCAAGCCAGTATGCTCATTGCCAGAATCAACTCCTATAGTCTTTACATGGGTATGTTTCTAAAAGAAGTTGCAGATAAGCTGCACACTTTCCTCCCTTTTCTTCCAGAGGATAAAAGGGAAGAATGCCTTCTTTGGCTCAAGCATACTCAAGACATTTCAAAGTTTTCCAACCGTGCAGCTTTTGACTCCTTTGAAGGTGCCAGCAGAGCTTCGGCCATTGCCATAGCTGCTCGCAGAATTGCTTGGCTCCAAGCTTCTGATTTAGAACCTTGGGTCCAGGATGGTTTAGGAAATCTACCCTGTACAGGTGAAAATCTGTTTGGCAAAGAGTGGCAAATTAAGGCCACTCAAATGGATGCAGAAAATTCTGCTCTGGATAGACTTTCAAAGTCAACCTCCATTCCTGCCAAGAAAAAAGCCTTTCAAAAAGTCTTTTTTCAAAAAGGGCAGATTCCCTTCCACTTCTGGCCAACAATCATCTACAGGTCGCTTTGCTACTAAGCGTCAGCAACCTAAACAGGCCAGGCCTAAGTCTACAGGGGCTGTTGCAACTCAGCAGTCCCAACCCCCTCAGGGTTTTTGACTTGATGCTAGAGAACTTAGCCTTTCTGGCTCTAAAACAGCCAGAGCCTCTCACCATTCCAGGAAGGTTAGCTCATTTTGTTCCCAGATGGGAGCAAATTACAACAGAGCAGTGGACCCTCTCCATCATAAGGGAGGGCTACAAACTTCATTTCTCAAACCTTCCTCCTCACACCATGATGAGACACTTCAATTCTCCAACATCTCTTCTCGACCTTCTAGGTCCAGGAGGTGGCTACCCTACTTGCCCAAGGGGCAATAGAAGTACCACCTCTTCTTCAACAGGGGTCAGGGTTTTACTCCCCCTATTTTCTCATCCCAAAGAAAACAGGGGGCCACAGATCCATATTAGATCTCAGAGAATTGAACAAATTCCTATACAAGGAGAAATTCAAAATGCTTTCTCTGGGCACTCTCCTTCCATACCTTCAGAGTCAGGATTGGCTTTGTTATCTAGATCTCAAGGATGCGTACACACATGTCCTCATCCATCCTTCTCACAGAAGGTTCCTCCGTTTTCTTTTCCAAGGAAAGCATTACCAATACAGGGTGCTTCCTTTCGGTCTGGCCTCTGCTCCAAGAGTGTTCACCAAATGCATGGCAGTAGTAGCTGCATTTCTACGCACTCTGGGAATATTTGTATTCCCATACCTGGACGACTGGCTCATCCGAGCTCCATCTCAGTCAGAGGCCCAGACTTCCCTGGACTGCACAAGGCGCATTCTGCAGTATCTGGGACTTGTGGTAAACCTCCCAAAGTCCCAGCTCACCCCTACTCAGTCCCTAGAGTTTATAGGGGCCTGGCTGGATACTACCACTGCAAGGGCCTATCTTCCTCAGGCCCATTGCCTACGCCTAGTGCAGTTAGCTTCCCAGATTCAGTCAAAAAGCCATTTAACTGCCCGGGAGCTGCTGCAACTGCTAGGCCACATGGCATCCACAGTGCATGTGGTCCCCTATGCTCGCCTTCACATGAGAGCAGCTCAATGGACTTTGTCCACCCAGTGGACTCAAGCATCAGGTGCTCTGTCAGACAAAATAGCAACCTCCAGGCGCCTCTTTTGGTCTCTCCAGTGGTGGAAGTCCACCCAAAATTTGTTGCTGGGGTCCCCCTTCCAGCAGTTGTTACCCCAGGCAACCCTCACAACAGATGCCTCACAAACAGGTTGGGGAGCTCATCTGCAAGACCTCTCCACTCAAGGCACTTGGTCTCCATAGGAGACCTCTCTCCATATCAACCACTTGGAGCTCCGTGCAGTTTTTCTAGCTCTCAAGGTCTTCCATACCCTGCTCAGCTACAAGACAGTCCTCATTCATACGGACAATCAAGTAGCAATGTTTTACATAAACAAGCAAGGAGGAACTGGCTCTCTGTCGCTTTGCAACGAAGCTTTAAGATTGTGGGCCTTCGCCAGAGAGCATCAAATCCATTTCCTGGCCGTATACCTTCCAGGAATACAAAACTCTTGGGCAGACAGACTCAGTCGAGTTGTGCTTCCACACGAATGGTCCCTGCACATGGACCAAGTACTCAGAATCTTTCAGGAATGGGGAACCCCGGACATAGACCTCTTTGCAAGTCCGTGGAATGCCAAACTTCCCCGGTTCTGTTCCAGAATTCCGTGTCAGGGAGTTCAGGCCAAGGATGCCTTCCTCCTTCACTGGGGTCAAGACTTCCTGTATGCCTTTCCACCCATTGCTTTAATTCCCAAGACTCTGTTCAAACTCCAGAGGGATCAAGGATCCATGATCCTCATAGCTCCACGCTGGCCACGCCAAGTGTGGTACCCTCTACTTCTCTCTCAAGCTCCCTCCCTAGACTTGGGAGCTGCTCCAGACCTTCTGTCTCAGGAGGAGGGGACTTTGTGGCACCCAAACCCCAAGTCCCTTCACCTGAGAGCTTGGTTGCTGAAGGCCTAGACCTTCAGGATTGGAATCTTTCTCTGCAGGTGAAGGATATCCTTCATTCTTCCAGGAAACCTTCTACTAGACGTTCCTATGCTTTCAAATGGAAAAGGTTTTCCATTTGGTGTACTGAGAAGGGTCTTGACCCTCTATCACTACCTTTGAATTCTGTATTGGAATATCTCCTGCATCTTTCCAATGCAGGCCTTAAGACAAATTCAGTAAGGGTCCATTTGAGTGCTATAGCAGCATCCCTTAAGCCCGTCAATGGACAACCAATTTCCTCTCATCTTCTTCTTGCAAGATTCATGAGAGGCCTAACTTTAACTAAACCTCCCATTAGACTTCCTCCGGTGGCATGGGACTTAAATCTGGTTCTTGGTCAGCTTATGAAGCCACCTTTTGAACCTTTAGCCACCACCTCCCTGAAATTTCTTTCCTGGAAGGTTATTTTCCTCATTGCAGTCACCTCAGCTCGCCGCATCAGTGAACTGCTAGCCTTAGTGGCTAATCCACCTTATACAAGATTCCATCATGATAAGGTAGTCCTTAGGACCAATCCACACTTTATGCTTAAAGTGGTCTCACCTTTTCATCTTAATCAAGAGGTATATTTACCTGTCTTTTTTCCAGCTCCTTATGCATCAAGTGCAGAGAGGAATCTTCATACTCTGGATTGTAAGAGAGCTCTTGCCTTTTACTTGCAAAGGACACAGCAACATAGAAAGTCTTCTCAACTCTTTGTTGCTTTTGATCCCTCTCATTTGGGACTTCCAGTCTCTAAGAGGACACTGTCCAATTGGATTGCTCAGTGTATTTCTTTCGCCTACCAGAGTAAGAACCTTTCTCTGGAGAGCCATGTCACAGCTCATAATGTGAGGGCCATGGCCACCTCTATGGCTCATCTAAATCTAAATTCTGTGTCCATCGACCAGATCTGTCGAACAGCCACCTGGGCCTCGGTTCATACCTTCACAGCCCATTACTGCTTGGACAAGGACTCCCGCCGGGACGCCTTGTTTGGTCAGGCTGTTCTCAAACACCTGTTCCATTCTTAACTCCTGCCCTCCTTCCCAGAATGGATGCCTGAGGTCCATAGGAGGAGGTAGAGCCTTTCCCAGGGTCTCATAACCTGAGGGATCTCCCAGGCATCTCTAACTAGGGAGTCCCCATATGTGAAGACTCATTCCTGTTTGTTCCTGGAGATAGCACAGTTACTTACCTGTAACAGGTGATCTCTGGGAACAGCAGGAATAAGTCTTCACAACCCACCCACCTCCCGTAGGAGTTGTATCTCTCTATCTATCTTTCCTTTCCTCTCTCTCTCTTTGTCTCAGCTTTAAAACCGAACTGAGGAGAGGCGGTTAGGAAAGGCGGGAAGGCAGCGCGCAGGCGCTGTGGGATGCTCCCAAAGGCTTTCCTTTTTGGGAAGCTGGGGAGCGTTCCCGCGCAGGCTCCGTCGGTACCGACGTAACCCATATGTGAAGACTTATTCCTGCTGTTCCCAGAGATCACCTGTTACAGGTAAGTAACTGCTTTCCCTGCTTTGGTCCATAGTATTCCCAATCGGGGATATGCTCGTCCTCATGGTAAGAACGCATGATACCTTTGTCCTTAAGCAGGTCAACATGGTATCTCATCTCTACGCGTCTTCTGTCTACTTACCATGCTAGAGTCCTGGAAGACCCGGGACTTGCTGGCTGCACATTGACATTGTCCTTTGTTTTTCACGTAACAGTCCTGGTTATTTTTCACTAACTAGCATTCTTACAGATCATGACCAGGAGGAATAGATTCTCTATATGTCTTCTCAAGTAGGTTCCTTGTTATTAGATGAATCTTTCCTCTCCACATATCCTATGTGATCACTGTGCTGTAGGCATATCTCTGTTTAATTGCAGACACCCATATGTAGGCCTACATATCCATATTTATTTTTTGGTGTGTATTTTATGCCCTGCCATATCTCACTATAGATATATTCTTATATGTCTGTCTGTCTATCTGTTGAGATATTTTATTATAGATAGATATGTATCCACATACTTATCTATCTCACTGTCTATCCTCATATAGCTATATGATTCTGACAGAAGGGCTTTACCCATACCTATGCTATCTAGCAGGTTTGGGGTTCTACACACACAACCACTCCTGTGGTAGTCAACAATTTTTATACCATAACCTAACGGTTTAGGTACCTCTGAAGCTATCCATGCCCAATATCTCTCCTAGCTTACCCCAGTTAGGAGAGACATTGTGGATCTTCAGTTAATCACAGGCTTAACGCCTCAGGCATTTGTCCTCTCTTTTTGGGATGCAAGGAGTTCCCACACCCTTTCCCCCCACAAGGACTGTGCCTGTTTGTCCAAATCGGATAGCCTTCTCTTTTTGCTCCTAAGAGTGACTCACTCTGCCTCCAAAAGAGCTAGGGTTTTTCTCATAAAGCCTTCCGCTGAAGGCCCACAGTTTTTGGACTACCCCAGTTACCTGTTACCTTTCAAGATTCTGACCTCCACTAGTTTTCCTACAGGATTATTACCTCCACTTACAGTGAGGTCCTCTTCAAGGTTCCTCTACTAGGTTTCCCACTAGATCCATGAACCTCCATACTTCTGTGAAATCCTATCAGTGGAGGTCCATATTGCAATATCCTTTGCAATATTATTGATGACCATCATCATCCATACATGGACTCCATCTCTGCAGTCCTATGCTAGGTTAGCTGTTCCACAGCATCCTTCTTTCTTCAACTCCTACCCTCCATCCTCAGGATGCCTGGTGTTCTGGGAGATAGCATGTTCCAGCCTATGACATGCTGGGACTCCCAGGAGTTGTATCTCTATCTATCTTTCCTTTCCTCTCTCTCTCTTTGTCTCAGCTTTAAAACTTAATTGAGGAGAGGCAGTTGGGAAAGGCGGGAAGGCAGCACGCAGGCTTGCTGGGATGCTTCCAAAAGCTCTTGATTGGATGCTGGGAAGCGTTCCCGCGCAGACTCCGTGCTTTATCCCCCCATTTTATTGCACTGGCTATTTCGTCTTCTTTTTGTATCTTTATTTTCCTGACTACTTTGCTAGCTTCTCTGTTTTTCCAAATATAGATGGCTTCTCTCTATGATCTCTTGTATTTATTTGAAGGCCATCCTCTCTTCCTTCACCCTTTCAGCTACTTCTTTTGAGAACCAGAGCGGCGGCCTTTTCCTTTTACATGTATTTACCTAACAAAAAGGTTTGCTGCCCTTGAAAATATCCCCTTTCAGTTTTGCTTATTTGCTTTTTTACAACCCTCAGCTGTTCCCATCTCGCTAATGATCCCTTGAGGTACTATCCCATCTTGGCAAAGTTAGTTTTCCTAAAATCTAAAACTTTCGGTTTTCAATGGATTTTATCAGCCCTAATCCTAATACTGAACCACACCATCTGGTGATCACTGAATGCGTGATGATCTCCCGCTATGACATCAGAATCACTTTCCCCATTGATAAGCACCAAGTCCAGTATGGCCCCTTCACATGTGGGTTCTGTTAACAGTTGCCGGAATAGTTCTCCCTGTAGAGATTCTAGGATCTCCTTACTTCTAGATGACACTGTAGCAGGTATGTTTCAATCAACATCAAGCCCATTGAAATCACCTATCAGTAGCACTTCTCTTTTCATGTGTATGATGCCAGTGCAAATGGATTTCCCTTTCCCTCTTTCTGCTTTAATCCACAGTGCCTCCTTGCTCTCTTTAAAGCTTTGTAATTCTAAAGCTTTAATATTATTTTTTGCATTTCGTACCACTGTTCCTCCCTACCCTGTTCTTCCTATCAGTGAACCATGTCTCCGTAACTGCCACTAAATCCAAGTCGGCCTTTTCCATTAAAGCCTCAACATCTGGGATCTTATTTCCCATACTATAGGCATTTATGCACATCGCTTTCCAGATGTGTTGCCCCTTTTACTTGTTTCTACAGAGGTATTTAATGTTTCACTTACCTGGGGGGCTCTCTTCACCGATCCCCACTGAATCTAGTTTAAAGCCCTCTTCAGTAGGTTAGCTAGTCTGCTACGGAAGACACTTCGACCATTCTTAGACAGATAGACACCATCTCTGCTCTGCAGCCCTTGGAGCATCATTCCATGGTCCAGGAAACCAAAATGCTCTGTGATACCATCCACGCAGCCATCTGTTCATCTCCAGGATGTGAGCTTCTCTGCCTTTACCCTCAACAGGGAGGACTGAAGATAACACTACCTATTTAAATTGAGTTTCTCCAGGAACAAGCAGGAAGTCAGTCCTCACATATGGGTGGCGTCGGCGCCAACAGAGCCCTCAAGCAGAGCAAATCCCTAGCTTTCTAAGAAAGCCTTTGAAAATTGCATCACGCATGTGCGGTCCCCTTCCCGCCCAAGGTTGCCATCTTGCTCGGTCTCCTTTTTTCCACGGAGCCCAACGGACGTCGTCCAAGTTCCCTTGTGAAAAAAGTGCTTAAAAGTCAGAAAAATTCTTTTCTGTCTGACCAGTTCAATGCCGGTTCCCCTTCCCACTTCGGCTCGGTACACTGGTATCAAGTCCGGTCCAAATTTTTGGATTTTGTCCTTTGTGACTAGCGTTCACGCTCTTTTTCTTTTTCACTGGCAGCCCAGTCTTTTGACCTCGCAGGGGCCCTTTTTCCCCCGATGGCTGCCAGCGGTGGGTTCAAAAAGTGTGATCGGTGCACAAATTAATGTCCCTCACCGACACACACGACTGCTGTCTCCGCTGCCTTGGGCCCGACCACGACCCGAAGGTCTGTGGCCCGTGTAGGAAAATATCCTCCAAGGCCTTCAGGAGTAGGCAACAGCAACATGATAGGATTTTTCCTGAGTCCGCACCCACCCGGGCCCGGACCTCGTCGGAGGCCTCGACAATCACGGGAGCTCTTTCAGCCTGAGCAGTATCGAGTGTCCTCCAAAAGGGGGTCTCCCTCGCGGGAACACCAGAGGAAGAAGAAATCTGTGAGGGCGGCGTCGCTGGATGCCTCCGAACAGCTGGTCCCTCGCGGGACCGGTTGCGGAGTCCTGGCTGCTGCCCCAGATCCTTGGAGTTGGAGCGCCCAGCGAAACTCCCTCGCAAGGAACCGGAGACGCCGAGGCAGGTAACCACAGTCCTCGTTGTGGACTCTCTTCCGGGAGAATGGCGTCGGACCCAACCCGGGGGCTGTGGAGCCTTCTGAGCTCGGTCTCAGAATATTGACCTTGGCACGCAGCATGTCTGCCTTCATGGAACAGCAATGGGTGCTGATTGCCGCTATCACCGGTCCATCTGCCCCGACCACCAGGACATCGACATCCAAGTCGACCCCAGAGGCCGGGCTGAGCTGATCCTCGAGACCCTAAAGACTCGAGTCGGCCGAGGTCCCCCTCAACCTCCCGTTCGGGGCCGAGTTCATCGATGCCGATTCCACCGGCGTTGGGGCAGTTGAGGCCGGAGCCGCTCGATTCCTCTTCGGAAGACTCAGGATGGGAGACGGAAGGCGAGGAGCCGCCGGACACCCATCGGACCAGATACGTCCCCTCAGATTCCCTGGGATCGAAACCTCGGAGAAGGTTCCCCCCCCACCCCCCCCCCCCAAGGATACTCGGTTCTTGGACTTCATCAAGGCATTGGCATTCCGGGCAGAGGCCGAGGAGAGTCCTCAAGCCGAAGAGCTCGAGATCCTCCACTATGACTTTCCCCTCGGGAAGCCCTTACTGTACCGGTGCCTCCGATTCTGGAATGGCTGATGCTCCACATGTGGGAGACACCGGCCTCGATGCCAGTGCTCAGCAAGCGAATCGATTCCATTTATCAAGTTCGCAAGAGTCCTGGGTTCCAAAAAGCACAACAGCCACACAACTCCTCGGTGCCTCCTGGTTGGGAGGCCTGCAACATGGATGCCCTCGGCAAGAAGTGCTACCAGGGTTCAATGCTGTCATGCCAAATCCAGACATACCAGCTGTACATGGGCATGTACCTGCGAGACCTGGCAAAGGAGCTTGCCGGGTTCTCAGCTGGTCTCTCTGAGGGACCTTTGTAGCACTTCAAGACCTTGTCCACTGGGATCCGTGAGTGCTCGAAGTTTGACTCGAGCAGCCTATGACGGCTTTGAGGCATCGGCCCAGGTAGCCGCGGCCGGCATCGGTGCACGCCGCCAGGCATGGCTACAGTCGTCAGACCTGGAGCAGTGCGTACAGGACAAGTTGGTTGATGTCCCTTGCCGAGGTTGGCATGGCCCACATAAGCAAAAAGCCCCCAAGCTCCAGGCACCGGCTCCGGCCCACCAGGAGGGGGTTTTTGACTCCCAAAACATAGCCTATCTCTCTAAAGAAGTAAGACCATGCACAGGAGGAAGGCTGGTCCTGTATGCCCACAGGTGGCCAGCCATCACAATGGATACCTGGGTTCTCTAGATAGTCCAAAAGGGCTATCTGCTACATTTCACCCAGGTACCTCCCTCTTACTTTCCAGGGGAGCCTCTCAGACCCCCTCTTCACAGGGACCTCCTCTTGAAGAAGTTAGCAGGTCTTCTCGAGGATCAGGCGGTAGAACCGGTGCCCCACCACCTGCAGGGAAAGGGCTTCTACTCCAGGTATTTCCTGATACCAAAGAGAACAGAAGGCCTACGACCCATCCTCGACCTGCGCAACTTAAACAAGTTCCTGGTGAGGGAAAAGTTCAAGATGCTTTCCCTTGGAATATTGCTGCCTTACCTCCACCAGGGAGACTAGCTATGCTCCTTAGACCTAAAGGTTGCTTATACACACATCCTAATTCATCCAGACCATAGACAATATCTACCAGTTGTGGTGGAAAGAAACCACTTCCAGTACCAAGGTACTTTCCTTTGGCTTCGCCTCTGCACCCAGGGTGTTCACAAAGTGCCTAGCGGTGGTGGTGGCCTTCCTAAGAAACCAAAGGATATTCGTCTTCCCCTACTTGGACGACTGCCTCATCAGAGCCCAGTCAGCCCTGGAAGCCCAACAAGCCATGTCTCGCACTATCCAGTTGCTACAACACCTAGGGTTTGTGATCAATTACAAAAAATCCACTCTGGTTCCCACTCAAGGGCTAGAGTTCATAGGAGCAAAGCTGGACACCCTTCAAGCAAGGGCTTATCTACCGGAAGACACGGCACAGAGACTATTGGCCCTAGTACAGCAAGTGAGTCAGAGATCCCAGATCTCAGCAAGACACTTTCTGCGCCTCCTCGGTTACATGGCCTCCATGGTGCATGTGACACCCAATGCCCGCCTCCACATGAGAACAGGTCAGTGGTGCCTCAGGGACCAGTGGACACAGGCCACAGGCAGACTCCGAGACAGGATCAAGGTGTCCAAACAGCTGGTGTAGTCATTGACCTGGTGGCTTCAACCACACCACCAACTGGAGGGGGGTGCCATTTCAACCTCCACCGCACACGAGAGTGCTGACTACAGATGCATCTTTGCTGGGCTGGGGGGCCCATTACCATAAGAACATAAGATATGCCATACTGGGTCAGACCAAGGTCCATCAAGCCCAGTATCCTGTTTTCAACAGTGGCCAATCTAGGTCATACGTACCTAGCAGTTTCTCCAAAAGGCACAGGTTCCGCAATGCTTGTACTGGGTCAAGCATTGATATCCTGGGTCCCTTCTTAATAATGGTTTTTGGACCTTTCCTCCAGGAACTTGTCCAAACCTTTTTTAAACCCAGCTACACTAACAGCCTTTACTACATCCTCTGGTAACAAATTCCAGAGTTTGATTACAAGTTGAGTGGAAAAATATTTTCTTTTATTAGTCTTAAATAGTTTACCCTGTAGCTTCATTGCATGTCCCCTAGTCTTTCTATATTCTGATAACGTAAACAATCGATCTACGTTTACCTGTTCAACTCCATTCATTAATTTATAGATTTCTATCATATCTCCCCTCAGCCATCTCTTTTCCAGGTTAAAGAACCCTAACCTTTTTAGCCTTTCTTCATAGTATCCTTCCATCCCCTTTACCATTTTGGTGGCTCTTCTCTGAACCTTTTCTAATAACGCTATATCCTTTTTAAGATACGGCGACCAGAATTGCACACAATATTCAAGGTGCGGTCTCACCATGGAACGATATAGAGGCATTATAATATCTTTTGTTTTATTTTCCATTCCTTTCCTTATGATACCTAGCATTCTATTTGCTCTCTTGGCCGCCGCTGCACACTGTGCCGAGGGTTTTAACATGTTATCCACAATAACACCTAAATCTTTTTCCTGGGTGGTGGTTCCTAATGTGGAACCTTGCATTGTGTAACCATAGTTTGCGTTGTTCTTCCATAGGTGCATAACTTTGCACTTGTCCACATTAAATTTCATCTGCCATTTTGATGCCCAGTCTTCCAATTTATCAAGATCCTCTTGCAATTTTCCACAATCCTCTTGGGTTTTAACAACTTTAAATAGATTTGTGTCATCTGCAAATTTGATAACCTGACTCGTTATTCCACTTTCCAGGTCATTTATGAATATGTCAAAAAGCAGCTGACCCAGCACAGATCCCTGGGGTACACCACTATTCACCTTTTTCCATTGGGAAAATTGGCCATTTAGCCCAACCCTCTGCTTTCTATCTTTTAACCAGTTCCTGATCCACAGTAGTACACTGCCTCCTATCCCATGACTCTTTAGTTTTGCCAAAAGTCTCTGATGAGGGACCTTGTCAAAGGCTTTCTGAAAGTCCAGATACACTATATCAACCGACTCACCTTTGTCCACCTGTTTATTCACACTTTCAAAAAAACATAACAGATTAGTAAGACAAGATCTTCCTTGTCGAAAGCCATGTTGGCTGTCTCCCTTTAGGCCATGACTATCTACATGCTGAGTAATTTTATTCTTTATGATGGTTTCTACTATTTTTCCTGGTATTGACGTGAGGCTCACCGGTCTGTAGTTTCCCGGATCACCCCTGGAACCCTTTTTAACCCCAGGAATTGTGCACTCAGGGTGTGTGGTCTCCACAGGAGATCACACAATAGATCCAACCTCCTAGAGCTTCGAGCTATCCGCCTAGCTCTAAGGACCTTCTGTCAAACCCTGGCTCACCAGCCTGTATTAATTCAGATAGACAACCAGGTGGCAATGTTCTAAGTGAACAAGCAGGGGGGCACAGGGTCTCGCACCCTGTGTCAAGAGACCCTGGACCTATGCTCTTTTGCAGTCAGGCAGGGTATGCATCTCAAAGCAGTTTACTTGCCAGGTCAGGAAAACCTCTTAGCCGACAAGCTAAACAGAATTCTCCAGCTGAACAAGTGGCACCTGGATCCCAACATAGCCCAGCAGCTATTTCAGTACTGGGGGCAACCGTCCATAAATCTGTTTGCAAGCCCACAGAATCACCAGTTGCCCCGTTTCTGCTCCAGACAGCCGCACCCATACAGGGTGGCTGCAGATGCTTTTCTAATATCATGGTCAGTGGGCCTCCTGTATGCGTTTTCCTCCCACACCTCTGGTGGCCAGGACTCTGTTCAAGATCCTTCAGGACAAAGCCTCAGTCATCCTGGTAGCCCCCAGATGGCCGAGGCAACCATGGTTTCCGCTCCTGCTTCAACTGGCAGCAGAGGCCCCAATTCCTCTGGGATTACATCCCAACCTCCTGTCGCATGAGGAGGGCACTCTCCTGCATCCCAACCTCAGGTCTCTCAACTTGATGGCATGGCTGCTGAAAGGGTAGTCCTTGCACCACTTCTCCTCCCTAAAAATGTAGAAGTAGTACTACTAGCCTCAAGGAGGCAGTCAATTAGGAAAACCCTATGCGTTTAAGTAGCATAGGTTTGAGATGTGGTGCGCCAAGCAGAGCGAAAACCCTTTCTCCTACCAAGTGCCAGTGGTGCTGCAGTACCTGCTTCACCTATCAGATTTAGGCCTCATGTCAAACTCTGTCCGAGTCCACCTTAGTGCTTTGTCAGCACACCGCTCTCCAGTGGAAGGACAACCTCTTTCTGCACACCCTTTGGTGTCCAGGTTCCTGAAAGGTTTGCTTCTACTGAAGCCCTCGGTTCGTCCCTCGGCGACTGAGTGGGATTTGAATGTGGTCTTAGAGCAGCTTACTCACCCACCTTTTGAGCCGATGGCTACCTCTCTTGGAAAGTGCTCTTCTTGATGGCACTCACATGGGCCAGACGAGTGAGTGAGCTGCAGGCTCTGTTTTCTGATAGACCATACACACGGTTCTATAGGAACAGGGTGGTGCTTCGTACTCACCCCAAGTTCCTTCCGAAAGTGGTCTCTTCGTTTCACCTCATTCAGGAGGTGGTACTTTCGAACTTCTTTCCCAGGCCACATGCCAGTCGGGCAGAAGCAGTTCTGCATACCCTGGACTGTAAAAGGGCTTTTGCCTTCTACATGGAGCGTACACGTGAACACTGAAGGGCTTCTCAGCTCTTTGTCTCTTATGACCCCGGTAAGCTGGGGATGCCCGTCTCCAAGCGTACGTTGTCCATTTGGGTGGCAGACTGTATTGCCTGGGCATACAGGGTGGCCGATCTTCCTTTGCAGGGTCGCGTCATGGCCCACCGGGTCAGGGCTAAGGTGGCATCAGTGGCTCACTTCTGCTGTGTTCCGCTGGCAGACATCTGCCAGGCCGCCACCTGGTTTTCGGGTCAGACATTTGCGGCCCATTACTGCCTGGATAGTGAGTCCCGATGGGACAGTGCTTTCAGCCAGATGGTACTCCGTAATCTGTTCGAAGTCTAGGCAACTCCTACCCTTCTGTGTTCAGGCTACCGGAGTGCTATTTCTTTAGTTTGCATTGCTATTGCAGCTGCTTGCGGCTCTCGTAGAGGGAGCCATTTTTGCTATGGGTTCTCGGTAGCCTATAGCTAGGGAGTCCAATATGTGAGGACTGACTTCCTGCTTGTTCCTGGATAAAGCGTAGTTACTCACCTGTACCAGGTGTTCTCCAGGGACAGCAGGAATCAATTCTCACGACCCTCCCTCCTCCCCTGGAGTTGCAGTCCTATTATATTTTGTTCATTTTACCGTCTTTTTAGCTATGTCATTTGACTGAGCAAGATGGCACCCTTGGGCGGGAAGAGGACCGTGCATGCGTGATGCAATTCCAAAAGGCTTTCTTAGAAAGCTGGGGATTTGCTCCGCATGAGGGCTCCGTCAGCACCAACGTCACCCATATGTGAGGACTGATTCCTGATGTCCCTGGAGAACACCTGTTACAGGTGAGTAACTACGCTTTCTTTCCCATCATAACTCGCGTATCCTTAGCACTCCTGAAGTAGAGATCATATTTACTGACCCAATAGTGTAAATTGAAAACTAGAGCCAGTAAACAATTTTCAGCATAATTTTCTTCGTCGGCGACCTAGACTTAGTAAAGTATGACTGAATTTATTTTGGAAGCATTTTGGCTGTAGAACGGTATAATCTGTACAAATGCATGCTTTTACTCCCTACTTGCATATCTCAGTTCCAGGAGGCTGAATCAACCCATTAAACAGTACAGGTGACAGAGGAGAGCCATAAGGGTAATCTATATGATATATAAAATAGAGGGCTGCTCTTATCCACAAAACCTTCTGTCACTGATCTAGAAGACTATCCAGGCCAGAGGAAGCTCTTCCACCCTCATCTTTTCTGATTCAACAACATTGCATATTGAACTATGTTGAAGGCTTCAGCGAGGTCAAGGAAAATCAAAATACCGAATCTTCCTGATTTAAATTAGTATGCAAGCCATGTACTAAAGCACTTAGCAGAGTCTTGGTGCTATGTCAGGGACAAAGCTCAGGTGGGCAAAATCAAGTTTTTCTCCAGGACCAAGCAGGAAGTCAGTCCTCACATATGGGTGACGTCGGCGCCGACGGAGCCCTCGCGGAGCAATTTTCCCCAGCTTTCAAAGAAAGCCTTTGGGAATTGCAGCGCGCATGCGCGGTCTCCTTCCCGCCCAAGGGTGCCATCTTAGCCAGTCTTCTTTTTTCCGCGGAGCCCTACAGACGTACCCGTCGTGTCCCCGCTGAAAAAGTTGATTTTAGTGATTTATTTCTATTTTTTTCTTCGGTTCGAGCTGGCGCCGCTGCCCCGACCGCCGGGACGTCGACGTCTAAGTCGACCCCGGAGACCGAGCCGATCCTTGAGTCCATGCGAACTCGAGTCGATCCTCGGTCGAGGTCACCCTCGGCCTCCCGTTCGGGACCGAGGTCGTCGACGCCGACTCCCTCGGTGTCGGGGCAGCCGACGCCTCCGCCTGCCCGAGCCGACCCCACTGATTCCTCCTCGGAGTCGGCCTGGGAGTCTGAAGAGGAAGAGTCACCTGATTCGTTTCGGACTCGGTGTGTCCCCTCGGACTCACCTGAGTCCGAACCTCGTCAGGGATATGGCCAAGGCTTTGGCCTTCCCGGCGGATCCCGAGGAGGAGCCTCGAGCCGAAGACCTCGACGCCCTTCGGTATGACTCTCCCGCCAGGGAACACTTTACTGTTCCGGTTCCTCCCATGCTGGAACGACTACTCTTCCGCATGTGGGAGAGTCCGGCATCGTCGCCGGTATTAAGCAAGCGGGTCGATTCCATCTATCGAGTCCGCAAGAGTCCTGGCTTCCAAAAAGCACAGCTACCGCACCATTCCATGGTAGTGGAATCGGCCATGCATAGGCTTAAGAGCCAGAAGATGCACTCCTCGGTGCCTCCTGGCAGGGAGGCCCGTAACCTGGATGGCCTCGGTAAGAAGTGTTTCCAGGGCTCTATGCTTGCTTGTCGGGTCCAGACCTACCAGCTCTACATGGGCATGTACCTCAGAGACCTGGCTAAAGAGGTAGCCGGATTCTCCGCTGGGCTGTCCGAGGAACCTTTGCGGAGGTTCCTGGCCTTGACAACTGGTATTCGGGAATGCTCCAAATTCATGTCCCGAGCAGCCTATGATGGCTTTGAAGCATCGGCTCGAGTGGCCGCAGCCGGCATCGGTGCCCGCCGACAGGCTTGGCTTCAGTCGTCTGACCTTGAACCCTGGGTGCAGGACAAGTTGGTCGATGTCCCCTGCCGAGGTGAGAACCTCTTTGGCAAGCCCATGGCTGAAAAGGCTGCACAAATCGAGACGGAGACTCTCACCAGAACTAGGCTTTCCAGGAAGACCTCCGCCCCTTCCCAGAAAAAGAAGGGCTCGGGAAAGAAGTCCTTTTACCCGAGAAAGGCGGCTGCCTATAAACACTACCCTCAATATCAGGCCTCCGCAGCTCCCCAACAGGGTCAGCAGGCCAAGGGACGGGGTAACGGGTCCCGTAGGCAGCAAGCCCCCAAGCCTGCACCACCGGCCCCTGCTCAGCAGGGTGGGGGTTTTTGACTTCATCAGCATAGCCTCTCCCCTTCAGCTGGTTCCTCCCAGCACCGGAGGCCGGCTGGTTCACTTCGCCCACAGGTGGTCCAACATCACTTCAGATGCCTGGGTGCTTCAAGTCGTAAGAGAAGGCTATCTTCTCCACTTCCACCAGGTCCCTCCCTCCTATTTCCCGGGAGAACCTCCACGACTCCCTCTGCACAGAGACTTACTCCTTCAGGAGTTAGCAAGTCTTCTTCAGGAGCAGGCGGTGGAACCGGTGCCCCACCACCTGAGAGGTCAAGGTTTTTATTCCAGGTATTTCCTGATACCAAAAAGAACAGGAGGCCTCAGACCCATCCTGGACTTGCGCAACCTCAACAAATTTCTCGTGAGGGAGAAGTTCAAGATACTTACCCTTGGAATCCTTCTGCCCTACCTCCAGCAGGGAGATTGGCTATGCTCCTTGGATCTAAAAGATGCCTACACGCACATCCTCATCCACCCAAGCCACCGCCAATACCTAAGGTTTGTGGTGGCAGGAAATCATTACCAGTACAGAGTACTACCCTTTGGCCTATCCTCCGCACCACGAGTCTTCACAAAATGTCTCGCGGTGGTGGCGGCTTATCTCCGGCTTCACGGCCTCTGTCTTTCCGTACCTAGACGACTGGCTCATCAGAGCATCGTCCTCTCCGGAAGTCACAAAAGCCACGCACCGCACTGTGACTCTTCTGCAGTACTTGGGCTTTGTCATAAACTTCGCAAAGTCCACTTTGCTCCCCTCACAGGATCTCGAATTCATCGGCGCAAGACTGCACACTCCTCAGGCACGAGCTTTCCTGCCTCTCGACAGGGCTCAACGGCTCATGGACCTAGCCGGCCGTTTTCGCAGCCAGTCCCTGGTCTCAGCCAGGTGCTTCCTGAGACTACTCGGCCATATGGCTTCCACCGTCCACGTGACCCCCAATGCCCGCCTGAATATGCGGCCTGCTCAGTGGTGCCTTCGCAAGCAGTGGCAACAAGCCACGGGCGGCCTAGCCGACTTAGTGCGCGTCTCCGGACCGCTGGCCTCTTCTCTACAATGGTGGCTTCATCGGCCGAACCTGGTGCTTGGAATGCCTTTTCAGTCACCTCAGCCGGCTCAAGTGCTGACGACCGATGCTTCTCTCCTGGGATGGGGAGCGCATTGCCAAGGGGCGTGTACTCAAGGTCTCTGGACCACGTGGGAGTCTGCTCAGCAGATCAACTTCCTGGAGCTCAGAGCAATCCGTCTGGCTCTCAAGGCTTTCTCCCACCTGACTTCTCACCAGTCCGTCCTTGTCCAGACAGACAATCAGGTTGCCATGTTCTACGTGAACAAACAAGGAGGCACAGGCTCCTTCCTTCTCTGTCGGGAAGCACAGAAGCTCTGCTCTTGGGCAGTCAGCCACGGCATTCTCCTCAGGGCAGTTTATCTCCCAGGCCAAGAAAATTGCCTGGCCGACAAACTCAGCAGGATCCTCCTGCCGCACGAGTGGCGCCTGGATCCCTTGGCAGTTCAGAAACTTTTCCTGAAGTGGGGCCTCCCCACGATGGATCTCTGCCAGTCCTCTCAACAGGCAACTTCCTCGTTTCTGCTCTCGTCAACCGCATCCCCTTCGAGTAGCGGCGGATGCTTTTCTGCTCTCATGGTCGAAAAGCCTTCTGTATGCTTTTCCTCCCATCCCGCTAGTCTCTCGAACTCTTTTCAAGGTTCTCCGAGACAAAGCTTCCATGATCCTGATAGCTCCTCGCTGGCCCAGACAGCCGTGGTTTCCACTCCTGCTGCAATTAGCAGTGGAGGATCCGTTCCCCCTGGGGTTTCAACCGGATCTCCTAACACAGGATCAGGGGTCCCTGCTACACCCCAACCTCAGATCTCTACATCTGATGGCCTGGCTGCTGAAAGGGTAGTCATTGCTCCCCTTCTACTACCGGCAGAGGTGGAAGAGGTCGTCCTAGCTTCTCGGCGACCTTCTACCCGCAAATGCTACGCCCTTAAATGGCGTCGCTTTTCCGCTTGGTGTGCCCAGCAGTCTCAGGATCCCTTCTCCTGCTCGGTGTCGGTGATCCTGCAGTACTTGCTCTACCTCTCTAATCTGGGACTTAAGTCCAACTCCGTCAAAGTTCACCTCAGTGCTCTTTCAGCACATCATGTGCCGGTGGACGGCAGACCTCTTTCCAGCGACCCTCTCGTAGCGAGGTTTCTCCGAGGTCTCCTTCTACTTAAACCACCTCTGCGCCCGCCAGCACCTGACTGGGATCTGAATGTGGTTTTACAGCGGATCACCTGTCCGCCTTTTGAACCTCTCCGTTTTCTTTCTTGGAAAACTTTATTCCTGATAGCCCTCACTTCCGCTAGACGCGTAAGTGAATTGCAGGCCCTCGTGTCTGATCCCCCGTACACTCGGTTCTACAAAAATAGGGTAGTCCTACGGACTCACCCAAAATTTCTTCCAAAAGTGGTCTCCCCTTTTCACATCAATCAGGAGGTGGTACTTCCGACCTTCTTTCCCAGGCCACACTGCAGCCGAGCTGAAATGGTCCTGCATACCCTGGACTGTAGAAGGGCATTGAACTTCTACCTTGACCGTACGCGGGAGCACCGTAAAGCTGCTCAGCTTTTTGTGTCTTTTGACCCCAATAAATTGTGGCTCCCGGTCTCCAAGCGTACTCTGTCCATCTGGGTTGCTGACTGCATCGCTTGGGCTTATGGAGCAGCCGGACTCTCGTTAGCAAGTCGAGTCACGGCTCATTGTGTTCGGGCGAAGGCTACGTCAGTGGCTTACCTCCGCTCTGTTCCGTTGGCAGACATCTGCCGGGCCGCTACTTGGTCTTCGAGCCAGACTTTTGCGGTCCATTACTGCCTCGAGAGGGAGTCCCGCAGGGACAGTGCTTTCGGACAGGCAGTCCTCCGAAATCTCTTCGAGGTTTGAGCAACTCCTACCCTCCATCCCGGATGGGGGCTACCGGTGGGTAATAATTCAGTGAAGATTCCTTCCTTCTGTGCCGCTGAGCTAGAGGGAGCTCATTTTTGTGCTTAGGGTCTCCGGTAGCCTTGAGCTTGGGAGTCCCATATGTGAGGACTGACTTCCTGCTTGGTCCTGGAGAAAGCGTAGTTACTCACCTGTAACAGGTGTTCTCCAGGAGCAGCAGGAATCAGTCCTCACAACCCTCCCTCCTCCCCTTGGAGTTGCAATCATCTGCTTAAGTTTTTTTGCAAATTTTTATGCTGTCTTTTAGCTATGTCATCAGACTGGCTAAGATGGCACCCTTGGGCGGGAAGGAGACCGCGCATGCGCGCTGCAATTCCCAAAGGCTTTCTTTGAAAGCTGGGGAAAATTGCTCCGCGAGGGCTCCGTCGGCGCCGACGTCACCCATATGTGAGGACTGATTCCTGCTGCTCCTGGAGAACACCTGTTACAGGTGAGTAACTACGCTTTCCATGAACAAGCAAGAAGTCCTCACATATGGGTGACATCCCCCAACAGAGCACCACATAAGAATACTCCCCAGTTTTAAATTGGAAGCCTCTATCGCACATGCACACCTGTTTTCCCACCTGCCGCAGTACCATCTTATCCTCAGTTCACTTTTTCTGTGGAGCCCCATGAACTTGTTCAGTGTGATCTGGAAAAAGTTGTTCTTTAGCCCTTAGGGGCTGCAATTTTTCTTTGTGGCTTTTTTCTTTTTTTTTTTTTGCTACCTTTTCTGTCGTTTTCCGTGAGTGCCGGCCATCGCGTGGGGTTTTCCCTCTTTTTGTCTTTTTTTTTTTTTTTTTCACCTGGATGGTTCTCTTTTTTTCCTGGGCTTTTTCTTCACATTGCTACCAACAATGTGACCTCCCAGAGGCCTTTTTTACGACTGTGTCGAAGCTGGCTAGCGGTTTAAAAAATGTATGCATTGTGCATACACCATTTCCGTGACAGATGGTCATAGCTGCTGCCTTCAATGTCTCAACCCTTATCTCTAGCCCTTGACGTGTAATTTGAGCTTGCAGATGACACAGAAGGGCCTTAAAGGGCTGCGAAAAGCGGTGTGAGTCTATTTTCGGGCCCTCAGACTCAACAACATTGAAGGCATCGATGTCTATCTCACGCATTGCCTGAGCTCATTCAGAGCTGAGAGGCTGTGGCAGCCTGGAACCGAGTCTGTCCCTATTAGAGCCGCAGATGGATACATCATCTGCTTTATCGGTGTCGAAGCAGGTGGGTGTAAACCATGCCAAGCGCAGGCATCAGCACGGGAACCCCTCTTGTCATGATGTCGAGGCCTGCAAAGGTGCTCCAGCGGGAAGATTCAGACTCCCAAGGCCCGGAGGGCCCCCGGCAATCTACCGATGATTTGACCATCGTGAAGTCCCAGGAGCAGATGCTGGAGTCAGTGGCTGAGGTCATTGTAGCGGCCCCGACACCCTCAGAGACTGCGGTGGTTTCTGAGCACCTCCGGGCCCTAAAAGGTGCATATGTCTGCTCTTAGCTGCACAGCCCCAGTGGCCTCAGTGTCCCTGGTGGTGTCGTCACTAGTTGTGCAGCCAATCCTCGAGACCCATGCTCTTCCTGCCAAGGCAAGGATGTCGGGTTGGTGGTCGGAACCCACTTCAGGGTCAACCGCCATCTCTCTTTCGAGTGTCTCCAATTCCAATGTCCCAGTGCTCAGAGGGCTGCCATCGGTCAGTGGAGGTGAGGAGGTACTTCAACTTCCTCTTGGAATTGTACTCCAATGGCTGAGAATGGAGAAGTCGTCCCCAAACATTCCCTCGGAGCAGTCTACTATGTATAAACATTGGAAGTTGTCACCAGAGGACATATCCTTCCAGGACTTTGTCTGGTATATGGCCAAGGCAATCGCCTTTTCCTTGGAAGTGGAGGATGAACCGAGGGCTGAGGAGCTGGTGATCCTCCAGTACTCCTCAGTCCCGAAGGAGGCAGTCATGGTGCCTGTGCATGATATTTTTCAGAGGCTTCTGCTCCACTCATGGGAGAACGCGATGTCTCTGCCGGCCATCAGCTGCCAACTGGACTCGATGTACCCGGATTCCAGAAGCCCCAACTGCCATACCTTTCTCTGGTGATAGAGTCCACCATACGGCATGTCAAGAGTTCCAAGACTCACTTGGCTGTGCTCCCCAGCAGGGAGCAGAGGACCCTCGATGGGTATGGACAGCGCTGCTTCCAGGCCTCCATGCTCGTCGCTCGGGTCCTGTCATATCAGCTGTATATGGGGAAGTTCTTGAAGGATGACATGGAGGATCTGGCTGAGTTCGACTCTCATCCCAGCCGAGCACCTGGAGGATTTCTGTACCTTGTTTGGACATGGCAAGAACGTGTCCAAGTACATGGTATGAGCCACCTACAATGCCTTTAAGTTGGTGGGTAGGATGATGGCACTTGGCATCGATTTCCGCCAGCTGGCTTGGCTCCAATCCTTCGACTTTGAGCAGTGGGTCCAGGACAAGCTGGTGGATGTGCCGTGCACTGGGGAGAAACTCTTTGGCAGCCCATGCAGGAGAGGGTGGCCAAAATTGAGACAGAGCAGCTGATCATCTCCCTCCTCTCTTGCAAGATGGCAGACCCTGCCATCAGGGGAAGAAGTCCTTGTACAGGCCCGAGCTGCTGGTACTATCGGAATCCCCAGGAGTCTGAACCCAAAGCGCAGCCCAGCGGCAGCCCCTACGGGCTAAGCCGCAGAAGACCCAGCTCGTGCCACAGCTGGGAAAGGGATTTTGACACCTTCATCAGGAGCATAGCCAGTTGCCCGATTGCCGCAGAGGTGTGCCCTCTCATATAGGCTGTTGGCTCATCCACTTCGCAGACAGGTAGCCATTCATGACCACAGAAACCTGGGTGCTTCATATAGTGCGGGATAGGTATCCACTGCATTTTGCCCAGCTCCCGCCTCCTTTCTTCCAGGGGGTGAGTACACTCTAGACCCACACCATCGGTGTCTCTTCCCAGCGTAGGTTGTCACCCTGCTGGCCATCAGCCGGTGTTCCCGGCCCAGAGAGGGCGGGGAGTCTACTCCTGCTACTTCCTTGTCCCCAAGATGATTGGGGGGGAGGGGGGGTTCAGGCAGGTCCATTCTCGACCTCAGGGACCTGAACCGCTTTCTGGTCTGGGAAAAATTCAAGGTGGTCTTCTTGGGAACCTTGCTCCCATATCTTCTCAAGGGTGATTGGCTGTGCTCCTTGGATCTGAAGGATGCATACATACACATCCCAAGCCATCCCTTACACAAAAATCCCCGTGTTTCGTGCTGGGTGGCCAGCACCTTCAGTACTGGGTGCTGCCCTTCAAACTGACATCAGCCCCCAGGGTCTTCACAAAGGGCCTAGTGGTCACCATCAGTGCTTACCTCTGGACCCTGGGGTGCTTCATCTTTCCTTACTTGGATAACTGGCTGATGATAAAAGCCTTCACACCGGACGGCAGTTGACACTCGGCCATCGACTGGACTCGATGATACAGGTGCTAAGCTTCTTGGGTTCATGGTCAACTGCCCAAAATCTCATCTGCAGCCATCGCAGCAGCTGGAATTCATCGGGGCCGTCTTGCACATCATGTGGACCTGAGCCTTTCTCCCAGGCGACTGCATTCAGTGGCTCATGGAGGTGGTCTTTGCTGTCTGCCAAAAGCGGCACATGATGGCACAAGGAATACTGCGCATGTTAGGCCAAATGGCCTCCACGGTGCATGTGACCCTTTGGCCCTACTCAGGATGCACCAGGCTCAGTGGACGCTGTGCACCCAGTGAAAGTAAGCCACAAGTCGCCTTGGGGACTGAGTGGCCATTACTGTGCCCCTCGTTGTCTCTCCAGTGGTGGCTAGAACCACGGCACCTGCTCCGTGGTCTTCACTTTCAGTCAATGCCGCACCACATGGACGCTCACCACCGATGTGTTCAAATTGGGCTGAGGCATGCACTTGGACAGCATTTGGATGCAGGGTCTCTGGTCAGAGCAGGAGAGCCTGTACTAGATCAACTTCCTGGAACTGCGGGTGATTGCAAATGCCCTCAAGGCCTTCGAGACATACTTGCCCAACTAAGTGTTCCTCATCCAGACGGACAACCAGGTGGCTATGTTCTGCATCTTCAGACAAGGAGGCACAGGCTTGTACCTCCTGTGCTGGGAGGCGGTGTCTCTCTGGAAGTTTGAAGTGGCCCATAGCATGGAGCTATGGACAACCTACCTGCCCGGGGAACTCAGCATGCTGGCAGACCATCTCAGCCGGGTCCTCCAGCCCCACGAATGGGCCCTCAACCGGAAGATGGAGCGCATCTTCCGGGAGTGCGGCTCTCCGGCAGTGGCCTTCTTTGCCTCACTGCGCAATGCACAGGTGGACTGCAGATACTGAGTAAGTAGTCCTATCCAAGCTCAACTTATCAGGGGAGGAGATGGATGTCCTGGCTTCCGGAGGGACTCCACCCATCACGTTTATGCCTTCAGGTGGCTCAGGTTCTCACTCTGCTGTGCAGACGAAGGCGCTGGACCCTTTCTCATGCTCATTGGAGAGCTTGCCTGCATATCTCCAATTCAGGCCTTAAGTCTAATTCAGTTAGAGTGCACCTAAGTGTGACTGGAGCCTACCATTAGGGCTTGGAGGGGAAGCCCATCTTCACTCAGCCGCTGGCAGCCTGATTCATGCGGTGTTCGCTGTGTCGAAGCCTCCAATTAAGCTCCCACCAGTGGAGTGGGATCTGAATATGGTCTTGGGACAGTTATTGTTGGCGCCTTTCGAGCTGCTCGCTACCTGCTGAAATTTCTCATCTGGAAGATCATCTTTCTTGTAGCACTTACCTCAGCTCATCGAGTCAGTAAGCTTCAGGCTCTGGTAGCTCACCCCGCTGTATATGAGGTTCCACCATTACAGGAGTGTGTTACACTCCCACTTGCGTTTCTTGCCAAAGGTGGTTTCAGCTTTCCACCACAACCAATCGATGGTACTTACCACCACCTTTCCTAGACCTCATGCCAACAGAGCGAAGGCCCAGCTGCACATGTTGGACTGTAAACATGCGCTGGCCTTCTACCTTGAGTGGACCAGTCTGCACTGTCACTCTATGCAGCATTTGTCTCCTATGACTCCAAACAAGCTGGGCGTGGCTGTCTCAAAATGCATGCTGTCTATTTGAGTTGCGGATTGCATATCCTTGGCCTATGCTCAGGCAGGACTGAGCCTCTAGGGTCATGTCACTGCCCACAATGTCCGGGCCATGGCTACATCTGTGGCCGATCTGTGCTCTGTCTCCACAGAGATTTGCAGGGCTGCCACATGGTCCTCCGTCTCCACTTTCACAGCCCACCACTGCCTGGATGGGGATTCCCGGTGTGACAAACTTTGGCCAGGCCGTACTCCGGCTCTATTTGGGACTTGGGTTCAACTCCTTCCCACCTGCCCTTCTGTCCATCCAGGCTACTGAAAGAGTCATTCTGATGTTGATGCCTGCTTTGGACGTTGAATCAGTTGAGTTCCAAGGGGGGACTATATCTTTTGTTTCTCTCTGTTCTCGTTTCCCCCATTGGGCTATTTTTTGTGTTTGGCAGCCTGTAGCTTGGGAGTCCCATATGTGAGGACTTCTTCCTGCTTGTTCACAAAGAAAGCAGTTACTCGCCTGTAAAAGGTATTCTGTGTGAACAGCAGGAATAAGTCCTCACAACCCTCCCACTTCCCTGTGGAAGTGTTTTGGCTACTAGCTTTCGTACCTTACTGAGGATAAGATGGTGCCGCGGCAGACAGGAAGGCAGGCATGCATGCACGATGGAGGCTCCCAAAAGCTTTCAATTGGAAGCTGGGTAGTGTTCCCGCTCGGGACTCTGTCAGTGGACATTACCTATATGTGAGGACTTATTCCTGTTGTTCATAGAGAACATCTGCTACAGGTGAGTGAGTACGCTTTTTCTCCAGGACCAAGCAGGAAGTCAGTCCTCACATATGGGTGTCATCGGCGCCGATGAAGCCCCAGCGGAGCATTTCCCCAGCTTTCTATGAAAGCCTTTGGGAATGCAGGCACGCATGCGCGGTTCCCTTCCCGCCTAAAGGTGCCATCTTACCTCAGTCTCTCTTTTTTTTTTTTTTTCCGTGAAGCCCACCGGACGTGTGTCCAGTTTTCCCGGTTAAAAGTAGATTTTTCAGCAATTTTTTTGCTCTCTTTCTTCCGGTTCGACGCTGGTTCCCCTCCCGCCGGGTTCGGTACACTGGTATCGAGCCCGATTCCTCTCTTTCGTTTTTTGCCTTTCGTGGCTGGCGTTCGCGCCCTTTTTCTCTTTTTCCCTGGAAGGCCGGTCTTTTGACCTCGCGGGGACTCTTTTTTCCCCGATGGCTTCCAGTGGTTTTAAGAAGTGTGATCGGTGTAAGAAACTAATGTCTCTCACCGACACACACGACTGCTGCCTTCGGTGCCTCGGCCCCGACCACGATCCTAAGTCGTGCGGGGCTTGTGGAAAAATGTCTTCCAAGGCTCTCCGAAGTCGCCAGCAGCAAAATGAAAGGCTTTTCTCGGACTCAGCCTCCAGCCGGGCTCGGACCTCGTCTGAGGCCTCGACATCTGGGGATTCCGATCCTGAGCGCCGTCGAAGCTCCTCGGACAGGGGGTCCCCCGACCGGGAACGCAAGAGGAAGAAACGGCTCGCGAGGGCGTCATCGGAAGAGGTCCCTGGATCCTCGAGGGCCAGGTCTAAGACCCCCGACCGTCGCCCCAGGCCTGTGGAACCGGAGAAGCCTGCCAAAGTTCCTCGTGTGGAGCCGGAGTCTGCTGGACATGTAAGCCCCGTAGTCCTCGTGGACTCTCCTCCCAGGGAGCCGCTGCCGGGGCCCGAGTCGGTGGCTGCTGTGTGTCTCCCGAGCTGAGTCTCAGGATGACAGCCTTGGAGAGCAGAATGTCTGCCTTTATGGAGCAGCAGCAGGCTCTGATGGCTAGCCTGTCTGGCGCATCTGCCCCGACCACCGGGACATCGACGTCAAAGTCGACCCCGGAGACCGAGCCAATACTCGAGTCCATCGTGGCTCGAAGTCGACCTCGGTCGCAGTCCCCCTCAACCTCCCATTTGGGACCGAGGCCGTCGACGCTGGTGCTTCTGGCATCGGGGCGGGTGCTCCAGGGCCCCACGGGGTCAGACCCCGACTCTTCCTCGAATGAGTCGGCTTGGGAGACGGAGGACGAGGAGTCTCCTGACACCTTTAAGACTCGGTGCGTCCCTTCGGACTCACCGCAGTCTGAACCCCGGAGTAGGTCCCCCCCGGAGGACACCCGGTTCTCAGAGTTTGTCCGGGATATGGCCACTGCCTTGGCTATTCCGGCGGATCCCGAGGAAGAGCCTCGAGCTGAAGAGCTCGAGGCGCTGCAGTATGACTCTCCTCCGAAGGAGGCCTTTACTGTCCCGGTTCCTCCGATGCTGGAACGGCTCCTCTTCCATATGTGGGAGGCACCGGCCTCAGCGCCAGTTCTTAGCAAGCGGATCGATTCGATCTATCGGCTCCGTAAGAGCCCTGGGTTTCAGAAAGCACAGCTACCACACCATTCCATGGTTGTGGAATCGGCCATGCATCGTCTGAAGAGTCAGAAGATGCATTCCGCGGTGCCTCCTGGCAGGGAGGCCCGAAACCTAGATGGCGTCGGTAGAAAGTGTTTTCAGGGCTCGATGCTTGTTTGCCGTGTCCAGTCTTACCAGCTGTATATGGGCATGTACTTGCAGGATCTGGCCAAGGAGTTGGCCGGATTCTCTGCTGGTCTCTCCGGGGAAACCTTGCAGAGATTTAAGTCCTTGTCCTCGGGGATTTGGGACTGCTCGAAGTTCATGTCCCGCGCCGCCTACGATGGCTTCGAGGCTTCGGCCTGAGTTGCGGCAGCCGGGATGGCGGCTCGACGCCAGGCATGGCTGCAGTCATCGGACCTCGAGCCATGGGTTCAGGACAAGTTGGTCAATGTCCCTTGCTGAGGTGAAAACCTGTTTGGCAAGCCCATGACTGAGAAGGCCGCTCAGCTCGAGATCGAGCACCTCACCCAGACAAGGCTGTCAAGGAAGACCTCTGCCCCTTCTCATAAAAAGAAGGGCTCGGGTAAAAAGCCCTTTTACCTGAGGAAGGGCACTGCCTACAAACAGTACCCCCAATAATCAGGCTGCCCAAGCTGCCCCCCAGGGTCAGTAAGCCAAGGGCCAGGGTAATGGGCCCCGTAGGCAGAGGACCCCCAATTTATTTTATTTATTTATTTAGCTGTATTTATATCCCGCTTTTCACCTGGTCAAAGCGGTCAATTGGGGGATACATTTAACACGAGGGGATATGAGACACATACGCTAATACTTACAGGGAACATGGGCAATGGAGGGTTAAGTGGCTTGCCCAAGACCACAAGGAGTGCCTATAGGACTAGAAATCCCAGACCCTCCGGCCTGAGATTGCTGTCCCCAGGTGGGACTTGAACCCCCGGCCCTCCGACCTGAAGTACCTTGTCCTAACCACTAGACCACTCCTCCCTCCCATCCCCAAGCCTCAGGCCCCTGCTACCTCTCAGCAGGGTGGGGACGTTTGACTCCTTGAGCATAGCCTCTCCTCGACTGCTCTCCCACCCCTGCACAGGAGGTCGTCTCGCCCTCTTTGCCCACCAGTGGCCCCTTATCACCGGGGACAGTTGGGTGCTGGACATCATCCACAGGGGATATGCCCTCCATTTCCACCAACTACCACCCCCATATTTTCCAGGGGAGCCTCCAAGGCCTCCTCTGCACACAGACCTTATCCGTCAGGAGCTTCAGGGTCTGTTGGTGGACAGGGCGGTGGAGCCTGTGCCTCCCCACTTGCAAGGTCATGGATTCTACTCCAGGTATTTCCTGGTGCCCAAAAGAACCGGTGGCCTTCATCCCATTTTGGACCTCAGGAAGCTCAACAAGTTCCTAGTGAAGGAAAAGTTCAAGATGCTTACTCTTGGAACTCTTCTGTCCTACCTCCAGCAGGGAGATTGGCTATGCTCCTTAGATCTAAAGGATGCGTACACTCACATCCTTATTCATCCAGACCACAGAAAGTACCTCAGGTTCATTGTGGGAGGAAACTATTATCAGTACAGAGTGCTGCCTTTCGACCTCACCTCTGCCCCCAGAGTCTTTACAAAGTGCTTAGCAGTGGTGGCGGCCTACCTGAGAAATCAGGGCATCTTTGTCTTCCCCTATCTGGACGACTGGCTCATCAGGGGTCAGACAGGTCAGGAGGCCAATCAAGCCACCCTCAGGACCATTGGTCTTCTACAATGCCTGGGGTTTGTCATAAACTTCGCAAAGTCCACTTTGCTCCCTTCCCAGAACTTAGAGTTCATAGGGGCCCGGTTGGACTCTCTCCTGGCAAAGGCATTCTTGCCAGAAAACAGAGCCAGAAGGTTGATGGCCTTGGCAAATCAGTTTCTCAGCAGGCCCCTGGTCTCCGCCAGACTCTGCCTGCGGCTTCTAGGCCACATGGCTTCCACAGTACATGTGACCCCCAATGCCAGGCTCCATATGAGGCCTGCACAGTGGTGCCTTCGGACTCAGTGGTCACAGGCCACTGGCAGCCTCAGAGACAGGATAAGGGTGTCCAGACCTTTTCTGCACTCCCTCAACTGGTGGCTGCACCCACCCAATCTGCTGAAAGGGGATGCCCTTTCAGATTCCAGGTTACACAGTGATTCTAACAATAGATGCCTCCCTGCAAGGCTGGGGAGCGCATTGTCTGGACAAGTGCACCCAGGGTCTGTGGTCTCCCTGGGAGGCTGCACAGCAGATCAGTCTCCTAGAACTCAGAGCTATTCGATTAGCACTCAAAGCTTTCATTCCTACCCTGGCTCAACAGTCTGTCCTGATTCAGAGAGACAACCAAGTTGCCATGTTTTATGTGAACAAACAGGGCGGAACTGGGTCCAGGATCCTTTGTCGGGAAGCTCAGGACCTTTGTTCTTTTGCCCTCAAGCACAACATGCTCCTCAGGGCTGTGTACCTTCCAGGCCAGGACAACTACCTGGCAGACAGATTGAGCAGGATACTGCAGCCCCACGAGTGGCAGCTGCATCCTTCAGTAGTTCAGAAGATCTTCCTGAAATGGGGCCTCCCTTTGATGGATCTCTCTGCCAGCCCCATCAACAAGCAACTGCCAAAGTTCTGCTCCAGGCAACCACATCCTTTGCGGATAGCAGCGGATGCTTTTCTGATATCTTGGTCTCAGGGCCTCCTCTATGCGTTTCCTCCCACGCCCTTGGTGGCCCGAACCCTCTTCAAGATTCTCCAGGACAAGGCCTCAGTCCTGCTGGTAGCTCCCAGATGGCCGAGACAGCCTTGGTTTCCTCTTCTGCTTCAACTGGCGGTGGATCCTCCACTGCCTCTGGGGTTGCAACCCGACCACCTCACACAGGACCAGGGTTCCCTTCTGCACCCCAATCTCAAGTCTCTCAATTTGATGGCTTGGAGGCTGCAAGGGTAGTTTTGGCTCCCTGGGGCCTACCTCAGGAAGTTGAGGAGTTTGTCCTAGTCTCTAGGAAACAGTCCACTAGGAAAACCTATGCTCTCAAATGGAAAAGGTTTTCTGTGTGGTGTCACCTACGTACAGAGGATCCTTTCTCCTGTACTGTACCAGTAGTGCTTCAGTACTTACTGCACTTATCCAATCAGGGACTTAAGTCCAATTCTGTTCGGGTCCACCTCTCAGCTCTAGCAGCTCACCACTCATTGGTAGAGGGTCAGTCTCTATCTGGTCACCCCTTGGTGTCCCGCTTTCTCCGGGGCTTGCTTTTGCTCAAGCCTCCCATCCGTCGTCCTGCCCATGAGTGGGATCTGAATGTGGTCTTGCAGCAACTAACTCGCCCTCCTTTTGAGCCGATGGCTACTTGTCCACTACGCTTCCTCTCCTGGAAGAACCTCTTCCTGATAGCCCTTACCTCGGCTAGGCGAGTAAGTGAGCTTCAGGCCCTGGTCTGTGACAGGCCTTACACCAGAATTTATAGGAACAGGGTAGTCCTCAGGACTCACCCAAAGTTCCTCCCAAAAGTTATCTCCTCTTTCCACCTCAATCAGGAGGTGGTTCTTCCCACATTCTTCCCTAGGCCTCATGCAAGCCAAGCTGAAGCAGTTCTGCATACCCTGGACTGTAGGAGGGCCTTATCCTTCTACCTTGACCGTACACAGGGTCATAGAAGGGCTACTCAGCTCTTCGTATCCTTTGACCCCAATAAAGTTGGGGTTGGCTGTGTCCAAGTGTACCTTGTCCATCTGGGTGGCTGACTATCGCCTGGGCTTACAAGGCGGCTGACCTTCCTTTGCAGGGTAGGGTCACGGCCCATCGTGTCAGGGCAATGGCTGCCTCAGTGGCTCATCTCCGCTCTGTGCCCTTGGTAGACATCTGCAGGGCTGCAACTTGGTCTTCAAGCCAGACCTTTGCGGCTCATTACTGCCTGGAGAGGGAGTCCCGTAGGGACAGTGCTTTTGGCCAGGCAGTACTCCGGAATCTCTTTGAGGTTTAGGCAACTCCTGCCCTCCTGCCCTCTGTTGGGCTACCGGTGGAGGTTGTGTCCTTGAAAAGCCTTTCTTTACAGCTGGGACTAGAGGGAGTTCTCTTGTTCAGCCTGGGTTCCTCGGTAGCCCAGAGCTAGGGAGTCACCCATATGTGAGGACTGACTTCCTGCTTGGTCCTGGAGAAAGAGTAGTTACTCACCTGTAACAGGTGTTCTCCAGGAGCAGCAGGAATCAGTCCTCACAACCCTCCCTCCTCCCCTGGGAGTTGCAGTTGTACATAGTTTATTTTTTCATTTTTGTGTGCTGTTCTTAGCTATGTCATTTGACTGAGGTAAGATGGCATCTTTAGGCGGGAAGGGAACCGCGCATGCATGCCTGCATTCCCAAAGGCTTTCATAGAAAGCTGGGGAAATGCTCCGTTGGGGTTTCATCGGCGCCGATGACACCCATATGTGAGGACTGATTCCTGCTGCTCCTGGAGAACACCTGTTACAGGTGAGTAACTACTCTTTCCTCTTCCCAAAAATTTTGCAATTGGCACATTTGTCTAAGTCTTTTACCAAAACAGAGAGATTAGAAATCAGAAGAAAATTATCTAGATATAATCTTTCTTATGGAGTGGAGGAGTAGCCGAGTGGTTAGAACACTGGCTTGGTAACCAAGCAACCAGGGTTCGAGTCCCACTAGCACTCCTTGTGGCCTTGGACAGTCACTTAACCTTCCATTGCCTCGGAAGAAAGGCCTGGCAATCTACTGCCAGTGACACTGCCAAGAAAACCCAGGAGCTTCTGGGACACCAGCAGTGAGGACTGACTCAAAGGCACACATTGCATTTTGCAATCTTTCTTATAGTATTTTTAAGCCCTGGTTTGATTGTTGCTTGCTTTAGAGATGGTGTGAACATACCCCAAAAAAGACTGCTTTACCAACTCTAGTGAAAAAGGCCAGGCAAGCATCCAGTTTATGAATGCCTCTAGATCCTCTTTCCAACAATTTATCAAGTCTTGGAGGTGTAAGAGTGTTGAGCTTCTCAAGAACAAAGCTGGACTCTGGTAACAAATCTTCCTTCTCTTTCCCTACTATTATTTATTATCAGCCATTCTACTTTCCTCTTCCCTTCCCTCCTTAGCCTTAACTACCAAAATAGGACAGGACCTTTTAAATAGGTACTGTCTTCTGTTAAAGAAAAGAAAATTGGGCCAACTCTTGAGAACTTAGTCCTTGCTGAGTGCTTACTTTGCCCTGTGGCTTATCCTGAGAAAGTTCATGAGCTACTATGAATAATTCTTAGAAAAACTCTTTGCCTGTAATATGTGATTGGAACAACAAAAAGGAAGGCAACCTGCGTAAACAAGGACTCTTAATAAAGAGTGATTACAGAAGACTCCTTTAGTGTGGCTGTGGTTTCTCACCATTCTTTTTTTTTTCTTCCATTTGTAGTATATGATTGGTCAAAAAGGTGACATGGATTATTATTCTAAAGACCAGTACCCATTAAACTTTTCAACCAAATCACACACTGTTCCATATTGCCATATTTCTTCCACAACCTCTCCAAATTGACTATTCTTTTCAAATCTAGTAACTTGGGAGAAAAACTTTGACCAACATTGCTGTTCTCCAGGAACAAGTAGGAAGTCAGTTCTCACATATGGGTGACGTCCGCACCAACGGAGCCTGCACAGTATCCTCTCCCCAGCTTTCAAAGAAAGCCTTTGGGAGATGTACCACACATGCATGGTCCCCTTTCTGCCCAAAGGTGCTATCTTGCCTTAGTCTCCTTTTTTCCACCGAGTCTATCAGATGTGTGTGTGTTCCCCCAGAAGAAGTTGATTTTTTAGTCTTTTTTTTTGCTTTCTCCAGTAGCCTTTTCCCTTCCCGAACCCGCTGGCCTTGGCATCGTGTCCTCAAGTTCCTTTTTTTTTTATTTTTCAATTGGCGTGGCTTCACTCCATTTTCTTGGTTGGGTCCAGTGAATTTGACCTTGGTAGGGCTATCTTCCCTGCCATAGCCCCGGCCAGTGGCTTCAAGCCATGCGACCACTGTGCTCATATGTCACACACGGATCCGCACAACTGCCTCCAGTGCCTTGGCCTGCAGTCTCTGCAAGCAGTTGACGCCTAAGGCCTTCAGGAAATGTCAGCAGCAGCGTGAGTTGATTTTTCAGAAGACCATCTCGGCCTCAGTCTTCCACGAGACCCTGCTCAGAGACTCCTTCCAGGACCTTGAGCACCCATGGAGACCATGCAACCTCAGAGCCCCAGAATCACGGAACCTCTGGCCGGAGCTCCCACATCAAGAATTGCACCAAGGAGGACCGGAAGACCTTGAGGACCCTGTCGGGCGACAAGTTGGGGAAAGTGGGAAAATCCCATGGGCCCCTGTCCTGCAGCCCTCGATGGGAGGCCAAGGATGACTGCAAGGAGTGGCCATCCAAGTTGCCTCGCCAGGAACTGTCCAGGCCCCGGGACAGGTCTTGGATCCCCAAGGCCATCCTGGACAAGGACTCCCCCTCGATGGAGCCATTGCCAGGCCCGAAGTCCTCGGTGCCCACGCCAAAGGTTTTGGAGCCATCTAGTCTTGAGGCCAGGATGGTGGCCTTGGAGCGCAGTTTGTCTGCCTTCATGGCTCAGCAGCGGGCTCTGTTACCTGGTTCCTCCGGGTCATCACTTCCAAACATTGGGCTCTCCACCATAAGGGGTTGAGCAGATCCTCAAGCGCCACCAGCCTCAAGAGACACCGCAGCCACGGTCCTCACTGCTCAGTGCCCTCTGCTCTGTCAGACTCGAATTGGGAGACAGAGGATGACGAGCCCCCCCCCCCCCCCGTATATCCGCTATCACCACGATGTGCCCTCGGACCCGTCACCGGTCCCCACCCAAGGACATGGCCAAGGCTCTGGCCTTCACCACAGTGTCGGAGGAGGACCCTCACACAGATGTCCTCGATCCTACAGTAAGAGGCCCCTCTCCGCCTGAAAAAGGTGTTCACAGTGCCCATTCCCCCCCCCCTTCCTGAAATGGCTGCTCCTCCCCATATGGGGAGACCCCCCGCATCGATGCCCATAGTTAGCAGGCAGCTGGACTAGATGTATCAGGTCCGCCAGAGCCCTGGCTTCCAAAAAGTCCAACTGTCTCATAACTCCATGGTGGTGGAATTGGCCATGCGGAGGTTCAAGAGCCAGAAGACGCACGCCTTGGTGCCCCCAGGCAGGGAGGCCTGCGCCATGGACGCCATGGGCAGAAAGTGTTTCCAAGACTTGATGCTTGTTGGCCGGATCCAGGCTTACCCATGTACATAGGCATGTACCTTCGAGACCAGGCGAAGGAGTTCACCGGGTTCTTGGCTGGTCTCTGGAAGGAACCTTTCCAGCGGTTCCAGACTCTGGCCTTGGCATTCAGGGAGTGCTCCAAGTTTATTACTCGAGCAGCCTATGATGGCTATGCAGCTAGAGTAGCTGCAGCGGGCATTAATGCCCGGTGCCAGGCTTGGTTACAGTCCTCCGACCTGGAGCAATGGTTCCAGGACAAATTTGTCGGCACCCCTTCTCATGGAGAGCACCTCTTTGGCTAACCCATGACAGACAAGGGCACCGATCTGGAGTCCGAGTTCCTAGCTAGGACCAGACTCTCCAAGATGACCACTGACCCTTCCAAGAGGAAGGCTTACAGAAATTACCCTCAATGCCAGGCCTTCCCAGCTCTCCATCAAGGCCAGCAGGCCAAGGGACAAGGGCAAGGCCCATGTAAGACTAAGACCCCCAAACTCCAGCCCCTTGTCCCTGGAGCAGCCTGGAGGGGGCTTTTGACTCCTTGGGCGTAGCCTCTCTTCCGCCAGGAGAACCAGCCCTACAGCGCACACAGGGGCATCTGGTACTCTTTGCCCACAGATGCCCCTCCGTTACCACCGACACATGGGCCCTTCGGGTGGTGTGAGAGGGTTACCTCCTCCACCTCTACAAGAGAACCCCCCCTCCCACCATTCTTCCCGGGAGAGCCCCCCAGGATTCCCCTCTACCGGGACCTACTCCGGCAGGAATTCGCAAGCATTCTGGAGGACCAACAGTGGGAACCTGTCCCAGCCCACCTCAGAGGCACAGGGTTCTACTTCTGCTACTTTTTGGTACCAAAATGGACTGGAGGGTTCCACCCCATCCTCGACCTGCGGGACCAACAGCTTTCTGGTGAGGAAAAGTTCAAGATGTGTTCTCTTGGAACATTGCTGTCATACCTCCAGCAAGAAGACTGGCTATGCTTCTTGGACCTAAAGCAGGGGTTCTCAACCCTGTCCTCGGGACCCACCTAGCCAGTCGGGTTTTCAGGATAACCACAATGAATATGCATGGAAGAGATTTGCATATAATGGAGGCAGTGTATGCAAATCTCTCTCATACATATTCATTGTGGTTATCCTGAAAACCCGACTGGCTAGGTGGGTCCCAAGGACAGGGTTGAGAACCCCCTGACCTAAAGGGACGCGTACACACACATCCTCATCAACCCCCTACACAGGCAGTACCTTGACTTCATGGTCAAGGGAGAACATTATCAGTAGAGTGCTACCCTTTGGCCTTGCCTCCGGCCCAAGGGTATTCACCAAGTGCCTGGCAGTGGTCACAGCCCACTTCAGACTCCAGGGGATATTCGTTTTCCCCTATCTAGACAATTGGCTCTTAAAGGGCAGCATGGCAGTCAAGGCCCGTCAGGTGATGGCACGCACCATTCCTCTTGCTGGAGCACCTCAGTTTCATCATAAACTACCCGAAATCCTATCTCCAGTCAACCCAGGACCTGGCATTTATAGGGGCCCAGCTGGACACCATCCAAGCCAGGGCCTTTCTTCCTATGCCCTATGCCTCCAAGCACTTGCCACAAGCACAAAGTGCTGTCACTCAGTGTCAGCCCATTTCATGCTCCACCTGCTGGGGCATATGGCATTCACGGTGCATGTTGCTCCAGATGCCCGCATACGGATGACCCAGTGGGCCCTCTGCTCGCAGTGGACCCAGGCCATGGGATGCTTGTGGGACAGTATAGTCATCAATCATCTCCTGGCTCTCTTTTGACTCGTGGCAAAACCTCCAGTGTCTATTGGCCAAGATGCCCTTTCAGCCCCTTGCACCCCAAAGGATCCTCACAACAGATGTCTCCAAGCTGGGATGGGGAGCACATTGTCACTCAGGGCAGCTGGTCACCGACGGAGAGTATCCAGCAAATCAACTTCCTGGAGCTCCAAGCCGTAGCCTTAGCCTTCCAGGCTTTTCGCTACCTCCTGCAGTACCAGGCAGTGCTGGTTCAGACAGACAACCAGGTGGGAATGTTCTACATAAACAAGCAGGGGGGCACGGGTTTGGCCCTGCTCTGCCAGGAAGCGGTGAGCCGCCTCTTGTATGCCAGCAGCAACAGGATTCTCCTGCAGGTAGTTTATCTCTTGGGCCAGGACAACACTGGCGGACCAGCTCAGCCGTGTCCTCCAGCCGCGCGAGTGGAGGCTGGATCCCAGGGTGACCAGCCAGCTCTTTATTTAGACAGATTTTGTACTCCACCTTATCCTTCAATCAAAGTGGTCAAATCACAATTGGAGGGTTACATTTAACATGAGGGTACTTAACATCATTATACAATGAACTCGTATGTCTAGTTGGGATGAGTGGGTATTGAGTTGACGGTAGTTGCATTACCGTTCAGGTGGAGACTGTTGTCTGTCTGCTCATAGGCTTCTGTAAAGAGCAGGGTTTTAAGGGCCTTGCGGAAGTCTATGATGTCATTTAATGCCTTCAGGCTTGTTGGGAGGGTATTTCAAAGTGCAGTGACTGCATGTCTGATCTCTTGGGCGGAGGACCTCCTTTATGCCTTCCCGCCCACACCATTGATCACCAAGACCCTGTTCAAGGTTCAGCACAATAGGGCCAGTGATCCTGGTGGCTCCACAATAGGCCAGGCAGCCGTGGTTTCCCCTGCTCCTCTGCCTGGCCACATCACTCCCGATTTCCCTGGGGTGCAGCCCAGGCCTACTGACTCCTAACCTCGGGTTTCTGGCACTCACAGCCTGGCTGCTGCCTTGGCCCCTTTCAGTGTCTCTGTTGAAGTGGAGGAGGTGGTCCTCACCTCCCACAAAACCTCTACCCGTCGGGCATATGCCTTCAAGTAGTGGAGGTTCTTGGTCTGGTGTGTAGAGCTTCGGTTCAGCCCCCTCTCCTGCTCTGTCCAGCTAGTGCTGTAGTACCTATTTCATCTGTCTCGGGCAGAGCTGAAGTCTAACTCTGTAAAAGTATATCTCGGTGCTCTTGCAGCGCACCACCATTTCATTGAAGGCAAACCCCTCTCTGCTCAACCCTTGTCTTGCTTCCTGAGGGGTCTTCTCCAGTTGAAGCCGCCCCTCTGCCTGCCGGCAGCAGAGTGGGACCTTAATGTCATGCTCTCCAAGCACACTGCTCCACCCTTCGAGCCTGTCTGCTCCTGCCACCTCAAGTATCTCTTCTGGAAGGTGGTGTTCCTCATGGCGCTCAACTCTGCCCGCAGAGTCAGTGAACTTCAGGCATTGGTGGCAGAACCACCATACACTAGGTTTTACAAGAATAGGTTTGTGCTCCACATGCACTTCAAGTTTCTACCCAAGGTGGTATCTCCATTCCACCTCATCCAGCAGGTGGTGCTTCTCACCTTTTTCCCATGGCTTCACGTCAGCAGGGCAGAGGTAGTTCTCCACACACTAGACTAAGCGGGCACTCGCCTTTTATCTCAGAAGCACTGCCAAGCTTCTCAGCTCTTTGTTTCCTATGACCTGAGTCAGTTGGCAGCTGTTGTCTCTAAGTGGACCCTGTCCAACTGTGTCGTTGACTGCATCGCTATTGCATATGAGAAGACTAGTTTCCTTCGCTGGAGCACCATGTCACAGCGCACAGTGTCCAGGCCATGGCGGCCTCTGTAGTGAACTTGTGCTCCGTTCCCTTGTTGGAAATCTGCCAGGCCACCACCTAGTCCTCAGTTCACACTTTTGCAGCTCACTACTGCCTGGAGAGTGTGTCCCGTCTGGACAGTGCCTTTGGCCTGACAGTACTCCATTTGTTTGGGGTATAGGCAACTTCAGCCCTTTGGTGTGTTCAGGCTACCAGAGCATTGGCTCCTTGCTGGGCATTTGGGCCGCTCGGGAGTCTGTTGTCTCTCGACTCATTGCTGCTGCTCACGGTTCCCCCTTTTTCTGGTCACCCATGAACTTTGTACACGTTTTTCGGTAGCACGTAGCCAGGGAGTCCCATATGTGAGGACTAACTTCCTGCTTGTTCCCAGAGAAAGCGTAGTTACTCAACTGTAACAAGTGTCCTCCAGAGAAAGCAGGAATTGGTCCTCGCAACCCTCCCTGTGGGGTTGCTTTTTCTTTTTTCCATCTTGTGCTATGATATCATACTGAGAAGATGTAATCCTTGGGCGGGAAGGGGATCTCCCAAAGGTTTTCTTTGAAAGCTGGGGAGAGATTACCACCTGGGCTCCATTGGTGCCAACGTCGCTCACATGTGAGGACTGTAAACGGGGGTGCTGGGTGAGAATGTCCACAGTCTTGGCAAAGGCAAATATTAATATGACTTGCAAAGGATTGTGGGAAATGTAGTCCGTTCATACCAGACTCAGCCGTTCACAATAAATTAGTTGTGCTTGCTCGAGGGTAAAGCCAAGAAGATATTTTATTTATGGGGTTATTTCTCCCAACACAGATATACTTGGTAGCACATAAAAAAGGATACTTGCTTTCAGTATTATACTTAGAAAAACAAATAAGGAAAAACAACAGCTGAACTTGTTAAGCAATCAAATCAAAGCATAAAGACCTTGATGGGAACAGAAAGGTCTTTTCTGTAAGCTCCTGCTAATTCTCCTTAGCAGTGCTTCAAAGAACAAACAAAACCCACAAAGTAGGAAAGAAAACTGTTCTTTTTCAGGGATATCTTCCTGTATCTTCACACACACTCAGAAGTGTCCCTCCAGAGCTCACAGGCAATTAGGCAAGGCTCAATTGCTAACAATTACCAGCTGAAACCCTCTTGGCTGGTTTACTTTCTATTACGTGGCTCAAATCCTACTCAGAAGCTTTTCTGAGTAGATTAAAGAACAAGTTTATATTTCTTTGTGATGGTGGTTGTATTTTGTGACAGCATATTACCACAGAAGTTTAGACAGAGAGCAATCCATGTATCCAAAGTCCCCATTTATAACATCTTCCCCTTCTTCAACTATCATGGGTTCAATATCATGGATTGGCACAGAGGAATTTCTCAATGGAACACTCTCAGGACAATACTTGTTTCCCTGCTGTCTTCCCAGTGAAGAGCTAGGGCATAGATCAGTGTTCATACCTGAGCTTCCATTGCTGTTAGAGTTCCTCTCTAAATATCCTGGCCAGTATGTAGTCCAGTTCTTATGTCCAGCCTTCCAATCAAGATCCCTGGACACTGGATCTCTCTTCACATACCTTCTGGCACTGGTCTTGGGGTCCCTTCCAAGTGCAGCCGTCTCCCTCACAGGTGCCGTCCGGGGATTCCTGGCTCTGCAACCCCACTCCTCTGGCTTTCCCCAGTCCAATGGTGTATGCTTGCCTCTGGAATGCCTCCCAGTATACGTACTGCTATGGACTCCTTTAGACCTCCCAAATGCTTTTCTCTTCTTTCTTCCAAAGTGTTTTTCTCTCTCTGTCCGTCAGCTCTGGCTTCTGCTGATGATGATGGTCAGGATGATCAAGGTGCTTCTGATGATCAAGATGATCATGCCTCTCTTCATTCTCTGTAGAATAAGCTTTTCTTTTCTCCTGCTTAGATGAATGCTCCACCCTAGCACAGCGCAGCTGTGCTGAATCAAGCCCTGCCCTTGGAGATGAGTGCTTGGGGATTACCTCATAGCCCTCCTGATTGAACACACGTTTCCCCACTTCAGCTCTTCTAATGGCTGTTGGAAACCTGGTGCATTCTGGGACTGGTAGTCTTTTATGGAAACATTCTGTTTTATTATTTCTACCAGAACAGACAGGTTGCTTGTTCAGAGTCACTTCACCTCTACTATAGCTCCTTCCTGAACTATGATAAGCTTCCTTATCACAGGACTGATTCCTGCTGTCCCCGGGAACACCTGTTACAGGTGATTAACTACGCTTTCTTGCCCTTACTAGTACTCCTCTGTGACCTAGAATCAAGAACCATTGTTAATGGTAGCCGCCAATGATTCACCCTCAGGTTGATCCTATGGCATCTATATCTATAAAAACCCTTCCAGCTTACTGACCTTTCAGAGAAAAATGTTGCTTGATGATCTGACCATAGAACAGTCATTTCCTCAGTTTGATCACTCATCCTATTATCCATTTAAAGGACTAGGTACTAATCATAGGTTGTACATATGTCCCTGCATAAGCTGATGATAATTTAACTGTGCAAATCTGTAAATAGAAATGTTGAACATTTCTATCCTAGTAGTTATTTTTCTGCGAATTCATCTCCCGGTACTACCATAGTGGGTAATCCAATAGGAGATCAACAATGAGATGAAAAAATAAATACAGTAATGGCCCTTCTTGCTAAAATTCAGTGTCTTATTTACATAGTAGCATAGTGAAAGACAAGCATGATCCATCCAGTGTGCCCAGTGAGGCCCCAGAGTTGCAGAGTTGCATGTGCCACTTTAGGCAGGTTATCCCTCTTTATTTAGACATTATTTACGTTTGTTTTGATTCCATCCTCTTGCTTTGTAGTGATCCTGTGCATCATTCCCATGCCTTTATGAATTTTGTCACCATTTTTGCCCCCACCACCTCTTTTGGAAGGGTATGCCAGGCATCCACCATCCTTGCTATGAAAAAGTATTTCTAAATGTTGCTTTTAAGTTTACCTCCTTACAGCTTCACTTCAGTCTTTCCAGCCCAGCATCTCCTTCACAATTTCCAATCATTCATCTTCTCTCAGTCCTTCACCTTCTCCACATTTCCTAATCTTATAGCTCCACTCATCCCAGCTAACCATCCTGTCATCTCCCATTCCATCTAGCAATTCCTCCATTTCATCATCTCTCACCACCTAATCCTTCATCTCTACTCATCTCCCAGTCTTATTCTTATCCTCCTGCTTCACAGTACCAGCTCAGGGTCCTCAAAAGAGGCAGCAGCCTCCCAAACAGAAGAAGCCACAGATACCTAAGACTCGGACAGCTCCGCAGCCACAGTCTGTGCCTGTTTTTTTACTTTTTTCTAGAGAACATAGCCACCCTGCCTCTGGAGGAACCACACCCCTTCACATAGCAGGCGGACTCTATCATTATGCCCACAGGTGGCATCTCATCACCTCAGAGCAATGGGGGACACTAACCATAGTGAGGGAGGGGTACAGACTTCATCTACAAACTGTCTCCCTCCACCCTAGTAAGGGAGTATCATATGCAGCCCCCTCTCACTGCTCTTCTGCAACAAGAGGTGCCTTCTCTTCTATCACAAGGTGCCATAGAAGAGGTCCCCATACCTCAGCAGGGAAGGAGTTTCTACTCTTCATACTTTCTCATACCAAAGAAGAGCGGAGCGTACAGACCGATCCTGGACCACAGAAACCTCAAGTTTCTGGTCTGCTAGAAGTGCAAGATGATCTCTGGAGACCCTGCTTCCCTACCTCCAGTCAGGGCTGGCTCTGTTCTCTAAATGGAGTGGAGGAGTGGCCTAGTGGTTGGGACGAGGTACTTCAGGCCGGAAGGTCGGGGGTTCAAATCCCACTAGAGGACAGCAACCTTGGGCCGGAAGGACTGGGGTTTCTAAGTCCCACAGGTGTTCCTTGTGGTCTTGGGCAAGCCACTTAACCCTCCATAGCCCATGTTCCCTGTAAAATAGTTATCTCCAAGTTATAATGCCCTGTTCAATGTAATTTCAGTTTGTTCAATGTAAACCGCACTGATGCAGAATAGCGCAGTATATAAGAGAATGTAAATAAAAATAAATAAAAAATAAATAAATCTAACAGAAACGTATATACATCTCATATCTACACTTCATTTTTCAGGGAAAACAACATCAGAGTCCTGCCCTTCGGGCTTGCCTCAGCCCCAAGGGTCTTTACAAAGTGCATGGCAGTCGTAGCCTGCGTTCTCTCGGGATATCTGTCTTCCCTTAGACGACTGGCTCATAAAGGCAGACACCTCCCAGAAGGTTCAGCTATCTTTGCTTCGCGCCATGCAGGTGCTGCAACACTTGGGATTTGTCATAAATCTTCCAAAATCCCATCTCGCTCCAACTCAGACTAGAATTCATTGGAGCTCTCTTAGACACACTGATCAAGGGCTTTCCTGCCCCAAACCCATTGTACTTGTCTCATAGAGCTAGCATCCCAAGCTCAACTTGGAGACCATCTAACTGCCCAGGAGATACTGCAGCTTCTAGGCCACATGGCCTCAACAGTGCATGTGGTAACATATGCCCGTCTACTGTACATATGTGCACAGCCCAGTGGACTCTTGCCTCCCAATGGAAGCAGGCTTTGGGCCATCTCAGGGACAAGATCCAAGTCACTGCCCCTCTCACTGCATTCCTCCAGTGATGGTGTACCCCAGAAAATCTCCTCGTTGGGTTACATTTTCAGAGGCCTCCACATCAATACACCCTGAGGACGGATGCCTCCAAACTGGGGAGGGGGGCACACACTCCACACAGGGCCTCTGGACAGTGCAAGTGTCACAACTCCAGATCAATCTACTGGAGCTTCGTGCTATCTCCAGTGCCCTCAAGAGTGTTTCAAGATCCCATAAGGACTAAAAGGGTACTGGTCAGGACAATCAAGTAGCAATGTTCTATGTGAACAAGCAGGGTGGAACAGGCTCTTGGTCCCTCTGTAAGGAGGCTCTCCATCTCTCATCCTTCACCATTACTCACCAAATACACCTCCAGGCGGTGTATCTCCCAGGGGAGCTCATTGTCTTGGCAGACAAGTGGAGTCAGATCCTTCTTCCCCACAAATGCTTTCTCCATCCGGACACAACGTCCTACATCTTTCAGACCTGGGGAATTCCAGGCATATATCTGTTTGCCACTCTGCAGAATGCCAAACTTACTCCCTTCTGCACCGGGACTCCCATGTCCAGCAACGAGCAGGTGGATGCTTTTTACCTCCACTGGGATCAAGGTCTCCTTTATGCTATCTCCAGGAACAAGCAGGAATAAGTCCTCACATATGGGTGCGTCGGTACCGACGGAGCCTGAGCGGGAAAGCTCCCCAGCTTCCCAGAAGGAAAGCTTTTGGGGCCTCCCACTGCGCATGTGCGCTGCCTTCCCGCCTTCCTGACCAACTCTCCTCAGTTCTTTTTCCGCGGAGCCAGCAGGTCGTGTTCCTGTCACCGCTGAAGAAGTTGTTATTTTAATTTATTTCTTTGGCCGCGTGTCTGCCTTCCCCGATTCCAGACCGGTACCGCCGGTCTTTTTTCCTTTATTTCTTAAAAAAAAAAAAAAAATCATCTTTTTTCCCCTCACTTGGTGTGTTGGTTTTGTGAGGCCTTTAGGCCTTCACTAATTCTCCCTCATGGAGAAACAAGCCTCTGGTTTTAAAAAATGCACCAAGTGCAGCGGTACTATTTCAGTCACAGACACCCATGAATGATGTCTTCAATGTTTGGGGCCTGACCATTCCATTCCGGATTGCCCATCCTGTTCTTTGATGTCTAAACGTGGCTTACAGAACCGGGCAGCCAAGTTTCACATGCTGTTTTCTACAGATACTCCAGCATCGACATCTTCCAGGTCTTCCTCTCCTGATGGATCTCAGGTAACCAAACATTCCTCTGGCAGGTCCTCAAAGGGCAAATCTCCCTCTAAGTATCGAGATACCCCTGGGCTTGACCCTGAGGACCCTGCCCCAGCCAAACAACCCCGGCGGGAAGCTCCGGCTTCCAAAGCTCCTCCTATGGGGTTACAGGTTGACATCGATGGCACGGCCTCGACCGATCACCTGTTAGACTGTTCTGGGGTACCGGCTCAATCATCCGGTACCGACATCCAGACAGTCGTGGCGTCCATGGATCATACAGTTCAATCCATGCAGCAGGCCATTTTGGCTTTTATTAAGGCTGCGACGCCCTCGATACCGCACCCTGCGCTTCTGGTTCCGGTACCACAACCGATACCGGTACCCAGGCCATCCACATCGACCAGGATACCGATTCCGGTTCCCGGTTCTGGGGTTTTTCCCGATACCGATCCGGTTCCGGGTACCCCCGATGTCGATACCGGTCGATACGCTTATCGATCCCTGGAAGCAAACAGACGATACTTTGAGTCTTCTGATGATTCTGATTCATCAGATGACTCTGCTGAAGTATCCCTTACTCTACCTGAGGAGCCCTCTTCTCCAAAGAGGAGAATGTCTCCTCCAGAGGATTTATCCTTTCAAGACTTCATCATTGAAGTAGCTAAAGGTCTTTCTATTTCTGTATCCTCTGAAAAAGAACCTAGAGCAAAAAAGTTAGACATTTTAGGATACTCTAAGGTTCCCAAAGAGGCAGTCACCTTGCCCATCCATGAAATTCTTCAAGAACACATGATGGACTTATGGGAGACTCCTCTCACCCTATCTCCACATTCTCGTCGTCTGGACACCATGTATCGTGTCCCCCCTTCTCCTCGGTTTCAAAAAACTCAGCTCCCTCACCACTCCATCGTGGTGCAGTCAGCTATGAAAAGGATCAAGAGTACTAAAAGACACTCTTCTACTCCCCCAGGAAGAGAATGTAGGACTCTGGATGCTTTTGGAAGAAAAATCTTCCAAGCAAGTATGCTTATTGGCAGAATCAACTCATACAGCCTCTATATGGGCATGTTTCTGAAGAAAATTGCATTAAAAATACGCCATTTTCTCCCCTTTATCCCAGAGGATAGAAAGGAGGAGTTCCTTCTTTTGCTGAAGCATACCCAAGATATTTCAAAGTTCTCCAACAGAGCAGCCTTTGACTCCTTTGAGGGTGCTAGCAGAGCCTCAGGTATTGCCATAGCGGCTCGCAGAATTGCTTGGCTCCAGGCCTCTAACCTAGAACCCTGGGTCCAGGATGGGTTGGGAAATTTGCCCTGTACAGGTGAGAATCTGTTTGGTAAGGAGTGGCAAATCAAAGCCACTCAAATGAATGCAGAAAATGCTGCTTTAGATAGACTTTCTAAGTCTACCTCTACCCCTGTCAAGAAGAAATCTTTCAAAAAGCCTTTCTACAAGAAGGCCAGATTTGCCACAAATACTGGCCAACAATCTTCTGCAGCTCGCTTTGCTCCTAAGCGTCAGCAGCCTAAACAGGCCAGGGCAAAACCTGCAGGGGCTGCTACAGCCCAACAGTCCCAACCCCCTCAGGGATTTTGACTTAAAACTAGAGAACTTAACCTTTCTGGCTCTAAAACATCCAGAACCTCTCACCATTCCAGGAAGGTTAACTCATTTTGCTCCCAGATGGGAGCAAATCACATCAGAGCAATGGACCCTCTCTATCATCAGAGAGGGCTACAAACTACATTTCTCCAACCTTCCTCGCCATACCATGGTGAGAAGTTTCAATTCTCCCCCATCTCTCCTAGACCTGTTGGGTCAGGAGGTGACCACTCTTCTCGCCCAAAAGGCAATAGAAGAGGTTCCTCTTCCTCAACAGGGGTCAGGTTTTTACTTCCCTTATTTTCTCATTCCCAAGAAAACAGGGGGCTACAGACCCATTCTGGATCTCAGAGAATTGAACAAATTTCTATACAGGATTGGCTTTGTTCTCTAGATCTCAAGGATGCGTACACACATATACTCATCCATCCATCCATCCCACAGAAAATTCCTACGGTTTCTGTTCCAGGGAAAACATTTCCAATACAGAGTACTTCCCTTCGGTCTAGCCTCTGCTCCAAGGGTATTTACCAAATGCATGGCAACAGTAGCTGCATTTCTACGCACCCTGGGAATTTTTGTCTTCCCATACCTGGATGACTGGCTCATCCGAGCTCCGTCTCAGTCCGAGGCTCAGACTTCCCTGGATCGCACCAGGCGAATTCCTCAGTATCTGGGACTTGTGATCAATCTGCCAAAGTCCCAACTCACCCCTACTCAATCCCTAGAATTCATAGGGGCCTGGTTGGATACCACCACTGCAAGGGCCTATCTACCTCAGGCCCGTTGCCAACGTCTAGTGCACTTAGCCTCTCAGACTCAGTCCAGAAGCCACTTGACTGCCAGAGAGATGCTACAACTATTAGGCCACATGGCCTCCACAGTGCATGTGGTGCCTTATGCTCGCCTACATATGAGAGCAGCTCAATGGACTTTATCCACCCAGTGGACTCAAGCATCAGGAGCTCTCTCATACCAGATAGCAAACTCCAATCGTCTCTTTTGGTCTCTCCAATGGTGGATATCCACTCAAAATCTGTTGTTGGGGGCCCCCTTTCAACCATTGTTGCCCCAAACAACCCTCACAACAGATGCCTCCCAAACAGGCTCATCTCCAAGATCTCTCCACTCAGGGTACTTGGTCTCCACAGGAGACCACCCTTCATATCAACCACTTGGAACTTCGAGCAATCTTTCTAGCTCTCAAAGTTTTTCATACCCTCCTCAGCAACATGACAGTCCTTATTCACACGGACAGTCAAGTAGCCTTGTTTTACATAAACAAACAAGGAGGGACTGGCTCTCTTTCGCTTTGCAACGAAGCTCTAAGATTATGGGCCTTTGCCAGAGAGCATCAAATCCATCTCCTGGCAGTATATCTTCCAGGAATCCAAAACTCTTGGGCAGACAGACTCAGTCGAGTTCTGCTTCCACACGAATGGTCCCTGCACATGGATCAGGTACTCAGAATCTTCCAGAAATGGGGAACCCCAGACATAGACCTCTTTGCAAGTCCGTGGAATGCCAAACTTCCCCGGTTCTGTTCCAGAATTCCGTGTCAGGGAGTTCAGACCAAGGATGCCTTCCTCCTGCATTGGGGTCAGGGTTTCCTGTATGCCTTTCCACCCATTCCTTTGATTCCCAAGACTGTTCAAACTTCAAAGGGATCAAGGGTCCATGATCCTCATAGCTCCACGCTGGCCACGCCAAGTGTGGTACCCTCTACTTCTGCATCTCTCCCAAGCCCCCTCCCTGGACTTGGGAGCGGCTCCAGACCTTCTGTCTCAGGAGGAGGGGACTTTGTGGCACCCAAACCCCAAGTCCCTTCACCTCAGAGCTTGGTTACTGAAGGCCTAGACCTTCAACACTTCAATCTTTCGCAGCAAGTGAAGGATATCCTACATGCCTCTAGCAAATCTTCCACTAGGCGTTCTTACGCTTTTACATGGCAAAGATTTTCCATTTGGTGTGCTCAAAAGGGTCTTAACCCTCTGGCACTCCCATTGAATTCTCTTTTGGAATATCTCCTGCATCTCTCCAATGCAGGACTCAAAACAAATTCAGTAAGAGTCCATTTGTGTGCTATTGCGGCATCACTTAAGCCCATCAATGGACAACCTGTTTCCTCTCATCCTCTTATTGCAAGATTCATGAGAGGCCTAACTTTAACTAAACCTCCCATTCGACCTCCTCCGGTGGCATGGGACTTGAACTTGGTTCTTGGTCAGCTTATGAAGCCACCTTTTGAACCCTTAGCCACTACCTCCTTGAAATTTCTTTCCTGGAAGGTTATTTTCCTCATTGCAGTCACTTCAGCTCACCGCATCAGTGAACTGCAGGCCTTAGTGGCTAATCCACCTTATACAAGGTTCCATCATGATAAGGTAGTCCTTAGGACAAATCCTCACTTTATGCCTAAAGTGGTCTCACCTTTTCATCTTAATCAAGAGGTATATTTACCTGTGTTTTTTCCAGCTCCTCATGCATCCAGTGCAGAAAGGAACCTTCATACTCTAGACTGTAAAAAAGCTCTTGCCTTTTACCTCCACAGGACACAGCAACATCGAAAGTCTTCTCAGCTTTTTGTTGCTTTTGATCCTTCTCATTTAGGACTTCCAGTCTCCAAAAGAACACTCTCCAATTGGATTGCTCAGTGTATCTCTTTTGCTTACCAGAGTAAGACCCTTTCTCTGGAGGGCCATGTCACCGCTCACAACGTGAGGGCCATGGCCACCTCTATGGCTCATTTAAACTCTGTGTCCATTGACCAGATCTGTCGAGCAGCCACCTGGGCCTCGGTTCATACCTTTACAGCCCATTACTGTTTGGACAAGGACTCCCGCCGGGATGCCTTGTTTGGTCAGGCTGTCCTCAGACACCTGTTCCATTCTTGAACAACTCCAGCCCACCTTCCCTGAATGGATGCCTGAGATCCATAGGAAGATGAAGAACCTTTCAGGGTCTCATACCCTTCAGGAGATCTCCCGGGCATCTTAGCTAGGGAGTCCCCATATGTGAGGACTTATTCCTGCTTGTTCCTGGAGATAGCACAGTTACTTACCTCTAACAGGTGATCTCTGGGAACAGCAGGAATTAGTCCTCACAACCCGCCCACCTCCCCTAGGAGTTGTATCTCTCTCTCTCTTCCTTTCCTCTCTCTATTGTCTCAGCTATAAACTCGAACTGAGGAGAGTTGGTCAGGAAGGCGGGGAGGCCCCAAAAGCTTTCCTTCTGGGAAGCTGGGGAGCTTTCCCGCTCAGGCTCCATCGGTACCGACGTACCCATATGTGAGGACTAATTCCTATTGTTCCCAGAGATCACCTGTTACAGGTAAGTAACTGTGCTTTCCCTCCCATTCCCCTGACGCGCTTCAAGCAGACAGGGGCTACATGGTTCCCTCTGCTGCTGCATCCGACTCAGAGTCAGCCTCTATGATTGGGATCCATGCCCGATCTCCTCTCCCAGGAAGAAGGGACACTACTCCATCGCAATCCAGTGTCTCTCCATCTCACAGCTTGACTGCTGTAGACATAGCATTACAGGACCTTAACCTTCCACAGGAGGTAAAGGAGATCCTCTTAGCTTCCAGGAAGCCATCTACCAGACATTCATATGCTTTCAAGTGACATAGATTTGCCAGCTGGTGTTCTCAGAAGGATCTCAATCCCTTCTTTGCTCCCATGGAGGCACTCCTTCAGTACCACCTCCACCTCTCCTCAACTGATCTCAAGACCAACTCTGTGAGAGTTCACATTAGTGCCATTGCCGCCTCATATCTTAGATGGACAGCCCATCTCCTCACAGCCGCTTGTAGCGTGCTTTATGAGAGGTCTTTTGCTGACAAAACATTGCATCACACCACCCCCAGTGGCTTGGAATCTCAGTGTTCTAGCGCAGCTTCTCAAGCCGCCCTTTGAACCCTTGGCTATGACCCCACTAAAGTTTCTTTCATGGAAGGTCATCTTCCTTGTTACCCCCACTTCAGCTAGACGCATCAATGAGCTTCAGGCTTTTGTGGCGGACCCATCTTATACCTGGTTCCACCATGACAATGTAGTCTTTAGGACTCACCCGCATTTCATGCCAAAAGTGGTGTCTCCTTTCCATTTGTATCAGTCAGTTTTCCTTCCTATATTTTTTCCTAGACCAAATGCATTTAGGTCAGAGGCAAATCTGCATACTCTTGACTGCAAGTGTGCCTTGGCTTTTTATCTCCAGAGGACTCAATCGCCGTAAAGCCTTGCAGTTGTTCATTTCCTTTGATCCTAGTCACCTGGGTCTGCCAGTATCTAAACGTACCCTCTTCAGATTGATAGCAGAATGCATCTCATTTGCTTATGATAAGACAGGACTTTCTCTAGAAGGTCACATTGCTGCTCATAATGTTCGTGCCATGGCTACCTCAATGGCGAATCTACACTGTGTGGCCATTGATGAAATCTGCAAGGCAGCAACTTGGTCTTCTGTCCATAACTTTGCTGCTCATTACTGTCTAGACAAGAACTCCTGCCAGGATGCCATTTTTGGTCAAGCTGTTCTCCAGCATCTTTTTCAGACTCTCTTTTTTTTTATTGTTTATTTCTGAATTTAAACAATATACATCAAGCAGCATTAGCATACTTGAAGGAAATGGAAAGGTACAAACAAGAAATGCTACATAAGAAACATTTTAAACAAACAAAAAGGCAATATAACAAAATTCGCACCTGACACTACAAGCCTAGATAAGAGAAGGGAGGATTCTGGAAAGAAGGACAGAATAGTAAACACAAACAATAACAAGAAATATAATTCCTAGGAAAAAGGAGACCTCACGACGCTAATGCTTAATAAGTGTCCAAGATGAGTCAATCTAAGAGGGCCCCACTGTAACTGAGACAGGTCCAGGTACATTTCTGGCATCCAAAAACGCATGTAAATGTTTTGGATTATAAAAAATATATCTAGATGATACAGACTTAATATTTAGAAGGAAATCTTAATACATAGGAAAAACCTAATGAGACAATCTCAGGGCGCATAGACAAATAACCTCCTTTTAGCTTGAGTTGCATAGGAAACATCTGGAAAAACCCAGACTTTCTGACCAAAGAACAATCTTCCAGCATTCCTAAAGTACAGTTTTAAAGTTCAAGCCTGATCAGGCTCCAGCACAAACACCACCAAGAGAGTTGCTCTCCGCATTGCTTCTTCAGTAGAGGTTTCCAAAACTTGAGACAAATTCATTGTCAAAGTTGTCCCTCTCCTCACCCACTTCATTAACTACAATACTACTAGAACGCTTCTTCATAGGTAAATAATAAACTTTAGAAGTAGATGGGAGGGCGTTCTTCGGCACCCCAAGAACTTCCAACAAATATTTTTTTAGATAGCTCAACTGGAGAAATAGCAGAGGAAACAGGAAAATTAACAAAGCGCAAATTAAATCTCTTGGAGAAGTTCTTCAACTGTTGCAGCTTAGCATGGAGCACAGAGCTATCCTTGACAAAGGCAGTGCACTGTTCTTGTAATGTGGTCACTTGAGAAGAAAAAGACTGTTTTAGCAGAGTCTCTACAAACTTAGTCTTGTCATCCAAGCCTTGTCTGAAGGTCCTTGGTAGCCCCTTCCACTAAATTGAAACGAGTGGAGGCAGAACATTCCAATGAAGCTATCGCAGTCCAAATAGAGTCTAAAGTAACCACTGTTGGTTTCACCAGAGTACTGCCACCGGCCGGGGTACCAGGGTTCCCTACAAACTTCAGGCAAGATGGATTCACCTCACTGGACACCATAGGGGCCAAACCCCCAACACTCTTTCCTGAATCAAGCAGGGAGGCTTCCCTGACCCCTCCGGAAGCATTCAGCAGTGTCCCTGAGCTCAGCATTACCCCTGAAGATGGCAGAACTGCAATCGCCTCACCTGGACGTGGCTGCAGCCGGAAAGCCTGCTCAACTGAAGGTGGAAGAGGCTCATCTGATGGAACACGCTACTCGGGGCTCAGACTGATGTCTGAATTCGAAAGGGCCACCAAGTCAGCTCGGACACTAACCCCAGCAGAACTCTGCATAGCTCTGATGGCAACAAACTTAGTTATGGACTGCTGCTTAGGCAAAGAGTCTGTTTCAGGGTATTTGACTTTCCCCTTCTTCCCCATCACGGAAATAAGAACCTTAGCACCAAAAATAGGAAATTCTTGAGGCCAGAGTCCATTCACCAGCAGGCAGCTGGAGCGTGTCTGATCACAGTCACTATCTTGGATCCTCCCTCCCTTCATTTAGCCCTCTTTCAGATTTGGCAACTCCTGCCCTCCATCCCGGACCTTAACAATACCAGATATCAATGAAGGATTCATGACTTCTTGAAACTTACCCTTAGGCAAACCTTCACCATTTCTGAGGTCATTTATCTGGGAGCTAGGGAGTCCCAAATGTGAAGACTACATTCATGCTGTTTCTGGAGTTCACCCTTTACAGGTGAGTACTACGCTTTCTCCAGAAACAAGCAGGAAGTCAGTCCTCACATATGGGTGATGTCGGCGCCGACGGAGCCCTCGTGCGGAGCAATTCCCCAGCTTTCAAAGAAAGCCTTTGGGAATGCATCGCGCATGTGCGGTCCCCTTCCCGCCCAAGGGTGCCATCTTGCTCAGTCTTCTTTTTTCCATGGAGCCCAATGGACGTGGTCCCGTCTTCACCGTGGAAAAAGTAGAAAAGTTGAATTATTTCGTTCAGCTTCCCAGTTCAACATTGGTTCCCCTTCCCACCTTCGGCTCGGTACGCAGGTATCGAGACCGTTCTTATTTTTCGTTTTTGTCCTTCGTGACTAGCGTTTGCGCTCTTTTTATTTTTCACTGGCAGCACAGTCGTTTGACCTCGCAGGGGCCCTTTTTCCCCTGATGGCTGCCAGCGGGTTTAAGAAGTGTGATCGGGGAGGAAGTGACGTCATCGACTCGGATGGCTGCCTGATTTGGGAGTTACGGAGCTTGAACCGGCATTAAAAGAGGAATACCCCTCCAAAGTGATAGAAAAAGGTGGAGGAGAGGAGGAATAGTGGCAGAGATACGGAGGAAAGGGATGGCGACTCGCAGAAAGACGGTGGACATCCACGAGTGTGCGTGCAGCAGCTCGCAGCAGCACGAGGGGCTGGAAGGCAAGATGGCGAATGTGCAGAGCGGAGGAGGTGGAGAGGTGGCAGAGCGGGAAAAGAAAAGCAGTCGGGGCACGGAGGATGTGCGAGCTGAAATGTTGGTGCAGAAGGTTACCCGTGAGGAACTGCAAGGTTGGTTTAAAGAGCTGAAGGAAGAAATGAATAAAATGAAAGAGGAGGTGGGAGACCTGCTGGGAGAACTAAAGGGAGAGCTGGGAGAGATGAAGGCCCAGCTGGAGGAGCAGGAGCACAAGCTGGAAAATTTGCAGGAGCAAAGTGACGCGAGTAAGCAGGACGTGACTGAGTTGCAAAGGTGGAAAGAGCAGATCTTGTACAAAATAGAGGACCTAGAAAACAGATCCCGACGAAATAATTTGCGCATCCGGGGAGTCCCGGAGGAGCAGGGCTTCCAGAATAGCAGGAAGGTGGCAGAGGCCATACTGAAGGATATTTTGTTTCAAAACGGAGGGGATCAGCAAGGCATTAATGTTGCGATGGACAGAGCGCATAGGGCCTTGGGTCCTGTGAGGCCGAACAGGCCCCAAGATATTGTTCTGTGCTTAAAGGACTATGAGGTAAAAGAATCCATATTGATGGCAATGCGTTCCAAAGGGGATTACAGGTGGAAAGGCTATAAGATTGCCATATATGGGGACTTAGCAGCTGGTACCCTGCAGAGAAGAAGGGAAATGGCGCCGGCAACGCAGGTGTTACGCCGGGCGGGCGTGAAGTATCGTTGGCTTTACCCATTTGGGCTCATGTTCAATAAAGGGGCCAAGATGTGGAAAGTTAAAACTCTGCAAGAAGCGAAGATGGCGCTGGCAGAGGCGAGGATGTCAGAGGTGGTAGAAGAGTGTCAACATCAGAGGGAGCGGAGGGACACTGGTGCAGTTTATAGAGAAGCCGTGGCAACAATACGAAGCAGACAGGAGAGTGCTTGAAGATAATTTGAGAGACAATGGGTAATGCAGGTCTACTGCAGGACAGTGAATGCGAGACTGGTGCTGGTGGAGCTCGAACCCAAACACGTTTGGAGGGAGCTAGTAAATGTAACATGGAGTGGGGGACTCGGGGCACCTCCACAAAAAAAGGGGAAAAAAATAAATAATAAAAAGAGGAGGAAAGGGTAATTGACTTTAGGATGGTTTTATGCAAATCCTTGCGAAAAAAGAGGAAGGGGGAGGGGAAGTAAGGGAATGGATCAATGGGAGCAGGGATAAAAGTAAAAAAGGACAAGTGCCCCGGGTCTCCAGTGGCAGAAAGAGCATTGTAGAGGGGTGTACAATATGAGGTGGGGGGGAGGGGGGAGTGGAGGTATGGGAGTTGTTGGATAGGGGATTTGCAGTGCGAGCTAATGGGTTATGTGGTGGGGAGGGGAGGGGGTGGTGGGAAGCGGGAAGGGGATACAAGAGAGGTGGGGCAGGGGTTAAGAATAAAGGGAGTGGCTGGGAGAGGGGGGGTTATGGGAGGAGGGGAGAAGGGCGGGGTGCGCCGGGATCTGGGAAGATGAGCACTACTCCAGGGAGTCCCTCGGGAGGGAGGGAGACTAGGCAGGGGGAGGTTGGGGAGGGAGGGAGGTGGGAGGGGAATAGGGGTAGAGGGGGAGGGAGGGGGGAAGGCTTGGGAGGGGGAAGGTAGGAGATGGTGGGCATGGAGGGAAAGAGAGGGGAGGAGGGGAAGGCGATCAGGCAGCTTCAGCTGAAGCTACTAACAATAAATGCGAAAGGACTACAAACATGGCGGAAGAGAAGATTAGTGGAGAGAGGAGGAGGACGTTTGGTGGCTGATGTGGTGTGTGTGCAAGAGACGCACTTGAAAGTGGGGCAGGAGAGATTGTTACAGACCCGTAGATACCCCTATGTGCTGCTGGGGGGCAAGCGGGCGGAATACAAGAGAGGGAGGGTGTGGGCCTGTTAAGTGACAGGGCTAAGGATTGGGTGGTGGAAGAGTGTAGGGATAAAGGGGGACGGTGGGTAGGAGTGAAGTTAGCAGTGGCTGGGGAGGAGATCTGGGTATTGAACGTATATGGGCCGAATGAAAAGCGGAAGGAGTTTTATGATCAGATGTTGGAGGATGTGGAAAGATTGGGAGTCCAACAAAAAGCACAGTCCACGTACCAACAGCAACCCAGTAAAAACCGTGGAGGCAAGGAAGGAACTCTAATACCACCTTTATTTCATAAAGCCAGGCCCGACACAGGCCGTGTTTCGTTTATGCCTTCCTCAGGGGCTTTGGCTATATGATTTTCTTGCCACAATGATAACTTGTGTCTTTCTATAAAGGCCTTCTCACTTGCCGGATATATATGCCAATTCTGGCAAAGTGCCAACTTTGCCGTTGTTTGCTTGTCCGACTTTTAAAATCCAAGATTAGAGGAAGTATTCAAAACGTCCCCGCACTACTCCTTTCTTTTTACGAGTTCCTTCCTTGCCTCCACGGTTTTTACTGGGTTGTTGTGGAAAGATTGGGGCCACAACCAAAAATACTGGGGGGAGATTTCAATTTGACGGTGAACCCCAGAGTAGACCATAGCGGGGGGGGAAGGGGGGAGTAGAAAGGAGAGGGAAAGTATGTTGCGTATGAAAAAGAGGCTGGGGCTCATAGATGTGTGGAGGGTGAGGCACCCTGGGAGGAGAAGCTATACATTCTATTTGAATCCACATCAGACATATAGTAGGTTGGATATGTTCTGGGTGAGCGGGCCATGGGTATCTAAGGTGAGCGAGGTGGAGCAGGGATCAATAACATGGTCAGATCATGCAGCTGTCAGCCTAAGTTTTAATCTCGGGTATAAGGATTTAGGGGTCCGATTTTGGAAGCTGAATGATTCATTGCTGCAGGACAAGGATACGGTTTCTAGGATTAGAAAGGTGGTGAGAAAGTACTTGCAGGATAACCTGAATGGGGAAGTTACGAATGGGTGTGCGTGGGATGGCCTCAAGGCAGTGGTGAGAGGGCATTTGATTGGAATAGTGGCGTATAAGAAGAAAGAACAGAGGAAGCAAGAAGTGCAGTATTTGAAAGAGATAGCAGAATTGGAGGGACGACATCAGAGTGATAGGAATGGGGAGGTACTACAAAGACTACAACTGTTGCGGGTGGAATTAGGAAAATTGAGGGTGAAAGAAATAGTGCATCAGTTAAATCTCCTTAAGCAGTCGCACTTTGAGGCGGGAAACAAAGCAGGAAGGGTGTTGGTCACCTGGCTCAGGACTAGAATGCAGCAGCAGAATATTGGATGTGTAAGGGATGGGAAGGGCAAACTGCAGACAGGTAATAATGAGATTAGGGGGGCATTCCGGACCTTTTTTGAGGATTTATATAAAAGGTGAGCGATGGGAAAGAGAAAAGCAAACGATACCTGCAGGGGGTGGAATTGCCACACGTGGACCCCGGGGAGATGGAGTCTTAACAGGTCCATACAGGAGGTTGAGGTGGTGGAAGCCATTAGAGCCCTGAAAATGGGAAAAGCGCCAGGCACGGATGGATATACGGCAAAGTTTTACAAAGTTTTTCAGGATCAGGTGAGCCCAATGCTGGTAGAGGTCTTTAATGACTGTATGGAGGGGGGTAGGCTGCCACAAACAATGGGAGAAGCGGGAATAACACTGATCCCAAAGCCGGGAAAGGATGCGACAAGTTGTGGGTCTTATAGGCCAATATCTTTAATTAATATAGATGCCAAGATTTTGGTGAGAATATTGGCGCAGAGACTGCAGGGGGTATTGCCTACCTTGGTCAACAAAAACCAAACAGGGTTCGTGGGAGGGAGACAAGGGGGGGATAATATCTGGAAGGTTGGAAATTTGACATGGAAGGTGGGGTGGAGTGGTGAGAAAGCAATGTTCCTAACAGTGGATGCGGAAAAAGCCTTTGATCGTGTAGAGTGGCCTTTTATGTTGCAGGTGTTAGAGAAGGTGGGAGTGGGAAGCTGGTTTATAAAGTGGATCAGGGCTCTATACGCTAGTCTGATGGCTAGAATAAGAGTTAACGGAGGATACTCTGAGCCCTTTAGGTTGGGTAGAGGTACGAGGCAGGGGTGCCCCTTGTCCCCGCTGCTTTTTGTGCTCATTATGGAGCCTCTGGCGGAGAAGATTAGACGGCAGAACAACATTAAGAGGATACAAATGGGGGGGGGGGTGGAAGCAAAGATTGCGCTATTTGCGGACGTTGTTATTCTGACGTTAATGGAACCCCTAACCACGTTGCCAGTGCTGCTGAAAGAAATTGAGGAGTATAGTAAGGTATGGGGCTATAAAATTAATAGCACTAAGACGGAAATCTTAGGGTTTAACCTAATGAAAGGGGTTGGTGCAGAGGTTGAAAGATAGTTTTCCATTTCGGTGAGTTAAGAGTACGTATAGGTATTTAGGTATAGAAATGGGGAATACGATAGATCAATGGAGGGAGTGGAACTATGAGAGGTTATTGGGGGATATAAGGAAGGATTTCAGGAAGTGGAAGGGGTTGCATTTGACGTGTCTAGGTAGAATAGCCACTGTGCAAATGAATATTTTGCCTAGGATTTTGTTCCTGTTTAGCGCTATACCATGTCCACTTTCAAGGAGATATATGAAGAGAATGCAGCAGCTACTCATGGAGTTTGTATGGGAGGGAAAATGTCCAAGAATATCCAGGAAATAATGTACATGAGAAGAGAGGAGGGTGGGTTGGGAGTGCCGAATCTGGAAATGTACTATCGGGCAGCAGTGCTGAGAACAGTAGTTAGGTGGAAAACCGAGGGGGAGAGCCTGGACTGGGTGCAGATGGAGGCAGGGGGGGAGGAGGCTAGGAGAGATGCAGAGAAGGTAGTATGGGATAGTCAATTTGGAAAGGGCAGTTGGGGGTATTGGGAGGATCAGGCAAATCCATTTGTGAAGCTAACAAGGGAGCTGTGGAAAAAGGTACAGGTGAAGTTGTTGGGGGGGAAGAAATACTCCAGACGAGCGTACATCAGGGGCATGACAGAGTTTGCGCTGGGGATGGTGGGAAAGATCTATAGGGAGTGGGAGCAAAAAGGGCTGTGGAGAATGGGGCAAGTACTTTAAAAAAAAAAAAAAAAAAAAGGGAGAGTTGTTACCATTTGAAGTATTGAGAGAGAATTATGGGTTAGGGGATAGGGACTATTATGCGTATGTGCAGTTAAATTATTTTGCCATGCGAAGAGAGGTGCAGAAGGATTGGAGAAGACCTTTGACAGATTTTGAGCAGCTTATGGAGAAGGCGGGGGTGCCAGGGCGGTTGCTGTCTCGTCTGTATAAAATGTTAATGGAGGAAGAAGTACGGGAAGTGAGGGGGCACCAGAAGTGGGAAAAAATAATGGGTGGAGAGTGGACTGCGGAAAGGTGGGGAAGGATAATCAGGAGAGAGAAAAAGCTTGCCCCGGGTACGGTGTACTTGGAGAATAGCCTTAAGATCAGGCTATATATGTATTGGACCCTGGAGCGCATGAGATCAATGAGTAAGCACCAAACTGGTGAATGCTGGAAGGAGTGTAGTAAGAGGGGGAACTTGCTGCATATGCTGTGGGGGTGTGAGAAAGTGCGAAGATTTTGGGAGAGCGTGGAAGAGATGTATGCGGAAATTACAGCTATCAGGGTGAGGGTGGATAAAGAACAAATTATATTTAATGAACCACTGGGAAATGGTCAGTGGGCAGATAATTTTCTGGGGTATTGTGTGGGAGCAGGGTGTCTGGCATTGATGACTTACAGGTGCCGACCGGAAGTGCCCACAAGAGCAGAGGTGCTGGGTCGGCTAGATCAATTATGGCTTATGTGTGAAATAGACACCCTGAAAAAGGAGAAAGTATCAAAATTTGAAGGGTAATGGGGGTGGTTCGGGGCTTGGCGCAGGAAAATGGGTAATGGAGTTACCTAGTTGGGAGGGGAGAGGTGGGTGGCTGTACGAAGGGGAAGAGGGGGTAGCATTTCAGAACTGGATAAGAGATCCTGAGAAGGGGATGGATAAGAGGGGGGAAGCTGAGGTGTGAGGGGAAGTGGGCACACAAGGTAGGGATGCAAATTGTGGGTAGGAGATAAAGCTGGGGGGAGGGAGGGGGGTTTGAGGGGAGAAGGGGTAGAGGAGTAATAGTAAAGGTAAACAGTAAGCGGGTTGGGGAAGATTGGGAGAAAGAAGAGGTATTGTGAATGTTAAATGCTCAATGGGGGAATGGTGTTGGGTAAACTGGAAAGGGTGGGGCAGGACAGGTTGTTTTGGATGTGTGTTGGAATTGTTTTGGAAATGTTTGTAAGTCATGCTTGACTGGTTGGAACAAAATAAAATAAAAGTATAAATTTTTTTTAAAAAGTGTGATCGGTCTAAGAAGTTGATGTCTCTCACCGACACATATGACTGTTGCCTCCGATGCCTCGGTCCTGACCATGACCTGGTGGTCTGTGGTCCGTGTGGTAAGATGTCTTTTAAATCTTTGAAGAGCAGGCAGCATCAACGTGACAGAGGCCTTGACATCTCAGGACTCGGAGCCCGAGCATCGGGTGTCGTCTGAGCGGGGGTCTCCCTCCAGGGAACACCGGAGGAAGAAAAAACTCGTGAGGGCAGCGTCGCTGGACGCCTCTGATCGGCCTGGGCCCTCGGGTTCCAGGCCGCAGAGCCCGGACCACCACCTCGGGTCCTCGGAGTCGGAGCGGCCAGCTGAACAACCTCGCAAGGGGACGGAGACGTCGGACAAGGTAACTTCCGTTGTCCATGTAGACTCTCCTCCGGGAGAGCCGGTGTCGGGACCCGAGCTGGGAGCTGCGGAGCCTTCTGAGCTCGGTCTCAGGTTGGCGGCCCTGGAGAGCAGCATGGCTGTCTTCATGGAGCAGCAGCAGGCGCTGATGGCCAGTCTCGCCGGTCCATCCGCCCCGACAACTGGGACGTCGAAGTCAACGCCGGAGGCCGAGCTGGTCCTCAAGTTAATCAGGTCTCGAGTCGATCCTCGGCCAAGGTCCCCCTCGACCTCCCATTCGGAACCGAGGTCGTCGATGCTGGTGCCCTTGGTGTCGGGGCAGTCGGTCTCGAAGCCCTCGAGGCCAGAGCCCATCGAGTCCTCCTCAGAGGACTCGGCGTGGGAGACAGAGGAGGAAGACTCCCCAGACACCTACCGAACCCGGTGTATCCCTTCGGACTCTCCGGGTTCGGAAGCTCGGAATAGGTCCCCTCCAGAGGACACTTGGTTCTCGGACTTCGTAAGGGACATGGCCAAGGCTTTGGTATTCCCTGTGGACGCCGAGGAGGAGCCTTGAGCCGAGGAGCTCGATGCCCTCCAGTATGACTCTCCTCGAGCTGAGGAGCTTGATGCCCTCCAGTATGACTCTCCTCGAGCCGAGGAGCTTGATGCCCTCCAGTATGACTCTCCTCCAAAGGGAGGCCCTTACTGTACCGCTGCCTCCGATGTTGGAACGGCTGATGCTCCACATGTGGGAGTCCCCGGCCTTTATGCCAGTGCTCGGCAAGTGGGTCGATTCCATCTATCGAGTCCGCAAGAGTCCTGGTTTCCAGAAAGCGCAGCTGCCGCACAATTCCATGATTGTGGAATCGGCCATGCACCAGCTGAAAAGCCAGAAGACGCACTCCTTGGTGCCTCCCGGCCAGGAGGCCTGGAACCTGGACGCCCTCGGCAGAAAGTGCTACCAGGGCGTGATGCTGTCATGCCATGTCCAAACCTATCAGCTGTACATTGGCATGTACCTATGGGACCTGGCAAAGGAGATTCTCCAGGACCAAGCAGGAAGTCAGTCCTCACATATGGGTGACAAAGACGTCGATGGAGCCCTTGCGGAGCATTTCCCCAGCTTTCTATGAAAGCCTTTGGGAATGCAGGCACGCATGCGCGGTCCGCTTCCCGCCTAATGGTGCCATCTTGCTCAGTCTCTTTTTTTCCGTGAAGCCCGTCGGACGTGTGTCCTAGTTCTCCTGGAAAATAGTTGGATTTTTTTGCGATTCCTTTGCTATTTTTTCTCCGGTTCGACGCCATTTCCCCTCCCGCCGGGTTCGGTACACCGGTATCGAGCCCAATCTTCTTTTTCGGTTTTTGCCCTTCGTGGCTGGCGTTCGCGCCCTTTTTTGCTTTTTCCCTGGAAGGCCGGTCCTTTGACCTCGCGGGGACTCTTTTTTTTCCCCGATGGCTTCCAGTGGTTTCAAGAAGTGTGATCGGTGCAAGAAACTAATGTCTCTCACCGACACACACGACTGCTGCCTTCGGTGCCTGGGTCCTGACCACGATCCTAAGATCTGTGGACCATGTGGAAAAATGTCCACCAAGGCGCTTCGAAGTCGTCAGCACCAAAAGGAAAGGCTTTTCTCTGACTCGGCCTCCGGCCGGGCCCGAACCTCGTCTGAGGCCTCAACATCTCGGGAGTCTGATCCCGAGCACCGTCGGGGCTCCTCGGACAGGGGGGTCCCCCGACCGGGAACAAAAGAGGAAGAAGTGGCTCGCGAGGGCGGCGTCGGAGGAGGTCCCTGGCTCCTCGAGAGCTAGGTCTCGGACCCCCGACTGCTGTCCTGGGCCCGTGGAACAGGAGAAGCCGCCAAAAGTACCTCGTGCGGAGCCGGAGTCTGCTGGACACGTAAGTCCTGTAGTCCTCGTGGACTCTCCTCCCAGAGAGCCAACGAGTCTCCTGAGCTGGGTCTCAGGCTAACAGCCTTGGAGTGCAGATTGTCTGCCTTCATGGATCAGCAGCGGGCGCTGATGGCCAGCCTGTCTGGCGCATCTGCCTTAACCACCGGGACATCGATGTCGAAGTCGACCCCGGAGACCGAGCCGATACTCGAGACCATGAAGGCTCGAGGTTGACCTCGGTCGCGGTCGACCTCCCGCTCAGGACCGAGGGCGTCGACGCCGGTGCCTTCGGCATCGGGGCAGGTGCTCACAGGCCCCGCGCGGTCGGAGCCCGATTCGTCATCGGATGAGTCCGCCTGGGAGACGGAGGACGAGGAGTCCCCCAATACCTTCCGGACTCGGTGCGTCCCGTCGGACTCACCGAAGTCTGAGCCCCGGAGTAGATCCCCTCGGTTCTCGGAGTTCGTCCGGGATATGGCCACTGCGTTGGCTATCCCTGCGGACCCCGAGGAGGAGCCTCGAGCCAAAGAGCTCGAGGCCCTCCAGTATGACTCTCCTCCAAAGGAGGCCTTTACTGTTCCGGTTCCTCCAATGCCGGAGCGGCTCCTCTTCCGGATGAGGGAGGCACTGGCCTCGGCGCCAGTTCTAAGCAAGCGGGTCGATTCCATTTATGAACTCCGGAAGAGCCCTAGCTTTCAAAAAGCGCAGCTACCACACCATTCCATGGTGGTGGAATCGACCATGCATCGTCTGAAAAGTCAGAAGATGCACTCCGCAGTGCCCCCTGGCAGGGAGGCCCGGAACCTGGATGGTTTTGGTAGAAAGTGCTTCCAGGGCTCGATGCTTGCTTGCCGTGTCCAGTCTTACCAGCTGTACATGGGCATGCACTTGCGAGACCTGGCCAAGGAGCTGGCCGGGTTCTCTGCTGGTCTCTCCGGGGAACCCTTGCAGAGGTTCAAGTCCTTGTCCTCAGGGATACGGAATGCTCTAAGTTTGTCCCGCGCTGCCTACGATGGCTTTGAGGCTTCGGCCCGTGTTGCGGCAGCCGGCATCGTGGCCCGACGCCAGGCATGGTTGCAGTCATCGGACCTCGAGCCTTGGGTTCAGGACGAGTTGGTCGATGTCCCTTGCCGAGGTGAGAACCTTTTTGGCAAGCCCATGACTGAGAAGGCCGCACAGCTCGAAACCGAGCACCTCACGAGGACAAGGCTGTGTAGAAAGACTTCTGCCCCTTCTCAGAAAAAGAAGGGCTCGGGTAAAAAGCCCTTTTACCCGAGGAAGGGCACTGCCTACAAACAGTACCCACAGTACCAGGCCTCCCAAGCTCCCCCACAGGGTCAGCAGGCCAAGGGGCAGGGGAATGGGCCCCGTAGGCAGAGGGCCCCCAAGCCTCCGGCTCCTGCTCCTGCTCCCACTCCCACTCAGCAGGGTGGGGTTTTTTGACTCCTTAGGCATAGCCTCTCCGTCCCTGCTCTCCCAACTCTGCACAGGAGGTCGACTTACCCTGTTTGCCCACAGGTGGCCACTCATCACTGGGGACAGTTGGGTGTTAAGCATCATCCACAAGGGCTATATGCTACACTTCCAGCAGCTGTGTCCTCCATACTTCCCAGGGGAGCCTCCAATGCCTCCCCTACACACAGGTCTTCTCCTTCAGGAGCTCCAAGGTCTGTTGCGAGACAAGGCAGTGGAGCCTGTGCCTCCCCACCTCCAAGGTCATGGGTTCTACTCCAGGTACTTTCACGTACCAAAAAGAACCGGTGGCCTCCGGCCTATTCTCGACCTCAGAAATCTCAAGTTCCTAGAGAGAGAAAAATTCAAGATGCTTACTCTTGGAACACTTCTGCCCTACCTCCAGCAGGGAGATTGGCTATGCTCCTTAGATTTAAAGGATGCGTACACTCACATCCTCATTCATCCAGACCACAGAAAGTACCTCAGGTTGATTGTGGGAGGAAACCATTATCAGTACAGAGTACTGCCTTTCGGCCTCACCTCCGCCCCCAGGGTCTTTACCAAATGCCTGGCGGTGGTGGCGGCCTACCTGAGAAATCAGGGTATCTTTGTCTTCCCCTATCTGGACGACTGGCTCATCAGGGGTCAGATGTGCCAGGAGGCCAGACAAGCCACCCTCCGAACTATTGCTCTTCATCAAAACCTGGGTTTTGTCATAAACTTTGCAAAGTCCACTTTGCTCCCCTCCCAGAACTTGGCGTTCATAGGAGCAAGGCTGGACTCTCTGCTGGCAAAGGCTTTCTTGCCAGAAGACAGAGCCCAAAGACTGATAATCTTGGCAAACCAGTTTCTCAGCAGGTCACTGGTCTCTGCCAGACTCTGCCTGAGGCTTCTTGGCCACATGGCTTCGACAGTACATGTGACCCCCAATGCCCGGCTCCATATGAGGCCTGCACAGTCATGCCTCAAAACTCAGTGGACACAGGCCACAGGGAGCCTCAGGACAGAGTAAGGGTGTCCAGACCATTCCTGAACTCCCTCCACTGGTGGCTGCACCCACCCAATCTACTACAAGGGGTGCCTTTTCAGATTCCTGGGTTCACAGTGGTGTTGACCACAGATGCCTCCCTGCAAGGCTGGGGGGCTCATTGTCTGGGCAAGTGCACCCAGGGCCTGTGGTCTCCCTGGGAGGCCACGCAGCAGATCAATCTACTGGAACTCAGGGCTATTCGGTTAGCCCTCAAGACTTTCTCTCAAACCCTGGCTCATCAGTCTGTCTTAGTTCAAACAGACAACCAAGTAGCCATGTTTTATGTGAACAAGCAGGGCGGAACTGGGTCCAGGCTCCTTTGTCAGGCGGCACAGGACCTTTGCTTGTTTGCTCTCAGGCACAACATGTTCCTCAAGGCGGTGTATCTCCCTGGCCAGGAAAACTACCTGGCCGACAGGTTGAGCAGGATTCTGCAGCCCCACGAATGGCAGCTCCATCCCTTAGTGGTTCAGAAGATTTTCCTGAAATGGGGCTTCCATCCATAGATCTGTTTGCCAGTCCATTGAACAAACAGCTGCTAAGGTTCTGCTCCAGGCAACCGCATCCTCTGCAGCTAGCAGCAGATGCTTTTCTGATTTCCTGGTCCCAGGGCCTCCTGTATGCGTTTCCTCCCACGCCCCTGGTGGCCCGAACCCTATTCAAAATTCTACAGGACAAGGCCTCGGTCCTGCTGGTAACTCCCAGATGACCGAGACAGCCTTGGTTCCCACTTCTGCTTCAACTGGCAGTGGATCCCCCACTGCCTCTGGGGTTGCAGTCCGACCTTCTCTCTCAGGATCAAGGTTCCCTTCTGCACCCAAATCTCAGAGCTCTCAATTTGATGGCATGGAGGCTGCAAGGGTAGTTTTGGCTCCCTGTGGCCTTCCTCAGGAAGTTGAGGAGGTTGTCCTAGCCTCTAGAAAGCAGTCCACTAGGAAAACCTATGCCCTGAAATGGAAAAGGTTTTCTGTGTGGTGTCAGCTACGTACTGTCATCAACCCCCCCCCCCCTGGTGGCCTGTGGCTGCAAGGGCAGGTTGAGCATTTTATATTGATGGAGGTAAAAGACTCTTTAAGCCAGATGCATCCTGGGTATTGTAGTCCTCCTTATGAGAATAAGTTGTGTGAGCCAAAATGGAGGGTAAATAAGGCTTTTATTTCCCTTTTATGCACTGAGGTTCGCTAGGTAACAGAGAAATGAAAGTATTTCCTTCTTGTCAAGTTCTTCTACCAAAGCATAAGGTGAACAAATAAACTGTTACATACTTTCACAGCTTCTTTGTAAAAACAACACAGGCTTTCCAACTTTGGAGCAAAAATAACTTGCGCTCAGCACAAACAAAACAATATTAGAGCTTGTCCATATACAATTACAGCTCAGGGAGTGACTCAAGGCTTCCTGCCATACACATAGAGCAATCCATTAAATCTTCCTGGGACGATATAACTGAATCCCCATATTCCACCTGCATGGGCTCTGGGTCATTTGTGCTTCCCTCAGCAATTGACCTTTCCCTGGCTGCAGTGGTTTGAAAGTCAATATTCCTTCTCCCTAGCCTCCAGCTGGGCTGTTCTAGGGCTTTCAATTAAACAGCAGGGCTTGTCCCCACACCTCTAGGCAATGGCTTGTAAAACTCCTACCTGCTTTCTTTTCTCCCAAACTGCTTATCTGCTCTCACAGACTGTCTATGAACTGGGTTTCTCTTTAGACAAAAAGAGTCACTGTACCGTGGCTTTGTAACGTCCGTGTGACCGGTACTTGCCCAACCAAGGCACCTCTCTCTGGACACGGTCTCTTTTGTAGACTCCCTCTGGAATCCTCCTGGTTAGTGCTTGTCTTCTCTGCAGCTTGGGAAGACCAGATAAAACCTCCAGGCTTCTTGGCTTTCTAGCACAAGTAATCCTCTTATCAGGACTTTCTCTTCCAATACCTTTAAATCTTGTTACAGACCCTTCTGGTGAGCATAGACCTCTCTCCAGGCTAGGCTCCCTCCTTCTGAGCTCTGGGATTTCTTCTTACCGGGTCTCTTTCCAGTATGGCTCTCCCAGGTCTCACTCCAGCTCTTCTTGGTCTGTACCTTTCTCTCTCTCCCTCTGAGCTCTCTTCCGAGGTTCCTTCCTCTCTCCAGCCCGGGCTCTCCTCTTCTGAGCTGCTTCTCTGCTTATAAAGCCGTTTTACTTCTGAGTTCCTCGAGCTACTCTTCAGGTGGAGCTGATTAGCTCCTGCACAATCAGTCCCCGGGTGTGTTAGCTCAGCCTCTGTAGGTTCATGCCTGCTCCCTCTAGCTGCTTTGCAAGGGAACTGCATCTTCTGCAAGTTATTTGTTTTGTAAAAACATCTTTTTTTTCTAAGTTTCTGCTTTCAGTGGCTTCCGCCTTATCTCAGTACAGAAGATCCTTTCTCCTGTGCTGTACCAGTAGTGCTTCAGTACCTACTGCATTTATCCAGTCAGGGACTTAAGTCCAATTCTGTTCGGGTCCACCTCTCAGCTCTAGCAGCTCACCACTCACTGGTGGAAGGACATTCTCTATCGGTTCACCCCTTGGTGTCCAGGTTTCTCACAGGCTTGCTCTTACTAAAGCCTCCAATCCATCCTCCAGCTCCTGAGTGGGAGTTGAATGTGGTCTTGCAGCAACTGACTCGCCCACCTTTTGAGCCGATGGCTACTTGTCCTCTCCGCTTCCTGTCCTGGAAGACACTCTTCTTGGTAGCCCTAACCTCGGCCAGGCGAGTGAGTGAGCTTCAGGCCCTGGTCTGTGACAGGCCTTACACCCGCTTCTATCGGAACAGGGTAGTCCTTAGGACTCATCCAAAGTTCCTCCCAAAGGTTGTCTCCTCTTTCCACCTCAACCAGGAGGTGGTTCTTCCGACATGCTTCCCTAGGCCTCATGCAAGCCAGGCTGAAGCAGTTCTGCATACCCTGGACTGTAGGAGGGCCTTATCCTTCTACCTTGACCGTACGCAGGGGCATAGAAGAGCTACTCAGCTCTTCATATCTTTTGACCCTAATAATTTGGGGTTACCTGTGTCCAAGCGTATCTTGTCCATCTGCGTGGCTGACTGTATCACCTGGGCTTAAAGGGCGGCTGACCTTCCTTTGCAGGGTCGGGTCACGGCCCATCGTGTCAGGGCAATGGCTGCCTCAGTGGCTCATCTCCGCTCTGTACCATTGGCAGACATCTGCAGGGCTGCAACTTGGTCCTCAAGCCAGACCTTTGCGGCCCATTACTGTCTGGAGAGGGAGTCCCGTAGAGACAGTGCTTTTGGCCAGGCAGTACTCTGGAATCTCTTTGAGGTTTAGGCAACTCCTGCCCTCCAGCCCTCCGTTGGGCTACCAGTGGAGGTTCTGTCAGTGAAAAGCCTTTCTTTGATGCTGGGACTAGAGGGAGTTCTCTTGTTCAGCCTGGGTTCCTGGTAGCCCAGAGCTAGGGAGTCACCCATATGTGAGGACTGACTTCCTGCTTGGTCCTGGAGTTGCAGTTGTACATAGTTTATTTTTACGTTTTGTGTGCTGTTTTTTAGCAATGTCATTTGACTGAGCAAGATCGCACCTTTAGGCGGGAAGGGGACCGCACATGCGTGCCTGCATTCCCAAAGGTTTCATAGAAAGCTGGGGAAATGCTCCGCAAGGGCTCCATCGACGTCGATGTCACCCATATGTGAGGACTGATTCCTGCTGCTCCTGGAGAACACCTGTTACAGGTGAGTAACTATTCTTTGCCGGGTTCTTAGCTGGTCTTTCCGAGGAACCCTTGCAGCGCTTCAAAGCCTTGTCCACGGGGATCCGAGAGTGCTCGAAGTTCATGTCTCGAGCAGCTTACGACGGCTTCGAGGCTTTGGCCCGAGTAGCCGCGGCCAGCATCGGTGCACACCGTCAGACCTGGCTCATGTCGTTGGACCTGGAGCCATGGGTGCAGGACAAGTTGGTCGATGTCCTGTGCCGAAGAGACAACCTCTTTGACAAACCCATGACTGAAAAGGCTGCAGAACTCGAGTCCGAGTACTTGACCTGGACAAGGTTGTCGAAGAAGACATCTGCACCTTCTTTGAAAGCTGGGGAATTGCTCCACACGAGGGCTCCGTCGGTGCCGACGTCACCCATATGTGAGGACTGATTCCTGCTGTCCCTGGAGAGCACCTGTTACAGGTGAGTAATTACGCTTTCTTAACCCCTCCCCTGCAACCATTCTGCTATTCAGGATGTCCACAATGAATATGCATGAGGTAGATTTGCAAACAGAAGAGATGCACACGAATCCAGCATCACTGCATGGGGAATTATGCACCCTGGGCAAACCTTCAGTCTTATGCTACCCCCTCCTCCTAAGATTTTGATTATCTCGCTCAACAAAAATGATCATCCCAACACCAGCCCTATAAAAATGCATAATTGGACATCATACTTTAAAATACTAAAATTCACTTTGTATATTTGTGTGCCTACTCTCCCTGCAGGTAAAAGAATGTGCTGATGACTCTGAGTTTATGTGGCTGTCAGAATCTACTGTTTATCTTTTTCTGTTACTGCTTTTTGCTGCCCCTCACAAGCTGCTGCTCTAGGTGGTGACTGCCTAGTCTTGCCTAATGGCTGGCTCAGTCATTCATATTTATTGTGTATAGCCTGGAAAACACACTGAGTGTACCCAAGGATTAAGAACCACTGGGCTAAATTGACCAGACAGCTGCATGGCAAAAGGACCAGACTCAACCAGTCTTGGCTTCACCCCACTTCATTCATGGAGATCTAGTTCTGGTTCCCTAACAAATGTAGGGCTATATCCTCATACATTCAATGGGGCAAAACCAGGACTGTCCTCATCTGTCCCATCTGACATATATATAGTATGACTATGTGATCACATTGCTTGCGATTCTCTTGATATAGCCACCTCTCGACCCTTTCTCTTTCCCACCTTATTGTCAGCTAATCAGTTCAGCTTCTTTTCTGTCATCTTGTTCCACTCCAGCTACTGTAGCAGCAGCATTGAAATAGCTCCCTTATTTTGTCACAAGTCGCCTTCACTCTGTTCTCCAACACCCTTTGGGGTTCCTCTGCCCTGTCATTCAGGACAGGGTGGAAGCTCTGAGGGTTCAGGTGAAGAGGGGCATTCAGACTCTCGGGGTCCTTTCTGGTACAACACCTGTACCCGCTTCACAGTTGGATGCTGCAGGACTCTGCCACTACTGTCTCATTCACTATGTACTTCCCCAATGAAGTCATCATTTGCTACAGATCATGCATTCACATACAGGATAATCTTTGCTGGTTTTACTTCACCCTGTCAAGTTCTACAACTCTCTTAATGTTAACTAATGCAAAATCCCAATGCCCAGTTTTCTTTTTTCTTTGAAACTGAGAATTAATACCAGAATCCAAGATAGACCAGCAAGATTAGCTAAATACTGCCCCATTACAATGCTGCTTGGCCTTATGTTATGATGTCAAATTTGCCAACACTGCCCCTTTCTTTGATTATGTCTTCTTGTGATGTCCTCCACATACATATCCCTTCCATAATTCTCTACCTTTTTACCCATTACCCAATCCCTATCCAAACAGAAAACCTGCCACAGTACCACACAGTCCTTGTAAGTAGATAAAACTCATGTGATCACAAATTCCTTGTTCTACAACTGATTCTCCATCAGAAACATAACAGCAGATAAAGACCATACAACCTATCCAGTCTGCCCTTCCATACCAACCACTAAGCTCTAAAGTCTCTTTTTTCCTTTAGAGATCTTGTGTGTTTGTCCCATACTTTCTTGAATTCAGATAGTTTTTGTCTCTACTACCTCCACTGAGAGACTATTCTGTGCATCTACCACTCTTTCTGTAAAGATATTTCCTCGAATTACTTCTGAGTCTATCTCCTTTCGCTTTCATTCTATATCCCTTTGTTGTAAAGCTTGCTTTCAGTTGAGAGAGGCTCTCCTCCTGTGCATTTATGCCATGGAGGTATTTAAACGTCTCTATCCTATCTTCCTTCTCCCATCTTTCTTCCAAAGTATACATATCGAGATCTTTAAGTCTGTCCCCCTATGCTTATGGTGAAGCCCACTGACCATTTTGGTAGACAAACTTTGCACAATTCCATTCTGTTTATATCATTTTGAAGGTGGGGTCTCCAGAATTGCACTCTAGGTCTCACCAAAGACTTATCCAGAGGCACTATTGCTGCTGCCTGCTTCTTGCTGGCCATTCCTCTTCCTATGCACCCAAGCATCCTTCTAGCTTTCACCATCACCTGTTCTACGTGTTTAGCTATCTTAAGATCATCAGAAACAATCATGCCTAGGTCCCGCTCTTCTGTTGTGATCAGAAGCACTTTTCCCTCCTATACTATACTTCTCCCTTAGATTTTTGCAGCCCAAATGCATGGCTCTGTATTTTTTAGCATTAAATCTCAGCTGCCAAGTTCTCAATTGTTTTTCAAGCTTTGCTAGATCCTGACAACTTCTGTGGAGGGCTCCCTGCCGTGCAGACAAGTGGGCCCTTGTGCTGCTCTCCATGCCTGGCCTGCCTCAGAGGAGGCCCCAGACCAAGTGTCGTTGCACACGTGCTTTGCTCAGCACTTTTTCCGGTAATGTTCCTTCCACAGGTTTACCTACAGAAACCTTGTTACGACTAAAAAAGCTCTACCTAACTAAACAGATGGCATATACAACTCTAATAAACAGATGTAAATGAGAGTATCACTAACATCATCCTGAAGTCACTCAATCATCCTAGGGAACTATTCGATATTGCAAGTGCGCTAAAAAAAAGACTCCAAGAACTGCACTCAGTCTAAAGCATCAATCCAAAAGCAATGGCAGATTATCTTCTCAACAAGTACACTATCTGCCACCCAGATATAAAATCCCTGCAACACCCCGTGACATTGGATAAGCCCATACATATTTAGGATACATTCAAAATGATAACCAGTGAAGAACTCAATAATCTCATCTCAAACATAAACACCATTAAATCCCCATTGGACCCCTGCCCAGTCTCTTGGATAAAGATAACAAGAACAGACCTCTCCCCAATGCTCTTAAAAATACACTCCTTGCTCTCCCAAGGATACATGCCCCCCACTCAAGAAAGCCTCAGTTGGACTTATCCTAAAAAGCCCTCCCTTGACCCAACAATACCCAGCTCTTTCAGTAAATTGCAACAAATCTGAAGCTCGCCACGTGACATGAGACACACCTTCATCCCTCTAGCAAAATTAAGAATCAATGACAGAGATCTGGATATCAAAACTGAGGTCAAATACCTAGGCATCACACTAGACCAGAACCCGAACATGCTCTCCCACATTAAAAAAAACCCCCACTAACACTGCATACCACAAACTGAACCCTACAGAACTTGTCAACTGCTGGACCCAGATGACTTCAAAACTGTATGCCAAGCATGCACCACAGCTAGACTATTGCAGTATCCTTTATCAAGGCCTCCCCAAACAAACCCTTTACCCTCTACAGATGGTCCACAATACTACCGCCATGATCACCAGCTCATTTAGATACAACCGATTCACAACCATCTTAATCCCTCCATTGGCTTCCTATATCCCAAACAATATTATACAAGATAGTCATCACCATCTTCATTCTTGCAACAGCAATTCCCAACCAAATTATGAAACCTAATAAGCAAAGCACCAGACACAGGATCATGAAAATACAACAATCGGATCCTTCTGTCTGTCCCAGCTATCAAGGCTAAAAGCGCTCAACAAACATGGAACAGAACCTTCATCCTCTTTGCACCCACCATCTGGAACTCACTTCCTGAACACTTACGATCTTCTTTTACTGTACTTGAACTATGCAAAAAACTGAAATCACACCTGTTCATCAATTCCTTTGGATCGGACAGTGTTGGATAGCCCCTCACCTGTCAATGCATCACAGCTGTTATATCGTCTGCCTGTCACTCCAGGTTATTTGACCCCTGACCAGTTTCTTGTTTCTCGTTTACTATGTAACTGTTATGGTTAATTGTAAACTGCTTTGACTGAATGATAAAGTGGTATATAAGACTGGTTAAATAAATAAATATCTCCAGGAACAAGCAGGAATGAGTCTTCACATATGGGTACATCGGTACCGACGGAGCCTGCGCGGGAACGCTCCCCAGCTTCCCAAAAAGGAAAGCTTTTGGGAGCATCCCACAGCGCCTGCGCGCTGCCTTCCCGCCTTTCCTAACCAACTCTCCTCAGTTCTTCTTTGCCGCGGAACCAGCAGGTCGAGCCCTGTCACTGCTGAAGAAGTTCTTTATTTTATTTTATTTCTTTGGTCGCGTGTCTGCCTTCCCCGACTCCCCGGTACCGCTGGTCTTTTCTTTCTTTCTTTTAAAAAAAAAATATCGATATTTTTTCCTCACTTGGTATATTTTTCTTCTTAGGCCTCAGGGCCCACAAGAAAATTTCCCTCATGGAAAAACCTTACCCAATAGCCGTTCTGCAATATCACTTACAAAAAGGAAAAAATAATCTAAGGACAGATGCCTGCGGCACACCACTGGTAACATCCTTCTCAGAGTGAGCACCTTTTATCTGTATTTTTTGTCGCTTCCCACTCAACCAGTTTCTAACAATCAGTCACTTTAGGGCCCATTTCGAGGGTGTCCAATTTATTTATAAGTTGCCTGCTGCCTCTCGTAAAACCATGCTGCCTTGAATCCTGAAATCCATTGCATTGCAGAATCCTTACTGTCCTCTGTTTTAGCAGCTTTTACAGTGGCTTACTCGCCACAGAGGTCAGACTAACCAGCCTGTAGTTCCCAACCTCATTCTTACTTCCACTTTTGGGTAAAGGGACCACATGTGCCTTTCTCCAGTCCTTTGGGACCATGCCAGAAACACTGAAAAGGTCAGACAGTGGAGCCACTAGAATTTCCCTAAGTTCCTTCAGTACTCTTGAATATATCTCATCCATCCCCATCTTGTTGTCTACTTTTAGTTTAGCTAATTTGTTATGAACACAGTCTTCTGAAAAGTATTAAAGATCCGGCTCATTTCTGTTCCTATTTGTTGATGCATTCTGAGGTCATATTCCCTTGGCCCTTCATCTGTGAACACAGAACAGAAATATTTGTTAAACAATTTCGCTTTGTCATCAACTACTACATATTCCTCCCTTTCGCCCTTCAGTCTGACAATACCACTTTTGCACTTCCTCCTCTCACTAATATATTTGAAAAATGTTTTCTCCCCCATTTTACTGAATTGGCTGTTTTTTCTTCCATTTGTATCTTTGTTTTTCTGACTACTTTCCTAGCTTCTCTAAACTCTTCTGAATATTGACACTTGTCTTTCTCTTTCCGTGAACTCTTGTATTTTACGAAGGCCACTCTTTTTATTCACTACTTCAGCTACTTTCAAAAACTATAGTGGCCTTTTCCTTTTACATTTACTTACTTTCCTAATGGAAAAGTTTGTTGCCTTTAAAATATCCCCTTTCAGTTTTGCCCACTGCTTTTATACATCTTCCAGCTGTTCCCATCCCGCTAATGACTCTCTAAAGTATTATCCCATCTTGGCAAAGTTAGCTTTTCTAAAGTCTAGCACCCTCACTTTTGACCGGACTTTATTGGCCATAGCCCTAATACTGAACCACACCATCCAGTGATGATTGGATGTGAGATGGTCACCCACTGTAATATCAGAAACATTCTCCCCATTTGTTAACGCTAGGTCCAGTATGTCCCTCTCAGGTGTGGGTCCTATTACCACTTACTGGAATATTTCCTCCTGTAAAGCATCCAGGATTCTAGACGATACTGCAGCAACAATGTTCCAATCAATATCTGACATATTGAAATCACCTAGCAGCAGTACTTCTCCTTTAATAATCATACTCCAAATGTCTTCAATTAAATCTGTCTGCTTCTTCTGCCTCTGAAGGAGGTCTATATATAGCACCACTGCAAATGGATGCTCCATTCCCTCTTTCCATTTAAACCTACAGTGCATCCCCCTTCTCTAATAAACCCTGCAATTCTGTAGCTTTAAAATTAATTTTTTAGATATAGTGCCGCCACTCCCTTTCTTTCTAACGTGTCCTTTCTGAATAAATTATAGCCTGGTATAATTACATACCAGTCATGGTTGCCTATGAACAATATGTCCGTAACTGCCACTAAATCCAAGTCAGCCTCTTCCATTAAAGCTTCAACATCTAGAATCTTATTTTCTATACAAAAAGCATTAATACACACCACTTTCCAGATGTTCCCCTTTTTACCCATGTCTATGGAGGTATTTACATAGAAACATGATGACAGAAAAAGGCCACATGGCCTATCTAGTCTGTCCTTCCATATCAACCACTACAACAGTCCCCCTTTTTTCCTTTAGGAGATCCTCTGTGTTTGTCCCATGCTTCTTTGAATTCAGATACTGTCCTCATCTCTACAACCTCCACTGGAAGACTATTCCACGGGTCCACCACTATTTCCGTAAAGAAATATTTCCACATATCACTCCTGAATCTATCCCCTTTCAGCACTAACTATTTTAGTAGCCACCCTCTGTAAGGACTCCAGCCCGTTTATATCCTTTTGAAGGTGCGGTCTCCGGAACTGCACACAATACTCCAAATGAGGTCGCACCAAAGACTTATACAGAGACACTATCATCTCCTTTCTTCTGCTGGCCATTCCTCTCCGTATGCACCCAAGCATCCTTCTAGCTTTTGCCATCGCCTTTTCTACCTGTTTAGCTACGCCTAGGTCCCGCTCTTCTTCAGTGGAAAAAAGTACTTCACCCCCTATATTATATTGCTCCCTTGGATTGCTGCAGCCCAAATGCATGACCTTGCATTTTTTAACATTAAATCTCAGCTGCCAAATTCTAGACCATTCTTCAAGCTTAGTTAGATCCCTCCTCGTGTTATCTATACCTTCCTGGGTTTCTACTCTATTGCAGATTTTGGTATCATCTGCAAAGAGGCAAACCTTACCCGACAGCCCTTCCACTATATCACTAACAAAGATGTTAAAAAAAAAATCGGACCAAGGACAGATACCTGGGGCACACCACTGGTAACCATCTCCTCCTCCTCAGAGTGAGCTCCATTTACCTGTACCCTTTGTCGCCTCCCACTCAACCAATTTACCATTTTAACAAAAAGGTTGATTGCTGTTATAAAGGTAATAAATCAAATTCTAGATCCAGGAGTCCAGTGAAGAATTTTTATTTCATTCTCGCAAGAACAGGTGTCTGCTCACTATAGCAGGCACAAATCTTTATTCCTTTTCACCCCTTTTATACATTTTCTTTCCCCTTCCTTTTATCGTGGTTATACCCCATTGGTTGACTTTACAGTAAGTCACATTGCATGCTTTATTTCATACAATTTCAAAGTTCTCAGGGAAGAAAAGGATTTTTCTGTACTGTTCATACAGTTTCACTGTAACTCACAGAGAAGGAAAGCTCCCACTGAGAAACAAAGGCTGCTGATCTGTACTTTTTCTGTTCATACAATTTCACTGTTAATCATTAACTCGCAGAAAAGAAAAGCTTCTGTTACTGCACCCTGATCTATAATGCTTTTATACAACAGAATCATACAAAAGATTTTTATGGTTATAAAAACTGCGCTTGTTTGTGACTAGTCCTTGTAAAAATAACATCTCCTAAATTCTCTGTCCCCCAACAGTTGCTCTTAAAATATCCCCTTTCAGTTTTGCCCGCTGTTTTTCTACATCCCCCAGCTGTTCCCATCCCGCTAACGACTCCCTGAGGTATTGGCCCATCTTGGCAAAGTTAGTTTTCCTAAAGTCTAAGACCCTTGCTTTTAAATGGATTTTAGCAGCCCTAGTCCTAATATTGAACCACACCATCTGGTGATCACTGAAAACAAAATGATCTCCCACTATAACATCAGAAACACTTTCACCATTGGTAAGCACCAATTCTCCAGGACCAAGCAGGAAGTCAGTCCTCACATATGGGTGACGTCGGCGCAGACGGAGCCCTCGTGTGGAGCATTTCCCCAGCTTTCAAAGAAAGCCTTTGGGAATTGCAACGTGCATGCGCGGTCCCCTTCCCGCCCAAGGGTGCCATCTTGCTCAGTCTTCTTTTTTCCGCGGAGCCCGACGGACGTAGTTCATTTTTCGCCGAGGAAAAAGTTGATTTCCCTATTTTTTGTACTTCTCCTTCGGTTCGACGCCGAATCCTTTTCCCACCTGGGCCCGATACGCCGGTATCAAGCCCACTCTCTCCTTTTTCGGTTTTTGTCCTTCGTGACTAGCGTTCGCGCCATTTTTTCTTTTTTCACTGGCAGCCATGTCTTTTGACCTCGCAGGGGCCCTTTTTCCCCCAATGGCTGCCAGCGGGTTTAAAAAGTGTGATCGGTGTAAGAAACCTATGTCTCTTACCGACACACACGACTGCTGCCTCCGCTGCCTCGGACCCGATCATGACCCGATGATTTGTGGTCCGTGTGGCAAAATGTCCTCAAAGGCGTTGAGGAGTCGGCAGCACCAGAAGGATAGGATCTTCTCTGACTCCGTGTCCGGACGGGCCCGGACCTCGTCAGTGGCCTCGACGTCTCGGGACTCTGGCCCCGAGCAGCGTCGAGGTTCCTCTGAGCAGGGGTCTCCTTCGCGGGAACAGCGCAGGAAGAAGAAACCCGCGAGGGCAGCGTCGGTGGACGCTCCTGGTTCCTCGAGAGCCAGGTCGCATAGCCCCGATAGCCGTCCCGGGTCTTCGGAGTCGGAGAGGCCTGCCAAGCAACCTCGTCTCGAGATGGAGTCTCCTGGACACGTGAGTGATGTTGTCCTCGTGGACTCTCCTCCAAAGGAGCCGACGTTGGGCCCGACGCCGTCGGGGCCCGAGTCGGGGGTTGCTGGGTCTCCTGAGCTCGGACTCAGGTTGATGGCCTTGGAGAGCAGCCTCGCTGCCTTCATGGAACAGCAGCGGGCATTGATTGCCGGTCTCACCGGTGCATCTGCCCCGACCACTGGGACATCGACGTCCAAGTCAACCCCGGAGGCCGAGCCGATCCTCGAGTCCATGCGGGCTCGAGTCGATCCTCGGCCACGGTCTCCCTCGGCCTCCCGTTTGGGACCGAGGTCGTCGACGCCGGTACCCTCGGCATCGGGGCGGAGGGCATCGGTGCCCGCCCGACCGGAACCGCTCGACGCCTCCTCTGAGGAGTCGGGCTGGGAGACAGAGGACGAAGAGTCACCCGACACGTATCGGACTCGGTGTGTCCCATCGGACTCACCGGAGTCCGAACCTCGGAGACGATCCCCACCGGAGGATACCCGGTTCTCAGACTTCGTGCGGGATATGGCCAAGGCCTTGGCCTTCCCCACGGATCCCGAGGAGGAGCCTCGAGCCGAGGAGCTCGAGGCCCCTCCAGTATGACTCTCCCCCGAAGGAGGCCTTTACTGTACCAGTTCCTCCGATGCTGGAGCGGCTGCTCTTCCGCATGTGGGAGACCCCGGTCTCGACGCCGGTGTTAAGCAAGCGGGTCGATTCCATCTATCGAGTCCGCAAGAGCCCCGGGTTCCAAAAGGCACAATTACCGCACCACTCCATGGTTGTGGAATCGACCATGCATCGACTGAAAAGTCAGAAGATGCACTCCTCAGTGCCTCCCGGCCGGGAGGTCCGGAACCTGGATGCCCTCGGTAAGAAGTGCTTCCAGGGCTCTATGCTTGCTTGCCGTGTCCAGACCTACCAGCTCTACATGGGCATGTATCTCCGAGGCCTGGCAAAGGAGATTGCTGGGTTCTCTGCTGGTCTCTCCGAGGAACCTTTGCAGAGGTTCCAGGCCTTGTCCACCGGTATTCGACAGGCTTGGCTACAGTCATCCGACCTCGAGCCATGGGTACAGGACAAGTTGCTCGATGTCCCCTGCCGAGGTGAAAACCTCTTTGGCAAGCCCATGGCTGAAAAGGCTGCAGAACTCGAGACCGAGACTCTGACCAGGACTAGGCTGTCCAGAAAAACCTCTGCCCCTTCTCAGAAGAAGAAGGGCTTGGGAAAAAAGACCTTTTACCCGAGGAAGTCATCTGCCTATAAACAATACCCTCATTATCAGGCCTCTGCAGCTCCCCAACAGGGTCAGCAGGCCAAGGGGCAGGGTCATGGGCCCCGTAGGCAGAAGGCCCCCAAGCCACCAACACCGGCCCCTGCTCAGCAGGGTGGGGGTTTTTGACTCGGAAAGCATAGCCTCTTCTCCTCAGCTGGCTTCTCTCAGCACAGGAGGCCGGCTGGCCCACTTTGCCCACAGGTGGTCAGCCGTCACATCAGATACCTGGGTGCTTCATATAGTCCAAAAGGGCTATCTTCTCCATTTTCACCAGGTACCTCCCTCCTATTTTCCAGGGGAGCCTCCAAGACTCCCTCTGCACAGGGACCTATTCCTTCAGGAGTTGGCAAGTCTACTAAAGGAACAGGCTGTGGAACCGGTGCCCCACCACCTGAAAGGTCACGGCTTTTATTCCAGGTACTTTCTGGTACCAAAAAGAACAGGAGGCCTCAGACCCATCCTAGACTTGCCCAACCTCAGCAAGTTCCTGGAGAGGGAAAAGTTCAAGATGCTTACCCTTGGAATCCTGCTGCCCTACCTCCAGCAGGGAGATTGGCTTATACTCACATCCTTATTCATCCAGACCACAGACAATATCTCAGATTTGTTGTGGGAGGAAACCACTATCAGTACAGAGTACTACCCTTTGGCCTGACCTCCGCTCCCACGGTGTTCACCAAGTGCCTGGCAGTGGTGGCGGCCTACCTAAGGCTTCAAGGTCTTTTTGTGTTTCCGTACCTGGACGACTGGCTCATAAGGGGCCAGTCTTCCCAGGAGGCCAATCAAGCCACCCTTCGCACTGTGGCTCTGCTTCAGCACTTGGGGTTTGTCATAAACTTCGCAAAGTCCACTTTGCTCCCGTCCCAGATCTTAGAATTCATAGGAGCAAGGCTGGACACTCTTCAGGCGAAGGCTTTTCTGCCAATGGACAGAGCCCACAGGCTGATGGATCTGGCCAGGCAGTTTCACAGCAATTCCCTGGTCTCTGCCAGGCAATTCCTGAGACTGCTCGGCCATATGGCTTCCACGGTTCATGTCACCCCCAATGCCCGCCTGCACATGCGGCCTGCTCAGTGGAGCCTTCGCACGCAGTGGCATCAGGCCACAGGGAGCCTAGCGGACTCAGTAAGAATATCCGACCTGCTAGTCTCCTCTCTGCAATGGTGGCTTCATCTTCTGAATCTAGTACTCGGAATGGGTTTTCAATCCCTTCCGCATTCTCAAGTGCTGACGACAGATGCTTCTCTTCTAGGTTGGGGAGCACATTGCCAAGGGACATGTACTCAGGGTCTCTGGACCCCTTGGGAGGCTGCTCAACAGATAAACGTCCTGGAGCTATGGGCGATACGCCTAGCTCTGAGAGCCTTCTCCCATCTCGCCTCTCACCAGTCTGTACTAGTCCAGATGGACAATCAAGTTGCCATGTTCTACGTTAACGAACAAGGAGGCACAGGCTCCTTCCTTCTATGTCAGGAGGCACAACGGCTGTGCTCTTGGGCCGTCAATCACGGAATCCTCCTCAGGGCTGTCTACCTCCCAGGTCAAGAAAATTACCTGGCGGACAGACTGAACAGGATCTTGCAACCACACGAATGGAGATTAAACCCATTGGTGGTTCAGCAGATCTTTCTCAGGTGGGGCCTCCCCACCATGGATCTTTTCGCCAGTCCTCTGAACCGGCAACTCCCGAGATTCTGCTCCAGACAATCGCATCCTCTCAGAGTAGCAGCGGATGCGTTTCTGATCTCGTGGTCCACAGGCCTACTGTATGCGTTTCCTCCCACGCCACTAGTGTCCAGAACACTGTTCAAAGTCCTCAAGGACGGGGCATCAATGATCCTGATAGCCCCCAGGTGGCCGAGGCAACCGTGGTTCCCGCTTCTGCTGCAACTGGCGGTGGACACCCCTCTTCCTCTGGGGTTTCAGCACGATCTCCTGCCTCAGGATCAGGGGACTCTTGCACCCCAACCTCCAGTCCCTTCATCTGATGGCCTGGCTGCTGAAAGGGTAGTCCTGGCTCCCCTACTACTGCCTCGAGAGGAGGAAGATGTAGTCTTAGCCTCTAGATGGCAATCCACCAGGAAATCCTACGCTCTTAAGTGGCGTAGATTCTCCACATGGTGTGCTCAGCACAGCGAGAATCCCTTCTCATGCTTGGTAGTGGTAGTATTGCAATATTTGCTTTACCTCTCCAATCTAGGCCTTAAGTCCAACTCTGTCAGGGTTCACCTCAGTGCTCTCTCAGCGCACCACTCGCCGGGGGACGGAAGGCCTCTTTCCAACCACCCTTTGTTGGCTCGCTTTCTCAGAGGCCGCCTCCTGCTTAAGCCGCCTTTGCGTCCCCCATCCCCTGAGTGGGATCTGAATGTGGTCTTACAGCGGATTACTTGTCCGCCCTTTGAACCTATGGCTACCTGCCCTCTCCGTTTCCTCCCCTCCCCCCTGCTGAGGGTTCAGGACAGGGTACCTTGTAACTGCCCTCTTTAATAGGACTTATCTCCCTCCCTCCCTCCCCAGCACCCACCCACCCCTGGGGTAATTGTAGTTTTATAGGTACTTGCACATCTTAGAGGAAAGGGGCTGCTCTCAGGTGCAGCTCGTTATCCAAATCAGTCATACACGGAGGACCTGAGATTAATTAATTAAGCTTCAGGTACACAAAGTGTATTAGGGGTATTAGATACACTTTTATTGGTATAAGCATCAATCCTTATTATATACAGAATTTAAAAGCTTTAAACTAAGATGCAGACAGAAGTCCAGCAACAAGATGGGGGTTCTCTGGTCTTTTGCATTGAGTGTCACATGTATGATTTTCTCCCAGTTGGTGAGAGGTCTTACGTATGCACTAAGTGCAAAGAACTCTTTGCTCTCAGGGAACAAGTCCGTTCTCTAGAGGCTAGAGTAGCAGACCTGGAAGACATAAGAAAGACAGAGAAGTACATGGACGTGACCTACAGGGATATAGTCCTGAAGTCCCACCTCCAGTCTGGCAGCATCCCTGTTGCCATGGAGGAGAGAGGTCACGTGACAGGAGAGCATCACCCTGGTGTGACAGGAAGTGATCCTGTAAGTAGGACCTGTCCTCCAGGTGATGTAAAACCCTCTCGCACCGAGGACGTTTCTCCAGGGCCATGTGCCCAAGAGGGGAGGGTCAGGACAGCTGTTATAGTTGGTGATTCAATCATTAGGAATGTAGATAGCTGGGTGGCTGGTGGACGTGAGGATCGCCTGGTAAAATGCCTGCCTGGTGCGAAGGTAGCGGACCTCACGCACTGCCTAGATAGGATCGTAGATAGTGCTGGGGAGGAGTCTGCTGTCTTGGTACATGTTGGTACCAGTGACATAGGAAAATGTGGTAGGGAAGTTCTGGAGGCTAAATTTAAGCTTTTAGGTAGGAAGTTGAAATCCAGAACTTCCAGGATAGCGTTCTCCGAAATGCTTCCTGTTCCACGTGCAGGACCCAAAAGACAGGCAGAGCTCCGGAGTCTCAATGCATGGATGAGACAATGGTGCAAGGATGAGGGTTTTGGATTTGTTAGGAACTGGGGAACATTCTGGGGAAAGGGGGGCTCTTCCGAAGGGATGGGCTTCACCTTAATCAGGATGGGACCAGACTGCTGGCATTAACCTTTAAAAAAGAGATAGAGAAGCTTTTAAACTAGAAAATAGGGGAAAGCCGACAGTCACCCAGGAGCGCATGGTTCGGACAAAGGTATCCTTGAAGGATACTACCAAAAGCAGTGAGGTTCCAAAAGGGAGTATAGTAGCCCAAATGCCCTTGTGTAAGGAGCAGACAGAGCATAAAGATTCCAAATTACCCCTGCCTACCAATAGCCAGATTAATATGAATAAAATACAGTCTCTAAAATGCTTGTATGCCAATGCTAGAAGTCTAAACAATAAGATGGGAGAGTTAGAATATATAGCACTAAATGAGAGGTTAGATATGATTGCACTCTCAGAGACATGGTGGAAGGAGGATAACCAGTGGGACACTGTGATACCTGGATACAAACTATATCGTAATGATAGAGCTGATCAAATTGGTGGAGGTGTTGCGCTCTATGTTAGAGAGGGCATTGAGTCAAAAAGGATTAAAGTTTTGCAGGGAACAAAATTTGCTGTAGAATCTCTATGGATTGAAATTCCATTTATGAAGGGGAAGGTGATGGCAGTGGGAGTATACTATCGACCGCCTGGCCAGAATGAACAAATGGATGATGAAATGCTCAAAGAAATCAAGGAAGCTAACAAAAGTCACAACAGAGTAGTAATAATGGGTGATTTCAATTACCCCGGTATCGACTGGGTCAGTGTCACGGCAGGACAAGCTAAAGAGATAAAGTTTCTAGATGGAATAAATGACTGCTTCTTGGAGCAGCTGGTTCATGAACCGACCAGAGGCGAAGCCATACTGGACCTAGTCCTTAGTGGAACGCCATATCTGGTGCAAGAAATAAGGGTGTTGGGACCACTTGGCAATAGTGATCATAGTATGATCATGTTTGATTTAATTAGTGGAGGACAGATAGTAAAGGAATCCACAGTACTACCTTTTAACTTTCAAAAGGGAGACTATGATATAATGAGGAATATAGTTAGGAAAAAACTAAAAGGAGCAGTTCCAAAGGTTAAAGACTTACAGCAAGCTTGGGTGTTATTTAAAAATACTATCCTCGAAGCCCAGACCAGCTGTATTCCACGCATTAAGAAGAGTGGAAGAAAGTCCAAAAAACTGCCAGCATGGTTTAAAGGTGAGGTCAGAGAGGCTGTTGCTGCCAAAAAAGCAACCTTCAGGAAATGGAAAAAAGAGCCAAATGATGAAAACTGGAAACAGCACAAGCACTGGCAAGTTAAATGCAAAGCATTGATAAGGCAGGCAAAGTGGGAATTTGAGAAGAAAGTTGCTACGGAAGCAAAAACACGAAATAAAGACTTTTTCAAGTACATTCGTAGCAAAAGGCCTGTGAGAGAGTCAATTGGACCATTAGATGATAGAGGGGTAAAAGGGGCAGTAAGAGGAGACAAAGCTATAGCAGAGAGACTGAATGAATTCTTTGCTTCGGTCTTTACTGAGGAAGATGTAGGGATGTTACCCAAGACTGAAGTGGTATTTAAAGGTGATACTGCAGAGGAATTGAGAGAAATATCACTACACCGGGAAGATATATTACAACTTTTTGATAAACTGAATAGTAGCAAATCACCTGGACCAGATGGTATACATCCCAGAGTGTTGAAAGAACTGAAATATGAGATTGCAGACCTGCTATTGGTAATCTGTGAACTTTCATTAAAATCATCTGTAATACCTGAAGATTGGAGGGTCGCCAACGTAACACCAATTTTTAAAAAGGGTTCCAGGGGTGACCCAGGAAATTACAGACCGGTGAGCCTGACGTCAGTACCAGGGAAAATGGTAGAAACCATCATAAAGAACAAAATTACACAGCATGTAGATAGTCATGGCCTAATGGGAGACAGCCAACATGGCTTTAGACAAGGAAGATCTTGTCTTACTAATCTGATATGTTTTTTTGAAGGTGTGCATAAACAGGTAGACAAAGGTGAGTCGGTTGATATAGTGTATCTGGACTTCCAGAAAGCTTTTGACAAGGTCCCCCATCAGAGACTTTTGGCGAAGCTAAAAAGTCATGGGATAGGAGCCAGTGTACTATTGTGGATTGGGAACTGGTTAAAAGATAGAAAGCAGAGGGTAGGGCTAAATGGCCAATATTCCCAAAGGAAAAAGGTGAATAGTGGAGTACCCCAGGGATCTGTACTGGGTCCGCTACGTTTTTGACATATTCATAAATGACCTGGAAAAGGGAATAACTAGTGAGGTTATCAAATTTGCAGATGACACAAAACTGTTTAAAGTTGTTAAAACCCAAGAGGATTGTGGAAAACTGCAGGAGGATCTGGATAAATTGGAAGACTGGGCATCCAAATGGCAGATGAAATTTAATGTGGACAAATGCAAAGTTATGCACCTAGGAAAGAACAACCCACACTATAGTTACACGATGCAAGGCTCCACATTAGAAACCACCACCCAGGAAAAGGATTTAGGAGTCATCGTGGATAACATGTTAAAACCCTCCGCCCAGTGTGCAGCGGCGGCCAAGAAAGCAAATAGAATGCTAGGTATCATAAGGAAAGGGATGGAGAATAAAACAAAGGATATTATAATGCCTCTGTATCGCTCCATGGTACGACCGCACCTTGAATATTGTGTGCAATTCTGGTCACCGTATCTTAAAAAGGACATAGCGTTATTAGAAAAAGTACAGAGAAGAGCCACCAAATTGGTGAAGGGGATGGAAGGCTACTCCTATGAAGAGAGGCTAAAAAGGTTAGGGCTCTTTAACCTGGAAAAGAGACGGCTGAGGGGAGATATGATAGAGGTCTATAAATTAATGAATGGAGTGGAACGGATAAACGTGGATCAATTGTTTACGCTATCAGAATATAGAAAGACTAGGGGACATGTAATGAAGCTACAGGGTAAACTATTTAAGACAAATAAGAGAAAATATTTTTTCACTCAACGTGTAATCAAACTCTGGAATCTGTTACCGGAGGATGTAGTAAGGGCTGTTAGTATAGCTGGGTTTAAAAAAGGTTTGGACAAGTTCCTGGAGGAAAGGTCCATAAACCACTATTAAAAAGGGACCCAGGATATCAATGCTTGACCCAGTATAAGCATTGTGGAACCTGTCTTTTGGGGATATTGCTAGGTACGTATGACCTAGATTGGCCACTGTTGGAAACAGGATACTGGGCTTGATGGACCTCGGTCTGACCCAGTATGGCATGTCTTATGTTCTTATGTTCTTACCTTGTTTTTGGTAGCCCTTACCTCTGCTAGGCGAGTGAGTGAACTGCAGACACTAGTGTCTGATCCCCCTTACACTAGGTTCAACAGGAATAGGGTAGTCTTACGGACTCACCCTAAGTTTCTTCCTAAGGTTGTCTCCCCTTTTCACCTCAATCAGGAGGTGGTTCTTCCGACCTTCTTTCCCAGGCCGCATGCCAACCGGGCTGAGATGGTCCTGCATACCCTGGACTGTAGGAGGGCGTTGTCCTTCTACCTTGACTGTACGCGGGAGCATCGGAGGGCTGTTCAGCTCTTCGTTTCTTTTGACCCCAATAAGTTGGGGATGCCTGTCTCCAAGCATACCTTGTCCATCTGGGTCGCTGACTGTATCGCCTGGGCTTATGGGGCAGCCGACCTCTCGGAGGGTCGGGTCACGGCTCATCGTGTCAGGGCGAAGGCTGCGTCAGTGACTCATCTCTGCTCTGTTCCGTTGGCAGACATCTGCCGGGCCGCTACTTGGTCTTCAAGCCAGACTTTTGCGGCCCATTACTGCCTTGAGAGGGAGTCCCGCAGGGACAGTGCTTTCGGTCAGGCAGTGCTCCATAATCTCTTTGGGGTTTAGGCAACTCCTACCTTCCGGCTCTGGTGTTGGGCTACCGATCGGGGGCGTTCTCAGAGAAGATTCCTTCCTTACGTACTGATGAGCTAGAGAGAGCTTATTTTTTCAGCTTGAGGTCTCCGGTAGCCTTAAACTTGGGAGTCCCATATCTGAGGACTGACTTCCTGCTTGGTCCTGGAGAAAGAGTAGTTACTCACCTGTAACAGGTGTTCTCCAGGAGCAGCAGGAATCAGTCCTCACAACCCTCCCTCCTCCCCTTGGAGTTGCAGTCATATGATTTATTTTGCTAATTTTTTTGCTGTCTTTTAGCTATGTCATCATACTGAGCAAGATGGCACCCTTGGGCGGGAAGGGGACCGCGCCTGCGCGCTGCAATTCCCAAAGGCTTTCTTTGAAAGCTGGGGAAATGCTCCGCACGAGGGCTCCGTCGGCGCCGACGTCACCCATATGTGAGGACTGATTCTTGCTGCTCCTGGAGAACACCTGATCTCCAGGAACAAGCAGGAATAAGTCATCACATATGGGTACGTCGGTACCGACGGAGCCTGCGCGGGAAAGCTCCCCAGCTTTTCAGATGAAAAGCTTTTGGGGCCTCCCACTGCACATGCGCGCTGCCTTCCCGCCTTCCTGACCAGCTCTCCTCAGTTCTTCTTTTTCCGCGGAGCCAGCAGGTCGTGTTCCTGTCACCGCTGAAGAATTTGTTACTTTTGTTTGTTTCTTTAGACCGCGTACCTGCCTTCCCCATACCGAAACCGGTATCGCCGGTCTCTCTTTCTTTCTTTATAAAAAAAAAAAAAAAAAGACTTTTTTATTTTCTTCAGCACAGCTTGGTACCCGTTGTTAGGCCTTAAGGCCTACACAAATTCTCCTCATGGAGAAGCCAGTCCCTGGTTTTAAAAAATGTACCAAATGCAGTGCTGTCATTTCTGTCACAGACACCCATGAATGGTGTCTCAAATGTTTGGGACCTGAACACTCCATACCGGACTGCCCATCCTGCACCCAGATGTCTAAACGCGGTTTGCAGAACCGGGCTAACAAGCTCCATGTGCTGTTTCCTTCAGAAGCATCACAGTCATCCAGGTCTTCCTCTCCGGATGGATCTCAGGTAACCAAAACTTCTGTGGGCAAATCCTCTAAAAGCAAATCTCTTTCTAAAGATCGAGAGGCTCTCAATTCTGAGTTCGAGGATTCTGCCCAGGCCAAAAAACCCCGGCGGGAGGTTCCGGCCTCCAAACCAATCATGGGGTCACAGGTTGACATCGATGGCACGGCCTTGACAGATCACCTGTTGGACTGCTCTGGGGTACTGGCCCATACCGGTACCGACATCCAGGCAGTAGTGGCGTCTATGGGCAGTACTGTTCAGACCATGCAGCAAGCCGTTCTGGCATTCATTAAGGCTGCGATGCCCTCGGTACCGGTATCTACACCGGAACCGAGACCATCGACTTCTAAACGTCGATCGGTTCCGCATGCCGGATTCCGGCTTTCGCCCGGTACCGATCCCATGCCCGATACGCCCGATGTCGATACCGATCGGTATGCGTATCGTACATTGGCAGTACAGAGGGAAGACTCAGATTCTTCTGATGAATTCAATTCCTCTGATGACTCTGCTGAGCTTACTCTTCCTGAGGAGCCCTGTTCTCCCAAGAGGAGGATGTCTCCTCCAGAGGATTTATCCTTTCAGGATTTCATTGTTGATGTAGCTAAAGCACTTTCTATTGCTACATCTTCTGAAAGAGAACCCAGATCAAAAAAATTGGACATTTTAGGATACTCAAAAGCTCCTAAAGAGGCAGTCACTCTGCCTGTCCATGAAATCCTTCAAGAACACTTGATGGATTTGTGGGAGACTCCTTTAACACTGTCTCCCCATTCCCGCAGGTTGGACACCATGTATCGGGTCCCTCCTTCGCCTGGGTTCCAGAAAACTCAGCTGCCTCACCACTCCATTGTGGTGAAGTCTGCCATGAAGAAAATAAAGAGTCCTAAAAGGCATTCTTCTACCCCTCCAGGGCGAGAATGTAAGAACCTAGACTCTTTTGGAAGAAAGATGTTCCAGGCTAGTATGCTTATAGCCAGGATCAACTCTTATAGCCTTTATATGGGCATGTATCTTGGGCAACTTGCCCTAAAAATACAGAATTTTGCCCCCTTTATCCCTGATGATCAAAGGGCGGACTTCTTTTCTATGGTGACACAACTTTCAGAGGTCTCCAAGTTCTCCAACAGGGCAGCCTTTGATTCCTTTGAAGTTGCAGGCAGAACTTCAGGAATTGCTATTGCAGCCCGACGTCTCGCTTGGCTCCAGGCTTCTAACCTAGAACCCTGGGTTGTAGATGGCCTCAGGAATCTGCCCTATACCGGTGAGAACTTATTTGGGGAAGACTGGCAGATTAAAGCTGCTCAAATGGATGCAGAAAATGCCACTCTAGATAGACTTTCCAAGTCTACTTCTACCCCTACCAAAAAGAAGCCTTTTAAAAGGCCTTACTATAAAAAGACCAGATTTCCCACAAATACTGGCCAGCAATCTGCTCAGCCTCGCCTTGCGGCTAAGCGTCAACAATCTAAGCAGGTAAAGTCAAAGCCTGCAGTGTCTGCTACACCCCAGCAGGCTCAACCCCCTCAGGGGTTTTGACTTCCCTCTAGAGAACTTGCCGTTTCTGGCTCTAGAACAACCAGAGCCCCTCACCATTCCTGGAAGGCTAGCTCATTTTGCTCCCAGATGGGAACAAATCACATCAGAGCAATGGACCCTCTCTATTATCCGAGAGGGCTACAAACTTCATTTCTCCAGCCTTCCTCCCCATACCATGGTGAGGCAATTCAGTTCTCCCCCATCTCTTCTGACCCTGTTGGGTCAGGAAGTCTCTTCTCTTCTTGCCCAAGGGGCAATAGAGGAGGTTCCTCCTCCACAACAGGGGTTAGGTTTCTACTCCCCTTATTTTCTCATAACAAAGAAGACAGGGGGCTTCAGACCTATCCTAGATCTGAGAGAATTGAACAGGTTTCTATTCAAGGAGAAATTCAAAATGCTCTCTCTGGGCCTTCTCCTTCCATACCTTCAGAGTCAGGATTGGCTTTGTTCTCTAGATCTCAAGGATGCGTACACTCATATACTCATCCATCCATCCCACAGAAAATATCTAAGATTTCTGTTCCAGGGAAAACATTTCCAGTACAGAGTACTACCCTTCGGTCTGGCCTCTGCTCCAAGAGTCTTCACAAAATGCATGGCAGTCGTAGCCGCATTTCTCAGAGGCATGGGAATCTTTGTCTTCCCATATCTGGACGACTGGCTCATCCGAGCTCCATCTCAATCAGAAGCCCAGATTTCTCTGGACCGCACAAGGCGTATTCTTCAATATCTGGGACTTGTGGTAAACATTCCCAAGTCCCAACTCATCCCTACTCAGTCCCTGGAATTCATAGGGGCCCAATTGGACTCCACCACTGCAAGGGCCTACCTCCCTCTGGTCCGAGGCCAAAGGCTAATAAGCTTGGCCTCCCAGGCTCAGTCCAGAAGTCACTTGTCAGCCAGAGAAATGCTGCAACTTCTGGGCCACATGGCCTCCACGGTTCATGTGGTGCCCTATGCTCGTCTCCATATGAGAGCAGCTCAATGGACATTGGCCACCCAGTGGTCTCAAGCATCGGGACTGCTGTCAGACCAGGTACTCACCTCACAACGTCTGTTTTGGTCTCTCCAGTGGTGGACATCCTCCAAAAATCTGTTGGGGACCCCCTTCCAACCTTCGTTGCCCCAAGCAACCCTCACAACAGATGCCTCCCAAACAGGGTGGGGAGCTCATCTCCAGCACCTCTCCACTCAGGGCACCTGGTCTCCCCAAGAGACCACCCTTCATATCAACCTTCTGGAACTGCGAGCAATCTTCCTTGCCCTCACAGTCTTCCATACCCTCCTTGCCAACCTGACTGTCCTAGTTCAGACAGACAATCAGGTGGCCATGTTTTATGTCAACAAACAAGGAGGGACGGGCTCTCTGTCGCTTTGCAACGAAGCTCTCAGATTATGGGCCTTCGCCAGAGAGCACCAAATTCATCTTCTGGCAGTATATCTTCCAGGAGTTCAAAACTCTCGGGCAGACAGACTCAGTCGAGTTCTGCTTCCACACGAATGGTCCCTACATATGGACCAGATACGCAGAATCTTTCAGGAATGGGGGACCCCGGACATAGACCTCTTTGCAAGTCCGTGGAATGCCAAACTTCCCCGGTTCTGTTCCAGGACTCCGTGTCAGGGAGCTCAGGCCAACGATGCCTTTCTCCTGCATTGGGGTCAGGAATTCCTGTACGCTTTTCCACCCATTCCTTTGATTCCCAAGACTCTGTTCAAACTTCAGAGGGATCACGGATCCATGATCCTCATTGCTCCACGCTGGCCACGCCAAGTGTGGTTCCCTCTCCTTCTACAGCTCTCCCAGGGCTCCTCCCTGGACCTGGGAGCTGCACCAGACCTTCTGTCTCAGGAGCAGGGGACTTTGTGGCATCCAAACCCCAAGTCCCTACATCTCCGAGCTTGGTTACTGAAGGCTTAAGCCTTCAGGAGTTTAATCTTTCTCAACCAGTGAAAGATATCCTTTATGCCTCTAGGAAACCCTCTACCAGGCGTTCCTATGCTTTCAAATGGAAACGTTTTTCCATTTGGTGTGCTCAACAGGGTCTTGACCCTCTGGCACTTCCTTTGAATTCTCTACTAGACTATCTCCTGCATCTTTCCAATGCAGGCCTCAAGACGAATTCAGTACGAGTCCATTTAAGTGCTATTACAGCATCCTTAAAACCTATAAATGGACAATCTGTTTCCTCTCATCCTCTTATTGCAAGATTCATGAGAGGCCTAACCCTCACTAAACCTCCCATCCGGCCTCCTCCGGTAGCATGGGACTTGAATTTAGTTCTGGGTCAACTTATGAAGCCACCTTTTGAACCGTTGGTATCTACCTCCCTGAAATTTCTTTCCTGGAAGGTCCTTTTCCTTATTGCAGTCACTTCGGCTCGCCGCATCAGTGAACTGCAGGCTTTGGTGGCAAATCCACCTTATACCAGATTTCATCATGATAAGGTGGTCCTTAGGACGAATCCCCACTTTATGCCTAAAGTGGTCTCGCCTTTTCATCTTAATCAAGAGGTATATCTACCTGTCTTTTTTCCGGCTCCTCATGCATCCAGTGCAGAGAGGAACCTTCATACTCTTGACTGTAAAAGGGCTCTCGCCTTTTACCTCAATAGAACTCAGCCACATCGAAAGTCTTCTCAGCTTTTCGTGGCTTTTGATCCTTCTCATTTGGGACTTCCAGTCACCAAACGCACACTTTCCAACTGGATTGCTCAGTGTATTTCCTTTGCTTACCAGAGTAAAAACATTTCTCTGGAAGGCCATGTCACAGCTCACAATGTGAGAGCCATGGCCACTTCTATGGCTCATCTTCACTCTGTATCCATAGATCAGATCTGTCGAGCAGCCACTTGGGCCTCGGTTCATACCTTCACAGCCCATTACTGCTTGGACAAGGACTCCCGCCGGGATGCCTTGTTTGGTCACGCTGTCCTCAAACACCTGTTCCATACTTAAACAACTCCTGCCCACCTTCCCAGAATGGATGCCTGAGATCCATACGAAGATGGTTACCCTTGGAGGGGGATCTCCCAGGCATCTCAGCTAGGGAGTCCCCATATGTGATGACTTATTCCTGCTTGTTCCTGGAGATAGCACAGTTACTTACCTGTAACAGGTGATCTCTGGGAACAGCAGGAATTAGTCATCACAACCCACCCACCTCCCCTAGGAGTTGTCTCTCTATTCCTCTATCTTCCTGTCCTCTCTCTCTATTGTCTCAGCTTTAAACTCGAACTGAGGAGAGCTGGTCAGGAAGGCGGGAAGGCAGCGCGCATGTGCAGTGGGAGGCCCCAAAAGCTTTTCATCTGAAAAGCTGGGGAGCTTTCCCGCGCAGGCTCCGTCGGTACCGACGTACCCATATGTGATGACTAATTCCTGCTGTTCCCAGAGATCACCTGTTACAGGTAAGTAACTGTGCTTTACAGGTGAGTAACTACTCTGTCCAGTATGGCCCAAGGTGCTAATTGTAGTTGCCCTCTTTTATATATACCTCTCTGTGGCAAATTCCAGTATTTTTTCCATAAATTCTTAGGTCATTTGCAGGCTTCCTACAAAGCTGTTTCCCAGGGCCTGCCATGTTTATGCAGCTGGATCTGCTCATCAAGGCTTGCCTATCTATGGTTATGGTTATGGTTTTAGGCAGTTGATATACCGCCCTTTAATTATGCATCAGAGCAGTTTACATGTATATACTAACAGGTACTTTTTTTTATTCCCTTGTCCCCGAAGGGCTCACAATCTAAATGTACCTGAGGCAATGAAGGGTTAAGTGGCTTGCCCAAGGCCACAAGGAGCAGCCATGGGACTAGAGACCTGAGGTTACTTGTCCCCATGTGGGAATTGAACCCCTGGCCCTCCGGCCTGAGGTAACCTGTCCCAACCACTGAGCCGCCACTCCCTCTATGCAATCAATCATAGCCCTCTGCCGCCTCCTGTGTTTTTACATCTGCTGGCACCAATTGAAACCTTCAGGGCAAGAGCATTAGTTGAATTCATGGCTTGACCTGTTTGAACCTAGGCTTGTATCCTTGGACACTTCTGTTCAAAGTATAGCTTTTTTAGGCTTTATAACAGTAGTAAGCTGCATGTACTCTTTTCCTGTTGCCCACATGTTTTGTGCCAACCATATGTTGCTGTGTATGTTTCAAACAGGCCAGAGTGCAGTTATAAGGCAGACATATATGCAATCATAAGGCAAACATATGAAGCAGATCTGAGCTGATTATCCCTTTTTTCCAATTATCCCTTAATTCGCCACTTTTTCTTTTCTTTTTTTTTTTTCTTCTGTGTGGAGGGAAGCGCAAGTAATCCCACTAAGGGGCATGGATAACAACCATTTGAGACAGAGAGGGATCATTGAGAGGTAACCGCTGGTACAATGTACATGGTTTTAGTGCTTTGCAGCATCATTCATTTATAGCAGGCAAGCAAGATGGATAAGACATAACAGGCAATTATTCCAAAACACTATACTTAAAAGCGTAATAAAGAAGGCTTTAAGTCCTCCTCCTAAACTAGCAAATCATGAAGCAATACTACCCCAAATGTCAAGCTGAGGTCCACCCTTAAAATCATCAATATGTAATTCAGAAAGATGCTTTATCTTGTTCATGGCATCAAGGACAAAAATGGTATGGTTAGCGATGACAGTACAACAGTTTGTAGCATTAATGAAAGTGCATGTGCCGCCTTCAGCAGCCAAAAGTAAATCCAAAGCTTGCCTATTCTGCAGAGTCATTTGTGTATTTTGCTCAAGGGACTCAGCTAGGCGTGAGATAGACTCGGTAACAGCTTTCATTTGAATATGCAACAAACATTGCAATCACCGTACAGCCATACCTAGTTCAGCAGTAAGAGCGGGGGTGGCAAAGGGAATCCAGGCAGTTGCGCTAAGGGCATCCAAATGAGTTTTAGTCATGGGATAAGTGGAATTGATATACTCGAATGAGGCCTGAATGGCATCATCCTCGTCTATAGAGGAATCCCAGGGACTAGCATAAGCGGAGGAGCTACGTTTTAATCTATGCAGGGTGGAGCGAGAAGCAGAACGATGGGTAACATTAAGGGGTATCAAGACAGAAAAAGAAGAAACTTTGACCAAAGCACAGGGTAATAGGGAGAGGTTAACTACCTGATACAGAGTTTCCCCACACAACCAATAATGACCCCCTACAGCAAAGAGGTTTGTGGCAGGTGTCCATATGCGACTCATATGATGCCCATCAAACCACTTAACAGAGGATTTTCCTGTGGTGGATGAGGAAAGATCCCTCCTGAAACTGGACATTGGGAGATAGCATGAAGTATATAGAGATTCATTCTGAGAACCTGTTGTCAGCACAGCTGAACTATCGTGGTAAATGGGACCAACCCCCACATACCAGCGGAAGTCAGATCCATTAAGTACCAACGGTTTCTCCGTAATATTTCTCCAATCATTTTGCATCTTGGAAAAGTCCATATTACCGGTTTGATTATACCACTTTATCATGACGGAATTACTAGCAAAATGAAAGGACCCATTAACCACATTATACGACAGGTTACACCTGTGTGAAAAAGCAATGGATACATTTGTTATCAAACATAGATCAAATATCATATTCGGGTCAACATATACACGCAAAGGGTCATGTATCATATTCATCGCATGCCATGTCTGAGAACAATTAAAAGCTTCATAACAGCTGGCAGAAAAATTATTATCTACACAAGCAAGCTGTCCTGCATACTCATTTAAGGGAACCTTTGAAACATGTACTGGAGCATATGATACATCCTTTGGTAAAGGGGTACAAATAATGCAATCTGTAATGTTCATCAGGGAAACAATGTGTAATACTGATTGCTTCCACAAGTTCAGAGAGCCTCCAGGTAAAGCCCGGGGTACTCGAGATATCGTCTGGTTAGTCTGGTTCCGTCCCTGGAGAAACAAAGCTAGCTGTCCATCTGGATGTAAGCACTCAATAAGGAGCACGATTATGACAGAGATTCCCAGAAGGAGGCACAAGGACGCCCACGGAGTAGGCTTGACAGCGATCATCTTTGGTACTAATAACGCAGCACTCTGGTGAGAACACGCGAGTTCTGTAGGGAAATAAAACTGATTAATCAGATGGGACAGCTGGAGACGCTTTTAGATGGCTGACATGCACCCAAGTATCAGTATCATTCAGTCTGGCAGTGAAGGGGGAAGCAGCAGTGACAACGTGGGGTCCTGAAAAGGTAGGGAAGTCCCAGGACGCACGAACACAGTTTCTTTTATAAACAGTGGTCCCTACGGGAAAACAAGGTAACAAGGATGAACTGGATACAGATTGTGTGACCGCTACACGATCAGCAATTTCTTGAAGCGCAATCCGGAGACCTGCAAGGTAAGAAGAGAGATTATCATGAACCGGAAGCAAGGACTGCGGTAAGTTGGCTGTGCGCATGCGCCGACCAGTGGCCATTTCATGGGGTGTCAGATGCAACCGTTTGATCGGGCTGTTGCGCAACTGGAACAAACACATTGGTAGTGCCTGTAACCAGGTCATGTGACCAGAAGCACAAATCTTTCTAAGTTGGGTTTTCAAAATGCCATTACATCGCTCAACAAGCCCATTAGAAGTAGGCTTATACACAGACACATATTTCCACTGAACAGGAAGATGCTGAGTGAGTGTAGATACAAGGGCATTGCGAAAATGAGAACCATTGTCAGAATATATGACTTTAGGAATGCCAAACCGAGATATTATTTGTGTTTGCAAAATCTCAACTACTACTTCGGCAGTTTCTTTGCTGCAGGGGAAAGCCTCAATCCATTTAGACCATGGGCAAACCCACACCAAAAGGTACCGTTTCTGAGCGCATCTATGGATCATGTCAGTGAAATCCACATACCAGGATTCAAAAGGACCACTTAGAACCAGGAGGTGACCTTTGGCTATGGCTTTTCCCCCTGCTGAGAGTTCAGAATACACACGGGACATTTAGCCACTAATTCCTGAATGCGATTTTTCATGTGTGGACACCAAAAAGTGTCCTCCAACATCCCATAAATATGTGCAGCGCTAGAATGGTAGACATCATGTATGAGATCTGTTAAACGTTTCAGTGCTACATAACAAATACAGAGTTTCCCAGATGGGTGCACCCACGTTTTCTTAATTTGGGAACAACCTAGTCTCTCCCAGTTCCCTATCTCATGAGAAACGACGTCTTTCTGATAATCAACCAGGTCAGGTACCAGATAGGTCTGTGATCTGGTGACAGGTAGAGTCAGGGAAGTAGTGCTGGTTACTTCTTTTGCTAACTGATCTGCCAGGGCATTGCCCATCTGACAGAAAGAGTCTCCCTGTGTGTGTCCAGGAACCCATTCGCAGCACAGAAATAGATTGTTGAGCCTTCGTTTCTCTAGACACTCATAAATTTGATGTATCTCATCAAGATGTGAGATTGCACTAGCTGAGGAGGTAATGAAACCTCATTGTGACCATTTCTGATGGAGTACAGTCAATACTCGTGCTGCATAATGGGAGTCAGTGAATATGATAATGTTCTGTGTTTCCTGGTGCAGTAAGACTGCCAAAATTGCACAGAGTTCAGCACCTTGGGCGCTGTAAGTACTCGGCAACTGATATTGCAGAACATCCAGAATGTCACCAGAGGGAGATATCTGTACTGCACTGAAACCAGAACATAGTGACGACTCAGAACCGTCAGTGAACCAGACTTCAGAATTAGGGGGCATTTCATGAAAAGGCAAAATATTATCTGCGAAAGAAAAAGTGGGGACCTTGTCCCCTTCCTCCCCAACAGTAACAGAGACTAGGTTCTGTAAGTAGCCAAAAGGGTGACCTGCAGGGAATGGCTTAATGATGATATGACTTCATAGCAGAGCAGCACAGACTTGGTGCAGCCGGTGTGAAGTGAAATGCAGAGTGTTACTGCATAACAATGCTTCCACATCACCAGAGCAATACACTGTGAGTCGTAAGGGATGGAAAGTGTTATAGGTCTTTCGAACTGCCTCACTGGTAGCCACTAAGCCCTTCTCAATGTCAGGCAGAACCATTTCTGTAACAGAGCAAGATCCTGACAAGTAGGACACAATTTTACCATCATCTTGGTAAACCACAGCCGCCCATGTGTGACGTCCGTGGAAACTCATCAGAGACATTTCTTTTGAGTAGTCAGGGAGGCATAAACTTGGTGCTCTGGACACATCAGACAGGAGTGACTGAAGGAGTGCCTGATCAGGGCCTGATAAATTAATAGCAGTGGACCCTTTTACACCCCCTTGCAAATATTTGCGAAAGGGATGTGTGCGCTGACTATGACCTGGGACCCAATTTCGGCAGAAATTTATCATGCCGAGCAGAGATCGCAATTGCTATACAGTGGTGGGCATCTGTAATTGCAGGCAGTGTTGTTTAGTTTTCTCTGTCAGGGACAGCATCCCGTCTCCTACTAGGAAACCCAGAAAAGTGACTTTGGTTTGGCATATCTGTGCCTTGTCCATGTTAATCTGGTAACCACTTTCCAAGAGATAACAAACAAGTTTATCTGTGAAGGCCAGGTTTGTTGCAGCCTCAGCTGTGGAAAGCAGTAAGTCATCTACATACTGTAACAAAGACACATTGCTGGGCAGTTCTGCCCTGAATGATTGTAAATCAGCAACTAGTGCTTGAGAGAATATGGAGGGACTTTCCACGTACCCCGGGGGTAACCTGGTCCACTGGTAATGCTGACCCTCATGGGTGAAAGCCAGGAACAGCCTAGATGTGGGTTTTACAACAATCCCAAAGAAAGCATGGGAAAGGTCCAGAACAGTATGATACTTGTACAGGGTAGTCGTTGTCAGCAATGTGGCAGGGTTTGAGACTACTGGAAACTGGGGTTCAACGACATTAAGTGCACGTAAATCATGAACTATTCGCCACTTCCCATTAGGCTTTTCACAGGGAATAGTGGGGTGTTGTACGGGGAGTTACTGAGTTCAATGATTCCGTGCTGTAAAAGCTCTTGAATCTCCTGGCGAGATCCCTGCAGGGCCTCCGGTTGGAGAGGATACTGCGGAATTTTTGGTGGTTTACAGCCAGGTTTGATATGAATGGTAACAGGCAGGTGTGATTTAATCCGACCATAGGGGCTGAGGAGCAGTGACAGCTCAGGGCCTTTTTCTCCCAGCGGACCATAGGTGAATTCAACCTGTAATTTCACCAATAAGTCCCCCTACCCATAAAATTCACTGGGCAATGTGGGGCAAACAGAAAAGAATGAGAAATCTGCTGATCTCCTATTCTTAAACAAATAGGTGTAGTCAGGTTAGATGTAAGGGGTCTACCATCAAAACCAGTGGTAGTCATTTTCTTTTTACTAAGCTGGCATCTCTGTGGTAAAGCAGTTAATACAGAGGAAGTGGCTCCTGTATCAAGTAATATTTCTGTGAGCTCATCATTAAGGTATACTGTGATCAGAGGTTCCTGATATGTGAGCCTTGCCTGCAAGATATAGATTCTCAGTCATTGTTGGGGTGGGGGTCCAGAATCCCGGGGAGGTGTCCACAAGGGAAAACGCCTCCTGTCAAAGTTCTCATTTCTGTGCTGGGCACGGCATGAGCGCTGAAAATGACCGTAACCACCACAGTTCCAACACTGTGGGGCAGGAGTACGATTATTTTGCTGGTAAGAGGGACCTTGACGCTGTGGCTGAGGATAACGGGGTCGTTGGGCTCCATTATAGTAAATGCGCTCCTTATCTCTATCCCATACCTCATCACGGGGGTCTTGGAACATCATCCTCATAAGGATCCAGATATTCCATGTCATCAATTTTCTCCTGCTGTTCCCTAATTTTCTGTTTTAGCTGTCTTATAAGTTCATTATTAGATTTATCAGGATGTGATTTGACGGCGGATTGGGGATCTCTAGTTTCTTGTAATCCTTTGTTGAAGGTTTAACAAGCGTGCTTGGGCCTGCCTCAAATCCTTCTCAGGCTTCAAAGTGTCCTCCTCTAAGGACCGAATATAATGCAAAATATGGGCCTGTTGTTTAGGCCATGGCTCGGACTCCAAGGCTACTACAGACTTTAATTTTGCAGTCACAAGTGGGGGTAATGTGTTACACAAGGTCTGGAAAAACACTGGTCCCATGTTAACATCATCATATGGTACCCCCATCTGTGCTTCCTATAAATCTTGAAATCGTACGAGATATGCACTGATATCCTCACCTATTTGGAATCTCATAGTAGTGAGAGGAGTCAAACTGCGCTGAGTAGGGTACATCTCCCTGAGAGCTTCCCAAATACGAGGACGATACTCGTTAAAAGAAGCACCATCATAAGTGTTAACTGTAACCTTCACCTGGTCTAAGTCGGCAGTGGCGAACACTTGATTTGTTGCACTGCTTCCCAGAATTTTGGCCAATAAAGCTTTGATATCTCCCAAAGCCAAATTATATCCGGCCGTAATTCTTTCAAATTTTTGAATCCATGTCCCTCCCCCTCTACTGAGAGGAGGTAGACTACTAGCTATGTTAGCCATATCAGTAAAACTCCATGGTATATATTTAGATCTTCCTTCATTTGTGTAGATTACTGGAAACAGAAGCTGTTTATTAGCGTCCTGATTCTCATACTTCTCCCAAACCTGCCTCCATGTAGGCAGAATCCCAGCTAGGGTCTCCTGCTCCTCCGCGAATGCAGAGTCGGGTGGTGTTAAGGTGTACAGTTTCTAGTGATCTATTAGGGGGCCACTGTAACATCTGGGGCTGGTTGGCTTTTGTCCAACCATACATGTTGGAGGACCATTGGTAAACATAGTAACCATTTCCATCCTCCTGCTCTGTAATAAAAGTAAGGATACATGGTTGTGGAGCTCAAGGAGTTTTATCACCTTGCACAACTCCACAAACCTCTGCAGGTTCACTTTTTTCCTCTTCGTCATCTACTTCCTCATCTACCTTCTCCTCTTCTTCCTCTTCTATAACTGTCTTAAGACGTTTTTCTCTCTTTTCCAGTTCTAACTCCCACTCTGAGATTCTTGGTAGCGTCTTCCTGTGATTGTTTTAAAGCTTGAGCCTGAGTTTCTAATTCTGCATGTTCTGCTGCCAACTGCTGTTTTAAATCGTCTAACCTTGCCTGTGCTTCAGCATATGCATTGGGATCTGGGGCAGGGGTGACTTTTAAGTTAACATGACCCTCAATTGTTGCCCAAGCTCCCTCAGTGTCCAAGAGTTTATGCAGGACCTGTTCTGGGGGTGGAGAGGCTGGGTGAGGGGTCAGTTCTGATTTGGGCTGTAAGACAGGGTCGGAATAGCCTATGGCTGCCATAGCTTTACTTTTGGCTGCCCAATAAGAAGGTGGGGGTACAGGGGCAGATGGCAAAGGCTCTGGACCGGCCTGCATCCACAGGGAAATATGTCGCAAATGTTCCAATTGAGCTTTGCCACATTTGTTAAATAAAATATGATCCCTAATTTTGGTCAAAATGAGCGTGTCAAACGACCCCCCTGCTGGCCAGGCAAGGGAGGGTGTTTTCTTCGTCCATTTTTCCCATTGTTTAGAACAATTTTTTATCGAGGCTTCCAGTAGGGGGTTCTGTTTAATAAGGCTATCTATGGGATTAGGACCAGACTCAGTCCCTTTTTCATTACCCACCCCCTCTTTGAATTTATTTTTAAACATTTTCTAAACTGTCCCTCTTTCTATAGCCTGTGTAGACCTGGTGTTTTCACTGTTCAGGGACAGGGGCAATTAACTTCGCCTTTTACCGATAGCAACTCGAACCTCTTTATTTACAGAGATGTGAGTAACTTTGCTTTTACAGATGGCAATTCAAACCTCTTGATCTACAGAGGTGCGAAGCTACAAATCCAGGACTCACACAAACACACAATCTTTGCGCTTTGTCCAAACCCAGCCAATCCCCTCGCAGTGATGGGGGTATGGAATAGTGGATAGGGACACAGTCGCTTCACACCACTGGTGCGTACAGTCTCATGCATACACCAATCAATCCTGGAGGTATAAAGACCTAATGTCTGGACAAAACTTTCAAACTTTCTTTCCCTAACATTGCAACTAAATACAAAGACACACTAACAATTTTTCTACATAACAGAACATTAAGCACATAGAATACATATGCATATGTGTAAATTTGGTACTCACCCACCAATTGAACCTGGGTAAATCTTCCGTCTTTGTAGACAAGAAAACACAATACTCACAACTGGAGTCTTCCTAGGGTATACTTTTCTTTCGTCGCCACTCAGGACGATATCCTTGTTCTCTTCGCCCTCATTGGGACGGTATCTTTATCTTCTGAACCAGCAGAAAATATCTTCATCCCCTATTGGAATGGTATTCTCATCTCCTGTTTCTCCTTTGAAACAAGAGGTATCCTCTCTGACATAAATACAGTCAGAAGAGGAATCCTTGGGCAATTTAGAAAAATTTATGAGTGTCTAAACTCAGTTTAGAAGTCCCTGTTCGGGCCCCAATTGTAGGCCAGGTCCACCTACAAAGTCTCCCCAAATATTACCAATTGCCAATAAACAGTTCAGACAACAGTTGCTCAGCTGCAAAGAAACTTTTTATTTGGCACAACAAACAAATGGTTATAGATGCAGATAGCAAGTGCCTGTCTGAGGGACAGCGGGGCAGCCTTCTCTCTGCAAGGGGAGAAAAGAACTGCCCAAGGTGCTAATTGTAGTTGCCCTCTTTTAAATATACCTCTCTGTGGCAAATTCCAGTATTTTTTCCATAAATTCTTAGGTCATTTGCAGGCTTCCTGCAAAACTGTTTCACAGGGCCTCCCATGTTTATGCAGCTGGATCTGCTCATCAAGGCTTGCCTATCTATGGTTATGGTTATGGTTTTAGGCAGTTGATATACCACCCTTTACTTATGCATCAGAGCTGTTTACATGTATATACTAACAGGTACTTTTTTTTTATTCCCTTGTCCCCAAAGGGCTCACAATCTAAGTGTACCTGAGGCAATGAAGGGTTAAGTGGCTTGCCCAAGGCCACAAGGAGCAGCCATGGGACTAGAGACCTGAGGTCCCCATGTGGGAATTGAACCTCTGGCCTGAGGTAACCTGTCCCAACCACTGAGCCACTCCTCCCTCTATGCAATCAATCATAGCCCTCTGCCTCCTCCTGTGTTTTTCCATCTGCTGGCACCAATTGAAACCTTCAGGACAAGAGCATTAGTTGAATTCATGGCTTGACCTGTTTGAACCTAGGCTTATATCCTTGGACACTTCTGTCCAAAGTATAGCTATTTTTAGGCTTTATAACAGTAGTAAGCTGCATGTACTCTTTTCCTGTTGCCCACATGTTTTGTGCCAACCATATGTTGCTGTGTATGTTTCAAACAGGCCAGAGTGCAGTTATAAGGCAGACATATGCAATCATAAGGCAAACATATGAAACAGATCTGAGCCGATTATCCCTTAATTCCAATTATCCCTTCAATATAGTGCCACTCCTTCTCCCCTGCTTCCCTACCCTGTCCTTTCTGAATAAAATATAGCCTGGTATAGTTACATCCCAGTCATGGTTTTCTGTGAATCATGTTTCTGTAACTGCCACTAAATCCAAGTCAGCCTCTCCGATTGAAGCTTCAACATCTGTGATCTTATTTCCCATGCTACAGACATTTATACACACCGCTTTCCATATGTTGTTCCTTTTACCCATTTCCATAAAGGTATTTAATGTTTCACTTACCTGGGGGCTTTCACTTACCTGAGGGCTTTTTTCACCCATCCCCAACAAATCTAGTTTAAAGCCCTCTTCAGTAGATTAGCTAGTCTGGTACTGAAGACATGTCAACCTTTCTTGGACACATGGATGCCATCTCTGCTCTGCAACCCTTGGAACAGTATCCTATAGTCCAGGAAACCAAAACGTTCTTGATGACACCATCCACGCAGCAATGCATTCATCTCCAGGATGCAAACCTCTCTGCCTTGGCCTTTACCCTCAACAGGGAGGATTGAAGAGAACACCACCTGCACTCCTATCTGCTTCACCCTCTGTCCCAGAGCCATGAAGTCACTTTTGATATGCTCAGAAGGCTTTCTGGTAGTATCATTTGTGCCGACATGGATTAGCAACATTGGGTAATAGTCAGTGGCCTTAATGAGTCTCAGAAAACTCTCCGTAACATCTTGGATTTTGGCACCTGGCACACAGCACACCTCTTTGGATATCAAGTGTGGTCAGCAGATGGATGCCTCAGTACCCCTCAGAAGAGAGTCACCAACCACCACTACCCTTTGCTTCCTTGTAGTAACTGATTCTGCAACTTTGGGGTGCTCAAGCTCTGGTTCTTCCCTTTCCAAGGATGCTTTCACCTCCTCCACTTCCAGGGCTGCATGATGGTTCTTCAATTCAAGGGCTGGAGAAGTTGGATTGGTGATTCTGCAGGCCCTGGTGACTTGTGTCGAACCTTCATCATTCTGTAGGCTCCCATCTTCTCCTTTGCTGGAGAACTTGTATGTTGCAAGAAGCATCTCATCAATGTACTTCTCACTCTCCTCAGCCTCGCCACCTCCTCTCTGAGTTCCTCAACTTGTTTCCTCAGAGCTTCTGCCTGCAGGCATCCTGGACCTGGAACTGGTCCTTCAACTGGCATTGGGACCTCTTTCTGGACAGATGCAGAAGCTGTAATGAGGGCAACAGTTTTGGTGATATGATTTTCCCCAGCTATTGTTCAGTCGGTGGAGCTTAGGTATCTGTTAAAGCAAAAGAGCGAGACCTACCAAAGTATCAGCTGATCAGAGAAAAAGCACTTAAATCTCTTTGTGTGTTCAAAATGTGCTGTATTTTACTTACCTTGGGACTTTCTTCAACCATCCCTTAAAAATCTATTTTAAAGCCCTCTTTAGTAGGTTAGCTAGTCTGTGCAGAAGACACTTTGACCCTTCCTGGATAGGTGGACACCCTCTCTGCTCGGCAGCCCCTGGAATATCATCCCATGGTTCAGGAAACAGACGCTCTTGATGACACTATCTATGCATTCATCTGTAGATTGCAAGCTTCTCTGCCTCAGCCTTTACCCTCAACCAGGAGGATTGAGGGGAACACCTATGCACCTATTTGCTTCACCCTCTCTCCCATAGCCATGGAGTCACTCTTGATACACTTGGAGGGCAACCTAGCAGTATCATTTGCGCCATCATGGATAAGCAGCATCAGATAATAGTCAGTAGGTTTGATGAGTCTCAGCAAACTCTCCTTAACATCTCAGATTTTGGCATCTTGCAAACAGCACACCTTCCCGAACATCAAGTCTGGTCAGCAGATGGATGCCTCAGTAACCCTCAGAAGAGAATCACCAACCACCACTACTCTTCACTTCCTTGTGGTCATTGATTCTGCAACTTTGGGTGCTTGAACTGTGGTGGTTCTTGTTGTTGGCCCATTTTTGCCACCTCCACTTCCGGGGCTGCATACTGCTGGTTCAATTTGAGACATGGTGGAGTTGGAGATTGGGTTTCTATTCTGCAGCCTCTGGTGACACTTGTCCAGCTCTCTCCTTTTTTTTGTAGCATAGCATCATCAGCTGTGTTGGAGATCTTGAATGCCTCAAGTAGCATCTCATCAGTGTATTACTCGCCATCATATGGATGCTTCTCATCCTCGCCACGTCTTCTCTCAGTTCCTCCACTTTTTCATGAGGAATTCAGCTTGCAGGCATCTTGCACATGGAACCAGTCCCTCGCCTGAGATCAGGCTCTCCATCTGGATAAGAGGCAAAAGCTGTAGCAGGGGCAACAGCTTTGACAACACGATTTTTCCCCGACATAGCTCAGTTGGAGCTTTGGTACCTGTTAAAGGAAATGAGAAAGACCTACCAAACTCTGTAACCTTTTCTCAGATGTCCTTAAAACAAAAAGCAGCAAGCCTGTTTTTGATTTAGTTTTTTTTTTAAATTTAATTAAATTTTTCAATTATATACAATATGAAATACTACATCATACATACAACAAATGAGGAAAAAAAGGAACATAATCCCAACACCATGTTAATCATGGTTTTGCAGCCTACATTACAGAGAGTAATCTGATTAGAAGAGAAAACAAACCTAAAGGGATATCAGGCGCACCCACAACCAGAAATAACAATTTTGAACTAATACAATTAAAAGGAACACATTCCCGCCCAAGCCCTATCTGTTAGCCAAAAAACTCAAGCTGCAAGTGATCAATATAGATATATCTAACACTATCAATTGTGATTAAGTACTTACACGGAAAGCGCAGAAAGTCAGTCCCCCCTGCAGCCAAAACCAGAGACTTCAGCTGCAGGAAGGACTTCCTCCGTGCCTGTGTAGCACGACACATCTTGGAAAATGGACACCTTTCGACCATGGAATAAGAAATTGTTTATTTTTTGAAAAATATCCCTTTAAAATTCTTACTTTGTCTGCCTCGGTACACAGGGATAGGATTAAAGTAGCATGGGAGGGGATCAACTCATTAGTAGACTCAAGGAAATTAGTTAAATGAAGCTCAGATTCCCCCACCACTTGCGCTACATCATCATCCTGAGCCACACCACAGGCATCTTAGGAAAATTTAAAACCTCTCAGATTCTTATTCCTAATTACATTCTCCAATGATTCAATTTGTTTATACAGAGCATATTTGTCTTTCAGTCCTGCACACTATCAGATAATAATGATCCCACACGACTTTTTTTTTTTTTAATTTTACATTTTTATTAAATAACTCAAACATGAAATACAACCATTTTGTCCATTTTCAATACAGAAACGGTCCTTAAAATCCTTTCAATACAATTTACTAAAATAAACCAAACCTTTTCCATTTCCCTCCCTCCTCCTCCCCTCCCCCTCCCCTCCCCACATCTGTCCTCTCTACTAACCACTCCCTCGCAATTACCTTCTTCCCCACTCCCTTACCTCCCTTTTATCTTGTACCTTGAACACCCCCATTACCCTCCCTGCCTCTTTCCCTGCCACTTGTCTCACTCCCCCTCCCTCCCTTTCCCCCGCAAATACACCAACATATTCTGCCATTCACTTTCAAACTTTGATCCCTTCTGTTTACGAATTACTGTCAATTTTTCCATTAGGTAGATATGGCTCAGCCTTTTTTCACAATGCTCCACTCGAGGCGGCCTCTCCTGTTTCCACCGGTAAGCCACCTCATGCCGGGCTGCACTGAGACATGCCATAATTTGCTTTCTACCCTCCTGGGGTCCTCCATCTCTCCACCACCCAAAAAGAAAGATTAGTGGTTCCCACCTTATTTCCACCTCCACCACCCTTTTCTATCCACTAATAGTTGGATCTGTGGGCATGTCCACCACACATGATACATAGTCCCCACAATTCCTTCAGCACCCCTTTGATACTGCCGGATACATCTTATTCAGCCTCACTGGTGTATAATACCATCTCATTACAACTTTATGCCAATTCTCCCACGTGACTTTCTAATGTTTCAAGAAGTTGAGTGGCAGAGACCAATCGTACTTCCACCTCCTGTGATTTTTTTTTCCACCTCTTGTTTCAAGAGACAAATGGTTTGATCCATAAATCCATGCCAGGAGTTCAGTACTTTCCAAATATCTAATAAAGAAATATCAACAGCAGAAACTGGCAATACCGAACACTGCTCAAGAGGCTTTTTTTTTAAAGCTGTAATTCTAAAGCAAATCCCACAGGTTGAGTTTGTGGCATTTCCTCAGTTGGGGCTTGTTCCAAGGCCGTGCTGAAGTTCCCTGGAGAGATTAACAGCCCCCCTCCTCTACCAGCCAGTAGTGAACCTGGGTTAGGTGGTGGGGTCCTGATGATGGGACTAAGGGAGCCACCAAAAGATTGAGGCAAGGAGGGGAATCCCAGCAATAAAGGCTCAGGTCTTACCTTCACTTCCAATAACAGGCAAACATGTAAATCTATAAATCCAATAGCTCCTTTGGGTATGGACACCAGCATACTGATCTTCTTTCCTGTATGCTTAACTTTCCCTTTCTCATGCCCCTTGGGCATCTTCTGTGGCTAATGCTACCAGGTCAAGGCCCAAAGTGGCCAACATGTATTTTCTAGAAATATAAATGATTTCCCTGTTTACTTCCATGTTAATTTTCCTGTTACTTGTAATAGGTCTGTTATATCTGACCAATTGTATTGTTTCAATGTAAAGCGCACTGATGACAAATAGCGTAGTATATAAGAAAATTAAGTAAATAAAAATAAATAAATCTGCGGCCACTGAGATGAAATAGTACTCAAAGTCTCCCTATGAATGATGTTGCCTGTTGGGCGACTCCTCCGATGTGCAGCATGCACAGCAACAAACCACCTCTTTCCAAATTCCTTGCTCTCACCAGGTGGTGCAGCTGCCAAGATGAAATAGCATTCAGGGTCTCCCAGTGATGAAGCTACCTGGGGGAGATGTCTCCAATGTAGACCAGCCACAGTTGGGAACTTAGGCAGTGTTCACAGCAGCAAACATCCTCCTTCCAAACTCCTTTCTATGCAAGCCTCTTTTATCTGAGATCCTGCTTGTTTGCTAAACAGTTATTTAGGTATGGAGAAGTTTGTCACTTTAAGCTATTAAAATCTAATATGTGCCTGATCTGTGTAGTCCAATGTGCTCTAACATCTGGGGAGTGCGGCGACTTCAAAGAACTTGCCTTCTCTGACCCTGAAGGTAGGAGGAGAGAAAAAAAATAGCAGCAGAAAAAGATCCCCTTCTGCAGTACAACTCCAAAAACAAATCAGTTGGCAGAACAGCAGAAAGAAAAAAATCACTATTTAAATAAAATTTTACCCCCTTTAAAAACTCTCAGGCAGAGATTATATTCAAAGCCACAGATTTATCTCACTTGCAATGGAGAGCCATACAGCTTCTATTTATTTTATTTATTTATTTAACATCTCTTATATACCGCGCTATTAAAATCAGCGCGGTGTACATCGAACAAAATATACTGCAATGTGTACAGGTAACATCGAGTTTACAGAGAACAAGGGAATATAAAACATGGGATAACAGGGATAACTATGTACAATCAACATTAATTGTTGATTGTACATTAATCATTGTACTATTAATCATTTATATAGTGCTACAAGGCGTACACAGCGCTGTACAAACACATAGAAAACAGTCCCTGCTCATAGAGGTTAAAGTCTAATCAAGACAGGCACTACAATACAAGAGAAACAAGGGGTTCAAATAGGGAAAGGAGAACAAGAGATTAAAATCCAAAAGCAGCCTTAAAGAGGTAAGCTTTAAGCATGGCATTGAAGAGGGGGAGAGAAGAGACCTAACATAAAAATTCAGAAAGTTTGTTCCAGGCATAAAGAGCAGTAAGGTGAAAAGATCGAAGTCTGGAGATGATAGTGGAAGAAAAGGGCACAGAGAGAAGACAGCCAGAGGAAGAGTGGAGTTCACGAGGAGGGGGGGGTATAGGGAGAGAGGAAAGGTAGTGAGGGGCAGTATGGGGGGGGGGGGGTATAGGTCAAAAGGAGAAGCTTGAATTGGATATGGAAATGGAAGGGGAGCCAATGAAGTGATTTGAGAAGAGGGGTTATATGAGTGTATTGTGGGTGAGGAAGATTAGCTGTGCAGCAGAGTTCTGAACAGATTGAAGAGGAGAGAAATGACTCTTGAGAGAGACCAGCAAGGAGGAGGTTGCAGTAGTCGAGATGGGAGATGGCTAAAGGTTGGATAAGAGTTATAATAGTGGATTCAGAGGGGAAAGGGCCAATTTTGTTAGCTAAAACCTGTTGTTTCTTTCTCTATAACTATCTGTTGAGTATGTGTGGGAAAGGAGAGGGAGGGGTCAAAGATGACCCCAAGGTTGCGGGCGGAGGAAACAGGAAGTAGAAGAGTGTTATCAACACAGATAAAGGAGGAAGGGGGAATTTCAGATGGCTTTGAGTCATCCAGGCAGTAATGTCAAATAAGCAGGTAGAGATACGGGCTTGGAGTGTAAGCGAAATGTCAGGTGTATATTGATTTCAGAGTCATCAGTATAAAAATAATAGTTAAAGCCATGGGAAGAGATGAGGGCACCAAGGGACTGGGTATAGAGAGAGAAAAGGAGAAGACCTAGAACCAGACCATTGGGGTACACCAACTGAGAGAAGGATGGCAATAGAGGAGGAACTACCAGAACAAAAATTGAAAGAGCGGTCGGAAAGATAAGAAGAGAACCAGGACCGCACAGAGCCCCTTAAACCAAGAGAGGATAATGTGTCGAGGAGGAGTAGGCAGTCAACAGTATCAAAAGCAGCAGAAAGGTTGAGAAGAATGAGAACTGAGTAAAGGCCCTTAGACTTAGCCAGGAACAAGTCACTGGAGACTTTGGCAAGAGCCGTTTCAGTAGAATGAAAGGGACGAAAACTAGACTGAAGTGGATCAAGGAGGATTTGAGAGGAGAGAAAGTTGAGACAGCAGCAGAGAACTGTACGTTCTAGAAGTTTGGAAATGAATGGGAGATGGGTCGATAATTAGAAGGACAAGTAGGATCCAGTGAAGGATTCTTGAGAAGTGTGATCATAGCATGCTTGAAGACTGCAGGGAAAGTTGCAGGGGAAAGTGAAAGGTTGAGAATATGTAAGGAAATGGCTGAGGAGGAGAGGAGACAGGTGGGAATAGGATCAGAGCAACAGGTAGTGAGTTTAGAGGAGTAAAGAAGAGAGGTTTCCTCATCGGAGACATTAGGAAAGGGTGAGAGAGGTTTAGAGGAAAGTTGGTATTGAAGAGGGGGAGAAAAATATTAGTGGGGAGTTGAAGTGTAATCTTATGGACTTTGTCATGGGAATAGCCGGCTAGGGTTTGGGCAGAGAGAGAAGGTGGGATTGGAGCTGGAGGCACCTTGAGACAGAGAATTGAGAGTAGAGAAGAGACGGCGGGGGGTCAAAGGCAAGAGAGTTAGTAAGATGGATAAAATAGTTTGCTTGGCGAGTGCAGTGGCAGATTGGAACAAAGTAAGCATATATCTGAAGTGAAGAAAGTCAGAAAAGGAACAGGATTTGAGTTAAGTGTGCTTGGCTGAGCAGACACAGGAGTATAAATAGCGGGTAGTTGAGGACATCCAGGGCTGAGTTAATGTGCTATGGATGGAGCAAGAGTATCCAGAGCAGAGGAGAGAACAGTATTATAGGAACCTATAGCCTCAGCAACAGACTTAGAGGACATAGTGTAAGAAAGAAGAGATGAGACAGTAGAGGATAGTCAGTGGATCGATAGTGTGAAGATTCCTATAAAGGTAGGAGGGGATTGGGTAACATTGAGGTGTGGGGTGATGAAGAGTGAAACTTAAAAGGTGGTGGTCAGATAAGGGAAGAATGGAGGTACAGAAATTTAGAAGGTAAACAGCTAGAAGAGAAAACAAGATCAAGATAGTGACCAAGCTGATGAGTGGGGGCAGAAGAGCAAAGCTGGAGGTTGAATGAGGAGGTAAGGGAAAGGAACTTAGATGCATGGAGTCAGAAAGGTTATCAATATGGAAATTAAAGTCACCAAGAATAAGGGAGGGGGAAGAAGAATCCAGGTATAAGGAAAGTCAAAATCGATGAGAAAATTAGAAGTGGACTTTGGCAGGGGGTCTACAGATAACAGCGATCTGGAGCGGTAAGGGATTAAAAAGACAGATGGAGTGTACTTCAAAGGAGGGAAAGCAATGAGACTGAGGCAGAAGGAAGGGTTGAAATGAGCAAGAAGGAGAAAGCAAAAACCAACCACTGTGGCCAGTGGCACGAGGAGTATGGGAGAACTGGTAGCCACTGTGACAGAGGGCAACAACTGAACCATCTCATCGCGGAGGAGCCAGGTCTCTTTATTTCTCATGCTTTCCATCTTCTTGCTCTTACTGAGATCAAGGGAAAAGGGAAGTTTATTAGAAATGGAATGAGCATTCCATAAGGCACATGACAAGGGGAGAGGAGGGGAAAAGGAGAGGGATATGGATGAGATTGGTGTGATAGCGAGAAAAAAGTGACAAGGTCCCTCATGAAAGACTTTTGGTGAAATTAAAGAGTCATGGGATAGGAGGCAGTGTACTGTTGTGGATCAGGAACTGGTAGGGCTAAATGGCTAATTTTCCCAATGGAGAAAGGTGAATAGTGTAGTACCTCAGGCATCTGTGCCAGGTCTGCTGCTTTTTTAACATATTTGTAAATGACCTGTAAATAGGAATAGTGAGTGAGGTAATCCAATTTGCAGATGAGACAAAACTATTCAAAGTTGTTAAAACCCATGAGGATTGTGGAAAATTGCAAGAGGACCTTGATAAATTGGAAGACTGGGCATCCAAATAGCAGATTAAATTTATGTGGACAAGTGCAAAGTTATGCACCTAGGAAAGAATAACCCAAACTATGATTACACGATGCAAGGTTCCACATTAGGAGCCACCACCCAGGAAAAAGATTTAGGCGTCGTCATGGATAACATTTTGAAATCCTCGGCCGAGAGAGCAAATAGAATGCTAGGTATCATAAGGAAAGGAATGGAGAATAAAATAAAGGATATTATAATGCCTCTGTATTGTTCTATGGTGCAATCATACATTGAATATTGTGTGCAGTTCTGGTCACTGTATCTTAAAAAGGATATAGTGTTAGAAAAAGTACAGAGAAGAGCCACCAAAATGGTAAAGGGGATGGAAGGATATCCCTATGAAGAGAGGCTAAAAGAGTTAGTGCTTTTCAATCTGGAAAAGAGACGGCTGAGGGGAAATATGATAGAGGTCTATAAATTAATGAATGGAGTGGAATGGGTAAATGTCAACCGATTGTTTATTCCATCAAAATATAGAAAGACTAAGGGGCAGGCAATGAAGCTACAGGATAACCTATTTAAGACTAATGAGAGAGAATATTTTTTCACTCGACATGTAATCAAACTCTGGAATTTGTTACCAGAGGATATAGTAAAAGCTCTTAGAGTAGCCGTGTTTAAAAAAGATTTGGACAAGTTCCTGGAGGAAAAGTCCATAAACCATTATGAAAAGGGACCCGGGATATCCGCTGCTTGACCCAATACAAGCATTGTGGATCCTGTGTCTTTTGGAGAAACTGCTAGGTACTTGTGACCTAGATTGGCCACTGTTGGAAACAGAATACTGGGCTTGATGGACCTTGGTCTGACCCAGTATGGTATATCTTATGTTCTTAGGCCGGATATCACCAGAAGATAGGAGGAAGAGAAGAAGAGTGTGAGGGAGAGAGAAGATGGTATGGTGAAAACGAGGCTGTGGTTGTTTTAGAGAGGTGAAGGAGAGGGATGAATGAGGAAGGAAAAGATGAAGCTCAAGAGCTGAGGAAAGGGTGGAGGATAAAACAGGGGAGGAAATTGGGAAGGTGGAGAGAGTGAAAAGGAGGAGGGGTTTTAGGTTTGTGGAGTGAGGGAAGAAGGTTAGGGAGAATCAGAAAAAGTAACAAAAAGTGATGTGAAGCCTTATGAAGGAAGGTGCAAATCAACCTTAGAAAGAGAGACATATAACAAGTTAAGTAAGTTTTATCTTTATTCACTTACTATTTGAAATTTATTTTAACATGAAACTGAACTCTCAGATAAGGAAAAATGCTTAGCGGTGGAAATAATTAACAGTGAGTACAAATGTGCATTCTCTTATCACATGTAATCTATAAAAAAAAAATTAGCTTTAGAGCCATCAGTCGTGGGCTGATTCAAGTCGTACAAGTACCGACAACCAATCACAGGTGTGTCCAGTTCACTGCAATGGGAATATGAGTCCTCAGCTCAGACTGCCATGAAATGCCACAAGGGAGCCAACAATTAGGTAATGGTATAAACTGGAACACTGCCACAACATAAGATTTCCTTTATAACTTTATACCTGGTTCCTTTATAACCGCTTTGACCCGGTGAAAAGCGGGATATAAATACAGTTAAATAAATAAATTATAACTGGTCATGAATAATTGATATTTTTTTATGTGACAAATAAGTTAGGATATATATATATATATATCCTATGTGTGTGTGTATATATATACCAAAGCTATATCTCATGCCTTTAAATTTGAACTTCCCTTTGCTCTGGGTCAGTCCCTAGCACATGGCCATTGCAGTGTGGGTGTAAATGGCCACCTGAGCTGAGAGCTTCGCCACCCACCTGTTCTCTGCCAAGAGAGCGATGGTGGCGATAACTCCACTGGCTGTGGCTCCAAAAAAGTCACTAGTTGGTGGCCCTCAGATGATCGCTGCTTTGCTGGTGCAACTCTCCTTTGTTCGGAGCCAGCCTGCAGCACGGCAGCGTTGATCGTTGGTAAATTAGGCCATGTGCTGTGCACACCGTCAACCAAGGGCTCAAGATGCTGCTAGTTCCACTGCTGATTCTGCCGGCTACTGTCCTGACTTGAAACTGTTCAGAGGAAGGTGACCAAAATGATTCAGAGCCAGTGCAGCTGGGCCTGAGCAATAGGTCGCATAAAATCCTCTTGCTTGTATGCTGAAGTCACTGGTGAACAGGACCCTCAATGCCCAGCTTATCTCTGGGAAACCTGGTGAGGGATCTGTTTGAGATCCACCTAGTCAAAAATCTTTTCCAAGAACTTGTTCCTTCCCTGCCCCTTGATGTGGTTGCGTTTCATAATCTGATAAGAGGACCAGAATTGTAGAATGACTTGCTAAACTATTTGAAAATGTTGTTTGCAGCTTGGGGAGCAGTAGTCCTTGGCAGAAGCCACCAGGATAGCTTCCAGAAAAGAAGCTATACCAAATGTCAGCCACTTTAGTCAAGGGCCTTTTATCATAGTCGTCCTTGTTGCCTAGCAAGGGAGCAGGGTCATAGATACAGGCAATGGAGCTTTCCCAGATTATTATTTGTAATGAAAATAGCAGCATTAAATTGATCTCCCATATCATCATTTGACCTATATATTTGACCTAGTATCTTTTTAATACTTACTTTTTTTTTCTGTTTAGTTGATGGTCATAATTGTGTTGAAGATGCTACAGCTTGTATGGAATTGATGATTTGGAAGGTAAAGGAAGACACTAAAGGAAGAAGATAATTCTTTGCAAGAACGAGAATGTCTCTGTTTTTGTATTAAAACGTAAAATGAGCAATTGTACGATAGAATTATTTACTATACTGAAGCTTGGAGCTTGTTAATATGTATATGTATCTTCTGTAATAGACTGTGCCAGGAAAATATTTAGTCTATGTGCTATGACTGTAAAGCCTATAAAACTAATATTTTTGTATGTTAACTTTAGCTGTAAGCATAAGAGAATTATGTTTCCATTGAATGTGTACTCTGCATTTGTACTGTATATGTTTCTTATGCTTTGTGTGCTTTCTTCACTGTTTTTCAGTTTAACTAGCTGGCTCAAGGAGAACGGTTGAGCTATATAACATCAGTCCATCTTGAAAAAAAGATATTGAATTTTGTGTGTGCATTGCTCTTTCTTATAACCTGAAAGAAGAGTGTTGGATGTGATCATAGGCTTGATGTGTCTGCCTTAGCTGCTACTTATTTTGCATCTGAATTATTTGCTGCTAACTTGATAAGTATTTTATGCAGCAGAATCTTGTCCCTGTCTGGTAGCGTTTTGTTAGTTTTTAGGATTCTGCAACACGAGTTTCATACTTTCTTCCTTTGTAATGTAGGCAGTGAGATACAGGGGAAGCAAAAACACTGAAAGACTTGGTGATCATAGGTAATACTAAATTTCTACCTTTTTTTTTTTTGGCTGTTGTGGCTAGTGCTGTTTTTTGCATCGTTAGTCTGTAACATAGCAGGAAAATCTACAGTAGTTTCAATAAAAAAATACTTTTTGATAGCAGTTTTAAATTTTCACCACCTGGGTGGTTCCTACTTCAAGTTGATTTTCAGACTTAGATACAAAAAATATGCAATATGTATTTCAAAGATCCAGTATGGGCAAATCTTTTGTCCTGCATGTTCATTGTAGGTACCCAAAATACTGCAATAGCTGTCATAGTAATAGTATGGCTTTGGAAACCTACTGTACTAAGTGAGACTGATCCTGTTTTCTTCACATTTATTCTAGCAAATTAAGATCTGTATGTTGGACTTTATTGTAACTGTAGGGTTCATAGAGCACTTTGATGTATGTAACTTTAATTGTTTCATACTTGTATAAGTAGTTGTAGGAGGAAAATTTGTTTTTGGTTGGTTGGTTTATTTTTAGTGAGCAAGGGAAAGAAATGATGGGAAAGTCTTTGTCCCCCTCGCCCCTTTTTTTTTCTTCTTTTCTTGACAAGTGTATAATTTTGTTGATAAAGAATATTCTTGTGGTCTCTGGAAGCTAATATGAGAGGCCCTATTCTGTGGGATTTGCTTTTGAATGGCCAGTGTGATGGGTTTTGATTTATTTTTATTTGTTCCCTTTTTGAAAATTGTTTAATCTCATAGCCATTCCTGTGTAATTATGCAGAATAAAAATATAGAACATGCTTTTGTGGGATTGTACATCAGTGCTTTAGCTCACTGAAAACCAATTTAAAAATTTGGGGGGGGGGGGGGGGGGGGGGGGGGGGGGGGGGGGGGGGGGGGGGGGAAATCTGCTAGGTATGCCAAACCTAGGTCAGCATTTCTGTAAGTTCTAATTCTTTCTATTCACTTACACCTCTACCCCTGTCCTCATTTGTGTCTTTCTGAATTACCTGAGCGTGTAAGCTCTAATCATATAAAATCTTTTTGATGTGTGCGGTCATGGTTGAGAAGAATATTAAGAAAATCCAGTATGCTAAAATGCTTTTCTGTCTCCTATCCTATGTTTTGACTATATCTAGTTGATTATTCCTATCATATAGAATGCTTGTGAATGCATACTGGATAAATTCCTGTGTCGGGGGGGGGGGGGGGGTTGGAATAACTGCAAAGAGAGGCTGGAAAGTCATGATATTTAGTTCACTGGACCGATTTTGGACAAGCTATAAAACCAGCATTCTTGCATTAATGATAAGTGCTGTTGGGTGGATGGTGATAGTGCAGATAGTTGTCTTAAACTATGGTTGTTTGTCAGTAAGGTGTCTAATTGTATATTATTAATAGTGATGGAGAAAGAACATGTGCAAAGACTCTCCATTGCTTTAGTATGGAAGGCAGTCAGAGTTTGACAGGTTGATGCAAGCCTCCCTTTCTCCTTACATCCCCAAGTTACACTGACATTGAAAAACCTTCATGCATCCCTCTATAGCCACATCAATCTCACATATCTTTCCACAACTCTAGACCTACCAGTGTGGCTATCACATTCACCTTTTATGAACAGAAGGACACACCTTCCCTAGCAAGTTAGGGTGGGTGTATTAATATCTGTTTCTGCCATTTGAATTTACGCTAGCCTGTTTTGTGACAGCTGGGCAAACTGGTGTACTGTTTTTGTTTACTTAGGGGTATGTTTACTAAAACCCTGTTAGGTGTGTGCCGTGCTATTGTGTGAGATGCCATAAAAGGAGTGGGCTTGTCAGTTTGAAAAAAAGCAAACCGGGATTATTCATGCGCTAATGTGTGTCGTGTGGGAAGCATAAGTGGCACGCTGATGTGCAAGCACAGGAACAGAGCCACAGTACAATGGTTAAGACACTGACCGATGGTGTAGGGATCATGGGTTCAATCTCCCCCTGTGCCCAATGAATAAGGCTGGCTGAGGCACTACCTGTTATGTGTAATATTGCAGTCTGAGGCATATTAATTTTATTTTAATTACTGCTACTAGCAAACGCACTCTGAAAGCACTGTAACATAAGGTACCCCAGAGGGCACATTTTAAAGTGCACTGTCCGCCACGGCACCCTACAATGTTGCATAAAGAATGGCATATAGGGTGCCCTATGAGGCACAGCAAGGTCATAGCACTGTTTTTGATGGCAGCACTGTGCATTTAAACACATGGAAAGCATAAGTAGGTGTGCTGAAATGCAAGGAGAAACAGCAGTGTAGCACAATGGTTAAGGCACTGACTGATGATACAGGGGTCATGAGTTCCATCCCCAGTGTGCCCAATACGTAAGGCTGGCTGAGGCATCAGCTTTGACATGTAAGTATTGTTTCCTGAGGCATTTTATTTGTATTTTAATTATTGCTGCCAGCAAACACACCCTCATGTGCCGTAACCTAAGGTGCCGCATAAGGCACTCCATAGGGCACATTATAAGGTGCACTGTCTGCCATGACATCCTATAATGTCCCCTATAGGGCACCCTATAAGGCGCTCCATAGGACACCTTATAAGGCACCTTATACGGACTGGCACCCTATCAGTTGCTCCATAGCATACTGTATAGTGCACCTTATATGGACCTTATATGGACCTTATATGGTTACAGTATGCTGAGGGTGTTATTGCTGGCTTCACTAATGTACTTTAAAAATAGATAATGTTTTGGACAGCCCTATCAAATAACCCCACTGTGGGTTTGAACCCATGACCTCTGGCTCCACTGGTAGTGAAGTAACCAGTGGGCTACAGCTCTATAGCTGCTAGCAAGCCCCTGGCTGTCTGCAGAAGGACTGCAAATCACCACACAAACAGTCTGCTGTGGTCACCAGGATAGGGTTAACCCACCCATACCCATGATGCACTGAACATGCAAATCAGCAGTCTACAGATGATCACAAGATGGGGTATGCACCCCCACAGCACCTCGGCCTGGTAGGGGGAACTGACCGTGTGTGGTACTGGCACAGAGTAGCTACACACTGTCACATTGTGCAGGTACGGCATTCACCCTGAGGGTGAGGTGGGGCGCCCAGCACCAGGTCCCCAGCAGTGCTAATATGTGAGATAGGTAGTTTCTGCTGACACACCTTGGATATATCTGTATGTCTCAGGTGTAGCCCCTATGGACCCCTAGGAGGATTATGTACCACCACCCTCCTCCTCCTCCTCCAGGGCTAAGGGTGATAAACAGGGTCTCCCACCAACAGATCCACATTCTACCTCCCTGCAGTGGTGACAGTAGAGGGGACCATCAACCCCAGTCCTGCTGGGGAACAGACACCCTACAGGGCAGTTAATGCAGCTCTGTACACATCCATAACGCAATAGCAGACAGACATTAGGCCTGGATATGCTAAGCTGCACCCCACCACTATCTGATATTCTCCTGCAGCAAGCCTTCAGCTGCTGCACCCTGCAAGGCGCTGCATCAGGACACATACCAGCTGCAGACAGTCTGCTAGCTAGTCCATAGTGCATGTTCCTGGTGGAAATGTGTGCACCCCGAACTGGGATGTCAGCATACACACCAAGAAGATAAGTCAGTGACTGGGCCCCAAAGGAAAACCCATAAATGTCACATGAGAGAAATACTATATAGCACTATGGGGGTACCTAGCCATGCTGTGGTCACTGCACAGTCAGGGTGAGAGTGATCTTCCAGCAGAACATGCTGTGGCCAACCTGTCTGTGCAGGTGGTGGCCGGGCACTACAATGTCCCAGCCAGTGCCCTATGCCCTGTGCAGATGCATCCTGGCCAGGCCACCCTGTCCGGGCTATACCCATGGTACCTTGCTCCTCATTATGCACATTGGCAGGCCAATACTGGCAACAGTGCTGGCAGTGTGGGCTATGGAGGGTGTTTGCAGCCACCACACACTGGATAGACAGACACACACTCCCACACCTATGCCAGCATTGTGCCACTCTAGAGGAGTTTAGCAGCCCTGGCCACCACACCAGTCCTGGGCACAGTGCAGGCATGGATATGGTACGCAATACTGTTGGGGGTCACTCCCCAGGGTGGTAAACACTGTCAGAGACCAGACCTGAAGCACACTCCACAGACAGCAGAAAGGTTGCTATGATGGAGCTCAGTCAGCAAACTGTGCTTAACGTAGGAATTGTTATCTGCCAGTAATTATAGTAAACGTTTGATAGCTGTGTACCATATTCCCAGGTGTAGGGTGGCATTGCTAAGGTATGCAAGGGCTAGTATTGGGAGATGCATGCAGGGCCCAATGTCCTGCCTCTCCAGGAGGCATTGGCTAATGGAGCCTGTGGGTGTGTCTGCTGCTTTACGGCAGAGGTTCCCAACTCCAGTCCTGGTGTGCCAAAACACTTCGGGTTTTCATGCTGTCCCTCATGAATATGCATGAGATACATCTGCATACCATGGGGGTGGTGTATAGATATGCAGCACAGGCATCTTTATTAGAGGCAGCATGGAACCTGAATGGTGTTTGGCCCTCCAGGACTGCATTTGCGAGACTCTGCTCTAGGTAATGCGCCTGTTTATGGTGTCTTTGCTCTGTAGGGTAAAATGTAGGTGTTTTGGGCATGTTTACGTCATCTGCAATAAAGGTTCTGTCTGTATTAGCACGTTTTAGTAGTGGGTAAAATATGGGGACTGGGTTGGCAGGCACCATAGCTGGGACTTGAACCTGTGACCTTCTGCCTCCATACACACTGGTTGTGTGCACTGCACCACCGTGTTGCCACAGAGACAGTGCATTCCCTGGTGATACCATGACTGTTTGTCCGGCAGGGTCTGTCTGTTGCAGTGCATGGCACCCACCTACAAAGGGCTAGGCCATGGTCTTCTCTGGGCAGTTGCCACTGCCCCCTCCACCAACAGTACCCCTTCGCCACCATGCTGACATGGCCTTATAGTGGAGACAGCATAAAACCTGACTGATTTGTGGGCCTCCAGGACTGAATTTGGGGGACTCTGCTCCAGGTAATGCGCATGTTTCTGGTGTCTGTGCTGGGTGGGGTAAAATATAGGCGTTTGAACCATGCGTATGTTCTCTGCAATAAAGGTTTGTCCTTACTATCACGGTTTAGTAGCGGGTAAAATATGGGGATTGGATTGGCAGCCCCAGCTGGGACTTGAACTTGTGACCTTCTGCTCCTGAACACACTGGCTGTGTTCACTGCACCACACTGTGCTCATAGTGACCGTGCAGTCCCTGGAGATACCATGGTTGTTGGTCAGACACAGCCTGTCTTTTGCAGTGCATGGCACCCACCTACACAGGGCTAGGCCATGGTCTGCTCTGGGCAGCTGCCACTGCCCCCCTCCACCACCAGTACCCCTCTGCCATCATGCTGAGATGCCCTTCTGCTGGTGGTGCTGGTGATGTGCAGTCTCAAGCCATCCACTGTGCAGGTAGGCGGCTGCCTATGGTGTGTGTGTTCTGGGGTAGGGGTGCCTGCATAGGCGTCCACGCTTCCCCCCAACACCGCCTGCCAATGTTCTGTGCCCTTGGGGGTACCTGCTGGGTACTATCCCCTGTGACACTGTGATAAACACTCTCGTGCCCATGTTGGGCCCTCATCAGCTGCTGTCTGGCTGCTGTTCAGTTTCAGCATTTCTAAGTGCCACCTAGGCATCTGCCTAGTCCGCACTGTGCCCCAGCTGCACCACAGCATGTGCCGCCTGCAGCCCTCTGTATCCCCTTTCCCAGCATCTGTCCAGTTGCCCATTCTGACATGCCCTCCCTGCTGTTGTGGAACATGTGCATGCCATAGGAAACCTGTCCAATGGAGAGGAAAACCCTGATTAGTGCTATTTCACTATGGGATCATTCACCTTGTATGGGGACGGAGCGTAGACCCTTCCAAAATTCATATTTATTTTTTGGGGCTTTCTTGGGAGTGTTTTTTGATGTTTCCCATTACTATCACTATTGCCCAGCTTGATTATAATTTTTTTAATTTTGTTGGGGTCCTTTTCAATGTTTATTTGTACTTTTGTACCGTGCACATGTATCACACTTATCACTTTTTTGTAGGTTTCCCTGGTTTTGCTGTACATTGCTGACAGAAATGGTTTCTCTTCCCTTTAAATCGGCTCTAATGCGGTATTTTTTGCCTCGGATTTCAACCTCGCAAATGTGCGGGGAGCCTCTCCCCTCCCACTCTCCACCCATTGACCGCTTCTCTCCACCCCTGGGGAGCCTTCCTTCGCCCTACGGGAGCCTTTCCCCGCCTTCATCGCACATTAGCGCGCCGCGCACATGAGCGTGCACAATAGTGTGCCGCGCACCTGAGCGTGCACAAAAGTGCCCCGTAACGCGACATTAGCGTGTGCAGCGCACAGTAGCGCACATTAGCGCAGTTTAGTAAACATACCCCTTAGTGTTTCATTGCAGGGAAAAGGGGATGTTGGACTCTAGCACTTGCCAATGGTCCATAGCTATGATTCTAAACCTGCACTTAAAGATCCTTACCCAGATGGTTTTTCAGAACATCCACAAAAAAAATATGCGTTACATAGCTGCTATAGAATAGCATTGCATGCCCATCTCACTTCTTGAAAGCATTGTAACCCTACTTATGGTTGTATCAATACGTGTACACCCATGTGCCTTTTAACTTGCTTTCTTCAGCCTACTAAGTAGAAAAAACACATTTACTCATTATGTAATGCAGAGTTTTCCTGCATGGGTCCAGATCTCCCATACCCATTTGAAATTTCAAAATATCCACAATCAATAAATATATTTAAAAAGATAAATTTTCATATGAGTGTCCAGTGTATGTAGTTTATCTCAGGTATATGCATGAAGAGGAGGCTTTGCAGTTACCATTTGTTCATTTTGTCTGTTAACTTGCAATAACATAAAAACATTCATAATACAGTTAATTGTATAAATATTAATGGTGTATTGTGGTATGTAAATATAAAGAAAATGAAATTAAATTATGGATATTATGAAAATCCATCTGGCAGGTTAATATTGATCCAGCAATTTCTGGAGTACCCCTTAGCCAGACTGGTTTTCAGGATATCGCTCAATCAATAGGATATCACTGTTTGACCCAATATAAGCATTGTGGAACCTGTGTCCTTTGGGTAACCTACTAGGTACTTATGACCTAGATTGGCCACTGTTGGAAACAGGATACTGGACTTGATGGACCTTGGCTTGACCCAGTATGGCATATTTTATGTTCTTAATAATGAATATGAATGGTAGATATTTGCATGCAGTGGAGGTAGTATATGCAACTCTCTGGTGCATATTCATCGTGTATATCCTGAAAACCAGATTGGCTAGAGCAGTGGTTCTCAACCTTTTCCTTGGGACACATCTATAGTAGCCAGTCAGGTTTTCAGGATAACCACTGTGCATATCTATGAGATTTGCATGCACCACTTCATTGTATGCAAATCTCTATCATGCATATTCATTGTGATTGTCCTGAAAATCTGACTGGGTAGGTGTGTCTGAGGACTGGGTTGAGAACATGGGTTTTCAATGCATTCTTTGGGACACATTTAGTGAATATGTATGAGAGAGATTGGCATGCATTGCCTCCATTGGATATCCTAAAAACATTATGCCTGTTGGAATTCTGCGCACAAAATTCAAAAGTCTGTGTCAAAAGTTCTGACTTAGGCTTAGGAAGGGGAAACAGAAAAGAGGTAGTCCTCCACAAGCAGTAAACAATACAAAAGGAAAGCAGAGAGGAGCCATGGCCACCCCAAGTTTATTGTTTTGGATACAAAACTTTATTAAAAACCCAACTTGGCCAAGTTTAGGACTATATGCCTTTGTCAGGGGTTAATATAAATATATTTTGGATAAAAACACAATACCATCAATGATCAAAAAGATTGGAGATACAGCTGGTCATGTAGCTGGTATATGAGGCAAACTGCTACAGAGGAATATAAGAATAAAATCTACATAGGTTAACTTACTCTGCAGGTATGCTAAAAAGGCTTATAGTGCATTGCTTGAGACAATAATTGTTAGTAGACTAGCTAAGAATGCATACTCTCCAGGGCTGTATCGAGCGTGAATTGTGCCCTGTGCGACTTGCACATCGGGTGTGTACCTCCCCGCCCCTCCATCTAGCCCCTTTCTGGAGGCTGATGGGAGAGAAGAGGCACACTTGATATGGAAGTCACTGGCGTGCTAAGCAGATCTGTCCCTCCCTTCCTCCTCTGATGCCACATCAGAGGAGGGAGGGACCAGACCTGCTTAGCATGCCGCAAGAAGGCTTAAGGGGTGCATTTCAGCTGCTGAGAGAAGAAAAAGTGGCGATGGCAGGCAACAGCAGACAGCTGAAATGTGCCCCTTAAGCCTTTGCGCCCTGGGCTAGGTACGGTCCTGATACTCTAAACTAGAAAGAGCTGCAATTTCATTATCTAAAAAATATGCTGCTTAAAAATATGCATTTACTAACTTCCAAAAGTACTAAATATTGCTGCAAGGCATATAGAAAGTGAACTCTAACCTAAAATAGGAGAGAAAGCCAACCAAAATTCTTATCTTAAATTCCTGAAGACATTTTTTGTTAAGGCCAGGATGGCAAGCTGCCAAATGAATTCAGTTGGTGCATCTATTTCAACTTGTCTCAAATTTAACATAGATCTTAGCATATCAAGTGCATGTTTCTGTGGAATATGCATATATAATGATTCAGTGTTGAGTCTTACCAACTTCCCATCTCTCATATCAATTCTACATGTACAGTATTAATAATATTCTGGATAATTTTGACTATTGGTATGAAATCATATGCCAGCTCACCACCCTGACCTTAACAAAAGTTTCTTCCTTTTTGAATAAGCTTTTTACCAACAGATTCAAGGTACTGCTATGAGGGCCACAATGGCCCCCGATTTGGCCAGTTAGCAAGTTGAAAATTTTGACAAGATATTTTTAAGTGATTGTCCGTTCAAGCACAATATGATTTATTCTGATACTTTGGAGAGGTATTCTGTCTGGAAGAATTTCATGTTTGGTCAAATGCATGTTTTAATCTTAGGTTCCAAATAAATTGTAGTAATACAGCGATTCCAGTTTTAGACATTTATATTTAAAAAAGAGGCCTTTAGGTTCTGTACAATAATTTACAGGAAATTGATTGATAGAAACAAGTTGCTGCATTTTCAAAGCTATCATATCAGATGCCTAAAGGAAAACTTACCACTTAGCCAATTTTTGCATCTCAAGACGTTCTGCTCAAGGAAGGATAAATTTGAAAAACAAGCAGAAGAAATGAAAGAGTTATTCTATGAACAAGGGTATTCCTGACACTAGGTGGGTACCATAAGTCCAGATCAATGGACAGAAGGCACTTACTACGATAGGCTCTTAAGGAGAATACAAAGTGTTCAGCACTATTAAATTCTCACATTTGGCCAAAACTCTAAAGACAATTTTGAGAAAACACTGACACATTGTCCAAGGTCTGGAATGAGATTCTGATACTGCACACTAGAAGTCACAGTTTGAGAAATGGAGTAATACCATCAACTTCGATATAAGGAGAGAAGAGTCTGATCATTGTGCAATGATGACTCAGACAGGATGGTTCCTAAACCTGAGTACTAGACAAAAGATTGCTTTAAAGAACCTTTTAAATTGTAACCTGTGGGGTGGGGTATGTGTGAAATCAAGAAATTAAGAATCAGGTTGGCTGAACATCAACGTTTTAAGAATAAGATTATGACAGCAACCATAGTTGGACATTGAATTGCACAGCAATACTAGTTTGCCAATTTACAAGTCTATGTTTTGAAAATGGTATCTCTTTCATGGTGCAGAGGAGATATTGACCATGCATTATTGAAGGAAGAACAAAGAGCTATCTTTGACTTGGATACAATAAAGCCCAAAGGCTTAAATCAATCATTCCATTTTATAGTTTGTATATGATCATGGTCTCTGCCTGTTCAGTTATAGTGTCGGAGTTTGGTTCCTAATTTATTTCTTAATCATTTTGGGGGTATTTTTAACTTTAGTAGTTATTATTTAAAGAGAAATACAATGGCACATGCAAGGAAATAGAATAAGAAACTATTGGAAGACGAGCAAGATCAGCTTTCCTAAAACTGCGCGAGTTAAAGAGTTAATAAAGGTCAACAAACAAGTTGTAGGTGATACTAAGAGAGTCATTTTAAAAGGTTTAGTCATGATTTGGATGTTTGAAGACATGCACATGGACACGTCTCTGTAGCCATTCCACAAATGATGTTTGCAGACGCCTCTGGTGCAGAGACATCCAAGTAGGCACAGGGGTGTGGTGGAGGCATATCCGGGAAGCAGCAATGGACTTACACGTCTCCATTTGATCTCAGAAACATCTGCAGGCACATCCATGTTTATACCTGCTTCAGGCACTAATAAGAAAACGAGCACTTTTTTGATGCCTAAGCCACTACTCTAACCATAATGCTATTAGACATCTTGGTTCTGAAATGCTGTCCTAGAGACATCTATATGGACATTTGATATATGTGCATATCCCACGTTCACAAAATCATGCCTGAACTTGCACATGCCTGCTTTTTCTTTTTCCAAGACATTCTGGTTTTGATGTCCCAGATTGCACTTGGATGTCCCATTGTGAAATGTGTCTCTAACTTAACATATTTGTGACACATTTTCAAGAGCTATACTCTCTTACATAGTATATGACAGCAGATAAAGACCAGTATGGTCCATATAGTCCAGTAAAGTGGCTAGAGTGGTTGTAACTGCATCTCTGTGCAGAACACACCCTCTCTATGCTTATGTGTAGGGTTATACCTGCTGCTCCGTGCAGGTAAGCCCCCCTCTATTAAAAGATATTTAAGTTTGCTTTGAGTTCATTCTCTTGCTGTAAAGGGATCCACTGTGTCTGTCCCATGCCATTTTGAATTCTGTCACTGTATTTGCCCACACCACCTCCATCGGGAGGGCATTCCATGCATTCACCACCCTTTCAGTGAAAACGTAATCTCCAGGAACAAGCAGGAATGAGTCTTCACATATGGGTATCGTCGGTACCGACGGAGCCTGCACGGGAACGCTCCCCAGTGTCCAAAAGGAAAGCTTTTGGGAGCATCCCACAGCGCCTGCACGCTGCCTTCCCGCCTTTCCTATCCGCCTCTCTCCAGTTCTTCTTTTCCGCGGAGCCAGCAGGTCGTGTTCCTGTCACCGCTGAAGAAGTTCTTTATTTTATTTTATTTTATTTCTTTGGTCGCGCGTCTGCCTTCTTCGACGTCGGACCGATACCGCCGGTCTTTCTTACTTTCTTCTTAAAAAAAAAAAAAAGACTACTATTTTCACTTCTGTGCATTTTTCTTTTGGCCTTAGGCCTACGAGAAATTCTCCTCATGGAGAAGCCCGCTTCCGGGTTTAAAAAGTGCACGAAGTGCAGCGGCACTATTTCTGTCACTGACACCCATGACTGGTGTCTAAAATGTTTGGGTCCTGACCACTCCATCACGGATTGTGAGTCCTGTTCCATGATGTCTAAAAGAGGTCTACAGAATCGAGCAGCCAAGCTCAGTACCCTGTTTCCCTCTGATGCAGCTTCGGTAGCATCGACGTCTTCCAGGGCTTCTTCTTCCTCCCATGGATCTCAGGTAACCAAACTCAAGTCCAGCCGGTCCTCGAAGGGTAGATCTCCCTCTAAGTATCGAGATGCCTCCGGGCTTGCCCTCGAGGAATCCGCACCGGCAAAATTACCCCGGCGGGAGGCTCCGGCTTCCAAAGCTTTATCTATGGGGTCACAGGTTGACATCGATGGCTCGGCCTCGACCGATCACCTGTTGCCATGTTCTGGGGTACCGGTGGTTCCCACTGGTACCGACATCCAGACATTGGTGGCGTTGATAGATCAGCATATTCTGACCATGCAGCGTGCCATTACGGCATTCATACAAGCTGCGACGCCTCCGGTACCGCAACAAACTCCATTGTCGGTACAGGCACCGGCACCGATATCGGTTCCGGTGCCGGTACCGATTGCATCGACATCGGCTTCGGTGTCGACTGCATGGTACCCTGTTCTGTAATGCCCATCGGTACCGAATCGGTACCAATCACTCCTGATGTCGATACCACTCAGTACGCGTATCGGGCTCTGCAAGAGCATCCAGATAGGCGATACTTCGATTCCTCTGAAGACTCTGATGAATCAGAGGTTTCTGTCGAAGCATCGGTACTCCTTCCTCAGGAGCCCTCTTCTCCAAAAAGAAGAATGTCTCCTCCAGAAGACTTGTCTTTTCAAGACTTCATTAGGGAAGTGGCCAGGGGCCTCTCCATTTCAGTGGCCCCTGAGGTAGAGCCTAGAGCCAAAAAATTGGATATCTTACAATATCCTAAGGCTCCTAAAGAGGCAGCTACTTTACCAATTCATGAGATCCTTTATGATCACATGTTGGGCATATGGGAGACACCTCTCACCACCTCCCCTCATTCTCGTAGGTTGGACACCATGTACCGTGTTCCTTCTTGTCCTGGCTTTCATAAGACTCAGCTTCCTCACCACTCTATTGTGATGGAGTCTGCTATGAAGAGGATAAAGAGTGCAAAAAGGAACTCATCTAATCCTCCAGGAAGAGAATGCAGAACCTTAGATGCTTTTGGCAGGAGAATTTTCCAGGCCAATATGCTTGTTGCTAGAATCAACTCCTATATTCTCTATATGGGGATGTTTCTAAAAGAAGTTACAGATCACCTACAAACTTTATCTCCTTTTGTTTCAGAAGATAAAAGAGAGGAATTTCTCACCTGGCTTAAACATGCCCAGGATGTTTCCAAGTTTTCTAACCGTGCAGCCTTTGACTCTTTTGAGTGTGCTAGCAGAGCCTCGGCTATTGCCATAGGTGCACGCAGAGTTGCTTGGCTACAAGCTTCTGATTTAGAACCCTGGGTTCAGGATGGGCTAGGAAATCTTCTTTGTACAGGTGAAAACCTTTTTGGCAAAGATTGGCAAGCAAAGGCCACTCAGATGGATGCTGAAAATTCTGCTTTAGATAGACTTTCAAAGTCTATTTCTGCTCCTGTTAAGAAAAGGTTGTTCGAAAAGAGATTTTTTCCCAAAAAGGGGAGATATTATCCTGTTTATGGTCAACAGGTGTCTTCTGCAGGTCGTTTTACTGCAAAGCGACAGCAACAACCTAAACAGGCCAAGCCTAAGGCTGCAAGGGCTGCTACGGCCCAACAGCCTCAGCCTCCTCAGGGCCTTTGACTTTCAACTAGAGAACTTAGCCTTTCTGTCTCTAAAAGAACCAGAGCCTCTCACCATTCCAGGAAGGTTAGCTCACTTTGCTCCCAGGTGGGAACAAATCACAGCAGAGCAATGGACCCTCTCCATCATAAGGGAGGGGTACAAGCTTCATTTCTTAAACCTTCCTCCTCACACCATGGTGAGACAGTTCAATTCTCCAACATCTCTCCTCGACCTTCTGGGTCAGGAGATTGTTACCCTTCTTGCCCAAGGGGCAATAGAAGAAGTACCCCTTCTTCAACAGGGCTCAGGGTTCTACTCCCCCTACTTTCTTATCCCAAAGAAAACAGGGGGCCTCAGACCCATACTAGATCTCAGAGAATTGAACAAGTTTCTATGCAAGGAGAAATTCAAGATGATTTCTCTCGGTGCTCTCCTTCCATACATTCAGAGTCAGGATTGGCTTTGTTCTGTAGACCTCAAGGATTCGTACACCCATGTCCTCATCCATCCAACACACAGTAGGTTCCTTCAGTTCCTTTATCGAGGAAAGCACTACCAATACAAAGTGCTTCCTTTCGGTCTGGCCTCTGCACCAAAAGTGTTCACAAAATGCATGGCAGTAGTAGCTGCATTTCTACGCACTCTAGGGATATTCATATTCCCATATCTGGACGACTGGCCCATCCGAGCTCCCTCCCAGTCAGAGGCCCAGACTTCCCTAGCCTGCACAAGGCGTGTTCTTCAGTATCTGGGACTTGTAATAAACATCCCAAAATCCCATCTCACCCCTACTCAGTCTCTAGAGTTCATAGGGGCCTTGCTGGATACCACAACTGCAAGGGCCTATCTTCCCTACGCTTGGTGCAGTTAGCCTCACAAATTCAGTTAAAATCCCATTTAACTGCTCGAGAGATGTTAAAACTGTTAGGCCACATGGCATCCAGTGTGCATGTGGTTCCTTACGCTTGCCTTCACATGAGGGAAGCTCAATGGACTCTGTCCACTCAATGGACCCAGGCATCAGGGTGTCTGTCAGACAAAATAGCAACCTCCAATTGCCTCTTTTGCTCTCTCCAGTGGTGGAAGTCCACTCAAAATCTGTTGCTGGGGTCCCCCTTTCAACAGATGTTACCCCAAGCAACACTTACAACAGATGCCTCTCCAAGAGGTTGGGGAGCTCATCTACAAGATCTCTCCACTCAAGGCATCTGGTCTCCACAGGAGACATCTCTACATATCAACCTCTTAGAGCTCAGAGCAATTTTTCTTAGCTCTCAGAGTCTTCCACACCCTGCTCAGCTACAAGACAGTCCTCATCCACACGGACAACCAAGTAGCCATGTTCTACGTGAACAAACAGGGCGGGACTGGCTCTCTGTCGCTTTGCAACGAAGCTTTGAGATTGTGGGCCTTCGCCAGAGAGCATCAAATTCATCTCATGGCAGTGTATCTTCCAGGGGTTCAAAACTCTTGGCAGACAGACTCAGTCGAGTTCTGCTTCCACACGAATGGTCCCTCCATGGGGACCAGATAGCCAGGATCTTCCGAATTTGGGGAACCCCGGACATAGACCTGTTTGCAATCTGTGGAATGCCAAACTTCCCCGGTTCTGTTTCAGGATTCTGTGTCAGGGAGTTCAGGCCAGGGATGCCTTCCTCCTTCACGGGGGGCAAGACTTCCTCTATGCCTTTCCACCCATTCCCCTAATTCCCAAAACACTGTTCAAACTTCAGAGAGACAAGGGGTCTATGATCCTCATTGCACCGCATTGGCCACGCCAAGTGTGGTACCCTCTACTTCTGCATCTCTCTCAAGCTCCCTCCCTGGACTTGGGATCTGCTCCAGACCTCCTGTCCCAGGGGGAGGGAACTTTGTGGCACCCAAATACCCAGTCTCTTCACCTCAGAGCCTGGTTGCTGAAGGCCTAGACCTTCAAGATTTGCATCTTTCTCAGCATGCCTTCCAGAAAGCCTTCCACTAGACGTTCCTATGCTTTTAAATGGAAAAGGTTTACCATTTGGTGTGCAGAGAAGGGTCTTAATCCTCTTGCAATACCTCTGAATTCTTTACTAGAGTATTTGCTGCATTTATCCCATGCAGGCCTTAAAACGAATTCAGTAAGAGTCCATTTGAGTGCTATTGCAGCATCCCTTAAACCTCTCAATGGACAGCCTATTTCCTCTCATCCTCTTATAGCAAGATTTATGAGAGGCCTTCTTTTAACTAAACCTCCCATTAGACCACCTCCAGTGGCATGGGACTTGAATCTGGTTCTTGGCCAGCTTATGCAGCCACCCTTTGAAATTCCTTTCCTTGGCCAGCTTATGCAGCCACCCTTAGCCACTACCTCCTTGAAATTCCTTTCCTGGAAGGTTATTTTTCTCATTGCAGTCACTTCAGCTCGCCACATCAGTGAGCTGCAAGCCTTGGTGGCTAATCCTCCTTATACAAGGTTCCATCATGACAAGGTAGTCCTCAGGACCAATCCACACTTTATGCCTAAAGTGGTCTCACATTTTCATCTGAACCAGGAGGTATATTTACCTGTCTTTTTTCCAGGACCTCATGCATCAAGTGCAGAGAGGAATCTCCATACCCTGGATTGTAAGAGAGCGCTTGCTTTTTACTTACAAAGGACACAGCAACATAGAAAGTCCTCTCAACTCTTTGTTGCTTTCGATCCCTCTCATTTAGGACTTCCAGTCTCTAAGAGAACTCTGTCCAATTGGATTGCTCAGTGTATTTCTTTCGCCTACCAGAGTAAGAACCTTTCTCTGGAGGGCCATGTCACAGCTCATAATGTGAGGGCCATGGCAGCCTCTATGGCTCATCTATATTCTGTGTCCATCGACCAAATCTGTCGAGCGGCCATCTGGGCCTCGGTTCATACCTTTACAGCCCATTATTACTTGGACAAGGACTCCCACCGGGATGCCTTGTTTGGTCAGGCTGTTCTCAAACACCTGTTCCATACCTAATCAACTCCTACCCCCCATCCCTGGTTGGATGCCCAAGATCCATAGGGGGAGGAAGAGCCCTTCTCAGGGACTCACAACCACTATTCCCTCTAAGCTGTGTGCGTGTGCGCGCGCACACACCTCGCCGAGCAAGCGCACATACTTCATAACAGCGCACAAAAATTACGGTTCTGATTCTGATAGAAAACAACACAGACATCTTAAAATTTAAAAGTTGTTGTGTATTTACGGTTTTCACAAGTTCTACAATATTATCTAGTGCAATCAATGTGGTGTACATACTGTATTCTGACGTGTAGTCACATTTTAAAGTATAGAACTCCGAGTATCGTTATGTGCCGCACAAAAATTTAACCTTCCTTCAAAAGCTGCACAGCTGATATTTTATGCGCACACAGCCTACAGAAAATTAGAGGGAACATTGCTCACAACCTTGGGGATCTCCCTGGCATTTCTAGCTGGGGAGTGCCCATATGTGAAGACTCATTCCTGCTTGTTCCTGGAGATAGCACAGTTACTTACCTGTAACAGGTGATCTCTGGGAACAGCAAGAAAAAGTCTTCACAACCCACCCACCTCCCCTAGGAGTTGTATCTTTCTATCTTTCCTTTCTCTCTCTCTCTCTCTCTCTTTGTCTCAGCTTAAAACTCGAACTGGAGAGAGGTGGTTAGGAAAGGCGGGAAGGCAGCGCACAGGCGCTGTGGGATGCTCCCAAAAGCTTTCCTTTTGGACGCTGGGGAGCGTTCCCGCACAGGCTCCGTCGGTACTGACGATACCCATATGTGAAGACTTATTCCTGCTGTTCCCAGAGATCACCTGTTACAGGTAAGTAACTGTGCTTTTCCTGATGTTATTTTTAAGTTTACCACCTTGTAACTTCATCATATGTCCTCTAGTCTTACAGCTTCCCCTTCTTTGAAAAGGTTTGTTTGTTCATTGATACCCTTTAAGTATTTAAAAGTCTGTATCGTATCTCCCCTGTCCCTCCTCTAGGGTATACATATTTAGGTTGTTATGTCTCTTCTCATACGTTTTCTGGTGCAGACTCTGAATCATTTTGGTTGGCTTCTGAATCGTTTCAAGTCTTTTTATGTTCTTTGTGAGATATGGTCTCCAAAACTGAACACTACTCTGAGTGAGGCCTCACCAGTGACTTATACAGGGGCATTAATATCTCCTCCTTTCTACTGGTTATTCCTCTCTGTATGCAGCCCAGCATCCTTCTGGCTTTGGCTACTGCCTTGTTGTATTGTTTCACCACCTTGAGAACCTCAGACACTAGCATTCTGAGATCCTCTCCTGGTACATGCACACAAACCTCTCTCCCCTTATTGCATATTTTTCCTTTGGATTCCTGCATCCCAAGTGCATGACTCTGCACTTCTTCACATTAAATTTTAACTGCCAAACATTAGACCATTCTTCCAGGTTTTTTTAGATCTTTCATCATGTTGTCCACTCTCTCAGAAGTGTCCACTCTATCGCAAATTTTTGTGTCATTTGCAAAAAGGCAGACGTTTCCATTCACAATGTCACTCACAAATATATTGAACAGTATCGATTCCAGGACGGATCTCTGAGGCACACCACTACATACCTTCCTTTCTTCTGAGTGAGTTCCATTTACCATTACCTTCTGTTGTCTGTCAATCAACCAATTTCTGATTCAGTTCATCACCTTGGGACCTATCCCCATGTTGCTCAGTTTATTGCTAAGCCTCCTATGAGGAACAGTATTAAAGGTTTTGCTGAAACACCCCTACATCGCAAACCCTACAAGTGCCTTGGTCCAACCACAGACCCATCATATTCACCTTACCCAGCCAGCCCCCCACTATCACCACCCGCAGCCAGAGAAAGAGATGATTCAAACCATTCAACAAGGATGTCTTCATCAAAGACATCTTACCCCAACTACAATCTGCTTCATCAGATCCCAATGCTCTACCAATCAACTGGAACAATGTCATCAACAAACCTGAAACCTCAACAGCGACCCCCAAAAGGCAACAAACATCCCAGGACTCCCTGAAACACCTCCACCCTATGGAAATTCAAAACCTACCTGTGAAGGCTAGAGAGAAAATGGTGAAAATCCACTCTCAACTTCAACTGAAGACTATACATGGAAACACTCAGAAACTGCCAAACTGAAACAGCACCAAAGAAAACTACCACACCAAACTACTCAATAGAGCATTCAACCGCCCCCTCGATCTCTTTGACCTGATCAAAAAGCTCACAAAGCCTCTTACCACCTTGGACTCAGACATCACCATCAGTCACCACCAAAATGGTAAAGGGGATGGAAGAATACCCTATGAGGAGAGGCTAAAAAGGTTAGGACTCTTCAACCTGGAAAAGAGATGGCTGAGGAGCAATAGATATGATAGAGGTCTATAAATTCATGAATGGAGTGGAACAGGTAAATGTAGATCGATTGTTTATGCCATCAAAAAGTAAAAAGACTAAGGGACATGCAATAAATCTACAGTGTAACCCATATAAGACTAATAAGAGAATATATTTTTTCACTCAATGCGTAATTAAACTATGGAATTCATTGCTTGAGGATGTACTAAAAGCTGTTAGTGTAGCTGGGTTTAAAAAAAGGGTTGGACAAGTTCCTGGTGGAAAGATCCATAAACCATTATTAAAGGGAACCCAGGAAATACACTGCTTGTCCCAATACAAGCATTGTGGAACCTGTGTCTTCTGGGGAAACTGCTAAGTACTTGTAACCTAGATTGGCCACTTCTGGAAACAGGATACTGGGCTTAATGGACCTTGGTCTGACCCAGTATGTTATATCTTATGTTCTTTTGTTAACTGGCTAATCAATACAAACAACTTCACCCCAAGCCCATCCTCCCTCCCACTCCCACGCACCAGCAAACATCCCCCTCTTTCCCATGGTCCACCTTTGACACAATCAGCAAAGAGAAAATTGAATCCATCACTGCCTCTCTTAGCACGACCATCTCACCCCTCGACCTCTGCCCAGTTAGCTGAGTCAGAGCAGCTAAACAAGATTTGAATCCCATACTCGCCAGCCTCACTCAATCCTCTCTGCAATGAGGCCAGATGTCTGATTACCTCAAAGTATCCTCCATCTGCCCCACCCTCAAGAAACAAGACCTCAACCCCCTAGACCCTGCTTCCTACCAACCCATTGCCAGCCTACCATTCACAGCAATGATCATAGAAAAAATCATCCAGCAGCAACATCAACAGCCACATCATCCTGGACCCCAACAACATGGCTTCTAACTTCATCACGGCGTAGAAACCCTCATGGTCTCCCTCATAAACACTCTTATAAAATGGATCCTGAATAAGGATAACGGATACATCCTCATCTTCCTGGACATCGCTGCATTTGACACAGTCTCCCACAACATCCTCCTCCATTGTCTTCAAACAACTGGGATCCATGGCACAGTATAAGTGCTTCAAATCATACCTGATGAAGACACCAGCAAATAAAAACTGGAGCTGGCATCTCCCCCACCGCCAAACCCAGGGAGTCCCTCAGTGTTCCAAGCTATCCACCCTGCTTTTCAACATCTACCTGTAATGGCTCTGCTCCTTTATAAGATCTTAAAACATCAACTTACACATCTACACAGACGATATCATGCTTTACAGACCATTCACCACCAAACAACCTACGAACTCACAGCTCCTACGATGTTTTGATGACGTCTCTAAATGGCTCACAGACAAAAGCCTCACCATTAACTACAAGAAAACAGAAGCACTATTCATAACAAAGGTTGACACCTTCACACCACCAACCCACCTTACTCTGATTATCACCCAAATAAAAGTGCAGCACCAAATAAAGTACCTGGGCATTATCCATAGACCAAGCTCTCTCCCTCAAGTCACAAATAGACAAAACTATCAAAACAATCTATTACAAAGCAAGAACCCTCCAGCACCTATGCCCCCTCATAGATCCACAGGATTTCTGCACCGCACTACAGGCCATGATTCTCCCCCATCTTGATTATGCAACTCAATCTACCAGGGTCTTCCTCGCTTCTCCTGTTACGCAGAAGCCCTCCATCAACTGCACACATACAAGATGCCGCAAAATACGACCACATTACCCCCATCCTAAAACTGCTTCACTGGTTCCCTCTAGAAAGGAGCATCTAATACAAGACCCTCCTCCTCACACACAAAGATATCCATCATCAAGATAAATCCTACCTCCGTACACGCCTCTAAGAATTCAATTCCAGCAGAACAACAAGACAATCCACAAACAACACACTAATCATCCCCATGCCAGAACAAAGAGCAACAAACAAGCCTGCACCTGCTCATTTGAAATCTATGCCCCATCCATATGGAACACACCCCTCTCAGATCCAGAGCCAACCTCACCTTCCGTAAACAACTGAAAATTTACCTCTTCATTGAACACTATGGCCCCTCTTTATAACCCCCCCTTCCCAGAAACAACTACCATGTAATTAAGAATTCAAGACTAGTACTTGCTACCATGTAAATAGGTTAAATAAGCCATATTTGCAATTTATGTATTTACTATGTACCTGTAAATATTCTACCTTGTTTGATGTACATAAATTAACACCAGTTTAATGTAATCTATTTTTCATTGTTCCATGTACACCACTTTGACCTGGAGAAAAGCGGTATATAAGCCCAGCTAAATAAATAAATATATCACATCCATCACATGCCCTTGATCTAGTTTTCTGGTCACCCAGTCTAAGAACTTAACCAAATTTGTTTGGCATGATCTTCCTCTGGTAAAACCATATTGCATTGGATCATGCAATCCATTGGTTTCCAGAAAGTCCACTATTCTTTCTTTCAAGAGGCCTCCATTACTTTTCCCACCACAGAGGTAAGGCTTAACGGCCTATAGTTTGTCACCTCTTCCCTATTACCATTTTTATGAAGAGGTACCACATCAGCCCTTCTCCAGACCTGCAGAACTGCTTCCATCTCCAAGGATCTATTAAAAACATCCTTTAAAGACCCTGCCAGAACCTCCCTGAGCTCTTTCTGTATCCTAAGATGTATCCCACCCGGTCCCATAGTCTTGTCCACTTTGTTTCGCAAGCTGTTCAGACACATCTGTGAATGATGTAGTATCTGCTCCATTCACATTTGTATATATATCACTCATATGTGGTCCTTCTCCAGGATTTTCTTTTGTGAACACAGAACAGAAGTATTTGTTTTGCTTTTTCAATGTCACTTTCTGCAAATCCATCCTCGGTATTTTGAGTCTTATAATTCCACCTCTGATCTTCCTCTTCTCCCGAAGAGTGGTTGAATAATTGTGATAACAATTTGAAATTCACTTTCAATTATCATCCGATCACTGTAAACTTTTTGGATTTGACCATCTCTGTTGAAGAATAAACTTTTATTTTTTCTGTCATCCCCTGTTGGTTTCACATTGTGTTGAGCAAGCTCACATTTTTGAAGATTTTAAATTCAGCGTTCTCCAGCAATTATGTGTGAATATTCATGGTGGGGATTTGGATACTTTGTTGCTGCAATGTTGGATCTTTAAGCTTGACAATTTTTCCTAGTGGTTTAAACAAGGAGCTCAGTGTTTTAGCCAGTTGGTTCCTTTACTTTCTGGTGAGCCATCCATGATTGGTGGAGTTCTCTGGCTGATGTTATTAGTGTGAACATTTAAAAAACTGTGGGTTGGGGAAGTAGCTGGGGTGCTACCAGAATGTTTGAAAGGCTTCTGGGTAAGTTTGACCTTTCTCTTTTGGATTTTGTCATGTTTTATATAGAATTGTTATATATTTAATTACAATATAGGTATATGTTTTTGCAACCTGTTGTATCGAGTGAGCACCACTATGGCTACTGCATGGTTCACCACGCTGCTGGCTGTTCAGCTTTATATGTAGTAGGACGCTGCCACCCACCCGCTCCCTAACCTTGAGGGTTTGAGGAGGGGTCGGCCTTGAGGTTGTAGTTGTGAAGGTCGAATGATAAGGCAGGCAAAAGAATATTTTTTTACATAAGGATTTATTTCTCCCGCTCCGTGGTGGAATGGAACAGGCGTAAAGGAATATATATTAGCCAAAGTAGGAACAAAGGAAAAACAGGCTCTTCAAATGCTGTGCCCAAAATGTCCTTCAACACTGGAGCTCACATTCCATCATGTGACCTCTACTTTTAAATCAATTAAACAAGGAGAAAACAATAATGTTCCTGTACTGTAACCAAGTTATTCTTCAGCTTATTTTTATCTCTTCATAAGCTCTTCAGCCAGGTACTTAAACAGCATACATTTCAGGATATCATAGCAAATGACCATTCAAGCTTTGCTTTACTTATTTCTGTTAATCAGACAGGTTGAGCAGTCCATTGGTTGATTCAGTTCAATCATGGGAAAGGAGAAGCCAAGGGCATTTCTACTTCAGGACTCCTTTCTGATTGTACTAGCTTCTGGTCAGGAATTGCTCGTTTATCTAAAACTTCTTTGAACTCTTTAAGGAGTAATTCAGCCTGCTTTCTAACTGGGCTAGGCTGAGGATTTGCTCCTTCCTTGGGTAAGTAATTGTTTGTAGACTTTACTTCAGGAAAGCAAGTAATGTCGTCTCTGTTAAAACATTCATTCAATGCACTGGAGTTAACCCTCCCCCACTTGTCTCTGTAAGTAAGTGTCGGGTTAGCCAGTTCAGTTGTATGAGGAGTGCTTCTAAAGAGTGCTTCAAACGTAGGACCTTCTAATTCCTCCCGGCTTATATCTCTCCCATACAGGTCAGCTGTGTTCTTTCTACTAGCCTGCTTGCTAAATCTTTCAGCTGTCTGGTGAGAATAGCTGGGTTTGCTTAAACGAGTTTCAGGTTGCAGCCAACTGCCTTCATAATGCCTGAGTCTGTCCTGGGTTTTAAAATCAGCATTCACTCTTTCTGGCTTCTCATAAAACTTGTCATCTGAATTAAACACACCATGTACCTTGTATGGAGGATTGTCTGAGAATCCCTTGCCACTCTGCCTTCCTTTCCACAGGTCAGCTTTCCCCTCCAGAAGCCTGGGCTTTATCCCTGGGTCTCTCAGTGCTTCACACCTCTCTTGTTCCCAGAAGGTTCTTTCAGGCACTGAGTATCCCTTGCACCTGCTTCTTGGTTCTGAATCCCTTCTCCTAGGATTACAGCTGGGCAGTGTTTCTCCTTCTAAGTCAAGGGTTTCTGCATCAAAGGCTGCTTCCTGCCTTTCACGTTGCTTCCTTCTTCCTTGCCTTGCTCCGTCTCTCCTCTCTCTCTCTTGTCTCTCTCTGTTTAACAAGCTGCCTTTGCTTTGGGCAGCCCGCCCCCTGCTAGGGCGTGCCCAATCAGTAACTCTGCTTCTCCCTTCCCCCGAGGTGAGCTGTGTTAGCTGATTAGCCATGTGTTTCTTGTTCTGAGCAGAGAAAATCCTGCATTTACCTGCAGTACCAAAACCTTCCACCGGGTCTCTATCTCTTTCCATGGCTTCTGGGGAAGCTACCACGTCACAACGCTGATAAGCTTTGAACTTTTGCTTTGAACAAAGGCTATTGAATATCCAGCTTTGTTATAAGTCTCCAGGAACAGGAAGTCAGTCCTCACATATGGGTGATGTTAGTTCCGACGGAACCCATGCAGAGCATTTCCCCAGCTTTCAAAGAAAGCCTTTGGCATGCTACCATGCATGCGTGGTCTCCTTCCTGCCCAAGGGTGCCATCTTGCTCAGTCTCCTTTTTTCTGAGGAGCCCAACGGACACTTGTCCTGTTTCCATGGAAAAATGCTCTAAAAATTACCCTAAAACGTGTCTTTTTCCGGTTTGCATACCAGCTCCTCTTCCCACCTCGAGCTGGCACCGTACCTGAAACTGTCCTTGACTTTCCCTTCTTTTTCTTTGAGGCTTGCTTCGACCGGCATTCATGCCCTTTTTCGCCCAGGGGTCGTCGACCCCAGCCAGGTGTCTCCTACTATGTCTCCCGGTGGTACAAAAAATGTGACCGCTGCAGTCAAATCATGTCGGTTGCAGATACCCAAGACAGCTGCTTGCACTGCCTCGGTCCGGACCACGACAGTACCACCTGCAACCTGTGTCAGGCCATGACTCTGAGAACCAACAAAAAGAGGTCAGAGTTGCAGGAGATGTTCCCGCAGTCTGGCTCAGCCCCAGCTTCCCTGATGCTGAGCTCCAAGCCGAGCACCTCCTGAGAGGCCCGGGTATCTTCAGATTCTCGCAGCGGCAGCTCCTCCATCAAGACCCCGGACCCTGGCAAGAAAAAGAATAACTCCTCAAAGCCAGTCGAGGTTCCACTGGTGAAACCCGGCAAGGTTCCGTGGCAGGACTTGGGTGACTCTGAGCAGTGCTCTCCAAAAGTCTCTTAGCAGGAGTCCTTGGCTGGCAGTGACCGTACGAGGCTCCCTGAGGCCATGGCCCTTATCGAGGACGCACTCGCAAGAGTCCCGGCACCAGGCCTAAGACCCTTGGTGTCTGCGCCAAAAGCTACGGAGCCTTCTGGCATCGAGGCCAGAACGGCAGCCCTGGAGCAAAATATCTCTGCCATCCTGGCCATGCAACAGGAGATGATGTCAGGTTCGTCCACATCATCTGCCCCGATGACCGGGCCCCCGACTGCAGCGGCATCCCCGGCATCCAGTCAGGCCCCGAGCACCTCCAGCCTCGGGCGAGTCCTTGGTACCGATCGAGGTCCCGGTCCCGATCCTCAGGAATTCGGACCTCCCTGGCTAATTTCTGGAAGGGGATCTCGGTTCCTCAGAGCGGGTCTCAAGATATGGGCAGCCCATGCCTCGGACTCCTCAACACCCTCTGGCTCCGAATAAGAGAATGATGTTGAGGCCTCGCCCAAGAACTCCCAGCACAAAGACGTTCCTTTGGAACTGTCTCCCCTGGAGCCCCAGCGCCATTCCCCTCCCAAGGATGTGGCCTTCCACAACTTCGTCTGGGACATGGCCCGGGCTCTCTCGGTCTCAACTGAGTCAGAGGAGGATCCGTGCACCAAAGAACTATGAATCCCTACCAAAGGAGGCTCTGTCGGTGCCAGTGCAACCCATCCTCGAGAGGCTTCTCCTGTGGATGTGGGAAACTCCGACCTTGGTACCGACACTTTGACGCCATCTACCATGTCAAGAAGAGCCCGGGCTTCCAGAAATCCCAGCTCCCATACAACTCCATGTTTGTGGAGTCTTCGATGCAAAAGCTGAAGAGCCAGAAGAATTACTCTTCTGTCCCCACAGGTAGAGAAGCCAGAGCCCTCGATGCCATGGGGCGAAGTGCTTCCAGGGATCCAAGCTGAGCTGCCGGATACAGACCTATGAGCTCTACATAGGCATGTATCTGAAGGACCTCATCTCGCCAGGTTCTTGGTGGGGCTCACCGGAGAATCCTTTCAGTGGTTCCAGACCCTGGTTGCTGCCATCCAGAACTGTTCCAAGTTCTTGTCCTGGGCTGCCTACGATGGTTTCGAGGCTGCAGCCCAAGCCGCGGCCACGGGCATCGGTTCTCTGCTTAGGCCTGGCTACAGACCTCGGACCTTGAACAATGGGTCTAGGAAAAACTGCTGGATGTCCTCTGCACTGGGAACGACCTGTTTGGAAAACCTGTGGCTGATAAGGCGGCCGAGATAGAGGCTAGTGGGGACCCAGTAGAGGCCCTCAAAGAAAACCTCTGCCCTGCCCTGAAAGAAATCAACAGGGAAACGGACAATTTTCTCAAAGAAAAAGGTACCTTTTCACTAGAGTCACCACTATCAAGCCTTTTCAGGCCAACAACAGCAGGAACCCCAGCCTAAAGACCAGGAACACGGGCCCAGGAAGCCAAAAGCCCTGAGGCCGCAGGCCCTGGCACCGGCTCAGCCTGGAGGGAGTTTTTGATTCCCAGGGCAGGGCCTCCCTCCCCCAGGAGACCCTTACCAGCCCACAGGGGTCTGCCTGGTACTCTTCGCCCACAAGTGGGCTGAAGTCACTTCCGACCAGTGGGTGCTCCAGGTGGTAAAGGAAGACTACCACCTCCACTTCCAAGCAGACCCCACCAGGGTATTTTCTAGGAGAGCCAGTGCGACCTCTCCTCCACCAGGTCCTCTTGCTCTCAGAGCTAGTAGGTCTATTCAGTGACAAGGCAGAAGAGCCTGTACCCCAGCACCTTTGGGGGAAAGGCTTCTACTCCAGATATTTCCTTGTTCCCAAAAGAACTGGGGGCCTCAGGCCCATTCTAGACTTCAAAACCTAAACAAGTTTCTGGTGAGGGAGAAATTCAAGATGCTCTCTCTTGGAACACTGCTGCCCTACCTCCACCAGGGAGACTGGCTGTGCTCCTTAGACCTCAAGAATGTGTACGCTCACATCCTGATCCACTCCTCTCAGGCAATTCCTCAGATTTGTGGTCGGAGGGGGCCACTACCAGTACAGGTACTTCCCTTCAGTCTGGCCTCCTCACCAAGAGTTTTCACAAAGTGCCTAGCAGTAATAGCCATCCATCTGTGCCTACAAGGGTTGTTCGTCTTTCCCTACTTGGACGACTGACTCATCAGAGGCAATACAGCCACAGAGACCAACAAGGCCGCAGGGCATACCATTCTCCTCCTGCAGCACCTGGGGTTTGTCATCAATTACCCCATATCACATCTCTCTCCAGTCCAAAACCTGGAGTTCATAGGTGCTCAGCTGGATACGGTACGGGCCAGGACCGACCTCCCTCAGGACAGAGCAGAACACCTCAGAGAGCTGGCAGGGGAGGTCCAACTCTGCAAGACGGTGCAGGCCCGCCTCCTTCTCCGCCTGCTGGACCACATGGTCTCCACGGTCCATGTCACACTCCTAGCCCACTTACACATGAGGACAGCCCAGTGCGTTCTCAATGGGCCCAGACCACGGGCAGGCTCCGGGACAGGGTCAGGATCACTCACCACTTGGCAAGGTCCCTCTACTGGTAGCAGGACCTGCACCACCTCCAGGCCGGAATGCTTTTCCCAATGCCCTCACCACAGAAGACCCTGACCATGGGCGCCTCCCTCTGGGGGTAGGAGGAGTCCCTGCTACAGATCAACTTCCTGGAGCTCCGGGCAGTATTCTTAGCCCTACAAGCGTTCTGCAGCCACTTGCGAGACAGACCTGTGCTGATCCAGACGGACAATAGGTCGCGATCTTCTACATAAACAAGCAAGGGGGCATGGGTTCGTTCTCCCTCTTCTAGGAGGCGGTAACCCTCCTCTCCTTTGCAACGCGCATGCTGCGGGCAGTCTGCTTCCCGGGCCAGGACAACTGCCTGGCAGACAAACTCAGCAGAATTCTGCATCTGTATGAGTGGCGTCTCGACCCCATAATGGCAGAGGGGCTCTTCCGCCTCTGGGGCTGGCCTGAGATAGACCTGTTTGCCTCTCCAGCCAACTGAGCTGGCCCTCTTCAGCTCCTTTCAGCCACACCAGGAAAAGATTTCGGCAGATGCCTTCCTGATCTCATGGTCAGAGGGACTCCTCTATGCATATCCACCAATTCCCCTGGTCGCCAGGACTCTGTTCAAAATCCAGGGTGAGAGGGCATCAGTGATAATGATTGCCCCCAGGTGGCCCTGGCAACCCTGGTTCCCTCTGCTGCTCTCGCTGTTGGTGGCACTCCGTTCCCCTGGGTCAAGCCCCGGACCTCCTGACTCAGGAGGAGGACTCTGTCTTGCACCCCAATGTGGGTCCTGACGCTCACAGCCTGGCTGTGGAGAGGGTAGCTCTGGCCCCTCAACCTGCCAGCAGAGGTTGAAGAAATCCTGCTGCCCTCCAGAAAGCCCTCTACCAGAAAGGCCTATGCCTTCAAGTGGCACAAATTTGCCCTCTGATGTGCGGACAAGAAGGAGAATCCCTTCTCCTGCTCCATGCAGCTGGTACTCCAGTACCTGGTGCACCTGTCCCACGCCGGGCTGAAATCTAACTCCGCCAGGCTGTACTTGAGCACTATAGCCCTCACCACCAAAGGCAAACCCCTCTCAAGCCAGCCCCTTGTCTCACGGTTTCTATGGGGCCTTCTGTTCAAACCCCTTCTATGCCCCCCCCCCCCCCCCCCCCAGCGGTCAAGTGGGACGTCAATGTGGTGCTCTCTTCAAACAGGCCACAAATTTCAACCATCAGCTCAATAGCTTGCCACAGTTCATATACTGCCTCAAATCTTATGTCCATATATTCATCATATCATTCATAAATGAAGCCTCCACCTCCCAAAAAATGCATTATGGCAGTTCTTTAGGAAAAAGCAGTTGCAGCATATTAATGCACACATAGACACAGTCATTCAAGCATTCACACACACATGCAAGAATGCACAGACACATACAAATGCGCATGAAGTGATACACAAATACAGTACATGCATATTCATACAAACATGCATAGACATACCAACCCACAAAGATTCATACACACAAACAAAACAAATAATAAACATACAAAAAAAGATATATATGCACACACACTCATACAAACACCACAGGGTTAAAAACACAGCGATCCTGATCTTCAGCAGCACTATCTGAAAAATGGAACTGAATATCCCAAACCATGTAAAAAACACCTTGTTAAAACTGGGGTGGTGTGTGGGTGGATTAGGAGTGGTCCCAGTCACTTTCCAGTCAATGATATTCAGCCGCTAACCGGATAGCTAAAATGGTTAAAATTAGGACAGTTCAATGGATGTTCTAACTTTAACTGATTATCACTATCTGGCTAGGGGCTGAATATCACCATTGACCAGATAGTAAAAGCACTGACTGGCAAAACCAGATATTCAGCGATGGGAGCCAGATAAGTTTCAGTGCTGAATATACAGCTTTATTTAACCCTTTCAAGGCCTACTTTAAATTTTTAATCCACATTCTGCAGCCTGGTTAAGTTTTGCATATTTCAGGAAAATTGTACCCGTCTTATTCAATATGTTCTAATAGTGATTTTCCTTCTGCTATGGTCATGTATTATATACCATTTGATAGGAATATTTAGTCAGAATTTTGGATCCCAAGAGTTTTGGGCTCGGCCTGGAAAGGGTTAAAGTAGTAGCAGTTAGGTCCTTAAAAAGCACCTAAATGCCGTCACTGAATACTGGCCCCCATATTCACAAGACACACACACGCACACGCATAGGCAATGCAGATACAAATAGATGGTTTGTGTATGCACGCACACAAAGGGGTTGGAAAGAATTCCATGAGCAATGCTCTGCATGCTTTCCTCTGGAAATCACAATTTGTAATCCAAGATTCAGGGGTTCAGCTGAAACATAGCCATGTCTGTTTAATAATCTATTTTATAAGCCATATAGGTCTTAGTGTGGACTAAATATAATTTCCTTTGTGTTATTTGTGCTTTTACTGATTTCCTATTAAAAGATTTTCATTTTCTATTTTTGTTTTCAATATAACTTTTACAAAGACTATGGGGTATGTTTACTAAGCCAGGCTATTAACCCGTTCTGTCTGCAACTAGGTCCCACTGAATAACATGGGACCTAGCTGTAGATAGCATGGGTTAAAAGTTAGCCTGGCTTAGTAAACATACCTCTTTGTAATTACAGGCCCGAAATTCAAAGGCATTTACAGACTAACATGGTTAGTGCCACTGAATATTCCTGATTATCTCCACTACATGTTCCAATGCTAACTGCTTAGCATTTGGGCGTGTCATGGTTGTTCCGGGGGCAGCAACAGTCGCTAATCAGGTAGCAATGATATTTCACCACTGCTCGGTTAGCTCCTATGGGTAAAAGATAGGTCAACTTTTACTGTGTCTTTTATTCGTAGGAACTAACCAGGTGGCTCAATATTGCTACTGTCTGGTTAGCTTCTGCAGCTGAGGAGGCTTTGCGACAATTCAAAATATTCAATGCTGGGGCCGCATATGACCTAGACATTGAATATCAGAGGTTAAGGTTTTGCAGCAATGGCTGTGCGCCGTAGTGGCACATAGTCGTCGCTTTAGAATATCAAGCCCTATATGTTTTGAACTCCAGGAACAAGCAGGAATATAGTCTTCACATATGGGTACCGACGGAACCCACGCAGGAACGCTCCCCAGCATCCTATAGGAAAGCTTTTGGGAGCATCCCACTGCACCTGCGCTGCTGCCTTTCCAACTCTCCCTCCAGTTTTTTGTTTTCCACAGAGCCGACAGGCAGCAATCCCGGTCACCGCAGACAATTTTCTTTTTTGTGGTCGCGTCTGCCTTCCTTTCGACGCTGACACCGGTACCATTAGTGTCTTCTTCTTTCTTTCTTCTTTTTTTAAAAAAAAAAAAAAAAAAAAAGTTTTTTTCTTGAGGATCTTTCCCCTCTTGGTGCCTTGGCACCATTTTGGACCATAGGCCCTGTTTTTCTTTAAAATGGAGAAACCAACTAGTGGTTTCAAAAAATGTTCAAAATGTAGCAGTACTCTTTCTGCTACCGACACCCATGACTGGTGTCTTAAATGGGCCCAGACCATTCACCATCGGAGTGTCTCTTCTGCAGAAAGATGACTAAGAGAGGCCTTCAGAATAGAGCTGCGAAACTCTGCATCTTTTTTGCCTCAGATGCAATGTCTGTTACATTGACATCATCCAGGGCTTCATCTTCCTCCCATGGATCTCAGGTAACCAAACCCAGGTCTTCCTCGAAGACTGGCCGGTCCTCAAAGGGTAGATCTCCTTCTAAGCATTGAGATACTTCTAGCGTTGCTCTTGAGGAGAATACACCGGCCAAACAACCCGTGCGGGAGGTCCTTGCCTCCAAAGCATTATCGAGGTCCCAAGATGTTCCCAAGGCGTCCACCTCCGGAGAACTCTTGGTGCCATGTTCTGGGGTCATGGCCCGCTCTGCTGTACTGACACCCAGACATCGGCAGGCTCCATGGATCAACGTACCCTAGCCATTGAGCGAAGTCTTGCAGCCTTACTGGCAGCCTCCATACCGCTTAAGCCGCTGCAATCGGTTCCGCAGTCATCGGTACCAATACCGGTACTGGATGTATCTGCATCTACCGTTGCACTGCTCTCCACGCTACCACCCATGCCGGCCCTAGAATTGGTGTCCAGCATAGAGGGTCCGGTATTGAGGCATTCCAATGCCAACTTCGATCGGTACTGTTGACAGGCAGTGCGGGATCACCCCACCCCTCGATACTTTGAATCTTCTGATTCCGATTCTTCTGATGACTCCATCGGTATCGGAGCGGTTCTTCCGGAGGATCCCTCTCCTTCCCCGCAACGCCAGATGTCTCCTCCGGAGGACATGTCTTTTCAAGACTTTATACGGGATGTGACTCGGAGCCTCTTGATTACCGTGTCCCCCTAAGAAGGAACCGAGAGCTGAAGAACTTGAAATTCTTCAGTATCTGGCAGCGCCTAAAGAGGCCGCAACCCTACCCATACATGGGATTTTGCATGACCTCATGCTTAGGATGTGGGAGACACCTTTAACGGTGTCTCCACATTCTCGAAGACTCGATACAATGTACCGGGTACCGCATTGTCCCAGATTCCAAAAGACACAGTTACCACACCATTCCGTGGTTGTGGAATCGGCAATGCGCCGAATTAAAAGTGCCAAGACACATTCATCTACTCCTCCGGGCCACAAGGCGAGAATTCTCGATGCCTTTGGCCATCAATGTTTTCAAGCCTCTATGTTAGCGGCCAGAATAAGTTCATACATACTCTACATGGGTATGTTTCTTTGGGAGGTTACTAAAGATTTGGAACTAATGGCTCCTCTTCTCCCTGATGACAAGAGGGCCAGTTTCCTTACACTCATTAAACATGCCCAAAATGTTTCTAAGTTCATGAACAGGGTAACCTTTGATTGTTTCGAATGTATTAGCAGAACTTCTGCTATTTCCATTGGTGCATGTCTGATGGCTTGGTTACAAGCATCTGATTTAGAACAGTGGGTGCAAGATAAACTGGGGAATATTCCTTGCACAGGAGAAAACCTCTTTGGCAAGGATTGGCAAGACAAAGCTTCTCAACTTGAGTCCAAGAACACTACCTTAAATAGGCTCTCAAGGACCACTGCCAACCCGCTAAGAAAAAGACAGTTAAGAAACCCTTTTTCAACAAGAAAAAGAAATTCTATCCTTCTTACACCCATTCTGTCCACTGTCCAGTCCATGCTTCCCAGAAGGTGCAACAGCAGCCAAAACAACAAAAAAAGGCTCAAGTCCCCAGAGCTCAACCAGCTCAGCAGACACAGCCTCCACAAGGTCTTTGACTCCTTCCTAGAGAACCTAGTCATCCTACCTCTAAAAATTCTAGAGCCACTCAACATTCCAGGCAGACTGTGTTACTTTGCCAAGAGGTGGCAGCAGATAACATCAGAGCACTGGACTCTCTCCATAGTGACAGAGGGGTACAAACTCCATTTCCACAGTATGCCCCCTCCCTCCACTCCAAGAGAGCTCAGTTCTCGCCCCCCCCCCCCCACCACTCTCTTGTGTCAGGAGGTTGCCTCACTCTTTGCTCAGGGCACGATAGAGGAGGTACCTCTTTCTCATCAAGGCCTGGGCTTTTACTCCCCCTACTTCCTTAAACCAAAGAAAACAGGAGGGTACAGGCCCATACTGGACCTCAGGGAGTTAAACAAGTATCTGTTCCGAGAGAAATTCAAAATGATCTCTCTCAGAACACTTCTCCCTTACATCCAGAGTCAGGATTGGCTATATTCTCTAGACCTAAAGGGCGCATATACACATATCCTTATTCAGGCAGAACACAGGAGGTTTTTTCGATTCCTCTTTCAGGGAATACATTACCAGTACTGGGTTCTACCCTTTGGCCTGGATTCCACCCCAAGAATCTTCACAAAATGCATGGCAGTAGTAGCAGCATTTCTAAGGACTCTAGGGATATTTGTCTTCCCCTATTTATATGGCTGGCTGATCCGAGCATCAACAGCTCCAGAGGCCAGCTCTGCTCTTTCCTGCACAATGCAAGTTCTTCAATATCTGGGATTGGTCATAAACCTCCCAAAGTCCCATCTTACCCCTTCTCAATCCCTAGAGTTCAAAGGGGCTCTTTTGGACATGCGGCAGTCAAGGGCTTTCCTGCCACAGCTCTGCTGTGCTCGAATAGTTCAACTGGCTTCTCAAGCAGCTATGAAAACTTTCCTGACCGCTCGAGAAATGCTTCAGTTGCTCGGTCATATGGCATCCACTGTACATGTGGTCCCCTATGCTCGCCTACATATGCGGGCAGCCCAGTGGACCCTAGCCTCTCAGTGGACTCAGGTGTCGGGTCGTCTTGGGGACAAAATCAGAAACACTGCACGCCTCATTTCATGCCTTCAGTGGTGGCAATCGCTAAAACACCAATCCCCCTTCTTTCCCCGAGCCTGACATCATTCAACAGCTGATAGAGTCGGCATTTAAACCGCCGTTGCCAGGGCTGAAGAAAAGCTCTATTTTTGACGGGGTGAGAGCAGGAGCTCCCCCTTCTTTCCCCGAGCCTAAGTGACATCATTCAACAGCTGATAGAGTCGGCATTTAAACCGCCGTTGCCGGGGTTGAAGAAAAGCTCTATTTTTGACGGGGTGAGAGCAGGAGCTCCCCCTTCTTTCCCCGAGCCTAAGTGACATCATTCAACAGCTGATAGAGTCGGCATTTAAACCGCCGTTGCCGGGGCTGAAGAAAAGCTCTATTTTTGACGGGGTGAGAGCAGGAGCTCCCCCTTCTTTCCCCGAGCCTAAGTGACATCATTCAACAGCTGATAGAGTCGGCATTTAAACCGCCGTTGCCGGGGCTGAAGAAAAGCTCTATTTTTGACAAGGTGAGAGCAGGAGCTCCCCCTTCTTTCCCCGAGCCTAAGTGACATCATTCAACAGCTGATAGAGTCGGCATTTAAACCGCCGTTGCCGGGGCTGAAGAAAAGCTCTATTTTTGACGGGGTGAGAGCAGGAGCTCCCCCTTCTTTCCCCGAGCCTAAGTGACATCATTCAACAGCTGATAGAGTCGGCATTTAAACCGCCGTTGCCGGGGCTGAAGAAAAGCTCTATTTTTGACGGGGTGAGAGCAGGAGCTCCCCCTTCTTTCCCCGAGCCTAAGTGACATCATTCAACAGCTGATAGAGTCGGCATTTAAACTGCCGTTGCCGGGGCGCGCCCGCGCCTTGCGGGCCCGCGCCTCAGGGCCTCGCCAGAGGGCCCTTTGGCGTGGCCCTTAGGCGGGGCACGTAGGCGACTGGAGGATAAAATCAACGCTAAAAGCTCCACATATAAGAAAATAAGGTAAATTCGTCTGTTATTAAAAAAACTTACAGCAAGCCAACATGTACTTAACATTGTTTGTTCCTTTCGGCTTCCTCCTCATAAACTTCTTACCTACAAACCCTCTCTTCATCTTCCCTTACTATTTCCCACTTTGGATACCTCCAACCTATTATTATTTACAACCACAATGCTCTCACTCTTCCTCTCACAACATTTATATGTCAAGAAAAAACAACACTCACAAATCTCAATCCCGCACACATCATTCAAAGAATTCACACAATACATCAGTGCCCTTAGAGCATGTAACTATTGAGCTTATTAATGCAAGATCTGTTTGCAACAAGATTCACACAATAGTTGATCTCATAGAAGACCATCAACCAGACATTCTTTGCATCACAGAAACTTGGCTCCATTCAACCGATAATGTTCTAATTAATCAATTGGTATCAGACAGCTACATAGCTTACAACTGCCCACGTTCTCATAAGCGCGGAGGAGGAGTTTTGATAATTGCAAAGAAGTTCCTAAAGTTTAAAACGCATAGCATCTCTGACACTCCTCAAGGTAACACAATTAGCATTGTGAACAAATATATGGCACTTTGTCTGACTTACAGAGCGCCCAGAGCCCCGCCTGATGAATTAGCATCAACGCTTGAAACTATTTGTGCCATTTCCGCAATAAACAAACCCACACTTCTGTTAGGTGACTTTAACCTTAAGTCCACCAACCTTAAAGATGCAGAAGCCTTCCTCCAAGCAATGTCCTCTCTTAAATTCACCCAAATCATTGATGTCCCAACGCATATTCACGGCTCTACACCTGATCTTATCTTTACAAACAGCGACCTAATATCAAAAGGTTTCTTATCAACTCCTACAATTATACCAGTACCTTGGTCAGACCACTACTTAATTAAGATAAGGCTACTTCTACAGAAGTAGAACATGCATTCTGTTAACGCTCTCTCGCAAAGGCGCTTCAAGAAATTTGACAGAGACACCTTCTTACTGGATACTATAGAACATCTGAATACTGAATCGAACAATCTTGAGGCTCAAATTCTCAACTGGAACAACACATTATCTAATGCTGCCTCAGCACCATCTAGCAGCCCAAAGAATTTCCATTACAAAAAGAGACAAAACAAACCTTGGTTCTCTACTTACCTACGGAAGTTAAAAAGAAATCTCAGAAAGGCAGAACGAAAATGGCGGAAATACAAGGCAACAAATATACAGAAGTTATACCTAGAAATGCAAAGACAGTACATGGATCTTATCAATCATTCCAAAAAGGAATTCCATACAAATATGATAAACACATCCTTAAACAAGCCCAGAGAATTATTTGAAATAGTGAAGATACTCACAAAAGAGAAAAGTACGGATGAGGATGTCCAAATTGATCCACAAAAATTTGCTGATTACATCAAGGAAAAATTTCACTCCACAAAGACAACTATGCACAGCTTTATAAGCTCACAAGACTCTCAGCCTAAAACATGGGATAATTTTTGCTCTCCATCAAATGAACAACTCTCTCATATCATCTCAGCAATTAATACAAGCACCGCTCCTACGGACCCTTGCCCAGTTTCTTGGATCAAAGCTACCAAATCTAGCTTGATACCCTACATATCTTTATTTATCTTTATTTAAAATTTGATAAACCGCTTTCCGTCGAAACATAAAGCGGTGTACAATAAAAGGTTGGCAATGCAAAGACAAGGAAAAGGAACACCAAAGCAAAATAGGAAAGTAAAAGTATAAAAGCATAGACAAGTAAAATAGACAAAACAAAACAAAAGGGCCAATATTTTAAAAACATAAGGTTACTAAAACATAAGAATACAGCAAGATAATAGGCCCATATAGAGGAAGGCAAAACAGACTATGGGTAGACAAAGTGCATGACAGGACAAATATATGAACAAACAGAAACACATATCAACTGAAAACATCAGGGAGGACCATCGGGAGAGAGATGAAAGGCTTGTTGAAACAGATGGGTTTTGAGTAGTGTTTTAAATTGAGGATATGAAGGTTCCAATCGGAGAGATGGTGGTAATGCATTCCATAATACAGGGCCTAGGAAGAAAAAAGCTGCATGATGGGTTTGTTCGAGGTGTGCTTGTGACGGGGAAGGGAGGGACAGGCGATTGGCATGGAGAGAACGAAGCTGACGGTAAGGGGTATGAAGAGAGATCCGATCTGCAAGATATAGGGGAGTATTGGTATAAAGGGCACGATGAATCAGAATAAGGAACTTATAATGGAAACGAAAACAGAGGGGTAACCAGTGCAGGCGGAAAAGAATAGGAGTGATATGATCAAAGCAGTGTGAGAATGTGACGAGACGGGCAGCGGCATTTTGGATGCGCTGGAGACGTAGAAGCTGAAATTTAGGGAGGTTGGCAAGAAAAACATTACAATAGTCTAAGCGGCTTATGACTAAGGCTAGGGACAAGAGTGACTAAGGAAGAGAAAGGGAGAAGGAAACGGACTGTCCTGATCTGTCGCAAGGCAGCAAAGGAACGGCGAATAAGGGAAGTAAGGTGCTGGTGGAAGAAAAGCGTGGGATCAAGAATTACACCAAGATAGCGGAAGGATGACACAAGAGGGAGAGGAATAGAGTCAATCGAGGGAGCTAAAGAAGGGCAGGAACCACTCAGTGAGACCTACATAGCTGTGGACTTAGATGGATTTAAGTGCAGGAAATTTTGGGACAACCAGGAAGAGATCTGGGAGAGACAAAGATTCAGTTGAGTAATATCCAGAGTTAGAGGAGAAGTATGAAAAAGTAAGATAATATTGTCAGCATACATGTAAAATGACACAGGGAACTGTTGGATCACCAGTGATAAAGGAGCCAGAAAGATGTTAAACAGGAGGGGGGAGAGAACAGAACCCTGCGGTACACCGCAAGTAAGAGGGAAAGAAACAGAGGACTGACCAGCAGAGTGAACAGAGAACGAACGAGCTGTGAGGAAGGAACAGAACCACTGCCAGACTGTACCATGAAGCCCCACATCAGATAAACGAGAGAGAAGAGTACGGTGGTCAATCAAATCAAAAGCCGCAGAGAGGTCGAGGGAAACCAGAAGAGTGATATCACCGTGGTCGTGAGCAACATGCAGATCATTTAGGAGTGCAAGAAGAACCGTTTCCGTACTGTGTCCGTGACGAAAACCGGCTTGACGAGGGTGAAGAGTGTTAGTAGATTCAACGTGAGAGTTAAGTTGATCAAAGACAAAATGTTCCAAAAGTTTGGCCAGAAAAGGAAGATTTGAGACAGGACGCCAGTGAGATAGAACAGAAGGATCAAAAGAGGGCTGTTTCAGAATGGGACGAACAACAACTGACTTCCAAGATGAAGGAAAGTGACCGGTAGAAAGACTAGTATTAATGATGGTGGTAATAATAGGTATGAGCTGCAAGGAAGGTTCAGATAACCAGTGAGATGGAATCGGATCCAGCTGGCAGGTGGTCTTATTAGATTTCGCTAGTATCTGCAAAACTTCAGCAGGAGTGACTGAATGAAAGGAAAACCAGGAATGAGCTAGAGCAAGGTTGGGTGGAGAGGGGGGCAATGACGGTTGATAAGTAGCGACCAAGGGACCAGAAGAAACAGATGACAAGGAAGAACAAGGTGGGGACAAGGGCGGTGGAGGGGAAGGGTGTGAAAAGGATGAACGGAGATTGAGAATCTTATCCGAAAAGAAAGTGGCTAAGGACTGAGGGTCGGGGGCCAAGGACAATCGCCGAAGATCAGGACCAACAGTGGAGAGTGCGCAAAATAGAAAAAAGTTGTCTAGAAGAGTTTGCAGCAGTAGAGATTTCAGTTGCATGAAAATCACGCTTGGCAGATTGAATAGCCAAGCGATATTCAGAAAAAAGCTGCTTAAAGCGAAGGCGTAATTCGGGGGAGGGATGGCGGGCCCACTGACTTTGTAAGTGCTGGAGCTGAGTTCGCTGAAGGCGAAGAGCAGGATGATACCATGAAGAATGAGGGGGTCCAGAATAATTGGGGACTGGATGAAGTGGGGCCAGGTTATCCAAAGCATCCGAAAGAAGGAAGTTCCAAAGGGAAGCCTGTTCATCAGAGGAGAATACAGTAAAGTCTGGCGGGAAGAGGGAGGAGGCGGGTGGAAAAGCCCTAAGGGTGTCAGGAGTGATGCGACGGCGGAGGGAAGTAGAAGGGGAGGGCTTGATGGGATCAGTAGGTGTCACAGAAGGGGAAGAGATGGAAAAGAGGACATAGAAATGATCAGACCAGGGGACACTAAGCATAGTGGGGGGAGAAATCACCGATAGCAGTGTGGTAGGGGAGAGAATCAAATCTAGTGTATGTCCAGCCATATGGGTAGAGCCAAGCACATGTTGTTGCAAAGGGATATCATGTAATAGGTCCAGAAAGGCACGGTCTTTCTGTCTACTGGGGTGGTCAACATGGACATTGAAATCACCCAAGATAATAAGATTAGAGAACTGAACAGTGACATCAGAGATAGTTTGGAGAGCCGCATCCCAACGAGCAGCCGTCAGAGAAGGAGGGAGGTAGAGAAGAAGAAAGTAAAGGGGAGGGGAGGAGCGAAGGCGAAGAAGAAGGGATTCAGAGTACAGGACAAAGGAGGAAGAGACCTCTTCAATATCAATAGACACGCGATGGAGCAAAGCCACCCCACCACCACCTCTCCCTAATCTGGGAGTCGAAATTGCAGTAAACCCAGAGGGAAGAGAACTAGATAGGACTGGGCTATCGCCCTCCTTCAGCCAGGTTTCTGTAAGGAAGCAGAGATTGAGAGAATGAGAGGAAATAAGATCATGAACGAGCAGGGACTTTGACCGAAGGGACCGGCAATTCAATAGGGCTAAACTAAGTGTTATTGTAGAGGCTACGGATGATAGACTGGGGGAAAGAGGGTGCATGGAGCAGAGAACAGAAGGGCCACAAGGAATCAAGTTGGAGGGGCAGCGTGCCAGAGGACCAGGAGGGACCATTGACGAGGGTGCAGGACGCCGACCCCAAAAGACTGGAATAGCGGACATATTCTCAGAAGAATACAACGCAAAACCCAAATAGAAAGACAAAAGAAACCAAACACAAAACCAGGAGGCAGAAAACTGAAAAGAAGAAGCTAACCTGATAAGACCAAGCAAGTGATTCAAAAGGAAAGACAAACCTGAAGCATAATAGGATGATGAGGATAGCAAGGAAGGAGCCAGTCCGGTCCTCGCCCTCCGCTCGCCCCAAGGAGCTCGTCCAGTACAACTAAAGCAAGCTACAGTTCGACAAATACCAAAGAAAACAACTTTCGACAAAAATAATCCTGCTGCATACAGACCAATTTCTAGTATACCATTTCTAGCAAAAATCATAGAAAAATCAGTTCAGCAGCAATTACAGGATCACATTGACAATCATGCCCCCCTAGATGATAACCAACATGGTTTTCGTCCTAATCATGGAGTCGAAACTCTTCTGATATACCTCTTTGACAACATCCTCCGTGTTATAGACAACAACAAAAAAGGGATTCTAATGATCTTTGTAGACATTTCCTCAGCATTCGACACAGTTGACCACCGAATTCTCCTGGAAAGACTACAGAAGATTGGTATTCATGGTAATACTCTAAAATGGTTTCAATCTTACCTTTCTGACAGGCAGATTAGAGTAAAAGTAGGGTATAATACTTCCCAAGCAATAAATGTACTTCAAGGAGTCCCTCAAGGGTCCGCCCTTTCATCTCTTCTTTTTAACATTTACATACAACCAATTTGTGATATCATGAAAGCTTATAACATCCAATACACTATTTATGCAGACGACATTCTGATATTCACACCTTTTTCTATTGACAACCCTGTATACTCCAATATCTCAGTCTGTTTAACTGAAATGACAAGATGGTGTAAGGAGAATAACTTTTCAATCAATTATAGCAAAACTGAGGCCCTTATAATCACTCGTAACCCTGAATTCTTACATCCACCGAACATCAGAGTTGCTGACACAACCATTCCAATGAAAACGTAAGTTAAATACCTTGGTGTTACTCTGGACAGTGAATTAAATCTTAAAGCACACATTAATAAAACAATCAAGAATGCGTATTTCAGGATGAGAATTATAAGAAGACTAAAACCGCTTCTTGCCTCTGATCTTTTTCGTACCGTGTGTCAAGCGCTAATCACTCCTTTACTGGATTTTTGCAATCCCATCTTCCTTGGGTTAGCGATGCAAGCTCTCAAACCTCTTCAATTAGCTCAGAATACTGCAGCCCGTATTATATCTGGAACATCTATTCATGACCACATTACTCCAGTTCTGAAGGATCTTCACTGGCTCCCAATCCGCTTACGCATTAAATATAAAACAATAATTAACATATTCAAAATAAAACATCATATTTCAGCTAACAGTCTGTACTCCCTCATTCTTCCTGACCCCAGCACCCGACCAAGAAGAAAGGGAACTTCCCATAGAGTAAACTCTTCTAGTAATTTCAGAACATCGCGAAAGGATACAACAGTGAGAGCACTTTCCATGGCTGCCCCAATAATCTGGAATTCACTCCCAGACGACTTGAGATCATCAACGGACCTTAAAGACTTCCGTAAGCAGCTAAAAACATTGCTTTTCATCGAACATTATGGTCCTATCACTTAATCGTCTGTCCTACCTACTCACCCCTTCAAAACTCATTAAGTATCTTACATTGTCATATGATATTTTTATTGTATATAACCTTGTAATTTAGCACACATGATGTTGTAATGATTAATGTGCTGTGTTTTAATGATTATATTTTTCTTACAAATCAATTAACTCTTTCACTGTATATCTATCACTCTCAATAATTTTGTCTGTTTTGTTTTTTACACCGCCTTGATTGTATGATAAGGCGGTATAGAAATACAGTTAAATAAATAAATAAATAAACTCGTAGGGTCACCTTTTCAGCAGCCACTGCACCAAGCTACCTTGACGACGGATGCGTCCAAGTTGGGTTGGGGAGCTCATCTGGACAATCTCTCCACTCAAGGTCTCTGGACCCAGCAGGAAGCTTGTCTTCACATAAACCTACTGGAACTCAGAGCCATTTTCTATGCTCTTTGAGTATTCCAGGACCATCTGCGCTACAAGACAGTTCTTGTCCAGACGGACAATCAGGTAGCCATGTTCTATGTGAACAAGCAGGGTGGAACAGGTTCTCAGGCATTGTGCAACAAAGCTCTACACCTATGGTCCTTTGCAAAAGGCCTTCAGATTCACCTACTAGTAGTGTATCTCCCAGGCAAGCAGAATCTCCTAGCAGACAAACTCAGTCAAGTGCTGCTGCCACACAAGTGGTTTCTTCATTCAGAGCAGGTTGCTCGAATCTGGGGAACCCCAGATATAGACCTATTTGCAAGTTCTCAGAATGCCAAACTTCCCCAATTCTGTTCCAGAATTTCTTCTCGGAACAGTTAGGCAATGGATGCTTTCCACCTCCACTGGGATCAGGACTTCCTTTATGCCTACCCGCCCATTCCCCTCATTCTCAAGACTCTGTTCAAACTTCAGAGAGACAGGGTGCCATTTGATCCTCATAGCCCCATGCTAGCCACGACAGACGTGGTATTCACTGCTTCTCTGTCTCTCTCAAGCCAAACCTCTGGAGTTGGGAGGGGCTGCAGATCTTCTTTCCTAGGAGAACGGGACGCGTCTGCACCCCAACCCTCAGTCCTTGCACCTGGTGGTGTGGCCTCTAGTGCAGAAAGGAATCTTCACACTCTAGATTGTAAACAGGCTTTAGCCTTTTACCTTCCAAGGACTAGGCAGCATAGAAAGGCTTCACAGCTTTTTGTTGCCTTTGATTCCAGTCACCTTTACCATTTTCCAAGAGAACACTCTCCAAGTGGATTGCAGACTGCATATCCTTTACCTATGAGAGTAAGGGACTTTCTCTCGAAGGTCATGTCACAGCTCACAATGTGAGAGCAATGGCTGCCTCTATGGCCAACCTTCACTCGGTGTTGATTGACGACATCTGCAAAGCAGCCACTTGGTCCTCTATCCACACTTTTGTGTCCCATTACTGCTTAGACAAGGACTCCCGTCGGGATGCCTCATTTGGCCAGGCTGTTCTCCAGCATCTCTTTCACACTTAGAACAACTCCTATCCCCCATCCCGGGTTTCGATACCAGAGATCCTTGGGAGGAAGCATGACCCACCTCAGCCTGGGTTTCGCTGCTTTCTGGGGTCATCTCCCTGGCATCTCTAAGCTTGGGATTCCCATATGTGAAGACTACATTCCTGCTTATTCCTGGAGATAGCATAGTTACTCACCTGTAACAGGTGATCTCCAGGAACAGCAGGAATCGAGTCTTCACAACCCACCCACCTCCCCTAGGAGTTGTATCTTTGTCTCTCTCTCTCCCTTTTTTCTTTCCTTCTCTTTTTTTGTCTCAGCTACAAACCCAACTAAAGAGGGAGAGTTGGGAAGGCAGCAGCGCAGGCGCAGTGGGATGCTCCCAAAAGCTTTCCTATAGGACGCTGGGGAGCGTTCCCGTGCGGGCTCCATTGGTGCCGACGATACCCATATGTGAAGACTCAATTCCTGCTGTTCTTGGAGATCATCTGTTACAGGTGAGTAACTATGCTTTATTGTGGAGCCCCTGTATATCTTTGTAAAACAGTTGTTTTCTACCCTCTCTAGGCTTGAAATACTATTAACATATATTAGTAGTATTATTCATAAAATTAAATGGTGCATCTAAATGGAACACTCACTGGAATAAATGAAAAATTAGATAGGCATGTAATAAGAACATTCACATCAAGTTTATTCAGATCAATACATGGAAAGTCATTTTGGTGTTTATAAAGTATCCACTTTACATTGCATCTATAAAACTTTGCGTATTTTACAATAAGCTTCTAATGGGCATGAAGTAAAATAAGTTGTACTTTACTTCCTTGATCATGCAGATGTTTGTAAAAAGAGGCACTTTGTCACATTCATGACTACTTTTTTGTTGCTTATTTACTCTTTTGTATATATGTGGGCTGAGTTGTCTGAGACTATATTCTATTGAGGTTTTATGACATGACATCTTATTTCAAGAACTGGCTCCTATTACATATAGAAACATGACTGCAGAAAAAGACCATATGGCTTATCTAGCCTGCCTTTCCATATCAACTATCATAGTCCCTTTTTTTCCTTTAGAAATATAGAAACATAATGGCAGAAAAAAAACCATACAGTATGGCCTCTCTAGTCACAGATAGACCATATGGTCATGAGAATCATGATGATGATGATTAGTTTAAGCAATTTGTAATATTAAAAGAAGGTGCATGAGACTGCTTTTCTTAATAGTCTCCTAGAGCTTCCTTAACATTTATTGATCATGGAGGCTGAAGAAGGAGGGAGAGTGGTAAAACCTCTCCTCTACCAAAGATTTTCCAGGATCTAATTGTGAGGTTTATAACATACCTTGATACAAAACTTTCAGAGCTTTCTGTGACATCGAACCACCAGGTAATAATTTATTAAGGATTTTTAAAATTAAGGGGTCCTTTTTCTAAAGTGTGCACTCACTATCTAATTAGTGGCAGTCACAAAGAGCAGTAAATGCGCCTGTCATATGCCAACTGTTGGCATATGACAGCAAGTTCTCGGCAGTTAGTGCATGGTTGTGAACTTTAATGCGCAGCACAATTAAGACAGGTACACCCAACGATAACATGTACTTGTGCTTATTGCCACTAAGCATATGGCAGTTGCGCTAGCAGCAACATGCTCCCCATGTTCACACTCTGCCCTGATCCACCTACTCTTTGCCCTAGTGCATGACAGCTGATTACCATGCATTTTAGTGGCCGGTAGCTGGCATGCACATGCATTAGCGCTCACCGATGCCAGTTACCAAACACTAAAATGCGTGTTAACCAGTTAATGGTATTTAGTGAAAGGACCCCTAAGTTTTTATAATTTAAAAAAAATATCATATAGAAATATCGGTACTTAAATCATTTGTATTTTTGAAAAGTCAATATCCAGTTTGTGTTTGCACAGGTCAAAAACAACATGATAACCAAAGCAAACTATGTGTGGAACACATACATTTAAATAATTGTAAAAAAAATGTTTCATAGATGTAAACATATTTCACATATTTAGCAAGCAGAGCCTATTGGGTACATTTTCAATAACACGTAGCTCTACATTGCTATGAAATGGTATATTTCCTACTAGCAAGCTTTGCAAGTATTGAAAGAAATACAAAGCAATGACGCAGTGTGTATGCACTTCCAGTAAGTCCAGGTTTCCACCAAAATATATTATTATATGTGAAAAGCATACATACCACAGTCATAGTTTTGGCACAATACAATATTTACATTCTGAGATCTACGTTCAGGTAGCGGTAGTTTATAGTACTATACAGCCATGTACACAGAACCACATAAGACCATCACAATACACTGTACTCCTGCTTTCTTGCACACATAAAGGGATATTATCTTCTTTAAGCAGCTTCTTCAGCGGAGCAATCAATGCCCGCATAAGTAAACTTCTCATAAAGTGTGGTATTCACATAGGTCTGAAAGAGCAAGAAAGGTTGACAGTTAATGTAGAGTAGGCAACAAGCATTTAACATTTCCTTCTTTCTTATATTTTTATTTCCCAGATCTATTTTCTCCTGGTCTTTAACCTCGGTCATAAAGTTGTCCCCCCCCCCCCTGCCTTTGTATGACCTTGTAATGTAATGTAAACCGCTTTAGATCTAAGGAAAAGGCGGTATAGAAAACCTGTTAAATAAATAAAGTACAGCCACTCCCATTATTAGACTGATGCAAGAAGGCAGCATCAAAGACCTCTGCTTTTGTTTTCATCAACATTATTGGTTTACCTCTCTGTAGACCTACTTCCCATGTTACTCACATAGGGGCAAATTTATTAAGCCCCATGCCAGTAACACATATGTGGGCCACGTTACTCATGCAGGGGTTTGTGCTTAGTGCTGGGGGGAATGTACATCCATTCCCCTGCAGTTATCATGCTGTGCAGCAGTGAATCTGCCACAGGTGCAATTAATGCTACTCAGGGGTGGTTCTATCATTAGGCCGAGTGAGGCGGTGGCCTCAGGCGGCAACTTTTTGGGGGCGGCAAAAATTGCCCCCAAAAAGACCACCTCATTTGGCCTTCAACCTCTGGGGTAAGAAGCAGCTGCCACTCCATCGGCGGCAGCGGCATAATGAGGAGCCCGCGCCCACCTCTCCCCCCCCCCCGGAGTGCCTGCAGTTCCGGTTTCCCCTCCGCCCCAGCTCAGTTTTGCAGAGCTGCGGCGAAAGGAGAGTGTTTCCCTTAACTGTGGCTCTGTTAAAGCTGAGCCCGTGGAGCTGATGGGAAACAGATGTTTCTCCAGGACCAAGCAGGAAGTCAGTCCTCACATATGGGTGACATCGACGTCGATGGAGCCCCCATGCGGAGCAATTCCTCAGCTTCTAAGAAAGCCTTTGGGAATACACCCACGCATGCGCGGTCCCCTTCCCGCCCAAAGGTGCCATCTTGCTCAGTCTTTCTTTTTCCGTGGAGCCCAACGGACGTCTGTCCCTGTCACTCAGAAAAGTTGGATTTTTTCTGCGATTCTTCGCTCTCTTTTTCACCAGTTCAACGCCGGTTCCCCTTCCCGCCTGGGTTCGGTACGCCGGTATCGACTCGATCTTTATTTTTCGTTTTTTTGCCCTTCGTGGCACGTGTTCGCGCCCTTTTTTCTTTTTCCTGGAGGACCGGTCTTTTGACCTTGCGGGGGCCCTTTCTTCCCCGATGGCCTCCAGTGGTTTTAAAAAGTGTGATCGTTGTAAGAAGTTCAGGTCTCTTATCGACACACACGACTGCTTCCTGCGTTGCCTCGGGCCGGACCATGATCCCAAGGTCTGTGTCCCATGTGGCAAGATGTCCACCAAGGCACTCAGAAGCCGGCAGCATCAGAAGGAGAGGATTTTTTCTGACTCGGCCTCTGGACGAGCCCGGACCTCGTCAGAGGCCTCGACATCTCGGGAGTCTGACCCCAAGCTTTGTCGGAGTTCCTCTGAAAGGGGGTCCCCCAGTCGGGAGCATAAGAGGAAGAGAAAGCTCGTGAGGGCAGCGTCGGAGGAAGCCTCTGGTTCCTCGAAGGCCATGTCTCGGATCCCTGACTGCCGCCCCGGGCCTTTGGAGCTGGAGAAGCCAACTAAGGTATCCCGAGTAGAGCCGGAGTCCGTCAAGCACGTAAGTCCTGTTGTCCTCGAGGATTCTCCTCCCAGGGAGCCGACGTCGGGCCCGGCGCTGCCGGGGCCCGAGTCGGTGGCTGCTGAGTCTCCTGAGCTTGGCCTCAGGCTGACAGCCTTGGAGTGCAGACTGTCTGCCTTCATGGATCAGCAGCGGGTGCTGATGGCCAGCCTGACTGGTGCATCTGCCCCGACCACTGGGACGTCGACGTCTAAGTCGACCCCGGAGACAGAACCGGTTCTCAAAGCCATGAAGGCCCGAGTCCGGTCTCGGTCACGGTCTCCCTCAACCTCCCGTTCGGGATCGAGGGTGTCGACGCCGATGGCCCCGGCGTCGGGGCGGGTGTTGCCAGACCCCACACGGTCAGAGCCCCTCGACTCTTCCTCGGATGAGTCTGCGTGGGAGACGGAGGATGAGGAGTCCCCCGATACTTTTCGGACTCGGTGTGTCCCTTCGGACTCGCTGCAGTCTGAGCCCCGGAGTAGGTCCCCACCGGAGGCACCCGGTTCTCGGAGTTCGTAAGGGACATGGCCAAGGCCTTGAATGTTCCTGCGGATCCCGAGAAGGAGCCTTGAGCCAAGGAGCTCGATGCCCTCCAGTATGACTCTCCCCCGAGGGAGGCTTTTACTGTGCCGGCTCCTCTTCCAAATGTGGGAGGCACCGGCCTCGGCGCCGGTTTTGAGCAGGCGGATCGATTCCATGTATCGAGTCCGGAAGAGCCCTGGATTCCAAAAGGCGCAGCTGCCGCACCATTCTATGGTTGTGGAATCGGCCATGCATCGTCTGAAGAGCCAGAAGGTGCACTCCGCGGTGCCCCCTGGCCGGGAGGCCCGAAGCCTAGATGCCATCGGCAGAAAGTGCGTCCAGGGCTCGATGCTTGCTTGCTGTGTCCAGGCCTATCTGCTGTACATGGGCATGTACTTGCGGGACCTGGCTAAGGAGATAGCCGGGTTCTCGGCTGGCCTCTCCGGGAAACCTTTGCAGAGGTTCCAGTCCTTGTCCTCGGGGGTCCAGAAATGCTCCAAATTCATCTCCCGGGCGGCCTACGATGGCTTTGAGGCTTCGGCCCACGTGGTGGCTGCCGGCATCGGTGCTCGACGCCAGGCATGGCTACAGTCATCGGAATTCGAGCATGGGTACAGGACAAGTTGGTCGATGTCCCATGCCGGGGTGAAAACCTCTTCGGCAAGCCCATGGCCGAAAAGGCCGCAGAGCTCGAGACTGAGACTCTGACAAGGATGAGATTGTCCAGGAAAACTTCTGCCCCTTCTCATAAGAAGACGGGCTCGGGGAAAAAGACCTTTTACCCGAGGAAGGCATCTGCCTACAAACCTTTCCCTCATTACCAGGCCTCCTCAGCTCCCCAGCAGGGTCAGCAGGCCAAGGGGCAGGGACATGGGCCCCTAGGCAGAAAGCCCCCAAGCCTCCAGCTCCTGCTCCTGCTCAGCAGGGTGGGGGTTTTGACTCCCACTGCATAGCCTTTCCGCCTTTGCTGGCCCACCTCAGCATGGGAGGTCGGTTGGCCCTGTTTGCCCACCAGTGGCGCCCATCACAAAGGATGCTTGGGTACTGAGCATAGTCCAGAAGGGCTATCTGCTCCATTTCAATCAGGTACCCCCCCTCCTACTTCCCGGGGGAGCCTCCAAGGCCTCCTCTGCATCAGGAACTCCTTCTCCAGGAACTGTAAAGTCTGCTTCAAGACAGGGCGGTAGAGCCTTTACCTCCCCACCTCCTGGGGCATGGCTTCTACTCCAGGTACTTTCTTGTGCCAAAGAGAACTGGAGGCCTCCGGCCCATTCTGGACAAGGAATCTCAACAAGTTCTTGGAAAAGGGAAAGTTCAAGATGCTTACTCTTGGAACACTGCTGCCCTACCTCCAGCAGGGAGATTGGCTATGCTCTTTAGATCTCAAGGATGCGTACACTCACATCCTAATTCATCCAGACCACAGAAAGTACCTAAGGTTCGTGGTGGGAGGAAACCACTTTCAGTACAGGGTACTACCCTTTGGCCTAACGTCCGCCCCCACGGGTCTTCACAAAGTGTCTGGCGGTGGTGGCCGCCTACTTGAGAAGCCAGGGTATCTTTGTCTTCCCCTACCTGGACGACTGGCTCATCAGGGGTCAGACTCTCCAGGAGGCCAGGCATGCCACCCTCCGCACTGTCTCCCTCCTACAGCACCTAGGCTTTGTCATAAACTTCGCAAAGTCCACTTTGCTCCCCTCCCAGGACCTAGAGTTCATAGGAGCACGGTTAGACTCCCTGCAGGCAAAGGCCTACTTGCCAGCAGACAGAGCGGGATGGCTGATGGACTTGGCCAGCCAGTTCCTACACAATCCACTGGTTTCCGCAAGACTCTGTCTAAGGCTCCTGGCACATGGCATCGACGGTACATGTGACTCCCAATGCTCGCCTGAATATGCGGCCTGCACAGTGGTGTCTCAGGACTCAGTGGAGACAGGCTACAGGAAGCCTAATAGACAAAGTAAGGGTGTCCAAACCCTTCCTGAACTCCCTACAGTGGTGGCTACACCCCTTCAACCTGCTACAGGGGATTCCTTTTCAGGTACCTGTTCCCACTGTGGTACTCACAACCGATGCCTCCTTGTAGGGCTGGGGTGTGAATTGTCTGGACAAGTGCACACAGGGCCTGTGGTCTCCATGGGAGGCCATGCAGCAAATCAATCTCCTGGAACTCAGGGCGATACGCTTGGCCCTCAAGGCCTTCTCTCATACCCTGGCCCACTAATCCGTCTTGATGCAGACGGACAACCAGGTAGCGATGTTCTATGTGAACAAACAGGGGGGCACGGGGTCCAGGTTCCTCTGTTGCGAGGCACAGGCCCTCTGCTCTTTTGCTCTTCAACACAATATGCTACTCAGGGCGGTATATCTCCCTGGCCACGAAAATTTCCTAGCAGACAGACTGAGCAGGGTTCTGCAGCCACACGAATGGCAACTGCACCCTTGGGTGGTTCAGAACATTTTCCTGAAGTGGGGACTTCCGTCCATAGACCTCTTTGCCAGTCCCCTGAACCGGCAACTGCCTCAGTTCTGCTCCAGGCAACCGCACCCCACCAGACTGGCAGCGGACGCCTTCCTGATATCATGGTCCCAGGGCCTCCTGTATGCGTTTCCTCCCACGCCCCTGGTGGCCCGAACCTTCTTCAAGATTCAAAGGGACAGGACCTCGGTCATATTGGTAGACCCCAGATGGCCGAGACAGCCCTGGTTCCCACTTCTGTTACAGCTGGCGGTGGACATCCCACTCCCTCTGGGGTTGCAACCCGACCTTCTTTCTCAGGATCAGTGTTCCCTTCTGCACCCCAATCTCAAAATTCTCAATTTGATGGCCTGGAGGCTGCAAGGGTAGTGCTGGCTCCCTGGGGCCTGCCTCAGGAAGTGGAGGAGGTGGTCTTGGCCTCTAGGAAGCAATCCACTAGAAAGACCTATGCCCTGAAGTGGAAACGGTTCTCCTTGTGGTGTGACCAACGCCCGGAGAACCCTTTCTCCTGTCCTGTGCCAGTTGTGCTTCAGTACCTCCTGCACTTGTCTAATCAGGGTCTTAAGTCCAATTCTGTTCGAGTGCACCTTTCTGCTCTGGCAGCCCACCACTCACTGGTGGAGGGGCACTCTTTATCGGTTCACCCCTTGGTGTCCCGCTTCCTCAGAGGCTTGCTCTTGCTAAAGCCTCCTCTCCGTCCACCTGCCCCTGAGTGGGAGCTGAATGCGGTCTTACAGCAGCTTACTCGCCCTCCCTTTGAGCCGATGGCTACGTGTCCTCTCCGCTTCCTCTCTTGGAAGGCTCTTTTCCTAGTGGCACTGACCTCGGCCAGACGAGTGAGTGAACTTCAAGCCCTGGTCTGTGACAGGCCATACACTCGTTTCTATAGGAACAGGGTAGTCCTTAGGACTCATCCTAAGTTCCTCCCAAAGGTAGTCTCTTCTTTCCACCTCAATCAGGAGGTGGTTCTTCCAACATTCTTCCATGCCAGCCGGGCTGAGGAAGTCCTGCATACCCTGGACTATAGAAGGGCCTTGTCTTTCTACATTGAACGTACTAAGGGTCATAGAAGGGCTACTCAGCTCTTCGTCTCCTTTGACCCAAACAACTTGGGGTTGCCTGTCTCCAAGCGTACCTTGTCCATTTGGGTGGCGGACTGTATCACCTGGGCTTACAGGGCAGCAGACCTTCCCTTGCAGGGTCGAGTCACGGCCCACCGTGTCCGGGCAATGGCTGCATCAATAGCTCATCTCTGTTCTGTACCATTGGCAGACATCTGTAGGGCTGCAACTTGGTCCTCAAGCCAGACTTTTGCAGCCCGTTACTGCCTGGAGAGGGAGTCCCGTAGGGACAGTGCTTTTGGTCAAGCAGTATTCCGGAATCTCTTTGAGGTTTAGGCAACTCCTGCCCTCTAGCCCTCTTGTTGGGCTACCGGTGGGATCTCTTCTCAGTAAAATTCTTTCCCTGATGCTGAGGCTTCGCAGAGGGAGCTCTATTTTTCAGCCTGGGTTCCTGGTAGCCCAGAGCTAGGGAGTCACCCATATGTGAGGACTGACTTCCTGCTTGGTCCTGGAGAAAGAGTAGTTACTCACCTGTAACAGGTGTTCTCCAGGAGCAGCAGGAATCAGTCCTCACAACCCTCCCTCCTCCCCTGGGAGTTGCAGTTGTACATAGTTCATTTGTTTTTTGTGCTGTCTTTTAGCTATGTCATTTGACTGAGCAAGATGGCACCTTTGGGAGGGAAGGGGACTGCACATGCATGGGTGTATTCCCAAAGGCTTTCTTAGAAAGCTGGGGAATTGCTCCGCATGGGGGCTCCATCGACGTCGATGTCACCCATATGTGAGGACTGATTCCTGCTGCTCCTGGAGAACACCTGTTACAGGTGAATAACTACTCTTTCCCATCAGCATCGCGGGCTCAGCTTTAACCGAGCCGCAGTTAAGGGAAACACTCTCCCTTTGCCGCAGCTCTGCAAAACTGAGCCAGGGCGGAGGGGAAACCAGAACTGCAGGCACTCCGGGGGAGAGGCGGGCGGCCATGGGATCCTCATTCTGCTGCTGCCGCCGATGGAGCGGCAGCTGCTTCTTACCCCAGAGGTTTTTATTAGTTTTTCAATTTCCGGGGGGGGGGGAGGGGGGCTAGGACTGGAACTGGGCTGATGGGGGGTTTAGGACTGGAACTGGGCTGATAGGGGGTGAGGACTGGAAATGGACATGGGGGTTAGGACTGGAAATGGGCTGATTGGGGGGTTAAGACTGTAAATGGACTGATGGGGGAGTTAGAACTGTAAATGGGCTGATGGGGGGTTAGGACAGGAAATGTGGCTGATCGGGAGGGGGGCTAGAACTGGTAATGGTCTATCGGGGAGGGCTAGGACTGGAAATGGACTGATGGGGGGGTTAGAACTGGAAATGGGCTGATGGGGGGAGTTAGGACTGGTAATGCTATGGGGGTTTAGAACTGCAAATGGGCTGATGGGGAGTTAGGACTGGAAATGGACTGATGGGGGTTTAGAACCAGAACTGGACTGATGGGGGTTTAGAACCAGAAATGGACTGATCATGAGGGGGGCTGGGACTGGTAATGGGCTGATGGGTGGTTAGGACTGGAAATGGGCTGATCGGGAGGGGGCTAGGACTGGTAATGGGCTATCAGGGGAGGGCTAGGACTGGAAATGGACTGATGGGGGTTTAGAACTGGAAATGGGCTGATGGGGGGGTTAGGACTGGTAATGGGCTATGGGGGGACTAGGACAGGAAATGGGCTGATTGGGGTGCTAGGACTGAAAATGGACTTATTGGAGGTTTATGACTGGTAATAGGCAGATGGGGGGCTAGCACTGGAAATGAGTTAGGACTGGTAATGGGCTGATTGGGGGGATAGGACTGGAGTGGGTTGATAAAGGGGATAGGACTAGAAATGGGCTGGGACAGGAAATGGGCTAATAGGGGAGGGGAGGAGAGTGCTGCTGGCCCTGGAAGAAAACTAGGGGCTAGGGTACAAATGGGCTGATGCAGGGGGGTGGTAGAATAGGACTGGAAGGGAGCGGATACTGAGAGGGTCTGCCAGGGGAAGGAGGGGGCAGGAAGGGAGATGACACGGGTGAAGGAGGGGGCTGGAAAGGAGCTGCCACCTGGGATGTACTGAAGGGGGACTGGAAGGGAGCTGACACTTGGGGATGGGAGTGGTAGGTGGCTGGGTAATGGAGAGGAGACTGGAAGGGAGATGACATGCGAATGGCACTGGAAGGGAGATGGACAGAGGGTAGGGCGGCTGGAAGGGAGCTGACTGGGGTGTGACACTGAGAGTGGACCTGAGCTGATACCTGGGATGGTATTTGGACTAGAAGGGGCTGGACAGTGGGGAAGGAGGGGGACTGGAAGGGAATGGACACCAGTGGCAGTCATGGGAATGCAAGGCGGTTGACATTGGAAGGTACTGGGAGGGGAGGACTGGAAAGGGGGCTGATACTGGGGAGGGTTATTGGAACTGGAAATGGGCTGATGGAAGGAAGTGAAGAAAACAAAAGAAGAGATGAGAAATGGCAGATGGACCATAGACCACAGAAAGAGAGCTAAGAGAAGACAGGAAAGCAGAAGCCTCAGATCGGGACCAGCATGATCAGAGAATAAAATGGTCAGACAACAAAGGTAGAAAAAATAATTTTATTTAATTTTAGTGATTGGATTTTGTGCTATTTTTATATTTTACACAGTATTAGGGAACTGCATCTCTTATTTATCTGATGTTGCACTGCATGTGGGCTCTGGCTTCTTGGGGTTTCAGTTTAAATTTTGTCTATATATTTTTATTTTTACTTTAGATTGTGGTTACTTATTCTGTATTTGGTGGGAGTCGATGTTGTGCGTGTGTGACTGAGGTCATGTGTTCTGTTAATATGGAGTTTGTATATAAAGATCTATACTATACTGTAGTAATTTGACTTGTTCAGCTTTTCAAATAGGTGTATGGATGTTCCAGGGCCCAATGTAGTATTCCTGATCGTCTCTCTAGTCTAATCCCGGACCTCTGGGTTTATGCTCCTCCTCCAGCAGCTTTGGAGACTGAGAAAATGCCACACTCTTGTGATGCCACCAGTATATCCACTCCGGATCCACCTCCTCTCACCAGTTTGTCTCAGTCTCCAAGCAGCTGGAGGACTAGTGAGCCTGGAGATCTGGGCTCACACTGGAGAAACAAATAAGGAGCACAGTAAAATTGGTTGGCAATCAGGGGTAGGAAAAGTAGAAGGCAATGTATTTTGGAGGGTTTTTTTTGTCCTGCCTTTAAGTCTGATTGAGGCCTTCCCTCCTCCCCCCCCCCCCCCTCCTCCTTGGTTCCCTCAGGTTTGTCTCACTCAGACCTCGTGGAGGCAGTGGGATGAAAGAGCTGACAGTTTGGTCTAAGGCTCCCGGTCCCGATCGGCACTGTGTGAGTCAGCGCAGTCAGATGTTCTGCCTGTTAGCGCTGTGAAGACCGTATGAGGAGCCTCAGTGTCCAGGGCTCTCTCTCTCTCTCCTCTGCTTGTATCTTTTTCAGTGCCTGGATCAGATCCCGACGCTCTAAAAGCCAGTTGGTACAGCAGGTCTTTATCCCTCCTGCAATCTCTCTCCCTGGGCGGCGTTCGTCTCCCGACACGCTGAACGGAGGTCGGGGGGGGGGGGGGCAAATCGCTGTGATCCAGCTCAGCAGGGGTTCCGGCGGAACAGCGGTTAGCATTCACCGCCGCTGGAGTATGCTCCGATGAAGAGAGTAGCATCGCAGGGAGACAAACGGCAGCAGCAGATGTAGGCCGGGTGTCTGGGACGGGCCTACTACGTGGCGGCAACGCGGGCAGTGTCGGGCATCGCTAGGTTGTCGAGGGTGCGTATTTTCAGCGGGAAGCCTCGTTTTGGCGTTTAAGAGCTGTTTTATAGCTAAGGGGCCTTGGCTTACTATTTATAATTACTTTTTGAGAAAAAAACCCTTAATTTTATTTCTGGCTGCCACGTGTGTGTGTGGAGAGAGGGGGACTCAGTTTAGCCTGTTGCTATGCCTGCAAGGCCGCAGTGCGTGGTAGGCGGGGGGCGGTGTCGGAGACGGAGACGGGTGTGTGCAGGGGGTGCATGCAGGAAGCTGAGGCTCTGGAGCACACCTTGGACGTGGATGCTCAGGAAGCCCTACGGGCCGATCAGGCCCCCGCTCCCCTTAAATTACTGCTAGGAGAGCCTGTAGTGGGCCCGTCTTCTGCCCAGGAGCCTCCGTCTGCACAGCCTGCCTTACCGGGGGGTCTGGCAGCAATCTTTTCCCCAGAGTTTGTTAGCCTTATTCAACAAGCCTTCGGGGGGCAGAAAGGTCTGTCGGCATGGTCCGGTGATGGAGTGCAGGGGGAAAAGCGTCCTGGAACCCCTCTAAGTGTAGGGGTCACTGGGAGCCTGGCGAAAAGGGCCAGGATGGAAAGGACACAGGGAGTTGAAAGAGGATTTAGAGGAAGGCGAGATCACAGACAGGGAGAACCAGGCAAGAGTGTTCCGACTGTTCCAGAGGGAAGAGTTACCGGCTCTCATTACAGAGACATTGAAGGCGTTAAACATGCCGGTGCCGGGTCCGACAGAGGATGCAACCTTGGAGGATCCATTGCGGCAGGTCTTCAGGAAGAATCAGAGGGCTTTCCCAGTGCATCGAGTGCTGAAGGAAATGATACAGGAGGAATGGGACATGCCCGAAGCAACTTTAAAGGGGGCCAGGGTTATGGGCTGCCTGTATCCGCTAGTGGAACAAGATAGAGAATTGTTTAAGCCTCCAAAAGTGGATGCGGACATCTCGGCAGTGAACAAGAAGACTACGATTCCGGTGGAAGGTAGTGTGGCGCTTAAGGACACACAAGACAGAAGATTGGATTCCTTGTTGAAACACATCTTTGACGTTAATGCTTTGTCGATTCATGCAGCGATTTGCGGGGCGTGGGTGGTCAGAGCCTGCCTTCGCTAGGCACAAGGACTGAAAGACAAGCAAGGAGAGGACAGTGCAGGGGCCGCTTATCTAGCAGATATCCATTATGACCTCAATCGGGGGTTGTCGAAGAGTATGGCGTCGGCGGTAGAGGCTCAACGGTACCTATGGCTGCGCAATTGGGCGGCGGATGGATCGTCTAAAGCCAGGCTCAGTAAGCTTCCGTTCAGAGGAAAGCTCTTGTTTGGTGAAGATTTGGAAAAGTTGGTTAAGGATCTGGGGGAGTCCAAGGGGATAGGCTCCCAGAGGACAAGCAGAAGCAGGGGCGTTCGGCTCCCACTTCCAGAGGACCGAACAGGGAGTTTCATCGGTTCCGGTTTCCACGATTTAATCAGGCGCAGAGAACATGTTTTCCCAATAGGAATCAGGGGTTTCGCGGCTTTCGGGGAGCAGGCAGGGGGTTCGGAGCCTCCTCCTCCTCCTTGTCTAGCCAGCGGAAGTCACAATGAAGTCAGGTGGGCCCAGGGGAATCTGATACCCGTAGGAGGTCGGCTACGGGATTTTTACCCTGCCTGGGCCCACATTACATCAGACCGGTGGGTGCTGGAGGTCATTCGCGAAGGGTATGCATTGGAGCTTCAGCGGCCAGTGAAAGTGTCTTTCGTTCAGTTGCCATGCAAGGCGCCAGCCAAGGGCGCTGCGGTAAAGGAGACACTGACGCGGCTGCTCGAGCTCAAGGCGGTAATGCCGGTGCCTCCAGACCAGTGCGGCTGCGGTCGGTACTCCATTTACTTTGTGGTGCCAAAGAAGGAGGGTTCCTTTCGGCCAATCTTGGACCTCAAGAGGGTAAATCGGTGTCTCATTTTTGCATGGAGACCCTGAAGTCGGTGATCGTGGCTGTACAAAAAGGGGAGTTTCTGACATCCCTCGATTTGACGGAAGTGTACTTTCACATTCATATCCAAGAGGAACATCAAAAATTTCTCAGGTTTGCAGTGCCCCAGGGGCATTTTCAGTTCCAGGCTTTGCCCTTCGGTCTAGCGACAGCTCCACGCACGTTCACCAAGGTGATGGTGGTGGTGGCAGCGGCGTTGTGGAAGGAAGGGGTGCTAGTGCATCCGTATCTAGGATGACTGGCTCATTTGGGCAAAGTCCAGAGCAGAAAGTGCGGCGGCTACGGCCAAGGTGGTTGCCTTCCTACAGGCTCTCGGCTGGGTCGTCAATATGGCAAAAAGCAAATTAGTGCCATCTCAACAGATAGAGTACTTGGGAGCTCGGTATGACACCAGTGCAGGAAGGGTGTTTCTACCACCGCAACGAGCTCAGGGGTTGCGAACGCTTCTGGAGCGGTTTCTGGGAAAGCCATCTCCCACAGCCTAGCAGTATTTGCAGTTGCTAGGGACCATGGCAGCAACACTGGAGCTCATCCCTTGGGCGAGAGCTCACATGAGGCCGTTGCAGAGGGCGCTGCTTCAGCGCTGGTCTCATCAGAACAATCTTCTGTCTCAGCGTCTCCCTTGTCTGCCGGGGACGCAAAAGGCTCTTCAGTGGTGGTTAAGGAAAGGCGTTCTGGAAAAAGGGATGCCTCTGGAGGCTCCTTGTTGGATACCTCTGACGACGGATGCCAGTCTGTTAGGCTGGGGGGCTCATTTCCAAGGACGGTTCGCCCAGGGGCATTGGGGCGAGCAGGAAGTGGGCTGGTCAATCAACAGGTTGGAGTTAAGAGCGGTGGCGCTCGCCTTGCAGGTTTTTCACCCGTATCTCCAGGGCAAGGCCATTCGGGTGTTCTCAGACAACGCGACGGCGGTAGCTTATATCAATCGCCAGGGCGGCACCACCAGTGTTCAGATGAAAGCAGAGGCTGAACAGCTCTTCGTTTGGGCAGAGGTCCATCTGTCGGCCTTATCAGCGGCTCACGTAGCAGGAGTAGACAATGTGGAAGCCAACTTCTTGAGTCGAGTACAGGTGGACCCGAGAGAGTGGGTCCTAAATCAGGAGGTCTTCGAGCTGTTGGTGGGTCGTTGGGGTTCTCCAGTAATGGATCTCATGGTGACCTTTCGGTCAGCGAAGGTGAGTCGGTTCTTCAGCAGAAGAAGAGAGCGGATGTCGGAAGGCCTGGATGCTCTCATACAGCGGTGGCCAGAGGGGCAGCTACTTTACATGTTCCCTCCGTGGGTATTGATTGGAAGGCTGCTGCAGCGAATAGAGCAACACAGGGGACAAGTGATCCTGATTGCGCCGGACTGGCCAAGGCGGCCGTGGTATGTAAATCTGCAGAGGCTTGTGGTGGGGCAGCTGTGGCGTCTGCCGTGCTGGCCGGATTTCTTAACCCAGGGCCCTCTGCTCATGCCCCAGGTGGATTGGTTCTCGCTTACAGCTTGGCTCTTGAGAGGGCTAGGCTAAAAAAGAGGGGATACTCCACTACGGTGATCGCCACCTTGCTGAAAGCGAGGAAGCGGTCCACCTCGTTAGCTTATGTCCGCGTTTGGCGGGTCTTTGAGGCATGGTGTGCAGAACGTCAGAGTGAGGCCTTGCGCGCGTCGATCCCATTGATTCTGGAGTTTTTGCAGGATGGATTAGATAAGGGCCTAGCGGCTACTTCCCTATGGGTGCAGGTAGCAGCGTTGTCCTGTTATAGAGGTAAGATCGGAGGACAGGGTCTAGGCCATCATCCGGATGTTAATAGGTTTTTGAGAGTGGTCTCTCTTTTGCGGCCACCGAGGCGGCAGGTTATCCCGCAGTGGAATTTGCCTTTTGTGTTAGAAGCGCTGCGTCGCACACCCTTTGAGCCTTTATCGGAAGCTTCTTTAAAGGACCTTACTATTAAGGTGGTGTTTCTAGTAGCCATATCTTCAGCTAGGAGAATCTCGGAGCTGCAAGCGTTGTCCTGTAGGGAGCCATTTTTGGTGTTTTCGGACTCGAAGGTAGTGCTACGACCTGTGCCGTCTTTCCTGCCCAAGGTGGTTTCGGCGTTTCATGTGAATCAAGTAGTTTCGTTGCCGGTGTTCCGTGAGAAGCGGAAGGGTTCATTCACGGATCACCTGCACCCGTTGGACATTCGTAAGGCCTTGAAGAAGTATCTGCGTTGGACGGCAGAGTTCCGCAGGTCGGATAGGCTGTTCATTTTGTTTGCTGGGCCAAAGAAAAGAGAGGCAGCGTCGAAGGCTTCCATTGCCAGGTGGATAAAGGAAGCCATAGCGTCCAATTATGTGTTAGCGGGAAAAGCAGTCCCTGAAGGGTTGCGGGCTCATTCTACAAGAGCGCAGGCGACATCTTGGGCGGAGTTCCGTTTGGTACCGCCTGTGGATATTTGTAGGGCTGCTACCTGGTCTTCCTTGAATTCCTTTGTTAAGCATTATCGCCTGGATGTTCAGGCGGAAGGGGATACCAGGTTTGGGTCAGCGGTGCTTCAGGCCGGTCTAGCAGGCCCCTCCCGTTGATCCTTGGTTTCACTGCTCTGGTACTTACCCAGAGGTCCGGGACTAGACTAGAGAGACGATCAGGAAGGTTAAATTAGACTTACCTGCTAATTGTTGTTCCTGGAGGAACTCTAGTTTAGTCCCGTATCCCTCCCTATCTTTCTTTCTGTCTGCTGTGGCCTGAAGCAGCCAGGAGAAGTAACCGGTAAGTTGGTCACGCTTCAAGGCTTGGGGGAAAATCGTGGGATCCCTACTTTTTCAGCTGGAGGAGGGCAGGCCTGCGGTGTTCTTAGTCGCTGGTCAGGTAAACTGGGTGGGCGACACTTTTGCTGTTAATGTTATTTCTTTAAAAAAAAAAAAGTGTGGTGCCAGGAGTAAAAGGGGAATGCAGTTCTAGAGTAGTGGTTTGGCTACTTAATTGTTGCTCCGGTGAGTCTGCTTTGACATTAGGTTAATGGTGAGAGGAGGTGGATCCGGAGTAGATATACTGGTGGCATCACAAGAGTGTGGCATTTTCTCAGTCTCCAAAGCTGCTGGAGGAGGAGCATAAACCCAGAGGTCCGGGACTAGACTAGAGTTTCTCCAGGAACAACAATTAGCAGGTAAGTCTAATTTAACCTTTACAGTTGGATGGGCTCCTTATGTGAGTTTTGGAAGTTTGTGCTGATATGGTATGATATGGTAGGTTTGCTCTTTGTTGCAGGGGTTTTTATTAGTTCACAATATGCCTGGTACTGGAGAATAGTGATTGTTGTTGTTGTTAGTGAGATGATCAGAATCCGATTTTTTTTTTTTTAAATATTGAGTTCTGTGGGTGAATGTTCTGGTTCTGCTCTGCACCTACTGTGGATGCAAAATATATGTTGAAAAAGAAAAAGCGAGAACCATAACGCAGTTTATAACAAAATAAATATGAGTTATAATTTAGTTCTATAAACTGTGCTGTTGGTTCTTGCTGTCTTCTAGTTCCTTGGTGTGCAAACAGGACCGTACCTAGCCCTGTGCAAGCAGTGCAGCCGCACAGGGCGCAAATGCTTGGGGGGCACATTTCGGCTGTCTGCTGTTGCCCTGCTGCCGCTGGCAGGACAATAGAAGGCAGCCAAAATGCGCCCCCAAGCCTTTTCGCAGCACTTTAAGCAAGTCTGGTCCCTCCCTCCTTCGACGCGATATCAGAGCAGGGAGGGACAGATCTGCTCAAAGTGCCGGCACCTTTCAGATCGGGCGCATGCCCCCTCCTCCTCCCCATACCTCCGTCCAGCACTGCCTGCTCTTTCCCTGCTGCCGGCACCGCAATGAAAAAAACAGAGGGCGGCAGCAGCAGGGAAAGAGCAGGCAGTGCTGGACGGAGGTATGGGGGGAGAGGGGGGGCGTGCACCCAAGCTGCAAGTTGCACAGGGCGCGATTGCAGCTCGATACGGCCCTGTGTGCAAACATCTTGCATTTCCTTCATATAATCTAATTGGCTTTTTGGTTTGGTTCAGTCTCTGATTGGATTTCTGAAAAGCCCCGCCCCACTCTAAGGTGGGGGGTGCCATCTCATTCTTCGCCTCAGGCAGCAGATTGCCTTGAGCCGCCCCTGATGCTACTCACTGAGGTGGCATTAGTTGCACCCGAGCTACCTGCCACAAATGCCTGCACTAAAGTTCGCCATGCCAGGAATGCCCTGTCTTGCCTAGTTACTGCCCTGATGACCACGCTACTTTTTAGCATGGCACCAAAAACCGCATGCTATCCCTATGCTACCCTGGTAGCAAACGTTAGTAAACTAGATCTAGATCAGTGGCATGCGATGGATGTCATCTACCTGGATTTCAGCAAAGCCTTTGATACTGTTCCTCATAGGAGGCTTATCAATAAACTCAGTAGTTTGGGAATGGGTCCCAAGGTGGTGAACTGGATCAGAAATTGGTTGACTGACAGACGACAGAAGGTGATGGTAAATGGAGCTCACTCAGATGAAAGGAGGGTGATTAGCGGGATGCCCCAGGGTTCGGTCCTGGCCCGGCACTGTTCAATGTATTTATGAGTGATATTGCTGAAGTACTGCATGGAAAGTCTGTCTTTTTGCAGATGACACGAAAATTTGCAGAGTGGACTCCCCTGAGGGAGTGGATAACATGAGAAAAGATCTTCAAAATCTGGAAGAATGGTCTAATGCTTGGTAGTTAAGATTTAATGTGAAGAAGTGCAGTGCCATGCACTTGGGAAGCAGAAATCCAGGGGAAATGTACGCAATAGGGGCGAGAGGTTGGTGTGCACAGACCAGGAGAAGGACCTTGGTGTGATTTCTGCGGATCTCAAGGTGGCAAAACAGTGCGACAAAGCAGTGGCAAAAGCCAGGAGGATGTTGGGTTGCATGCAAAGAGGAATTACCAGCAGAAAGGAAGAGGTACTAATGCCACTGTATAAGTCACTGGTGAAGCCTCACTTGGAATACTGTGTTCAGTTTTGGAGACCATATCTTGCAAAGGATATAAAAAGACTGGAAACTGTTCAGAGGAAGGCATCCAAAATGATTTGGAGCCTGTGTCAAAAGCCTTATGAGAAGAGACTTGAAGACCTAAATATGTACACTCTGGAGGAGAGGAGGGACAGGGGAGATATGATTCAGACCTTTAAATATTTAAATAGAAATAATGAACAAACAAACCTCTTCCAAAGACGGGGAAGCTGTAAAACTAGAGGGCATAACATGAAGCTGCAAGGGGGTAAATTGAAAGGCAATGTCAGGAAATACTTTTTCACTGAAAGGGTGGTGGATGCTTGGAATGCCCTCCCGATGGAAGTGTTGGGGGCAAATACAGTGACAGAATTCAAAATGGCATGGGACAGACACGGTGGATCCCTTTACAGCAACCGGATAAAATCAAAATAAACTAACTAATTTCTCAACATACAGGGGTGTCCTACACAGAGCAGTGGGTTCACCCCTAAAACAAAGACATGAGGAGGGGTGGCCTGCACGGAGTTGCAGGTGCACCTACCCCGTCTTCCTAGCTGAAAGGCCTAAAGCAGGTTTTATTTATTTAACGGATTTTCTATACCACCTTTAAGCCAAAGTGGATTACAGAGAACAAACAGCAAACAAACTCGACTAAGTTATCGTTACATAGAACTGAGGCTGATACTAACTTGGAACTAACAAACGGGGTATTTACATACATCTGTTGGTTATGGAGGAAGTTATCTTATATGATGCGTGATATCATTAGGGTCGTAGTGTTCAATGAATAGATGTGTCTTTAATAATTTCTTAAATCTTAATTCAAGTGTAAAATGAATCAGAGAACAATAAAGACTTTGCCTTAAGCTGTACAATTTCAAAAGACAATTGAATCTGGAATGCTCTAGGAGAATAGTGGTGTATATTTTGAATTATACCATTGAAAAGACTTGTCATTTACTGTAGCTCGACTAACTTTCTGGTGACTAGGTGGGGTGTGAGAGAGAAGAGGATAGTGGAAGAGATACAATTTAGAATTTGCTTTTAAAAGCCCACTGCTACCTCTGTTCTCTGCCTAGCCTCTCTAGCTTTCAAGGGAGTCTCTTCCACCCTAACCTTCATGCATCTTTACACTTATAGATCGCTTGTGGGGCAGAGGTGTGTTGGGGGGGGGGGGGGGTTCAGATTTTCCTAGTTATATTACATAACCTCCTCAGAAGCCTCATACTTACAATTTCACTCAATCTAAATTTACCCTACCTTAATTCATCCCACACATAACTCACCTGGTTTATTTATTCCCAGTTTCCCTGTTAATACTAAGGGGGGCGTTTTCAAACCATTTATATGGTTTGCAGACCTCACCAAATACAGAATAAATTATAACAAACTCGAAGTAGATAAAATTAAATTGAAAATCCAACAAGTCAGGCTCTGTATGCAGTGTAACACAAGAAATAGATCCCACATGCAGGCAGTGTAGCATCTCCTCACAGTCTTTCCCTTCGGTTGATCTCGGTACCTCTTGCATAAAGGTGGCCATGTCACTGATTAGGTACAGTGCTGGCTCTCCCAACAACCCAGCTGTGAACAAGAATCACTGGGATCAAGGGAGGGAGCAGACCGTGGGGAGAGGCAGTGTTGCCTACATGTGGGATCAGAGAGAACTGTGCATCTCATGCTACTGCTCAGCAAACATAAAAGCAGCAGCTAGCAGAGAGGTGCACATGGTGATGGGACTTTATTTCTACAGCTGTGCAAACAATAGCTTGCACCAAAATTCCAAAAGTGCTGTGCCTCTGTTGCAGGTCTCGACAAATTTTGTGTGGATTTTGTAACAGTAGTTAAAGTTTCAGATATTAAGTTTCTGTACATGTGTGTTATGCAGCAGTGGTGTGCCTGCTTGTGTATGGGATGTGGCTGGTGGGTGCCTTTGTGCAGGTGAGGGTGCAAGGCTGCTGTTAATGTGTGTGTGTGCTGCAGAGCTGAAGAAGCTCTCTTTGTGTGGTGCAGAGGTATGGTGCCCAGCATGTGCCAAATGGAAATAAGTGTATTTCTCCTTCAGAAAATAAATTCTATATATCTATTATTCACCATTTTAATTTGTTTACAGAATTATGATGAAGTCAAATAACATTAACATAGTCTTGCTATTGCTTAGTTCTACGATGATAGGCAAATAAATTTATCATTAGTTATGCATATGCATTTAGATAAGTATGTCAATATCATAACACAATGAATGATGGCAGATAAAGAATGATGTGGTCCATCAACTCTGCAGAGCCACATCGGTAGGTTTTGTATTTATTATACAGCATTTGGACTAATCTGCCCCTGACGCAGGTAACTGTTCACTGAAACACAGCCGTGTCAGGCGTAATAAAAGATTTGTTCCTCACTCTAGTGCTCCTTTTTTCTTTTGGACTTTGTGGGGTGTCCCTTTGTATTTTGCGGCTTAGTAAATAGGACCCATATTCTAGTAACCATATTGGTTGTGAAGAAACTGTCTCTTCCTCCAGTGGCACCCTTTTAATTTTGAAAACTCACTTTCAATATGTATATTGAACTTATAAACATTACCGTGACCAGCAAAAATTCCAAGAAGTCAATATTCAAAAATCCTTATCCTGATAATCACGGAGCTTATCCATATAACGGTGTTGAATATTTTCACAAACTGCCTTGGCACTATCTAGAGAATTCCAGTGTAGATGGGGAGTTGCTGGAGATTATTTGAATAATGACAATACTTAATATCTTTCTAGATAGCTGACTACCCACCATGGTGTTTAAATATCATGCAGGCTGAATATCGGGCTGCAAATGTGTTGCGTTGAGCCTTACCTTTCTTTCTTCTAACATCCTGTTCAATGACACCAGTATCTGAGCAAATGAAGGTCTTTCATACGGTTTCTCACGCCAGCACTGTCTCATGAGGTCATACCTTAAAAAAATAATAAATAATTCAAATCAAGGTTCTGTATTTCTTTTATTTTATTTATTTGACTTTTTTTATACCACTTTTTACCAGGGCAAAGCAGTGTACATTACAACAATTGAGTGTTACATAGAACAGTGGAACTTATATTCAGAACTAATTACTATTTACAACTAATTGTTACATAAAACAGTAGAACTTATATGCAACAAAAGTTATCTGTGTGAAAGAGGTTATAGGATACATGCATGGTCAACTGCCTTTTATTTTATTTGTAGGGAGAGAATGCAGTAGGGGGGATAGAGGGAGGGGGATGGGCTATGTAATGGGGCCAAAGTGTTTGTTGAATAGATGAGTTTTGAGAAGTTTCCTGAATGTGGACAGCTCATTTGTTGATCAGAGGGCTCCAGGTAGAGAGTTCCAGAGGGATGGCTCATATAGTTCAAAAGCTTTATTGCAAGCATATTGGGCGCTTTTGGTCTTTTCTTGTGGTGTGTTTAGCATATTTATTGTGATTTGTCTTTTCATCCTGCTAGGGTTGGTGGCATTCAGTAGTGTTTGTAGTAAAATAAGGATTGATTGTTGATGATTTCAAAAGTCAGGAGTAGGATCTTGTAGTGTATGCAGCTGAGTAAAGACAACCAATGGAGCTGTTTGAGGATAGGAGTTACATAGTCATACTTCAATGCCTCTTGAACTATGCGAGCTACAGTATGCAAAGGCGGTGTGTAAGGGGAGCAGGGTGGTTTTCTGCGAAGTTTATTTTTATATAATGAAGGAGCCCAATCAAAATTAAACAGAAAATTCAGCATTATGTAATGTCGCGTCCTCCCGCCCGGGCCGGTGGCCGGTGAGCAAGAGGGCTCGCCTTAATTGCCCTTCTGAATACTGTCCCCAATATGTCTGCCAGCCTGGACTGCTGGGATATGTAGTTTCAGCTATTCTTTTGAGCAAGCAGTGTGACCACACGGTTTGTTTGGCAAAAACAGAGAAATTTATTTTTCAGGGTTTCCCCCTCGCATCAAATTCGTTGCACTAAACACAGGTAAGGATAATTTCTCCCAAAGGCAAAGGATAAATAAACTCCAACAGGCTTAACTCAGACAGGAATTTCTTCTTCACATTGTCGACTCTTAGCTTCTTTCTGGTAACTACCTTCTAAAGCTAAGGCTGTTGACCATATCAAAGTAACTTAAACTTTCAACAAGTTTCTTTTCTTTCACAGCTTCCATAGAAAAGAGGTTATACCTGTTTTAAACTTCCAGCAAGTTTCTTTTCTTTCACACCATATAGAAACAAGCTACAATGGCTTTCAAACTTCTAGCAAGTTTCTTTCCCTTCTCAGTTCCCAGAAACGAGCTTATAATTGCTTTAAACAAACCACTCCTTCACATGGGCTTGAGCTTAGCACATGTTCAGTTCGTTTGCCTTGCAATAAGAGCATTGCATTTCTTCAGTATCACTTTCACAGGGGCTTTCACCCAATTCTATTTCCATTTCATGCGTAGACTCACTAGAGCTATCTTCCTCTGGACGGGTATCATAGGATTTATGATTTACACCCTGCAGCAGCTCATCCAGCTTTAGCAGCAAGCGTTCCCTCTGATCTGTAGTCACAGGCTTTAAAGACGGAGTTTCTCTCTCCCTTATCAGCCTTTCAATATCTCTCACTGCTGAGTCACGGCAGTCACTGGGACACTTCTTATTTCTGGCTGAAGCTTGCTTTACAGCTTTCTGGCTAACACAGCGTCTGGCACTTTTTCTTAGCTCTCTAACCACTTCTTCAGAAAGAGCTTTGCTAGGAACTTCAGGCAACTTATTCTCTCTACCTCCAGGGCTCAACTGGCTTCCCGAGCTGTTTCCCCACCTGGGAATTGACTCCTCCAGCTTCCTTTCTCTGAGGTACCTTGAGACACGTTTCTGCCTTGATTCCAGGGCTCTCTGCTGCTCAGCTCCCAGCTGCTCCGGACTCTCTTGCTGCATGCTTTCCTGCAAGTTCTGCCGTGTCTGCTGCTGCCTGCTTTGCTTCTCACCTTCCCCCTTTCTATCAAACACTGAAGCAGTTTTAAACTGGTGCTTCTTAGGCACCACGCCTTTTTCCCTGCACACGTGAGAGCTGTTAGGGCTCAACCTAGCTCTAACGTCATTAAGTGGGCGGGGCTTAGTACTAGCTGTAGTCTGCCTCAGAGGCTTGTGGTTACTATGGGAACTCTGTTGATCTCTGCTTTTAAAGGCACAGGTCTCACTTTCTTCCCATTCCATCCCTTCTATACAGCTCTCCTTACCACAGTAGTAATCTCAGCTGTCCATATGCTGCTATTTTCATTTAAAAGGCAAGAAATGTAAGCTTCCGATATAATTCAGAATAGATTGCGCAATCTGCCAAATGAAAGGCTAATTTAATGAAAGGTGAATAAAATATGTATGCTAAAATTTTGTGCACATTTTTTAAAGTCGTGCATTACAAAAAAAGACAACCCAATACAGTAAGCAAATAGTATGCAAATGCAGTTGGAGTTAACAAGAATATACCAAGGAAAGAAGAAGAGCAACAACCCTCCGCAGAAATCACACATATTCATGTGTTTTGTTTTTTGACCCCTGATGCAGGCTGACAGCCGAAACTTGGCCAAGTCGGGTCTGTACCTTTGAAGGTTTTATGAAATAAAAAGTTTTTTTGTTTTTAAGAGGTGTGGCCGTGTCCTCCCTGCACTGTTCTGGTGTTAACAAGAATATGCCAATAAAATATGCAAACTGTGAGTAAAAGGGTATAAACCTTATTGCCCCCGTTTTACATCAAAAGATGAGCAAAAAAAAAAATAGTAGTAAAAGCAGTAGCAAAGCTAGGGACTTTAACTTAAGTGATTAGAGGTGGAAAGTCTAACTCATATCTAACCATTCAATTCAAATAATTGGAGGCTCTCTGGTCCAGGCTGGGACCCCTGGGCCAAAGGGAATATGCTCTGGGATGGATGGGTTAGTGAATGGGTAGGGGGTGGTTAGATGGGTGATGAGGGGATGGATTAGTGAGTAAGAGGAAGGATAGTTAATGGGTGGTGGTGATGGTGGGGGTGGGGGGGTGTTCTTAAAGCAGAGGGACTCTGGCTTGGGGATTCCTGATTTAGATACCCCAGTGCTTAGCTCATGTTGTTAAGACTGAAAATGTAACTCCTGGTCAGAGACAGAATAATGTTAAGTAGCATTTCTGTGGCTAATTTTAGTCTGTGGCACTGTGCCAGCAAGGTTCTCAATCTGGGGTTCCTGAGCGCAGTGATTCATCCAGAAAGGGAAGTCCTGAGTTATCGGGAACTGGATAACACAGGCTAAGCTCCCTTTCAGTTGTTGTGTGGGGTTAGGGGATTGGCTGGTGGTTTCTAGCCAATCATTCAGATGGTTGCCAGGGTGGGAAGACTCCTTACCTCAGCTGCATGGCTTTGCTTATGCTTAAGTTTGTTATGCTGAGCCAGAACTGTTGTGTGTTTTCCTGTTTAGTTGTTGTTGCCTTTTCAATTTTCCCAGTAGTGGCCATGTGGGGGAGGCTTTTCCTTTGGCTGGATTACTGACCAACATCTTGCATCAGCCCAGCTAGGTTAAAAAAATACAAACCGGCTGCTGCTGCCGCTGCCGTCGTGGCAGCAGCAGAATCGAGCATCCTGCGGGGGCCCCCTGCCCTGCAGAGTCCTCCATGCAGCCTCAGTGTTGGCTGTCAGAGCCGTGTGAAGAGAGAGAGCTTCTCCTCTCGCGGCTCTGTTAATCCCGCCGTGGGGCTGATGGGATTTCCCATCAGCCCTGCGGCAGGATTAACAGAGCCGCGAGAAAGGGAAGCTCTGAAAAGCCCGCGCTGAGGCCGCATGGAGGACTCTGCAGGGCAGGGGGGCCCCAGGGGGGCCCTGGGGGGGTTGCCACGGCGGCAGCGGCAGCAGCAGCAGCCGGTTTTTGTTTTTTTTAACCTAGCTGGGCGGTTGGGGGGGGGGAGGGGGTTAGGACTGGTAATGGGCTATGGGGGGGCTAAGACTGGAAGTGGGCTGATGGGGGGGAGGGGGTTAGGACGGGTAATGGGCTATGGGGGGGGGCTACGACTGGAAGTGGGCTGATGGGGGGTTATGACAGGTAATGGGCTATGGGGGGCAAATACAACAAGTGGGCTGATGGGGGGGTTAGGACTGGTAATGGGCTATGGGGGGGCTAAGACTGGAAGTGGGCTGATGGGGGGCTTAGGACAGGTAATGGGCTATGGGGGGCAAAGACAACAAGTGGGCAGATGGGGGGGTTAGGACTTGTAATTGGCTATGGGTGGCTAAGACTGGAAGTGGGCTGATGGGGGGTTAGGACAGGTAATGGGCTATGGGGGGGCTAAGACTACAAGTGGGCTGATGGGGGGTTAGGACAGGTAAAGGGCTATGGGGGGGCTAAGACAGGAAGTGGGCTGATGGGGGGGTTAGGACAGGTAATGGACTATGGGGGGGCTAAGACTACAAGTGGGCTGATGGGGGCGTTAGGACTGGTAATGGGCTATGGGGGGGCCTAAGACTGAAAATGGGGTGATGGGGATTAGGACTGGAAGTGGGATGATGGGGGGCTTAGGACTGGTAATGGGTTTTGGGGGGGCTAGGACTATAAATGGGCTGATGGGGGGTGTTAGGACTAGTAATGGGCTATGGGGGGTTAGGACAGGTAATGGGGTGATGGGGGCTAAGACTGAAAATGGGGTGATGGGGGGCTTAGGACTGGTAATGGGCTATGGGGGGGCTAGGACTGGTAATGGGCTGGGGGGGTTGCTAGGACTGGAAATGGGCTGAGTGGAAGGGGGGCTTGAACTGCAAATAGCTGATGGGGACAGGGGCTTGGAATGTAAAAGGGCTGAGAGGGGAGGGGGGATTGTAATGGAAATGAGCTGTGAGGGGAGGGAGTTGGGGATGTAAATGGGCTGAGTGGGGGGGGGGGGGCTAGGACAGGAAATGGGCTGATGGAGGGGCTAGGATAGGACTGGAAATGGGCTGTTGGGGGGTGCTAAGATTGGAAATGGGCTGTGGTGGGGGCTTGAATTGAAATAGACTCATGGAGGGACTAGAACTGGAAGTAGGCTCATGGGGGGCTTGGATTGGAAATGGGCTGAGTGGAGGGGAGCTAGGATTTGACATGGGCTGATGGTGGGGCTAGGAAAGGACTAGAAATGAGCTGATGGGGGGCTGGGATTGGAAATGAGCTGATGGAGGGACTCGGATAGGACTGGAAATGGATGGGGGAGCTAGGACTGGAAATGGGCTGATGGGGGGCTAGGACTGGAAATGGGCTGATGCAGGGACTAGAAGGGAGTGGATGCTGGGTGGGGCTGGAACTAGAAGGGAGCTGATGTTGGGGGAGGATTAGAATGGGATGGAGCTGGGATAGTGAAATGGAGAGGGAAAAATATTGTGTGGGAGGGAAGACAAATCTACAATTGGCCGGATATTGGGAGAGTAAGTGGGGATTGAGGATGGAGGGGTAAAATTTGAGTGGATGAAATAGGAATGAGGAAAGAGCAAAAGGAGAAAGATTAGTATGTTAAAGCAGATGTAGAGAGAGAATGGAAAAAAACTAGAAGACAGAAGAAAGGACAAATGGACAGCAGACGATGGAGAGTTAGCAGAAGACACAAAGAAACCAGAAGAAAGTGGCTGGAGCAATTGCCACTGGAAAAAAAATGCACAAAAGGTAGAAAAATATCTCTTTATTTTGAATTTTTTAACTGGAATATGTCAGCTCTTGGAAATGTGCATCATTTACGTCTGCGCTTTGTTTAGTACAAGAGGAAATTAATTTCTGGTTTTATTTCTACAGTGTTGTACATTCCAAGTTTGGCTTTTGGGGTTCTCAGTTTAATTATTTTCTTCCTGTTTCTAAATTGTGATTCCTTGTTTGGTGATGGTCTATGTTCTGCATGTGTAACTGAGCTGAGGTATTCTGTTTATATAATTCCTATTTGACATTGCCACTTGTTCTCGTTCCCCAGTAGGTCATGTATTGTTATTCTCTGAAATGTATTGGTTTAATATTTGCAGTGTTGCCTTTTGATAGATGGTGCTTTGTGAGTCCTGGTAGTGCTGTTAGGATACGGCGGGTTTGCTATGGGTTCTAAATGGGCAGTGTTTGTAGTAGTTCCTAATGTGCTTGGCGGTTGGTACTGGATTATAGTAATGTAGAAATCTTTATCCATATACTCATTAAGTGGCATGTTTACTAAAAGTTAGTGTATGGTAACATTATGCAAATATTTATGCAAAATGAGGCACTTTATGCAAATGAGGCCCCGCACCGAGTCTCCGCAGATGGCCCCGCACCCCCCTTGGGCCGCCTCTGGTTTTCGTTATTTCCTTTCCTGGTTTAAATTTTGTTTGGCCATTGGGGGTTTTTTTGTTTGTGAAAGGGGGTTTTGATGGTGGTTAAGATTGGTGGGGTCATTGTGCCTGCTTTATTTTTCTGGCTGGTGGGTTTGTGTAGAGTTGCCAACTGGCCAGTTTTCAACCGGCCTGGCCGGTTTTTATATGGCCAGGCTGGCTGCTGGCAGAGATGTAAGACCGGCCCTTGAAAAGCTATTTTTTTGCTCTAGCGGTGGCTTTTCATCTGGGGTCCTTGTCCCCCCCAGAGCAGCCTCACCTTCTTACCTCCCACCCCTTGTAGCGTCACTTCCTTTAGAGAGCGGGGTACTGCAGCAAGGATTTCATAGGGCCGGAGTGGTCCACACCGGTTATGTTTTATTTTTAAATTAGCTTTATTGCAGCCGCGGCTGCCAGGAGAAGGAGGTAGCAGGAAGGGACTGACACGGGGGGAAGGTGGAGGCAGGAAGGCAGCTGAAAGAGGGGGGAAGGAGGTGGTTGGAAGGGAGCTGAAAGAGGAAGGAAGGTGAGGGCTGGAAGGAAGCTGACACCTTGGGTGGGACTGGAGGAAGCTGACACTTGTGGATGGGACTGGTAGGTGGCTGGGTAATGGGGGGGAGGAGGTTTGGAAGGGAGGGGGCACATGGGGATGGCACTGGAAGGGGAATGGCTAGAGGGTATGGTGACTGGAAGGGAGCTGACACTTGGTGATGGGACTGGTAGATGGCTGGGTAATGGGGAGGAGGCTGGAAAGGAGGGGGAACTGGTACTGGAAGGGAGCAGACATGTGGGGATGGCACTGAAAGGGGGATGGACAGAGGGTAGAGTGACTGGAAGGGAGCTGACACAGGGATGGTACTGGGAGTGGAAGTGAGCTGATACCTGGGATGATATTTGAACTAGAAGGGGCTGGACAGTGGGGAAGGAGGGGGACTGGAAGAGCATGGACAATACTGGCAGTCTTGGGAATTCAAGGGGATTGACATTGGAAGGTAATGGGAGGTGAGGACTGGAAAGGGGGAGGGATACTGGGTCTAGAAATAGGCTGATGGAAGGAAGTGAAGAAAACAAAAGAAGAAACAAGAAATAGGAGATGAACTATAGACTATAGAAAGAGAGCTAAGAGAAGATAGGAAAGCAGAAGCCTCAGATTGGGACCAGCATGATTAGAGAATAAAATGGTCAGACAACAAAGGTAGAAAAAATAATTTTGTTTTCAATTTAGTGATTGGACTTTGTGCTATCTTTATATTTTACACAGATTGAGGAATTGCATCTCTTATATATCTGATGTTGCACTGCATGTGGAGTCTGGCTTCTTGGATGCTATAGGCAGAAAGTGCTTCCAGGGCTCGATGCTTTTCAGCCAGATCCAGGCCTACCAGCTATACATAGGCATGTACCTGCGGGACCTGGCAAAGGAGCTCGCCGGATTCTTGGCTGGGATCTCGGAGGAACTCTCTAGTGGTTCCAGACCCTCTCCTCTGCGGTCAAAGAGTGCTCCAAGTTTATTACTCGGGCAGCCTATGACAGCTTTGAGTCGGCAGCTAGAGTGGCTTCGGCGGGCATTAGTGTCCAATGCCAGGTCTGGCTACGGTCTAATCTGGAGCAGTGGGTACAGGACAAGCTGGTCAAAGTTTGCTGCCAGGGAGAGAACCTCTTTGGCAAAAACATGATGGACAAGGCCACTGAGTTGGAGTCTGAGTACCTGAGAAGGACCAGGCTCTCCAAGAAGACTGCTGACCCTTCCCGAAGGAAGGCTTCAGGCAGAAAGTTCTCATTCCCAAAGAAGAGGAAGGCTTATGGAAATTATCCCCAGTACCTAGCCTTCCCAGCACCCCAACAGGGCCAGCAGGCCAAGGGACAGGGACATGGGCATGGCCCACATAAATCTAAGGCACCAAGCCCCAGACCGCACCACCAGTGCAACTTGGAGGGGTTTTTTGACTCCTTGGACATAGCCGTTCTTCCCCCAGGAGCCACAGCCCTGCAGCACATGGGGGGTCATCTAGTATGTTACGCCCACAGGTGGTCGGCCATCACAACCAATGCGTGGACCCTCCAGGTGGTCAGGGAAGGTTACCTCCTCCACCTCCTACAGATGCCCCCACCATTCTTCCTGGGAGAGCCCACCAGGACTCCCCTTCACCAGACCCTGCTCCAGCAGGAAATCACAGGCCTTCTAACAAGCAAGGTGGTGGAACTCATTCACCTCAGGGGCAGGGTGTTCTACTCCTGTTATTTCCTGGTCCCCAGAAGGACCGGAGGGTTTCGTCCCATTCTAGACCTGTGGGACCGCAACAGGATCCTGGTGAGGGAGAAGTTCAAGATGCTCTCCCTTGGAACATTGCTGCCATACCTCCAGCAGGGAGACTGGCTGTGCTCCTTGGACTTAAAGGATGCGTATGCGCACGTCCTTATCAACCCCCTCCACAGGCAGTACCTTTGCTTCGTGGTGGGCGGAGGAGTGCTCCCCTTCGGGCTGGCTGCTGCCTCACAGGTATTCACTAAGTGCCTGACAGTCATCGCAGTCCATCTCAGGCTCCAGGGGGTCTTCATCTTCCTGAATCTGGATGACTGGTTGGTAAAGGGCAACACTGCCGCCGAAGTACAACAAGCGACGGGCTGCACAATCCTTGTCCTAGAGCACTTGGGGTTCGTAGTCAACTATCCAAAGTCTCATCTCCAGCCAGCTCAAAACCTGGAGTTCATAGGGGCGCAGCTGGACACAGTCCAAGTCAGGGCCCTGCACCCCCAGGCACTCGCAGAGGGCACCCAGGGCTACCGCTCAATGTCTTTGAAGGATACTACCAAAAGCAGAGAGGTTCCACAAAAGAGTAAAGTAGCCCAAATGCCCTCAAGTATGGAGCAGACTGAGCTTAAAGATCCCAAATTACCCATGTCTAACAATAGCCAAATTAATATGAGTAAAATACGTTCTCTAAAATGCTTGTATGCAAATGCTAGAAGTCTAAAAAATAAGATGGGAGAGTTAGAATATATAGCACTAAATGAAAGGTTAGATATGATTGGAATATCAGAGACATGGTGGAAGGAGGACAACCAGTGGGACACTGTGATATCTGGGTACAAACTATATCGTAATGATAGAGCTGATCAAATTGGTGGAGGGGTTGCTCTCTATGTTAGAGAGGGCATTGAGTCAGAAAGGATTAAAGTTTTGCAGGAAACAAAATCTGCTGTAGAATCTATATGGATTGAAATTCCATGTAAAAGGGGGAAGGCAATGGCAGTGTGGGTGTACTATCGAGCGCCTTGCCAGAATGACCAAATGGATGATGAAATGCTCAAAGAAATTAAGGAAGCTAACAAAAGTTACAGTGCAGTAATAATAATGGGTGATTTCAACTACCCCGGTATCGACTGGGTCAGTGTCATGTCAGGACATGCTAGGGAGATAAAGTTCCTAGATGAAATAAATGACTGCTTCTTGGAGCAGCTGGTTCATGAACCGACCAGAGGGGAAGCCATATTAGACCTAGTCCTTAGTGGAACACCAGATCTAGTGCAAGAGATAAGGTTGTTGGGGCCACTTGGCAATAGTGATCATAGCATGATCACCTTTGATTTAATTAGTGGAGGAGGGATAGTAAGGAAATCCACAGTACTACCTTTTAACTTTCGAAAGGGAAACTATGACAAAATGAGGAAAACAGTTAAGAAAAAACTAAAAGGAGCAGTTGCTAAGGTTAAAGACGTACATCAGGCTTGGCTGTTGTTGAAAAATACTATCTTGGAAGCCCAGACCAGCTGTATTCCACGCTTTAAGAAAAGTGGAAGGAAGTCCAAAAAACTGCCAGCATGATTTAAAGGTGAGGTCAGAGAGGCTGTTGTTGCCAAAAAAGCATCTTTTAGGAAATGGAAAAAAGAGCCAAACGACATAACCTGGAAACAGCACAAGCACTGGCAAGTCAAATGCAAGGCATTGATAAGGCAGGCAAACGGAGCATTTGAGAAGAAGCTTGCTGCGGAAGCAAAAACGCGAAGTAAAGACCTTTTCAAGTACATTCGTAGCAAAAAACCTGTGAGAGAGTCAGTTGGTCCATTAGATGATAAAGGGGTTAAAGGAGCACTAAGAGGCGACAAGGCAATAGCGGAGAGATTGAATGAATTCTTTGCTGCAGTCTTTACTGAGGAAGATGTAGGGATGTTACCCATGACTGAAGTGGTATTTAAAGGTGCAGAAGAATTGAAGGAAATATCGATACATCGGGAAGATGTATTACAACTATTAGATAAACTGAAGAGTAGCAAATCACCTGAGCCGGATGGTATACATCCAAGGGTGTTGAAAGAACTGAAATACGAGATTGCAGACCTGCTATTAGTAATCTGTGAACTATCATTAAAATCATCTCTAATACCTGAAGATTGGAGGATCGCCAATGTAACACCAATTTTTAAAAAGGGTTCCAGGGGTGATCCGGGAAACTACAGACCGGTGAGCCTGACATCAGTACCGGGAAAAATGGTAGAAACCATCATAAAGAATAAAATTACTCAGCATGTAGATAGTCATGACCTAATGGGAGACAGCCAACATGGCTTTAGACAAGGAAGATCTTGTCTTACTAATCTGTTATGTTTTTTTGAAGGAGTGAATAATCAGGTGGACAAAGGTGAGTCGGTTGATATTGTGTATTTGGACTTTCAGAAAGCCTTTGACAAGGTCTCTCATCAGAGACTTTTGGCAAAACTAAAGAATCATGGGATAGGAGGCAGTGTACTATTGTGGATCAGGAACTGGTTAAAAGATAGAAAGCAGAGGGTAGGGCTAAATGGCCAATTTTCCCAATGGAGAAAGGTAAATAGTGGTGTACCCCAGGGATCTGTGCTGGGTCCGCTGCTTTTTGACATATTCATAAATGACCTGGAAAGTGGAATAACGAGTGAGGTTATCAAATTTGCAGATGACACAAAACTATTTAAAGTTGTTAAAACCCAAGAGGATTGTGGAAAATTGCAAGAGGATCTTGATAAATTGGAAGACTGGGCATCAAAATGGCAGATGAAATTTAATGTGGACAAGTGCAAGGTTATGCACCTAGGGAAGAACAACCCAAACTATGGTTACACGATGCAAGGTTCCACATTAGGAACCACCACCCAGGAAAAAGATTTAGGCGTCATTGTGGATACCATGTTAAAACCCTCGGCCCAGTGTGCAGCAGCGGCCAAGAGAGCAAATAGAATGCTAGGTATGATAAGGAAAGGAATGGAAAATAAAACAAAAGATATTATAATGCCTCTATATCGTTCCATGGTGAGTCCGCACCTTGAATATTGTGTGCAATTCTGGTCGCCGTATCTTAAAAAGGATATAGCTATTTTAGAAAAGGTTCAGAGAAGAGCAACCAAAATGGTAAAGGGGATGGAAGGATACTCCTATGAAGAAAGGCTAAAAAGGTTGGGGCTCTTTAACCTGGAAAAGAGACGACTGAGGGGAGATATGATAGAAGTCTATAAATTAATGAACGGAGTGGAACGGGTAAACGTAGATTGACTGTTTACCTTATCAGAATATAGAAAGACTAGAGGACATGCAATGAACATAAGAACATAAGAACATGCCATACTGGGTCAGACCAAGGTCCATCAAGCCCAGTATTCTGTTTCCAACAGTGGACAATCTAGGTCATATGTACCTAGCAGTTTCCCCAAGAGACACAAGTTCCACAATGCTTGTACTGGGTCAAGCATTGATATCTTCGGTCACTTCTTAATAATGGTTTATGGACCTTTCCTCCAGGAACTTGTCCAAACCTTTTTTAAACCCAGCTACACTAACAGCCTTTACTACATCCTCCGGTAACAAATTCCAGAGTTTGATTACACGTTGAGTGAAAAAATATTTTCTTTTATTAGTCTTAGTTTACCCTGTAGCTTCATTGCATGTCCCCTAGTCTTTCTATATTCTGATAACGTAAACAATCGATCTACGTTTACCCGTTCCACTCCGTTCATTAATTTATAGACTTCTATCATATCTCCCCTCAGCCGTCTCTTTTCCAGGTTAAAGAGCCCTAACCTTTTTAGCCTTTCCTCATAGGAGTATCCTTCCATCCCCTTTACCATTTTTGTGGCTCTTCTCTGAACCTTTTCTAAAATCGCTATATCCTTTTTAAGATACGGCGACCAGAATTGCACACAATATTCAAGGTGCAGTCTCACCATGGAACGATATAGAGGCATTATAATATCTTTTGTTTTATTTTCCATTCCTTTCCTTATCATACCTAGCATTCTATTTGCTCTCTTGGCTGCCGCTGCACACTGGGCCGAGGGTTTTAACATGGTATCCACAATGACACCTAAATCTTTTTCCTGGGTGGTGGTTCCTAATGTGGAACCTTGCATCGTGTAACCATAGTTTGGGTTGTTCTTCCCTAGGTGCATAACCTTGCACTTGTCCACATTAAATTTCATCTGCCATTTTGATGCCCAGTCTCCCAATTTATCAAGATCCTTTTGCAATTTTTCACAATCCTCTTGGGTTTTAACAAATTTAAATAGTTTTGTGTCATCTGCAAATTTGATAACCTCACACGTTATTCCACTTTCCAAGCTACAGGGTAAACTATTTAAGACTAATAAAAGAAAATATTTTTTCACTCAACGTGTAATCAAACTCTGGAATTTGTTACCGGAGGATGTAGTAAAGGCTGTTAGTGTAGCTGGGTTTAAAAAAGGTTTGGACAAGTTCCTGGAGGAAAGGTCCATAAACCATTATTAAGAAGGGACCCAGGATATCAATGCTTGAACCAATACAAGCATTGTGGAATCTGTGTCCCTTGGGGAAACTGCTAGGTACGTATGACCTAGATTGGCCACTGTTGGAAACAGAATACTGGGCTTGATGGACCTTGGTCTGACCCAGTATGGCATATCTTATGTTCTTATGTTCTTATGTCTACTCGACACTTGCTCCACCTACTGTGACACATGACATCCATGGTGCATTTCACCCCAGATGCCCACTTGCAGATGTAGGCAGCCCAGTGGGCACTCCGCTCTCAGTGGTCACAGACCATGGGGCACCTGCAGGAAATGGTGACCATCACCAGTCCTCTGGCTGACTCCCTCGGCTGGTGGCAACATCTACCGCACCTGCTGGCCAGGGATGCCTTTCCAGACCTCCACACCTCAGAGGATCCTCACGATGTTTGCCTCAAAATTGGGGTGGGGAGCCCACTGCAGCAACCTCTGCACTCAGGTCAGTTGGTTGCCGGTGGAGAGCCCCCAGTAAATCAACCTCCTGGAGCTCTGGACTGTTGCCTTAGTGCTCTGGGCTTTTTGCCACCACCTTTGGGACCAACTGGTACTGATCCAGACTGACAATCAGGTGATGATGTTCTACATAAACAAGCAAGGAGGCACGGGGTCGTCCCTCCTTTACCAGGAAGCAGCGGGCATCTGCACTTATGCCAGCAACAACAGGATGTTCCTACAGGCAGTATACCTCCCGGGCCAGGACAATGCCCTGGCAGACCAGATCAGCCGGGGCCCCCAGCCACATCAGTGGAGGCTGGACACCAGAGTTGCCCATCAGTTATTCCGGCGCTGGGGACTCCCACAAATGGATCTCTTTGCCAGCCCAGCCAATGCGCCGTTGCCCCATTTCTAGAACATAAGAACATAAGATATGCCATACTGGGTAAGACCAAGGTCCATCAAGCCCAGTATTCTGTTTTCAACAGTGGCCAATCTAGGTCATATGTACCTAACAGTTTCCCCAAGGGACACAGGTTCCACAATGCTTGTATTGGTTCAAGCATTGATATCCTGGGTCCCTTCTTAATAATGGTTTATGGACCTTTCCTCCAGGAACTTGTCCAAACCTTTTTTAAACACAGCTACACTAACAGCCTTTACTACATCCTCCGGTAACAAATTCCAGAGTTTGATTACACGTTGAGTGAAAAAATATTTTCTTTTATTAGTCTTAAATAGTTTACCCTGTAGCTTCATTGCATGTCCCCTAGTCTTTCTATATTCTGATAAGGTAAACAATCGATCTACGTTTACCCGTTCCACTCCGTTCATTAATTTATAGACTTCTATCATATCTCCCCTCAGCCGTCTCTTTTCCAGGTTAAAGAGCCCTAACCTTTTTAGCCTTTCTTCATAGGAGTATCCTTCCATCCCCTTTACCATTTTGGTGGCTCTTCTCTGAACCTTTTCTAAAATCGCTATATCCTTTTTAAGATACGGCGACCAGAACTGCACACAATATTCAAGGTGCGGTCTCACCATGGAACGATATAGAGGCATTATAATATCTTTTGTTTTATTTTCCATTCCTTTCCTTATCATACCTAGCATTCTATTTGCTCTCTTGGCTGCTGCTGCACACTGGGCCGAGGGTTTTAACATGGTATCCACAATGACGCCTAAATCTTTTTCCTGGGTGGTAGTTCCTCATGTGGAACCTTGCATCGTGTAACCATAGTTTGGGTTGTTCTTCCCTAGGTGCATAACCTTGCACTTGTCCACATTAAATTTCATCTGCCATTTTGATGCCCAGTCTTCCAATTTATCAAGATCCTCTTGCAATTTTCCACAATCCTCTTGGGTTTTAACAACTTTAAATAGTTTTGTGTCATCTGCAAATTTGATAACCTCACTCGTTATTCCACTTTCAAGGTCATTTATGAATATGTCAAAAAGCAGCAGACCCAGCACAGATCCCTGGGGTACACCACTATTCACCTTTCTCCAATGGGAAAATTGGCTATTTAGCCCTACCCTCTGCTTTCTATCTTTTAACCAGTTCCTCATCCACAATAGTACACTGCCTCCTATCCCATGACTCTTTAGTTTTGCCAAAAGACTCTCATGAGGGACCTTGTCAAAGGCTTTCTGAAAGTCCAGATACACAATATCAACCGACTCACCTTTGTCCACCTGATTATTCACTCCTTCAAAAAAACATAACAGATTAGTAAAACAAGATCTTCCTTGTCTAAAGCCATGTTGGCTGTCTCCCATTAGGTTGTGACTATCTACATGCTGAGTAATTTTATTCTTTATGATGGTTTCTACCATTTTTCCCGGTACTGACATCAGGCTCACCGGTCTGTAGTTTCCCGGACCACCCCTGGAACCCTTTTTAAAAATTGGTGTTACATTGGCGATCCTCCAATCTTCAGGTATTAGAGATGATTTTAATGATAGTTCACAGATTACTAATAGCAGGTCTGCAATCTCATATTTCAGTTCTTTCAACACCCTTGGATGTATACCATACGGCCCAGGTGATTTGCTACTCTTCAGTTTATCTAATAGTTGTAATACATCTTCCCGATGTATCGATATTTCCTTCAGTTCTTCCGCACCTTTAAATACCACTTCAGTCATGGGTAACATCGCTACATCTTCCTCAGTAAAGACCAAAGCAAAGAATTCATTCAGTCTTTCTGCTATCGCCTTGTCACCTCTTAGTGCTCCTTTAACCCCTTTATCATCTAATGGACCAACTGACTCTCTCACAGGTTTTTTGCTACGAATGTACATGAAAAGGTCTTTACTTCGCGTTTTTGCTTCCGCAGCAAGCTTCTTCTCAAATTCTCCCTTTGCCTGCCTTATCAGCCAGTGCTTGTGCTGTTTCCAGGTTTCGTCGTTTGGCTCTTTTTTCCATTTCCTGAAAGATGCTTTTTTGGCAACAACAGCCTCTCTGACCTCACCTTTAAACCATGCTGGCAGTTTTTTGGACTTCCTTCCACTTTACTTAAAGCGTGGAATACAGCTGGTCTGGGCTTCCAAGATAGTATTTTTCAACAACAGCCAAGCCTGATGTACATCTTTAACCTTTGCAACTGCTCCTTTTAGTTTTTTCTTAACTGTTTTCCTCATTTTATCATAGTCTCCCTTTCAAAAGTTAAAAGGTAGTACTGTGGATTTCCTTACTATCCCTCCTCCACTAATTAAATCAAAGGCGATCATGCTATGATCACTATTGCCAAGTGGCCCCAACAACCTTATCTCTTGCACTAGATCTGGTGTTTCACTAAGGACTAGGTCTAATATGGCTTCCCCTCTGGTCGGTTCATGAACCAGCTGCTCCAAGAAGCAGTCATTTATTTCATCTAGGAACTTTATCTCCCTAGCATGTCCTGACGTGACACTGACGCAGTCGATACCGGGGTAGTTGAAATCACCCATTATTATTACTGCGCTATAACTTTTGTTAGCTTCCTTGATTTCTTTGAACATTTCATCATCCATTTGGTCATTCTGGCCAGGCGGTCGATAGTACACCCCCACTGCCATCGCTTTCCCCCTTTTACATGGAATTTCAATCCATATAGATTCTACAGCAGATTTTGTTTCCTGCAAAACTTTAATCCTTTCTGACTCAATGCCCTCTCTAACAGAGAGAGCAACCCCTCCACCAATTTGATCAGCTCTATCATTACGATATAGTTTGTACCCAGGTATCACAGTGTCCCACTGGTTGTCCTCCTTCCACCATGTTTCTGATATTCCAATCATATCTAACCTTTCATTTAGTGCTATATATTCTAACTCTCCCATCTTATTTTTTAGACTTCTAGCATTTGCATACAAGCATTTTAGAGAATGTATTTTATTCATATTAATTTGGCTATTGTTAGACATGGGTAATTTGGGATCTTTAAGCTCTGTCTGCTCCATGCTTGAGGGCATTTGGGCTAGTTTACTCTTTTGTGGAACCTCTCTGCTTTTGGTAGTATCCTTCAAAGATACATTCTTCCGAACCATCCGCTCTTGGGCGACTGTCGGCTTTCCCCTAATATCTAGTTTAAAAGCTGCTCTATCTCCTTTTTAAAGGTTAATGCCAGCAGCCTGGTTCCATCCCGGTTAAGGTGAAGCCCATCCCTTCGGAAGAGCCCCTCCTTTCCCCAGAATGTTCCCCAGTTCCTAACAAATCCAAAACCTTCATCTCTGCACCATTGTCTCATCCACGCATTGAGACTCTGGAGCTCTGCCTGCCTTTTGGGTCCTGCGCGTGGAACAGGAAGCATTTCGGAGAACGCTACCCTGGAAGTTCTGGATTTCAACTTCCTACCTAAAAGCCTAAATTTAGCCTCCAGAACCTCCCTACCACATTTTCCTATGTCATTGGTACCGACATGTACCAAGACAGCAGACTCCTCCCCAGCACTATCTAAGACCTTATCTAGGTGGCGCGTGAGATCCGCTACCTTCGCACCAGATACAAATGACAGAGCTCCAGAAGAGTTATGGAATGACATCAAGAAGGTTGTGTTGGAAGAAAGCGAGAAGTCTCTACAAAAGGTGAAAAAGCAAAAACTTCCAAAATGGATGATGGAAGAAACTCTGAAAATTGCCCAGAAACGCAGAGAAGCTAAAGCCAGAGGAGAAAGAAACAATAACAGAACTCAACAGAGATTTCCAACGTGCAGCAAGACAGGACAAGGAAAAGTACTACAACGACGCATGCAAGGAAATAGAAGCAGAAACTATTAGAGGAAGAACAAGATCGGCTTTCCTAAAGCTACAAGAGTTAAAGAAAAATTTCCAGCCTCGAATTGGAATGTTACAAGATGCTCAAGGTTCTATGTTGAATGATGCTGAGAAGATCAAGAAAAGGTGGAAGGAATATACAGAGTTTTTATATGATAAAGATCAAGTGGACCAACAGCCGTTTCAACCTGTACCTTATGATCAGGAACCATTGGTGATGAAAGAAGAAGTTAAAGCAGCATTGAAAGCCTTATCAAAGAACAAAGCACCAGGCATTGATAGTATTCCCATAGAAGTATTACAGCAATCTGATGCAGCTGTTACTGTACTTACAAGGCTCTGCCAAGAAATATGGAAGACAACATCATGGCCAACTGACTGGAAAAGATCTGTGTTTATACCAATACTAAAGAAAGGTGATCCAACTGACTGTGGAAATTATCGCACAATCGCTCTGATCCCACATGCCAGCAAGATTCTACTGAAGATTATTCAAAAGAGACTACAACCATACCTGGAACAAGAACTACCTGAAGTGCAAGCAGGGTTCAGGAAAGGGCGAGGAACGAGAGACATCATTGTGGATGTGAGATGGATCCTTGAAAAGACTAAAGAATACCAAAAGGATATCTATTTGTGCTTTATCGACTATAGCAAGGCTTTTGACTGTGTAAACCATGAGAAACTCTGGGCCATATTAAGAAGCATGGGTATACCAGAACACCTGATCGTACTCTTGCACAATTTGTACATTGATCAAGAAGCAGCAGTTCAAATGGAACAAGGAGAAACAGAATGGTTTAAAATAAGCAAAGGTGTAAGACAAGGCTGCATACTTTCCCCCTACCTGTTTAATTTATATGCAGAACAAATCATCAGAGAAGCAGGATTGTATGAAGACAACAGAGGTGTGAAGATTGGTGGAAGACTCATCAACAACCTTCGCTATGTTGATGATACCACATTACTGGCTGAAAGTGAAGATGATCTGAAACATTTGCTTGTCACAATCAAAGAACATAGTCTCAAAATGGGCCTGCACCTTAATGTAAAGAAGACAAAGATTTATGACAACTGGCATAATCAACAGGTTCATCATTGAAGGAGAAGAAATTGAAATCCTGAACAACTTTAACCTACTTGGATCAACTATCAATAAAGAAGCAACAAGCAGTCAAGAAATCAGACGACGCATTGCTCTTGGCAGAATGGCTATGAAAGACCTAGATAAGATCCTCAAGAGCAGAGATGTCTCTCTCCATACAAAGATTCGACTTGTTCAAGCCATGGTATTTTCAATAACATCATATGGATGTGAAAGCTGGACAGTGAAAAAGATAGACAGGAAGAAAATTGATGCCTTTGAATTATGGTGCTGGCGGCGAATACTGTGTACCATGGACTGCCTGAAGAACAAACCAGTCGGTACTAGAGGAGATCAAACCTAAGCTTTCTTTAGAAGCTCAGATGACAAGACTTCGACTTTCATACTTTGGACACATCATGCGAAGAGAGAGATCATTAGAGAAAGACATCATGCTTGGCAAGATAGAAGGTCAGCGCAAAAGAGGAAGGCCAGCAATGAGATGGATCGATACAATAACAGCAGCTATGGGTACCAGTCTGTCAACAATGAGCCGCCTGACTCAAGACCGAACACAATTTAGGATAGCTATCCAGAGGGTCGCCATGAGTCGACTCCGACTCGACGGCACTTAACAACAACAACCCCCCAGCTTCTCAATACCAACCTCAGGGTACCCAGAGAAAGCAACAGCCTCCTAAACAACAGAAGAAGCCACAGGCTTCTAAATGCCTGTTTTTTTACTTCTTCCTAGAGAACATAGCCACCATGCCTCTGGAGAACCCCCATATAGCAGGCAGACTTTGCCATTATGCCCACAGGTGGCATCTTATCACCTCAGAGCAGTGGATACTAACCATAGTGCGAGAGGGGTACAATCTTCATCTGCAAAGTACCCCCTCCACTCTGGTGGGGGAATATCATTCTCAACCACCAGTCACTGCTCTCCTGCAGCAAGATATCAACTCTCTTCTGTCAGACTGTGCCATTGAAGAGGTTCCAGCATCCCAACAGGGGATGGAATTCTATTCTCCTTACTTTCTCATACCAAAGAAAAACGGAGGGTACAGACCCATCTTAGACCTCAGGAACCTAAACAAGTTTCTAGTCCAAGAGGAATTCAAAATGGTCTCACTAGGAACCCTTCTACCTTATCTTCAGAGTCAGGACTGGCTCTGTTCTCTAGATATAAAAGAAGCGTATACTCACATCCTCTTTCATCCAGAACACAGGAGGTATTTACGCTTCATCTTCCAAGGAAATCACTATCAATACAGAGTCCTTCCTTTCGGGCTCGCCTCTGCCCTAAGAGTCTTCACAAAGTGTATGGCGGTCGTAGCCGCATATCTAAGGACTCTTGGAATATTCGTCTTCCCTTACTCAGACGTTTGGCTTATAAGGCCACCCACTTCACAGGAGATTCATCTTTCCCTCCTTCGTACAATGCAGGTACTGCAGAATCTGGGATTTGTGATAAATCTTCCAAAATCCCATCTAGTTCCCACTCAGACACTAGAATTCATAGGAGCTCTTCTAGACACTTGGCGGTCAAGAGCATTTGTGCCCCAGGACCGTTGCACTCAACTTGTGCAGCTAGCATCTCAAGTAAGGCTCAGAGACATAGTAACATAGTAACATAGTAAATGACGGCAGATAAAGACCAGCATGGTCCATCTAGTCTGCCCAGCAAGATGGCAAGAGTAGGAGCACCTGTCATTCTGTGCAGGCCACCCCCCCCCCATGTCTTTGTTTAGGGGTAAACCCACCACTCCATGTAGGACACGCCTATTTGTTGAGACGTTATATGGTTCAGAAGTTAGATGGTACCGTTTATTATGTTTTTATCCTATTGCTGTAAAGGGATCCACTGTGTTTGTCCCATGCTGTTTTGAATTCCATCACCGTGTTTGCCCCACCACTTCCTTCGGGAGGGCATTCCAAGCATCCACCACCCTTTCAGTGAAAAAATATTTCCTGATATTGCCTTTCAATTTACTACCTTGCAGCTTCATGTTATGCCCTCTAGTTTTACAGCTTCCCCGTCTTTGGAAGAGGTTTGTTTGTTCATCATTTCTCTTTAAGTATTTAAAGGTCTGACTCATATCTCCCCTGTCCCTCCTCTCCTCCAAAGTGTACATATTTAGGTCTTCAAGTCTCTTCTCATAAGGCTTCTGACGCAGGCTCCAAATCATTTTGGTCACTTTCCTCTGAACAGTTTCCAGTCTTTTTACATCTTTTGCAAGATATGGTCTCCAAAACTGAACACAGTATTCCAAGTGAGGCCTCACCAGTGACTTATACATTGGCATAAGTACCTCTTCCTTTCTGCTGGTAATCCCTCTCTGTATGCAGCCCAACATCCTCCTGGCTTTTGCCACCGCCTTGTCGCACTGTTTTGCCACCTTGAGATCATCAGAGATAATCACACCAAGGTCTTTCTCCTAAACCGTGCATACCAACCTCTCACCCCCTATCGTGTACATTTCCCTTGGATTTCTGCTACCCAAGTGCATGACACTGCACTTTTTCGCATTAAATCGTAGTTGCCAAGCATTAGACCAGTCTTCCAGCTTTTGTAGATCTTTCCTCATGTTAACCACTCCTTCAGGGGAGTCCACTCTGTTGCAAATTTTTGTGTCGTCTGCAAAAAGACAGACTTTTCCATTCAGTCCTTCAGCAATATCACTCACAAATACATTGAACAGTGCTGGACCCAGGACCGAACCCTGGGGCACCCCGCTAATTACCTTCCTCTCATCCGAGTGAGCTCCATGTACAATCACCCTTCTGTCGTCTGTCAGTCAACCAATTTCTAATCCAGTTTACCATCTTGGGACCCATCCCCAAGCTACTGAGTTTGCTGACAAGCCTCCTATGAGGAACAGTATCAAAGGCTTTGCTGAAATCCAGGTAGATGACATCCATTGCATGCCCCTGATCTAGTTCCTTGGTCACCCAGTCAAAGAACTCAATCAGATTTGTTTGGCAAGACTGTCCTTCGGTAAAACCATGTTGCCTCGGATCTTGCATCCTGTTGGTTTTGAGAAAGTTCACTATTCGCTGTTTCAGGAGCGCCTCCATTACTTTTCCTGCCACTGAGGTAAGGCTCACGGGCCTGTAGTTTGACACTTCTTCCCTGTCACCACTTTTGTGTAGAGGTACGACATCAGCCATTCTCCAGTCCTGAGGAACCTCTCCTGTTTCCAAGGATCTGTTGAAAACATCCTTTAACGGTCCTGCAAGAACCTCTCTGAACTCTTTCAGTATCCTAGGATGTATCCCATCCGGTCCCATGGCTTTGTCCACTTTCAGTTTCAGACAATCTCTCGGCTAGGGAGATGCTCCAACTTCTAGGTCATATGGCCTTCGCAGTGCATGTAGTCCCATATGCCTGTCTGCAAATGTGGACAGCTCAATGGACTCTTGCCTCCCAGTGGAAGCAGATCTCCAGGGCCCTCAAAAAACAGATCCAAGTCACAGACAGTCTCATCGACTCTCTTCTGTGGTGGTCTACCCCAGGAAATCTTCTTGTAGGGTCACCTTTTCAGATGCCTCCACATCAATACATTCTGGGGTGCCCACTTGGACTCTCTCTCCACTCAGAGCCACTGGATGGAGCAGGAGTCGCAGCTCCAGATAAATTTACTGGAACTTCATGCTACCTTCAATGCCTTCAAAGTGTTTCAACAACAATTACAAGGCCACAGAGTTCTCGTCCAGATGGACAATCAAGTAGCTATGTTCTACCTGAACAAGCAGGGGGGAACAGGCTCTTGGCTTTGCAGGGAGGCTCTCCATCTTTAGTCCTTTGCCATTGCCCATCAAATAAACCTCCAAGTGGTGTATCTGCCAGGACACCAAAATGTCTTAGCAGACAGATTGAGTTGGATCCTTCTTCCACACGAATTGTCCCTCCATCAGGAAACAATTTCCTACATCTTTCAGACCTGGAGAATTCCAGAGATAGACCTTTTTGCCACTTCTCAAAATGCCAAACTACCTCGCTTTTGCATCAGAACCCCGATGTCCAGCCTCCAACAAGTGGATGCTTTCCACCTTCACTGGGGTCAGGATTTCCTGTATGCCTTTCCTTCCATACCCCTGATTCCCAAAACGCTTTTCAAGCTTCAAGCAGACAGGGGCCACATGATCCTCATAGCCTCACGCTGGCCACGTCAACTGTGGTTTCCTCTCCTACTACGTCTGTCCCAGACTCGCCCCCTGAGTCTTGGGTCAGCTCCCGATCTCCTCTCTCAGGAGGAAGGGATGCTACTCCATCCCAATCCGCAGTCTCTCCATCTCATGGCTTGCCTGCTGAGAGCGTAGTATTGCAAGATCTTAACCTTCCCCAGGAAGTAAAGCAAATATTGCTAGCCTCAAGGAAAGTGTCCACGAGACATTGCTGACTTCAAGTGGCGTAGATTCTCCACTTGGTCTTCCCAGAAGGATCTTAATCCCTTCTCAGCTCCTGTGGAAGCTCTCCTTCAGTATCTCCTCCATCTTTCATCCTCTGGTCTCAAAGTGAATTCAGTGAGAGTTCACCTCAGTGCAATTGCTGCTTCTCACCATCCCTTGAATGGGCAGCTTATCTCTTCACAACCGCTTGTGACACATTTCACGAGAGAGCTCTTATTGACCAAGCCTCCCATCAGGCCACCACTGGTGGCATGGGATCTTAATGTTGTCTTAGGACAGCTCCTTAAGCCGCTTTTTGAACCTTTAGCCTCAGCCTCACTAGTTTCTCTATTGGAAGGTCATCTTCCTTGTTGCCCTCACTTCTGCTAGACGCATCAGTGAATTTCAGGAGTTGGTGACAGACCCATCTTCTACCCAGTTCCACCATGATAAGGTGGTCCTTAGGACTCACCCCCATTTCATGCCAAAAGTGGTGCCTCCTTTCCATCTCAATCAATCTGTTTACCTTCCTGTCTTTTTTTCTTGACCACATTCCTCAAGGGCAGAGGCAACCCTCCATACCCTTTTCTGTAAACGAGCCTTAGCCTTCTATCTTCAAAGGACCGCTGAGCACCGTTAAAGCTCTCAGTTATTCATCTCCTTTGATCCCAGTCACTTGGGGTTGCCAGTATCCAAATGTACCCTTTCTAAATGGATAGCAGATTGTATTTCATTTGCTTATGATAAGGCAGGACTATCCCTTGAAGGTCATGTCACTGCCCATAAGGTTCGTGCCATGGCTGCATCCACCAATAAATAAAAGACCTGTTCCCACAAACATTCACACTGGCAACATTAAATTGTAATTGTAATTTTTGTCAGACTAATGTCTGTGTGAGGACTAAAACTCTACCTCAGACCATGTCCATTTTAATCAATTGTGCAGTAAATTAAAAAAGATAAGCAAGCACTTAACTAATCCCACTGCAGTATTGGGCAAGATTGTGGGCATTTTACCTTTTAGTGACCAGCCCATTCAGATTACAAAGATTCTTTGCAGGTTTTGGCAAGTTCTTACTGTACATGTTTCTTTTCAGAAACCTCTGACTGTGGCATACACTAGAGGTAGAAATCTCAGGAATCATTTGGTGCATGCGATTCTGTTCCCTCTGTTATCACCTGAGCGGGTGGGCCATTTCCCATGTGGGGAGGGTTCTTACTGCTCGGGTACTATAGAGGGTGAATTGTGGTTAGGCACCGTGTCCTACAAACAATGGCATGCACATCATTACACCACCTGTTACACTTATTTTGTGATATCTTTTATCTTATAATTTGCCCATGTGGTCTGAAATATGTGGATCACACCATTTGTTCCCTTAGAAGACGTTTGTCTGAACATGTGTCTCCTTTATGCACCAAAACGATGTCTGCACCTATGGTTCACCACAGTATACAATTAAACCACTCCTTTTCCCAATTTCAATGGCATGTTCTGGACTGGATCCCTCCCCCAATCAGAGGTGATGATTGGGAGGTCGTTTTACAATCATGCGAACAGCGATGCATTTTCAGATTAAATACTGTTGCTCCATTGATATTGAAACCTGGAACTTGATTGGCACCGTCTCATGTGAATTCAGCCGATTGGTCAGAGGTCTGCATAGTTGCTTTCGCCTTTCCATTGGCTCGAGCAGTAACCAATTGGTAGGTGTGATGGGTTACGCTGAGATTATTTGTCCTCCCATGGTCCTTTGAATTCTGTGGGGACGGTTTGCCTGACGCAGGGTCTTTTGAGTAGTTATAGACCCGAAACACAGTGCTGTGTTGCACCCCATTGTTTCTCTTTCTCAGGATACGTGGTAATTGCTCTTGATATAGGATTAGACAAATTACAAGATGGACAAACTATAAGTTAAGTGCTTGCTTTCCTTATCTTTTTTAATTTATTGCACAATTGATTAAAATGGACACGGTCTGAGGTAGAGGTTTAGTCCTCACTAAGACACTGGTCCGACAAAAATTACAATTACAATTTAATGTTGCCAGTGTGAACATTTGTGGGAACAGGTCTTTTATTTATTGATAGCATTTTATGGGCAAGACCTTCCCTTTACCCTTTGGGATTTTTGATTTGATGGCTGCATCCACGGCAAATCTACGTTCTGTAGCCATTGACGAAATTTGCAAAGCAGCCACATGGTCTTCTGTACATACCTTTGCGGCTCATTACTGTCTTGACAAGGACTCCCGTCAGGATGCCATGTTTAGTCAGGCGGTACTCCAGCACCTCTTTCAGACTGAGGGCAGCTCCTACCCTCCGTCCCAGAATTTTTCGATGCCAGACATCCATGAAGGATCCATGCCTCTTGAGACCTGCTCTGAGGCAAATCTACTGATTCTGGGGGCATTTCTCTGGCATCTGGGAGCGAAGGAGTCCCATATGTGAAGACTACATGCCTGTTTGTTCCTGGAGATAGCGTAGTTACTCAACTGTAATAGGTAATCTCCGGAAACAGCAGGAATTTAGTCTTCACAATGCTCCCTCCTCCCCTTGGAGTTGTAGGGTTTATTCTCTCCTTTTATCTCAGCTACAAACTCAACTGAAGAGGGAGAGTCACAAAGATGGGAAGGCAGCAGTGCAGGCGCAGTGGGATGCTCCCAAAAGCTTTCCTATTGGACGCTGGGGAGCGTTCCCACACAGGCTTCATCAGTGCCGAAATCACCCATATATGAAGACTAAATTCCTGCTGTTCCTGGAGATCACCTGTTACAGGTGAGTAACTATGCTTAGTCAGTGGTAAATTGTGGCATCTAAAGGTCCAAACCAGAAATGGCTGCTAACAAGACAAATGAACACTCCCTTATTATGATCTGGAAGCAGATGCAATCTAACTGGTACCAACAGCAGAGAATCAAACTACAGAAATTCAAATGGAGGTGGCTTCCCTTACAGCACTATTCTCTTTATTTCAAAAGAAAGTGACTGAATTTGAGAAATGGACTTTCTAGTTTGAAGAAGGTACTGTGACACTGCTACAGGAGAAAGCCATAATCACTGTTGAACGTAAAAGGAAGGTTGAAGATGCAAATAATAGAAATTATAGACACTGGAAAAACAATAAAAATCTGCAAATCTGGGGGCTTCCAGAGAGAATAGAAGGCTATGATGACCTGTGATATTTATGGATACATTTATTTCTGCTAAAACTTCTAAAAGTTCAGTTTATGAAGGTCTTTGAGATTCAAAGAGTGCATAGATTGTATTCCTACAATACCAGCAGGGCTGGTGCTAGGGTCTCTAGGGCCCCTCTGCAATCTATAGATCGGTGCCTCCTCCCTCATTGCTATTAAGGTGGGTTGTATCCAGGGCTGGCCCGTCCACTAGGCAAGCTAGGCAGCCACCTAGGGTGGGAGATCTATGTGGGCGGCAGGCCATGAGCTTCAACACACATGGCCTGCTGCCTGCCCATGCGCCGAGCATGCCACCCTTCCCCCTCCCCCCCCATGCTGAGCCACACAGCACTACTGCCCCCCACTGCCACTGATTCCGGCAGTGGGGGAGGAGGCTTGGATCGGCAGCAGGCCATGTGCTTCGGTACACATGGTCTGCTGCTTCTGAATTCCTGAGGTTATGTCAGAGGAGGATCAGAATCGGCAGGCCATGTGTGCTGAAGCACATGGCCTGCTGCCAAGCCGAGCTGCACCCCACCACCACCCTACCCCTGGAATTGGCAGTGGCGTGCACAGGGGGTGCACAGCTCAACAAATGAGGGGTGGCATGGCCGGGGCTTCTGCCTAGGGTGGCATAAACCCTTGGATCGGCCCTGGTTGCACCTCCCCTTTCCCAAAACTCCTTTGTGAACTCTGTTCACGTGATGCTAGTATGTCTCCTTAAAATCAAATATTTTAACAAAAATATTGCAGTGAAGGGGCAAATGCACAGCTGCAATACAAATAAGGAATAAATATTTAATATCGTATGAAGTTTAACACTTCACCTCAGATGATGCAGGTATCGGGGAAAGCTCCCAATGCCATCAAAATACTATTGGGATACATATGCAAATTAGCCATGCGGTGCCTCCGACAGTATTTTGATGGCATCCAGGGCTTTCCCCAATGCCTGGATCATCTGAAGTGACATGTCAAACTTCCCCTCAGATGGCCTTGTGTCTCTGGGAGATCATGCCAAAATTGAGTTGACTTCTGTGCACATGTGTTTGGTTTGCTCTCCCAGTTTAACGCTGACATTTGTGCCATAATTTACCAGGTGGCTAATTTGCACATGCGCCCCTTTCTGCATACCAATGCTGACGTTGCGTGCTATTGGTGCTCTGCATAGAGACGTACATAGTTAATAGCATGCAACTTCAGAGCCAGTTTTCTGCATCAGCTTGATTGAGCATCGAAACACAAAACCCTGCAAATGGACACGCGGCACCAGCATCAAGAACTCAAATTACACCAGCTCTACCTCTGGAAATTCAGCATTGCAAATACTCTAGAGAACAAGCTGAATTACTACAGATTCCTAGAGAGAACCTACATGTTAACAGAATCCCTTATCTTAGCTGCACATGGAAAACAGAGACCATCACCAATAAAGAATAAGAAACTACAAAAGACAAAAATTGAAATGGAAGACACCAAAATCAGACACCAAACCGTGAAGTATGGAAGAAAGAGAAACTGAAATGCATCTCCTCCTGTAATGAACTATAAGAAATGCATATTTTATTCTCTAAGAACTGGAAGGCCTCGGGTCCGCGTCCCCGTGGCCGCCGCTAACCAGGGGGGCGGCAGGCTGCCCTCCCCCCTCGGGATTCGGCGGTGCGCGGGCACAAGGAAGGCCGTGCGGTCCGGCGGTGTCATTGGCTCCCGCGGGTTTTTCAAGCGCGCGGGAGCCAATGGGGAGCCGAGGTCTGCGGGCTGCGAAGGGGGGGGGTGCGGGGACCCGGCGCTGCTCCAGTCTCTCGGTTGTTGAGGCTGGAGGCGCCGGACGTGGGTTTCCTCACCTCGTGCTGGGCCCGGCGATTGTTGCGGCAGCTGGGAGCGGCGAATTTGGGTGGCTGGAGTGTCGGAGTAGCAGCGCTTTCTCCTGGTGCTGCTGCTGCGGCACTGAACCCGTTGGTTCGTCGGGGGCCCGGGTGGAGAAGGACCCCAGTGGCTGGCACGTGGTGCGCTGTGCAGGCAAGTGTCCCGTTGGTGGGCTGGGTAATTAAAAAAAAAAAAAAGAAAGAACAAGCAGTCCTAATTTATTAAAGTGCCTACTCCTATGGCAGCTAAAGAAAAAAGAGGGGGCACTCGGCAGACGAAAAGGTCTGTCCCGGCTGCCCCGGGTGAGGCAGGAGCTCGTGGGGCTTCGTCTGTAGGGCCTGCCCAACAACCGGCCAAAAGGGGAGGAGCGGGTTCAGGGCTTCTGGAGGGCCTCAGGAGATGCCTTCTCCGGTCACCCGGGGGCGGGGGGAAGTCAGGGGCAGAGCCCCTAGCCGGAGCAGCGCTTCCAAACGGGGCTCGGGCTCTGTAGGCGGCTCCGGCCGGGGTAGGCACGGGCCTAAGGGGAGTTCTGGGGCCCTGGTTGAGGGGGGTGGTCGAGGGCGGTCTAGGGGGTTAGCGAGAGGTGGGCGGGTGTTGAGTGCTCACGGGTCTTTGGGTAGCGGTGGTGTGGCCCCGGATCCCGTACTCGGGGGTGCCGGGTCAGGCCAGCAAGGGGGCGTTACCCTGGTTGGGTCATCGAGTCAGGGGAATTTATCGCCCGGTTTGGGAGGGGGTTACCAGCCAGCCTGGGAGCGTTGGCAGAGCGGGGGGCAAGGCTCTTCGCGTGCGGAGTGGCTAGGGGCGTGGCAGCCTCCTTGGGCTATGGCAGGTGTTCCTTCCCCATTTCCTGTTTTCTCTCCACATGTACCTACCGGATGGCACTACGCCGGGCCTCCTTGGCTGGCAGCGGCTGGGCAGACGGATGACGGGACGGTGACTGCTGGGCTTAGTCCCTTGCCTGGTGGGGCAGTTGGAGGACCTGCTGCTTCTGCTTCGACGCAACGGGAGACTGGAGCTGCTACCGAGGTGGTGTCCATGGCTGCAGGTGAGTTGGATGCTGGCGCAGCGACGGGTGAAGCGGGTGCCACAGAGGGGAGTGATACTAGGGCGGCCGGAAAAGGTAAGAAGCGGTCGCGGAGGGGCGGGCGGCATTCATGTCATCGGCGACGGCGTTCGGGATCCTCCTCTTCGTCAACCTCTGAGTTTTCCTCCAGCTCCATATCCGATGGCGGGGGGCGGGGTCATGCGGGTCAGGGTGATCCGGAAAAGGTTGCCCCGGTTGGAGCAGCGCCTTCGGTCGTGGCTTTCTCGGAGTTATGGGAGGGAGTGCCAAAGAATCTTCGGAGGAGAATTGTTAAGCGTCGCTACTTAGATATCTTTCGTTTGTTGGAAGGGCGAAAACGGTCGGGGGATAGCAGGAGGAAGAGAAAGAGGACGAAAAGGCGGGTAGGGTTCGGAGAGTAGCGCGGAACGTCGTCAATTGGACGCGTTCTTTCCTGCGTTTAGCTAGTGTATGGGGTCATGCGCATCCGGATCAGTATGGGATGCTACTGGCGTATATAGATTCCATCTTAGAGGCGTCGCAGACTCATGAAGGTTGGGCTTGGCTCAACTATGATGAAAAATTCCGCGATAAGATGGAGGAGAATCACCTGCTTTCCTGGGGGACGCAAGACATCAATCTCTGGCTGACGCAGATCGCGATCAGACTTAGTGGAGGGAGTTCGGGTGGGCAAAAGGGTGGACTGTCTGGCCCGGGGAGGGTGGACAGGCCCTTTCGATCTGGCGTGCCCCCGGTTTTGCAGAGGACCCCAGGGGGGGGGGGGTGCGGGTGACTTGTGCTGGCGGTTCAACAAGTCTTCCTGCCCCTTTCCGGATTGCAAATTCCGGCACGCCTGCTCTCTCTGTAACGGCAGCCACTCAGCGATCAAATGTGTCAAAAAGAGTGGGGGAGGCGCCGCGCCCCCCCCTCACCGGCAATAGACACCTGTTGAGTCTGGCTCCCAGTCCGATTGCGATTGATGTTTTGGGTCCTTGGCTTAGGAGCTATCCTAAGCGACGGGTAAGCGGCATTTTAGAGCGGGGCTTTCGGGATGGTTTTCCTATTCCGGTGGTCGGCTGCGTGGAGGTAGCCAGGGCCCAGAATTCGCCTTCAGTTCGGCGTTTTGCGCAATTGGTCAAGGATAAGTTGGCATCGGAGATTGCCTTGGGTAGGGTGGCGGGCCCTTTCGGCGAGCAGCCTTTCGAGGAATTTGTCGTATCTCCGCTGGGTATTATCCCAAAGAAGGAGCCGGGCAAGTATCGCTTGATACATAATCTGTCCTTTCCCATTGGTTCCTCGGTCAATGATCACATTCCCAAGGAATTGTGCGCGGTACGCTATGCATCCTTTGATGAGGCGGTCGAACTCGTGAGAACCTGTGGGGCGGGATGTTTGTTGGCAAAAGTGGATATTGAATCCGCCTTCCGGTTATTGCCCGTGCATCCGTCGTCCTTTCCTTTGTTGGGGTTCTGCTTCGAAGATCAATTTTATTTCGACAAATGCATGCCTATGGGTTGTTCGATTTCTTGTGCTTATTTCGAACAGTTTAGCTCCTTTTGCATTGGGCATTTGTTGACTGGATGGGGTGCGATGCGGTCGTGCATTATTTAGACGACTTCCTGTTCGTGGGACCGGCGCAGACAGAGCAGTGTAAGGCGTTGCTGGACGGTTTTGTGCAATTAGCCCAGATATGGGGGGTTCCCTTAGCGTCCGGGAAAACTGAGGGTCCTGCGACTACCCTTACTTTTCTGGGTGTAGAGTTGGATTCCGTGGCGCGGGTGGCTCACCTGCCAAATGAGAAAGTCATGAAGTTACGAGTGTTAGTTGCGAATGCGATGGTTTCAAACAAGCTAACATTGCGTGAGCTCCAGTCCTTGATAGGTTCGCTTATGTTTGCTTGTAGAGTTATCCCGATGGGGCGAGTTTTCTTGCGTCGGCTAGCAGCGGTTACGGCGGGTGTGGTGAAGCCCCATCACAGGATTCGGATGTCTCGCAGCCTGCGGGCAGACCTCGGGGTGTGGAATGAGTTTTTAAGTAACTTCAATGGTATCACGGTGCTGCGGGGTCGGGAGGAGACGTCGGCGGAGCTGCAATTGTTTACTGATGCGGCTGGGGGTGTGGGCCTGGGATTTATTTTGGGAGATCTTGGTGTGCGGCGCGGTGGCCACAGTCCTGGCAAGATGCCGGCCTTACGAGTAATGTTACCTTCCTTGAGTTGTTCCCGGTGTTGGTGGTGATTTCAGTATGGCCGGACAGACTTCGCGATCGTAGGGTGCTGTGGTGGTGCGACAACGAAGCAGTGGTGTCCGTGATCAATAATTATTCCCCACGATGTCGGCCTGTCGCCGACTTAATGCGGCAGGTTGTGCTCGCTTGTTTGCGGTTGAACTTGGTGATTAGGGCGCGGCATATCCCAGGCAGTCATAACACGATTGCGGATGCTCTTTCTCGTTTTAAGTGGGAGCTGTTTCGAACCTTGGCCCCAGAGGCGGACGAGGAGGGAGCGTCGGTCCTGGCTCACCTTTGGCGAATTGGCCTAGTGACATGATGGAGCTGCTGCGGAATTCGGTCTCTCCGGCGACGTGGGTAGCTTATCAGCGAGGCTGCAGCAGCGTGGTGTCCTTCCTGGTCCTGCAAGGGTGGCAAGGTGGTCCAGCGTCAGATCAGCTTGTGGGTCAGTATGTGCTGGCGTCCAAAGCGGCGGGGCTGTCGCGGGCTTCCGTTCGGCGGAATCTGGCGGGGTTTTCCTTTTTTGCACGCGCTATCGGGTGGGGGGCAGCGAGTGGGGGATTTCTAACGCGTATGCTGCTGCGTGGTTGGGAGCGCTCCAGTCCTTCGTCGGGTGATTGGCGGCGCCCGATCACCCACGACCTGCTCGAGCGTTTATGCGGTGTTTTGCCTCAAGTGGTTTCATCCGCCTACGAAGGGGTGCTTTTCCGCGCGTTTTTTTCCGTGGCTTTTTTCGGCGCTTTTAGGGTGGGTGAGTTAGTGGCGGAGTCGAGTACGATTTGCAACGGGAGGGAGGTGCAGATACATCATGTGCAATTCCTCGGGGGTGGGGTTCGTATCCGCCTTGCCCGCTCTAAGACAGATCAGGCAGGGCGGGGTGCGTGGGTGGCCTTGACAGCTGTGCTGGGCTCCCCCTCGTGTCCCGTGGCTTTATTGCAAGCGTACTTACGCGTTCGCCCGGCCACCGGCGGTAGCCTATTCATGCATCGGGATGAGCGGGTTCTTACGCGTTTCCAATTTTCGGCGGTTCTGCGACTGTCGTTACGGAGGTTGGGTGAGGACCCCGGTGTGTTTGCCCCTCACTCCTTCCGGATTGGGGCGGCGACCAGCGCCACAGTTGCTGGACTGTCCGATCAGGAAATACAACGGATTGGGCGATGGCGATCGCGGGCTTTCTGGAGCCACCAGCTGAGGGAGGCCAAAAGGGGTCTGGACACCCTTATCCTGTCTCTTAGGTGGCCTGTGGCCTGAGACCACTGAGTCCGAAGGCACCACTGTGCAGGCATCATATGGAGCCTGGCATTGGGAGTCACATGCACTGTCGAAGCCATGTGGCCCAGAAGTCTGAGGCAGAGTCTGGCAGAGACCAGGGACCTGTTTAGAAACTGGACCTGGGGGGGGGGGGTTACTAATTTTTGTTGTTCTTTCTTTACAGATACAGACAGAGGATCGTGTTGCTGTTGGGTGATTGGCCACTCCTTTGTGTTCTGGGCTGGTCGGCGAGCAGCGACACGGCCAATCGGGTCGGATTTGGGACTTACTGAGCTCGAGGTGACCGTCTCATGGCTGGGCGAGCGGGGACTCTGGTGGATCCAGTTTTTGCCTTTGCTGCGGCATCACCAGCGTTCCAGAGGGGCGCCGGACATTTTACTGATACATTTGGGTGGCAACGATTTAGTTTCCTGGACTTCGCGACAGTTGATTCGGGCTGTCAAAAAGGACTTGGGGGTGGTGTTCGGGATGTTTCCGGGAGTGTTAGTGTTGTGGTCTGATATCATTCCAAGGCCATCCTGTCGGGCTCAACGGCGGTGGTCACGGGGTGTGACAAAGATCAACCGTCAAATTGGCAGATGGGTGGGTGAGCAAGGGGGCGTGCAAATTTTGCACCCTTGGGTTGACGTGGAGTGCTCGGGCCTGTATAGGCCTGATGGCGTGCACTTGTCCCCGATAGGGCTGGATTTACTCCTCAACGATTGGCAGGAGGCCTTGGAAGGTATTAGGTTCAGGGTGCGGGCTGGTCGCAGCTTACCTTTGGGGGGCGGCTCCGGTCGTGGCTGACCAGAGCCGGTGGCGGGATCCCGGAGGTTTCCGGGGTCCGGAGCCAGAGGCAAGCAGGAGGGCGGGGGTGGGGTACCCCCGACCCGGTTAATCCCTCAGGTTTTTGCTAATAATATGGCGAAGCCGGAAGAGGGAGGGCGTGGAAAATTATTGGGCCTGTGCCCGGGGGAAGCGGAAGCAGCGTCACCTTGCTAATAACATGGCGGGTGATGGCTCGCTCTGCTGGGGGGGGGGGGGGGGGGTTATAATGTTTGTATTTGTATCAATTGGTTTGTTAAAAGGTTATTAAAGCTGCGACCAGTGTTGAAATCCAAATAATGTTGTTGTGTGATTGTTAACATGTATAGGTAGAGTAAATGGAAAGGGGGTGAAGAGGGGTGGAGGGTGACGTGTCCGCCTTACCCAGTTACTGGCACTTTTTGTACTTTTCTTGTCTGATCATCTTATTTTTCTACTTCCTCTTGTTGATTTTCTTCTAAGTCCTTTTCCAAGATCCCATTTCCATTGTCTTTTTCTTCACACTTCCTATCTTCTTTGTCCTTTCCTTCGCTACATCTCTCTCTGACATTGATCTTTCTTTTTCTCTCATTTGCCTTTATCTAACTATAACTTCAATCCATTCCTCTTTCTCCTTCCTACAATCATCTACTCACCAGCTTTTCATTTCCTAATCTTACTTCTCTAGTGCTTCCATGCCGCATCTGTCTCATTCCTTTGCCAGCATCCACCTCCCCCGCTCATCTTTCACCCACTTTCTAGTATGCCATTTTCCCCTTCTGTACTTATCTCCTCCCCAGTCTCATTTTCCACCTTCTGCGTCTTATCCCTTTACCAGCCCTAGCTCATTCCCTAACACTAACCATCTCTCCACCTCCAGACTCTTTATTATGTCTTACTTCCCACGCCCATGTTAATGCTGTGGATGGGGAGGCACAGGACAGGCTGTTCTTATGTCAGAAGCGAGCCAGTGATGCAGGCTTCCTGTGTCCCTGTTGTGGTGTGTCCTGAGCCAGTTCCTCACTGACTCACCTCTTAAGCTGGCCTTGCTGGAGGGAGAGAGAAAGAGTGGTGGAGACAGGAATGGAAAGGGAGATAAAGAAGGCTTATGGGAACAGGCTTGGTACTGAGGGGAGGGGGTCCGGAAAGAGTGATGGGAGTGAAATGCGGGTTCTCTGAACGTTTTGGAGGTTAATAAGGGGTCCACACAAACAAAAAGATGGGGAACCTTAGACTTATGGCTTTATTAGATAAGATGTAGAGGACAATATGAGAACATGCAAAGTCATAGAAATTAAGTATAGTGTGTGTTTTTGTATACAATGAGATCAACAATTTAGGATTGTTGGTGTATTATATGCACAAAAAAGGAGGCAGATGGAGAATTCTGAACAGGGACTGTGAATCTATGTCAAAGACTGAGAAGTTACATATATAGATTTTTCTCCAGGACCAAGCAGGAAGTCAGTCCTCACATATGGGTGTCATCGGCGCCGATGAAGCCCCAGCGGAGCATTTCCCCAGCTTTCCATGAAAGCCTTCCCCAGCTTTCCATGAAAGCCTTTGGGAATGCTGGCATGCATGCGCGGTTCCCTTCCCGCCTAAAGGTGCCATCTTACCTCAGTCTCTTTTTTTCCGAGAAGCCCACCGGACGTGTGTCCTGTTCTCCCGGATAAAAGTGATTTTTTATTCGGCGATTTTTCGCTATTTTTCTCCGGTTCGACGCCGGTTCCCCTCCCACCAGATTCGGTACACCGGTATCGAGCCCGCTTATTTCTTTTTTGTTTTTTGCCCTTCGTGGCTGGCGTTCGCGCCCTTTTTTTCATTTTTCCCTGGAAGGCCGGTCTTTTGACCTCGCAGGGGCTCTTTTTTCCCCGATGGCTTCCAGTGGTTTCAAAAAGTGTGATCGGTGTAAGAAACTTATGTCTCTCACCGACACACACGACTGCTGCCTTCGGTGCCTCAGCCCTGACCACGACCCCAAGTCGTGTGTGCCATGTGGGAAGATGTCTTCCAAGGCACTCAAAAGTCGACAGCATCAGAAGGAAAGGTTTTTCTCGGACTCTGCCTCTGGCCGGGCCCGGACCTCATCTGAGGCCTCGACATCTCGGGATTCTGATCCCGAGCGCCGTTGAAGCTCCTCAGACAGGAGGTCCCCCGACCGGGAACGCAAGAGGAAGAAGCGGCTCGTGAGGGCGGCGTCGGAGGAGGTCCCTGGTCCCTCGAGGGCCAGGTCTAAGACCCCCGACCGCCGTCCCGGGCCCGTGGACCAAGAGAAGCCTGCCAAAGTTCCTCGCGTGGAGCCGGAGTCTGCTGGACACGTAAGCCCCGTAGTCCTCGTGGACTCTCCTCCCAGAGAGCCGACGTTGGGCCCGGCGCCGCCTCCTCAGATGAGTCCGACTGGGAGACGGAGGACGAGGAGTCTCCCGATACTTTTAAGACTTGGTGTGTCCCGTCAGACTCACCGCAGTCTGAGCCCCGGAGTAGATCCCCTCCGGAGGACACTAGGTTCTCGGAGTTCGTCCGGGATATGGCCGCTGCCTTGGCTATCCCTGCCGATCCCGAGGAAGAGCCTCAAGCCGAGGAGCTCGATGCTCTACAGTACGACTCTCCTCTGAAGGAGGCCTTTACTGTCCCGGTTCCTCCGATGCTGGAACGGCTCCTCTTCTGGATGTGGGAGGCACCGGCCTCAGCGCCGGTTCTGAGCAAGCGAGTCGATTCCATCTATCGACTCCGCAAAAGCCCTGGTTTCCAGAAAGCACAGCTACCACACCATTCCATGGTTGTGGAATCGGCCATGCATTGTCTGAAGAGCCAGAAGATGCACTCTGCGGTGCCCCCCCGGCAGGGAGGCCCGCAACCTCGATGGCGTCGGTAGAAAGTGCTTCCATGGGTCTATGCTTGCTTGCCGTGTCCAGTCTTACCAGCTGTACATGGGCATGTACTTGTGAGACCTGGCCAAGGAATTGGCCGGATTCTCTGCTGGTCTCTCCGGGGAACCCTTGCAGAGATTTAAGACCTTGTCCTCGGGGATTTGGGAATGCTCAAAGTTCATTTCCCGCGCCGCCTACGATGGCTTCGAGGCTTCGGCCCGAGTTGCGGCTGCTGGCATCGCAGCTCGACGCCAGGCGTGGCTGCAGTCATCGGACCTCGAGCCATGGGTTCAGGACAAGTTGGTCAATGTCCCCTGCCGAGGTGGGAACCTTTTTGGCAAACCCGTGACCGAGAAGGCCGCTCAGCTGGAGACCGAGCACCTTACCCGGACAAGGCTGTCGAGGAAGACCTCTGCCCCTTCACATAAAAAGAAGGGCTCGGGTAAAAAGTCCTTTTACCCGAGGAAGGGCACTGCCTACAAACAGTACCCTCAGTATCAGGCTGCCCAAGCTGCCCCCCAGGGTCAGCAAGCCAAGGGCCAGGGTAATGGGCCCCGTAGGCAGAGGACCCCCAAGCCTTCTGCCCCTGCTTCCACTCAGCAGGGTGGGGGGTTTTGACTCCTTGAGCATAGCCACTCCGTCGCTGCTTTCCCAGCCCTGCACAGGCGGTCGCCTTGTACTCTTTGCCCACCAGTGGCCTCTCATTACCACCGACAGTTGGGTGCTGGACATAGTCCAAAAGGGCTATGCCCTGCATTTTCATCAACTGCCTCCTCCTTACTTCCCAGGGGAGCCCTTGAGGCCTCCCCTGCACACAGACCTTCTCCTTCAAGAGCTCCAAGGTCTGTTGGTGGACAGGGCGGTGGAGCCTGTGCCTCCCCACTTGCAAGGTCACGGATTCTACTCCAGGTATTTTCTGGTACCCAAAAGAACCGGTGGCCTTCGACCCATTCTGGACCTCAGGAACCTCAATAAGTTCCTAGAGAAAGAAAAGTTCAAGATGCTTACTCTTGGAACACTTCTGCCCTACCTCCAGCAGGGAGACTGGCTATGCTCCTTAGATCTAAAGGATGCGTACACTCACATCCTCATTCATCCAGACCACAGAAAGTACCTCAGGTTCATTATGGGAGGAAACCATTATCAGTACAGAGTGCTGCCTTTTGGCCTGACCTCCACTCCCAGGGTCTTTACCAAGTGCCTGGCAGTGGTTGCGGCCTACCTGAGAAATCAAGGCATCTTTGTCTTTCCCTATCTGGACGACTGGCTCATCAGGGGTCAGACATCCCTGGAGGCCAGACAAGCTACCCTCAGAACCATTGCTCTGCTTCAAAACGTGGGCTTTGTCATAAACTTCGCAAAGTCCACTTTGCTCCCCTCCCAGAACATGGAGTTCATAGGGGCAAGGTTGGATTCTCAACTGGCAAAGGCATTCTTGCCAGAAGACAGGGCTCAAAGACTGATGGACGTGGCCAAACAGTTTCTAAACAGGTCCCTGGTCTCTGCCAGACTCTGCCTCAGACTTCTGGGCCACATGGCTTCGACAGTGCATGTGACTCCCAATGCCAGGCTCCATATGATGCCTGCACAGTGGTGCCTTCGGACTCAGTGGTCTCAGGCCACAGGCCACCTAAGAGACAGGATAAGGGTGTCCAGACCCCTTTTGGCCTCCCTCAGCTGGTGGCTACATCCACCCAATCTGCTGAAGGGGATGCCCTTCCAAATGCCAGAATACTCGGTGGTCCTCACCACCGACGTCTCTCTGCGGGGCTGGGGTGCTCATTGTCTGGACAAGTGCACTCAAGGCTTCTGGTCTCCCTGGGAGGTTAGCCCAACAGATCAATCTCCTAGAACTTCGAGCTATCTGCTTAGCTCTCAAGGCTTTTTCTACGGCCCTAGCTCACCGCTCAGTCTTGATTCAAACAGACAACCAGGTAGCCATGTTTTATGTGAACAAACAGGGCGGGACTGGGTCAAAGCTCCTTTGTCGGGAGACTCAAGACCTTTGTTCCTTTGCCCTAAAGCACAACATGCTTCTCAAGGCGGTATACCTTCCAGGCCAGGAGAACTGCCTGGCCGACTGGTTGAGCAGAATTCTGCAGCCCCACGAGTGGCAGCTGCATCCCTTGGTCGTTCAGAAGATCTTCCTAAAGTGGGGTCTCCCTTGGATAGATCTCTTTGCCAGTCCGCTGAACAAGCAACTGCCCAAGTTTTGCTCCAGGCACCCGCATCCTTTGAGGATAGCACCAGATGCTTTTCTGATGTCCTGGTCTCAGGGCCTCCTGCATGCGTTTCCTCCCATGCCCTTGGTGGCCCGAACTCTTTTCAAGACTACAGGACAAGGCCTCGGTCCTGCTGGTAGCTCCCAGGTGGCCGAGGCAGCCTTGGTTTCCACTTCTACTACAGCTGGCAGTGGATTCCCCACTACCTCTGGGGTTGCAGCCCGACCTTCTCTCACAGGAGCAGGGTTCCCTTCTGCACCCCAATCTCAAAGCTCTCAATTTGATGGCCTGGAGGCTGCAAGGGTAGTTTTGGCTCCCTGGGGCCTACCTCAGGAAGTTGAGGAGGTTGTCCTAGCCTCTAGGAAACAGTCCACTAGGAAAACCTATGCCCTCAAATGGCAGAGGTTTTCTGTGTGGTGTCAGCTACGTACAGAAGATCCTTTCTCCTGTACTGTGCCAGTAGTGCTTCAGTACTTACTGCACTTATCAAATCAGGGACTTAAGTCCAATTTTGTTCGGGTCCACCTCTCAGCTCTCGCAGCTCACCACTCACTGGTGGAGAGACACTCTCTGTCAGGTCACCCTTTGGTGTCCTGCTTTCTCAGGGGCTTGCTTTTGCTCAAGTCCCCCATCCGTCCTCCTGCTCCTGAGTGGGAGCTGAATGTGGTCTTGCAGCAACTGACTCGCCCACCCTTTGAGCCGATGGCTACTTGCCCTCTGCGCTTCCTTTCCTGGAAGACTCTCTTCCTGATAGCCCTCACCTCGGCTAGGCGAGTGAGTGAGCTTCAGGCCCTGGTCTGTGATAGACCTTACACCAGGATTTATAGGAACAGGGTAGTCCTTAGGACTCATCCAAAGTTCCTCCCCAAGGTTGTCTCCTCTTTCCACCTCAACCAGGAGGTGGTTCTTCCAACATTCTTCCCTAGGCGTCATGCTAGCCAGGCTGAAGCAGTCCTGCATACCCTGGACTGTAGGAGGGCCTTATCCTTCTACCTTGACCGTACACAGGGACATAGAAGGGCTACTCAGCTCTTCGTCTCCTTTGACCCCAATAAGTTGGGGTTGGCTGTGTCCAAGTGTACCTTGTCCATCTGGTTGGCTGACTGTATCACCTGGGCTTACAAGACGGCTGATCTTCCTTTGCAGGGTAGGGTCACGGCCCATCGTGTCAGGGCAATGGCTGCCTCAGTGGCTCATCTCCGCTCTGTGCCCTTGGTAGACATCTGCAGGGCTGCAACTTGGTCTTCAAGCCAGACTTTTGCGGCCCATTACTGTCTGGAGAGGGAGTCCCGTAGGGACAGTGCTTTTGGCCAAGCAGTACTCCGGAATCTCTTTGAGGTTTAGGCAACTCCTGCCCTCCTGCCCTCTGTTGGGATACCGGTGGAGGTTGTGTCCTTGAAAAGCCTTTCTTTGATGCTGTGACTAGACGGAGTTCTCTTGTTCAGCCTGGGTTCCTGGTAGCCCAGAGCTAGGGAGTCACCCATATGTGAGGACTGACTTCCTGCTTGGTCCTGGAGAAAGAGTTGTTACTCACCTGTAACAGGTGTTCTCCAGCAGCAGCAGGAATCAGTCCTCACAACCCTCCCTCCTCCCCTTGGAGTTGCAGTTGTACATAGTTTGTTTTACATTTTTGTGTGCTGTTCTTAGCTATGTCATTTGACTGAGGTAAGATGGCACCTTTAGGCGGGAAGGGAACCACGCATGCGTGCCAGCATTCCCAAAGGCTTTCATGGAAAGCTGGGGAAATGCTCCGCTGGGGCTTCATCGGTGCCGATGACACCCATATGTGAGGACTGATTCCTGCTGCTCCTGGAGAACACCTGTTACAGGTGAGTAACTACTCTAACTGTAAATTCAAGAAAACACCTAGCTTGTGTATTTGCTAGGCATGTAGGGTGGTTGGTGGGGGGGGGGGGGAGATTCTAGAATTTTAAACAAGACTTTGAGCTTTATTAATAGCCATGGCTTCATCTGAGAATCTGGAAGAGAGAACTTAAAAATAGGTGCCACATATAGGCTTAAGTTATGTATTATAAGAGGTTCTATTCTTATAAGCATAAGAATGCAATGCAATGTGTGCCTTTGAGTCAGTCCTGACTCCTCACCAGGCTCCTGGGTTTTCTTGGCAGTGTCACTGGAAGTAGATTGCCAGGCCTTTCTTCTGAGGCAATGGAGGGTTAAGTGACTTGCCCAAGGCCACAAGGAGTGCTAGTGGGAATTGAACCCTGGTTGCTTGGTTACCAAGCCAGTGTTCTAACCACTAGGCTACTCCTCCACTCCAGCATAAGAATAAAGAGGTTTTATTCTTAAAAGCATAAGAATAAAACCAAGGATATTATAATGCCTGTTTCATTCCATGGTGTGACTGCACCTTGAAAATTGTGTACAATTCTGGTAGCCATATCTTAAAAACGGATATAGCGGAATTAGAAAAGGTATAGAGAAGTGACACCAAAATGGTAAAGGGGTTAGAAGGATACTACTATGAAAAAAGGCTTAAAAGGTTAGGGCTCTTCAACTTGGAAAAAAAGACAGCCGAGGGGAGATATGATAGAGGTCTATAAATTAATGAATGTAGTAGAACGGGTAAACATAGATTGATTGTTTTCACCTTCTAAAAAGTAGGAAGAGTAGGGGACACACAATGAAGCTACAATGTAGCCCATTTAAGACTAATAAGAGAAAATATTTTTTCACTCAATGCGTAATCAAACTCTGGAATTCATTACCAGAGGATGTAGTAAAAGCTGTTAATGTAGCTGGATTTAAAAAAGGTTTGGACAAGTTCCTGGAGGAAAAGTCCATAAACCATTAGAGGACCTGGAAAATCTACTGCTTGCCCTGGGACAAGCATTGTGTTAAACCTGTGTGCCTTTTTGAGAACCTGCTGGGTACTTGTGACCTGGATTGGCCACTGCTGGAATCAGGATACTGGGCTTGATGGAACTTGGTCTGACCCAGTATGGCATTTCTTATGTTCTTATGGTCTTAAAAGATAACATTAGGGTGTGAGCAAGTTTAGAGTATAAGATTATATATGTTGCCTAGAGGGCTAAACACGTTTAAGTCCTTGCATTAAAAAGTAGGACAAGTATTTTATAGAAAGGCTCTGCAAATGCTAATCCTTTTATATAATACATACAGCACTGCAGACTATGCAGAAGCCACCACACAGAACAGAAAGAGCCCTTTTATAAATATATGCATGTAATTGGTGCATAGAGACTGCATATAGTGATTTTGCTAAATAATTGTTATGCACCACAACGTATACTGCATGTGCAAGATCATCTAATGAAGGAGACATGCTCCAAATGTCAACTTTGTTCCACGGGAGGTAATTTCGCACATGAAAGAACTGAGAACATTTCTCCTCGCAAGCACTTGTCCAAGCTCCAGGTCGTAAAGACAAGTTAAGTGGAGGTTAGGCATACAAATTGTTTCCGTTGGGTTTTCAGACCTGTGTTTTTAACCGATGTATGTATTTGCCGTACAACGGCAAAGGAAACATATATCTTGGATCTAGAAAAATCAATTTTTTAAAAAAGATTCCTTATGTCTGTGGGGAAGCATTATTTTAGCTTACACTTCATCGTCACAGTTGAGTGGCTTTTCAAGTCTGTATCCCTGGGGCAGTTTCTCATAGAGCTCCGCACATGTCATGCCACAGTACGGCGTCCCTCCTATTAAAAAAGATAAGTTACGTTAATAAATTCCTGGATTTTCAGATATTTCCATATTGATGTCAGCAACACACAGAAAGCTGAATTAAGTCACAATGTCTTTATGGATTCCTCTTTTCAAAATTAATTTCTTGATTCTACGAGTATGGAGATCTATATGAAATCACAACATGCAGTAATGCACAATAATATGCAGTAGTGAATAGACCCCACCACAAATAATGAAAATCACAGTAACTTGTAAAAATGTGTTTTGCTACTCATCACAAATTTCAGAATAGACTCCATAATGAAATAATGTAATAAGAAAGTGGTTATCAACTCTGGTCATATAGGTCTGATGTCCAAGATACCAGCAGGGAATAGTCATTAGACATACCGGCATATATTTAGCCTAAGAATAGGTTCATTTTCATAGTTTGGTTATCCCAAGAACTAGAATTAACAAATGCAACAGGATGAATGCTGCAATGGGATACTTATATTCAGGCGCCCGATCTTATTCCAATCCCTGCCTCCTCACATCCTTGGACTTTACTCCCCCTGCTCTCTCCCTCTATCTAAATTTCTTTCCTTTCACCCTGATCTTTGGGCTTCACTCTCCTGATTCTTGGACATTTCTTTCTATAGGGAGGTATCGATAAGGGTATTTTTGTAATAAGATTCACAGTTTCACAGAGAATTATATGCAAGTTAATACCCACAAATCCATTTCAGTATTTAAATGAGCCAGTATTGCAGGAAAAAAAATTGCGCAGTACCAGTTCATTCCCACAAACCCACTTGAGGATTAGTATATTGTCCTCTAAGATACACTGGGGATGCTTCGAGTGGGGTGAGGCGCCATCATTTCCAAAGATGGCGGCTTGGGGGCAGGAGCCTGTGGGCATCACTCCTGTCCTGCAACTATTAAGGTACTGGGTGGGGATTGGACAGAGGGGATTGGTATTGAGCTACTACTAGGAGTTCAGGGGGCTGGGGGTGTAAGGGCCATTGGACTATCAGGGATGTTTCTTTGGAGATTCAGGTGTGGGAATAGAGGCCACTGCGCCAACAGGGAAGTTTATTTGGAGATTCAGTGGTGGGGATTCAGGGCCACTGGACCACCAATGATATATTAGTGATGTCCATTTTGGGGAATGTGACTATAATCAAGGGGTTTGCTTTGGTCATCTGAGGTGAAATGTCAAAATTCACCTCAGATGATCCTTTTGCTCCCTGCTGCATCTTAATGCCTGCCCAAAGTTAGCACAAAAATCCAGCATTAAAAGAAGAGTAAAAGATTGCCAAGTTTCAGAGCAGATTTTTAAATTGGGAGCAATTAAGAATTTATTCTTTTGCATGAGATTAGCATGTCCACTGCATTATGCTTTAGCGCAGTGATTTTGCTCATAATTTCCTGTGCTAGCAAGACTAGCATGGGGAAATCTCTAGCGAAATGCTGCACTAGAGTATAGAGCAGTTTACTGCATTGAATAAAGACGTCTGCACAGCAGCGGTGACCAAAACTCAAAGGGAGGTCGTTTACTAAAGCATGCTAGCTGTCAGCACAGGTCTGACACGTGCTAAAGGTGTGTGTTGAATCTGCAATGACAGCACAGGGCCATGGCAATTAGCGCTGCTGGATTATGATGCTGCTCATGGCGAGTTAGGGTTGCAAGTGGGAGGGTTTGGGGCGGAGAGTGAGCGGAGCAAGGGCCATAGAGGAAGCCCACCCATACTACCTGCACGGTGGGCTAATAGTGCGAGCGCACTCACCGCCACCTCCATAGGTGTCTTTGAGTGCTTCTGCATTCTTCTAGTGCTGTGGCAGGGATGCATACACAGCAGCAACTGCTGGGAACAGGCTTTCCATTGCTCTTGACAGTTAACATTGTGGTATTGCCCTAACATAGCAAGGCTTCACACATTATGGGCATGTAAGGTGCAATACCACACCACCGTTTAGTAAAAGGGCCTCAATCTCTTCCCAAGGTGCTACCTAAAGGAAGCCATCTTGCAGCAGTTGAAATAGGGTGTGGGAGTCAGCTAGATGGAAGCAGGTGGAAATTCACCAAGCATATCACTGAATGGAACTGAATGGCTGGTGATGTAATCAGGTAAGGAAGGACTTGTACTAAGATGATCTGCAGCTCCCACACAAACAAAAGAGCAGTTCTTACAAATGACTGAAAAAGCAAGATCAGCATTAAACAGGCAAGTTAATATTCTTGTGGCCATCATCATGCTGAAATGGTATGCTTTTAACCAAAGAGGACAATCAGCAAATGTTGAGAAAAGGAACGGGGAAGGAGAGGTAGAGAAGCATAGATGCCAGTCAGAGACAGCTCAATTACAGCATTTCTTTAGGCAAAAATGCCACCTGAAAATTTTCTTTACTGCTTCCTTGAAACCACATTTAAAATGTAACCAAATACAGTAGTGCATGAATCAGGAGGAATATGCTTATTAACATTTATTAACCACCTTTGTGATGTGATTAACCCTAGGTGGTGTCCTGCTCAGCTTGTCTTAGAGCATATAATTTAATTTAATTTAATCACTGATAAACCATCTTTCAAAATGGTCATATCTAATCAAAGTACAATAACATAAGAAGTATAACACTGACAGTTATTGCACTCAGTCTCCTTCAAAGTAGTCCCCTTCCTCCAGCGCTCCTGCCACTGCTGGAAACAATTTTGAAATGCCTCGTTCGTTATGCTGTGAAGCTGCTGTGACAAACTTTGCTTAATGGTCTCCAAGTCGTCAAATCTCTTTCCTTTCAGTGGTAATTTCAGTTTTGGAAACAAGTCATAGGGTGCGAGGTCAGGTGAGTACGGAGGCTGCTGGACTTGCTCAGTTTGGTGTTTGGCCAAGAACTTCCGGACAAGATGTGATGCATGAGCTGGGGCATTATTGTGATGAAGCAACCATTCACCATTCCTGTGCAACTCTGGCCTCTTATGATGAACTGCATCTCTCAAACGAGTCAGAACTTGGACGTAGTACTCCTTATTGATGGCTTGGCCTTTTGGAGCATACTCATGTTGAACAGGCCCTGGTAATCAAAGAAAACTGTGAGCATGACCTTGACATTGCTTCTCACCTGACAGGCTTTCTTGGGTCTGGGAGAGTTTGCAGTCTTCCATTGTGAGTATTGAGCCTTAGGGGTATGTTTACTAAGCAGTCTTAATGTGCAGCCGGCGTTAGTGTGCAGGATGCCCTATAAGGTAGTGGGCGTTCCTGTCTTAAGGTAGCATTTAGGGTTATCGTGTGATAAGGTACATTTTCATGCGATAGAGGGAGCCGTGGCACGTTAATGCGCGTTAGCATTAATTAGGTGCGCTGACCTACAAACACAGCAACAGAGGTGTAGCACCCATAGGCAGATTATGTACCACCACCCAACCCACCCTATGGGGCTCAGGGTGGGAAACAGGATCTCACACCAACAGATCCACATTCTACCTCCCTGCAATGGTGGCAGTAGAGGGGACCATCAACCCCAGTTCTGCTGGGGAACAGACACCCTACAGGGCAATCAATGCAGATCTGTACACATCCATAAGGCAAGGCAGACAGACAGTAGGCCTGGAAATGCTCAGCTGCCCCCCACCACCATCTGCATTCTCCAGCAGCAAGCCTCCAGCCGCTGAACCCGGCAAGGTGTTCCAGCCAGACACATACTAACTGCAGACAGTCTGCTAGCTAGTCCATAGTGCATGTTCCTGGAGGAGATGCGTGTACCCAGAACTGGGATGTCAGCATACACACCAAGCAGATAAGTCAGTGATTGGGCCCCAAAAAAGAACCCATAAATATCACATGAGAGAAATACTATATAGCACTATGGGGGAACTTAGCCATGCCGTGGTCACTGCTCAGTCAGGGTGAGAGTGACCTCCCAGCAGGACATGCTGTGGCCACCCTGTCCGTGCAGGTGGTTGTCGGGCACTACAATGTCCGAGCCATTGCCCTATGCCCTGTGCAGATGCATCCTGGCCAGGCCACCCTGTCCGGGCTATACCCATGGTACAATGCTCCTCATTATGAACACTGGCAGGCTTACACTGGCAATAGTGTGGGCTGAGGAAGGTGTTGGCAGACACCACACACTGGATAGACAGACACATGCTCCCACACCTATGCCAGCATTGTGCAAATATAGAGGCTCTTGGCAGCCCTGGCCACCGCACCAGTCCTGGGCACAGTGCAGGCATGGCTATGGTACGCAATACTGTTGGGGTCACTCCCCAGGGTGGTAAACACTGTCAGACACCAGACCTGAAGCACACTCCACAGACATCAGAAAGGTTGCTATGATGCAGCTCAATCAGCAAATTGTGCTTAACTTAGGAATTGCTATCTGCCAGTAATCATAGCAACCTTTTGATAGGTGTGTACCGTATTCCCAGGTTTAGGGTGGCATTGCTAAGGTATGCGAGTGCTAGTATTGTGAGATGCACGCAGGGCCCAACATCCTGCCTCTCCAGGAGGCTTTGGATAATGGAGCCTGTGGGTGAGTGTGTGTCTGCCCCTGTTGGCCGCTGCTCTAGGGCAGAGGTTCCCAACTCCAGTCCTGGTGGGCCAAACACTGTTCGGGTTTTCATGCTGTCCCTAATGAATATGCATGAGATGCATCTGCATACCACGGGGGCGGTGCATAGACATGCAGCACAGCCGTGTTTATTAGAGGCAGCATGGAACCTGAATGGTGTTTGGCCCTCCAGGACTGCATTTGGGAGACTCTGCTCTAGGTAATGCACATGTTTATGGTGTCTGTGCTCTGTAGGGTAAAATGTAGGTGTATTGGGCATGTTTCTGTTATCTGCAGTAAAGGTTCTGTCTGTATTACCACGTTTTAGTAGCGGGTAAAATATGGGGGTTGGGTTGGCAGGAACCACAGCTGGGACTTGAACCTATGACCTTCTGCTCCTGAACACACTGGCTGTGTTCACTGCACCACCGTGTTACCACAGAGACTGTGCTTTCCCTGGAGATACCATGACTGTTTGTCAGACAGAGCCTGTCTGTTGCAGCGCACGGCACCCACCTAAACAGGGCTGGGCCATGGTTTGCTGTGGGCAGCAGCCACTGCCCCCTCCACCACCAGTACCCCTCTGCCACCGTGCTGACATGCCCTTCTGCTGGTAGTGCTGGTGGTGCAAGGTCTCAGGCCATCCAGTGTGCGAGTAGGCGGCTGCCTATGGTGTGGATTCTGGGGTAGGGGTACCTGCATAGCTGTCCACGCGTCCCCCCCAGCACTGCCTGCCAATGTTCTGTGCCCTTGGGGGTACCTGCTGGGTACTATCCCCTGTGACACTGTGGGAATCACACTCATGCCCATGTTGGGCCCTCATCAGTTGCTGTCTGGCTGCTGTACAGTTTCAGCATTCCTATGGGCCACCTAGGCATCGCCCTAGTCCGCACTGTGGCCCAGCTGCACCACAGCATGTGCCGCCTGCAGCCCTCTGTGTCCCCTTTTCCAGCATCTGTCCAGTTGCCCGCCCTGCTGTTGCGGAACATGTGCACGCCATAGGAAACCTGTCCAATGGGGAGGGACAGCCCTGATCAGCGGAATTTCACTGTGGGATCATTCACCTTGTATGGGGACGGAGCATAGATCCTTCCAATCTTCATATGTTTTTTTTGGAGCTTTCTCGGGAGTGTTTTCTGCTGTTTCCCATTAATATCACTATTGGCCATCTTTGTTATGCTTTTATTACATTTTCTTCTGGTCATTTTCACTGTTTATTTGCCCTTTTGTTCCGTGCACATGTATCACACTTATCACTTTTTGCAGGTTTCCCTGGTTTTGCTGTACATTGCTGACGGAAATGGTTTCTCTTCCCTTTAAATCAGCTCTAACGCCAGGGTTTCACTCGCGTTAGTTTTCAGCCCCGGAATCCACAGCGTTAGTGTGCAGGGAGCCTCTGCCCTCCCACTCTCTGCCCACTGACCCTCTCTCTCTGCCCCTGGGGAGCCTTCCTCCGCCCTCCGGGAGCCTTTCTCCGCTTTCAGCGCTCGTTTGCGCCGCTGCACGCGTTATCGTGCGATAAGGCACCTTATTGCCCGGTAAAGCGCCGTTATCGTGCGATAAGGCGCCTTATCACGCGATAACGTTACAGCAGCGCAAATAGCACCCTTTAGTAAACATACCCCTTAGTTTCCAGGTCATAACCATAAACCCATGATTCATCACTAGTAATAATCTTTTTGATGAAATCAGAGTCATTTTCAATGCATTCCAACAGTTCCCTAGCTGCATACAGTCGATCTTCTTTTTGGTCATGGGACAGGAGTTTCGGCACAAATTTTGCAGACATACATCTTATTCCCAAATCAACAGTAAGATGGACTGTATCAACCTGAAACTGATGTCCATGTCCTCAGTAAGCTCCCTGATAGTCAATTGATGATTTGAACGTATTACAGCATGCGCTGCTTCAACTTTGTCTTCATTCCTGCTCGTGGATGGCCTTCCAGAGCGTCCATCACTGTCAACACTTTGGTGGCCCTCTTGGAAACACTTGTACCAATAATAAACCTGAGCATGACTTATGCATTCCACGCCATATATTTGCTTTAACTTGTCATGTCTCTTTGCACAAATCTCCAAGTTTCTGGCAGAATTTAATGCAAATTCGCTGTTCAGTTTTTTCACTCATTGTAAATCTGACAAACTGCTTTTACACAATGCTAAACATCACGTGATTAAAGAAAAGTTCAGGTGTGCTGCAGCCATGCTACCCTCTGCACATGCAGCGCACATAATTAGGTCACTGCATGCTTAATAGCATCATGGTGCGATGTATTGTTATATATCTACACAACAAGACTTGATACTTTAAATCAGATATCTAAGTGTGCCCTCACTTCATATAAGGTCTACTGGCCAGGGGCACTTTTGATATATAGCTACTTGGAATTGAAGTACACATTTGCTTTTAGATATGCAGAGACCTGGTTTTCTACTTAAGTTTCCCATTTAATTTTGCAGCAAAGGTATACATTTTAAGGTTACAGGGTCCTCTGAACATATGGCTGATACATAGAAGTAAGATTTCATTTGGAACTTTTCAGTTTCCATTGTTGTGTTAAAGGCCTGCTTCACAGGGTGTGGTTAATTCAATCAGATCTGCAGCCTGAGCAAGCTACCTAATCCAGTTCTGGTCATCACAGCTCCAAGAGACTCTACACAAAGATAAGCTCCAGGCTTTTCAATTGCCTGAATTTTTAATATAAATTTTCCTTGCCAATTTATTATCTGTTTTATTCTCTTAGAGGACTACTTAGGCACTGTGGTGTGTTAGGGTAACTGCACCAAGGGAGTGGGACAAAAAACAAAAAGAACTCCTCACACACAAAAAAAGACCTTGTTCTTCCTATCTTTCTGTCTCCATCCCATTTCTATCTGTTCACTGCCACCTTGATCTACAGTCTAGTGGCAAACAGCCTAACATTTGGCTATAAGTTTAGGAATATTGCCTACATTCAATGCATAGCCTTTAAATCAGATATCTGAATGTGCCCTCAGTTCATATAAGGTCTACTGGCCAGGGACACTTAACTTCCCACCCCCTACCCCTAAGGACAAGTTCAGGACATCACTCCCAGCAAAAGCATAATAACATTGGAAACAGACACAGTTTTAAACCACACATCAATGGCAAGTGGGAAGAGGCATGTAGAACAAAATCTACGCAAAAGACAGGCAAGCCAGTCAACAAATGCTAGAAAGCAATGAGCACAAATGCTTGCAGCCTAGCCAACAAAGTTCCTGACCTGGAAACCTTAATGGTGGAAATGGACTTGGACATTGTGGCCATTACAGAAACATGGTTTAACGAGTTACATGAATGGGATATAGCCATAGCTGGTTATAATCTATTTAGGAGAGATAGAGAAGGCAAAAAAGGAGGAGTAGCCCTATATGTCAAAAGCAATATTAAAGCTGCTGAAATGCAGGGGATGTGGGGAAAAGAAGAAGCACTGTGAATTGTGTTGGAAAGAAGAGAGGGCACTGTCATCCATGCTGGTGTAGTCTACAGGCCTCAAACTCAAACTGAACTGTGAACTCTATCCAGAGACTTGAACTCTATCCAGAGACTTGATGATTGATATTTCAAAGGTAGCCACGAAGGGGGAAGTGATCATAATGGGTGACTTTAATCTACCCGATGTATTCCTTCTGCAAATCTGGAAAGAAGTAAAAAAAATTGTGGATGCCTTCCAAGATGCATTGCTTAGAGAAATGTGATGGAACCAACTGGGAAAGTTCGATGCTGGATTTAGTGCTCACCAATAGAGAAAGTGTGTTGAATGTCCAAGTGGGTTCCCCTGTGAGCAGCAACGATCATCACACAGTCTGGTTGAGATAAAAGGCAAGGCAGAGTCCCCTCACAGTAAGCTCAAAGTCCTAGATTTAAAAAACGCTAACTTCAGGAAGATGGAGAAGTTGGCAGGGTGGGAGGAGGTAAGGGAAATGGAAATGCAGTGAGCTAAACTAAAGGAGGCAATAAAAGGGGCAACAGATACATACGTAAGGAAAGTAAATAAAAACAAGAGGAAAAGAAAACCTATTTGGTTTTCTAAAGGAGTGGCTGTACAAATAAAGGCAAAAAACACAGTTTTCACAAAATTCAGAAGTTTGCCATCACAGGAACACCAAAAGGATACAGGATAAAGCTAAAAGAGACAAAAATAGAGATAAGGATAGCAAAATCAAAGGCAGAAGAAAAAATGGCTAAATATCTAAAGTGAGGTGATAAAACCTTTTTCAGGTATATTCGGGAGAAGATAAAGATCAGAGGTGACATTGCAGGAGTCAAAAGGGCTGAGAACGATTCATGAGAAGTGATGTTGAAAAAGTGAAAATGCTAAACAAATACTTCTGTTTTTACTAGAGAAAATCCTGGAGAAGGACCTCCTATGATTGACAAATATACAAATGGAAAAAGAGTAGATACTACACCATTCACAGAAGATGATGTATTTGAACAGCTTGCAAAACTGAAAGTGGACAAAGCCGTGGGACCGGATGGGATACATCCCAGGATACTGAAAGAGCTCAGAGAGGTTATTGCAGGGCCTTTAAAGGATGTTTTCAATAGATCCTTGGAGACAGGAGAAGTTCCACAGGACTGGAAAAAGGCCAATGCGGTACCTCTTCCCAAAAGTGGTAACATGGAAGAAGTGGCAAACTACAGGCCAGTAAGCCTTACTTTGGTGGCTGGAAAATTAATGGAGGCACCCCTGAAAGAGAGAATAGTGGACTTTCTCAAAACCAATAGGTTGCATGATCCGAGGCAACATGGTTTTACCAAAGGACGATCATGCCAAACAAATCTGATTGAGTTCTTTGACTGGGTGACCAGAAAACTAGATCAAGGGCATGCGATGGATGTAATCTATCTAGATTTCATCAAAGCCTTTGATACTGTTCCTCATAGGAGGCTTATCGATAAACTGACCAGCCTGGGGATGGGTCCCAAGGTGGTGAACTGGTTCAGAATTTGGTTGCCTGACAGACGACAGAAGATGTTGTTAATTGGAACTCACTCGGATGGAAGGAAGGTGATTAGTGGCGTGCCCCAGGGATCTGTCCTGGGGCTGGTACTGATCAATGTATTTGTGAGTGATATTGCTGAAGGACTGAATGGAAAAGTCTGTCTTTTTGCAGATTACATGAAAATTTGCAACAGAGTAGACTCTCCTGAGGGAGTGGATAACATGAGGAAAGATCTGCAAAAATTGGAAGTATGGTCTAATGCTTGGCAGTTAAGATTTAATGTGAAGAAGTGCAGTGTCATGCACTTGGGATGCAGAAATCCAAGGGAATTGTATGAGATAGGGGGCAATAGGTTGGTATGCATGGACCAGGAGAAGGACCTCGGAGTGATTATTTCTGAGGATCTCAAAGTGGCAAAACAGTGTGACAAGGCGGTGGACAAAGCCAGAAAGATGCTGGGTTGCATACAGAAAGGAATTACCAGCAGAAAGGAGGAGGTACTAATGCCACTTGTGAGGCCTCAATTGGAATATTGTGTTCAGTTTTGTAGACCATATCTCACAAAGAATATAAAAAGTCTGGAAACAGTTCAGAGGAAGGCGACCAAAATGATTTGGAGCCTGCGTCATGTACCATGGAGAGCCTTGCTTCCATCACTGTCCACTTTTACCCTGCAGCTTACCACACTCCCAGTCATTCTGTCCAAGAGGAGAGAGGGTAGCACTCAGCTCAAGTCTATAAAATTGTTGCATTATGTTAGCAATAAAAAAGGTGTACTGTTGAAGGAGTCACTTTTCAGAAAGAATTTTTGCAATTTGATTGAAAGCATATTTAAGAAGGGAATGATATTAATGTATTACTATCAAGGTAATAATAATACAAATTTCATAATTTCCTTAATTTTGTTATCTTGTTAGGATTGTATTTTTTAATCAATAGCTTCTGCTGCTCACAAATTTGGTCTGTGGAAAATTTTTCACATGGGCTGAAAATTTTATATAGAAGCCGTCAGTTCTTAGAGGGAATATTGCCTGTATAGCTCAAAACTATCAGAATACCCTCCGTTAATTCCAATTTTCACCCTAGGTTTATCATAAAGGGACTGTATTCATTTTATAAATCGGTATCCTACCTCCACCCTTTTCAAAACCTGGATCATAAACCCCTATTCCACCTGGTTGAAAGCCTTTTCAGCATCCATTGTGATCAAAGTGATAGTTTCAGCACCCCCTTTCATGGCCCACATCTGTTGCAAAATTTCCTGATATTATCACTTGCTTGTCTCCCAGGAATAAAGCCTGACTTGTCCTCCCTAATTACCCCCATTATAACTGCATTCAACTGCATTGCTAAGACGTTTGCTAGTATCTTGGCATCCAGGCTGATTAACAAAATAAGTCTATAAGAAATGCACTGGGTTTTATCCTTCCCCTCCTTGGGAATCACTGTAATTCAGGCTCTCAATGAATCTAGAAGACTCTCCACCCTCAAGACTCTATTAAAAGCCTCCACTAAGGGCCCTACTAACAAATCTTGACATTTTTTATAGAATGGTGCCATCAAGCCATCCAGTCCTGGTGCTTTGCCTAGCTTCAAATTTTAATAGCTTCTTGCACTTCTAGGTCTGCAGTATCTCTCTCCAAAAGGTTTGTCAATTCTGGATTAAACTTTGGGAAAAAACATTCCCTTAGATACTTTTCACTCCATCCCCTCTCCCTCACACTCTGCCAGTATGACATAGCCACCAAGATGTCTCACCGCCGTTTGAAATTAAACATAGCCAAAATCGAACTTCTTATTTTTGCCACTAAATCTTCCTCCTTTCTCTATCTCTGTAGATAACACTCTTCTACTTCCTGTTTCCTCAACCCATAACCTTGGAGTCATCTTTGACTCCCCCCTTTCCTTCTCCTCACATATCCAACAGCTAAAACCTGTCGTTTCTTTCTCTTTAATATTAACAAATTCGCACCTTCCTTTCTGAACGCACTACTAAAACACTTGTCCACTCTAATTACTTTCTATCTCGACTACTGCAACCTCCTTCTTGCTGGTCTCCCTATGAACCACCTCTCTCTCCTTCAATCTGTTCAGAGCTTTGCTGCACAACTAATCTTTTGCCAGCATCGATATACTTATACTCATATAACCCCTCTTCTTAAATCCCTTCATTGGCATCCCTTCCATTTCTGTATCCAGTTCAAGCTACTTCTGATCTATAAATGCATTCATTCTTCTGCTTCTCTCTCTTTCCTCTCTCCTCTCTCCCTACACTCCTCCTTATGAACTCCGCTTTTCTTCTGGCTTGCTTCTCTCTTTGCCCTTTTCTTCCACTGTCAACTCCAGACTTTGATCCTTTCACCTTGCTGCTCCTTATGCTTGGAACAAACTTCCTGAGTCTGTACATCAGGCTTCATCTCTATCCCTTTTCAAATCCATGCTAAAGGCTCACCTCATTGAGGCTGCTTTTGGATCCTGATCCCTTGTTTCCCTTGTGTCTCCTTACCATCCCTATTCTACCCTTATTCTTTTCTATTATCTTGCCTGTCTTGATTAGATTGTAAACTCTGACGAGTAGGGGACCGTCTTTATGTGTGTCTGTACAGCGCTGCGTATGCCTTGTAGCCCTGTATAAATGATTAACAGTAGTAGTAGTAGTAATAGTAGAAAAGATCTGCACTTGCAAGTATTTATCTTCTGGAATATACTCTAAATCTTGGGGAAAAGGGTAATCTTCTGTTAAAGCAGATACATCTGTTTATGTTAGAATTCAGTGTGTTTGCTGAGTCAGTCAGGTCTTAGTACACCAGAGAGCTTTTCATTTAAATCAAATCAGAATACAGCTTAGCATAGAATGCAAAACAGTGTAAATAGTTACTGAAATAACTTTGTTTCAAGAGAGCTTTTACATCTTCTTAACAGCAAGATGTGCTGTGGCCACCTTGTCCATGCAGGTGGTGGTTGGGCACTACAATGTCCCAGCCATTGCCCTACATCCTCTGCAGATGCATCCTGCCCAGTCCGCCCTGTCTGGGCCATACCCACAATACCTTGCTCCTCATTATACACATTTGCAGGCTAACGCTGGTAACAGTGGGACATTGTGGGCCCAGTGAGGTGTAGGCAGCCACAAAACAATGGATAGACATACACACGCACACACTCTTATTGCAGCAATGTGCAAAGTTAGGGGTGGCTGGCAACCCGGCCCACCACACTGGTCCTGATCACAGTGCCGACATTGCCAAACTGTGCAGGAAGTAGTAGTGGTAGTGCTCTGGTGATAAGTGCAGCTCCGTGCTGGGGCCAACAGCCTGACTCACCATGGAGCTTTAGATAGTGGAGCCTGTGTGAGTGGGTATTTGTACCCCTGTTGGCTGCTGCTTTGGGGATTGCACATGTTGATGTTGTCTCTGCATTGTAGGGTAAAATATAGGGACATGCTCTGCAGGATCCACAGCTGGGACCTCAACCTGTGACCCTCTGCTCTGGGACATGCTGGTTGTGTGTACTGCACCACACTGTTGCCACAGATTCACAGCAGTCCCTGGGGCTACCTTTACTTTTTCTCAGCCAGACCTGTTCTGTTGCACTGCACACCACGTATTGGTACAGGGCATGGCCTAGGTCCACTGCAGGCAGTTGCCACTGCCCCCTCCAGCACTAACACACACCCCCCTGCCATGCTGCCTGCCCATATGCTGTCAATGCTGGTAGTGCACTGTCCCAGGCCGTCCACTGTGCAGGTAGGCGGTTGCCTGGGGTGCGGGGTCTGGGGCAGGGAGGCATACATGGACATCCACACATCCCCCCATCACCGCCTACCAATGTTATGTCCCTTCCACATGGGGGAGAGATGGCTGGGGGGATGTCAGGTCAGTGCTCTAGCAACTATTGGCTAGGGTGGACCGGGTAAATGTAGGTAGATTGTGCAGTGACAGCCGACTGTGGACAGGCTAGGGCATGCACCTCAGGTACGGTGTACCCAGTTTGGCCTCCTGGGTGTATATATGTTTCCAACAACGTGTGGTCACACCCTGCAATGCGTTACTGGGGGCTGCAGTAAAGGGTGTTCAGTTAGCTGGGTTTACAAACTGTTTGGGACGCATCCTGGGTAAGGTCTGTGGACCCTTGTTAGAGAGGTCCCCAGATGTGCACTGATTGCCTATTACAGGCATAGTGGTACCTGTGTGACCTTTGGGGTACTTGCTGGGTAATGTCCCCAGGATGGGACACTGTGGAACACCAACTACTGGGCATTTTGGCCTTGGTCAGCTGCTGTCTTGCTGATTTCCAGTTTCTCTGTTCCTATGTGCCACCTAGGCGACAGCCTAGTCCACCCTGTGTCCCAGCTGCCCCCACTACATGTCCTGCCTGCAGCCCCCTATGCCCCATTTGCACCATCGCCATAGTGGCCTTTCATACTTGGGCACTATACTGTTGCTGCAAAAGGAACACTACTGTCACTTTTCTTGGGCTCCCTGCCTATGTTGTACATTGCTGACGCTGAAATGGTTTCACCGTCCTGCAACTCTGCATCTAACGACAGGTTTTCAGTCCCGGTAATGTTCAGTCCTTCAGTTCCCCGCATTAGTGTAGCAGGAGCCTCTCCCCGCCCACTCCCCGCCCATTGACCCCCTTCTCTCTGCCCTCTCTCCACCCTCTGCGGGACTTACCGCAGATGGTGATGTTAACACGCGTTAGGTACCCTTAACGCACGTTAACGTTACTTAATGCGCATCAACGTAGCTGCTGCTATGTTACCGCGGTTTAGTAAACATACCCCTAAGATACAGACAGCAGTCCAGCAGCGAGATGGGGCTTTCCAGTCTTTTGCATCACAGGCATGATTTTCTCCCAGTTGGTGAGGGGTCTTACATGTGCACTAGGTGCAAGGAGCTCTTTGCTCTCAGGGAATGAGTCCAATCTCTGGAGGCTAGAGTAGCAGACTTGGAAGACATAAGAAAGACTGAGAGGTATATAGACGAGACCTACAGGAACGTTGTACTGAAGCCCCACCTCCAGTCTGGCAGCCTCCCTGTTGCTATGGAGGAGCGAGATACGTGACAGGAGAGCATCACCCTGATAAGGCAGGAAGTGATCCTGTAGTTAGGACCTGTCCTCCAGGTGATGTAAAACCCTCTAGCACCAACAAGGTTTCTCCAGGGCCATATGCCCACAAAGGAAGGGTTAGGACGGCCGTTATAGTTGGTGATTCAATCATTAGGCATGTAGATAGCAGGGTGGCTGGTGGACGTGAGAATCGCCTGTTAACATGCCTGCCTTGTGTGAAGGTATCGGACCTCACACACCACCTAGACAAGGTATTAGATAGCACTGGGGAGGAGTATGCTGTCTTGGGACATGTTGGTACCAATGACATAGGAAAGTGTGGTAGAGAGGTTCTGGAGGCCAAATGTAGGCTTTTAGGTAGGAAGCTGAAATCCAGAACTTCCAGGGTAGCATTCTCAGAAATGCTTCCCATTCCACGTGCAGGACCCAAAGGGCAGGTAATGCTCCGGAGTCTCAGTGCATGGGTGAGACAATGGTGCAAAGAAGAAGGTTTTAGAATTGTTAGAAATTGGGGAACATTCTGGGGAAAGGAGGGGCCCATGCTATTCTCTCCAGCTATTAACCCCAACCTCTTCATCATATCCATTTTATTTCCCCTATTCCTTTTGAATTATCCAACGTGGGTTACAGGTTATATTAAAATGTCTACCAAGCACTACAGCACCCACAGTTACTTTCTTAATGACTTATTCAAGCTCCTCAAAAAAAGCTCCTTGTTTCTCATTGGATGCATAAATACTGATTAAACTTACAGGTATTCCCTCTGTTAGTGCATTAAGCACCACACCGCCCCCCCCCTTCTTCATCTTCCCCTCACAAACATATCCAACCTCCGTACCACCCTGCTACATGGACTCGGGGAAAAGCTTATTGTGCTGCTGGTGGACATCCTCTTGCAGAGATTGCAGGCTGCCAGGTTGTGGTCTGACCCAAGGCAGCAGAGACAGCAGTCATGCATGTTGGTCAAAGACATAATTTTAGAGCACCGATCACACTTCTTAAAGCTACTGGTAGCCATGGGGGAAAAAAGTAGCCATGGGGAAAAAAAGTACCCCTGCGAGGTCAAAGACTCTCCAAGCTGCCAGTGGGAGAATAAAGGTATGAAGACGCCAGGAAAGAAGAGAACAAAAGACTACAAAAATAGACCGAACTCGATGCCGAGGCAAGGAGGTTGGTAGGTGGGAAGAGTACCGGTGTGATACCGGAGGTGAGTATGAAACTTGGAGAGAAAAATCAACTTTTTCCGGGCAGAAGCCAGACAAATGTCTGAAGGGCTCTGCGGAAAAAAGGAGACTAAACAAGATGGCACCCTTGGACGGGAAGGGGACCACACATGCGTGGTGGCATCTCCCAAAGGCTTTCTTTGAAAACTAGGGGAATGCTTCCACGAGGGCTCCGTTGGTGCCGACGTTACCCCTATGTGAGGACTGACTTCCTGCTTGTTCCCGGAGAACTTTAGGGTCCATTCCTAGGGTGCTTAGTTTGTTTATAAGTCGTCTGTGCAGAACGGTGTCAAAGATTTTACTGAAATCTCAATACATCACATCTAGGGCTCGCCCTTGGTCCATTTTTCTGGTCACCCAGTCAAAGAAATCAATCAGATTTGTCTGACAAGACCTGCCTCTGGTGAATCCATGCTGCTTCGGATCCTGCAATCAAATGGACTCCAGAAACCTCACTATTCTCTCTTTTAGTAGCCTTTCCAGTAATTTACTAACCACAAAGGTTAGACTAACCGGCCTGTAGTTCTCAAAGTCATCCTTACGTCTGCTTTTGTGTAAAGGGACCACATGTGCCTTTCTCCAGTCCTCTGGCACCACTCCTGACTCCAAAGAGGCATTAAAAAGGTCAGATAGTAGAACTGCTAGAATGTCCCCTCCAGTATTCTTGGATGTATCTCATCTGGACCCATGGTTTTGTCTACTTTTAGTTTAGCTAGTTCCTAATATACAGAGTCTTCTAAAAATCGTTTGAGATCCCCGTCACTTCTGTTCCTGTTTGTGGGTATTTTCTGAGGTCCTGCATCTGGCCCTTCATCTGTGAACACAGAACAGAAATATTTATTAAACAATTCCGCTTTATCCTCATCAGTTTCTGCATATTCCTCCCCTGCACCCTTGAGTCTGACAATACCACTTTTGCCCTTCTTCTTCTCACTAACATATCTGAAAAATGTTTTATCCCCCCATTTTATTGTATTGGCTATTTCTTCTTCTTTTTGTACCTTTGCTTTCCTGACTACTTTGCTAGCTTCTCTAAGTTTTTCCAAATATAGATGCCTGTCTTCATCTCTCTGTGATTTCTTGTATTTCATAAAGGCCTCCCTCTTTTTCTTCACCTTTTCAACTACTTCTTTTGAGAACCATAGCGGCCTCCTTTTCCTTTTACATTTATTTACCTTTCTAACAAAAAGGTTTGTTGCCCATAAAATATCCCCTTTCAGTTTTGCCCACTGCTTTTCTATATCCCCCAGCTGTTCCCATCCCACTAACCACTCTTTGAGGTATTGGCCCATCTTGGCAAAGTTAGTTTTCCTAAAGTTTAAGACCTTCGCTTTTGAATGGATTTTATCAGCCCTAGTCCTAATACTGAGCCACACCATCTGGTGATCACTGGATGAGAGATTATCTCCCACTGTAACATCAGAAACACTTTCCCCATTGGTAAGCACTAAGTCCAGTATGGCTCCATAACATGTGGGTTCTGTTACCAGTTGCCTGAATAGTTCTCCCTGTAGAGAATCTAGATGACACCTCAGCATCTGCTCATCTGCTTGAGATATATGAGAGGTATGTATTACTAATTAAAGGTTTATTTGAATCATCAAGGAATATTGAACTTTTGAACCATTCCGTATGTGAGGAATCATGCTGAGCCAGCTGTACCTGAATTGTTTACTAGCCTGGAGACAAAAGGTGTAGGGAATGACTGACCAGAATTGTTTATTAACTCGGAGAACAAACAAAGGCTGGAGAAGGACTGGCCAGAAATTACTGTTTAGCAAAGGTGTATGACGTGGAGAATAAACCTCACGTGAAAAGTCATGCTGTCCAGCTGGGACACATTTGTTACAGCCTATAAAAAGAGCTAGAACACCAGGACAGGTAGACAGCTGATGTCCGCGTGCCAGCGCATGAGGAATCCCAGACCTTTCTCCAGCCTTCGCTGTGGCTCTCCCAGCTGATGATAAGGGCTGTGATAATATCAGAGGTTTTGATGAAGCATTGTTCTATGTGTTGTCCTTGTAATATTGTTATATATTGTCAAGCTAATTGTCATATTAAATAGTTTATTAAATATTTATTTATTTATTTATTTATTTATTTATTACAGTTTCTTATATACCGCGCTATTTAGAATCAGCGCGGTTTACATCATAACAACAACGACCATAACGACAAACTGTCAGGTTTTACATTGAACAGGAGTACAAACTTGGATAACTGGGTTAACTATATACATAATCTATCTACACTGCAGTGTGAGGGCATTTCTAGATTGGGTCATTTCTTGGAGGGGATATCTAGTTCAGTTGCTGTCTGGGAAGTATTGGCAGAAAAGGTATGTTTTGAGAGCCTTCCTGAACTGATATAGATTGGTAATGGCTCTAATGTTGGGGGGTAGGGTGTTCCAGCATTTTGGGCCATAAAAACTGAATGCCCTGTTTGTGGTGTTCGTGTTGGACTTTATCGAAGCCTTTGGTATAGCTAGCAAGTTTACAGCTGATGTTCTTCTTGATCTGTTGGGGGGGACCATGTGGATTAGATTCGTGAGTGAGAGGGATGAGGTGCCTTTGATTGCCTTAAATGCTAATAAAAGGGATTTGAAGGTGATTCTCCCGTGAATTGGTAGCCAGTGCAGTTGTTTGAGAATAGGAGTCACGTGGTCGTTTCTGTGTGGCTGTTTGATCTTGAATTTAATATCATAGCGGGGCAATACAAGGTAATAAGTAGCCGCAGATGAATGCATTTGTAGGCCCGAAAGAGAAATTGAACTGTATGCGGAAATAGATAGGGAGCCAATGAAGTGACTTGAGAAGAGGGGTTATGTGAAGTTAGCGACACTGACAGAAGATTAACCATGCAGCTGAGTTTTGAACAGATTGAACGGGAGATAGATGATTCAACGGGCGACCAGTGAGGATCAAGTTGCAATAGTCTAAATAGGAAATGATGAGAGAGTGAATAAGGGTAGTGTATCCTGAGAGGAAAGGACAAATTTTGCAGATCTTATAGAGAAAGAAATGACAGATTTCAGCCAGGGGCGGCCCAAGGGGGGTGCGGGGCTATGTGCGGAGACTCGGTGCAGGGCCTCATTTGCATAAGTGGCCTTATTTGCATAAATATTTGCATGTTACCATACACTAACTTTTAGTAAACATGTCTCTTAATGAGTGTATGGATAAAGAAAGACTAAAAGATTTCTATATTACTATAATCCAGTGCCAACTGCCAGGCACATTAGGAACTACTACAAACGCTGCGCATTTAGAAACCATAGCAAACCCGCTGTATCCTGACAGCATTACCAGGACTCACAAAGCACCATACCCTACCTATCAAAAGGCAACACTGCAAATATTAAACCAATACATTTCAGAGAATACTGGGGAAAGAGAACAAGTGGCAATGTCAAATAGGAATTACATAAACAGAATACCTCAGCTCAGTTACACATGCAGAACATAGACCATCACCAAACAAGGAATCACAATTTAGAAACAGGAAGGCAATAATTAAACTGGGAACCCCAAAAGCCAAACTTGGAATGTACAACAACACTGTAGAAATAAAACTATAAATTAATTTCCTCTTGTACCAAACAAAGCGCAGACGTTAATGATGCACATTTCCCAGAGCTTTCATATTCCAGTTAATAAATTCAAAATAAAGAGATATCTTTCTACCTTTTGTGCATTTTTTTTCAGTTGCAATTGCTCCAGCCACTTTCTTCTGGTTTCTTCATGTTTTCTGCTAACTCTCCATCATCTACTGTCCATTTGTCCTTTCTTCTCTCTTCTAGTTTTTTTTTCCATTCTCTCTCTCTCTACATCTGCTTTAACATACTAATCTTTCTCCTTTTGCTCTTTCCTCATTCCTATTTCATCCACTCAAATTTTACCCCTCCATCCTCAATCCCCACTTACTCTCCCAATACCAGGCCAATTGTATATTTGTTATCCCTCCCACACAAAATATTTTTCCTCTCTCCATTTTACTCTCCCAGCCCCATCCCATTCTAATCCTTCCCCAACATCAGCTCCCTTCTAGTTCCAGCCTCACCCAGCATCCATTCCCTTCTAGTCCCTGCATCAGCCCATTTCCAGTCCTAGCCCCCATCAGCCCATTTCCAGTCCTAGCTCCCCCATCCATTTCCAGTCCGAGTCCCTTCATCAGCTCATTTCCAATCCTAGCCCCCCATCAGCCCATTTCTAGTCATTTCCTAGCCCCATCATCAGCCCATGTCAAATCCTAGCTCCCCTCCACTCAGCCCAATTCCAGTCCAAGCCCCCTCCCCATCAGCTATTTGCAGTTCAAGGGCCCCCTTCCACTCATCCCATTTCCATTCCAAGTCCCCGTCCCCATCAGCTATTTGCCGTTCAAGCCTCCCCTTCCACTCAGCCCATTTCCAGTCCTAGCAACCCCCCAACCCATTACCAGTCCTAGCCTCCCATCAACCCACTTCCAGTCCTAACCCCCATCACCCCATTTTCAGTTTATGCCCCCCTATAACCCATTACCAGTCCTAACCCCCCATCAGCCCACTTCCAGTCCTAACCCCATCAGCCCATTTCTAGTCAGCCCCCCATAGCCCATTGCCAGTCCTACCCCCCCTTCAACCCACAGCCCATTACCAGTCCTAACCCCATCAGCCCACCTCAAGTCCTAACCCCTCCCCATTAGCCCATTTCCTGTCCTAGCCCTCCCCCATAGCCCATTATCAGTCCTAATCCCCCATAGCCCATTACCAATCCTAACCCCCCCATAGCCCATTACCAGTCCTAATCCCCCATAGCCCATTACCAATCCTAACCCCCCCATAGCCCATTACCAGTCCGACCCCCCCATCACCCCATTTCAAGACAGCCCCCATCAGCCCACAGCCCATTACCAGTCTTAACCACCCCCATAGCCCATTACCAATCCTAACCCCCCATCAGCTCACAGCCCATTACCAGTCCTAACCCCATCAGCCCACCTCCAGTGTTAACCCCATCAGCCCATTTCCAGTCCTAGCCCCCCATAGGCCACCTCAAGTCCTAACCCCTCCCCATCAGCACATTTCCTGTCCTAGCCCCCCCCCTAGCCCATTATCAGTCCTAACCCCCCATAGCCCATTACCAGTCCTAACCCCCCATCACCCCATTTCCAGACAGGCCCCATCAGCACACAGCCAATTACCAGTCTTAACCCCCCATAGCCCATTACCAATCCTAATCCCCCCCATAGCCCATTACCAGTCCTAACCCCCCATCACCCCTTTTCCAGACAGGCCCCATCAGCCCACAGCCCATTACCAGTCTTAACCCCCCATAGCCCATTACCAGTCCTAACCTCTCCAACAGCCCACCTCAAGTCCTAACCCCTCCCCATAAGCCCATTTCCTGTCCTAACTCCCCCCAACCTACCGCCCCCCTAAAGTCACGTCCTAACCCCCCCCCCCCCCATCGGCTCAGGGAAATTTAAAAAAGAAAAAAAAAACTGGCTGCTGCTGCTGCCGCCGCGGCAGCGGCAGAATGGAGTGTCCCGCGGGGCCCCCTCTGCCCGCTGAGCCTCTCTGCAAGGGCTTTCAGATTCGCGAAGGGAGAGTGTCTCCCTCGCGTCTCTGTTAAGCCCGCAGGGGCTAATGGGAAATCTCTCATCAGCCCCTCGCATAGCCCATTACCAGTCCTAACCCCCCATCACCCCATTTCCAGACAGCCCCCATCAGCCCACAGCCCATTACCAGTCTTAACCACCCCCATAGCCCATTACCAATCCTAACCCCCCATCAGCTCACAGCCCATTACCAGTCCTAACCCCATCAGCACCTCCAGTGTTAACCCCATCAGCCCATTTCCAGTCCTAGCCCCCCATAGCCCACCTCAAGTCCTAACCCCTCCCCATCCGCCCATTTCCTGTCCTAGCCCCCCCCCCCATAGCTCATTATCAGTCCTAACCCCCCATAGCCCATTACCAGTCCTAACCCCCCATCACCCCATTTCCAGACAGGCCCCATCAGCACACAGCCAATTACCAGTCTTAACCCGGCATAGCCCATTTGATATCCTAATCCCCCCCATAGCCCATTACCAGTCCTAACCCCCCATCACCCCATTTCCAGACAGGCCCCATCAGCCCACAGCCCATTACCAGTCTTAACCCCCCATAGCCCATTACCAGTCCTAACCCCCCCAACAGCCCACCTCAAGTCCTAACCCCTCCCCATCAGCCCATTTCCTGTCCTAACTCCCCCCAACCCACAGCCCACCTCAAGTCACGTCCTAACCCCCCCCATCGGCTCAGGGAAATGTCAAAAAGACAAAAAAACCTGGCTGCTGCTGCTGCCGCCGCGGCAGCGGCAGCATGGAGTGTCCCGCGGGGCCCCCTCTGCCCGCTGAGCCTCTCTGCAAGGGCTTTCAGATTCGCGAAGGGAGAGTGTCTCCCTCGCGTCTCTGTTAAGCCCGCAGGGGCTAATGGGAAATTTCTCATCAGCCCCTCGCGTCTAAAGGGGCAGATGGGAAATTTCCCATTAGCCCCTGCGGGCTTATCAGAGACGCGAGGTAGACACTCTCCCTTCGCGAATCTGAAAGCCCTTGCAGAGGGGCTCAGCGGGCAGAGGGGGCAGAGGGGGCCCTGCGGGACACTCCATTCTTCTGCTGCCGCTGCGGCAGCCAGCTTTTTTTTTTTTAATTGAATTTTTGAAAAAAGCAGAATGTTCTTTGCGCGGGGCCCCCTGAAACGCGGGGCCCTGTGCAAAAAACATTCTTGCTCAATGGACGGGCCGGCCCTGATTTCAGCTCTCTGCTGGATATGTGCATAAACAAAGAGTAGAGTCAAAGATGACTCTAAGGTTCAAGCCAAGGAGACAGGAAGGCTGATAGTATTATCAACAGAAATATAGAAGGGAGGAAGTGGGGAGGTGGGGGAAAGATGAGCAGCACTGTCTTGGCCAATTGAGTAACAGATGGTGGTCGGACATCTAGGCAGCAATTTATTTATTTATTTAGTGTACATTTGTATCCCGCTGCTTCCAGCGATCAGCAGCGGTTGCTATACATGGTAAGGGTGGCTGTACCGGCCAGGAATTAGAAGGATATACATTGTGATTGGGAGAGAGAGATAGTACATAGCAAACATAGGGTTACAGATTACAGTTGATCGATGGGAAACACTTCACACAGGATATATTATGTACATATTTACACATAAACTGAATGCATTTCTCGTTGTGAGGTTACATGGGGTACAGTAGCTTTCCCACGCATGGTAGACAATTGGTGGTGGGATACAGTGGTAGTGGGGTACAGTGTCTAGGTTACATTGTAATGCGATTGGAAGAGGTGCGTCTTAAGTTTTTTTCTGAAGTCTTTCAAGTCACAGTTTGCACGTAGTTCGCATGGCAGCCGGTTCCAGAGTAGTGGAGCTATAAGTGAGAATGCTCTTTTACTTGTACATGCATTAACATTTCTGAAGCACTTTGGGGGACAGAGGGTATTGAGGTTTACTGTTCTTCTACTCCTGTTGTTGGGTAGATTGGAGATTAGGCTGTTGAGGTGTGAGGGTGCTAAGTTATGAATGAGTTTGAATGTAGTGACTAACATTTTGTATTGAATGCGGGCCGCAATGGGGAGCCAATGTAGCTCAATTAGTACAGGTGTAATGTGCTCAGAGAGGCCTTTTTGCATAATGATTCTGGCAGCAACGTTTTGTGCCAATTGCAGAATATTTATAGTTTTCTTTGGCAAGCCTTGCAGTTTGGCATTGCAATAGTCTAGATGTGGAATGATGAGTGCTTGTGCGACTGACCTGAAGTCGGCATGATCGAGGATGTTACGTAAGGGATGCAAGACTCTTAATTTGTGGAAGATGGCCCAATTGGTATTTCGAAGGTGTTTGTCCATATATAGGTTGTTGTCAAGCATCACTCCTAGATATTTTATCTCAGTCTTGATGTTGTAAATGTTATTGTTCATGGTGACCGTTGCTGGGGGCTTGAAGCACGGTTTCCTGGAGATACACATTGCTTCTGTTTTTTTGTGATTTATGGACATGTTATTTCGTTGCAGCCAGGTTTGTAGTTCAAGTAGGCATTTTTCAAGTTTGTTGAGGTTTGGGTTATTTACGTCGAGTTGTGTATATAGCATTAGGTCATCTGCGTATATATGGTAGTTGATCTCGTGTTCCTGGAAAATCTTGCATACAGGTTGTAGGTATAAGTTGAATAGGAGGGAGGAGAGGGCAGAGCCTTGCGGAATGCCTTGAGTTTGTGGGAAGGGGGCTGCCTTGTCATTGTTGAATTGGACCTGCTGCATTCTGTTGGTTATGTAGGAGGAGAACCATTTTAGCGGGGTACCTGAAATGCCTATGGACGCGAGTCGCTCCAGAAGTGTGGGGTGATGCACGGAGTCAAAGGCAGCTGATATATCTATGAATATAAGCATATACATCTTGCACTTGTTTTCTAGACCTTTGAGTAGGTTATCCATTAGGGCTAACAGGAGAGTTTCTACACCGTGATGTTGACGAAACCCATATTGATGGACATCAAGGGCGTTTGCGTCGTCAATGTGGTCCTGCAGCTGCTGCTGAACTGCCTTTTCAATAATCTTGGCGAGGAAGGATATACTTGATATTGGGCGGTAGGAGGTTGGGTCGTCCTTATTGAGTGCTTTGTTTTTCAGAATGGGTCGTATGAGTGACTTTTTAAGAAGTGATGGCATGAGACCTTGCAGTAGTGAAAGGTTCACTATGTGAGAGATGTGCTGTGCCATTTCTTGCTTGGTTGCCTTGATCCAGGTGGCTGGACAGGGGTCAAGAGGGAGGTTGTGGTGTTTAAGTTGGTAATGATGTTTTTTATTTGCTGGACTTCCACGCTCTGGAAGGTGGACCATTTTTTGCCCTGGTCTTGTCCTCCCGGGGTGTTAATTTTTTGTAGGGAGTTCACTGCATCTAGCTTTGGAGTGAGGAGGGCAGGCGCTGTGGGAATAAGCTTGCTGGCATAATGATCTGCTAGCCGTTGGGCAGTTATGGTTCCGCTGGGATTGCAGTCATGTGGAGCCTTGGTGAGAGATTTGACGAGTGCGAAAAGCTCCCTAGGCCTGTTGAGGGCCTTATTGAGTGTGTTTGTATGGTGTGTCTTTTTTGCCTGGTTGACTACATTCTTATATGTTGCTAGGAGGCTGAGGTATTCCTTCCTCTGCTCTTTGGTTTTGAGTTTCCTCCATTTTTTTTCTTGCTTTCTCAGATCCCTCTTCAGACCTCGTAGGCTTGAGGTGTACCATGGTTCTGACTTGCTTTTGGCTGGGTTCCTTGGGTGACTCCAGGTGGGTTTTGAGGTAGCCTTGATTACTACATTCCAGAGGTTTGTCAGATACTCGAGGTCCGAGAGATCCGAGCGTATGTGCGCAGCTACGGATTCTAGCAGAACTTCTTTGTTGAATTTTTGGAAGCATCTTCGTTGGTGTGTAGTTTGCTCGGGTTGCGACCGGTCAGGTACGTTGGGGAGAAGTAAGGAGAATTCAATTTGATGATGGTCTGACCATGGTACTTGCGTTATTCGCGGTTTAGATTTCAATAGCTTGGGATGCTTAGTGGGTAGAAACACCATGTCTAGTGTATTGCCTTTGATGTGAGTGGCGTCATGTATGATTTGTTCGTATCCCAGTTGCTCCATAGCTTCATGGAAGATATTTGCTTGTGCTGCGGGGGTAGAAGCTAGATTTAGGTCACCCAGGATGATCTGGTTTTTTTTGAGTGCAGTAGAAGAGATGACTTCCAGAGCTGCTGCCAGGGATTCATGTGAGGATGTGGGTGGCTTGTAGATAAGACATATGGATATGGTTTTGTTTTCAATTTTGAGTATGTCTATGCCGTCGAGCATGCTTTGTGGTGTACTTGTTAGAGATAATGCAGTTTTGGCAATAATTAGAACTCCTCCTCCCCTTTTCTTGAAGCGGGGACAGTTATAAGTTGTGTATCCAGGTTTGCTTATTTGATTGATGATTACTGGGTCTGTTTCGGTTACCCATGTTTCGGTGATGCATAGAATATCAGGCTTTGTATCAGTGATGAGGTCATGTATTATGTGAGTTTTATTTCTTATTGACCTGGCATTGATTAGTATAATGGAGACTGTGGACTGCGATGGGTAGACAATCTGTGAGGATATTAGTGGAGGAGAATCCACCAGAGCATACACTGAAAGTATGATGAGAGAGAGAAGAAGAAAACCAAGACAGAACAGAGTTCCGAAATTCAAGCAAGAACAGGGCATAGAAACAAAGGTCATTATCAACAGTGTCAAAAGCAGAAGATAGGTCAAAAAGGATGAGGATCAAATAAAGGCTCTTCGATTTGGCCAGGAACAGATCACTGGAAAATTTGGCAACAGCCGTTTCTGTATAGGATGAAAGTCAGGATTGCAGTGGATCCAGATTGCTTGAGAGGAAAGAAATTTAAAACAGGGCAGTGAAGGGATCCTCTGTCTGTCCCATGCCTTTTTGAATTTTGTCACTATTTTTACCCCCACCACCTCCATCAGGAGGGTATTCCAGGCTTCCATCACATGTTCCGTGAACAAGTATTTCCTGATGTTGTTTTTGAGTTTACCTCCTTGCAGCTTAATTTCCTGTCCGCTAATTCTACAGTTTCTACATTGTTCTTTATTACTCTTTAAGTATTTAAATATCTGTATTATATCTCCCCTGTCCTCAGGGCAGGTGCTAGAGTTTCTGGTTTCCCCCTCCAACCTATAAATTGGTACCCTCCTCCCTCATTAGCCAATGAGCCTTGGTTGCATCCATAATGCTGCTTAATTTTTAATTTTTCTTTCACTTTTTGCTGTTTTTTCTCATTTTTTTTGTTTTTATTTTTCATTTCTCATTTTTTTTTATTTTTCTGCATTTTGGTGCCCTCCAAATGTTGGCACCCTACTGCCATGCTTACCTTGCTTATTGTGTTGTGCCAGCCTTGCCTGTCCCTCCTCTCCTCGAAGGTATACATATTTAGGTCTTCAAGACTCTTCCATGTCTTCCAGTACAGGCCCCCAGATCATTTTGGTCAATTCCTCTGAACCATTTCAAATCTTTTTATATCCTTAGCAAGATACCGCTTTCCAAAACTGAACACAGTACTCCAAGTGAGGCTCACCAATGATCTGCACAGGGTTATTATCACCACCTCCTTTTGGCTGGTTATGTCTCTTTCTATGCAGTTTAGCATCCTTCTAGCTTTGGCCACCATCTTTTCACATTGCTTTGTTACTTTGAGATCCTCAGATACCCTAACCCAAGGTCTCTCTCCTGGCCCGTGTATGTCAGCCTCTCTCTCCGTTGTATAATGTTCCCTTGGATTTCTGCACCACATCACTCTGTACTTCTTTGCATTAAATATTAACTGCCAAGCATTAGACCATTCTTCTCATTTCTGAAGATCATTTCTCATATTGTCTATTCTCTCCAAGGTGTTCATCTAATATACACCATCAAAATGCATTTCCTGAATTGCGCCTCAGACCTTTTTTTTATTATGCCAAAAAGCTTATGCATGTTTTGAAAGAACAAGCATACGTTTAGATAGCTGAAAATTAGCTTACGCCATATGGCTGACTTAAATGGGCTAACTTTGGGCTCTATCTACCAAGCTGTATTTACATGTTAACACGTATTAATGCACATCAACAGGTCACCTAGATCGGTAAGTCAAGTAGATGCCTATTTTATAAAGACATCTTAATACAGCTGCAAACCTAGTATAGCAAAAGCTATGCAAAAAAGATGGTAAATAAAACCAACACATGGCACTGACACTTAACCCCAATGTCAATGCTCATACGTGGAGAAAAAAGACCTCAGTGATTACTGTCACCAAGCCGATGCAATGGCTCTGTGTCAAAGTAGCTGTAGCATTGGCATTGGGGTTGTCAGTGCTGTGTGTTGTTTTTTTGTTGCACCGGTTTACCTCCTTTTTTGCATAGCCTGTTTTATAAAGATATATAAACTCCTGCACAAAAGCAGCTGAAGTCGCAGCTAAAATTTGTTCGCACACATTTACACTAGCTTGGGTACTGATATAAATGTATGTGGCTAAAATATGCAGCAGGTATGTATTTTATAGCCTATGCCATTCTTCATGACTCTGCCTGCGTTCTGTTCACATTGTGCCTCTAACATGCCTTCTCTCGGGTTGCCTACTTGTCAAAGAATGTAGTTCTATGTTTGGGGTAATTTTATAAGAGGAATTTTATGCATTTATACAGGTACAAACACATGCAAAATGTTTTAAAAATTTACCCTCATAGCTAGTAAACAGGCCCTTAAATTGCAATAACACAACTTAGTAAATAGAGCCCTATTACTAGCTACATAACAGGCAACTAGGGGGCATGTTTACTAAAAGGTCATGTGCGTTAATGTAGAATCGCGGTAAGTACTACCAGGGCCTGTAGAAATAAAAGGGCTGTGGAAGTACTTAACACTTATTAACTTTAATTAACCGCGTTAACCTTCAGCAACCATGCCCCCAAGTCCTTAAATATTTACTCTCGAGATCGAAGAAATTTCATGTAAAATCATAGCAGAAATTACAGTAATTTTTTCTACTCTTGTTTACTAAAAGTTTTATAGTAGTAATGGATGGTGTACCAGAGATCAAACACTAAGAGGTATGTTTACTAAGCAGCAGTAGCGGCTTCTGTGCAATTTCGAAGCTGCAGCGCCACAATGAGGCCGCAGCTCCAATATCGCATGGAAGCCGCTCCTACTGTTTAGTAAAAATACTCCTAAGAGAACCAAAGCCACAAAATTATGGAATAACAGGCTTTCAGCATTGTTGGACCTTTGATTTACATATATGAATATACAGGTTGTAAATTTTTAAATTACGATTTTGCGGTTTCAGCTCGCTTCATTGTTGACTGATTCACATTGTTGGGCCCTTTGAGCTTTCTGTTTCCACAAGAGATCTATACTGTACATCCATCCATCAATAAATATAATTGCATTCAGTACAAGCAAGAAAGATGAATACTCACCTAAACTCACAATTTCCCATAATAATATGCCATATGACCATCTGTAAATAGAATGATAAAAATCAGTATCTTTTGCTTTAGAATTCACACTAAAATCTGGCAAAGTAATTGCAAACCCAGGGCCTCAGTGTATGTCTGTGGAGGTAATTTTTCTCATCTAACACCAAATAAGCTCTGCAATATAGTGCTAAAGGGGAGAGGGTAAAATGTAGCAAAAATGGTCAGAGCAAATACATGCTAACACAAACTGCCAAGACAATCCTAAATGAAAAAAAAAACAAAAAACACACACACACTTTAAGAGAGAAAAACAAATTGCCTAACAAACAGCACACAATGTTCCCGCCAAACAGTGCCAGAATTCTCCAGCCTTGTTGTCGCCGGTAATCAAGAGGAGCAGGTAGTGCCTAATTTTGCGGCATCTGCAATGTGACATTGTCCCACATAAAAAGTTCATAAATCAGGTAACTAGGAGTAGGCCTCTAACTTATTCACTGGCTTAGTAACAGGTTTCGTGATGACAGTGGTAAATGGAGTTTATGCCAAAAAAAGAAGGATGAATAGGGGCTTATTCTGTTATCCACTTTCATAAGGGATACAGCAGAGGGATTAGTAAGACAGCATTTTTTATTTGGAGATGACACTGAGGGGTATTTTACTAAAGGGCACTAGGGTGTGGCACCCCCTCCTATCCTGCGCTGCATGATTTACTGTCTCAGTGATTTTTTGTTTTGATTCTTGTACTGCAGGCTACTGTTACTTTGTTGTTCTTGCTTGCCATGAAGCCCCACCCATGTGACCCTCACATCACAGGTGAAGACCTTGCACCATCCTTTATTTAGCATCATAGTCACGGCATCTGTGACATGATGGCACATGCCACAGGAGCACATCCGAGGAGCAGGTCCTACTCTTTAAGCAAGCACCTTGGCGTGATTCCAGGGGCCATGTCCTCCTGTGTTTCTAGGAGCATCTTACTTGGCGTCCTTTTACTTCTGGATTTCTTTCTCCTAGCCCCTGTTTGCTGTTGTTTGCATGTCTTTTAGTGAACAGAATTTGATAGCCTCTATGTCTGCTATTCCAGTCCTATGGGGACACTGTCCACAGGAATGACCACCATCCCATCGATAAGACTCCCATTGTCTGATAAGGGTTAACCTCTCTACTACTAAAAAAAAAATAATAATAATAATAAAGCTATGGAAATACAGGGCTTAAAATGGAGAGAGGAGGCAGTGTATTGGCGTGATATACAGACCTCCATCACAGGGAGAAGACGTGGACGGAGATTTAATAGAAGACATGCGCAGCATTGCCAGGAAAGTGAAAGTGTTACTGAAAGGGGATTTTGATATGCCACATGTTGGTTGGCACATCCCTGCTGCGGTGTCATCTAGAAGTAAGGAGATCTTGGATTCTTTACAGGAAGAGCTATACTGGCAACTGATAACAGAACCCACATGTGAAGGGGCCATACTGGACTTGGTGCTTATCGATGGGGAAAGTGTATCTGATGTTATAGTGGGAGATCATCTCGCATCCAGCAATCACCAGATGTTGTGATAGGGCTGATAAAATCTATTCAAAAGCGAGAGTCAGACTTTAGGACAACTAACTTTGCCAAGATGGGCCAATACCCCAGTGAGTCATTAGTGGAATGGGAACAGATGTAGAAAAACAGTGGGCAAAACTGAAAGGAGATATTTTAAGGACAACCAACCTTTTTGTTAGAATGGTAAATAAAGGTAAAAGGAAAAGGAGACTGCTATGGTTCTCAAAAGAGGTAGCTGAAAAGGTGAGGAAAAAGAGGGAGGCCTTTATGAACTAAAAGAGATCACAGAGAGAGAACATTAGAGAAGCCAGCAAAGTAGTCAGGAAAGCAAAGATTAAAAAAAAAAGAGGAAATAGCCAATGCAATAAAATGGGGGGATAAAACATTTTTCAGATATGTTAGTAAAAGGAGGAAGGGCAAAAGTGGTATTGTCAGACTCAAGGGTGAAGGGGAGGAATATGTAGAAGCTGATGAGGATAAAGCGGAATTACTTAACAAATATTTCTGTTCTGTGTTCACAGATGAAGGGCCAGGAGCAGGACCTCAGACAACACCCACAAATAGGAACAAAAGTGAGGGGAATCTCAAATGATTTTCAGAAGACTGTTTTCCTGAGGAACTAGCTAAACTAAAAGTGGACAAAGTGATGGGACCAGATGGGATACATCTGTAGGGAGGAGTTGGCTCAGTGGTTGGGACAGGTTACCTCAGGCCAGAAGGCCGGGGGTTCATAAGAACATAAGAACATAAGATATGCTATACTGGGTCAGACCAAGGCCCATCAAGCCCAGTATCCTGTTTCCAACAGTGGCCAATCTAGGTCATACGTACCTAGCAGTTTCCCCAAAAGACACAGGTTCCACAATGCTTGTACTGGGTCAAGCATTGATATCTTGGGTCCCTTCTTAATAATGGTTTATGGACCTTTCCTCCAGGAACTTGTCCAAACCTTTTTTTAAATCCAGCTACACTAACAGCCTTTACTAAATCCTCCGGTAACAATTTCCAGAGTTTGATTACACGTTGAGTGAAAAAATATTTTCTTTTATTAGTCTTAAATAGTTTACCTTGTAGCTTCATTGCATGTCCCCTAGTCTTTCTATATTCTGATAACATAAACAACACAGGTACACTAAAAAAATTTTTTTTTAAACTGCCTCTAATGTTTCGATTGATTTTTACGTTTTTTGGTGCGCTGAATCCAAATCTGGTAACCAATTTGCTCCATCACGTACAGATTTTTTGCTACATTGGGTTAGCACTTTGAGGTGAACGTTTCAGATTGAGTGCGATCGAGATAAAAGTTTCTTGGATGAATTCTTTATACTAATTGTTTAGTAGTTATTCAAATAAGAATAAAGAAAATTGTAACAAGGCAGCACATAAGAATAATGTCAACAAAACACACTGTGATGGTAGCAAAATTGTCTGCACTTAAAACAGCCACATACATGTGCACAAACATTGAGCATATAAGAGCGAGGTTAGACACAAAGCAAAGCAAAGAAATGTGCAAAAAATGTTGTACAGGTATGTATGTAAGAATAGAAAATGCAAACCACACCATTGCAATACATGAAGACAAACACCCGATGGTGTGAAAATAAAATTCTAATAAATGAGATCCGACACTGTGGTAATAACTAGCAAATTTTTATTTCAAAGTTTATTAAAAACACGATATTTGTCAACACAGTTTAGATTTTAAAGTCATTCTTGGGTCAATCAATCTCCTGGTGGGCCCGTTTCTTCTTCCCCCGAATGCTTCTCTTGGTGCGCTGCTTGGCGTATTTTTCATCTGGGGTTTCCCGCAGCAGCAACCAGCAGAAATCAGCCATCATAGTGGTGTTCCATCTTCCTTGGTACCTTCTCTCTGCGTCCTTGATGTCCTGGTGAAACCTTTCACCTTGTTCTTCACTGTACGCCCCCAAGTTTTCGGGAAAGTAGTTCACATGGGAGTGCAAGAAATGGACTTTCAGGCTCATGTTACAGCCTTGTTCTTTGAAGGCATTGAGCATCCTGGCAACAATATCCTTATAGTTCTCATCCCGCCTGTTCCCCAAGAATTTGAGAACAACATCCTTGAAGGAATCCCAGGCTTCTTTTTCCTTCTCAGACATCGTTTCAGCGAATGCTCCATCTGAAATGAGTTTCCTTATATCAGGGCCAACAAACACGCCTTCCTTTAGCTTTGCTTCAGAAAGTCGGGGGAACTTTGAGCAAAGGTACCGAAAGCACTCACCATCTTTTGGAAGGGACTTGATGAATTGCTTAATGAGACCCAACTTAATGTGGAGAGGTGGTAATAGAATTTTATCACGAGGTACCAAGCTTTCATGAAGAACATTTTTCTCATCGGGTCTCAAATACTCCCGAATTGGCCAGTCTTTTTTCCCCCAGTGTAGGTCGCGGGCCCGGCTATCCCACAAGCAAAGGAAGCAGGGATATTTGGTGAAACCGGATTGCTGCCCTAATAGCATGGATAGAATTTTAAAGTCTCCACAAATCATCCACTTATGCTCCTCATAACGAATCTTCTGAAGAATCAGGGCCAAATTCTCGTATTTTTCTTGGAGAATAACAGAGTGAGCAATAGGAACTGAAGCGAATGTGTTGCCATTATGAAGAAGAACACCTTTTATGCTGTCTTTTGACGAATCAATGAACAGCCGCCATTCAGCAGGATCATACTTGAGTTTAAACTTTTCCATCACTCCGTATATATCGTTGCAAAATACCAAATCTTCCTCTTTGCTGAAATACTTCAAAAATTGTGTCTCGCGGTTGCGGTACCAATAAAAAGTTGTTCCTGGTGACAATAGATTTTTCTGTTTAAGCCGAGAACCTAGCAGTTGGGCAGCATCTTTTGGGAGTCCTAAATCCCGGACTAAATCATTCAATTCAGCTTGAGAGAAAAGTTCAGGTTTCGGATCTGGTTCAGTTTCAAACTCGGAAGTACTGGACTCATCGGGAAAAGCCATCTGATGAGTCTCATCATGATCAGAACCGTCCACACAAATATGATCCAAAGATTTTGGTGGTTCAGGCACAGGTACTTCGTTGCTATGAGGCATAGGCCTAATTGCTGAGGGAAGGTTGGGGTAACTTATTACGTTCTTATTTTTTAAGTTGTATCCCTTCACAATGCAAGAGCAAAAATAGCAGTCACTGCTGTGGTCTCTTTGTTCACGCCACATCATAGGTATTCCGAAACGAAATGCTTGTTTTTTACCTTTCATCCATAAGCGTAGATCTTCCTCATATGTCTTGCACACTTTGTGAGGAGCCCACGGTTTGTCTTGATCGCCTAACTTCAAACCGAAATAGGCGAAATATACTTTTTTAATAAATGCAAAAATGTTCCTCTGCCGCTTTTTCACGGTATATTCCCCACAAATAAAACAAAAACTGTCCGGAGAGTTGACGCAACCTCTGGCTCTGTGAGCCATCACAAATACACAGCACTGCAAACTACAACTGTAGTGAACCACTTCGGAATAAAGCTGGATTACGACTGAGCAAACAAAAGGTAATAATGAACTTGCAAGAAACTGAAATTTGACAGGAACGTTCATGTCGCAACCACCGTGTTTGAGCGAGCGAACGAGGCGAGGCGAACAGGAAAGAACATGCGCCAGCGCGAGTACTGGATTTAGCCCCCCGCCTCCCAATTGTCCTGTTAATGTATAAAATGAATACAAAACACTCTAAAATATCACGAGGGAGTGTTTCTAGTTAGTTAATCATTACAACCTCTATTTTGGGCCAAGAAAATAAACTGCAGTCGGCTAAAAAGAAATTATGTGAACATTCCTTATATGGGTAAGAAATCTAATTTTGCAAGAAAACGTGACGTGATGGAACATTTTGGCTATTTTTCCTGGATTCAGCACCCCAAAATCTATAGGAATCAGTTGCAAAACTGGAGGCAGTTTTTTGGTAGTGTACCTGTGCAATTGATCTACGTTTACCCGTTCCACTCCGTTCATTAATTTATAGACTTCTATCATATCTCCACTCAGCCGTCTCTTTTTCAGGTTAAAGAGCCTTAACCTTTTTAGCCTTTCTTCATAGGAGTATCCTTCCATCCCCTTTACCATTTTGGTGGCTCTTTTGTTTTATTTTCCATTCCTTTCTTTATGATACCTAGCATTCTATTTGCTCTCTTGGCCGCCGCTGCACACTGGGCCGAGGGTTTTAACATGTTATCCACAATGACGCCTAAATCTTTTTCCTGGGTAGTGGTTCCTACTGTGGAACCTTGCATCTTGTAACCATAGTTTGGGTTGTTCTTCCCTAGGTGCATAACTTTGCACTTGTCCACATTAAATTTCATCTGCCATTTTGATGCCCAGTCTTCTAATTTATCAAGATCCTCTTGCAATTTTCCACAATCCTCTTGGGTTTTAACAACTTTAAATAGTTTTGTGTCATCTGCAAATTTGATAACCTCACTCGTTATTCCACTTTCCAGATCATTTATGAATATGTCAAAAAGCAGAGGACCCAGCACAGATCCCTGGGGTACACCACTATTCACCTTTCTCCATTGGGAAAATTGGCCATTTAGCTGTACCCTCTGCTTTCTATCTTTTAACCAGTTCCTGATCCACAATAGTACACTACCTCCTGTCCCATGACTCTTTAGTTTTGCCAAAAGTCTCTGATGAGGGACCTTGTTCAATTCCCGCATGGGGACAAGCAACCTCAGGCCGGAGGGACTGGGGTCTCTAGTCCCATGGCCACTCCTTGTGGCCTTGGGCAAGCCACTTAACCCTCCATTGCCTCATGTACACTTAGATTGTGAGCCCTTCGGGGACAAGGGAATAAAAAGTACCTGTTAGTATACATGTAAACCGCACTGATTCAAAAGAGCATGGTATAAAAAAAATAAAATAAAATAAATTTGAGAATACTGAAAGAACTTGGGGACGTTCTAGCAGCTCCACTGACTGACCTTTAAATGCCTCTTTGGAGTCAGGGGTGGTGTCAGAGGACTGGAGTGAGGCACATGTGGTTCATTTACACAAAAGCGGAAGTAAGGATGTAGTTGAAAACTACAGGCCGGTTAGTTTAACCTCGGTGGTAAGTAAATTATTGGAAATGCTGCTGAAAGAGAAAATAGTGAGGTTTCTGGAGTCCAATGGATTACCAGATCTGAGGCAGCATGGATTCACTAGGGGCAGGACTTGTCAGATAAATCTGATTGATTTCTTTGACTGGGTTACCAGGGAGTTGGACCGAGGGAGAGCCATAGATGTGGTGTATTTAGATTTCAGTAAAGCATTTGACACTGTTCCACACAGGTGACTTATAAACAAACTAAGCACCCTAGGGATGGACCCTAAAGTTACTGCTTGGGTTAGAAATTGGTTAAGTGGGAGGCAACAAAGGATACAGGTAAATGGAGTTCACTCTGAGGAGAAGGAGGTTACCATTGGAGTGCCGCAGGGATCTGCTTTTGGTCTGATTCTTTTTAACATCTTTATTAGTGATATTGCAGAAGGGCTGTCGGGTATGGTTTTCCTCTTTGCAGATGATATCAAAATCTGCAACAGAGTAGACACCCGGGAAGGTGTAGATAACATGAGGAAGGATCTAGCTAAGCTTGAAGAATGGTTTAGAATTTGGCAGCTGAGATTTAATGCTAAAAAATGTAGGGTCATGCATTTGGGCTGTGACAATCCAAGGGAGCAGTACAGTATGGGGGTGAGGTACTTCTGTCCACGAAAGAAGAACGGGACCTAGGCCTGATTATGTTTGATGATCTCAAAGTAGCTAAACAGGTAGAAAAGGCGACGGCGAATGCTAGAAGGATGCTCGCGTGAATAGGGAGGGGAATTGCCAGCAGAAGAAAGGAAGTGATAGTGCATCTGTATAAGTCTTTGGTGTGACCTCGTTTGGAGTATTGTGTGCAATTCTGGAGATCACACCTTCAAAAGGATATAAACAGGTTGAAATCGGTGCAGAGGGTGGCTACTAAAATGGTTAGTGGTCTTCGTTATAAAACATATGAGGACATATGAGGACAGACTTAAGGACCTTAATATGTATAGTTTAGAGGAAAGGTGGGATAGAGGTAATATGATTGAGACGTTTAAATACCTCCATGGCATAAATGCGCAAGAGGAGAGCCTCTTTCGATTGAAAGCAAGCTCTGCTACGAGGGGACACAGGATGAAGGTGAAAGGGGAAAGACTCAAGAGTAATATGCGGAAATATTTCTTTACGGAAAAAGTGGTAGATGCATGGAATAGTCTCCCTGTGGAGGTGGTATAGATGAGGACAGTATCTAAATTAAAAAAAGCATGGGACAAACATAGAGGCTCTCTAAAGGAAAAAAGGGGACTCTTGCAGAGGTTGATATGGAAGTGCAGACTAGATAGAAACATGACGGCAGAAAAAGACCACATGGCCTATGTTTCTACTAACTCACGTACCCCTCATGCAGTAGACCTCAGACTACCCATATACTTTCACACAGGCCTCCAGATCAGGCTGCTGAACTACAGATCCCTCAAACCTAAAATTGATCTGATTTTAGACACCATTGTCCTCCACAAGTTCATCTAAACAGCTCCAATCCCATCCCTATCTAACATGATACTTTTTCAAGTAATATTACTATCATATGTATATAGTTCAAGTTCTATTATCCATTGTTACTATTACCCCTGTTTTCCAAGTTTTTCTTCCTGTTACATGTAAAAACAGATATATGTATCTTATCTTATCTGATGTTTTGTAGTTCTATGTAAACCGCGCTGATGATGAATAGTGCGGTATATAAAAATGTTAAATAAATAAATAAATAAATAAATATATTGGGTGTCACTGAGACCTGGCTTAGAGAAGAGGAGGAAACTTATTTACACCAGTGCCTCCCTTTTGGCTACGCAGCACTTTCTGCCCTTCGCACATCACATAGAGGCGGAGGTGGGTGGCTATTATTTGTAGGGACACCCTTCCACTTACTGAGTTGTCTGGTGATGCTTGGGGAGGACCAGAAAAGCTAACATGCCTTTCTCTTTTAGTCTTTTATTAATATACTGTGCCCCCTCCCTCCAAAGCACCCAGTGGGATACCATCCTTCAAATCCTTCTAGACTTGTCAGTCTCCTTTCCCAAACTCTTTAAGATGGGAAATTTCAATGTCCACTACAACATCCCTTTCAAACCCCGTGATAAGTCTTTTCTTCAATTTTTGAATGACCATAACTTCCTCCAACTTGTTCATCAGGTCACACACTTAGCAGGCCACACTCTAGACCTTCTTCTTACTCAGCAGGACTTCTATCCCCTTCTTACTCAGCAGGACTTCTATCCCCTGTCATCTTCTGTGGTCACTACAACACTCCCCGTCCAAATATCACAACTATCAAATCGAAAGACTCACAGATAGTGCCGTAAGTTTAGCCTTTAAATTTTTCTAGCCATAATATATTGTTCGCGTAACTCTTGCATTGCTTACCACAACAACAAATTACTTTCATGTATGGAGAAAAGCTCAATATTCTCCTGTCTGCTGATAATACTAAGATAACACTGTGATAATTCGTGTTATTTGCTATAATTTGTACTATCTTGCTAAAGCAATCATCTGTGTCTCATCTGCAGACCAAGTGTTCATATTTCACCTCTGTCAGATGCCAACCTAATAACCATACAGCACCCCCCTCCAACCCAGAATGACCCCCACAAAACTCCAAACCCTCCCTATCCTCCTCCTCCTAATAGCTCTCCTAATGCAAAACATTTCCACACACAAACCAGACAAAACCCCTTATAATACCATTCCCATTATTCACAACCCGTACAGAAACACTCTATATTCCCAACCACTTCTCTACTCCCATAACCAAAATTCACACCAAAATACCCATAGATCCCACCCCAGACTAATCCAGATACACCATCACCAACCAACTATTACACACGACTCCTCCAACACACCTACTCCTCAAAAATATATCCTCATAAACATACGTTCAATAAGAAACAAAATACCAATTGTCAACGACTTGATTAGAGATGAGAAACCTGACCTACTCTTCATCACGGAGACATGGCTTGCATCCACGGACACAATCCTACTAAATCAACTGCAAACACAACAATATGACTTATTCAACTGCCACAGGGACTCCAAAAGAGGGGGAGGGCCCTCATCATGACCAAAAAAAACCTCCACTATACCCTATCAAACATTAATAGTATAGATGTTATGGACATCATTAAAATAGAGAACAAAACCCTTGCACTTTGCCTCATCTACAGACCACCATCATCCGACCACAATAACCTCACCCCAATTCTGGAACTAGCATGCACAGCCTCACTGAGAAAACCACTTATCGTACTGGGTAATTTGAACCTCCCATCCCTCAACTCCTCTCGCACAATAAACTTCATGGGCACAATGACAGAAATGGGATTCAAACAGATCATACATGCCCCCACACCCTTGATCTTATTTTCCTCCCTACACCTTTCAACAGCCACCAACTCATCACCCCCCCATCCATAACTGAAGCACCCTGGTCCGACCATCACTTAATAACCTTCTATCTCCACACACAAACACCCAATACCGGCACACCAAATGCTACACTGCAAAATAAACGCTTTACCCACTTCAATAAAGATGCCTTCCTAAACAATGTATTACCCAAGCTAACAACAAACACATCAAACATCAATATATCCATAAACCAATGGAACCTAACCATCCAAAAGGCAGCCGACCCCACACAAGTCACACCCAAACCCCCCAAAAAAGATCAGAAGAATGGTTTACCAATGAACTCACCAAACTTAAAAAACAACTGAGAAAACAGGAAAAAAGATGGAGAAAAACTAAATCGAGCAAAAACAAATCCCAATACCTCAACTTACTCAACACATATAAGGACGCAATCAACAAATCAAAACGAGACTATCACACAAAAATAATAAACATGGCCATTAACCGACCCAGGGAATTATTCGCAATTGTAAGATCACTAACAAAAACACAAAAGCCAGAACCAGAACACTCCACAATATGTGTACAAACCTTAGCTACACATTTTGCAGAGAAACTAAAAAACAAGTCCTCCAACACTATCACTGCAATACACGTAGGCTCAAAAAAACCCAACAAATGGGAAAGCTTTCACATAGTTGATCAAAAGCACCTCCTTAAGATACCATTCATTGCTAAGGTAATAGAAAAAATCACCCAACTCCAATTGCAAGACTATATTGACCTCCATGCCCCTCTAGACTCCCACCAATTCGGGTTCCGCCCCTTCCACGGCATTGAAACCTTGTTAATAACACTGATGGACAACCTCATTAGAGGTACAGATGACAATAAACAAGGATTCATCCTCCTTTTCATAGATATAGCCTCCGCATTCGATAACATCAACCATAACACACTAATCGAAAAGCTGGCAAATAATGGAATAGGAGGCACTGTCCTTAAATTGTTTATGTCATATATATCACACCGTATGCTATGTGTCAAATTAGGCCAAGACACCTCAGAAACATTCCCCCAAGGACAGGGAATCCCACAAGGCTCAGCCCTCTCAGCCCTTCTTTTTAACCTATATCTACAGCACATCACGAATATATTTAGAAAATTCAAAATTAACCATTACATTTATGCCGATGACATCATGCTCTCTATCCCCATAAACACGAGCAACCCCTCATACCACAATCTATCTGAATGCATCAGAGAGGCTGAATCCTGGCTAGTGACCAACTACCTCAGCATTAACTTTAAAAAAACTGAAGCTATGTTCGTATCGAGAAACCACGATGCAATCCATCCAAAACCCATCATAATCAACAACACAGCCATCCCTGTTAAACAAGAGGTAAAATACCTAGGGATAATATTAGATCACACACTCAGTATGCTCCCCCACATAAAGCAAACAGTAAAAACTGCATTCTTTAAACTAAAAACTGTACAGCACCTAAGACCTCTTCTTGATACCCATGATTTCAAGTCTGTAGTCAACCCATTAATTACCCCCCACTTCGACTATTGTAATAGTCTACTGAATGGCCTGCCACTTAAAAACACAAATATACTACAAAGAGCCCAGAACATCACTGCCAGGGTGGTCGCAAAAGCTCACCTAGCTGATGTTTATGTTTATGTTTATTTTGCTTGATAGACTGCCCTTCTGTGGTAATCAGAGCGGTTTAAAATACAATAAATTTAAAAAAAAAGGAGAGGCACAAGGCCAGGAAAGTGGAAAAAGAATTTACAATCCTTGACAGAATAGGGGAGAAAAGAGGAAAATAGGACAGTAAACGTAGAAGGAGAGACTCACACGAGAGGGGAGGGAAGATTAAAGGCCAAGGAAAGGAGGTGGGTCTTTAGGTCACGTTTAAAGTTGGTATGATGGGGTTCTAAATGAAGGGAAGTGGGGAGGGAGTTCCAGAGGGCAGGGCCTGATCACATAACCCCCATTTTATATGAACTACATTGGCTCCCAATAAACAGCCGGAAAAAAATATAAAATACTCCTTACAACATTCAAATTGCTCAACAACATCACCCCCTCCTACCTAACCATCTCCCTACACTCCACACCAGAATCCAGATCACGCAGACAAAATGCAAGTCACTCACTTGTCATACCCAAAACCATCTGCAGGACAAAGAAAACCACAAGCTCCAGAGCCTTTTCTTTTGCTGCCCCCACCCTCTGGAATGAACTTCCACTAACTCTCTGCATGACAAAAGACCTCCAACTATTCAGAAAAGGACTCAAACACTCATTTTCACTGAACACTTTGAAAACCCAACTGAAACCCCTCACTTCCCATGAACAATCTCTCAACAAATACAGAACCAACCTACTAACTTCCCCCTCCCTCGCCCCCTACTTAAACAACCCCAGAGTCTTGCCCCACCCATCTGAAGAAAAAGCTAAGTTTAGAATGTGATAGGCGATGGCCTAGCATGTAGCAGAGCTAGGTCTGAAGCCCTTTTTCTCCTGCTTTAAAATGTTATTGCTGAAGCCCTTTTTCTCCTGCTTTAAAATGTTATTGCTGATTTTGGAAAATTGCAGAATGCTGTTAGCAAGAAATACTGTTCTATTCTGGTTTGATAACATGTTCTGCTCTCCTGGAGATAAGAGAATTAAACCTTGGTACTGTTTATTGTTTAGGTAAGTCAGATGTCTCTTTCAGTAGAATGCCGCGCCACTGTATCTTTGCTGATTGTGCGCTGACCTCGTAATTAGGATGAAAATATAGCAGAGAAACTGAACAGTGTAAGAATGTTTTGTCTAGCATTATGAAGATTGTTTAGTGTTTTGAGCCAAGGCTAGAGATACGTCTTAACCTTGCTTTGTTTGGCCTCGCTTTGTTTTGCTTTTGTTAAGAATGCTTCTGATATGCCTTCCACTATCTTTGCAAGCTAACTGACCTTGCAGAAGTAGCAAAATATACTGTAGTAAAAGTATTATGTTTAGTGTTATGTCTAATTGCTGACCCGTGGCTAGTAAGACCCAAGCAGGGGGAGCGAGTCCTAGGCCCGGTCAGAGATGTCTATTGGATGAGAGTAAGTGGGCCACTGTGGCCAATGAGGCGTTTTGCCTGTATTAGACTGGAGAAGAAAAGTATATAAACTGTCATTTTTCTGAGCTCTGTGCTCAGACCATTTTGAATGCTACTGCAATCTGAGTCTGTGCACATTAAATTGGCTTGAATCTTTGCCTGACTCCGGGTATTATTTATTGCATTCTTATCAGCTACTACATATTTCTGGTGCGTTGGCCGGGAATGTGCGAGTGGGGGATGGTATGCAAGTGAATATGCCCCGACATCTCGCCTCACAGGTTTGGTCCGGCTGGAGCTGAGCCTGACTGACCGCAGGAGGGTCTCTGGCGCCCCTGGTCCTTTTGTATCAGAGGAGACTCCTCCTTGCCTCCGCAGGCTGCTGTTTCTGGCCGGCCAACACCTCGAACCCGAGGGGGGTCCAGGATTCAACCCAAGGAGGGATTGGTTGCGCAGCGCATTAGCTACCGGATCCGGTGAGTATTGATTTTTCTGGTTCTTAGTCAGATAGCTTTGGGAAAGTCTCGAGACACTTCTGGTACAGTAACAGGTAAAGGAAGTCTGATCAACTTCCACGGGCGATCCTAGTACCCCTGCAAGTAGTGCGTGGGGCGAAACCATCAGCCCTTTCGGTTTCAGTAATTCTGGTTTGTCAGTCAGCCCGGGAATTCGGAATTTGGAAAATGCTAGCATGTTTGTCTGTGTGAAGAGTGCTTGTGAAAAGGAGGAAGCGTTGGGAGTTTGTCTTTGTTATCTGTTGAAACCACGAGTTTCCCTTCTAGTATAAGGGTAGGATTATATTCCGTTGGGTAATTTGTGACACTTTACCGCATATGAAATAGTAAAAGTATAGTTAAGAAGAGTCACTGTAAAAGCAAGAAGCTGTCTCCCTCATTCAGCTGCAGCACAGAGTGAAACTGACAGGAGACGTGTTTGTGCAGAGGAATGTTTTAACCCTATGAAGGCATGTTTTCAACGTTCTGCTGCTGGGCTAATGGGTGCTTATTTTAGGGAATTATACCTGTTTTTATTCAATATTTTGTAATAGTGATGTGCCTTCTGCTATGGTCATGTATTGTATATCATTTAATAAGAATGTTTAGTCAGAATTGTGGATCTCGATAGTATTGTACTTAGCCTGGAAAGGGTTACAGTCCTACTCGAATTCCTGTGCAGATCAAGTGAACAGAAATCTTGTAGGGCTCAGGTTTCAATAGGAAAGGATGCTTGTATTTTCACTTTGCCCTACGAAGCCTACGAACTAGGAAGGAAAATGTGTATATGTATTTTAGATGTCCACCCGCTTTATGGAAAAAGCATCCAGAATGAATGTCTTTTTGAATCTCTGCTTCCTAAAAACTGTAAAATTGAAAGTAATTTCTTTTGTAAAGCCAAGCTGATTACGGCTGGCAGTTAGTTTTTTGCCAAGTAATTTTATTCCAGTTATACGTAACAGCTATGTAGTCATCATGTTATGAACTATAGTTCTTTCTGTTAGGATTTGTTATTATAACATGTTGCAAAAGTGTAGTTTTCTATTGTAAGGACTCTATCTAGATTGTTCCTCTGTCTGTTGACAAGCACATGTGGGGGCTACAGTCCACCGCTGACACTGCAGGCAGGGATTCATTTTACCAGTTCAGAGTCACCCACAGTCAGCGCCCGAGAACATGAAGTGGAATCCAAATAGTGCAGGCAGCCCTCACTATATGCCCCATGAAATCCAGCAGCCCAGGAGAATTTGCGCCTGGTAAATGCAGTTTTTGTCAAGTCAGTCCCAGGGAGATATAAAACAGAACTTGCAGAAACGGGATGGATTTGCGGGCATGAATACAGCACGATTAAGTTGTTTAGAATGTCTGTGAATTGTGGAGATAATGTGACAGAGAAAGTGAATGTAAGATGGAGAAGAGAGCAGTTCTTCTTGCTGATACTTTAGTTGAATGATGTGGAGGAAGTTTTCCTAATCGAAGGAGCTGGATTGATAGTGCTGACTGTTCCCCGAGAAGAAGAGTAGCAGTTCTATAGTGCATCTCCAATCAGGCCAGCAAGTTCCTGTATACTTACCAGCATTGCAGCCCCACCTGGAGTATGGGCAGAGAATAATCCATCTGGCCTAGCAAAGAATATAGCTCCTGTACTTGTTACCCTTAAGCCAGGAGCAGAATCAGTGCATGTGCGTCAGTATCCCCTCCCGAGACCAGCAATTGAAGGCATTCATCGCCATTTGAAGAAATTATTGCAGTATGGACTTCAGAGAATGCCAGTCACCCTGGAACACCTCCCTTCTCCCAATCAAGAAGCCTGGGACAGGTGACTACCGCCCAGTGCAGGATCTACGTCGAGTGAACAGTGCAGTTGAAACCATACATCCAGTAGTACCAAATCCTTACACCCTCCTAGGACTGATTCCAGCAGAAGCCACTCACTTTACTGTTTTGGACTTAAAAGATGCCTTTTTTTCTGTATATGCCTGACAGAGGCCAGTCAGTTTTTGTTTGCATTTGAATGGGAAAACCCTACCACAGGACGGCGAGGGCAATTTACTTGGACTCGATTACCACAAGGATTTAAGAACTCACCCACTATCTTCAGTGCAGCCCTCAGTCAAGATTTGTCATGCTACTCTGTGATTCCGGGAAAAAGAATTTTGCTTCAATATGTAGATGATTTGCTCATAGCCACCAATAACAAATCTGATTGTATACAAGCTACAAGTGACCTCTTGCACCATTTGAATGAAGCTGGCTACAAGGTTTCCAGAGCCAAGGCGCAGCTGTGCCAGACAGAATTGAAATATTTAGGGTTCCATCTGTCCAAAGGAACCCGGAAATTAGGACTTGAGCGAAAAGAAGCAGTATGCCGCATCCCAACCCCCACTACTAGGAAACAGGTGCGAGCTTTCTTGGAAGCTGCAGGCTACTGCCGCATATGGATACCAAATTTTGCGCTCATGGCGAAACCCTTGTACCAAGTCACACAGGGAATGGAACGATCTCCCCTGGAATGGGGCTCAGAACAAGATAAAGCATTCAAATCACTGAAAACAGCATTGATGTCATCCCCAGCTTTGGGACTACCAGATGTGCAGAAACCATTTCGTCTGTATGTCCATGAATCAAGTGGAAACGCATTGGGAGTCTTGACCCAGCCTCTTGGGTCTTGGCAGCGACCTGTGGCCTACCTGACGAAACAATTGGATCCTGTTGCCAAAGGCTGGCCACCTTGCCTGAGAGCTGTAGCAGCCACAGCCCTCTTAGTGAGCGAAGCAGATAAGCTCACCTTAGGACAAAACCTTCTTCAAGTTACTGTACCACACTCTGTTTTAACCCTGATGGGACATAAAGGAAGCCATTGGCTCACTAATGCCCGAATGTTAAAATATCAAAGTATGCTATGTGAGAATCCTAACTTGCAATTAAGTGTCAGCCAAACTCTAAACCCAGCCACCCTATTGCCCGTCGGTCCAGGCCCTCCTGACCATGATTGCTTGGAAGTAATGGACATTGTGTACTCAAGTTGTCCAAACTGCCCAGAGGTTTACCTGAAGTGGCCCCAGGTTCTTCCTATAGCCCTTCATAGGATATACTTAGCCCCTACCCCTAAGTCTTTAGGAGTTTCCCCTTTTGAGATTCTGAGATTCTGTAGCCTATTGTATAGAGAGTAAAAGGAGATGTGTGACAGATAGGATCTGAAATTACTAGATAAGCACTATTGGTTTTAAGTTATGTTTTGCAGGGTCTTCATGCGTGAGTACGAGACCAGCCCATCCAAGCCCCTGCATCCTTTCAAGCCTGGAGCCTCGGTGTGGGTGACAGAGTAGAAGAAGACACCGCTGGCGCCGTATTGGAAAGGGCCATATGTCGTCTTGTTATCAATCCCAACAGCAGTTAAAGTGGCCGAGATCGACTCCTGGATCCACCACAGTCGAGTGAAACCAGCCACAGTTCCTGAGAGTTGCCCCTGGACCTGGCTCGCTAATCCTGCATCACCGTTGCGACTCAACCAACCTGCTCCTGGATGTCAAGGGAACAGACGTCCTCCAGTTTTGCATTCCAGCAGCCGCTTCTGAACTTGGTCGTGGACTTCCATAAATGATCCTGAGACTCCATTGCGCCTCACCCTACGACAACAGCCACGGACCTAGGACTTATTGGTCCCTCGGAAACTGCACTATTTCAAGACTGTTTGTTTATCCGAAGGTAAGCCTCGCATCTGGAGAAAGCTGAAATCATCAGAAATAGACTGTGTTGTGTTAAGAAATTGAGTCTTCTACGAGACTGTGTTCAAATGCTCCGAAAAAAAAAAGAAAAAGAAAAAACTGTTTTGATCTCCTAAAAAGTGAACTGCTCTAAGAAGGCAATAATAGCCTGAGAGACTGTACTATGATATTTTAAGAACCTGAGACATCCCAGAGGACAGTGATACTTTGGAATCTACAGCCCTACTCCTGCCACAAAGCTGGTAGGTCTACATACGGCAGAAGCTTGAGGACCTACAATCAATGCTACGTCTGCTACCTGTTGTGGATGCCGACAGGTCCACCAATTTTCCAGAGACTATGCCCCTTATGAATTCTTATTATTGCTTCGTTCTGGCGGCAGCCTTGGGGTGCTTTGAATTGACTCTTGCCCTACTTCCCTGTGCAGCCTGCAAACCTAGTATTTGCACAACAGGGAATACCCGGACTTGTCTCAACCCCCTGCCAGAATCTTTCCTCTCCTGTTCTGGGAACTGCGATGGAACAATGAGAACGGGCCTATTGCTATGATGAACAGTATATATGTCATTTGTTCCTCCTATGTCTCCTGCCCCTCCGCTTATACACTAGGCATGCTATATGATTTGACAAAGACACTTGTATCAAATGTATTATTGATTGTGGCTGTTTATGTATCCCATGTTTCCTCCCCTTATGCTTACGTATATTAAACTTAACGTAAGGCAGCAACACGAATCCTAGCAATGTCGGGCTACTACCCTATACCACACAGTGATCCCTCTACTATAGTCTGAAGTATTTTGCTATTTGTGTGATTTGATTCTCACCCTTTCTCACTTGCGGGTGAGAATAATCAAAAGGAGGGAATGTGATAGGCGATGGCCTAGCATGTAGCAGAGCTAGGTCTGAAGCCCTTTTTTTCCTCCTGCTTTAAAATGTTATTGCTGAAGCCCTTTTTCTCCTGCTTTAAAATGTTATTGCTGATTTTGGAAAATTGCAGAATGCTGTTAGCTGTTAGAAAGAAATACCGTTCTATTCTGGTTTGATAACATGTTCTGCTCTCATGGAGATAAGAGAATTAAACCTTGGTACTGTTTATTGTTTAGGTAAGTCAGATGTCTCTTTCAGTAGAATGCCGCGCCACTGTATCTTTGCTGATTGTGCGCTGACCTCGTAATTAGGATGAAAATATAGCAGAGAAACTGAACAGTGTAAGAATGTTTTGTCTAGCATTATGAAGATTGTTTAGTGTTTTGAGCCAAGGCTAGAGATACGTCTTAACCTTGCTTTGTTTGGCCTCGCTTTGTTTTGCTTTTGTTAAGAATGCTTCTGATATGCCTTCCACTATCTTTGCAAGCTAACTGACCTTGCAGAAGTAGCAAAATATACTGTAGTAAAAGTATTATGTTTAGTGTTATGTCTAATTGCTGACCCGTGGCTAGTAAGACCCAAGCAGGGGGAGCGAGTCCTGGGCCCGGTCAGAGATGTCTATTGGATGAGAGTAAGTGGGCCACTGTGGCCAATGAGGAGTTTTGCCTGTATTAGACTGGAGAAGAAAAGTATATAAACTGTCATTTTTCTGAGCTCTGTGCTCAGACCATTTTGAATGCTACTGCAATCTGAGTCTGTGCACATTAAATTGGCTTGAATCTTTGCCTGACTCCGGGTATTATTTATTGCATTCTTATCAGCTACTACAGAATAGGCTGACTCCTGTATATAAGTAAATAGAAAGTTGAAACAATAAGTTTGTTTGTACAATATGTCCCCTGTAAATAGTTAATACCACTGTTCCATGTAAAAGTTGTTCAGTTTATTTATTGATTTAGACAGTTTTTGTATACTGCCTTATCCTTCAATCAAAGCGGTCACAACACAATTGGAGGATACATTTAACACGCGGGGATATGAGACACATACACTAATACTTACAGGGAACATGGGCTATGGAGGGTTAAGTGGCTTGCCCAAGACCACAAGGAGCATCTGCGGGACTAGAAACCCCAGTCCTTCCGGCCCAAGGTTGTTGTCCTCTAGTGGGATTTGAACCCCCGACCTTCCAGCCTGAAGTACCTTGCCCCAACCACTAAGCTACTCCTACAGTTGTTAACTGTAAACCACCCTTGATCTCTGGAAGGGGCGGTATAGAAGAAATGTATAAATAAATAAATAAATCCTACCATTCTCTCATAACTTTTCAGTTGCACTTTAACCCAGTTAATAGCTGCCCAACCCCAGTGATCAGCAATTTTAGTCATTTCCGCCTTTCAATTACTGCTGCCACTCTAAGCCTGTTTCCCTCCGCTGACACATTTTTCCCTAAGGCATTCCACTCCTTCTCGATAGACAAAGTGACACCTGAAACTCCTCACTGTTACAGCACTTAGATGTTCTGGTCCCACAAGTGACCTCTTCTATACCTCCCAAGAAGAAGTCTTCTTGGTACCATAAGGGCCTACAGCTTCTGAAACGGCAGCTCTGGGCCACCAAGAGAGCCTGGCGGAAATCCAGGCTCCCCTCCACTTTGGCCCTGTTTAAACACCGTCATTATCTCTTTCTATCCCAAATCTTGTCTGCTAAACAGGAACATTTTTCCACACAAATAAGTGAATCTGCTTACTCACCTAGAACCATTTTCTTTATTGTCTTCCAGATAGCTACCCTTAAGCCTTCTTCAAGCCCCGGTCCCATGTTTCTACTTTCTCCTGACACAGTGGCCCATGTCTGAACATGTCCCAACCCTGGTCTAACTTTGCGTCCATTACCGAACATTCTCTGCAAAAAATGCTCAGCAAGATGAGGAAGACTAATTGTGTTCTTGACCCAATCCCTTCCAGCTGGCTCTCTGAAAATGCACTGGGTCTAATCTCAATCATCAATAACACCCTTACCTCTGCCTCTTTTCTATGCGCTTGGAAAGTGTCTTTAATATGTTCCATCTTAAAGTGACCTAAATTGGACCCCTCGGACTCAGACAATTACCATCCTATCTCGAATCTCCCCTTCTTATCCAAGCTGACTGAACATATCGTCCTATCCCAATTGGACGGCCACGTAGAGCACATCCATACTTTGCAGCCCCACCCAGTCCGGTTTCCTTTGTTACCACAGTACTGAGACAATCAGCGCTGCAGTTATCAGTGAAGCCTACTCAGCATTCCTTATGGCCATCTCCCTTGACCTCACAACTGTGTTTGACCTTGTGGACCACAGCCTCCTCCTCAACCAACTATACAATATCAGTCCTCATGATTCAGTGCTCGCCTGGTTTGTCTCTTACTTGTCAGCCAGATTCTTCCAAGTAACATTCAACCATGCTCTCTCTGTGCCACAATCCCTTTGTTGCAGAGTTCCTCAAGGACCAGTCTTCTCCCTTTTGCTCTTTAACATTTTCCTTGCTCCTCTGACCATACTTATTCAATCCCTTAACATTTCTTGTTAATTTTACAGTATGCGGATGATTTCCTTCACTTGGTACAAACTAACATTCTCTCCCAGATCTCACAGGAATAAACAGTTGCCTGACCAAGGTAGCCAGTTGGCTACAAGATAACGCTCTGAGTCTGAATTTGGCAAAAACAATAGCTATGTGGATAACTGGCACCTCTGCTGCCCGTTTCCCTAGTCCCGTCCATGGCTAACATGCCTCTCTCCCTTGTCCTCTCACTCAAGTACCTAAGGATTATCCTTGATGGTGAATTGTCCTTTTCAACTTACATCAGTAAGTTAAAACGTAAACTGTTATAATATATATGAGTTGAAATGTAAACCGCTTTGAATCTGTGATAAGGTTGTATACCCCCCCCAATAAATCAATCAATCAATCAGTAAACTGACTCAGTCTACCTTTGCAGCTCTTTGACAGTTCTGTGTGATACGCCCCTTTCTTGATCCCACTGCACAAATCTCTGTTATTCTGAGTACAGTAATCTCTAGACTTGACAATTGCAACATCATATTCCAGGGCTGCTCGCTTATTAACTAAAAAGATTCCAAATCAACCAGAATACCACCATCCGCTTACTTACTCAGGCTAGAAAATACAACCATGTAACCCCACTGCTATTCTACCACAACTGGTTTCCCATCTATCATATCCAGTATAAAATACTATTTCTCACCTATAAAACCCTTCAGAACGTAGCCCTAGACTACCTGTCAGCCCTTACTACTTCCCATGCTCCCCCTTGTTGTCTGTGATCACTTCACGGTAACCGCCTTGTCATTCTTCCACCAAACAGGGCCAACTTCAAAACCACCAGGAAGTCTGCTTTCTTTTTCATTGCCCCTTCCCTTTGGAACAGTCTTCATCAACTAAACCATCTAGAACCTAACCTCAAAGGTTTCAAGACTTGCTTAAAAACTTATTTATTCCAGCAAGTTTTTGGATTCATGGCAACCCAATAGGAAGATGGCGAGTGTTACACTGCCTCCCCTGTCTTCTCCCTTATTGTTTCTCACTCCCCCCACCCCAACACCCTTCCAAATGTTCCTAATATGCTAATTGTTTTATGTCTTACTGACCTTCTCAGCCTTTCCTATATTTGATTCTGGAATTCTTTTCTGTCTCTCTCTATGAACATTGTTTTTATTGTAACCCGCTCTGCATGTACCTGTTCAATAGGGCGGAATATGAAATCCCATAAATGATAAACAATAAAAGTGCCAAAACTATGGCGCATTAGGTGTAACATCATCACGTTAACTGTTGGGGATATTGAAAGCATTTTCCCGGCATTTAATGCGGAGCACTTTCTCTTAATGTGGGACATATTGGCATGGGGCACTTAACTCCACCTATTGAGGTGGCATTAGATGACCCCGTGATAATGCAATCAGCACGCAGCATGAACCCAGCAGTAACTTCTTTGAGCTCACCACGCCCACTCTCCGCTGTTAACCCACCCATTCACAACCCTAATGTGGTTTGCACAGTTAGCGTGGGAATTGTCCCATGCTAACTGTCATGGCCCCATGCTAGCAGGCAATGCGTATCCCACTGCACCTTCAGCACCTGCCAGAACATATACTGCCAGCTAACACCCTTCAGTAAAAGACCCCCTAAGATATGCAATAGAGTGGAGTGTGTGTACGTGTGTTGGGAGACCGTATCTAATTATATTATTTTGTGAAACAGTGGAACAAGGTGGTGACTAGAACCAGAAGAATGCTACAGTGAATAGGGAAAATAATAATTAGTGGAAAATGAGGAAGTAATAATGCCTTTACAAGTCATTGGTGTGACCTCATGTAGAATATGATGCTTGCTTCTGGATTTCATACCTTCAAAAGGATCTGGATAGCTTGGAGGCAGTCCAGAGGAGAGCTATCGGAATAATCGTAAGTCTGCAGTGAAAGTGCAGCCGCAGTTTACTAAAGAGTAAAGGAAAGGAGAGAAACTTTTGATAAAGCTATGCAAAGGACTTCTACAGTAAAGCTCTAGGATTCCTGGATTGGCAGCGGGGCTTTGATTATTGCTAAGTTGAATGCGGTAGGGGGTCATTCCAGAACATGAATAAGGGGTTTGTACATGCGGTGGGGATATTTATGTGCCGAAAACATCCCAGACCGTATTTGGAAACAATGCTGACATGCACGTCCATGGTGCTAGGACGGGGATCTCAGAACATGGTCAGGAGAGGGCGGAATGGGGCATGGTCAGCTGCGGAGACATAGAAGCATATTTAGGAAAGCCCCGTATACATATTAAATGTTTCCTGGAAACGTCCACACTATTTCTGCTGAAACGTGGCATAAGGCTAGGACTTAGAAAAAATTCTGCTCTTCTCTGCAATGTGTCCCATCTTGAAGAATGGTTGTGACAAAAATGTCATGAACTGGTGTGACTGCAGAATGGAAAAAACACAAGATGCAGTCTTAAGGTACATGCAGCAGAGGTGAGGGAATGTTGTAAGGTATAGACACACAGAAAAATTACACACTTACAGAAAAATCAAGAAGAGTAATAGTTGTTATTCAGGCTAAGCACTAATGTGGTGTTTGTGCTAAAGGAGCTTAACAATTCCCATGTTCAGAAAAATGGGACTGCTGATACAGGGATGGTATGGGCGTGAGCAGAGAAAGGATTCTTTTTTGGGTGAGAAACGGAGATCATATTTGTAGTCCTGGTATCCCATGTGATTTCTATGTCATAGCTGTTATGTATATGTTCAGGGATACATGGGGGATCTGGTGTGCTCATCTGCAATTCAGGGGGGGTCATGAAATCCTGGCCAGTAACTGGTCTGTATGGATGACTGCAGCAACACCGGGTGCCAGTGTGATTGGCTAGTCAAACTCAGAAAGAGTTCATCATAGCTAAATGTCAAAACAAAGCCCTGTCAATGCTAGGGGACTCTCAGAATAAGGACACTCAACAGTGAAAACAGCACTAATGAATGCCCATAATGCACATTTTGTGGGACCAATGGTGTTGCTGTTGAGCATGTAGTAGTGCTGTTTGCACTGCTAAATGCCCATAGTCTGAGGATCCTTATTATTGACAGGTATATGTTTTGACATTTAGCCATAGGGAACCTATGCTAATTCCTTCTGGATCATTTTACTTAGGGTACTTTAATTAGATCAGATATTGTTGGCAATGTGATAGGGTAGCCATATATCTACTGTGCCTGGTACTCAGAGACACGACTGATGTAGTGCCAACATTCCCCGGATTGTCCCATGAGAGCTGCAAGAGTGGTGATATATCTGGAGTCTGGCTACTTAGTGATGATGGCACAGGGATCTCCCCTCACATGCCCACACAGCCCTGACCGGGATAGCAGTGCCACAAAGCTGGCTGTGGGAAGGCAGACAGGGTGCCCCACAGGTCGCAGATTTATACAGACCTACATACGCCACGATGAAACAGGTATAGCTTCTGTTAGAAATGCCAGTACCCAGATAGGTGGGCCTCAGATGCCACAGCCAGAAGGCCCTACTACTATTACTACTGATCATTTGTATAGCACTACAAGGCATACACAGCACTGCACAGACACACGTAAAAGATGGTCCCTGCTCAGCAAAGCGTGCAATCTAGTTGAGACAGACAACACAGCAGCTGTGGACAGGATACATCCTGAGGAAATGGTCAGGAAACACAAGGGAGTTTAGGTGGATCAGATCCACCAGAAGCAATAATGAGGTGAGCACTCTCTCTGGATGTGAGAGGGGCAGGGACGAAGCCTGATGTACAGACTCGGGTAGTTTTTTCCAGGCATAAGGAGCAGCAAGGTGAAAGGAGTGACATCTGGATTTGGCAGTAGAAGAGAAGGGCACAGATAGAAGCAATCTGACAGAAGAGCGGAGTTCACGGGGAGGGGTGTAGGAAGTGATAAGAGGGGAATGGTAGTGCAGAGCAGCAAAATGAGTGCACTTATATTTGTTGCTCATCAAGATTATGTATCCTTTAGGGACCTGCAATGTTAGTTTGGTGTTTTGTGCACTTGATGAAGGTCCATCCCTAGCAGTTTAAGTCATGTTTGTAGAGATGACCAGGGCAGGAATCACTGGGGCTGGCTCCTAATGCCCATACCATTTAATTCAAGGTATATCCTGATATACATGTTCATATTTACATTCTGGTATACCATATTGGGGTGCACTGGGCTTACCTAGCACTTTCAGGGCATGAGGGGGACTGGTATATGGTCTAGATTGCAGCAGCTGAATTTTCTCATTGGTATTTATATCTAGTGTGCATCAGCAAACTACTGTCTGTAGTGAGCAGCTTAGGAGATGCACTTTTTCCCAAGGGGCGTGGCATTCATGGGTACACCGCAGGGATGGGCAAGATCCGAAATGTGTAATGTTTAATATGGTGGGCATGGAAATGTCCAAAACGTTTCCACGCATCCGAGGACGGCTGAATAACGCTTGCATATTTATTTATTTACAACACATTTACACATTTATTTATCTATTTATAATGCCTAATCACAAAAGTTCAAAGTGGTACAGAAAACATATAACACATCTTAAAATAACATTAAACAAAAATCAAACACCAAAAGCTTGACGAAACAAATGGCTCTTCAATAGCCGATGAAAAGACAACAAATTCAAATATCCATGTAACGAGACTGGCAAATGGTTCCATAAAACAGGTACTGCCAAAGCAAAAGCAGAAAACCCTGTAACTTGCAAACTAGACTGAAACAAAGAAGAAAAAAGAAGAGTATCACTCAAGCCCTGGTGAATTGAACGGAAAGAGGTAAGTCCACCAAACACATTTATCTCCCCAATTCTGGACCCACGGGCACATCCAGACCCGTGGATGCGGAATTAGGTTCAAAGGGGCCGTTTTTGATTTAGATATGTCCGTGGGCCAGATGTTCATGTTATGGAATCGCGCTCCACCTGTTTCACTTAACTGCTTAGGTTCTTTGAGTTCCATTCATATGGGAATGGAGTTTTAGGGGAGCTTGGGGATTAACAAGAGACAGGTGGAGTATAAATGGAGGTAGACTTGTTCCCTTATAGATAAAAATGCCTTTCAACTTATGATGAGACCATAGAGAAACTTAATTGATAGAATTAAAAAGATCCATTTCACTAAAAAGATTGTTTTCATTGAACCAACCATGGAAGCTGTATGCAATACTAAAAGATCTGCTGGAGAAACCATTGAGCAAAACATCTGGACTAAAATTGATTTTGAAGAAACGGCCAATTTATCTTCTAAAATTACAGCTCTATGAAGTTCTCAATACCGATGAAATGAAAGGGTGAGAGATTCTAGTCCTCAAACAATTTACAATTTCTAAGATTAGGTGTCTAAATTACTCTCTCAGATGAAGTTTTCTTACTGAGCATTGGATCCCTGTCAACCTGGGTGTGAAAACTATTAAGGATTCTCTAGCAGAGATTTTGACCAGAATTGTCAGTGCCTACATTTTGGAAATCTGACAGGTTCTAACCTGGACCTGGAAACCTGGACTGGGCACTACTGGAAACAGGATACTGGGCTCAATGGACCTTTTGTCTGACTCAGTATGGCATATCTTATATTTTTATGTTCTCTATAACACAGTGGTTTGTGGTTTGCTTATTTATTGCTTGATATACCGCTTTTAGCTAAACATAGCAAAGCGTTTTACAAAAAGAATTCAACTAATAACATAAGTGCTTTTCAGCTTCTCTAAAAAGGGCATTTGTTTGCTTAGTGCTCACAACCCCCTTCTTTGGATCCATTTAGTTTGGAAAATTATTGTCCTGTCATAAACGTCCATTTTTAGGGAAGCTGATTGAGCAGATAATCCTTACTCAACTTGAGAACTTTCTAGAGGACATGGAGTCCTTGACTCCTTTCAGCACAGACTTCACAGGGTTCAATGCACCAAGACTATGTTGGACTCCCAGTGCAAAGAGCTGGATAAAGAGGAAATAATCTGGCTGGTATTTTTAGCTATCTCATTGGGCTTTGCCATTCTATTTCTGTTCTTATGTGCACAAACCTCCCAAATCTCCCTTTATAAAGAATATCTAAAAATAGAAGAAAGGACTGAAAGAACCATCAGAGTGAAGTCGGGGAGTTAAGTCTGCTAATGGATCCAACGAAGGGGGTTGTGAGCACTAAGCAAACAAATACCCTTTTTAAAGAAGCTGGAAAGATGCACTTATGTTATCAGTTTATTCTTTTTGTAAATCGCTTTGCTGCATTTAGTTAAAAGCAGTATATCAAGCAATAAATAAACCACTGTAGAAATAATAATGAAAAAAATGCATTGTAACTAAGTGGGATAGCCACATGAGTGAAACTGAGCTGATGATCGATAGGGGGAATAGCAGGTGACACATTACCATTTATTGGAGTTAAGTCTCCTTAGGAATGGTCTCTGACTCCATTCTGATATTCTTTCACTCTTTTCTTATATTTTGAGATATTTTGGGTACTGTTCTTTATAAAGGGAGGTTTTGTGTTTTTGTGAACTTCAGTTTATGTTCTAATTTTAACTGGGGTCTTTTTGATAGAAGTGACTTTATTCCAATGTGGTCATTTTTGTCAGGCTATTTCTAACAACTGAGAGTGGGCGAGAAACATTCTAATGGGAAACCTCCCAATTCTGGAATTCCCAAGATTCCGCATTTTCTTTGGCCCTGTTTAGTATTTATCACCTGCAATGGCAGATAATGCTGGGACGCTAAGGAATGAACTAACCCTTATTTTAATGTAAACAAAACCGAGACTCCATGGATTACCTTGCTTTTCATACATCAGATTGACGTCAGCTAGAAGATGGTACTTTCCCCCCTTTGCCAGAGATGAAAACCTAGAGAGATCATCATTCTCGACACTAAAACTACCATGAAAACACGGGGGAGGGAGGGCGGATTTTCAAAGGCATCTACACCTACAAACTGTGTAAATACCTGCAGGATATTCAGTGGCAGTAACATGTTCAGCGCCACTATCCTCAGCTGCCGCTGCTACATGCCTCAGTGCTAACTGGTTAGCATCAGGGCATGTTGGGGGCATTCTGGGGCGGCACTCATCGCTAATTGGGCAGCGGCGACATTGAGCCACTGCCCGGTTAGCAACATGTGGCAAAAGTCAGACGCAGGAAACACTGGCCTAACGTTCGCCACAGAAGCTATCCAGGCAGAGGCTGAATATCACCGCTGCCCAGTTAGCTTCACAGCAGTATGGGCACTTAGATATTCAATGCCGGAGCCCAGATGTGACCCTGGAGTTGAATATCCGGGTTTAAAGTTCAGCGCCAGCGGCTAGCTGCTTTAGCAGTACTAACCATCAGCACTAAATGTCAGTCCCATAGGGTCCAATATTTAAACCTTTAGGCAGCGGATATCCGGGTAAACAGTGGAAAAATCCATTCAAAAACACCAAATCTGCATATGTCTAATATTTAGTTGGTGGCAGGCTGATGAATAATGCCAGAGACAACCAGCAGAAACCTGGATATCTGCAGAGGCATTCGTGGGTAGAGTGCAAGCGCCGTTAGTTCACTGTCATAGTGGGGGCAGTTCTTGGCACATAGTTGTTTATATTTTCTGTGGTTTGGCTCATTGTCCTTTCAGTATATAAGTGGAACCTTGGCAGCTCCAAGTGGAACCCGCACTGACCACCTGTTGCCTGCCACAGCAGTATCTGCTGCCATCCAATCAAGCATGGGGTGGCATTACACGCACAGCCAATGGAGGAGACATCTGGTCCAGAGGAGAAGTCAGAGGAGACAGCACCAGGCTCAGCAGCAGAAACATCTGCGGCCCATTGGCCAGCATGCGAGGTGGTGGTACCAAGCCCCACCTGTCTATAGGCCCAGAGTAGATTTTCTACGGCTTACAGAGGAGGAAGTATTCCAGAAGTTATGGCTCAGCAAGACCGCCATTGCCTACCTCTGTGAGCTATTGAGAACTGATCTGGAGGCACCAACACAAAGAAGCCACATGCTGTCAGTGGCAATGAAGGTCATGACAGTTCTGGCGATCCTTGCCATTGGTAGTTTCCAGCACATTCTGGGAGTCAGCATTAGCATCACTCATTTCGCACTGCATCGAGGCCTTCATGAGATCCTTACTGAGGAGGATGCGGGACTTTGTTTCCTTTCCTCAAACCTAGGAACAGTGAGAGCCAATCATGTGTGATTTCACACCATTGATGGGTTCTCCTTTGCACTTGGGGCGGTAGGCTGCCTACATGTGGCCCTGAAACCACTTAGGCAAGAGGAGGTGGCATACAGAAATCGGCACAACTACTACTCAGTGACTATGCAAGTGGTATACAATACCCAAATGGTCATCATCAACTTTTGTGCATACTAGCTAGGATCCTGCCATGACACATATGTCCTCTTACAATCTGAGCTCAGACAAGCTGGTGCTACTGCATAGTTGATAGGTAAGCCAATCATACTATGCCAACATGTAACTGTACTGTGATATATGGGGAGCCCTATAGGAAAATCCATGGAAGGAATGCTCTAATGCCTGACATCCACAATAGACCAGAAGTTGTTATATTTGCTTCCCACTATTTCACTGTGGATCCTGGACATGCATATGGACTGACACCAGCACAACACATATGCATTGACACAGAGATAGGTGTACAAATGCACTGCACATGGTCTATAGTACCATATGTGTGCACTATCCATGCCATATGCAAAAGGCCACCATGATTAGTGTACTAGAGCATGTCACCTGCCTATGGCTTCTGACATCCAAAGGTGGCCATGGATTGCTCCTCAGGACCTGGCACATAACATTGGTGAGGCAGCCACAGACACCTCAGGAAGAGAGCTGCAATAAGACACATCACAGAACCAGACCCATGATAGAGTGCACCTTTGGAGTCCTCAAGAGCGGGTTCAAGAACCTAGACAGGAATGAAGAGGAACTGCTCTACAGCCCTGGGAGAGTGTCAAACATCTTCACCGTCTGTTCTAACATTGGAACTTGGAGAGATAGGCATTTACCAGAGAAGACTGTACATGAAGACCCAGAGAGAGGCCTCAACTCTGCAGAGGATGGGGCACCAAGCCAGAGACAGCCACTCACTGCAGCATCATGGCAGCAAGAACCAGACTCATACAACAAAACTAATGAAAACAAGATGCATATATTTACAGATGATATAGTGACAGTGGTAAAACATTAAAACATAGCTAGCTTGACCTCTTCCCCCACATCCACTTCTCTCACACAAATGTGACCATTTCCTCACCCGTGCACGTCTACATAATGATGCGATGTCTGATGTAAGGCTCCTTTCCCCATTCCTCCTCAGGTGCTAACATAGTTCCTGCCTGTGAGGCAGAAAGTGGGTCATGATGTTTTGGAGGCAGGGCATTGCCAGTCACAGCTCCACCTCCGAGAGATTTGTCAATGTCCTGTGGGGAGGAAGATAGCAATGCTGGCTTGGTGGGCTGCCAGCTGCCTTTGAAGATGCAGCTGCCCCCCCCCCCCCTCCCCAGCATCTGCCACTCAAGGACATCCCATAGTGCCCCAGTATCATCTGTGATCCAGTGAGTGAAGGTGACCATCTTCACCTCCTCTTCCTCCTCACCATAGTCATCTTCTGCCTCTTGTATGGGGATTGGGGGCAGTGGCGTCTATCAGCAGTTGGGCTCAGGCTATTGTGGCTGCTCCATAGAACTGGTGGTTCATGCATCTCCTCTTCATGCTGCAGCTGTGATGACGTGAAGGTCCCTCCCTATGGTTGATTTGTAGGGAAGGAACATGGTACAACATGATGAATACAGTACTAAGGCAGTCTAAAAAGACAGTTGTATATAAGCAGTGTGCAGGGCTTGCCCAAAAGTTGGTTCAAGGTGTGGGAGCCCTAGACAAACCATAAGCCTTATGATGGCCCCCCTCCGCATGTCAAAATCTATTGTTTAGCTTTGAATTCCTTGTTCTTTGCTGCCCATCGAAGCTGCCATCCTAAGTGACTATCTAGTTTGCCTGCTGTTTTTTACTTATTTATTTTATTTTCTATACCGCCCCTTCCAACAATCAAGGGCGGTTTACATAGAACAGTTAGAGTTAGGATTACATAGAACAATAATTAAACTATATACAAAGAACATATAACATGCCAGCTACACCTGGTGTGAGCATAGTGGAGATTGGTTAATATAACTATATACATAAAAGGATTCATAACGTGCGCAATGAACAGGGTGGCTGAGAGGGAGGTTCAGCCTAGGGGTGTGTGCTGGGTGGTAATTGAGTTGTTGTATTGTATGTTGCTGGATTGTATGACTGTATCACTGAAGGAGAGGTTGTTATAGTGTTCAGTAAATAGTAGTGTTTTCAAATCTTTTCTGAATGCTTGAAGGGGGTGGATCTGGCAGTGAGGGTACCAAGGTGTATGGAAGAAATTAGGCATATCCAGGTTCCCATCATACATGTTTGCACCCATGTCAGCTAGTGCATCACCTATTCAAACAGCCATAGCAAATGATAGCAAAAGTCTGGTCCTGGGCCAGTACCCGCCTCCCCAATGCTTGCAGGCCTGAAATGGTCCACTGCGGTCAATGTTTGAATGGTGCACATGTGCTTGGCACTAGTAACTTGCATGTTGTCTGATTTCTGCCATAAAGAAGGCAAGCTGCGCATAGACCTGACTTCAGCACATAGCAGGCACCCATGACAAACCTGCTGTGTGCTGAAGTCAGGTCTATGCACAAGACCCCCAAGACGTATCTACTGGCATGTCACAGATGTCACGGTACACAACCCAAACCCCTCACTCACCCCGCCATACATTCCAAATGAATTGGATAATGCCCTGGGCACAAGAGTCCTATGACTGATAACTTGTCCCCTCTGTTCTCCTGCAAGTATGAGAGTAGAAGGGAAGCCTGAAGCAGTACTCTACCTCACCATGTGTGATATGTTATGCCATTCCTGTGAACATGTATTTGCCCTCAGACAACAATAATGGTATTTGTTTGCCCAATCCAAGTCCTAGTCTGTGGCTTATTTGTACACATCACTGTCCAATTTTCACAATGATGTAAGGTCACTACTGACAAAGACACATGGCTAAGGGATATGCCTTGGCCAGGGATTGGAGGGGGCAAATGTTTAATAAGAACATAAGAACATAAGATATGCCATACTGGGTCAGACCAAGGTCCATCAAGCCCAGTATTCTGTTTCCAACAGTGGCCAATCTAGCTCATATGTACCTAGCAGTTTCCCCAAGGGACACAGGTTCCACAATGCTTGTATTAGTTCAAGCATTGATATCCTGGGTCCCTTCTTAATAATGGTTTATGGACCTTTCCTCCAGGAACTTGTCCAAACCTTTTTTAAACCCAGCTACACTAACAGCCTTTACTACATCCTCCGGTAACAAATTCCAGAGTCTTATTACACGTTGAGTGAAAAAATATTTTCTTTTATTAGTCTTAAATAGTTTACCCTGTAGCTTCATTGCATGTCCCCTAGTCTTTCTATATTCTGATAAGGTAAACAATCGATCTACGTTTACCCATTCCACCCCGTTCATTAATTTATAGACTTCTATCATATCTCCCCTCAGCCGTCTCTTTTCCAGGTTAAAGAGCCCTAACCTTTTTAGCCTTTCTTCATAGGAGTATCTTTCCATCCCCTTTACCATTTTGGTGGCTCTTCTCTGAACCTTTTCTAAAATCGCTATATCCTTTTTAAGATACGGCGACCAGAATTGCACACAATATTCAAGGTGCGGTCTCACCATGGAACGATATAGAGGCATTATAATATCTTTTGTTTTCTTTTCCATTCCTTTCCTTATCATACCTAGCATTCTATTTGCTCTCTTGGCCGCTGCTGCACACTGGGCCGAGGGTTTTAACATGGTATCCACAATGACGCCTAAATCTTTTTCCTGGGTGGTGGTTCCTAATGTGGAACCTTGCATCGTGTAACCATAGTTTGGGTTGTTCTTCCCTAGGTGCATAATCTTGCACTTGTCCACATTAAATTTCATCTGCCATTTTGATGCCCAGTCTTCCAATTTATCAAGATCCTCTTGCAATTTTCCACAATCCTCTTGGGTTTTAACAACTTTAGTTTTGTGTCATCTGCAAATTTGATAACCTCACTCGTTATTCCACTTTCCAGGTCACTTATGAATATGTCAAAAAACAGCGGACCAAGCACAGATCCCTGAGGTACACCACTATTCACCTTTCTCCATTGGGAAAATTGGCCATTTAGCCCTACCCTCTGCTTTCTATCTTTTAACCAGTTCCTGATCCACAATAGTACACTGCCTCCTATCCCATAACTCTTTAGTTTTGCCAAAAGTCTCTCATGAGGGACCTTGTCAAAGGCTTTCTGAAAGTCCAGATACACAATATCAACTGACTCACCTTTGTCCACCTGATTATTCACTCCTTCAAAACATAACAGATTAGTAAGACAAGATCTTCCTTGTCTAAAGCCATGTTGGCTGTCTCCCATTAGGTCATGACTATCTACATGCTGAGTAATTTTATTCTTTATGATGGTTCTACCATTTTTCCCGGTACTGATGTCAGGCTCACCGGTCTGTAGTTTCCTGGATCACCCCTGGAACCCTTTTTAAAAATTAGTGTTACATTGGCGATCCTCCAATCTTCAGGTATTAGAGATGATTTTAATGATAGTTCACATATTATTAATAGCAGGTCTGCAATCTCGTATTTCAGTTCTTTCAACACCCTTGGATGTATACCATCCGGCCCAGGTGATTTGCTACTCTTCAGCTTATCTAATAGTTGTAATACATCTTCCCAATGTATCGATATTTCCTTCAATTCTTCCGCACCTTTAAATACCACTTCAGTCATGGATAACATCGCTACATCTTCCTCAGTAAAGACTGAAGCAAAGAATTCATTCAGTCTCTCCGCTATCGCCTTGTCGCCTCTTAGTGCTCCTTTAACCCCTTTATCATCTAATGGACCAACTGACTCTCTCACAGGTTTTTTGCTACGAATGTACATGAAAAGGTCTTTACTTCGCGTTTTTACTTCCGCAGCAAACTTCTTCTCAAATTCTCCCTTTGCCTGCCTTATCAATGCCTTGCATTTGACTTGCCAGTGCTTGTGCTGTTTCCAGGTTTCATCGTTTGGCTCTTTTTTCCATTTCCTGAAAGATGCTTTTTTGGCAACAACAGCCTCTCTGACCTCACCTTTAAACCATGCTGGCAGTTTTTTGGACTTCCTTCCACTTTTCTTAAAGCGTGGAATACAGCTGGTCTGGGCTTCCAAGATAGTATTTTTCAACAACAGCCAAGCCTGATGTACGTCCTTAACCATTGCAACTGCTCCTTTTAGTTTTTTCTTAACTGTGTTCCTCATTTTATCATAGTCTCCGTTTCGAAAGTTAAAAGGTAGTACTCTGGATTTCCTTACTATCTCTCCTCCACTAATTAAATCAAAGGCGATCATGCTATGATCACTATTGCCAAGTGGCCCCAACAACCTTATCTCTTGCACTAGATCTGGTGTTCCACTAAGGATTAGGTCTAATATGGCTTCCCCTCTGGTTGGTTCATGAACCAGCTGCTCCAAGAAGCAGTCATTTATTTCATCTAGGAACTTTATCTCCCTAGCATGTCCTGACGTGACACTGACCCAGTCGATACCGGGGTAGTTGAAATCACCCATTATTATTACTGTGCTGTAACTTTTGTTAGCTTCCTTGATTTCTTTGAGCATTTCATCATCCATGCTCCTGTGCCACTTCCTATTTCTGTCCCCAGAGTGTGCTGGTTGGCTCTAGGAGTGTGCAGGCAAATAGATTTAGTTTTGTTGGGTTCCTGTGTCATTTGTAGGAATTTTCATTATGTTGCCTCTGGTTTATGGGCATTTTAACTTTGCCTCCTTTCATTTCGATACATGTTCTTTTCATAGCAGTTGTGTTCATTAAAAGGGGGCTATGGCTGCTGTATTTTTGATTTTTATTCTTCTATTTTTTAACAGTTGTCATGGCCTCTCCTCAAATTGCTGACTCCTAAGTTGGAAGGCAGTCTAGTTCCAAGTGAACCCACTATATCGCATAATGGGCTAGGCTCAGCCAGCCAGCTTTTAACTGTGTCATGTAAGACTGGTGCTATTAGCCCCTGCTCCCTAATTGTCTCAAGGTGTGTGTGGTCTGGAGCACAGACTTACAAAACCGTTCTTGGTCTGTGCATGTGTGCCTGCTCTCCCTGCAGGTGATGGGATGTGCTGATGGTTCTTTGGACTGTATGGCTGTCAGTCCATGGATTTGCTTGGAATGTTGCTGCTCTCTGCTGCTACCCTGGATACACCTCCCAAGGCAGAGGCCAACCAAGCCTAAAGTTTAGGCCTTCCCAGGGTAGTGATGTGCCTGGCCTGGTGCTACTTACTTCTACAGCCTGGCCTGAATCCCCCTTCAGATCCTGGTGGATAGGCCAGCCTGGTCTCTGTGGTACAGGGTAACTTATCACCTCAGAACCATGCACACCAGCACCTCTACCTCTTCCTCTGAAACGTTCTGTCAATGGTAGGGCACCATTTTGTTGGAGTAGTGGCCCCCAGCCAGAGAGGGCGCTCAAAGGTATTAAAGCTACTTAATCTGTGAACCCACTGTTTTTTGTTGGATCAGTTAGGGCCTAGTAGCAGCAATTAAAGTTTGAATTTAAAACACAGACGAGAACTTTCTGGTTACATTTCATACCCAGCAGAGAGCTTGTAGTTTAAATTTAATAGTCACTCAGGGCCAAGTAACAGCAAAGTACTTTCAGTTTAAATTTAACACACAGAAGAGAGCTTTCTGGTTACATTTGGAACCCAGCAGAGAGCTTGTAGTGTACATTTAATAGTCACTCAGGGCCTAGCATCAGAAAAGTACTTTTAGTTTTAAAACACAGAAGAGAGCTTTCTGGTTAAATTTAGAATCCAGCAGAGAGCTTGTAGTTTAAATTTCATAAGAAGTTAGAGCCTAGCAGCAGCTAAAAGCTATAATTTAAATCAAATCAGAATTTAGCTTAGCACAAAAGGCAAAACAGGGTCTGTACTCTTTGAGCAACAAATAAAGTCTTCTAGAGACCTTTACAAAGATGCCTTCTACCTAGGGGGCAAGAGACCTGTGAAACCTTTTCAATAGGTGTTAACACCAGGTTGCAGATCAAAAGGCCATTTTGAAAGACTCCTCCTATCCAAGCAAGGACTGTTAATTACCCAGGAAGTTGGTCACAGCATTACCTCAGCAGCAGAGGCATAAATAGCTCAACCAGAGCTCTGTGATCCTCTGTCTTGAAGGACTAGAAAGGGGGACTGTTACTTCTGGAGAGAAATCTGCAACTGTGAGTATATACTTCTGGTAATTTTCTAAAAATAATTTTTGTATTAAAGCTACTTAATCTGTGAACCCACTGTTTTTTGTTGGATCAGTTAGGGCCTAGTAGCAGCAATTAAAGTTTGAATTTAAAACACAGAGGAGAACTTTCTGGTTACATTTCATACCCAGCAGAGAGCTTGTAGTTTAAATTTAATAGTCACTCAGGGCCAAGTAACAGCAAAGTACTTTCAGTTTAAATTTAACACACAGAAGAGAACTTTCTGGTTACATCTGGAACCCAGCAGAGAGCTTGTAGTGTACATTTAATAGTTACTCAGGGCCTAGCATCAGAAAAGTACTTTTAGGTTTAAATCACAGAAGAGAGCTTTCTGGTTAAATTTAGAATCCAGCAGAGAGCTTGTAATTTAAATTTCATAAGAAGTTAGAGACTAGCAGCAGCTAAGAGCTATAATTTAAATCAAATCAGAATTTAGCTTACCTCAGCAGCACAAGACAGGGTACTGTGTAGCAGCCCTCTTTTAATAAGTGTTATCTCCCTACCTCCCTCCCCACACCCACCCACCCCTGGGATAATCATAGCTTTATAGGTACTTACACATCTTAAAAGACAGGAGGTGCTTTCAGATGAAGCTCATTACCCAAATCAGTCATACATTAAGGACCTGAGATTAATTAAGCTTCAGGTGAACAAGGTATATTAAACGTATTAGGTACAGTTTTATTGGTATAAATACCCATAGCAACCCCTAATAAGTAAGAACTTAAAGATCTAGACACAAACTTAAAACTAAGATGCAGACAGCAGTCCAGCAGCGGGATGGGGGCTTTCCAGTCTTTTGCATTGAGTGTCACATGTATGATTTTCTCCCAGTTGGTGAGAGGTCTTACGTGTGCACTAGGTGCAAGGAGCTCTTTGCTCTCAGGGAATAAGTCCGTTCCCTAGAGGCTAAAGTAGCAGACTTGGAAAACATAAGACAGACAGAGAGGTACATAGACGAGACCTACAGGGATATAGTCCTGAAGTCCCACCTCCAGTCTGGCAGCACCCCTGTTGCCATGGAGGAGAGAGGTCACGTGACAGGAGAGCTGTGGCAGGAAGTGATCCTGTAACTAGGACCTGTCCTCCAGGTGATGTAAAACCCTCTCGCACCGAGGAAGTTTCTCCAGGGCCATGTGCCAATGAGGGAAGGGTTAGGACAGCCGTTATAGTTGGTGATTCGATCATTAGGCATGTAGATAGCTGGGTGGCTGGTGGACGTGAGGATCACCTGGTAACATGCCTGCTGGGTGCGAAGGTAGCGGAACTCACGCGCCACCTAGATAAGGTCTTAGATAGTGCTGGGGAGGAGTCTGCTGTCTTGGTACATGTCGGTACCAATGACATAGGAAAATGTGGTAGGGAGGTTCTGGAGGCAAAATTTAGGCTTTTAGGTAGGAAGTTGAAATCCAGAACTTCCATGTTAGGATTCGCCGAAATGCTTCCTGTTCCACGCGCAGGACCCAAAAGGCAGGCAGAGCTCCGGAGTCTCAATGCGTGGATGAGACAATGGTGCAGAGATGAGGGTTTTGGATTTGTTAGGAACTGGGGAACATTCTGGGGAAAGGAGGGGCTCTTCCGAAGGGATGGGCTTCACCTTAACCGGGATGGAACCAGGCTGCTGGCATTAACCTTTAAAAAGGAGATAGAGCAGCTTTTAAACTAGATATTAGGGGAAAGCCGACAGTCGCCCAAGAGTGGATGGTTCGGAAGAATGTATCCTTGAAGGATACTACCAAAAGCAGAGAGGTTCCACAAAAGAGTAAAGTAGCCCAAATGCCCTCAAGTATGGAGCAGACAGAGCTTAAAGATCCCAATTTACCCATGTCTAACAATAGCCAAATTAACATGAATAAAATACATGCTCTAAAATGCTTCTATGCAAATGCTAGAAGTCTAAAGAATAAGATGGGAGAGTTAGAATATATAGCACTAAATGAAAGGTTAGATATGATTGGAATATCAGAGACATGGTGGAAGGAGGACAACCAGTGGGACACTGTGATACCTGGGTACAAACTATATCATAATGATAGAGCTGATCAAATTGGTGGAGGGGTTGCGCTCTATGTTAGAGAGGGCATTGACTCAGAAAGGATTAAAGTTTTGCAGGAAACAAAATCTGCTGTAGAATCTATATGGATTGAAATTCCATATAAAAGGGGGAAGGCAATGGCAGTGGGGATGTACTATCGAGCACCTGGCCAGAATGACCAAATGGATGATGAAATGCTCAAAGAAATCAAGGAAGCTAACAAAAGTTACAGCGCAGTAATAATAATGGGTGATTTCAATTACCCCGGTATCGACTGGGTCAGTGTCACGTCAGGACATGCTAGGGAGATAAAGTTCCTAGATGAAATAAATGATTGCTTCTTGGAGCAGCTGGTTCATGAACCGACCAGAGGGGAAGCCATATTAGACCTAGTCCTTAGTGGAACACCAGATCTAGTGCAAGAGATAAGGGTGTTGGGGCCACTTGGCAATAGTGATCATAGCATGATCGCCTTTGATTTAATTAGTGGAGGAGGGATAGTAAGGAAATCCACAGTACTACCTTTTAACTTTCGAAAGGGAGACTATGATAAAATGAGGAAAACAGTTAAGAAAAAACTAAAAGGAGCAGTTGCAAAGGTTAAAGACGTACATCAAGCTTGGGTGTTGTTGAAAAATACTATCTTGGAAGCCCAGACCAGCTGTATTCCACGCTTTAAGAAAAGTGGAAGGAAGTCCAAAAAACTGCCAGCATGGTTTAAAGGTGAGGTCAGAGAGGCTGTTGTTGCCAAAAAAGCAGCTTTCAGGAAATGGAAAAAAGAGCCAAACGACGAAACCTGGAAACAGCACAAGCACTGGCAAGTCAAATGCAAGGCATTGATAAGGCAGGCAAAGAGAGAATTTGAGAAGAAGCTTGCTGCGGAAGCAAAAACGCGAAATAAAGACCTTTTCAAGTACATTTGTAGCAAAAAACCTGTGAGAGAGTCAGTTGGTCCATTAGATTATAAAGGGGTTAAAGGAGCACTAAGAGGCGACAAGGCGATAGCGGGGAGACTGAATGAATTCTTTGCTTCGTTCTTTACTGAGGAAGATGTAGGGATGTTACCCATGACTGAAGTGGTATTTAAAGGTGCGGAAGAATTGAAAGAAATATCGATACATCGGGAAGATGTCTTACAACTATTAGATAAACTGAAGAGTAGCAAATCACCTGGGCCGGATGGTATACATCCAAGGGTGTTGAAAGAACTGAAATATGAGATTGCAGACCTGCTATCAGTAATCTGTGAACTATCATTAAAATCATCTCTAATACTTGAAGATTGGAGGATCGCCAATATAACACCAATTTTTAAAAAGGGTTCCAGGGGTGATCCGGGAAACTACAGACCGGTGAGCCTGACGTCAGTACCGGGAAAAATGGTAGAAACCATCATAAAGAATAAAATTACTCAGCATGTAGATAGTCACGACCTAATGGGAGACAGCCAACATGGCTTTAGACAAGGAAGATCTTGTCTTACTAATCTATTATGTTTTTTTGAAGGAGTGAATAAACAGGTGGACAAAGGTGAGTCAGTTGATATTGTGTATCTGGACTTTCAGAAAGCCTTTGACAAGGTCCCTCATCAGAGACTTTTGGCAAAACTAAAGAGTCATGGGATAGGAGGCAGTGTACTATTGTGGATCAGGAACTGGTTAAAAGATAGAAAGCAGAGGGTAGGGCTAAATGGCCAATTTTCCCAATGGAGAAAGGTGAATAGTGGTGTACCCCAGGGATCTGTGCTGGGTCCGCTGCTTTTTGACATATTCATAAATGACCTGGAAAGTGGAATAACGAGTGAGGTTATCAAATTTGCAGATGACACAAAACTATTTAAAGTTGTTAAAACCCAAGAGGATTGTGAAAAATTGCAAGAGGATCTTGATAAATTGGAAGACTGGGCATCAAAATGGCAGATGAAATTTAATGTGGACAAGTGCAAGGTTATGCACCTAGGGAAGAACAACCCAAACTATGGTTACACGATGCAAGGTTCCACATCAGGAACCACCACCCAGGAAAAAGATTTAGGCATCATTGTGGATACCATGTTAAAATCCTCGGCCCAGTGTGCAGCGGCGGCCAAGAGAGCAAATAGAATGCTAGGTTTGATAAGGAAAGGAATGGAAAATAAAACAAAAGATATTATAATGCCTCTATATCGTTCCATGGTGAGACCTCACCTTGAATATTGTGTGCAATTCTGGTCGCCGTATCTTAAAAAGGATATAGCGATTTTAGAAAAGGTTCAGAGAAGAGCCACCAAAATGGTAAAGGGGATGGAAGGATACTCCTATGAAGAAAGGCTAAGAAGGTAAGGGCTCTTTAACCTGGAAAAGAGACGGCTGAGGGGAGATATGATAGAAGTCTATAAATTAATGAATGGAGTGGAACGGGTAAACGTAGATCGATTGTTTACCTTATCAGAATATAGAAAGACTAGGGGACATGCAATGAAGCTACAGGGTAAACTATTTAAGGCTAATAAAAGAAAATATTTTTTCACTCAACGTGTAATCAAACTCTGGAATTTGTTACCGGAGGATGTAGTAAAGGCTGTTAGTGTAGCTGGGTTTAAAAAAGGTTTGGACAAGTTCCTGGAGGAAAGGTCCATAAACCATTATTAAGAAGTGACCGAAGATATCAATGCTTGACCCAGTACAAGCATTGTGGAACTTGTGTCTCTTGGGGAAACTGCTAGGTACATATGAGCTAGATTGGCCACTGTTGGAAACAGAATACTGGGCTTGATGGACCTTGGTCTGACCCAGTATGGCATATCTTATGTTCTTATGTTCACCCTGCTTAGCAGATGCCCTCTGCACTACCTGGATATGTGTGTCATTATCTTGGAATTTGTTGCTACCCCGCTGTTCACTGTCCAGATATTTTCTGCCCTGTCTATGGTGCTGTAGTGCTGGTGTTTCTCTATCCAGTTATTGGGTTCTTCATCTGGAGATATTCGGAGCTGCACCAATGCATAACATTTTCTTTGTTTAGTGTGAATTTCCCTGGCTGTACACATACCGCATGCGGCAGTATCACCTTAACCTATCCAGGTATATACAAACACTCCTGTTTGAAGATTCCAGCTCATTTTTGTATGGAGTTTTTAAATCTCATCACACTGTTTCAGAGACCTTCACTGGCTAGCTATTACTTCAAGATTAAAATTAAAAAGACTTATCCCAGTTACTTGAAAACAGCATTTGAAGGTCATGAGCACTATTGTGCTTTACATTCTAAAAGAATTCTAAAGGAATTGTGCTTTACATTCTAAAAGGAATATGCTTCTTTCTAGTCCTTTGTGCCGAACCCTAAATTTTGTGGCTGGCTCTGCCCTCTGGAATGCCCTTTGACCTCCCCCCTCTCTGACTTTCAGTAGGAAGCAGATCATCTGGCTTTTCAGAAAAGAGTAAAAACATACCTTTGCCTGTAGGCATTTGAGCTATAAGGATAATGCCATGGTCTTAACCAATTCTATGCTAATCAAAGGACCCTTCAATAGAGTTTATAATAGAACAAAGTACATAATCATATACATATCAAATAGAAATACATAATAAATAAAATTAATGCAATGAAAAAAATAATAATACATAGTAAAATATCAGACAGTATTCACATAGACCCTGGCCCAGTAGACATGTTCCAAACCTATCCTCACTGCTGTCCTTATAACTCCAGTGACCAACAACTAGCGAAACAGCTCTGTGTAGTGAAAAAACTTCTGAAATGACAGCAAGATGAATTTTGACCTTAACAAATGTTCAAAGGTAACCTTTCTTATAAGAAAATTGAGCAAAATGGAAAAACATCTCCCTGACTGATGACTAATATCAAGGAACTTGAACAGGAAGCTATGATGTATATAAATACCTAGGAGTAGAGGAAGAAGCAAAATTTGCTGAGAGAAAGCATTAGCACAGAATATTACAGGAGATTAAAATGGCTATTGAAAAGTGCTTTAACGTTGCAAAATAAGATGCAATGCAATGCAATTTGTGCTTTCATGTCAATGCTAGCTCCTGGCGACCCAGCAGCTCCTGGGTTTTCTTGGCAATGTGACTGAAAGTAGATAAAAGCCATTAATCGGCTGGCGATTTCTGTATACTCATATAGCTTTGAGATTGTGGATTAGCCTCTTAAAGATCTCGAAAAACTGCATGTACGAACAAGACAACTTCTCTATACACATGAAGTAATCTATAAGAACCAGAGTATACCAAGACTGTACATTCCTTGAGCTGAAGGAAGAATGGGCCTTAGAAATTAATTACACATACAGAGCTACCATCAGAGACAAACATGCAACAGACCCAAACATACAAAGTGTTGAAATATGAAAGTAAACGTCCAGATTCCATTTGCATTATCAAACTTGGACAGGCATTCCAACAAGTAGAAAGAGTGGATGAGAATCTAGCAATACACAGAGGGAAGGAAGAAACTGAATTTGCAAATGAGAAAAAACTCTTCAAAGAATTAAGATCTTTGCAGTTTTCTGGGTCATCTGTATCTTAGTAAGTGGAACCAATGTTTCAGCCATCATGGTATGGCTTTTGTCAGCATGAAGTGGTTATGCAGTAGATGTTTGTTCTTATATAGTGGTTATGAATTGGATTGGTAGAATTAAGGTAGGAAATTTGAATTTTGGTGGGAAAATTTGTTGGAGATGAAGAGGGAAAAGTGAAAATTTGAAATCTCCAGGAACAAGCAGGAATGAGTCTCACATATGGGTATCGTCGGTACCGACAGAGCCTGCGCAGGAACGCTCCCCAGCGTCCAGTAAGAAAGCTTTTGGGAGCATCCCACAGCGCCTGCGTGCTGCCTTCCCGCCTTTCCCAACCGCCTCTCTCCAGTTCTTCTTTTCCACGGAGCCAGCAGGTCATGTTCCTGTCACCGCAGAAGAAGTTCTTTATTTTATTCTTTATTTTTCTATGTCGCGTCTGCCTTCTTCGATGTCAGACCGGTACCGCCGGTCTTTTCTTTTCTTTCTTCAAAAAAAACAACAAAAAACTTTTCTTTCTTCAACTGTGCATTTTCAGTTTGGGCCTTAGGCCTGAATATTTTTCTCCTCATGGAGAAGCCCGCTTCCGGGTTCAAAAAGTGCACAAAATGTGGCGGTACTATTTCTTTCACCGACACCCATGATTGGTGTCTAAAATGTTTGGGTCCTGACCATTCCATCACGGATTGTGTGTCCTGTACCATGATGTCTAAAAGAGGTCGGCCGAACCGAGCAGCCAAGCTCACTACCCTGTTTCCCTCTGATGCAGCCTCGGTGGCATCGACGTCTTCCAGGGCTTCTTCTTCCTCCCATGGATCTCAGGTAACCAAACATAAATCTAGCCGGTCCTTGAAGGGCAAATCTCCCTCTAAGCATCGAGATGCCTCCGGGCTTGTCCTCGAGGATTCCACACCGGCAAAATTACCCCGGCGGGAAGTTCCGGCTTCCAAAGCATTGTCTATGGGGTCACAGGTTGACATCGATGGCTCAGCCTCGACCAATCACCTGTTGCCGTGTTCTGGGGTACCGGTGGCCTCCACTGGTACCGACATCCAGACTCTGGTGGCATCGATGGATCAGAAGATTCTGTCCATGCAGCGCACCCTAACGGCGTTTATGCAGGCTTCGACGCCTCCGGTACCGCAACAATCTCCGTTGCCGGTACCGACTCCGGCACCGGCATCGTTCCCGGTGCCGGTACCGATTGCATCGACATTGGCTCCGGTGTCGACTGCAACGGTACCCTGTCCTATGATGCCCATCGGTACCGAACCGGTACCGCTTACTCCCGATGTCGATCCTACTCGGTACACATATCGGGCTTTACAGGAGCATCCAGACAGGCGATACTTCGATTCCTCCGAAGACTCTGAGTCGGAGGCTTCTGTCGAGGCACCGGTACTTCTTCCTCAGGAGTCTGCTTCTCCAAAACGAAGAATGTCTCCTCCAGAAGACTTGTCTTTTCAAGACTTCATTAGGGAAGTGGCTAGGGGCCTCTCCATTACAGTGGCCCCTGAGTCAGAGCCTAGAGCCAAGCAATTAGATATTTTGCAATATCCTAAGGCTCCTAAAGAAGCAGCTGCCTTACCTATTCATGAGATACTCTATGATCTCATGTTGGGCATGTGGGAGACTCCTCTCACCACCTCTCCTCATTCTCGTAGGTTAGACACCATGTACCGTGTCCCTCCTTGTCCTGGCTTTCATAAGACTCAGCTTCCTCACCACTCTATTGTGGTAGAGTCTGCCATGAGGAAAATAAAGAGTGCAAAGAGACACTCATCTAATCCTCCAGGACGTGAATGTAGGACCCTAGATGTTTTTGGCTGAAGGGTTTTCCAAGCTAATATGCTTGCTGCCAGAATCAACTCCTATAGTCTCTATATGGGGATGTTTCTAAAAGAAGTCACAGATCATCTGCAGACTTTAGCTCCTTTTATTACAGAAGATAAAAGGCAGGAATTTCTCACTTGGCTCAAACATGCCCAAGATGTTTCCAAATTTTCCAACCGTGCAGCCTTTGACTCTTTTGAGTGTGTAAGCAGAGCCTCGGCTATTGCCATAGGTGCACGCAGAATTGCTTGGTTACAAGCCTCTGATTTGGAACTCTGGGTCCAAGATGAATTGGGAAATCTTCCTTGTACAGGTGAAAACCTTTTTGGCAAGGATTGGCAAGCAAAGGCCACTCAGATGGATGTTGAGAACTCTGCTTTGGATAGACTTTCAAAGTCTACCTCTGCTCCTGTTAAGAAAAGATTGTTCAAAAAGACATCTTTTTCTAAAAAGGGAAGATATTATCCTGTTTATGGTCAGCAGGCATCTTCTGCAGGTCGTTTTGCTGCAAAGCGTCAGCAACCACCTAAACAGGCCAAGTCAAAGGCTGCCAGGCCTCTCACGACCCAGCAGCCTCAGCCTCCTCAGGGCCTTTGATTTGCAACTAGAGAACTTAGCCTTTCTAGCTCTGGAAGAACCAGAGCCCCTCACCATTCCAGGAAGGTTGGCTTACTTTGCTCCCAGATGGGAGCAAATCACAGCAGAGCAATGGACCCTCTCCATCATAAGGGAAGGGTACAAGCTTCATTTCTCAAGCCTTCCTCCTCACACCATGGTGAAACAGTTCAATTCTCCAACATCTCTCCTCTACCTTCTGGGTCAGGAGATTGCTACCCTTCTTGCCCAAGGGGCAATAGAAGAAGTACCTCTTCTTCAACAGGGCTCAGGGTTCTACTCCCCTTATTTTCTTATTCCAAAGAAAACAGGGGGCTACAGACCCATATTAGATCTCAGAGAATTGAACAAGTTTCTATTCAAGGAGAAATTCAAGATGATTTTTCTAGGTGCTCTGCTTCCATACCTTCAGAGTCAGGATTGGCTTTGTTCTCTAGATTTCAAGGATGCGTACACCCATGTCCTCATCCATCCAACACACAGAAGGTTCCTTCGGTTCCTTTTTCAAGGAAAGCACTACCAATACAGGGTGCTTCCTTTCGGTCTGGCCTCTGCACCAAGGGTGTTCACGAAATGCATGACAGTGGTAGCTGCATTTCTGCGCACTCTAGGAATATTCATATTCCCATATCTGAACGACTGGCTCATTCGAGCTCCATCCCAGTCAGAGGCCCAGATTTGTCTAACCTGCACAATGCATGTCCTTCAGTATTTGGGACTGGTAATAAACATCCCAAAATCCAATCTCACCCTTACTCAGTCTCTGGAGTTTATAGGGGCCTTGCTGGATACCACAACTGCAAGGGCCTATCTTCCTCAAGCCCGTTGCCTACGCTTGGTGCAGTTAGCCTCCCAGATACAGTTAAAGTCCCATTTAACTGCTTGAGAGATGTTACAACTATTAGGCCACATGGCATCCACCGTGCATGTGGTTCCATATGCTCGCCTTCACATGAGAGCAGCTTAATGGACTTTGTCCACCCAATGGACTCAGGCATCAGGTTGCCTGTCAGACAAAATAGCAAACTCCAGTCGCCTTTTTTGGTCTCTCCAGTGGTGGAAGTCCTCTCCAAATCTGTTACTGGGGTCCCCTTTTCAGCAGTCGCTACCCCAAGCAACTCTTACAACAGATGCTTCTCCAGTGGGTTCGGGAGCTCATCTTCAGGATCTCTCCACCCAGGGCATCTGGTCTCCACAGGAGACTTCTCTGCATATCAATCTATTGGAACTCAGAGCAATATTCTTAGCTCTCAGAGTGTTCCATACCCTGCTCAGCTACAGGACAGTCCTCATCCATACGGACAACCAAGTAGCCATGTTCTATGTAAACAAGCAGGGCGAGACTGGCTCTCTGTCGCTTTGCAATGAAGCTTTGCGACTGTGGGCCTTCGCCAGAGAGCATCACATCCATCTTCTGGCAGTATATCTTCCAGGCGTTCAAAACTCTTGGGCGGACAGACTCAGTCGAGTTCTGCTTCCACACGAGTGGTCCCTCCACATGGACCAGGTAGCCAGGATTTTTCGAATTTGGGGAACCCCGGACATAGACCTCTTTGCAAGTCCGTAGAATGCCAAACTTCCCCGGTTCTGTTCCAGAATTCCGTGTCAGGGAGTTCAGGCCAAGGATGCCTTCCTCCTTCACTGGGATCAAGACTTCCTTTATGCCTTTCCACCAATTCCCCTAATTCCCAAAACACTATTCAAGCTTCAGAGAGATCGAGGGACCATGATCCTCATAGCACCACATTGGCCACGCCAAGTGTGGTACCCTCTACTTCTGCATCTCTCTCAAGCTCCTTCCCTGGACTTGGGCTCTGCACCAGACCTTCTATCCCAGGAAGAAGGAACGTTGTGGCACCCAAACCCCCAGTCTCTCCATCTCAGGGCTTGGTTGCTGAGGGCCTAGATCTTCAAGATTTTCATCTCTCTCAGCAAGTCAGAGATGTTATTCATGCCTCTAGAAAGCCTTCTACTAGACATTCCTATGCTTTCAAATGGAAAAGATTTACCATTTGGTGTTCAGGGAAGGGTCTAAACCCTCTTGCAATACCTCTGAATTCTCTACTAGAGTATCTCCTGCATCTATCCCATGCAGGTCTGAAAACAAATTCAGTAAGAGCCCATTTGAGTGCTATTGCAGCGTCTCTCAAGCCTCTCAATGGACAATCTATTTCCTCTCATCCTCTTATAGCAAGATTCATGAGAGGCCTTCTTTTAACTAAACCTCCCATTAGACCACCTCCAGTGGCATGGGACTTAAACCTGGTTCTTGGCCAGCTTATGAAGCCACCCTTTGAACCTTTAGCCACCACCTCCTTGAAATTTCTTTCTTGAAAGGTTATTTTTCTCATTGCAGTCACCTCAGCATGCCGCATCAGTGAGTTGCAAGCTTTGGTGGCTAATCCACCTTATACAAGGTTCCATCATGATAAGGTAGTCCTCAGGACCAATCCACACTTTATGCCTAAAGTGGTCTCGCCTTTTCATCTGAACCAAGAGGTATATTTACCTGTCTTTTTTCCAGGACCTCGTGCATCAAGTGCAGAGAGGAATCTTCATACCTTGGATTGTAAGAGAGCTCTCGCTTTTTACTTACAAAGAACACAGCAACATAGAAAGTCTTCTCAACTCTTTGTTGCTTTTGATCCTTCTCATTTAGGACTTCCAGTCTCCAAGAGAACACTGTCCAACTGGATTGCTCAGTGTATTTCTTTCGCCTACCAGAGTAGAAACCTTTCTCTGGAGGGCCATGTCACAGCTCACAATGTGAGAGCTATGGCAGCCTCAATGGCTCATCTAAACTCTGTGTCCATCGACCAAATCTGTCGAGCGGCCACCTGGGCCTCGGTTCATACCTTCACAGCCCATTACTGTTTGGACAAGGACTCCCGCCGGGATGCCTCGTTTGGTCAGGCTGTTCGCAAACACCTGTTCCATTCCTAATCAACTCCTACCCACTTACCCTGGTTGGATGCCAGAGATCCATGGGGGGAGGTAGAGCCCTTTTCAAGGACACACAACCTGGGGTCTTCCCCTGGCATCTGCAGCTAGGGAGTCCCCATATGTGAAGACTCATTCCTGCTTGTTCCTGGAGATAGCACAGTTACTTACCTGTAACAGGTGATCTCTGGGAACAGCAGGAATAAGTCTTCACAACCCACCCAACTCCCCTAGGAGTTGTATCTCTCTATCTATCTTTCCTTTCCTCTCTCTCTCTCTCTTTGTCTCAGCTTTAAAACTCGAACTGGAGAGAGGCGGTTGGGAAAGGCGGGAAGGCAGCACGCAGGCGCTGTGGGATGCTCCCAAAAGCTTTCTTACTGGACGCTGGGGAGCGTTCCCGCGCAGGCTCCGTCAGTACCGACGATACCCATATGTGAAGACTTATTCCTGCTGTTCCCAGAGATCACCTGTTACAGGTAAGTAGCTGTGCTTTCTGGAAGGTGGGGAATTTTGAATTTTAGTGGTAAGGTTTGTTGTGACAATCACCAGGGTGGAATAAAATGAACTTCATTGCCAGTCCTTGCAGCGCAAAACTTCTGAGAAAGAAGGGTTACTATGCTTCATTGAGTCCATTGTCCCCATTGAGGTTTCATGGGTGTTTCACTAACTCTACCACCTCTTTCATCCTCCTTGACTACCAACGTTCTTCTTTTACCAGATCCACAATAAGGTGGTGTGCCTTATCCACTGGAAACTTTGCAAACATTACAAGATTGCTGTGCCAGAAAAGCTTTGAGATCTTGACCCTAAGAAAATTGTGGAAAATGAAGAGGTTGATTACCTAGGAATTTCCCATTCCAGCCAATAATAGCTGAATGGAAGAAGATTGCATTTTGTCGTGAAGGAGAAGAACACAAGAACAGCATTGATAGTACAAGTTTCAGTGCCAAGCGATTACTCCATGCATCAAGTGGAGAAAGAAGATCTTTAAGTACCAAGCAACACAAAGATTAAGAAAATTGGGCAGAAGGATAGAGAAATTTTTCACATTGTATTGGGTGCTAAAGGCTTGATTAAAAAGAATTTTCAAGCACACCTTGATATATTGAATATACATATGACATCTTATGACCTCCAGGAGGAAGCTCTCTTTGTCATGATGTAAGTACTAAGGTGAGCATTAGCAATAAATTTGAAAGATGAGATCGTACGCCACATACCCTGACAGGAGTAAGGTTCATGTCTGTCAAGGTACATGCAAAAATAACCCATTCAGAGAAATTGGCCCCCAAAAGAATATCCCCTTACTCTCTTGATATGAACACCTCACTAAAATCCATTCTAAACAGAGATGTTCACACATAATAGAGACATTGTGATATCAGGATACAAATTTATATCAAAAAGATAGGGTCAATTAAATTGGTGAAGGGGTAGTGCTATATGTTAGGAATGGCATAGAATAAAACAGGATAAATGTCCTTCAGGAAACAAAATGCAAAATGGAATCTTTCAGGATAGAGATTCCACGTGCAATAAGGAATAATCTAGCAGTGGGGGTATACTGTCATCCACCTGAACAAGAAAAAGAGAGAGACAAAGGCTAACAAATTTGATAATACAATAACCAGATACCCCAGTATTGATTGAGTAAGGGGCATTTTAACTAAGGTGCGTTAGCTGTCATTGTGGCAGTAACCCAGGAAAGTTACTGCCGTGGTGACAGCTAACGCAGTCGAAATGCAGATATCACTGGCCATTTTCTGCGATATCTGCATTTCACGCGGTGGAGTTGGAGGAGGTGGGATCGGGGCAGAGAGAAGGTGTATTGATGTTAGCAGTCACCGTGTGAACAATTATTGCATGATGGTTGCCCAAATTGGCCCAATCATAGCTGCAGATAACGCCACCTCGAGACGTGGCATTACCTGCAGCCAAGCCACTGATGCCGCTTTGTGGTTGCTGCCAATCGGCAGTGGCTGTGAAGTGGTATTTGTCTGATCCCTCCCAAGACCTCCCTTAGGCCCCCCTTCATCTAAAGCCTGCCAGTGTCATGCATCGGGCGATCCACGGCACCGACAATAATAGAAGACAGTTCCCAACCCCCTTGCAGTAACCAAACCTCTGACAGCTCCCAAACCCTTTGGGTAGCTGTCTGGGCTTTGAATTTTGGGTCCTAAAAGGTTTGTTTCTTTCTCACTGAGTTCACATTATAATATTTGAAGAATTCCACAAGAAAAGTAACAGCGAAGATTCTATCAGGCCTATTCAAATCAACCGAGGAAACTTTAAACCTGTGGTTTTCAAGCTGTGGTCCAGGGATCTGTGAGGATCCATAAGACCATTAAAGGGGGTCTGCAGGAGACAGATAAGCATGGATGTAGTTTGGGGAGTATAGGGAGCACTGCCCCCCCCAAATGAGCTGGCTCTCTCATTGATTTGGCAGCAGCCTCCCCCCCCCCCACCACGCACACTGCCACTGCTGCTTTCCTGTGTCTGCGGTGGTCTCCAACTTTAAAAAAAGGCCTGGGTCTCCTGTGCTGAGAAGACTAGTCTGGTTCCACCCCTCTCTGATCCATGTTTTGCATCAGAGGAGGCAGGGCTAGACCAACCAGACCAGCCTTCTTAGCACGGAGTCACAAAGATCTGAGCTTTTTAAATCAGAGGCCTGTCATTGCCACTGCAGAAACAGCAGTGGCGGTGTTGGAGGGTGGAATGGCTAAAAGAGAAATACTGGGCAGATGTTGGATGCCAAAGGGGGGTTAGAATAGGCAAATATTAGGCACAAAGAGGCAGAGGGCAGATGCTGAATAGGAAGTGCAGGGCAGATGCTGGACACCAAGAGGGATAGAGGGCAAATACTGAACACAAAGTGAGGGAGGTGGAAGATAGATGCAGGACATGGGAGGGGGTGGTGGGCAGATGCTGGACATAGGGTGGAGGGGTAGAAAGCAGACATGGGGGGATATAAGGGAATAGAGAGCAGATAATGGATATGGAGTGGAGGCAGATGCTGGACATGGGTTAGGGGATATAGAGGGATGAAGGGCAGATGCTGGACATGGGGCAGATAGCAGATGCCGGACATGGGGTAGGGGTCATAAAGGGATGCTTTAGATAAATCATGTATATAAGATTAGTAGGGCCTTGCCTGTGTTCTAAGAATCTCTGCTTTCAAGGCTTGCTGAAATTGGACCATAGCTTTATATCCTGGCATTCAAAAATGACATGTCTGATGCAACTCTTAGGGGTATGTTTACTAAACAGCGGTAGCGGCTTCCGTGAAATCAATGGGGCCGCAGCTCCGATATCGCACGGACATCGCTGCTACTGTTTAGTAAACATACCCCTTAGTGATTTCTGAAATAGTTAGGGTCATTTTATAAAAAGTCAGCTAGCTGCAGAGGGTAAGTAGGTGCCTGTTGGTTGCCTATTTTCTAGACATATTGTTACCTGCAGAAATTGCAAGTAAAAGGAGCTCACATGCCTGTGTGCATGAATTATGATTTAGCCCAACCTACGCCCAAACCCTACCCCAGGATATTCCTAAATCAAAGTTACATACAAGTACTTGGGTTCTTGCCATTGACTGTATGCATAGGGTCGTTTTATACGAAGCGTTGTATGCATGTGTACTGGAATATATGTGCAAAAATGCCTTTGTAAAATTACTCTCAGTACGGATAATAACAGATGTTCTGTTCCCTTATATATTTTTGTAGTGATACTATTGACTTAAAGTATCTTAAAGAGCGTTACTTACACATCGCTGTTTGTTGTATATACACTGTAATTTAGAGACTCAATTGCCATCCATCGCACCGGAAGCCTTCCCTGTTGAAAACAGTTATTGATGAGAAAAACAAGTGCTTCTTTTATGTACCTTTTTTGTTATCTGCCTAGATGTTAGTGTGAACTATAAAATGTTTTAAATAAATAAAGCAGTACTGCCAGACGAAAGAGTGTGGTAAATGGAGACTAAAAGGAACAGTGGTCTCCAAACCTGTTCTGCGGACCTTCCAGGCAGTTGGATTTTCAGGATATGCACAATGAGTAAGCAGGAGAAATGTGAATGTCCTTGATCTCTAAGGTAGGCCCATGCAATTTATGCACATTCATAGTGGAAAACCAGATTTGCTCCAGGTGCCCGAGAACAGGTCTAGGGACCACTGAACTAGCTCGCACAATTTAGCTCCCGCAGGGCTTGCACTTCCTGCAGTTTCTGCAAGGGAAAAAATTCTTCATGCAAAAACTTGTACAAAACCCCCCAAACATTTATTGAAACCAGTTCTATGCTGCTATTATCATACACCATACAAAGCGGTTTACATATCATAAAATACAATACCAATCTAGCAGTGCTGCATACGTTTGTGCAACGTTGTGTACGTTCAGTAGTAGTAGTAGTAAAAACACTGCAGTAGTCTTCCTCTGCATCTGTCCTGGCTGCAGAGACTTTCAAAAAGGCAGCAGTAACCCCTAGCAGCAATCTCACTCTACTACGGCCAGGGATCATTCCTTAGCTGTAGTACCATGAGATTAACGCTAGGGTAGCAATGCCATTTTGAAAGCCTCTGCAGCTGGGCAGGTATGGAGGTGTCCTTCAGCCACACTACCGGGGAACTCCCTGGGCATTGGGTTTTTGGCGAGACTGTTTAGGTGCAGCGCTTCATGGGGGGGTGGGGTGGGGAGGTGCATTCTTTTGTGGAGACAGGTCTTGTGAGTTCACAGCCAGTGAGCTTTGGGTTAGGGGACCCCATGAAAAATGAGAGGGGACATCTCATAGATAGCTTGATGCAGCAAAGTGTGCTGCCGTTAGCACAGGCTTCTGCACGGTGTTTATGCAGAATTTTGTGCTCTAGTATGGTGCAGAATTCAGGAAGGAATCGAACACAAGCATAATCAATGCATAAATGCTTGTGTACTGCACATTTAAATCCATTTGCAGTTGGTTGGTCAGGTTCCTGCAGGCAGTTGGTTGATCAGGTTCATCAGTTGCACGGGGCACATTGCTAGCTTGGTACAGTCCTGGTGTGAGGGAAGAGGGACAAGAGTGGGAGATGCTGGACATGATGAAGAAAAAGAAGACAGAGGGGATTTGCTGGATGGGGGATGGGAGGAAAGACAAGGAAGCTGAGGCTGGCAGATGATAGGGGGAGACAGATCTGATGCTGGGACTGGGAGAAGGGGGCTGGGGGCTGGCGGCTAGAAGTTGACACTGGGGATGGGAGAAGGGGGTAGACTCTAGCAGATGTGGGGGGGATAGGAGAAAGGGGCAGATTCTAGGTCTGGGGGTTGAATTGAGAGAAGGAGACTTATTTTGGGAGAAGAATCTGATGCTGGGCTTGTGAAAAGGGGACTGGGAGAAGGGGCCAGATGCTGGCTGGTGGCAATGGTAGAAGGGGAATTGATGCTAGGGAATGAGAAAGAGGAGAACAGACATGGTGGGAGGGAGAAAGGAAGGGCATATGCCGTGGAAGGTGGAGAGGAAGATCAGAGGGAATGATGTTGGGGACAAGAAGAAGAAAATGCAAGGTAAGTGAATATAGGAGGTAGGTGGGCAGATGCTGGGGAAAGGGGTATGGGGAAGAGGTGGGGGAATGGATTTTATGGATGGGGAGAGGGAGAGGCAGGGGCAATGGATGCTGGGGAAGGAGAGAAAGAGGAAGAAGTTTATGAAGAGGGTGAAAAATGAAGGAAGGGGACAGTTCTTTGAAGGAGGTAAGAGAAGATGGAATGGGGAAGTAAAAAGACAAATGGGAGCTTGTATAAGGGGGTAAGACATAAGGAAAGGACTGTAGGTGGAGAGGAGATGAGTGATAGAGAAAAAAGGATTGATGAGAGGATGAGAGGCAGAAGTAGATGAGGTTGGGAAGGAGATGAGTACAGAGGATGGAAATGGGAGATTTGAAAGTGGCTGAAAGAAGCAATAGGAGGATGCTAAAGGAACGAGAGACTGGTTGAAATGGGAAGATTAGAGCTGTAAGGATTGGAAGTGGAGGGAAACGGGGCTGGAGGGGGAAGAAGGAGGAATAAAATCTAGCTAAAAATAAATCAAAAGGCAGATAAATGAAATGGTGAAAAAAATTAAACAAGAGTCAATGTCAGAGACAGATGTAGGGGAGGAAATTAAAAAGACAGAGGGAGTGAAAAAACAGAAAATGGAAATGTAGTCTTTTATTTTTTATTAGGTGATGATCTGTGTTTCCCTTGTGTAACTGCGGTGAGGGATGCTGTGTACATGTTGGTTCTGTATAGGGATCTGTATAAGTCTGGCTTGTTCTTTTCCCAACTGGAGGTGTACTGGTGTTCTAGTTTTTGCACGTGATGCTAGTATAACACGTTTGAGGGTTTATTTGCAGGGTTTTGCATTGCTTCACATGGAGGCCAATTCCATAACATGCACCTCGGCCCACGAACATGTTCAAATTGAAAACAGGCCCGATTTTACCCTAATTATGCGGCCGTGGGTATAGACGCCTCCATGGTTTCGGAATCAGGGACATAGGCATTTCCGGCGTGGCACGAACAAACCACTATGGAGAAACCCAGGCCCTGCTGTTATAACGAGACACAGCTACACGCAGCAGTTTGGCTGTCCCCTCGCTCACCATATTCTAAAAAGATGGATGTTTCCAATCCTGCCCGTCTCCACCATATACCCATGGACGTCTCCGACGGCCACACCTCCTCTGTTAAAATGTGCATCTCCTAAGCTGCTCCTCTCACTGACAGTGTTGCGATGATGCAAACTACACATAAATACTGATGATACATAAATGTTGATGCAAACTAGACTAGATATACTAGTCTGTTGCATGCCCAGAACAGTGCAAGGTAATCTCAGTGCATGCAAAGATTCAATAACAGCAAGTACAAAGTGATATGTTTGTCATGATATACCTTGCATCAAAACATACATGGCAGTAGAAGAATTCTTTAGTTATTCTTTCATTGGTCATCTCTAAAACCAGTCTTTATAATGCAAAGTATGGACCCTTACCAATCTCACAAAAACCTCATTCAACTTTGCAATTCCCCAAAGGATGCATTGTATTGCTGAGTGACATAACAATGCTCTTCAAATGACCATGGCATCTGTTTCCCACATATCTGGGTACTGGCATTTCACACAACAGCTCCCTACATGTGGCTACACCTGTCCCATAGAATGTCCACTCACTGTCCTGGTTTATGTTGGTCTGTATACATCTATATCTGTGGGGCAATCCTGCCTGCCTTCCCACAGTCTGCTGTGTGGCACTGCTCCCCTGATCAGGCCTGTGTACACATGGAAGGGGAGATTCCTGTGCCATCATACCAAGTAGCCAGCTTCCAGATATATCACCACTCTTGCAGCTCTCATAGACTGGGTAAGGATGTAGACCTCATGGGACAATCTTGGGAATGTTGGCACAACATCAGTCATGTCTACCAGTGCCTGGCACAGTGGATGTATGGCTGCTCTATCACACTGCCAAAAATATCTGATCTTATTAAAGTATCTTATGAAACATATTCCAGAAAAATCACAAAAGGTTGTCCATAACTAAATGTCAAAACATATCCCTTTCAATAATCAGAGACCCTCAGAATAAGAGCATTCATTTGTGCAAACAGCACTAATATATGCCCAAAAGCATCATCAGCGGTCTGTATAAATGTGCACATTTTTAGAGACCAATGATGGTGTTTTGGGCATGTTTTAGTGCTATTTGGATTATTGAATGCTCTTATACTGAGGGTCTCTGATAATTGAAAGGGATATGTTTTGGCATTTAGCTATGGAGAACCTTTTGTGATTTTTTCTGCCCTGTCACACTGGCACCTGGTGACGCTGCGGTCATCCGTATGGTCCAGGTACTGGCCAGGCATTCATGTCTCCCCCTGGAATTGCAGATGAGCACACCAGATTCTCCTGCACATCCCTCAAACCACACACTCACACTCTCACTTTCAGTCACAAAAACATACTTCTGACAAAAAGATGCCCTGAACCTATAAATAAAAGCTGGTATAACATAATAGCATGGAGTCCCAGGACTAAAAATATGATCTCCATTTCTCGCCCAAACAAGAATCCTCTCTATACTCACTCGCATACTGTTCCTACATCAACAGTCCCATTTTTTAGGACACAGGAATTGTTAGTGTCCCCTAGATTAGCTCCTTTAGCACAAATAGCAAATGTCAGCATGGCCAGAATAATCACTATTGCTCTTCTTAATATTTCTTCCAGGGTAGTTGTTAATGCTTCTTTAGCAGGGCTGGTCCAAGGGTTTCTGCCACCCTAGGCAGAAGCTCTGGCCTGCCACCCCCCTCCCATGCACTGAGCCCTGTCACCCTCCTCCCCCTTGCTGAGCTGCGCCGCCACCCCCCACTGCCCCTGATTCTGGTGGTAGGGTTGAGGGGTGGCCCGCCAGCAGAAACACCCAATATACTTCGGCACACATGGCCTGCCACTTCTGACCCCCCAAAGTTGTGTCAGAAGCATCAGAAGCGGCAGGGCGTGTGTGCCAAAACACACGGCATGACGTGGGCCACTGCCAACAAGCCAAGCCGACCCCACTGCCAGAATCTGCTGCAGCAGAGTGCAGCAATGTAGCATGGCTCAACACGAGAGGGGGCAGCAGGCCATATGTGACGTGCCACTCACGAAGGTCTGCCGCCCCTAGACAGTCACTTAGCCTGCCTAGTGGACAGGCCGGCCCTGCCCTTTAGCTTACAAGATTCCCACACCTTTATACAAACACAGCAAAATATTTTTTAAGTACTGGCCTTATTCTGTGTCTCCGGCAGGTATAATGAGCACGTCTGTGGGGTCCTTCTAAAATGTACACGGGCCTTTCCTGTATATGCGTTATACGTCTCCATGACAAACCACACCCCCAGTCCGCCCCTCCCTGACACGTTCTGTGATCCTCATATTAGCGAGATAAACATCGTCAGGCGCTATGTACCGAAATATGCTCGTAGACGTTTTTGGCAGATAAACCTCCCCGGCACACATATAAACTCTTATTTGTTTTTTTGAATGACCTCCATAGTGTCTGGTAGTGGAAAGAGAGAGGGTGCTGAAAGAGGGAGGGAGGGAGAGTGCCAAGAGGAGAAGGAAATGCTGTAAGAGAGGGAGAGAGTGTCCGGAGCAGGGAGGTTCCCAAAAAGGTATACAGGTTACATGCTGCTTGTCCCAAGGATAAGCAGTGGATTTCTCTGGTCCTCTAAGAACTCACCCAAGCTTCTTTAAAACCCAGCTACATTAAGAGCTTTTACTACATCCTCTGGTAACGAATTCCAGAGTTTGATTACACATTGAGTGAAAACATATTTTCTCCGATTTGTCTTAAATGTGCTACATTGTACTTCATTATGTGTCACCTATGCTGCAAACCATCTTGGGTGATATTTTTTCAAAAAGGTGGGTAATCAATTGCAACCAATAAATATAAATAAATACATATTAGTTACAATTTCATATGACTGTTCTCTACTACACTTAGTAAATCTTACTGTGGGACATTGGACAGTAACACAGATAGTAAACAGATTCACCTGTACACAGAATGCCTCCATAATATTAATATCGGCACAGTATGTTTTCATATTGCTATCTGCTGCTGTGCAAACCTTTTTCCCTCTTCCACAATAGCTTAGTTACAGCACTGAGTAGTAGGAAGCTCCAGTGCTTCCAATAACAGCTACAATAGTTTGTTCAGCTATCAGTCATGCTCTCTTGTGTCTTCCCTGTTAATTTTTAGCATTTCTCCAACCAGTTTCTTTCTCGTACAAATTAAAGTGAAGTTAGCATGAAACGGGTGAGTTCAAAGTGACAAGCAAATATAATTTACCTGTTCTGATCCTTACCATTGTCTTTTTCACGTAAACCTCTTGGCCGCGTGTTAATCCAAAATCCGCAATTTTTGCCACATAGTTTTCTCCCACCAAAATATTTCTAGCAGCTAAATCCCTGTGGATAAACTAAGACAGAACAAACAAAAACTCTTACCTATCAAACGGTATTTCATGACTGTACTACATTTTAAAGAAGTTTAAGTAACAGTGTGCAATGAATATAAAAGCGAAGTTACCCAGTTAGCAGGAAGAGTTTAAAGTAAATGGAAACACATTTTACACTGAAGGTATAAGGACTCTGAAATAATCTACCATTAGATTAATCAGAGATATCTTTTATAGGGACATTGAACAATAAACAAGATGTATGCTTTTCTGCTATTATCAATGAATATAATGACTTCCAAAACCCCCAAAAAACAACGTGGGACTGATACTCAGCAGTCCCGGCCACATTTACAGAGAATTAGATGACCTTAAGCCAGTTTCAGCAGACTAATCTATTTAAGTCAAACTGCTGAATATGTGCTCATAAACTTAAACAGATAAAGTCAGGACAGCTATCTATGTAAGCCTGCTTCTCCATAGACAAGCAGGATGAGTCAGCCACACATGTGTGATATCATCCAATGGCACCATGGACGGAATCGCTCTCCAATAGCTCAGAACAGCCTAGAAGACTCTTCTGAGCATGTGCCAGTTACCCCATCACAGTACCTGCCCCCTTTCTACCTCAGTCCATTCAATTCACCCAGCCATGTGGACGGATACTCTGCTCTTGTCTATCAACTTATTATCAATGTCCCCCCCCCCCCACTTCCTGCATTGAATCCCTGCAAAGCAGATGACTTCTGTCCTGCACCGAAAGTGCTGGTTCCATGCTGAGCTGTTGTGGCTTCTGGCGCTGGGTTGAGCTCAGACACTGCCCGGCGTGTGGTGTGGCATGGATAAGCTGTCTTGCTGTGCTTTCTGTTTCCGGCCCAGCCCCGGTTAGGGATTCTATGGCACCATTATGTCTCCGCCCCTCCTGGTGTTGCCAAAGGTCTGCACCGGTGAGTTGCTGAGCGGCACCATATGGAGGTAAGTTCCATCAGCGTCAACAATTTGGGGCATGGCAAAGAGTCAGACTAGCTCCTACTGGAAGACAGGTGCCTTCTATCTCAAGGAGAACTGGTTTGAGGCCAATCTATGACAACTATAAATAACATCTTAAAAAAAGGCAAAATTTGCTTTTCCCCATTATCATGCATCGCAAAGAAAGGGGTGCTGCTGAGAGAGAGCTTCTCTTCTGTCCCTAACTGTGAGCATGAATGGGAGCTGATACCTGATACCTGTCTTCCCCACATTGGTGGTGTACAGGTGAAGCTGGCTGAACATGAGTTCTTCCTTCCTTCCAGAGGTTGGCAGAACAGAGAGTAATATATGGCAGAGGAAGACCTCCACCAGGTATGGCTGGTCCCCCAGCAACTGGTTGGGGTCAGCCTCCTAGGAAAGGTCTGGCCAATCTACTTCTGGACAAGGACAACCAGGAGCAACGGGGGTCACTCGGGAGTTGGTGCTGACCCATGGCCACATTTTAGTCTTCCTCTATAAGATGCTGGTCTAGGTCCTCACACAGTAAGTGTCACTGGCTACCAAGCCAGGGACCCAGCTCAATTCCCCGGTGGGATTTCCTTCTACACAGTTCAACTCCCAAGTGGCGATCTCCCATACTCAATCTCCCAAGAGCCCCTCAGCCAACATATGGCAAAAGGAAAAAGGGTGGCTTCAGGAACCTTCTTCCCCTTCCAGATATGGGGTTCAGAATCTCACTCCTGCCCCTCAGCGTTTCTGGTCTTGTCTAAGTCACCACCATTGTGTGATGGGCAATACACCCAGGTTCCATACCTATATATTCTATGCGCCCCAAGGGCAAAGCACTGAACGAACTCTGCTCTCTGGGAGATGCACAGAGCAGCTGCTCTAGTGCAGCTTTGGAGCACAAGTCCTGAGTTCCTGTTACAGCTCCTAGTGGCCCTCCATATGCTGGATATAGCATCAGCAGGAATCTGCTAGGGTTCGCCCAGGCCACCACTTCCAATAGGCACTAAGAGCCCTTACAGCCACTAAACAGTCCTCAAACAATGTAGCATCCGGAACACTGTGGAGGTTGACAGTAATAGGCCTTATTCTCTAGCCACACTAACTTCACCTTCAGAACTGATGGAGCTACCAGTGCTATCTGTAGCTGTACCCAGAGAGCAGTCCGGACCCATAGTGTGTCTGAGAATTCCCAGGGTTACCTCTGGGGTCAGTCCTCCCCAACTATACCAACATTTTGCTTACTGGGATGGTTTTAACCCCAATGGAGATCCAATTGCTTTTCCTGCAGGGACACCTGCCCCCTCACCAAAAGGTGCTGGTCTTCAGACCAATCTATTGTCTTGGCCAAGGGGGAGTTCACACTTAGCTGTGCAAATCAATTATAATTATTAATGTGGAGGAGTTGCCTAGGAGTTAGAGCAACAGTCTAATGCCCAGTGATCTGGATTCAATTCCCACAGGCACTCCTGGTGACCTCGGGTAAGTCACTTTACCCTCCATTGCTTTAGAAGAAAAGACCTGGAGATTGACTCTAGTTCCCACTGTTGCATTACCACCATGCCAAGGAGAACCCCACTACCAAGACGTACTGATACACTCAGTTGAATCATGCCCAGTCCAGGCATTGTCTTAGAACCCTTTCTCCTAGGTCCAGCCCCTAGGTCACACCACCGAAGGCCTGGTCTAAGGCATGGCACTGAGGCATCTGCCCTGCCTGCACCATCAACCCTTCAAGAGGGGACCCCACAACAGGCCATGTGGTCTTTTTCTGTCGTCATATTTCTATGTTTCTATAAAGGCAAAAAGTGGACTGTTGTAGTTGTTATGGAAGGACAGACTAGATAGGCCATGTGGTCTTTTTCTGTCGTCATATTTCTATGTTTCTATAAAGGCAAAAAGTGGACTGTTGTAGTTGTTATGGAAGGACAGACTAGATAGGCCATGTGGTCTTTTTCTGTCGTCATATTTCTATGTTTCTATGTTTCTATAAAGGCAATCAGAGCACCCAGAACCCCAGAGACAGTAAGCTTGGTGGCTCAGTGGTCAGATCACTGATCCTGAATCCCTACAGCCCATTTTTTCTCTAGTTTGGGTGTCCCCAGGATCCACCTCATGCATTCTTGCTTGCTTGCCTCCTCTGACCCCAGCTCATAGGGGTATGCCACAGCTGCAATGCATTCCAACTCTGGGGGATTTTCCACAGGAGGGTGTATGGTGACACCATGCTACCCGCTGGCCTTGCACTATAGGTCTCACACTCTGGCCTCCCCAAGCTGCACCTCAGCAGCCATTCTCCAAAAAACAGTCAGGGTGAAAGTAACCTAATGGTTTAGGGCAAGGAGTCGAGAACCATTGAAGCCAGGTCCAAATTTCCCTGTCACTCCTTTCACTGTCAATGCCTAAAAACTTTCAAAGGGGAGTTGATAGAGAAATCTGTAAGGTGTGGCAACCTACCTTGATTCTTGTGTTGAGAAACCCAGGAAATTTTAGCCCCTGTTACAGCCGGGTTTTCACCTAAGGGAACCGGGAGGTGGTGACTCCAATTGATACACTCAGCACCGCAGATGGAGTGACCTTATGCAATGTGCTACCATGTCCCAGTCCCAGCAGCGCAGTGCCAAGGCGGTCCCCAGGAGCAGGATCCAGGTTCCTGCTTACAGAATGACCAGGCAATCATGGTTCTCACTGCCACAATCCCTAGAATGAAACAGTGCAAGCAAAGCAAGTCCACTGTCGAGGGCCTTTGAATGAACCCATCGCCCCACCAGCCCGACTGACTTAAGGAGTTTACTCCTTGTCATCATGCTGACTTGCTAACACTCCTGACTGCAGTGATCTGAACATCTGGTTCTCCTACGTCTCGGATGGCTTATCACTAAGCAAACTTCATCTACCATTCCTGTCCTGCGGGACTACATCCCCATATCCACCAGGCGCAGGATCCTTTGGCTCCCTCAGCTCCCAGGGAGTATATACAAAAAAAAAAAAAGGTAACCCGATGAATAAGACAGGGTAAAGAAGGAGAATACTCAATCAGGATTTGAAACTCATGCACCTTATCACCAACGGCTGGAGCATGAGGACTTCTCTGCAGCCATACCGGTGCTGGCTTAGGGGACCCATCCCAGACAGCAGAATGGGTGGAGATTTCTAACCCTTATGTCCTCACACACCATGGGCCCACACACTCATGAACCACAGTCTAAGGCAGCAACCCAATGCATCAGAGAGTTCTGCTCAGATGGTCAGGCTACACCCAAAGGTTGGAGAGCCCTGCCCTTAGGCCCTCAAGCAGGGTGCATCACTTATGATCTACTGGGAGTCTTGAATGCGGCAAAGTGCATGGTATAAAAACAAAAGAGGCCCCAGAGCCCACCAAGGGCTTAGAGAGGGGCCCACCTACATACAGGGATGACCGGAGGGGCGATCCTAACCCTGCTCAATCATCAGTTGTCATCTAGACCAGGGGTCTCAAACTCAAATTGCTTTGAGGGCCAAATGAGGACTTGTAAAGTAACCCGGGGGCCGCATAAGACGTGGGGCCTCATTTGCATAAGGGGCCTCATTTGCATAAATATTTGCATAATGTTACCATACACTAACTTTTAGTAAACATGCCTCTTAATGAGTATGGATAAAGAAAGACTAAAAGATTCAGAAATAGGAAGACAATAATTAAACTGGGAACCCCAAAAGCCAAACTTGGAATGTACAACAACACTGTAGAAATAAAACTATAAATTAATTTCCTCTTGTACTAAACAAAGCGCAAACATTAATGATGCACATTTCCCAGAGCTGACATATTCCAGTTAATAAATTCAAAATAAAGAGATATTTTTCTACCTTTTGTGCATTTTTTTTCAGTTGCAATTGCTCCAGCCACTTCTGGTTTCTTCGTGTCTTCTGCTATCTCCATCGTCTGCTGTCCATTTGTCCTTTCTTCTCTCTTCTAGTTTTTTTCCATTCTCTCTCCCTACATCTGCTTTAACATACTAATCTTTCTCCTTTTGCTCTTTCCTCATTCCTATTTCATCCACTCAAATTTTACCCCTCCATCCTCAATCCCCACTTACTCTCCCAATACCTGGCCAATTGTAGATTTGTCTTCTCTTCCAGACAAAATATTTTTCCCCTCTCCATTTCACTTTCCCAGCTCCATCCCATTCTAATCCTCCCCCAACATCAGCTCCCTTCTAGTTCCAGCCCCACCCAGCATCTGCTCCTTTCTAGTCCCTGCATCAGTCCATTTCCAGTCCTATCCTAGCCTCACCATCAGCCCATTTCCAATCCTAGCCCCCCATCAGCCCTTTTCCAATCCTAGCTCCCTCCCCTCACAGCCCATTTCCATTCCAAGCCCCCCTCCCCATCAGCCATTTGCAGTTCAAGCCCCCCTTCCACTCAGCCCATTTCCAGTCCTAGCAACCCCCCCAGCCCATTACCAGTCCTAGACCCACCATAGCCCATTACCAGTCCTAACCTCCCCATAGCGCACTTCCAGTCTTACCCCCCCATCACCCCATTTTCAGTCTTACCCCCCCCCCCATAGCCCATTACCAGTCCTAGTCCCCCCCATAGCCCACTTGCAGTCGTATCCCCCATCACCCCCATTTTCAGTCTTTCCTCCCCTCATAGGCCATTACCAGTCCTAACCCCCCAATCAGCCCACCTCCAGTCCTAACCCCCATCACCCCATTTCCAGTCCTAGCCCCCACCATAGCCCATTACCAGTCATAACCCCCCCCTGCCAATAGCCCACTTCCAGTCCTAACCCCCATCTGCCCATTTCCAGTCCTAGCCCCCACCATAGCCCATTACCAGTCATAACCCCCCCCCCTGCCAATAGCCCACTTCCAGTCCTAACCCCCAACTGCCCATTTCCAGTCATACCCCCCCCCCCCGACAGAGGAAAACAAAAAAACCCCAAAACCCTGACTTCTGCCGTTGCCGCCGTGGCAGCGGCAGAATCAATTGTCAAATTAAAAAAAAAAAAGACTTCTGCTGCTCAAGCAGCAATATCACCTGTCCTGCGGCCCCTTCCCCTGTGCCCGGAGATCCGAATCTGCTCATCAGCGGCGTGCTTTTCAAGCCGCGAAGAGTATTCCCCTCTCGCGCGGTTTCAAGCCGCGCGAGAGGGGAATACTCTTCGCGGCTTGAAAAGCACGCCGCTGATGAGCAGATTCGGATCTCCGGGCACAGGGGAAGGGGCCGCAGGACAGGTGATATTGCTGCTTGAGCAGCAGAAGTCTTTTTTTTTTAAATTTGACAATTGATTCTGCCGCTGCCACGGCGGCAACGGCAGAAGTCAGGGTTTTGGGGTTTTTTTGTTTTTCTCTTTCGCGGGCCGCACAAAGTTGTCTCGCGGGCCGCATGCGGCCCGCGGGCCGCGTGTTTGAGACCCCTGATCTAGACCCTCATCAGAGGGACATGACAACATAGCCCACATTGGGGATTGACTGCATCCCACATACAGTGCCTTGCGAAAGTATTCATCTCCTTGGTTTGTGTCCATTTTGTCACATTATGTGCAAACTGGAATGAAAATGGAGGTTCATTTGGATGTTAGGTAATGGACCTAACAATATAGTTCAAATTGATGAAGTGGAATGACAATAAAATACCTTGTATATATAAAAAAACAAGTAAAAACTGAAAAGTTGTGAGTGCATATGTATTCATCCCTTTTGTTATGAAACCCCTGAATAAAACCTGGTCCAACCAATTGACCTCAGAAGTCACATAATTAGTTGATTAGGGTCCACCTGTGTGCAATCAGTGTCACATGATCTGTCATATGATGCCTGTATAAATATACCTGCTCTGAAAGGCCCCTGACTCTGCAACACTACTAAGCAAGCATCAGAGACAAAGTTGTGGAGAAGTATAGATCAGGGTTGCTTTATAAAAAATATCCCAAATTCTGAATATCCCACGGAGCACCATTAAATCCATTATAATGAGCTATTGGAGAGTGATTCCATCCATGGCGCTGCTGGGTGACGTCACCCATGTATAGCTGACTGGTAGTGGAGGAGTAGTCTAGTGATTAGGGCAGCAACCAGGGTCCAGAAAGACCAGAGTTCAAATCCCATTGGCATGCCTTGTGACCTTGGGCAAGCCACTTAATCCTCCATTCTCCATTGCCTCAAGTACAAACTTAGATTGTAAGCTCTCTGGGGACAGGGAAATAACTACTGTACCTGAATGTAACTCGCCTTGAACTTCTACTGGAAAGGCGTGAGCTAAATACTACTCATAAGTAACGGAATAGTGCTAAATATAGGCACTATACATGTGAAGACACATTTTAGAGAGGGTGTGGAGATCAGAATTGAGGCATAAAGGGCAGCATGTATTTGATTCCGATGGTATTTTAGAAACAGTTTGCAAAAGGCAGAGCCTTTGCTAAAATACAAATAAGGAGATGAAGGAGGGCATGGGAAGTAATATTCATGTGCAGCGGGAAGAATCATTTCACAAATATACATCCGTAGCGCTTAGTTTCCCAGGGAATGGCCTGGAACACAGTTCAACCAATCTTTGTTAGACTCTAGAGCCGCTGCTCCAGCCCCTCCCTTCCAGGCAGCCTACAGGGAAGAGGAGGGAAGGGCTGAGCCCTGAGCAGAGAAGAGAACAATCACTCTACTCACTGATCCAGCCTCTCTTCAGCTGTTGCCCCTGAAGCCCTGCACACAGGGACGGCCCAAGGGGGGTGCGGGGCCATGTGCGGAGACTCAGTGCGGGGCCTCATTTGCATAAATATTTGCATAACGTTACCATATACTAACTTTTAGTAAACATGCCTCTTAATGAGTGTATGGATAAAGAAAGACTAAAAGATTTCTACATTACTATAATCCAGTGCCAACCGCCAGACACATTAGGAACTACTACAAACACTGCCCATTTAGAACCCATAGCAAACCCGCCATATCCTAACAGCACTACCAGGACTCACAAAGCACCAGACCTTACCTATCAAAAGGCAACACTGCAAATATTAAACCAATACATTTCAGAGAATAACAATACATGACCTACTGGGGAAAGAGAACAAGTGGCAATGTCAAATAGGAATTATATAAACAGAACACCTCAGCTCAGTTACACATGCAGAACATAGACCATCACCAAACAAGTAATCACAATTTAGAAATAGGAAGACAATAATTAAACTGGGAATCCCAAAAGCCAAACTTGGAATGTACAACACTGTAGAAATAAAGCTATACATTAATTTGCTCTTGTACTAAACAAAGCGCAGACGTTAATGATGCACATTTACCAGAGCTGACATATTCCAATTAATAAATTCAAAATAAAGAGATATTTTTCTACCTTTTGTGCATTTTTTTCAGCTGCAATTGCTCCAGCCACTTTCTTCTGCTTTCTTCATGTCTTCTGCTAACTCTCCATTGTCTGCTGTCCATTTGTCCTGTCTTCTCTCTTCTAGTTTTTTTCCATTCTCTCTCTACATCTGCTTTAACATACTAATCTTTCTCCTTTTGCTCTTTCCTCATTCCTATTTCATCCACTCAAATTTTACCCCTCCATCCTCAATCCCCACTTACTCTCCCAATACCCGGCCAATTGTAGATTTTTTTATCCCTCCCACACAAAATATTTTTCCCCTCTCCATTTTACTCTCCCAGCCCCATCCCATTCTAATCCTCCCCCAACATCTGCTCCCTTCTAGTTCCAGCCTCACCCAGCATCCATTCCCTTCTAGTCCCTGCATCAGCCCATTTCCAGTCCTAGCCCCCCCATCAACCCATTTCCAGTCCTAACCCCCCATCACCCCATTTTCAGTTTAAGCCCCCCCTATAACCCATTACCAGTCCTAACCCCCCATCAGCCCACTTCCAGTCCTAACCCCATCAACCCATTTCCAGTCAGCCCCCCATAGCCCATTGCCAGTCCTAACCCACCCCCCCTTCAGCCCACAGTGGCTAGTCCTAACCCCATCAGCCCAACTCAAGTCATAACCCCTCCCCAACAGCACATTTCCGGTCCTAGAACCCCCATAGCCCATTATCAGTCCTAACCCCACCATAGCCAATTACCAGACAGCCCCCATCAGCCCACCGCCCCTTACCAGTCTTAACCCCCCCCCATAGCCCATTACCAGTTCTAACCCCCCCAACATCCCACAGCCCATTACCTGTCCTAACCCCATCAGCCCACCTCAAGTCCTAACCCCTCCCCATCAGCCCATTTCCTGTCCTAGCCCCCCCATAGCCCATTATCAGTCCTACCCCCCCATAGCCCATTACCAGTCCTAACCCCCTATCAGCCCACAGCCCATTACCAGTCCTAACCCCATCAGCCCACCTCCAGTGTTAACCCCCCCATCAGCACATTTCCAGTCGTATCCCCCGCATCAGCCCACTGCGCTTTTCCAGTCCTAACCCCATCAGCCCACCTCCAGTCTTAACCCCCCCATCAGCCCATTTCCAGTCCTAGCCCCCCATAGCCCATTACCAGTCCTAACCCCCCAACAGCCCACAGCCCACAGCCCATAACCAGTCCTAACCCCAACAGCCCAGCTCAAGAGCCCATTTCCTTTCCTATCCCCCCCATAGCCCATTATCAGTCCTCACCCCCCCATAGCCCATGACCAGTCCTAACCCCCCATCAGCCCACAGTCCATTACCAGTCCTAACCCCATCAGCCCACCTCCAGTGTTAACCCCCCCATCAGCCCATTTCCAGTCCTAACCCCCCCAACAGCCCACAGCCCATTACCAGTCCTAACCCCATCAGCCCACCTCCAGTCTTAACCCCGCCATCAGCCCAGGTCCGGTCCTAGTCCCCCATAGCCCATTACCAGTCCTAACCCCCCCAATAGCCCACCTCAAGTCCTAACCCCTTCCCATCAGCCCATTTCCTGTCCTAGCCCCCCATAGCCCATTACCAGTCCTAACCCCCCCAACAGCCCACAGCCCACAGCCCTTTACCAGTCCTTACCCCCCCTATAGCCCACCTCAAGTCCTAACCCCTCCCCATCAGCCCATTTCCTGTCCTAGCCCCCCATAGCCCATTGCCAGTCCTAACCCACCCCCCCTTCAGCCCACAGTGGCTAGTCCTAACCCCATCAGCCCACCTCAAGTCCTAACCCCTCCCCATCAGCCCATTTCCTGTCCTAGCCCCCCCATAGCCCATTATCAGTCCTCACCCCCCATAGCCCATTACCAGTCCTAACCCCCCCAGAGCCCATTACCAGTCCTAAGCCCCCATCAGCCCACAGCCCATTACCAGTCCTAACCCCATCAGCCCACCTCCAGTCTTAACCCCCCATCAGCCCATTTCCAGTCCTAACCCCCCCAACAGCCCACCTCAAGTCCTAACCCCTCCCCATCAGCCCATTTCCTGTCCTAGCCCCCCATAGCCCATTACCAGTCCTAACCCCCCCAACAATCCACCTCAAGTCCTAACCCCTCCCCATCAGCCCATTTCCTGTCCTAGCCCCCCATAGCCCATTACCAGTCATAACCCCCCCGACAGCCCACCTCAAGTGCGATCCCCTCCCCATCAGCCCATTTCCTGTCCTAGCCCCCCATAGCCCATTACCAGTCCTAACACCCCCCAACAGCCCACCTCAAGTCCTAACCCCTCCCCATCAGCCCATTTCCTGTCCTAGCCCCCCATAGCCCATTACCAGTCCTAACCCCCCCCAACAGCCCACAGCCCATTTCCAGTCCTAATCCCCCATAGCCCATTACCAGTCCTAACCCCCCCAACAGCCCACCTCAAGTCCTAACCCCTCCCCAGCCCATTTCCAGTCCTAGCCCCCCCCCATAGCCCATTACCAGTCCTAACCCCCCCCCCAACGGCTCAAGTAAAATTAAAAAAACAAACAAACTGACTGCTACCGCTGCCGCTGCTGCGGCGGCAGCGGCAGAATGGACTGTCCCGCGAGGCCCCCTCTGCCCGGCTGAGTCCCTCCCTCCCTCTGCGATAGCTGAGCCCCTCTGTGCCGGCTTTCAGATTCGCGAAGGGAGAGTGTCTCCCTCAAGCCTGCAGGGGCAGATGGGAAATTTCCCATCAGCCCCTGCGGGCTTAACAGAGACGTGAGGGAGACACTCTCCCTTTGCGAATCTGAAAGCCGGCACAGAGGGGCTCAGCCGTCGCAGAGGGAGGGAGGGAGGGACTCAGCCGGGCAGAGGGGGCCCCGCAGGACACTCCATTCTGCCGCTACCGCGGTGGCACCGGCAGCAGTAGCAGCCAGCTTTTTTTTTTAAATTTAATTTTGAAAAAAAGCAGAATGTTCTTTGCGCGGGGCCCCCTGAAACGCGGGGCCCTGTGCAAAAAACATTCTTGCTCAATGGACGGGCCGGCCCTGCCTGCACACCTGGGAAAATGGATGGAGGAAACCCTGCAGTATACGTAGACCTGAGCCATTTTGCAAACCCAGAGGTGCAGCTGCTCTATTTTACATCATTTCAATTTGGAGGGGGAAATAAGCATTGGGGGATTAAGGGGGATATCCCCTATTCATTTCTTCTGTAAAGGGCTAGCCGAAATGAGAACTTTTTAAATGTCTATCCATGTTAGGGAGCAGATGTAAATCTGGATGTCGACAATTGTTCGTTCTACCCAGGCTATGCCCCCAGCACACCCCTATCTACGTTTGACATGATATGGGCAATCACATGTAAAATGAGCCTTTTCTAAACTGGCCATTTACACATCGATATCCGGTGACACTGCCAAGAAAACCCAGGAGCTTCTGGGTTGCCAGGAGTCAGGACTGACTCGAAGGCATACATTGCATTGCATAATTTACATGTGTAAGAGGCCATATTTACATATAGAAGTCATGAATAAGACTTCTAAAAATAACCTCATAACGTTTGATACAACCTCAGAACACTTCCCAGAACACCTTCTCCTAGTAGACTTTTAGAAAAAATTCCTATGCTTTAGTAGACTTAATAGCTCTTGGAGACTTTTAAAATCACTTTACTTCCGTAGACTTAGGAGCCCTTTTAGTAAACTGCGCTACGCGGTTAGTGTAGGTTTTGGCGTGCCCTAACTGTGCACTGTGGCCCGTGGTAACTGTTAGCAGGTGGCCATAACAGCACATGCTGATTCCCATGCTAGCTGTGCATAGTGCATTCGGTGGGAAATTAGTGGGTTAGAAGCAAACAGTGGGCATGGTGAGTGCCGCACCATCAGCGCGACAGTACACACTGCGTGCTAACAGCACATCTCACAATTAGCACAGGTGCAATTACCTCCACTACAATAGGTGAAACTATCTGCACCCACGGTAATAGCGCCCCATATGACCATGCGGTACTGCATGTTAACCTATCAGGGAAATACGGTCCATGTCTCAACAGGTAATGCGGTAACTTTGCACATAACGTGCTGTGATTTTGCTCATCGTTGACACATTAGATGCAAAACCATAGCGCACGTCAGTAAAAGGATCCCTCAATTGCTTTTAGAGTCTTTTAAAATTCCTGTGTGTTTGCTGAGTGACGGGGAGGAGTAGCCTAGTGGTTGGGGCAAGGTACTTCAGGCCGGAAGGTCAGGGGTTCAAATCCCACTAGAGGACAGCAACCTTGGGCTGGAAGGACTGGGGTTTCTAGTCCCACAGATGCTCCTTGTGGTCTTGGGCAAGCCACTTAACCCTCCATTGCCCATGTTCCCTGTAAGTATTAGTGTATGTGTCTCATATCCCTGCATGTTAAATGTATCCCCCAATTGTGTTGTGACCGCTTTGATTGAAGGATAAGGCAGTATACAAAAACTGTCTAAATAAATAAATAAAATAAGGCCTAATTGAAGTGTAACAGAACTGTGATATTCACTTGACAAGATGTTAACTGAAGTATTATTAAAAAGGAAGCCAAAAAGATCACTGTCAAACTAATTGCAGTTTGAAACGGCAATTAGTCTTGTCTTGTCTTTGAAGCTGAGATATATAATTAGAAAGGAGAGCAGGAGCTGCTTCTTGCTGAGTGAATACAAACTGTGAATATTGCTGTTTGAGAAATTGTGACTTAAAGCCTGTGAGTGGAGAGAGATTGTGAGTTGAATTGTTAAATCCCTGAGTGTTAGTATACTGAGAGGTCTGTATACAAAAGTGTATTAGGCTTTCGCAGCTAATGTGGCAAAAAAATGCAGAGAGCATGGCATTAGCTGCAAAAGCTGTGCGCTATCTGTTGGGGTGTGTGCACAGCATTTCCCAAGCAGATAACGCACTGAATTTGGAGAGCATGTGGTAAAATAGCAGTCTGGATGCAGCTAACGTCCCTCGTTGAGGTGGCATTAATAAAACCAGTGCTGTCTGCAGATCTGACAGTTACCATGCGCTTTTGAAGCCTGCGATAACCGCATGTTGCTGACACGCCCACTCTCCGCCCTTATTCTGCCTACTAATGCAGATAACATGCGTTCTAAGATAGCGAATAAAATGGTTGCAATATCTGCATTTTCCATGCGTTATCTGTTAACGCAGCCAGATAGCGTGCACTAGCTGCTATGTTAACAGCTGACATGCTTTAGTAATTAGACCCCTTACTGAAGTGCGCTGTGCAGTCAGTGCGGGTTTTGGCGCATGTTAAGGGTGTGCTGAAGCCTGCAGTGATGACAGCACGGTGCCAGGCAGCCCTAATGTGGATTGTAAACTAGCTAAAAGACAGACAACAGAGAATAGGACTGTGGCCAGTTTTCCAAACAGAGAAAGGGTTAATTGAGGAATGCTCTAAGGGGCTGTACTGGGAGCTATGCTGTTAATATATTCACAAATGATCTGGTGAAAGGAGGGACAACTGAGCAGATCAAATTTGTAGATGCCCTAAAATTATTCAAAGCCGTTAAAACAGCAGAGGATTGTGAGGAATTGCAGAAGAATATTTTGAGACTAGGAGACTGGGCATCTAAATGGCAGATGAAATGTAATGTGGAGAAATGTAAAGTGATATATATTGTACAGGGAAAAATAATCCCAACTACAGGTACAAAATGCTGGGTGTGGTGCTAGGAATTATCACTCAAGAAAATGATCTCGAAGTCATTGTGGACAATATGTTGACATTCTCAGCCTAATGTGCTTTGCTACCAAAAACGTAAATAGAACTTTACAGGCTGATGCAGAAAGACTCACCTGCCCTTTAGAATCATAGAATCATAACGGCAGAAAAAGACCACATGGCCTATCTAGTCTGCCCTTCCATATCAACCACTACAACAGTTTCCTTTTTTCCTTTGCACGCAGATAACGCAACTTGTAGGCACAAGTTCCGCCATGCCAAATGCAGAAAAGAGCTTGATGTGCACATAAATAGGGAGTAAAAATATGTGCACACAGCAACGCGAAGCGTATGCAAACTTACACAAATGAGTTGCACGTATTAAAATTAGATGATAATAAGGTCTGCGCCTGATGAAGAGAAACACTTAGAGGATTACACAGCCAGTCATAAAGTTCAAGAGCGCCATTATCTCTACGCCTGGTCTGAGGTGACATAAAATTCTTGTGCGTATCAAGACACACTGTTTCAACATTCATGTTGTGAAATGTTACAGTCGGCATGGACATCTTTGGCGTGTATCTTTCAGTGTATACCTGAAAGTTCGGCATTCAAGAAGAAATGTCTTTTGCTTCTTATCCTAGTGGCTTTGCTGCTTGCAAGAGATAGCCAAAGAAATGCGGAGAACAACAGAGACCCAAGCATCAGAGAGGAGGATGAGGAGGAACGGACTTAACCCCTCATCATGAGACCTTGCAAAGAGCGCCTATTCTGAATAAGGACAGCAGTGGATGGACTCCTAGAGAGGCATGTCGTGCATAACTACCATTCTGCACACGAGCAATCTTGTCTTTGAATGAGGAAATTAAAAATGATATAGATCCAGCTTGGTGGGCACGCCATACCAGGGTTGGCAAAGTTACACCATACCAGGGTTGGCAAAGTTTATTTATTTTCTCTTATATACCATGCTATTCTGCATCAGTGTGGTTTACATTGAACAGGGCATTATAACTTGGAGATAACTATTTTACAGGGAACATGGGCTATGGAGGGTTAAGTGGCTTGCCCAAGACCACAAGGAGCACCTGTGGGACTAGAAACCCCAGTCCTTCTGGCCCAAGGTTGCTGTCCTCTAGTGGGATTTGAACCCCTGACCTTCTGGCCTGAAGTACCTTGCCCCAACCACTAGGCCACTCCACCACTCCAGTTACTTCCTATGTTAAATTTTTTGGGTGGGTCAAATGTGATGGGAGCAATAGACTGCACCCATATAGCTCTAACACCCCACTTGGACAGAGAAATGGCATTCCGGAACCGGAAAAGCTTCCACTCCATAAATGTTCAAGTGGTGTGTGACGCACTTATGAAGATCTTGAACGTGATCTCAAAGTTCCCTGGCAGCTGTCATGATTCCCATATCCTCTCCAATTCGGTACTCGGCTGTAACTTTGCAGAGGGAGAGTACGGTGAAGGTTGGCTCCTGGGTAAGTGTTGCATAGGCGTATTGAAACTTTGGGGAGGGGGATCAGCTGTATGTTTTTGCATATTATGTAAGTTATTATATATTATACTACCATATAAGCTGTTTTATTTCATTTCTATACGTAGGTGATGCTGGGTGTTGCATAGGTGTATTGAAACTTTGGGGAGGGGGGATAGCTGTATGTTTCTGCATATTATACATACATATATATATATATATATATATATTTCAAAGTAAAGCCAGCATTTATGATGTGGTTGGATCAAAGCCCTCGGGACGTCTAACTGCTGATGTAGCTGCGCATGAAATGAGAGTCAGAAGCTGTAAAGATGTAAGAGGAAGGCCAGCAATGAGATGGATCGATACAATAACAGCAGCTACGTGTACCAGTCTGTCAACAATGAGCCACCTGACTGAAGACCAAACACAATTTAGGACAAATATCCAGAGGGTCACCATGAGTCGACACCGACTCGACGGCACTTAACAACAACACATATTGAACCATTATATATGCCTTTTATTTAATTTTAATGCATAGGGAATGCTGGATATGGGTGTAAGTCATGGTTGCTGACTCTTCTGCTGTCGCCACACACATCTGCGGAAAGGCGCTACAATGAGGCACACATTGCTATGTGGTGTGTCATGGAGTGCACCTTTGGGATCCTCAAGAGTTGCTTCCATTGTCTGGACCATTCAAGGGGGGCATTGAAATATGCACCTAAAAAGGTTAGGGACATTGTCACCGTGTGCTGCATGCTGCACAACATAGCCTTGAATCATGGCATGCCAAGTGACATAGCTCCTGATCTGCTACCAGGACCTCTCATCTCTGCCTCTGCTCGATCAGATGCCAGAAGGGGGAATGAGATCTGAAGAAAAGTTATAAAGGACTACTTTTCACAACAGGTGGGTCTTTGTGTGTTCTTTGGACTCACTTGTATCATTGTTGTGAGTCTGCAGGACTACTGAGAAAAGCTGCTCTTGCTGGGAAGGATTCTGCAATTGTATTTACTTACTGGTAATTTCTCAAACTCCTGGGTTAAAGGGGTCTAAATTGATAAAATCTCTTTCTATTTTGAAGTTCTGTATTTTTTTTTTGAAACTTGTATTTATTTCACCTTTTCAACTTAAACATAACAGACATCCCCCAAACACTATCTCAAAAACATTGCCCCCCCCTCCTCCCTCCCTGCATTACATCCACTTGGGCTTCAGCACATCTCTAGCCCAATCAAGTCTTGCCTATTACAGCAGAAACATCTGCTTGATCTCCAAGGCCTGATTTCTCAGCACCCTTGGTCACATAGTCCTGAATTGTCCCAGAAGGTTGGCTACCTCTCTAACCCAGCAAAGCAGGCCATTCAACCCATAATCATAACCATAGCCAACCCAGTTCCATCTCACTTCCGCCCTTTCCTCACAAAGCATATCCCTTTTTCCCACCTCCCTCCTCCCCTATAAGCACTGTTCTGTATCCAAACCCTTTCCTCATTCCATAATATACCCTGTCATTGCTTATTATATATTTACACATGAAAAAGCAAAACAGAGAAACATGAAAGCAAACAGAAACCTGGTTGTTACCAATGTTCCCCATACATCATAACCAAAATAGGTGCTATTGATTGCCCCGTCAATACTGAACCTTTCCACTTTAGATGAGAACTTATCCTCTTTCTCTCCTTCCCTCCCCGCCTAAATGAATCCCCCTCCCCTCCCCATCACTCTCCCTCTGCATCCTTCATCCATGCCATCACCTTTCCAATCATTCCTAATTCCCCCCCCCCCCCCCCCACCGCTTAATCCTGTTGAGGTTGTTTCAGCCAATCCTCATACTGGGTCCATTCCTGTTTGACCTTATCCCATCTTTTGTGTGCAAGAGCCATCAGGCAGCTCATTAAATACCTAAGATGCAAGCTTTTTAAGATTGCCCCTTTTGCGGGAACTTGTGGGCTTCTCCATTACCTTGCCAAAGCCATCTTCGCTGCCAACACAACATGGTACTGCAAACTTTTTACTGGGGTCTGCCTCCCACTTTCCACCCTTAAATAGGAGCAGGAATTCAGGTGTACTCTCCATTTCTCTCTCCATGATGGCCTGGTATATGTCCCCTACCATATTCCAATATTCCCATATCTTGATGCAACCCCACCACATATGCAGGTAGTCCCCCATTTTTCCACATCCCTTCCAACATACTGAGCTACCTGCTCCCCTCCATTTGCCTATCCATAGGGCCGTTAGGTATACCCTATACATGGCCTTCCAGCAGCGTTCCTGAATTGCTGCCGAACCCCCCACTTTCCCCATTCCTTGAAAAATTAGCTCCCACATAGTCTCATCCTACTTTACTCATAGATCCCGCTCCCATGCTTCCATAAAGGTCCCTTTCCTTCGGGTCTGTACCAATTATTTGATATATTCTACCCACTTGTCCCTTACTATTTTGCCCCTTATTCACCATGGGGGTCATTCTGTCCCGTAAATAGCGGGTATGGACGTTCTGTCAGGACGTCCAACCCCGCTATTCATCCCCCTGTCGGCCCTATCAATACCCTCCCCTTATGTACAGCAGGTTTGCCCGGGGAGGCCTAGATGAGGGCGGGAGGGATTGTTCTAGAGGCAGAGTGAGAGTGGGGCATGGGCGGGCTGTGACCCCGGACATAGAGGGCCGATTCAGAGGGGGCACAGGAGAGGGGGTGCAGGGGATTCCTACAGCCTGACCCAGGCCTTGGAAGGCTGGATCGGGGGTCGGGCTGCGGGGAACAAGCATCTGGGTTCGGTGGGCCAGGATCACGGCTCGTGAATGGAGATGCAGTGCCATGGCACCGCAGCTGCATTCACGGGACTATCTGAGTTAGCCGGGTAGTTGCTGGGACATATGGCCGGACAGAATCGGGTCTAGGCCTGCACATCCAGGCACTAGATCCGATTCTGCTTGGCTGTACAGGAGGCTGGACGTGCATTAATGGAATTGGCCTCCATTTGTTCAAATTTATTTGGCCCCATCTTCTTCCCCCCCTCCTGCCATTTTCCCTGTAGGAAGTGCACTGCTTGAAAATATGACAGAAAACTTCCCTGATCCACTCCATAACTGCACTGGAGGGCATTAAAATCTGTAATCCGGCCCCCTTCTGTGAGTAATCACCCCCATTTTATCAATCCTTTATCCTCCCAATCTCTAAATCCCTTAGTATCCCATCCTGGCAGAAACCCACTCATACTCCGAATATTCTGCATATAGAGTCACTCCTCCCTAGCCATTCTATGTCATACTTCCTTCTAAATTCTTCGAGCCAGCTGTACAAAGGGGTGGTCTATACCTCCCTGCTCTGATCCACTCCCTCTGCCCTTATTCCTTTCCCGGGGTCCCCTTGTATGATATCCCATTCCATGTCTACCAGATGTTTATTCCCTTTTTCTTCCCCCCACTCTACCATGGCTTGCAGCTGGGCAGCATGGTAATAATCTTGCAACTCAGGGACCCCCATTCCCCCTTCCTTTCTCCTCCAGCACATCACTGGCCTATTCACCCTAGGTGGTTTTTGTTTCCATCTGTACCAAAAGAGTCTACGCTAGCAGTGTCTAAGAAATGAATCCGGAACAAAGATTGGCAGCATCTGGAACAGGAACAGCATATTCATTTTTGTGATTGTGATCCTACCCCCCCATGAAAAATAGGGTTTATCCCATATATCTAAATCCTGCATTATCTGTCTCCACAATGGGGTATAATTTAATTTGAACAGCCCCGTTAAATCACTTCCCAATTGTATCCCCAAGTACCTAATTGAGGATCTCCCCCATTTAAATAGAAAAGCGGCTTTTAGTCTATCTTCCAACTGCTTGTCCAATACTATCTTCAGAATTTCAGTTTTTGTTGGGTTGATCTTGTACACAGAGACCCCACTGTACTTCTCTATCAACTTCATCAGATTCATCATCAACCCATCTGGACAACAACAGAATGAGATGATGTTGGCAGTGGAGGATCACATTTCTGTGACAACAGCAACATCACTAAAATTAAAGTGCGTGGAAGAAAGGCCTGGCAATCTACTTCCATATCTTGCCACTAAAACCAAATGGATAGTCACAACAAAACAAATTGCACTATAGTGGTGGAAGATGAGACTCCCAGATGAAAAAGCTCACAAATGGCTAGTGGGGAGGAGCTGAAGACTTTTCAGAGTAAAGCCAGCATTTATGATGTGGTTGGATCAAAGCCCTTGGGACGTTGACTGCTGATGTATCTGCGCATGACATGGAACGTACGAAGCATAAACTAAGGGAAGTTGGAAGTGGTCAAGAATGAAATGGAAAGTGTACAACTTGATCTGTTGGGTGTCAGCGAACTGAAATGGACTGGCTTTGGGCACTTTGCATCTGATGATCACATGGTCTACTATGCTGGAAATGAAAGACAAAGAAGAAATGGTGTTGCATTTATAATTAAGAAGAAACTTGCAAGAACTGTAATGAAATACAGTGCAATCAGTGAACGCTTAATTTATATTCGTCTACGAGGAATGCCTATCAACACAACTATAATTCAAGTATATGTCCCAACAACAGTTGCAGAAGAGGATGAAGTTGATTATTTCTATTAACAAGTACAAGCTGAAATTGACAGAACATGCAAACAGGATATCCTGATAGTCATGGGTGACTGGAATGCAAACGTTGGCAAAAAATAAGGCAAAGTGGTTAGAAGATATGGACTTGGCAACAGAAATTAAGCTGGAGAAAGACTGATAGAATTCTGCAAGACCAATGATCTATTCATCTCAAATCCCTTCTTCCAGCAACACAAGCGATGACTATACACATGGACTTCACCCAATGGATTGTACAAAAATCAATTGACTATATCTGTGGAAGTCAATGATGGCAAAGCTCTGTAATATCAACAAAGACAAAACCTGGAGCTGACTGTGGTACAGATCGCCAACTACTAATATGCAAACTCAAGCTAAAGTTGAAAAAGAGCAAGCCACTCATGAGTGTAGCAAAATATGATTTGAGAATATACCACCAGAATTTAAAGACTGCCTGCAAAATCAATTTGTTGCTTTAGATACAAATGACAGAGCTCCAGAAGAGTTATGGGATGACATCAAGAAGGTTGTGTTGGAAGAAAGTGAGAAATCTCTTCAAAAGGTGAAGAGGCAAAAACAGCCAAAATGGATGACCGAAGAAACTCTCAAAATTGCCCAGAAACACAGAGAAACTAATGCCAGAGAAGAAAGAGAGGAAATCGCAGAACTCAACAGAGATTTCCAATTTGCAGCAAGATAAGGCAAGGAGAAGTAATACAAAGATGCATGCAAAGAAATAGAAGCAGAAACTATTAGTGGAAGAACAAGATCGTCTTTCCTAAAGCTACAAGAGTTGAAGAAAAAATTCCAGCCTTGAATTGGAATTTTACAAGATGCTCAAGGATCCATGTTAAATGATGTTGAGCAGATCAAGAAAAGGTGGAAAGAATATACAGAGTTATTATATGATAACGATCAAGTGGACCAACAGCCATTTCAACCTCTACCTTATGATCCAGAACCATTGGTAATGAAAGAAGAAGTCAAAGCAGCATTGAAAGCCTTATTAAAGAACAAAGCACCAGGCATTGATGGTATTCCCATTGAAGTATTACAGCAATCTGATGCAATTGTTACCATACTTACAAGACTCTGCCAGGAAATTTGGAAGAAAACATCATGGCCAATTGACTGGAAAAGATCTGTGTTTATACCAATACTAAAGAAAAGTGATCCAACTGACTGTGGAAGTTTTCGCACAATTACTGTGATCCCATATGCCAGCAAGATTTTACTGAAGATTATTCAGCAGAGACTACAACCATATCTGGAACGAAAACTGCCTGAAGTGCAAGCAGGGTTCAGGAAAGGGCAAGGAACGAGAGACGTCATCCATCATCATCCATGTGAGATGGATCCTTGAAAAGACTAAAGAATACCTAAAGGATAACTATATGTATTTTATTGACTACAGCAAGACTTTTGACTGTGTAAATCATGAGAAAATCTGGGGCACATTAAGAAGTATTGGTATACCAGAACACCTGATTGTTCTCTTGCACAACCTTTACATTGATCAAGAAGCAACAGTTCGAACAGAACAAGCAGAAACAGAATGATTTAAAATCAGCAAAGGTGTATGACAAGGCTGCATACTTTACTCTTACTTGTTTAATTTATTTATTTTATTTATTTATTTAACATCTCTTATATACCGCACTATTGTCATCAGCGCGGTTTACATGAAACAAACATATACATACAGAGAACTGTAATGCATTTACAAGTAACAGGGGTTTTTGAACTTGGATTAAAAAGGTAAACTATGTAGACTAGTTAACTATTTACAATATCTATACACATTAGTCACATTGGTTATCATTTGGGTTGTCTTGGTCAGAAAAAGTGTCGGTAGTATTTTCATGAGAAAAGATTAGATTGGGAAATAGCTTAAGAAGAGGTGGTGTTTGAGGCTTTTTCTGAATTGTGTTAGGCTGGCTATAGCTCTCAATTCTGGAGGGAGGGCATTCCAGGCTATTGGGGCATGGATACTGAAGGCTCTTTTGGTGGTTTCATTAGTGTATCTGACTGCTTGTTTCGGGATTGTTAATGTATTTATAGCAGTTGATCTTCTGGATCTATTGGGGGTCTGTAAGTGTACAAGGTTGGTGATGGTTGATGGTGCTTGGTTGTTTAGGGCTTTGAATGTAGTAATCAGGATCTTGTAGTGAATTCTCGCGTTGGTTGGTAGCCAGTGGAGTCTTTTTAGGACTGGAGTTATGTGATCTGTCTTAGATATTCCTTCCAGTACTCTGGCAGCGGTGTTCATCGCCAGTTGAAGGGGATTTAATGTTGCCTGAGGGAGCCCATATAGAATTGCATTTGCGAAGTCAATGTGAGGCATTACCAAGGCTTGATAGACGGTTCTGAAGTCTGATGGTTCGAGTAAGGGTCGAAGGTGGCGTAGTGTGCGTATCTTGTGATATATTAGTTTTGTTATGTTTTTTATGTGGTTTTTCATACTGAGGCGCTGGTCGAGGGTGATGCCTAGGTATCGTATTGTAGGTTTTACTGTTAATTCCTTGTCCTTTATCTTTAAGGTAGTAGGAGGCGTGAAGTTTTGGTTCCTTGTTATAAACATCACATCGGTCTTGCTGTGGTTGATTCTTAGGTTTTGTGAGATAAGCCAATCTTCTACTGATTCGAAGCATTTTGTCAATGGTGTAAAATCAGGGTGGTTGATGGAGAATGGCATGTATAGTAGAATGTCGTCTGCATATGCTAGACAGGTGACATTAAAGGAACGAATGAGGTCACAGATAGGTTGCATATATATATTAAACATTAATGCTGACAGAGAGGATCCTTGCGGTACCCCTTGATCTTGGAGAAATGGTTCTGATGCTGTTTCACCAATTCGTACTTGTTGCCAACTGTTAGTTAGATAGGACATACACCAGTCAAGTGCGGCACCAAGGATTCCTTTTTCCAGAACAAATCATCAGAGAAGCAGGACTGTATAAAGACAACAGAGGTGTGAAGATTGGTGGGAGACTCACAAACAATCTTCGCTGTGCTGATGATACCACATTACTGGCTGAAAGTGAAGATGATCTGAAACATTTGTGTCTCAAGATCAAGGAACATAGTCTTAAAATGGGCCTGCACCTTAATGTAAAGAAGACAAAGATCCTGACAACTGGCAAAATCAATAAGTTCATCGTTGATGGAGAAGAAATTAAAATAGTGGACAACTTTAACCTACTTGGATCAACTATCAATAAACAACAAGCAGTCAAGAAATCAGATGAATCATTGCTCTTGGCAGAATAGCTATGAAGGACCTAGACAAGATTCTCAAGAGAAGAGATCTCTCTCTCCATATAAAGATTCAACTTGTTCAAGCCATGGTATTTTCAATAACATCATATGGATGCAAAAGTTGGACAGTGAAAAAGATAGACAGGAAGAAAATTGATGCCTTTGAATTATGGTGCTAGCGATGAATACTGTGTATACCATGGACTGCCCGAAGAACAAACCAATCAGTACTAGAGGAGATCAAATCTAGTCTTTTCTTAGAAGCTTAGATGACAAGACTTTCACTTTCATACTTTGGACACATCATGCGAAGAGAGAGATCATTAGAGAGAGACATCATGCTTGGCAAGGTAGAAGGTCAATGCAAAAGAGGGATGCCAGCAATGAGATGGATTGATACAATAACAGCAGCTATGGTTGCCACTCTGTCCTCAATGAGCCGCCTGACTGAAGTTTGAACACAGTTTAGGACAACTATCCAGAGGGTTGCCATGAGTCGACACTGACTCGATGGCACTTAACAACATCAGTGGCTTTGTGAGAGTATAGATTATATCATCTGTGTACAGAACCATTTTATATTCTTTGCCCCCACCCTCCACCTCCCTTATATCACTCGTGGTCCTCACCACCACTGCCAGGGGTTCTATTATCTGGTCAAATAGTAGGGAGGGACAGAGGGCAGCCCTGCCTTGTTCCACAGCCTAATTCAAACTCCTTCGAATATTTACCATTAACCCTTATCCAGGCCTTTGGGCATTTATAAATTGCCTTTAACCATGTCAAAAGTATGTCCCCAAACCTCATCCTGCACAACACTATGAACATTAACCCCCACTCCACTCTGTCAAATGCTTTTTCAGCATCAACCGGAATGAATACAGTGAGTTCCTTCCTGTTCTTAACCTGCCAAATGATGTTAAGGAGCTTGTGCAATTTGTCTCTCACGTGTTTCCCTTGTATAAACCCAGTTTGATCCACCCCTACTAACTACAGGAGATAACGCTGGATCCTCCCCGCTAAACGTTTTGCCAAGATCTTGGTGTCTAAATTAATTAAAGAGGTTGGGCAGTATGAGCCACAAACAGTGGCATCCTTGCCCGACTTTGGCAGCACCGTAATACCCACCACCACCATTGACCCTGGCAACCTTTCTTCTTGGATCACGGCATTAAACATTTCAACCAGAATCTCTGCAATGTCTTCCCCAAATGTTTTGTAGAAGCAGGCCGTTAAACCATCTAATCCTGGAGCTTTCCTCTCTTTCAGCCCCCGTATAGCTGTTCTAATTTCCTCCACCATAATCTCTTTCCCTAACTCTACCCTATCCATCTATGGTGGATTATATCAATATGGCTAGTACGTATACTGTCGTTTGTTACCCCTTCTCTGACTCCACACATCTACCAGCCACAAAGATGTCATCAATCTCTTCAATTTTCTCCTATGAATCCCCCGCTCTATCCCTCCCCCCCCAGGTGCTGTCCAGTCTGGGGTTAGACGTCAAGTTAAAGTTACTCCCAAGTATAACTGGGGCTTTAGCTTCCTCATCACTTTGCTACATAGCTTTTCGTAAAACTGCCCTTGCCCCTCATTTGGTGCATACAGACACACTATCACCACAGATTTTTCATTGATCTTATCTGCCCATAAAATCCATTGCCCCTCCCCGTCCCTCAGAATTTTTTAGTCCTCTACCTTTAAATATCTGGAGAACAATATACCCACCCCATCTTTTCATGCCTTCCCTCTGTTCCCTGCTAAATATACCAAGGGGTATTCTTTCGTTCTCAACATGCCCTCTTGATTCGACTTCAAATGGGTTTCTTTTATTAGCATCATACTTGCTTTATGCCACCCTTTGTCTCTCAATAGGCTTCTCCTTTTTTGCCAGGATGTTAGTCCCTTCACATTTAAAGACAGTATCTGGATCCCTTCTCCCCCTCCCTTTCCTACCCAGTCACCCTCCTCCCCCCTCTCCCTCCCTCCCTTCTCCTTCCCCCCAGCCCCTCCTCCCCCATTACCCGTCACTGTCCCAGCTACCTCCAGCTTCAAGGAATGACGCCCCCAGATCCATGTCTGTACCAGCCCACCCTCTATCTTTCAACCCTTCCCCCTCCCTTCCCCCTTATACTCCCTCCCTCTCAATTCTTACATAAACCTTCCATTCATTCTGTTTAATTCTTCATCATCTCTTGCTCCCTTCCATTTATCTACTACGTATTCATCCCCCTCATGCTCCCATTCAAACCCCCTCACTTAACCACCATCATTCCCCCACTTTGTGTGCTATTCACACCTCATCTCAGAGGTTTTTAGCTCCACTAGATATCCCCCCTCCCCTCCATCAGGCATCAAAAACAAAAGATATGCATCATACAGAGTCTCAGCCTCAGGTCTCTTTCCTGCACTATTGACCTCTCGAGGCTCCTTTCGTTTTCTTTTGCGCTCTGCAGTGTCCCATTTTTTCGGCAGGTCTCTCCAACTTCTGGGTGTGTTGGTACTGCTTAAGTGTCCTAGTAAATTCTGATACCCCATCTCAGTCATTGCCGTTCTCAACTCTTCTTCTGTCACAACCCTTTTTGTAATTCCATTTTTTGTGGATGCGATGCCCTGTGGGAAAATGTATCTCACATTTTCCTGTCTTAGTATATTTGTATATCCACTCAGTGCCTGTCTTTTTGCCAGAGTGGCTGTTGCTAAGTCCGCATATACAGCAATAGTATGTCTGTTTCAGATAAATTTGCCCGCCTTCCTCATTTGGGCTGCTATGCGTTCCTTGGTCCTGTAATCGTGGAGGCATACCACTATGTCTCTGGGCATTTGATTTCTTGCCGGGCCTAGAGTCCTGTGCAGTCTTTCCACTTTGATATGTTCCACCTCTTGCTCTTCTTGTCTGTTGCTCAGCAATTGCCCAATAATCTCTCGTGATATTTTTTCACAGTCCAACTACGGGACCCCTTTTATACGTAAATTCTGTCTCCACTCACGATTTTCCAAATCCTCCAGCTTTAGGCCAAGCTCCCTGTTTTCCATTTGTAGCTTAATCACATCCGTTTGCAGCTCATCCGCAGTGGCCTCCATCTCCTCCACCCTTCCATCTAGCTTCTTCACTTGGTGCCCCACCTCCGCCACTTCCGTTCTTAGGTCTGCATCATGCCTGCCACCTCATCCTTTATACTTGCAATGTCTCGTCTCACTTCCACAAACCAATGCTGCATTTCCTTTTTTGTGATTTGCCCAAGCATCTCTGCTCCTTTCACTCCTTTCAATTCTGAATCTGTTTCTCCATGGTCACTCTGCTGTTCTTTGAGGTTGGCTATCTTTTCTCCCTCCTGGTCTTGCCCTTTGGTTTTACGATAGACATATTCTTTTAAATCGACTGTTTTTCTCCATGTTGTGGCCATCTCCGGCACCCTGGTTGCTTCCACTACAGATTCCCACTACCTATTGGGGTAGGCGCCAGGGTTTTACCTTTTTTTCTCCTTTTATGTGGGTCTGGGTTTTAGAGCTCCACTCCTACCTGACCATGCAGTCCGGTGATGTCATTTCCTCCCTTTGTATTTTTATAAAGTCACACAGGGCACTGTTTTAGCAAGCCAGCTCCTGTCCACCCTGACTCTCACCCATCCCACCCATCCCAGCCATAATCTTAGATTTATAGGCTCTTATAGCTCTTACAGGGACAGAGGTAGTCAAATTCACTTTCAGGTGTAGCTGGTTATCCTCATCATTCACAGCTTGATTAATAAGGGCCCTGAAATTAATCCTGAGATGAATAAAGTCCCTTAAACCTATTATGTATACTTGTGTTTGTACAACTATCCCCAGCAACTTTAAGCAAGTAAACAACTTAAATATCTTAACAAAACCTTAAAACTAAGATGCAGACAGCAATCCAGCAGCGAGTTGGGGGCTATCCAGTCTTTTGCATTGAGTGTCACATATACAATTTTCTCCCAGCTGGTGAGGGGTCTTACATGTGTACTAGGTGCAAGGAGCTCTTTGTTCTCAGGGAACGAGTTTGATCTCTGGAAGCTAGAGTAGCAGACTTGGAGGATCTAAGGAAGACAGAGAAGTATACAGACAAAACCTACAGATATGCAATGCTGCAGTCCCACCTCCAGTCTGGCAGCCTCTCTGTTGCCATGGAGGAAAGAGATAACATGAAAGGAGAGCATCACCTTGGTGTGGCAGGAAGGGATCCGATAGCTGGGACCTGTCCTCCAAGTGATGTAAAACCCTCTCGCACTGAGGAGGTTTCTCCAGGGACATGTGCTCATGAGGGAAGGGTTAGGATGACCATTAGCGATTCCATCATTAGGCATGTAGCTAGTTGTGTGGCAGGTGGATGTGAGGATCACCTGGTACCATGCCTGCCTGGTGCGAAGATAGCGGACCTCATGCACCATGTAGGCAAGGTTTAGATAATGCTGGGGAGGAACTTGCTGTCTTGGTACATGTTGGTACCAATGACATAGGAAAGTGTGGGAGGGAGGTTCTGGAGGCCAAATTTAGGCTTATAGGTAGGATGTTGAAATCCAGAACTTCCAGGGTAGCATTCTTTGAACTGTTTCCTGTTCCACATGCAGGACCCAAAAGGTAGGCAGAACTCTGGAGTCTCAATGCATGGATGAGATGATGGTGCAAGGTAGAGCGTTTTGGATTTGTTAGGAAATGGGCAACATTCTAGGGAAGGGAGGGGCTCTTCCAAAGGTACTGGCTCCAACTTAACAAGGATGGAAGCAGGCTGCTGGCATTAACCTTTAAAAATAGTTAGAGCAGCTTTTAAACAAGATTACAGGGAAACATTGACAGTCACCCAAGAGCACATGGTTCAGAAGGATATATCCTTGAAGGATACTATCAAAAGAGTAAAGTTAGGGCATCCTGATAGGGGAGTTCCAATAAAGATAAAAGTAACATAAGCATTGGCAAGTTGATGCAAGGCATTGATAAGGCAGGCAAAGAGAGAATTTGAAAAAAAAGCTTGCAGTGGAAGCAAAAACGCATAATAAAAATGTTTTCAATTACATTTGTGAGAGAGTCAGTTGGAACATTGGATGATAGAGGGATAAAGGGGGCACTAAGAGGGGATAAGGCCATAGAGGAGAGACTGAATGAATTTTTTGCCACGTTCTTTACTGAAGATCTAGGGAAGTTACCCATGACTGAAATGGTATTTAAAACTGATGCAGCAGAAGAATTGAAAGAAATATCGATAAACCAGGAAGATGTATTACAACTATTAAATAAATTGAAGAGTAGCAATTTACCTAGACTGGATGGTATACGTCCAAGGCTATGGAAAGAACTGAAATATGAGATTGCAGACCTACTATTACTAATCTGTGAATTATCATTAATATCATCAGTAATACCTGAAGACTGGAGGATGGCCAATGTAACGCAAATTTTTAAGAAGGGTTCCAGGGGTGATCCGGGAAACTACAGACCAGTGAGCCTGATGTCAGGACTGGGAAAAATGGTAGAAACCATTATTAAGAACAAAATTTCTGAACATGTAGATGGTCATGGTTTAATGGGAGACAGCCAACATGGCTTTAGCCAAGGAAGGTCTTTTCTTACTAAACTGTTATAGTTTTTGAATGTGTAAATAAACAGGTAGACAAAGGTGGGTCGGTCAATATAGTGTGTCTGGATGTTCAAAAAAATAAACTTTACCTGAAATAAATAATAAATAAACTTTTATTGAATATAGGTTTTTAGGAATCTCCGGTCTGCCTACGTTCCTTGCATAGCCTTTAAATCAGATACCTGAGTGTGCCCTCGGTTCATAGAAGGCCTGCTGGCCAGGGACACTTAAGTTCCTGCCCACCCTACCCCTCACCCCACCCACCCCTGGGTTGCATTGCCTATATAATCATCATACATATTGACCTGTTCTTTAGGTGTTACACCCACATTTTCTCCTTTTCTCCTCCTAGGACAGCTGAGCCAGAATGTTGTGCATTCAATGCAATAACTGTGATGCTTTTATTCTGAGAAGAATCATTTGGAACCTAAGAGCTTGCCCTATATGCCTCAAGGTAGCTGCTATGTATTAAGAATTGACTCTACTAAGGGAAGAATTAGCTGCAATTAAACACACCTCCTCTAGGGTACGAACTGAACAAATTCCACTACCATTTCCACAAAGAATCAAACAGCCCAGGAACAAATAGATCACAGTGGGTTCTGGTAAGTTGCGACCTGTAATACAGAGACACCCTATACATCAAGAGATATCCCTGCATAATGCCTTCTCTGCCTTGGATAATGAGGGTGCCCAATCCATGGAAACTGAAGAGCTCTTAAATGATAGACTTAATGCCAAATCTACTGATAACATACCAAAGAGGAAGAAAAAAAATCACAAAACACAAAACTACTACTCCTTGGAGATTCCATCATCAGAGGCACCAACTTGGAAACATAGCTCAAAGGAGAGAGGATGGTCAAATGCCTCCCAGGCTCTTCAGCCAGCAGGAATACAAACCAAATTGTTGGTATAGTTAGTGCAGAAAGTGAGTACTCCAAAACTGATATTGTCATCCACTTGGGTACAAATGATCTGGCTAGAAACAGTGCCTCTGCAGTTCAAAGGGACTTCCAGACTGGGAGAGAAACTCAAGCCCATTGCTAACACTATAGCATTCTCAGATGTTCTACCTGTTCGTGGTAAGGCGGCAGAAAGGCTGCATCACATAAACAACTTCAATATATGGCTCCAAACCTGGTGCAAACAGAAAGGATTTAGATATATAGGCGACAGGGGAAACATATGGATCAACAAGAGACTATACTGTACTGATGGACTATATCTCTCCGCCGCAGGGAAAAGGATCCTAAGTGAAAAATTCAGACAGTTTGCATTTAAACTAGGGAAAGGGGGTGATGGATGGAGAAGGACAAGTTCAGGACGTCACTCCCATCAAAAGCAAATCACACATCATTGGCAAGCGGGATGGGGCACGTAGAACAAATCCATGCAAAAGGCAGGCAAGCCATTCAACAAATGCTGGAAAGCAATGATCACAAATGCCCGATGCCTAGCCAACAAAGTTTCTGATCTGGAAGCCCTAATGGTGGAAATGGACTTGGACATTGTGATCATTACAGAAACATGGTTTAACGAGTCGCATGAATAGGATATAGCCATAGCTGGCTATAATCTATTTAGAAGAGATAGAGAAGGTAGAAAAGGAATGCAGGGGACATGGGGAAAAGAAGAAGCGCTGTGGATTGTGTTGGAAAGAGGAGATGGCACTATCATCCATACTGGTGTGGTCTACAGGCCTCCAACTCAAACTGAAGAAATGGATGGTGAATTGATTGTTGATATTGCAAAGATAGCCATGAAGGGGGAAGTGATCATATTGGGTGACTTTAATCTACCAAATGTGGATTGGAGTGTTCCTTCTGCAAATCTGGAAAGAAGTAAAACAATTGTGGATGCCTTCCAAGATGTGTTACTTAAACAACTGGTGATGGAACTGACCAGGGAGAGCTCTGTGCTGGATTTAGTACACGCCAAAGGAGATAGCGTGTCGAATATCCAGGTGGGTGCCCATGTGAGCAACAGCGATCATCACATGGTGTAGTTTGAGATAAAAGCCAAGGTGGAATCCAATTGTGGCAAGCCCTAAGTCCTAGACTTCAAAAACGCTGACTTCAGTAAAATGGCCACGTGCCTGAAGGAGGAGTTGGTAGGGTGGGAGGGGATAAGGGAAGTGAAATTGCAATGGGCTAAACTAAAGGAGGCAATAAAAGGTGCAACTGATACATCTGTAAGTAAAGTAAATAAAAACAAGAGGAAAAGGAAATCTATTTCATTTTCCAAAGAAGTGGCTGCACAAATAAAGGCAAAAACACAGCTTTCACAAAATTCAGAAGCTCGCAAACAGAGGAACACAGAAAAGAATACAAGATCAAACTAAAAGAGACAAAAAGAGAAATAAGGATAGCAAAATCAAAGGCAGAAGAAAAGATGGCTAAAGATGTGAAGTGTGGCAACCAAACTTTTTCAAGTATATTCGGGAGAGGAGGAAAATCAGAGGTGGAATTGCAGGACTCAAAAGTGCTGGGAATGGATTAATGGAAAGTGACATTGAAAAAGCGAAAATGCTAAACAAATACTTCTTCTCTGTTTTCGCTAGAGAAAATCCTAGAGAAGGACCACCTGTGATTGACAAATATACAAATAGGAACGGAGTAGATATCACACCATTCAAAGAAGATAACGTGTCAGAACAGTTTGCAAAACTGAAAGTGGACAAATCTATGGGACCAGATGGGATACATCCCAGGATACTGAAAGAGCTCAGAGAAGTTCTTGCAGGGCCTTTAAAGGATGTTTTTAATGGATCCTTGAGACAGGAGAAGTTCCACAGGACCGGAGAAGGGCTGATGTGGTACCTCTCGACAAATGTGGTAATAGGGAGGAAGTGTCAAACTACAGGCCAGTAAGCCTTATCTTGGTGGCAGGAAAAGTAATGGAGGCACTCCTGAAAGAGGGAATAGTGGACTTCCTCGAAACCAACAGGTTGCATGATCCAAGGCAACATGGCTTTACCAAAGGACGATCTTGCCAAACAAATCTGATTGAGTTATTTGATTGGGTGACCAGAGAACTAGATCAAGGGCATGCAATGGATGTGATCTACCTAGATTTCAGCAAAGCCTTTGATACTGTTCCTCATAGGAGACTTATCAATAAACTCAATAGCTTGGGGATTGATCCTAAGACAATGAACTGGATCAGAAATTGACATAAGAACATAAGATATGCCATATTGGGTCAAACCAAGGTCCATCAAGCCCAGTATCCTGTTTCCAGCAGTGGCCAATCCAGGTCATAAGTACCTAGCAGTTTCCCCCAAAAGACACAGGTTCCACAATGCTTGTATTGGGTCAAGCAGTGATATCCTGGGTCCCTTTTTAATAATGGCTTATGGACCTTTCCTCCAGGAACTTGTCCAAACCTTTTTTAAACCCAGCTACACTAACAGCTTTTACTACATCCTCCGGCAACAAATTCCAGAGTTTGATTACACGTTGAGTGGAAAAATATTTTCTCTTATTAGTCTTAAATAGGTTATCCTGTAGCTTCATTGCATGTCCCCTAGTCTTTTTATATTCTGATGACGTAAACATTAGATCTACGACAGAAGGTGACGGCAAATAGAACTCACTCGGATGAAAGGAAGGTGATTAGCAGTGTGCCACAGGGTTCGGTCCTGGGACCGGTACTGTTCAACATATTCGTGAGTGATATTGCCGAAGGGCTGAATGGAAAAGTCTGTCATTTTGCAGATGACACCAAAATATGCAACAGAGTGGACTCCCCTGAGGGAGTGAGAACAGGAAGAAAGATCTACAAAAGCTGGAAGAATGGTCTAATGCTTGGCAGTTAAGATTTAATATGAAGAAGTGCAGTGTCATGCACTTGAGAAGCAGAAATTCAAGGGAATTGGATGCGATAGGGGGCGATAGATTGGTGTGCACGGACCAGGAGAAGGACTTTGAAGTGATTGTTTCTGAGGATCTCAAGGTGGCGAAACAGTGTGACAAGGCGGTGGCAAAAGCCAGAAGGATGCTGGGTTGCATACAGAGAGGAATTACCAGCAGAAATGAAGAGGTACGAATGCCACTGTACAAGTCACTGGTGAGGCCTCATTTGGAATATTGTGTTCAGTTTTGGAGACCGTATCTCACAAAGGATAGAAAAAGGCTGGAAGCGGTTCAGAGGAAGGCGACCAAAATAATTTGAAGCCTGTGTCAGAAGACTTATGAGAAGAGACTTGAAGACCTAAATATGTACCTTCTGGAGAAGAGGAGGGACGGGGAGATATGATTCAGACCTTTAAATACTTAAAGAGTATTAATGGACAAACAAACCTCTCCCAAAGATGGGGAAGCTGTAAAACTAGAAGGCGTAACATGAAGCTGCAAGGGGGTAAACTGAAAGGCAATGTCAGGAAATAGTTTTTCACTGAAAGGATGCTGGATGCTTGGAATGCCCTCCCGATGGAAGTGGTGGGGGAAAACACAGTGACAGAATTCAAAATGACATGGGACAAACACAGTGGATCCCTTTATAGCAACAGGATAAATTCAAAATAAACATAACTATCTCTTATATATGAATAGGGGTGACCTACACGGAGCGATGGATACATCCAAAACAAAGGCATGGGGAGAGGTGACCTGCACGGAGCGGCAAGTGCACCTACTCTTGCTGCCTTGCTGGGCAGACTAGATGGACCATACTGGTCTTTATCTGCCATCATATACTATGCTCCTATATGTTACTATGACACCTCCATATCACACACAAAAGGAGCAGAGACAGATCAGGCCTTATAACATAAATATCTTTCTTCTGAAACCTATTCAGTGCATATGCAGATGTGAACAGCAATATGTCAGGATAGCTTTTGCTGTGTCCATGGATGTTTGCTCACTATCCCAGCAGGGTGACTGCAGGCCCTGGTGTTGGGGTTGTCAGTCTGATGTGTTCCACCACCATGTAGGCTGTATCATGCAGCACCCCCAAAATGATGTCCTAGGCATGTGCCTTGGTATTCAGCTCCCTCTATTGCTCCAATGTGTTAGCCCTGCTACTGCGCTTCATATTTCTTAATATTCGTGTATAAACCACATGGTTATCGTGCGGGAGCATTGCGAGTGCAGCAAGTGCCTGGTCAGAGGCTGGAATTAGCTGCGGCTGCACTAGCTACATGGTTAAGTAGCTAGTGCATGACTATAATACCTGCTGCAGCCATGCACCCTGACATTGCCCTCTCTTTGCCCTTTCTCCACCTTGGCCCTGCCTACTCACATGTTGCTGCTGTAGCGTAGAATTTTTAGTGTGGTAGCCTTTTGCCCACAAGCTCCTAGCTGCCACATGGCCCAATTGCGCACAAAACCCCATGCTACCAACTAGCGCACTTTAGTGATCTTTCCCCTAAAGAAATAAAAACAAAATATAAATACATAGAAATAAATATAATAATCAAATCAAATCAAATTAAATTAATAAATAATTTGAAATATTAAGGGGGTCTTTTACTAAAGGGCGTTAGCTGACAAAGCGTGTTCTGGCATGTGCTGAATGTGCACTGGGACATGTATTGCCAGCTAGTGTAGGGCCATGGCAGTTTGGGGCATGTTTACTAAAGTGCAGTAGGGAGTGCGGGGTTAATGCATGGACTTCGAGCCAGAGCCCAAGGGGCATGGCTGTGGTACACTACTACCAATGCAGTAGCCGCAGTACAAGCACAGTAATAGCAAACGCAAGGCCCAGGACATGCGCATAGTGCACGCAGTCTCCACGTGCATCAGAAAATAGAATGCTACAAGCATGATTTTGGGTTGTCTGTGGGCCTTGGATTCACTGTACACATTAAGAACTGTGTTCCTAGCACCCATACAGGAAGGTAGCAACTGGCCAGTCCAAAACAGACTGATTACCAGAAGTGAACTGAGCAGTCAGCACAACTTGGAGCACAGGAGTACAAGAGGGTGGGGCTTGCAAATCAGAAAGCAAATGTATGCAGAGAGCAAGTGCTGCATCTCAAAGCATAGATGATAACGTGCAAATGTGGCATCTGGATATGCAGGGGGCCAGGTATGAGATCAGGCAGGGTATCCACAGTGTCCATTATGGGGACAGGGATATGCACCTCCCCATTCTGAGGCCACTAGGGTGGCTGTTCACCTAGGCTGCAGGGAACATAGTACAGCTATGTGCAGCTAGCGCCTGGTAAGAGGCATATGTTAGCTGCCCCCACGCTAACAATGTCATTTCACATCTAGCGAGTGAGTAGCATGCCCACCCTGGCATACGCCATGTTTCTGCCCTGTCTCTGCCTTCACCCTGCCTACTCGACTGTTGTTCTGGTAGTGTGGTATTTGTAGCACATGGCATTTGCTCCATGTGCTCCTTAATGCTGCATGGCCCAACCGTGTGCAAAACTGCATGCACTTTACTAAACATGCTGCTTAGTGTGCACTGTCTAACTAGTGTTAGGCGTGAAGAATGAGCGTGGTGTGCTCCGTTCATACCTCATGCTAACTGCATTAGCACAGAATCACCTAAAGCCACCTCAGTAGGTGAAGTTAAGTGTACCTGCACTAATGTGGCATACACTAATGGACAGGGCTCTGTGTTATCTGCCAGAGAAATGCTTTCCACATCCCTGACAGTTAATGCAGTAGTGTTGCACTGAATGCGCCACAGTTTCAGCACTGTCGGCATGTTTGGCATAACATTCTAGTGCCCTTTAGTGAAAGAGCCCCTGAAAATTAATAAAATAACAACAGCTATGGGTGCATCTCTATCAACAAAGAGCCGCCTGACTAAAGAAAGAACACAGTTTAGCACAACTATCCAGAAGGTCGCCATGAGTCAACATTGACACAACAGCACTTAACAATAACAAAATTAATTGAAAAAATACATTATATAAACATTAATAAATAAATAGAAAAATAAAAATGAATAAAATATAATATAATTTAATAAATAAAACACAAACATAAATAATTAAAAATAATTAAAATAATATAAGAAAATCAACAAATAAGTAAAATGAATTAAAAATTAAAATATACAATATAAATTAGTAAATAAATACACATATGTAACAATAAATAATTAAAAATAATGAAATTAATATAAAAATTATATTATAAATAAATAAATAGAAAATAAATGAATACAAATAAAAAAAACAAATAAAACATAATAAATAAATAATGATATGCTTAAGTAAAAATAAATACATAAATCTAAATAAAAGACATGTATACAAATGCAAATATATAAATAAATAAATATGTTTCTAATGCGAGGCTAGAGGGCAGTACTGCATGATCATGGCCATTTTGAAAGGCCTGATGATGGGGACAGGGGGACTGGGGGATCAACTGACTAGCTGGGATACGATGGAGTAGATGAGGGGGTGGAAGGAGGGAGGGAGGGTTCACTGACTGGCTGGCCAGGCTTTTATTTTAGTCAGGGGGTACACCGATCCCTCCTAGACAGAAGGGGGGCAGGCCAGTGTTTTGTTGTATTGTCAGTGCCATGGATCTCTACACCATGACACCAACAATATTGTTAAAGTGGGGGCATCATCATGGCATTGGAGGCTTGATCACCTTTAGGGTAGATGACTGCTGCAGATTCTGCTGCATTAACAGGCGTTATCTGCTGCTGTGATTGGGCCCAATTTTGGCAGCCATGACATGAAGATGTCACATGATGGCTGCCAAAAATTGGCATACCTACTCCCCACTCCAATCCTATCTCACCACCCCTGCACGGCATGAAATACAGATATCGCAGAAAAGTGTGTTTGCTCCACTGTAGCAGCTAATGCACTTTGGGGCATATTTACTAAAGCGCGATAGGGAGCATGAGGTTAATACACAGAATTCACATATTACTACTGTGCTGGAGCTCAGTGGCAGCAGTAGATACAAGGGGCATGGCAGCGGTACTCTACTAGCACCATGCAAGTCATGTCACTAGTGCGGTAGTAGTGAATGTATGGCACCAGCATATGCACACAGTGCATTGGGAAATAGAAAGCTACAAGTGTAATAATGGGGAATCTGTGGGCCTTGGATTCACTGTGCCCCTAGCACCCATACAGGAAGGTAACAACTGGCCATTGTAGAATAGAGAGATGACCAGGAGCTCAGAGTACAGAGGCTAAGTACAAGAGGCGGGCATGCAAATCAGTAAAATAAACACATGTAGAGAGTATTGCTGCGTCTCAAAATGTAGGTGATACTGTGCAAACGTGGCATCTGGAGATGCAGGGGCCATGTATGGGATCAGGTAGGGTGTCCACAGTGTCCATCATGAGGGCAGGGAAATGGACCTCATTCACCTTCAGGCACCAAGGGTGCCCTTTCACCTAGGCTGCAGGGAACACAGCACGAGGCTTTTGGTTGGGGAGGGGATTATAAGTTTCTTTCTATTTTTGGGGGGCAGCCATCTGGCCCATGTTGTGTGTGAGGGCTCCTGCGCTCCCATAGGAAATCTCTTTTTTTGAGTGTCTTGGGAGGAGGTGCTGGGGGGCATATTCAAAGTGGTTTGTATGCCCCTACTCTAAGCACTTAGCATTATGGTGTTCCATGGACGCAGAGTGGTGGTGGCACCAGAGTTAATTGGACAACCACTGGCCATTTAACTTAAACAGCTAAAATTAGGTCTTAAGAACAAAAGAAAATAGGGATATAAGATATGTCATATTGGGTCACAGAAGGGTTCATCAAGCCCAGTTTCCTGTTTCCAATAATGGCAAATCCAGGTTTCTAGTACCTGTCAGTTTCCCAAAAAGGTACCCACAGTGGCGTACCAAGGACGGGGCAGTAGATGCAGCTTGCCTGGATGCCAGCTAGGAGGGGGATGCCGTTTTCTTGGTCTCACATGGTGCATGGGGCAAGCATACCTTTTGCTCGCTTGCCGGGATGCCTCCTCTCCATCTTCGCGAGAGACTCTGGCTGAGAGGGAACATTGCCAGGCATGGAGAGAAGACAGCGCAGCAAGCCAGCAAAAGGGGGGGGGGGTGTGAGCATCACTGGGGGGGGGGGGCATTGTCCGGGAGGAGGGGCGCCCGCTCTAGGTCCCAATAATGTTGAATCCAGATTCCCATGCTGCTTATCCCAGGGATAAGTAGTGGATTTCCCTTGCCCCCTTTAATAATGGTATATGGCCTTTTCTTCCAGGAACTTGTCCAACCCTCTTTTAAAACCAGCTACACTAAGAGCTTTTACTACATTCTCCAGTAACGAATTCCAGAGTTTGATTACATGTGATTGAAAAACTATTTTCTCTGATTAGTCTTAAATGTGCTACATTTTAGCTTCATTGTGTGTCCCTTAGTCTTTCTACTTTTTGAAGTAAACAACTGATCTATGTTTACCCATTCCACTCCATTCATTATTTTATAAACCTCTATCATATCTCCCTCAGCCGTTTTTTTTCCAAGTTGAAGAGCCCTAACCTTTTAAGCCTTTCCTTGTAGGAGAATCGTTCCATCCTCTTCATCATTTTGGTGGCTCTTCTCTGTATCTTTTGTAATTCTGCTATATCATTTTTAACATATGGCCACTAGGATTGCACACAATATTCTAGATGCGGCTACACCATGGAGTGATACGGAAGCATAATATCCTTGATTTTATTCTCCATTCCTGCTCTAATTTTAGCTGATTTAGTTATCTGGCCAGTGGCTAAATATCACTGCTGACCAAATAGCTAAGACGCTATCTGGGCAACCTGGATATACAATGCAGGTGGCCAGATATGGCTTTGGCATTGAATATCTGGGTTTAAATTAAAACAGTAATGGCTAGCTACTTCATGTGTGCTTGCTGCCACCGCTGAAAATGACCCCCCCCCCCCATCTTACCCCTTGCCTCCGGCAGCAGATCGCCTTGAACCACCCCTGCCTACAACCATTATTTCCCTGTACCACTCAACATAGCCACTATGATCATCACAATGTTTCCTTCTTAACATTCCTTCTCTAAACCTCAGTAGCCTGAATTCAAGATGCAATAGGGCTTTTACCTGTATTGGTCCTACTCTTTGGAGCCATCTACCTTTAGAGGTTAGGTCCTTACAGGGTTACTTGGAATTTTGTAAGGCTGTTAAGATATGGTTATTTACATTGATTTTGAATTAGTTATTTTGTTTTAATGATTTTGCTGAGGGTTTTTTGAGGGGAGTGGGGAAGAGGCATTTCATGCCTTGAGTTAGATTTTATGATTATGGTTGTATTGTATATATTTTATTATATTTTGAACTGTATAATTTGCAAATTTTTAAATTTCTATACCAGGCTTGAAGCGGCTAGGTGAACAAGCATGTAAACAAGTTTAAATAAATACATTATTAATCTATAGGAAGGATACGAGAATGGAGAGTGGTTAGGACTGAAGCCTTGATGTTTCAAGCTTGTGATAGTTCAGCCCTTCAGTGTCTGTTACCATGTGTCCAGTACATGCACACATATTTTCCATTTGTCTGGCAAAGAAAACATTAATCTGAAACATCACCTTATTAATATTTATCACTTCTGTTGATAAATCCTAGACACAGGGTGGCTATATTTAGCAGTGATGACCAGCACTTTTAAAGCACCTGTCTGCCGCCACTGAATGTAAAACCAGATATTCAGTGCTGGAGCCCATTTGGCACTGAATATCCGGTTTCACTGGTGATTGCAGCAGCTATCCGGTCAACGGTGATATTGAGACATTAACCGGATAGTTAAACTGCATAACGTTAAGACAGCCAATATTGCCACTTTCCCTGCTCTGACCACAGACCATCCTGGATTAAACTATGCATCTTTCCCGCAGTCTGAGAGGATGTTCCATGGCACTATCCCCTTTCGAATATTGCCCCCAGAGAGTGGGTAAAGACCAAAAGGCTCATGCAGTCTGCTTCCATCCCTACCTTCCAGAATATCATACACCCCACTTTGATCTTTGACTTTTCGCTTGCTTCTTCATTGCTGTACTTATCCCATGCTTTCATGAATTACATTATTTAGCAATGCTTATATACCGCTTTTCAAGGGTCAAAGTGGTGTACATTCAGGTACAGTATATTTTCCCTTGTCCCCAAATTTCTCACGATCTCTGTTTTTGTACCTGAGGCAGCGGAGGCTTAAGTGGCTTGCCCAAGGCCACAAGGAGCATCTGTGGGACTAGAAACACCAGTCCCTCTGGCCCGAGGTTACTGCCCTCCAATGGGATTCAAACCATCACCACCAATCCCATTCCCACTTCATCCATCCATCCATTATCTTTTCTGCAAAGAAATACCCCCTTATGTTACCTGATGTTAATCTGAATGGTAGTCTTTATCTGCTGGAAGAAATAGTAAAAATACCAATGAAGGTACAGAGACAATGAAATGGATTAGGGGGCTGATGTGCTAAAATGTGAAGTCACTTTGCAAAACCGTGCTTCATAACGCAAAAACGCCTCAAAGCATGCAAAAATGGCAAAAGTTCTAGTGTTTTTGTTTTTTCCGCAAAGTACACTTTTGTGAAGTGATTTTGCAAAGTGTTCGTCACAGTTGTAAATTTTTCTATAGAGTCCATTTCATGTGAATATTTATCCAAATTCCCCAATAATGAGTTGCTATGATGCAAAAGCATGCAAAGCAGCTCATTAACAGTCAGAATTATATAAAGTGTAGCATGTAGTTATTTGTCTATGAAGGTCCCTGGAGCAAGAAATTGCACGGTGGCAGTGGCATGCTGTTAAAGAGGCTGCTGGCCCTGTGTCAGAACCCCTTCTCCCCCCCGGGCATCCTCAAATCCCTGCTAGGCTAGTAAGCTTGCTATCAAAATTCCCCCAGGCCTGGTCAGAGGCTCAAAGTTACAAAAAAACGTTGGCTCTCTCACTAAGTTATGCCTCTCCTTGTGGGAAGCCCTTTTCCATTTAAAAAATATATATATATATAATAGGAACCCTCCAAAACAGGCTTACCCCCAAGTGTCCCAGTCAGAAGAAGGCAGGGGCAATCCCTACATGCTTCTGCACCTTTGGCACCATCTTGAAAAACGGTATTTCCTGAGCCCTAGATGAACATCAGAAAGTACCACTAGCAGTCAGTTGATGCCACTTTCAAGATGGAGGTGACAGGTTTCAAGATGGTGCTACCAGAGCAGGAGAGAGTGGGGATAACTTCTACCCTTTCTGGAAAGGACATTTTGGGGTATGGCTGGGATCAGTGTGGAAGGGCAATTAGGGTGAGATTCCTCAGCACTGCAGTTCATTTTAGCAGGGAAAGAGCTTAATGAGGGCTGGAGTTTTCAAAAATGTGAGTCCCAAACTGGGTCTAGAGGAGATTGTTAGAAGGCCACTGGCCCAGCGATTTAAACTCCTTGAGAAGTCTCTTACACAGGACTAGAGACCCCTTTAATTATATTCCCCTGTAACCATCCAAAGAGAATCATTTTTTAAAATTTTACTTGTGTTTCCTCAGGCTGAAATGTGAAAAGTTCCTGGGATATGCAAATACACTGTTTTATCTATTATATCTTTATTACATGTTAACTAGAACCAAGACAAAGCTTGTATAGAAAACGATTTTCACACAACAGTCATTAAGTAATTATAACAAAAAAAACAACACCCAATTAGTGAAGAATCCTACAGTCCACAATGAAGGGGGTATAAAGAAAACATATCTTGCAGAATGATATACAATCAAACACTTACAGGGGAAATGGAGGTAATTTGACCCCCCTCCCCCCCCCCCCCCCCAGCGATAGAACTCCTGGTTTAAGCAACAAAATATTTTTACGACGCTTCTGTGTCTCCTTGGCAATGTCTGGCAAGATGGAGATTCGGAGTCCATAGAAAGACACAAAATGCTTCCTAAAAAACGTTTCCATACTGTTTTATGATATGTAGCAACACGGTGCAGACTAGTTGGGGCAGGAGATCATTTTCATCCCATAACCAAATACTGCAAAAAATGGCTATCAACCTACAAAACCTTTTATGGGTTAGTTCATTGGCCTCTTAGCAATCAGTTTGCCAATGGTTTCAAGAGGCTGCAGTTTTGTAAAAAGTGACCATTAATGTACCTGTTTTTGGCTCAGATACTCCATCCCTCTGGCCACATCCGCTGCAAAGTGCAGGAGCTGCTGGGAAGACAGCGTGGAGGCCGTGCTGTTGGCAATGGCAAATGCTGGATCTGTTTCTAACACTCTGCTTTTTCGTAGGAAGTCCAGCAGATTTCCATGAGGAGCATACTCAATAGCAAGGTACAAATATCCTATCAAATGAGAAACACATCATGCAGTTGGCCCACTGAACTATAAAATGATTTTAGGGTTCAATCTTTTTTTTTTTTTTTTTTTTTTTTTTTTAATTTATATTTTATTAAGTTCCTATATTTTACATATAGAACAATAAATGCAATATGAAGGAAAATAACTAAAAAGAAATACAATCAAAGGATAGGACAACTCAAGGCCATCACTACCCATCACATCATACATACTAGCCCACATTACGGGAGAGTGGAGTTCAAAATTTACAAAGAAAGGAAAATCATCCGTTAATCACATTAGACCTTAGCAGAGCTAGAACTAAAACATATGTATTACCCTTAATACTAATTCGTCACTGGAACCAAGGACTCCTGAGCAGTCAAAAAAGCCAATAAGTAGTCAGGTTCCAAAAAGCTATAAATCTTCCCTGAAAGGCCCACTACACATTTGCAGGGGAACTTGAGAAAAAACGAAGCTCCCACTGCTAAAACCCGATCTTTCAATTCCAGAAATGCCTTGCGGCACATCTGGGTTATTCGTGAGACATCAGGGAAGAGTAAAACCTTCTGGCCACAAAATAACATGTTCTTTTTAGGAAAATAAGATTTCAATATAACATTCTTGTCCATCTCGGATAAAAAAGTAACTACTAAAGTTGCACGAGCCTCAATAATATCCAGAGAGGACTCAAGAAAATCAGAAACATCTAGGGTGGGAGGAGAGATTTCCGGATCAGGCCCACCACTTCCCACAGTATTCACTCTTTTATTTTTGGGAATATAATAAATATTTTCAACTTTAAACACATCTGGTTGATCAAAAATTAATACCTCCTTTAAATACTTATGCAATAGGATAAGTGGGGAGAGATAATGCGTTATAGGAAAATTCAAAAACCTCAAATTTCTTGCACGCAGCATATTCTCACAAACCTCAAATTGCTTATGAAAATACAAACTCTCCTTTACCGAAGCGACAGAGACCGCTTGCACAGTTCCCACCTTCGCTTCTATCTGACCTAGGCGCTCTCCTATCTGCCCTAATTGCACATCAGTATCCAAAAATTTAGCAACAGAGTCCTTAGTAAACTCTTCAAGTTGTCTCATAGTTCCTGTAAGAACTGCCTCAGTTCGAGAGACTACCGTCCAAATATCCTGAAGTGTCACATCCTGAGAAGTAGCTGAGGAAGACCTTTCACCCCCCACCAAAGACGGGAGGTGAATCACTTTAGGTACAGGGACCCTCACAGCTGATAAAGTTACATCTCCTGAAGACAGTCCCAACTCTAGCGCCGGCGAAACTACTGACGGTGCTCCCAGCTCTCCGTCGTTCGGCGGCACTCTCTGCACTTGTGACGAATGGGGAAGGGTAGAAACCCCTATTGGGGAGGAGGCAGACAATGAGGGAGTACTCACCGAGGACGAGGCCTCAAAGCTACTGTTTTCTTCCGGGACCCGTTTCACAAGATGCCTATCCATAGGGCCTTCGTTCTTTTGAGCTTTCATATTTGAAGCACTTACAAAGTTCTTCTTTCTTCTCTTCCCCATTGCCGTTCACACCGCCTTAACTCCTCAATCTCCGTAGCTCTCCGAAGGGGCTCCAAAGGGGCGTGGCCTGCCCCTTTGGTCACGCCCCTTCGGGCACGCGCCCAAAGGACGCGCCCGCGGCCGCGTTCCGCGGTTCAAGGCTGGATCAAATACACAGACGCAGGACGTCACTCACAGCGTCTACAGCCTGCAGGTGTTCTCCTCTGCCCGATCAGCTGAGCTCCACTCTCCCGGGTTCAATCTTTTTATTGGTATTATCAACAAACAAAAGACACGTCAACCTTGAGGCAACAACCAAGCCTGTCAACCAAGTCCCCTTCCCATGTGTCATTAGGAAAGGATACCACATAGCCGAGAAATGTTTTTTTTATTTTACAGCTATATTTGAGACCATAGAGGTCAGTTACTGCATTCGTAGCAAAATATGAGGGGAGATATGATAGAAGTCTATAAATTAATGAACGGAGTGGAACGGGTAAACGTAGATTGATTGTTTATGTTATCAGAATATAGAAAGACTAGGGGACATGCAATGAAGCTACAGGGTAAACTATTTAAGACTAATAAAAGAAAATATTTTTTCACTCAACATGTAATCAAACTCTGGAATTTGTTACCGGAGGATGTAGTAAAGGCTGTTAGTATAGCTGGGTTTAAAAAAGGTTTGGACAAGTTCCTGGAGGAAAGGTCCATAAACCATTATTAAGAAGGGACCAAGGATATCAATGCTTGACGCAGTACAAGCATTGTGGAACCTGTGTCTTTTGGGGAAACTGCTAGGTACGTATGACCTAGATTGGCCACTGTTGGAAACAGGATACTGGGCTTGATGGACCTTGGTCTGACCCAGTATGGCATATCTTATGTTCTTATGTTCATTCTCCAGAGTTCGTAACGAGGTGGTTCGTTCTTCACCCACATATTTATTTATTTGAAATATTTCTTTCCCTGAAATCACAGACATAATAAAATACATGTCTGAATCAAAAATTAAAAATCTGAGTAAATAAATATGCTTTCAATTGCTTCCAGAAATGCAATAAACCATTTATCATTCTAATGTCAACCGAAGGGCTTTCCATATACTGGGTTCACAAACCGAAAAAGCCCTTCTGCTCAACAGCTGCCCAACTGCCCTCACTGCAGATGGTAAGACCAGGGAATACTGCTGAGATTGCCTAACTGGACATATATGGCTGGAGCAATAATATCAAACTATGTGGTGACAAACAATGCTGTACTTTAAGAACAATCGATAAGAGCTTAAAATGAATTTCAGATTTTTTAGGAACCAATGATGCTCCTGTAAGAAGGGAGAGATGTGATCATATTTACACTTTTGTTTAATTATGAGCCACTACATTTTGAATTGCTTGTAAGGATTGTACAGAAGATTTTGATGGCCCATTATATATTACACTATAATAATCATAAGAGGGGAATACTGAATGTTGGATTACTCTCTAAAATCAGATACTGTAACTCCAAAAATGGACGAACTCTGTAAAATGTGCATTTTATAAAATGCTGCCTGAATAACCTTCCTAATCTGAGGTTGCATACTAAGGCGCATATGTAAAACTATAAATATTGAATTTCAGAACATACTGGTATAACAAGCTCATTTGAGTGTGTAAATGCTGGAGGTGAATACTCAGCGTCAGAATAGATCACCAACGCCGCGGGTTGTTTTTTTTAACATTTATCAACAACTGTATGAGACTTCCTTCATTTTCTTCCACTTAATCAATATTCACCGCTTTGTGGCCAAGCACACCTTCCAAATAAACAGCACATCCATCTTCTTCCCCAAGGTGAGTTGATCATACACATCCAACAAGCGAATCTCAGCCCCAGACTTTACTAGCACTTTCAGTGTATTCGACAAAAATTGAAATAAAATAATTTTAAACTAAATTTCATTCAGTACAACTCTCCAATGTCAGCATTATAGAGTGAAATGCAGTAGTAGAAGATGACTTTCATGAGGAGATACGCAAGATCTGTGATCTATACAGTATCCTCCATTCTGACACCACATTAGAAATAAATTGAGTATGAAGGTTTCCATCTTTTAATCTGATGTTGGCTAATCAGTTGAGAGCAAGGAATGTTAATATCAGTTTACAGGTTTGGGAGATGCTTTGATAAGGCATCGTGGGTGCTCCTATTATTTTACAGTAAGGACAGCTTCAACAGCATCTATAGATTTGAGTAGCTAAGCAACAATAAAACCATCCTGCCTTTGATTCCCCCCTTTAATTTACAGTGAAGTCATGCATATAAAGAAAATAATTGTGCTTTGCTTTTGATGCAGTCTTTAGGGATCCATGGCTATATGCTAGTTAGGTATAGTGGGCATTGCGTTATGTTCCAACTGGCCGCAGGATGTTTGTGTCACACAGTTTCCATAGCTCTTATGTTGCAAAGAAAAGGCAATAGCGCTCCCCTGAGATAAGCGTGAACGTTAACAAACGGCTGGCTTACTTCCCAGAAGTTGTTAGTTTTGAGATGCCCTATGAAGTTCTTTTTGTGTTAGTCTAGTGTCTTTTGGAAGATGATGCTTAAACAGTATCAGAGGTTCTGATTAGACTCATAAAGGATGTGGGCAGATAGGGACCACGTCCCCGTTTGTGTCTGGCTGTTGTCATATGAATCTTATTAAGTCTAGGGTTTTCTTCCACCCATACTTCCCCCTCATTAAGATCCCTTTATGCCTGCCCCATGCAGGCTTGAATTCTGTCACTGTTTTAGCTCCTACCACCCCTGTTAGAAGTCAGTTGCAAGTGTCTGCCATTCCTAGAAAGATAGGGTCTGATTTCAAGCCAGAACAGTGGCCAGATTAAGTTAAACGCTGGTTCAACAGGTAGGTAGCAATGCTGAATATATAGCTAGTGCGGTCATTGTATTGGCGCTATCCTTTTAGTTTAGTCCTGCTATTTGACAGGCCTAAACTAAACATATAACATATCACATTTGTTTATATCAAACCCCTCCCTCTTTCTTTTGAAAGTTTTCTTGTTACTTTTTACATTTACTCCACAGTTCCATAAGAAGCCTCTAACTTAGATAACATTCTTCCTAACTCTCTCTCTTCCCTTTTATCGTGCATTATTAACATTGCACCTTTGTGCACTGGAAATGATACTATCATTTGTTTAGTGCTTACTGTTTCTATCAATCAGTTAAAGCAGGGCTGCTACCAATTATTTCGTAGTACCAAAAAGGAAGAGTCCTTTTGCCCCATATTGGATCTAAAGCATGTAAATCGAGCTCTACGTGTGCCTCACTTCTATATGGAAATGTTGCGCTTACTCATAGTAGCAGTAAGGCAAGGGGAGTACTTGACGTCCATAGATCTAACCGAAGCTTATTTACATATTCCCATTCGACCAGACCATCAGAAGTACCTTTGGTTTGCAGTACCCAGGGGGCATGTCCAGTTCTGGCCTTGCCCTTTGGGCTGGCCAAGGCTCCATGGATCTTTACAAAAATTATGGTAGTTGTAGAGGCGGCACTTCATCAGGAAGGGATTTTGGTGCATCCCTACTTGGATGACTAGTTAGTCAGAAGAAAATCTATGCAGGAAAGGCAAAGCACTACTGGTTGTGTGATCACCTTTCTTCAGAATTTAGGTTGGGTCATCAACTTTAACAAGAGCAATCTTACGCCAACCCAACATTTGTTTTTTGGGAGTGTGCTTCGACACAAATGTGGGCCGAGTGTTTCTCCCTTCTGAAAGGGCCAAGAAGTTACAAGTCCAGATCTGCAAGTTCTCTCGCATTCATTCTCTGTCGGCTTGGCATTACCTTCAGATCCTGGGCTCCATGGCAGTGACCTTGGATCTGGTGCTCTGGGCCTTTGCTCATATGAGGCCTCTTCAGAGATCCCTGCTTTCTCAATGGTCACTGCAGAAGAACCTTCTCTCGAGAAGGCTACCTTGTCCTCTACCAGTCAGACGGAGCTTGCGATGGTAGCTCAATCCGACCAAGCTAGCGAAAGGGATTCCCTTAAAGCCGCTGGAGTGGACAGTGGTGACCACCGACACCAGTCTTTCAGGATGGGGAACTTATTGTCTCTTTCAGGTGGCATAGGTCCAATATCTCGCAAGGAGGGCACTTGGTCAATCAACATATTGGAAATGTGAGCAGTTTTTCTGGCTCTCAAGGCTTTCCTTCCACAAATCTGGCTTAATGTAGTGAGAGTATTCTCTGACAATGTGACCACCACTGCTTACATCAATTGCCAGAGTGATAGAGGCAGTTTGCTGTTAGTGAGTTAGATATCTCCTCTGCTTCACTGGGCAGAGATGGATCTTCTAATTCTGTCAGCAGCTTGCGTCAAAGGAAAAGAAAACATAGAGGCCGACTTCCTCAGTCATCATCAACTGGATCCCCGCAAGTGGACACTGGAGGATTCCATTTTTCAAGGACTAGTGAGGCATTGGTGTCTACCAGTAATGGATCTTATGGCATCAGCAGCCAACAGCAACGTTCAGTGTTTTTCAGTCACATGAAAGAGCGAATGTCCAAAGGTCTTGATGAAGTCACTAAGCATTGGCGAAACAAAGATCTGCTTTATGTGTTTCCTCCCTAGGCTTTGATCGGTCAAGTAGTTCAGAGAATAGAGTCACATCAGGGGCTGGTAGTCCTCATTGCTCCAGATTGGCCTCGGAGACTGTGGTATGCAGATCTAGCCAGGCTAATGGTAGACAGCCCATAGCGGCTGCCATTGAGGGACAATCTTCTGGTTCAAGGGCTGATTCTAATGCTGAAAGTTGCTCGATTCTTGGTTACAGCCTGGCTATTGAGAGGGCTAAGTTGAGAAAGAAAGGATAATCCACTCCGGTCATAACTACTTTGCTCCATGCTCATAAGCATTCAACATCCTTCTAATATATATATTCATTTGGCGTATTTTCAAGAGTTGGTGTGAAGAAAGGAGTCTTTGGGCATCACTACTGGATATATTGGTCTTTTTACAGGCTAGTTTGGATAAAGGGCTCACCCTCAATTCTTTGTGAGTGCAGGTTGCAGCATTAGCCTGTTATTGGGGTAAGATCCAAGGTTATTCTCTTGCTTCTCATCTGATGTCTCCTGCTATCTCAGGGCAGTTAAGCAGCTTTGCCCATCTGGACACCCTGCAGTTGCTCCGTGGGATTTGAATCTGGTTCTGTCAGCTCTTATGGCTTCTTCTTTCAAGCCGCTGGCACAATCATCCACAAAGGATCTTACGTTGAAGGTGGTTTTCCTACTGGCCATTTGCTCAACTTGCCATATCTCAGAGCTGCAAGCACTTTCCTGTAGAAAACTCTTCTTTTTAATCTCCAAAGGTGGTTTTGTGTCTGGTTCCTTCCTTTTTGCCTAAGGTGCTGTCAGCATTCCATCTCAATCAGTCAGTAACTCTGCCGGTGTTTCCTAGCTCTGGTGCTTCTGCTGAGGATTCTCAGTTGCATCTGTTAGACATCTGCAGGATTCTTCATCACTATCTCAAGCGCACCAAATCCTTCAGGAAATTGGACCATCCTTTTGTACTCTTTAGCCGCCTCTCCCAAAGACGAGAGGCGACTTTTAAAGCTTCTATTCCAAGGTGGATAAAGGAGACTATAACGTTGGCATATCTGCTCAAACAGAGACCTGTTCCAGTCAGCTTATGGCTCATTCGACCAGGACTCAAGCAGCTTCCTGGGCAGAATTTGGTCTTGTTCCGCCTATTGACATATGTAAGGCAGCGACATGGTTCACGCTTCATACATTTGTTTGTCATTACCATTTGGACATTCAGGAAAGATCTGACGTGCAGTTTGGGGCACAAGTGCTTCAGACCAGGCTCGCAGGTCCTTCTGATATCAGAACTGCTCTGGCACATCCCATGTGTCTGGACTGGACTGGAGGGACGATAAGGAAGGTGAAATTAGACCTTACCTGCTAATTTTCTTTCCTTGAGTCTCTTCAGTCCAGTCCAGAACCCGCCTATTCTCAGGTTTTTTCTTCTAAGGCGAGCCTGGACACTGAATATTTCATCTCTTATGATTGGTATCTCTGGGACTTATTCTCATCTCTTGGGTTATATTGCCGTTTTCAGGTGTGATTCGAGAAATGCTTGTGTTGCATTTCTATAGTTTACTCATGTTCTGGCTAAACTGAATTAACATTTCTCTTTGTGGAGTCTGTTTTGTTATTAGAATACTGGTCTGTGAGGAGTGGCACAGGGCCCTTATACTATGACATCATCAAAGTTCCTGTGAGTCTCAGTCTCCATCTGCTGGTCAGAGGGTACAACCCATGCATCTGGATTAGACTGGAGAGACTCCAGGAAAGAAAATTAGCAGGTAAGGTCTAATTTCACCATATTTAGCATGAACCTGAATGGTGAAAACATGACAGATCAAATGAGGCCGATAAGAGTACAGTAGGCAGATATAAATGGGCAGACTGCAACAAAACAGTCATCTGATGACATCTTCTCTTTCTCTGTGCTTCTATTACATAGTTTCAGTGTCTATTTTTTATGGTAAAATGCAAGTATAACTATTACAGTGAGACTCTAGCTTGTGTTATCAACAGCATTTCACTGGAATAATCAGCTGAGGTTTTCAGTATAGGTAAGAAACAGGTCCAATTGATTAGTTTATGTATATGCACACAGATGCATATTTGGCATCTAAGTATTTATTTGTGATATCATCTATTGTTTTCCAAGGCAAGAACTTAAGGTCATAGAGATGAAATTATGAAGACAAAGTGTGGGTCTTCTTACCCCGGTGCTCACATGCTCCTAAGAGATTTATGATGTTGGGATGGTGTCCGAGTTTACAAAGGACTTCTAGTTCACCTGCAAAGTCTCTGTGGTCATCTTTGGATGCATACTCTGAAACAAAACAAAAAAGAAAGTCAGGTCATTTCCTGTGATTTTCTGTTGTTTGACAGGCCTTGTGACTTTTGGGACAGGCATTGTCCTACATAGACATCGTAACTGTCATCATTTTACCAATGTGTCAATATTATTAATAGTTACTTTACAGATCTGACTAGTTGTGGATCAACTAAAGCAACATTTACTAAATTTGTATCATAAATTTGCAGTAAATTTGTTTATTGAAGGAAATGACTAAGCTTTACATTTGATGTAGGTTTCAGGGCTTGATGGCTACATAAACATCTATCAAGCCCCGATGGCTCTACCATATATAGGAGGTGACATTTCCTAAAATTCAGAGCTTTCCAGGGTTGGGAGGGCATCTTCAGTACTGAGACAATTGTGCATAGGAGAAGTCCCCACCAGAAAGGGAGAGAAATCTGAACTATATAAAGACCACAGTCCAAGGGCACAATTTGTCTTTGGTTGGCTAAGCAGTTACAGCACAAAGCTTATCTGTCCTTGGCTGGCTAAGTCACTGTACCAGAGTGCTAAGCCTAAACACTATCAGTGTTTTTTGAGAAAGGAGCAGAGTTGTCAAGTTACCCAGTTCCAGGAGTGAGATATTTTGCTAGTTCTGGTTTTAATATGGCATTTGTAGTCCCCTATTTTATCCATTGGAATTAGTGCTGCAAGTACCATAATGCATCAGGATGAATGTCAGAAATTCAGCACTGGCTTAAAATCTCACGCCTGGAAGTGGGTAACTTGGCAACTGAAGGAATAAGAGGCTGAAGGAGGCCTCAGGAGAAGGAAGGGAGGAGTATTTTCTGGTCCTAGAAGATAAGCTGAGGAGCCAAAGGAAACCACACAGAGGTGGATCCCGGAGGTCCAGGGCTCTAAAGAGAGGTGCCAGATGCTGAATTTTGAGTCCGATCTCCAGCACAGAGATAATGGGCATTTTCCAGGGTCGTGGGGAGTAGAGGACAGGCAGATTCTCAGGAAACTGAATAGTGACTGTTAATATCTTATGCTTGCATCTCTGCAACCTGTAGAACTGTTTAAATACTTCGGGGCATGTTTACTAACATGTGTGAGCTTTTTGCAGCTAACACGGGGCGATAGCTACTAAAGGCCTGCGGTCTCTGCAGGGGGTGTTTCCAGTTTTCCCCCTGCAGATACCGTGGAGGTTTTGCACTTACAATGGAGATCCATGCCCCCTGCATTGGCAGGTAGCGCGGGAAGTTCCATGGTACCTACCAATGAAGAATTGTGGATCCCTTGTAAGTGCTAGAGAAGGGCAGGTAATGATTGGGTAGACAGAGCTTTTACAAGTTCTGTCCCTCTTGATCCCTACCTATTCCTCACTGACCTCGATCACCCCCTCCCCCCCCAATCCAGTCAACATTGTTGTTACTATGGATGTACAAATTCGTGGCACTGACAATGTAAAACGAGAGACCTCTCCCCTCCTTTCAGCACCAATCCCCCTGAACAGCTTCCGATCCCTATAGTAACATAGCATATGATGGCAGATAAAGACCAGTATGGTCCAACTAGTCTGCCCAGTAAGGTGACTGGAGTGGTTGTAACTGCCACTCCATGCAGGTCACCTTCCCTATTTAATGAAGTATAAAATACATTTGTTTGCTTTGATTTTATCCTCTTGCTATCAAGGGATCCATTGTGTCTGTCCCATGTCATTTTGAATTCTGTCACTGTATTTGCCCCCACCATCTCCATCGGGAGGGCATTCCAAGCATCCACCACCCTTTCAGTGAAAAGGTATTTCCTGATGTTGCTTTTCAGCTTACCAACTTGCAGCTTTATCATATGCCCTCTAGTTTTACAGCTTCCCCTTCTTTGAAAAAGATTTGTTTGCTCATTAATACCCTTTAAGTATTTAAAGGACTGTATCATATCTCCCGTCTTTCCTCTCCTCTAGGTTATACAGTACATATTTACGTCCTCAAATCTCTCCTCATATTTCTTCTGGCGCAGGCTCCAAAGCATTTTGTTGCCTTCCTCTGAACTGTTTCAAGTCTTTTTATATCTTTGTGAGATATGGTCTCCAAAACTGAACACAATACTCCAAGTGAGGCTTCACCAGTGACTTGTACAGGGGCATTAATACCTCCTCCTATCTGTTAGTTGTTCCTTTCTGTATGCAGCCCAGCATCCTTCAGGTTTTGGCAACTGCCTTGTAGCATTCTTTCGCCACCTTCAGATCCTTAGACCCTAGCACTCCAAGGTCCCTCTCCTGGTCCATGCACAACAACCTCTTGCCTCCTATCACATACAGTCCCTTTGGATTTCTGAATCCCAAGTACATGACTCTGCACTTCTTCACATTAAATCTTAACTGCCAAGCATTAGACCATTCTTCCAGTGTTTGTAGATCTTTCCTCATGTTGTACACTCCCTCGGAAATGTCTATTCTGTTAAAAATGTTCATGTCATCTGCAAAAAGGCAGACTTTCCCATTCAATCCTTCCGCAATATCACTCACAAATATATTGAACTGTATCGGTCCCAGGACCGATCCCTGAGGCACACCACTATGCACCTCCCTTCTTTTGAGTGAGTTCCATTTACCACCATCTTCTATTGTTTGTCAGTCAACCAATTTCTAATCCAGTTCACCACTTTGGGACCTATCCGCAGGCTGCTCAGTTTATTAATAAGCCTCCTATGAGCAGGAGCGGCCCAAGGGTGATGCGGGGCCATGTGTGGAGACTCATTGCGGGACCTCATTTGCATGGTCACTGGACCTCATTTGAATAAATTTAATTTATTTTATTTTAAAATGTATATGCTGCCCATATAAAATTTTAGGCGACTTTCTAAGGAGCCCTTAATTTTGTCCTGGCAATGACTTAAGGGCATGTTTACTAAATATTAATAATGTATGTTAAGTGCCATTGTGTCAATAGAAATAAATGGGTGTTGCTGCACTTAGCGCACATTAACATTTGTGAATGTGCATTAACATTTAGTAGAAATGCCTCTTAATGAGTGTCTCTATATCATTTGCATGGGCAGTGAGGATAAAGGGCCCGATATTCAAAGGGCATTTACACGGTTAGCAGCCAGTTAACCATGTAAATGCCTGCTAACCGGATATTCGAATATCCCCAATTAAGTCCCCTACGCGCCCCGATGCTAGCCGGCTAGCATCAGGGCATGCCGGGGGCGTTCTGGGGTGGAGCGGAGGTGGGGACTGGCGCTAACCATGTAGCACTGATATTGGAAACTGCACGGTTAGCGCTTGGCACCTATAAGATAGGCAAGGAAAAATCTTGCCTATCTTATAGGTGTCGAGCGCTAACTGTGCAGCATCCGATATCGATGCTGCATGGTTAGTCTTGGTGGCTACCTGGCAGTGCGGCCAGACCCGGATATTCACTTCCATCGCTGTGGAAGTGAATATCCGAGGTTAAAAGTTGGCGGGCAGGACTAAGTGGCTACGGCGCTTAGCCTTGCCTAGATAAATATCGGGCCCAAAAAGACTACCAGATTTCTACATTACTATACGCCAGTGTCAAGTGCCAGGCACATTATGAAGTACTTCACACCCTACTCATTTAGAATCCATAACAAACTCGCCATATCATAACAGCACTACCAGGACTAACAGAGCACCAAACCCTACCTATCAAAAGGCAACACTGCAAATATTAAACCAATACATCTCAGAGAATACTAATATATCACCTGCTGGGGAAAGAGAACAAGTGGGACTGTCACATAGAAACTACAAGCCCGATTTTTGAAGCCATAGGCGTGTGCTAAACGTGTAAAAGACAGCCTTACTTGTGTAAAACCACCATAACCGTGTAAACCAGATATTCAACTAGGCAGCTTGAATCGAGAGGCCCAGCTACCCGCACAGTGCCAAGTGCCAAAGCCTGGGGGTGAAATGGGGGCATGTCATCCTCAAACCTGCATAAAATGGATTTCTGAAAGCTGTGTGTGCTGACATTGGACGTCATTAATCGTGCAAGCCCAAGCGACATTTCCTAGTACATACAACTGCTGATGGTGTGCGGCAAACCCGTGTAGTGGCATTACAATGCATAGTAAAGTGAGAAGAGTGTGTGCAGGCCTGAACCCTAACTGTGCAGAGGTAAAGCACTGCTGGACCAGCCGTGAAGCCATGTGGGCCAGTCACATGGTGTTTCAAAGGTGGAGACGCGTCCGCTATGCCCGGGCACAGTGGAGGATGCGGCAGGCAGTGCATATCCGTCAGCAGGCAGTAGTCCAGCACGCGAGATGCAGGTGCTGTGCCCCACGTGTACACAGGCTCAGGGTGAGCTACCTGCAATTGATGGAAGGGGAGGTCTACTAGAGATACAGGCTGGATGGGGCAATGATAACAGAGTTGTGCAGAGTACTCAGTGTGGATCTGGAGCCCTCCACAACCAGAGGCCAAGCCCTGCTGGTGACTATGATGGTGACTACTGCCCTGGGATATCTGGCAACTGGCAGCTTCCAGCATGTGATAAGGGCAACTGTTGAACTCGTGCAGTCCACTGCCAGCCACTGCATAAGTGCCTTCACCAGGGCCCAGCTGTGGAGGATGCACCACCTCATAGCCTTCCTTCGGACACAGCAGATGCAGCAAGAGACTATGCAGGCATTCTACAATGTTGCTGGATTTCCATAGGTGCTTGGATGTATAGACTGCACCCACATTGCACTGCGGGCACCACAATTGGAGCAAAGGGCATACCAGAATAGGCATGGTTACACATCGATGAACATGCAGGCCATTGTGGATGCCAACTCTGATGTGTATGCCCACTACCCAGGGGTCCGGCACATTGCATTTGTCCTTGCCCAGTCCAGCCTGGGACAGGCAGCAACCAAGGGTCAGTTAGGAGATGTGTGGCTGCTAGGTGAGTGCGGACATATGTGAGCCCCAGGACAAGCCCAGAACAAACAGTTGCTGTAGTATGATGCTATGTGTAATGCAAACAGATGGGGATATATGTGTTATGTACATACTGTGATACAAGATGACCACAGTGTGCACATGCGCTGCTGTTCCGCAGATCCATGCACACAGCAGGCCATGTCACACATTGTGGAGATAACCAGGGGAAGCCCCATGGCCAAGAGCAGACAGCACTCACTAACATGTGGCATGTGGAGGAGCACAGGCTGGTGCCATGTAGTGCAGTCACATGGCAGCAGTCCATGTAGAGCACATCAATGTCTGCCCCCATCCCAGCCAGCAAACCCTCCAACCACATCTCTGTGTCATGCCCCTACCCCACATTCCAAAAGGCTAGCCCATGTCACCATACCCCATTGCCCTCCTTCAAATGCCTGACTGCTGCACAAGCCACATGTTGGTGTCACCTCACTGCCACAGTGTCCCCGAATGTCATATATTGCATTCTGCCCTGCTAGTAGCTGGTGTGTTGTATGCTGCCATAACAGCCTATAGACCGCAGCCAACACATGTCCCATGCTTAAGTGCACATCTCACATTGCCCCCACAGACAACCGTGGATATCCTCTGAGGACTTGGCTGCTGACCCCAGTGTGCCACCCCAGGAGCCAGCAGGAGGAGCAGTACAAAGCCACCCATCAGCATACCTGGGCAGTTGTAGAGCGAGCAATAGGAATGCTGAAGAACCGCTTCTGGTGCCTCAACAAGAGTGGTGGGGAACACCTCTACAGCCCAGAGCGTGAATGCCAGATATTTGCATTGTGCTGCAAACTCCACAACCTTGCATGGATGTGGGGAGTACCGGACCCAGAGCCTGGAGCTGCAGAGGAGTAAGAGACTGCAGAGGCAGCAGATCGTGATGGCGCAGATGCCGGGAGCCAGCAGCAGGCCCATGAACTGGCCCACTGTGTGCAACTGATACAAGACAGTTTCTGAGATGACTGCCTCACACCATCACCTGGATGGGATACACACATTCACCAAATAAGTGCCCACAATGACACTACATGTGTAGTCGCCCCATGTGTATCCGCTGCCCTTGGGCTTGCAGCTGGCCATGTACACTTGCTGACACATGCACTGTGATACAGTGGAGCGATGTCTGATGACATACTGGCAGTGTCATCACCCTCCCCATCAAGGCAGGGCACTGAATGTGGTTCACGGCTACCAGGTGGCTGTGCTGGTGCACTGGCAGCCACAGCACCCACCCCCTGGGCCTGCAGGAGGCTCACCAAACTGCACTGGGAACCAAAAATCGTTGCCTGGTATGCTGTCATCTCCCTCATCAGACACAGGTGTCCCTCCAGATAGCACTCCACTTGCAGTCAGTGTTTCTGCCATGCCTTGGACTCAGCCTCCCTCGCCTATGTGGCTGCCTGCAGGTCCTTCTGTATATTGTGCAGCTCAGCCAGTATGCTCTGGGTGCTGGCCACCAGGCATGCACCCTCCTGCAGTAGCTCCTGGTCTACATCCTTGCCTCCTGTGTCCACAGGGTCATCCAGGATGGCGAACTGTAGCTCAGTGAGTGGGGCATCATTTGCCCCCACTTCCCCAGCACTAGCAGACACACTGGCCTGCTCCACTGCCCTGGGAGCTGCAACAGCCTGCTCCTCTGTCCTGAGTGTTGCACTGGACTGCACCTCCACGCTGGGTGTCGCACCAGACTGCACCTCTGCCCTGGCAGGCACACCAGACTCCGTGGCTGTGCTGCATCCTGGCTGTGCAGTGGCATCATCCATGATGGGTTGTGAGGCTTCCTGTGATGAATCGGTTCCAGGCTGTGAGGGTTGGGTCCCTGGCAGGTCTGTTGGAAAGCAAAGGTAGCAGGGTTAGTGACAATGGTTGCTAGATCAGCCTATGGGGTGCCACCAAGCCCACAATGAAATGGGCAGGGGGATCCCCAGTCTGCACTGTCCCCAACCCACACATCACCCAAGGACCAACAGACAGACAAGTAGGCCCTGGGTGGATGGAACCATGGTGGGGACACATACATGGCCATTACGGTGCCACCCAGGCCATGGGGAAATCCCTACTCACCCTCCTATGTGCCTAGGGTGGAGCTGTCAAAGCCCACAACTTCTGAGATGAAGATCTCCTCCACGAACTGCAGTACCTCCAGAAAGTTGAGTCTGTGCTGCCATGCAGGTGGCAGCCTGCTGTTGCTGGCCTTTTCTCCATCATGGCCTGCCGTATCATCCGCCACTTCTTCTTGATATCCTCCATGTTCCTGTTGTGGCAGTGGATAGACACTCCTGACGATGCCACACCATGCTGTTAAGCTGTGAGCTGGCATCCTCTACTGCGAAGTGGGCAGCATATCACTGCATGATGAGCTCCAGGGCCATCAAAGTTTCGGAGGGTGTAAAGTTCACCTTCCAGGTTCACTTGGCCTTTCGGCCATGCCATTGTTTAGCTCAGGTGCTATGGCGGTGTCAGGCTACCTGCATAGACCCTTTGGAGGATGGGGCCTTCATCCTCCCTGCTACGCTCTCTGGCCTCACCTCTGCTATGGCCACAGGGGACAGCCCTGGTCCCGCTGCCACCTCCTCCTCCTCAGACTTCCCACCCTGCCTCTGACCCTCTGATCCCTCCTCCTCAGACTCCCTGCCCTGCTCCGGGCCCACTGATCCCTCCTTCTCAGAATCCCCATCCTGCCCCTGGCCCTCTGATCCCTCCTCCTCACTCTCCGCTCTGCCCCTGGCCCTCTGATCCCTCCTCCTCCTCAGACTCCCTGCCTTGCCCCTAACCCTCTGATCTCTCCTCCTCCTCAGACTCGCCATCCCACTGCTGCACAATGGCCCCCTCACTGCCCTCCTCCTCCTCTGTAGTGCTGTCCTCCATTGCAGTGCCACTGGACTCCTTCTCTCTGTCACTGCTGGAAGTACTACTGGGATGTGCACCTCGGGACAGCTGCGCTGGTATCAGACTGTTGCTCTGGGTTGGTGCCCATGGTGTGCCAACACTGTCCAGGGCCTCCCTGGGACTGGCTGTGTGGGGAGAGAGGAGTTTCAGGTCCGCACAGGCGTGGCCCTGGGGTGGGACTGTCACATCTTCGTGGGGCCTGCACATGCATTGTGCAACTCATCCTCAGGCCATGGGTGTGTGCCATCCCATAGTGCACACTGCACGCCCTCCCCTTTGTCCATCCCCAGCCACCTCTGTTACCCCCTCACATGCCCAGCTGTGACCTGCCGTCCCACGGGAGATGGACACCCACAGGGGGTAGCGTGGGATGCCCCTGGTGGTGTGTGCCCCTGTACCGCCCTTCCATGCTGGCTGGTGCACACACGAGGTAGTGGCACTGGGGGATGGCACGGCCACCCCAAGCACATTGCATACGGGGGATTCACCACCAGATGGTCTGCCAGTACCTGTCACACAACCATGGCTGCCACTCCCTGCATCTGTTGGGCTTCACTGTGTACCCAACTGACCTTCCTCAGCTACCAGCCACTCCCTGATGTGCTGTAGCTGGTTCGGTTACTTCCAACACAGTGTGAGGTAGTGGCACTTTAGGGCCTCCAAAGTGCGTTGCACACCATAGTCACTATGGGAGAGAGGGGGAGGGGACACACATGGGCTTGGTTGTATGCTTACACATTGCCTATTATGCATACCCGTATTCTGCCTCAGCCTGGTGGCCTGCCCATCCTGGGAGCAGGGGCATACTCAAGGGTAGCAGGTGTGGAGTGCATGTGTTGGTACACCTCAGGCATCTGGCACTGGATTCCTACCACTGTTCCCCTGGACCTTTGACACGTGCCCCATGCCATCACCAACAGTGCAATCTGGGCCACTGATTCAGCTTCAGTCACCTCTGCAGTCCTCCCCCCTTCCCTTGCTCCCATCTGTTGCACACAATCTTGCCTTGGCACCATGGTACATGGTTGTGGACCGTGAGTGGCCTCGGCTGTGGGTGTGTGTCATGGCAGGGAGCATCCACTGCTTCAGGGGCATCATCACTGCATGGTTTATTAGGCACCGTGCAGGGCAGGATGTTGCGATTTGTGTATGACTGCCATTACACATCTGTCAGTTCCTGTGGCATCACATTATCGACATGGTACCACAGCCAGGCAGGGGGTGGCGGGCAGTGGTGGCTGATCCACATGCAGGGACAGACAGACAGCACATATATGGATACTGCCACTGACTCCCTACGACCCCTGGGCCGGGGTCACAGGGGCTGCAGGGTGGGGCGCATGTCCAGGGCATCAGCACAGGCCGGCAGAATCCTCTGGGGTAGGCAGCCAGGCCACAGCTCCCCATGCACTGGGTACTGCCATTGCTGTGCGAGCCCTGTGGTGTTGCTGCCATATGCCACCAGGGGGTGCAGCGATCTCCCCACCTGCTGTGTCTGGATATGCCTACTGCTGCAGGCAGCCAAGGATGGCACCTCTACCATGCAAGGCCCATGCCCCCCACTGTCACCTGTTCTGTCATTGGTACTGCCACCAGCATGTGGTTTGGTCCCATGGCCCTGTCTCCCTATGGTGATACACAGCATGTGGTTTGGTCCCATGGCCCTGTCTCCCTATGGTGATACACAGCTGTGCCTTTCGGGGTGTGTCTGGCCTAACATGGTACTCAGCCCCCCCCCCTGCCTGTTCTGGTCTCCTTACCTGTGCAGGCAGAGTTGGATGGCCCTCCATATTGCCATGGACAGTCACAGGTTCAGCCGCTGCCCCCCCCCCCGGGATATATCACCCCTTTGTACCATAGCACAGAACGAGCAATGGCCTCAGACTCATCAGGTTAGACGTTTACTGTCCTTCTCACTGCCATGCCACTGGTATCTATCTGCCCAGCCACAGGGGGCTCTTGCACAGACAGCCCATGGGGCCTGCGTGACGGTATCATCAATGTACAGGTACACCGGACTGGCGATACATGGGTTCATGCACACTTGCCGTCCTGCTTCTCTGGCCACTGGTTTGGACACCTACATGGATATTGCAGGCTAATATCTTCTTAGGCGACAAACCTGGGTTCCAGCCCCTGTGCGTACCTGTCTATGCCGCGTTGGGTACCTGCCGCTGTGCTCAGTTTGTGCCGCATTTTCGAGGCTCGGCCATTTTTGGAGGCGCATGACTTTTCCTGAGCAGGTGTCTTTCTGCCAGTATGGCTTCCTGGGCGCCTTATTGAATATCGGGCCCTACATGAACAGAATACTGCAGCTCGGTTACACATGCAAAACATGTTTCCTGTAAGTATTAGTGTATGTGTCTCATATCCCCTCGTGTTAAATGTATTCCCCAATTGTGTTGTGACCACTTTGATTGAAGGATAAGGTGGTATACAAAACTGTCTAAATAAATAAAACATAGGCAGTCACCAAACATAGAACAAGGGATCACAATTTAGAAATATGAATACAATAATTAAATTGGGAACCCCAAAAGTCAAACTTGAAATGTACAACACAAGAGAAATAAAACTATAAATTAATTTCCTCTTGTACTAAACAAAATGCAAAATGTTAGCGATGCACATTTCCCAGAGCTGACATTTTCCAGTTAATAAATTCAACATGAAAAAGTATTTTTCTACCTTTTGTTGTTTGAGCATTTTATTTTTCACTTGCAATTGCCCCAGTCACTTTCTTCGTGTCTTCTGTTAACTCTCCATTGTTTGCTGCCGTGCCAGGGTAAAAGCTGATAAGTCTTGGTAAAAAGTGATATCTGCTCCCTGGTATGGCAGATGTTTAAATGCCCGTCCCTGCTGCAATATCAACTCGGCGTCCTGACAGCGGAGAAAACACATGTCGAGGTCCTATAGCTTATTACCAGGGGGCTTGCCCAAGGCCTGATGTTCCCACTCAATATCCATGGTCTCCACACATGTCGCCCCTTTGATGCCCACCAATAAGGTCTTGCAGATGTCACGCACATGTGCCTCCACATTCTCAGTTCCTGGGTTCTCGTCTCCACCCCCCCCCCCCCCGTCCGTATGCGTACATTATTTCTCCGGTTCCTGTTCTCTAAGTCGTCAAGCTTATATGTTAATTCCATTGCCTGTGCCTTATGCCAATCCATAGTGCACTGTAATTTCGCATGTTCCTCCAACTTAGTTTCCGCATGTTCCTCCAACTTATTTCTGCTTCCATCTTGTGACCTCTCAATTCGTGGATATCGGCATGTATATCTGTTACTTTAGCCGAGATATCATCTTGCATGACCTGGAACTCCGCAGGCATATCCTCAAAACAGCGACGGAACTTGTGCTTTAGTAAAGCCTGCTCTGACCCAAGTTCCACTACCCGCTCATTTCTGCAACTCTCTTCAGCGTCAGACCCTGCTGAAGTCACACTAGCAGGGGATGCTGCACGTGAATGTGTCTGGCCCTGCAACATTTGGGACACTTGCGGCTTGTCGAGGCTTTTCAGACCTTTTGTTTTTTGCAGCCATTACAATCCCCATAGTATTGCCCGGCTGCATCTGCACTAAATTCTCTGCTGCGGTGCTGCTGTTTGCTGTTGGGGAACCTTTTAACTGCTGTGGGTGCAGGAGCTAAGTCCCTAAGCCGCCATTAACTGGGCTGACATCACTTCCTTCCTTTATTGCCTCTTTTAATTTAACCCACTGCAATTTGGTGCACCCTTAACACATGAATAACTTCTGGCTAATCAGTCAGATCCATTAACCCTCCGTTCACAATCCAAACAAAATCCCAGCTAGCCAGTCGATGACCCCCCTCCTTTCTCCTCTCAATACTCAAAAGCTTGGTTAGCCAGTCAGCTTAAGGGGGGCCCCCCACCCCCTGACTCTCGCCACATCAGTACCTGTAAATCCCTGGTAGTCTAGTGGCCATTGGGTGCAGGAGCGGTCCTCCCCACTTCTGCCTTGTCATTGTCACTCCTCAAAATGGCAGCGCTCACACGGTGCTCCCCCCCCTAGCATCCTGACATTAGGGGCTGCACTGCAAGATTGACGCCATGTTTGTTAGTACTAATGAGGAGGCCAGGTGTTGTCCTCTGAGGGGGGGGTCAGGGGCCCCTTTAGGCTGACTGGCTAAGTGGACTTTTGAGCAGTGACGGGGGAGGGGGCTTGACTGGCTAGCAGGGATTTTGTTTGGATCATGAGGGGGGGGGTTAAGGGTACATCCATGGCACTGACAATCTTGACAGGTTGGAGGCCCGATTGGGGGGATCAGCTCCTGTCATTGTGGCCACTACTGATCATCAGCAGCCGGAATGTGGTCAAACTGCAGCTAACACCAACTCTTGATGTGACGTTATCTGCAGCTGCGATGGGCCTTTTTTGGCAGCCATCATGCAAAATATTTTCACGCGGTGGCTGCCAAACACGGCACTCCTATGTAGGGCCAGCATGACCCACTGTGCAAACCGTGCACTTGCATGGGGCGACAACTATTCATCATGGCCTCCTTTCTAGCATCAAACAGGGTGAAACAACCCTTATGTTTATGCTGATACACGTAGCTTTGTCAATATAAGTATTTTTAGCATATTCTATTATTATTTTTTTGTTGAACAAAAGATTGATCACAATGGATAGTACAAGCACAATGAACAGATTCTCCAATATATTGATTTACAGGGTACTGAGAATCTAACTGAAACTTCCAAAATATCAAAATTCTATCCTGCTGAGCTAAGCAAACTTTGGAAAGCTTTACTGCTAGAACACACACAAAATTTGGGATGAGGCAAGAAAACAAAAGGGAAGAGAGAGCAGATCTTTTAAAACAATCGAAGACGGAAAAGCAACAGCTCACTCACCTTTCATTCTTTTAATGGCTGCGTCCATCCGTAACCCATCCTTTTTGATACGAGCTTTAAGAACTTGCCCAAAGTTCCCTTCTCCAATCACATCTTGAAATTTGATATCATTCCAGTCCAGAACTGGATAGACAATAGGATCAGGGCAGTTTTTGGCTTTCTTTAGAAGAGGTAGCATGCCTGAATTGAACTGCACGGCTGGTTCTTCTCTCTGGAAGGATAAAGGAGTTTAAGTAGAGTGCTATAGCCCAGCAATTGATCCATATCTCATGTCTGTGAATCTGTAGCCATTCTAGGCAAAGGGGCTCATGTTTCATGCATCACATGTATAGGGGAAATGACAAACCCTCTGCCCACAGTAAGCACAGGTATTATTGCTAATAGTGGTTTAATACCCTTTGTCACAAAATACTGCTTGACAGATTTGCTTTATTTCCCTTCACAGCCAAACCGGACCCAACAGTAACTGCACAGGGTAAAAAATAAGGGAGACAGTTTCTGCACTGGCCAAGGGGAGATCTGCATTTTCAACTCAAGTTCCTGTTCCGCTGTCATGTCTCCAGCTCGCAGGGATGTGTGCCTTGCTAAATCAGGTTTTGCAGGAAGGAGAGAGAGGAGTATTGCTTTTCAGGTGATGTCTTATTTGCAAAGTGTTTCTGCAGGGAGATACATTTTCTTCTCTTGGGAGCCAATATTTGAAGGAAGTTATACGTCCACCAGTGGCTGGTGAACCTATAACTTCCCTGCCAGTGGATTTTCAGCTCCTCTATAGACAGTATGAGGCTAAAACTCCGTCTGAATAGCCTGATATTTTCCATATAGTAAAGAGACAGAGTGGAATGAGGACAGATTTTTAAACATTCTGGATAGTGGTGATATTTATTCAGCAGCTGCCCGGGTAAGTTTAGAGGTAATGGTCTTCTGTTAGGCACCAGAACGCCATCGCCACTACTATACCTCTATCCAGGCCTGCACCCAGGAATAAAGAGAACTTAGGGGTCCGATATTCAGAACCCTTAGCTGGTTGCCCAATGGGAGCTCATTTGGATAAGGGGATTGACTGCAGTAATCAGCAGCACTATCTGGATAGTGTCGCTGAATATCTGCATAGATCACCCCGGCACTTATTGCTAGTACAATATTCAGGCAGCATTTCTTTATTTTATTTATTTAACTGTTTTTCTATACCGCTTAGTCAATAAATCAAAGCGGTTTACATCGAACCATAACTTTCCATTTATATAGAACGAAGAACTTCGGATAACTTCAGATACACTTTAAATGTAAATCATTACATCCTATCTGGACAAGTTGGTCCGCAAGAAAAGCAGGCCCAGCTGCAATCCGGATAGCGCCGCTCAGCTCAGATATACAGCAGCAGCTCCCTTCTGCATACTGCCGCTGAATATCCACCAAATTTTAAGTGCCACAGCTGATCGCTATGGTACTTGAATATTAGGCCCCTAAGAACCAGAACGACTCCCCATCCCTTGAGCTGATTCATTTAGGCTGCTTCCAAGAGGAACTCTTTCTTGGTATGTGGAAGCAGTGATAATAGTGTGTCAGATTAAAGAAGTGACACTTGTACCTCTTACCCAGGGCTGAATTTAGACTGCAGGTGTCCAGAGGCAATGATGATGATGGGGAAGCACCCAGAAGTCAACAGAGGAGTGTCTTCCGTCTCCCCCCCCCCCCCCATCACCTCTGCCCAGATCTTCCCCTTTTTCTGGTGTCCCCTCTCTTTTGCCATTTGACTTATAGAGCAGCCTAGCCCTGGTACAGCAGCAGTAACTCCTAAATACCTACTGTACCTGAATGTAACTTGTCTTGAACTCCTGAGAAAGGAGTGAGCTAAATCCAATTACATTCCCCTTTCCCTATAATAAAATTTAGTGCAGGGACTGTGAGCACTCACATGCTGACCGACCCTGTAGCTCTTCGCTCTTCCTGCAGACTTCCATGGTGACAGGAAACCGATGCAAGAGGAGGGGCAGGATGCTGCTCAGCTGGAACTGGCCTCTGTTGAGCTACGGCTTCATGAGTCCGACATTCACAACTATATTATGCCCTCTTGCGCCTCGGTTAACCCTGTCACTGCAGCAACAGTCTCTGGCCTGGGGTCTCCTTCCAACAATATCCACTTTAATGTGTGCTTTATGGCTTGCAGGAAATATCCTTGAATAAACCGTGTTGAGGATTTCAGAAAATCCTTCCAGGGCCCATTTGGTAGTTCACTGACGTCCTTCAACAATGCTAAGTACTAGGCACCATTTATGCTTTTGGATACATTTGTGGTATCAACCCTACTTTCCTCTTCCTTGACTGCATAAGCACAGGTACAACTTCCATTATAAACCCCTGGCACAACTCAGGCTGTTCGGCAGCTGTCTAGTTTAGCATTAAACACATGATTAAGCTAGTCATAGGCTCCTCTCCATCATGCTGTTACTGAAGTACCTTATGACCTCATTGAGTCTTTAATGTGGCCACTGGGGTCCATACACAGATTTCTCCACTCCCCAAGAGTATCCTATAAAGCCTATTGAAAAGCATCCCATAAGGGAAAATCACAAATTTCAACAAAAATACAGCCCCCCTCTCCAGTCAAAACCCCCCAGAAATGAAAACATACCACTCCGTTTTGGAAAGCCTGAACCATCCTGCGCTGAAAGTGCACTCGTTTGAACTGCAGCATGATCAAAAATGCCAGCAGTATGGTCAGGCAGGTCATTCCCGCAGAGCCCAGGATAGCAATGAGCAGCATGTTCCCGTCCCTTGCCTCCTGTGGAGCTGAAGAGGGAAGACAGACAGACAGACATCTCTTTATGACACTGCACACCTTCATTTATTAGATCAGAACACTGTAAGAGGAACAAAGACACTGCGCCCCATTTCTGCCCTCTCTGCTGCACTAATCTTGACCTAGGACTTGCTCCTGTTTTGATCATTTGGAGGCATTTCTAAAGACTTGTACAAAACAGGCAGCTGTGACAAGGTAAAAAAAAAAAAAATCACACCGGCTGAACATACAACTGATTTATTTTTGGATTTTTGGCATTATATGGATAGTTATTAGGCTAAAAATCTGATTAAACAGCCCGATGCTACATGAGTAAGAAAGAAGCGGAGGGAGAGCGGAACAAAATATTATCCAGATGGCGACAATTTTCAGCCACTAATCCAGATACAATATATGTTTCGTTTAGGCTTCCCGACTTCCAGGCCTAAACTCAGCATCTGAAGGGGAAGTTTAAAGCAAGCTTGGGTACATGGCATTTTATAAAATAGGGGCGAGAGTTGTCAAAACACACGTTAATTTAAGCCGTGAGCACGTGCACAGTCCTATGGCTGGTGTAAATGCTAGCACCAAGATTCTTCAAGAACATGTGCAAATTATAGCATTTTATAATTTAGACACCTAAATTTTGTTCTGCCCATGCTCTGCCCAAACTCTGTCCCTGTACATGCCCACATCGGCCCATTTACATGTGTATATAAATAAAATAACTCGATTTACATTCATGTAGCTAATAAAATACCCCATGGGATAATTTTATAAGGAATTTCCCATTTTTAGGTGCCAACAATGCACCTAAGTATCGGTACTTTAGTCGTGACCACATGTAGGTGACTATTTACACGTGTAAATGTCCTTGTATAAAATACTAACTAGAGTAAAAATACATGCATTGTTTGCATCAGGCATACTTTCATTATGGGCATAGGTGGAGTTGGGTTGGATCATAGGCAGAGCTTGAAAGTACAGGCGTTGATTATAGAACACTATGGGCCCTTTTATTATTTATTTTATTATTTTTTTATTTAATGTCTTTTTTATACCGCGTTCTTTAAAATCAGCGTGGTTTACATTTAACAACTCGTGCAGCGCAGGCAGAGCCCATGACTGGACTTACAATGAACAGGGGTTTCTAAACAGGACTGATAGGGTAACTATGTACAGGCAAGCTAGCCGTCACAGGTGACGTGGTCAGCTCGCAACTATTTACAGATTTATTTACTTAATATATACAGAATGACTGGTCTAAGCATGTGCACAATTCCATCAGCAGATTGTCTCGTGATCAAGTGAGTGGGGTTGCAATCCTGCAGGGTGGCTGCGATGGGGGTTGGTGGTTTGGTTCCTGGGTGCGCCTGGTTGAGAGATGTCATATGAATCAGTATAGTGCTGGATGAAGAGATGGTGCTTCAGTGCTTTTCTAAACTGGGCGAGGTCGGTGATGGCTCAAATGGCAGGTGGAAGAGCGTTCCAGCACGTGGGTGCTATAAGGTGAAGGCTCTCTTTCTTGTTGACTGGGAGCATTTTGTGATCACCTTCCGGCCTTAAAGTTTAATGCATGCTAAGCGCCATTGCACTCATAGAAATTAAAGGGCTGTGGACACTCAGAGGCCAATTCTGTTCTGGCTGTCCAGCCCCTGTACGGCTAATGGGACATATATCCCTACTATTCACGGCACAGAATGACCCCCTTAATGTGCATTATCTTTATTAATGCACGATCAAACCTTTAGTAAAAGGGCTCCTATAATTGATGCATGTACTTGCAAAAAGTAGGCATGGTAATTCATACCATCTCTATTTATAAAATAGGCATAAAATATGCCCATGAAAACGTGTGCACTAGGCACAACTTTATACAATTACCCTCCATGTGCCAGCATGGCGGCCTCAGGTTGGGGGTAACTTTATAACAGGGCACCTAGGTTAATGAGGAGGAAGACACCTATTTTGGCGCTACTTTATAAAGAGATATAGGTTCCTGGCTTCCGTGTTCTCTGTTTGTTTCTTTCCTGGTGTTTGTTTAGCAATCGTTTGGTTGTTTTATTTTTCTTTGTTATGGGGAAAAGGAAAGCCAAGATTGGGGGCAAGATACCAGAGGTGGAAACCAGGATTACTAAACCGGTTGGCCCTATGGATAAACATTTTGTCCCCCTACCCCTAGCACAGTCGTCCCCAGAAGGAGCTTCTTTGAGTTCCGGAGGGAGATCTCCCCCTCTATGTCCTGTGCTCGGGAGTTTGGTTGATGTCTCTGCAAAGTCCTCTGAATCGGTAAGAGATTTAAAGTTAGTTAAATTACCTTCTCCTGTAGCGCTACTAGGTGTAGGTGGCTCCTGTGAGCTTCCTGCCCCCTCTTCAGATGTGGAGATTACTTTGAAAGATGTGTGGGGTGCCTTGAAATGTATTGACAGTAAAATGTCTGCTTCTTTGAATTCCCTATATACTTTCTCTCAAGAGGCTGCTGTTTCCTTGCAGCAACTAGATGAGAAAGTTATCTCAGTGGATTTGGCTCTTAATAAATTAGAGTCTCAGGTGCTCCCATTACATGCGGTTAGTGTGGCTGGGATTAAGGATTCCCTGATACTCCATTCTAAGATGGAAGCTCTTGAGAACTCTCTACGTTCTCGTAATTTCCATTTCTTGAATTTTCCCCAATCGTCATTATTGTCACATAAGGTTCTTTTAGACAACTTTCTAAAAGAAATTCTAGCCATTTCTGATCCTGTTGAAGTTTTGCAAATTTATTATATTCCCTCTACTGTTAAGAAACTTAACGCCACGGAAGGTGGGTTGGATGAAATTGTTTCTCGTATAGGAAATCTAACTAGGAAGACAAGGAAGATCTTGTCTTACTAATCTGTTATGTTTTTTTGAAGGAGTGAATAAACAGGTAGACTAAAGCGAGTCAGTTGATATAGTGTATCTGGATTTTCAGAAAGCCTTTGACAAGGTCCCTCATCAGAGACTTTTGGCAAAACTAAAGAGTCATGGGATAGGAGGCAGTGTACTACTGTGGATCAGGAACTGGTTAAAAGATAGAAAGCAGAGGGTAGGGCTAAATGGCCAATTTTCCCAATGGAGAAAGGTGAATAGTGGAGTACCCCAGGGATCTGTGCTGGGTCCGCTGCTTTTTGACATATTCATAAATGACCTGGAAAGTGGAATAACAAGTGAGGTTATCAAATTTGTAGATGACACAAAACTATTTAAAGTTGTTAAAACTCAAGAGGATTGTGGAAAATTGCAAGAGGATCTTGATAAATTGGAAGACTGGGCATCAAAATGGCAGATGAAATTTAATGTGGACAAGTGCAAAGTTATGCACCTAGGGAAGAACAACCCAAACTATGGTTACACGATGCAAGGTTCCACATTAGGAACCACCACCCAGGAAAAAGATTTAGGCGTCATTGTGGATAACATGTTAAAACCCTTGGCCCAGTGTGCAGCGGCGGCCAAGAGAGCAAATAGAATGCTAGGTATCATAAGGAAAGGAATGGAAAATAAAACAAAAGATATTATAATGCCTCTATATCGTTCCATGGTGAGACCGCACCTTGAATATTGTGTGCAATTCTGGTCGCCGTATCTTAAAAAGGATATAGTGATATTAGAAAAGGTTCAGAGAAGAGCCACCAAAATGGTAAAGGGGATGGAAGGATATACTCCTATGAAGAAAGGTTAAAAAGGTTAGGGCTCTTTAACCTGGAAAAGAGACGGCTGAGGGGAGATATGATAGAAGTTTATAAATTAATGAACAGAGTGGAATGGGTAAACGCAGATCGATTGTTTACGTTATCAGAATATAGAAAGACTAGGGGACATGCAATGAAGCTACAGGGTAAACTATTTAAGACTAATAAAAGAAAATATTTTTTCACTCAACGTGTAATCAAACTCTGGAATTTGTTTCCGGAGGATGTAGTAAAGGCTGTTAGTGTAGCTGGGTTTAAAAAAAAGTTTGGACAAGTTCCCGGAGGAAAGGTCCATAAACCATTATTAAGAAGGTACCGAGGATATCAATACTTAACCCAGTACAAGCATTGTGGAACCTGTGTCTTTTGGGGAAACTGCTAGATACTTATGACCTAGATTGGCCACTGTTGGAAACAGGATACTGGGCTTGATGAACCTTGGTCTGACCCAGTATGGCATATCTTATGTTCTTATCTTCTTCTTAAGTGCCTTCGAGTCAGTCCTGACTCCTGGCGACCCAGAAGCTCCTGGGTTTTCTTGGCAGTGTCACCGGAAGTAGATTGCCAGGCCTTTCTTCCGAGGCAATGGAGGATTAAGTGACTTGCCCAAGGCCATGTAACTGCCTTTTTAGAGGACTCTAAGGACATTATAAATGTCCGGTCCACTTTACTGCTCACTTTTGCTTCTGTAGAGGTTAAGCAACGTATTCTTAAGGCTTTTTTCAAAGTTAAGTTGTCTAAGTTTTGTGGGCAGCCAGTTAATATCTTTCCAGATGTTTCTCGTGCCACTCAATTACGCCGGAGGCAATTTTTAAATCTAAAGCCCCGGGTTTTAGAGTTGGGAGCTACTTTTTTCTTGCGGTTTCCTTGCAAGTGCATCATTAGTCTAAATGATGCTATATTTACATTTGTTGAGGTTTCTCATTTAGAAAAATTTCTGACCGAGAAACAGGGTATAGGTAGGGTAGATGAATAATAATGGTGCCTTCTATTTGTAGGCTAATTAACCTTGTTTTTTCCTCATTTATGTTACCTTAAGAATTTAACAGCTTGGCTTCCGTGATGTGGACTATATCATATAATGTTTTCCTTTAGAAATAATTGAAAATTATTTTCTGTTTGCTTTATTATGGGATTGTCCTTGTATTATTTTGGCAAATGTATTGACTAAAAATCTAATAAAAAAATAAAAAATAAAAAAATAAAGAGATATAGGCACCTATGTGACTTTTTAAAATACTGGTACAAATCCAGCAGCAATAGCAGTTACATTCAAGGCACGAATATTGTGTCAGCTGAAGAGCTAATGTAAATGTTAGTGCATATGAATGTATTTTATAAAATACATGCATGAATTGCCATGCTCAGCCCAAACTCTGCCCCTGTGCACACTTAAAGTGGCATTTTAGAAGGGACGTCTAAGGAGAATCTAAGACATGCAGAGCACAATGTCCAAAAATCTGGGAGAGTGGCAGCAGCGAAGGGAGACACTTATAAATACTGTCTGAAATTGCTCCATTCTCGCCATAAAAAAATGACGCCTCAGCAGCTGGGTCTACTAACACTTGCAAAAGGTCCCGTGGTAGCAGCCACGGAGAAAACGCTGAGATTGTGGGGTACCAGCTTTGTGGATGCAGCTAACGCTACCCATGGAAGTGGTGATAGCTGAATCCGTGAAGTCTGCAGAAAGTGCGGTTACCACTCAATGTCAATGCCCATGGTTGATGCTCGAAAATGGGCTGCCTACTCTTCGCACACATACCGCCCATTCGATCAACCACCACACACAATGCAGCTACTGCAGAAAAAGGCCCATGGTAGTTGCATTTTTGCCACGTTGGCTGTCTTTGAGGTGCAACGATCCCACATTAGTGCCGCGAAGACAGCTAACATGCTTTAGTAAACATCCCCCTAGGAGTTCCCTTAGGCCTCGATTCCTCAAAATTCCTGAACTATTGTATATAAATGACTGAATAGTTGGTGATAGTAAATAGGAAACATTTTATTTCAGACTGCCAAAATACATATCTGGGCTGATCTGAGGAATATTCACCTATACCCTTTGGAAATACACTGTATCACGCCTACTCTTCTGAATTTTGTAGAAGGAAGGCCTAAATGAATACGGTCAATGACAGGCAAGCAAGCTCTTTGCATGGACTAACAAGAAAAATAAAGATATGCTGAAACTCTTGCTGAAAAATGCATATTACAGTGCACATTCACAACTTTCAGATAACCTACCTATAATTTCTAAGGATGTCTTCAGTTGCACCCTGGAGTTTGGGAAGCTCTGACCAATATTGTTCTCTGCACAGATTTCTACCATGTACGGTGTGTTTGTTTCTAAGCCCTTGAGCTGGTACTGAGTGATGGAGATATTTCTTATCTTGATGTCATGGTTGAAGTCCATGTTGTCAGCAATTTTGTACCGAATAATGACTGTGGCAATAGAATGCCCTTCTTCCAGTGACCAAGAGATCATGGCAGAGGAATCTGTGATGTTAAAAATGTTAATGTTTGCTGGTGCAGGTGGGATTCCTGTGAAAAAGAAAGTCACATCATTTATTTTTATTTATTCTATTATCTAACATCATCTACAGAGCAGTAAAGTACTCTTCACTTTTGTAGTTAAATTACCTGCTGTCTTTCATTGTTACAGTGCAAATCATAGCTGAAGCAAATTATTTTAGTCTATTTCTGAGTCATTACCTCTATTTATCCTTTTAATGCAGTGCAGGGACAGCATGAAGCGTAAGGTACATTTTTAGAAAAGCGACTTCAAGACCGTCACCAGGGAGCGCAATGTTCTGGCAATGATTGTGGTTATCACCCCCATCCCTACCCCCTGCTCACCGGGCAGCTCCGGTCATCTGTCCTGGCACTGTGGCGGACTGGGCATCTTTTGACCGGCTCTTGGAGTACACGGGCATGTCTAGATATGGAGGGAGGCATGGAAGGGAGCAGGGTTGCATGCAGATTGCCTTTCTCATCATTGCCTTCTGGCCCCCTTCCTGGCTTGCTGCCCTGGTCGGGAGCCCAGCTTACCCAACCCTGTAGATGGCTCTGAGTCGTTGCATGGTCAATATTTCAATCCTGAAATTGCATGCACTGTTTATCTCATGCCACAGGATGTCAACAATCAGAAGCATGTATGTGCTCAGCAATGGTGCCAGATGCATAAGCGCTTCTTTTACATTCCCGATAGTCAAATGCATGACTTTGGCTGTTTTATTCGCAAATATGATACGAGTATACATATAATAAAGGTGCATGATTTGGAGCAGAGTGAGGCGGGCTGAAAATGTTGTATGTTTAATGGTGAAATTCAGCTGCCAAATGTCTAACTATGTACTGTCGACGCATAAATATCAGGTCTGACTTTAACCTAACTGTCTGAAGTTATTCATGGATTTTCAAAGCCAGCACTTCTATGGATACTGCTACTAAAAACATAAATAACTTTGGAAGTTTTCGGGGGGCACAGTCAGCATGTTGTAGCCGGTCAGCAGAGCTACTAACTGGCTACAGTGCAGTCAGCAGGGTATTCCATGGCACTGGTGTGGTTTGTGCTGCAGGATATCCCCCCTAACCGGGTTAAATGCCCCGACATTAACCGGTTAACGCCGAGGCACTCTGGGGGCACATCTTGACTCAGCCGGTCAGCAGTGATACGGAGCTGCTAAGCAGCTAACTAACACGCCTACTTTAAGTGTTTTAATGATCTGGTCAGTGGCTGAATATCGCTGTTAACCAGCTAGCTAAAACACTCTCCGGGCAAACTAGATATTCAGTGCTGATGGCCAGATATAGCCCAGGATTGAATAGCCGGTCATAAATTAAAGCAGTGATGGCCAGCCGCTTTAGCAGCATATTTGGCCGCTGGTGCCAAATATGCTGCTCTTAAGTTATATGTTTAAAGTTAAAGGGCAACCACAGTACTGAATACAGATCTCTGCCTGTTTCATTAACTTGCCATTCACAGCTTCTTTCTGAATGGTCTGGTGCAGAATCTGAGTTTACCATATGGAGGTCATTGAACCATCTACAGAGCAGTGTCAGACGATGTCAGGAAATTATAGGAAAGTGGAGTCTGACAACTGGACCAGGCAAAAGTGACACAACATCTGTTACCTCGCCTGCTGCTGCTGCCGGCCTTGAGCACAACTGTCAACTTTGCAATAGCCCTACCTTACTGTACAGAAATACAGCGACATCATTTGACAGCGACACAATATGATGATGATGATGATGATTGGTTAGCAGAATTTCAAACAATGATCATTAGGATACTGAGGGGATGGTGATTTTTATTGAATCGGCAAATAATTTTCTATATACAGGTGGTGGTGTTCACTGACATTTGGGATCTCCTAGGATCTCTTCCTCAGAAATGGCAAATCTGATATCACAGCACCACAGTAGACTAATTTTGATGGGGGGGGGGGAGGAATACAGACACAGAACATTCTAATTTAAGAAAGAATTCTGCTGACCAGTGACTTGTCTTGGTTCTTTGGACCTCCTCCGTCCAATCCCCTTTTGGTGGAACCAGCTCACTGATAACAAATGCCTTGCAGTGTCACACTCTGTGTTCCATAAAATTCTCAGACACCCACCTTATCTTCCCTTTCACTAGAAGTAGGGACAGTCCAACCATTACGGAAACTAGGCAGTTGGCTAGAGAGGCAGGGTTTTTTTTTGGGGGGGGGGGCAGCAAAGAGCAGGGTATTCAAAGCTAAACAATAGATTCTGACAATCAGGGAGGGGGTGATGGTGATGGTGGTGGTGGTGGTGGTGGTGTAAGGCTTAAGGTTTGCCTAGGGTGACAACACTTTGAACAGACTCTGGGACCGGCCCTGACTTGAGGGGGAATTTTCATAGGGACATCTCTAGGAAAAACTGTGTTTTACCCACAGAAATGGACCCTTTGAAAAACGGCATCTCTTATGTACTTAAAATTAAGCACATACATTCTATCGGAGTCGTTTTATTAATTTTTATCCATGTAAAAAGGCTGTTTTACAGGTGAAAAAGGACTTTCATAAAGCTGCAAGACTGCATACATTCATAAAGAGTATATGCACGGAAAGTGTGTGCCTGCTTTTACATGATCTGTGTGTAGGCGTTTCTGGGTGTATAGTTGAGTTGCGATGTACATGCGCATTTATAAAATATGCATGTGAGTAGAGGGTATGCACAAATTTGCGTCTGTTTTGAGCCAGGTGTAAATTTGTGCTTCAGCATTAGTGTGCTTTTGGGGTTGGTTCTGGAAGCCTATTTTATAGTGGCACATAGGTGCCTACATGGCCTTTAGAAAATAGGCTCAAAATAGGTGGCTTTTTGGACTTTTCACATAGATGTCTTATAATAAAATCAAGCCCACGTGCCCAGAATTTTATAGGGGTGTAATCTAGGTTTACATATATACTTTTTGATTCTGGAACATACTGTATACTTGTCAGTTTTCTCAACAGAATTCCCCACACAAAGCAGCAGGTATAACTCTGAAGAGGTAGATTGGGATAAGTTTCAAAGTGACTTTATGCACATAAGTTCACTTTGAAATCTGGTGTAAGTTAGATGCATCAAAGCCTATGAATTTCTGCAGGCTGTTATAAAATCATGCCTTAGACTATTTCCTTTTCTTCATACATTTTTTTTAGATTTATGCTTTACTCATTATTTTTGTACCTTCCTGTTTTCCTACTTTTCTTTTTTTCAAAAGCCTTTTAGCCAGGCAGCAGCAGCTGTAACTAATATTCAGAGAGTGCCACGACGGGTCTGGGGGCAGAAATGGGGCCCAGCCACGATTTATCTGCACAGAGGTGTCCTAAGTGCTATCCTGATAGCTTGTCTGGATAGCAGCTGAAAATTGTCATTCTTTGAATAATCGCAATGGTTATCCAGATAATGGGCACAAATCTGGATTTTCAGTAGCAACCACTCTCAGGGTAGTGCCATCAAGTATCTGTTTGTTTGTTTTTTTTTAATTTTATCTTTATGCAGTTTTACAATATAACCAAGACAACAATCTTGTACAGAAATTGGGAAATTATTAAACAAAACATATCAAATAAAGAACAAATACAATCAAGGCAAAACAAACACACATCAAACACAAATTGCAGTGGAGGAGTGGCCTAGTGGCCTAGTGGTTGGGGCAAGGTACTTCAGGCTAGAAGGTCAGGGGTTCAAATCCCACTAGAGGACAGCAACCTTGGGCCAGAAGGACTGGGGTTTCTAGTCCCACAGGTCCTCCTTGTGGTCTTGGGCAAGTCACTTAACCCTCCATAGCCCATGTCCCCTGTAAAATAGTTATCTCCAAATTATAATGCCCAGTTCAATGTAATTTCAGTTTGTTCAATGTAAACCACACTGATGCAGAATAGCACAGTATATAAGAGAACATAAATAAATAAATAAATAAAATCCCACTCTAATCCACAGAGAGATCCAAGAACTAGAACAAAAATATTAAACATCACAGTACCACAGGCATAACAACCAATAACTCAAAATTCACAGTGGATCAGTAGGAGGCCCTGCTGGACCACCCACACAGTGAGAGTTAAGGCAGGACAGCGGTTGGGAGGGCTCATAAAAAATATAGGAAGAAGCTTGATATTTAATCAGGCATTTACATGAAATTTAAGTAAAAAGAGACCTCTCTACTGCTGAACACCAGGGCGTAAGAGGAGAAAATCACGCCTCCTTCTCTGGGTTTCACACGCAAGATAAGAGTACATCAGCGCCAGCAACCCCTTAAACTGAACATTCCTCTTTTTAAAGAAAATATTTATTAACCACTCCTTATCAGATAGCAAGGCCAAGGTTACCAACGGTGTAGCAGGTACAACTTCATCCTCCTGAGACGTCTCCAAAATATCAGTTAAATTAAGAACCACTGCTTGGTCTACCCCCGGAACATCCCTTAAAACAGTATCCTTCTTAGAAGTCAGTAGGTAGTGGGGGGGGGGGGGGGGGTTGCCATGGTCAGCGGCTGAACACCAGCTGGTTAGATTTTAAAGTATTTAAGAAGCAAGAGTGAAAGTGGCAGTGAACCTCTGGGTTCCTGACTGAGGATATAGCATCTCATAATGGCTCAATTTTGCACCTCAAATGGACAAAACCCAATGTCATATGACTAAAGACGTTTGAGGAACCATCAGATATAGACAGGACTCTGACCCTTCTCCAATTAGAGAAGTCAAGTATCAATCATCGGTCCCGAAATTATAAGTCCCAGCATTAAAGTGCACAGTGACACACTTCCCAATATTATGGCAATGTTTGACAATATTTGTGCAACATTTGTGCAATAAATTATTTCACTGAAGTAATTGCAGTCTAAAAAAGCAGCCAACAGCACAAATGTCTCTATAATAACATGCTACTTAATTGCAACAATGTTGTATCCACATTGGGATGTGACGGTGAGTTTTGTCCATTTGAGCGTCTCATTTTCCCTTTGTTTTTTTGTTATTCTTATTGGATTTTATCAACTTTAGACCTGGCATATGTGAATTAATTAACTTACTGTCACTGTAAGTCCATGCATACACCATCTCGCTCCACTCTCCCGGGGACTTTGTATTCACACGGACTCTGCACTGGTACAACTGTCGAGGTTCTAAATTCTCCACTGTCAAATCCAGCTGGTTATCTGGCACTTCCACTGATCTAGGCTCACTGCTGCCGTTCACTGTCCTGCACTGAATTTCATACACGTAGCTTTCTTCTGTGTTCTGCACAGCGGGAAGCCAGGTCAAGTTGAGTGAAGTTTGATCCTTAGGAAGCAGGGAGAGTCTTCTTGGAGGGGGGAAACCTTTGAGAAACCACACAGAAATGCAAGTATATTTTAGGCAGTGATACTCAACCTACCTTTAGGTAAGGAATGCAACCTAGATCACAGATAAAACACATACTTTATCATTTCATATTGTTCCCATCTCTGGGAAAACGTACTCACCTGTAGCAGGTGTTCTCTGTGAATAGCAGGAATAATTCTTTATGTATGGGTGACATCATAGGTGACAGAGCCCAGCACAGGAATGCTCCCCAGCTTTCAAAGGAAACTTTGGGAGGTATACTGCATGTGTGCCTGCCTTCCCCCCTGTTGCAGTGTCATCTTCTCCAGTCTAATAACATAGCAGGAGCCAAAAAGCAACTCCTTGGGGAGGAGGGAGGGTTGTGAGGACTTATTCCTGCTGTTCACGGACAAAACTTGCTACAGGTGAGTAACTACACTCTCCATGAACAAGCAGGAAATAAGTCCTCACGCATGGGACTCTCAAGCTACAGGCTATCAGAACTGGAGGAGATCAACAGCCCAACAGAGGCAACCTGGAGAAACCAGGAAGAACAGCAAGGTAGTCCCCAGAGAGATTCATCTGATTCAGCCTCCACAGCAGACATTGACCCTGAGGGGTTTTAGCAGGTTGTCTGGATGGACAGAAGGGCCGACAGACAGGAGTTGACTCTAAGACCCAAAGAGATGCCAGAGCATGGCCTGGCCAAAATTGCTGTTCCATCTGGAATCCACATCCAGATAGTAATGGGCTGTGAAGGTATGTACCAAAGACCACGTAGCAGCCTTGCTGATTTCCTCTGCAGAAACAGAGTGGAGGTTGGCCACCGATGCAGCCATAGCTCAGACGTTGTAAGCTGTGACATGACCTTCAAGGATCAACCCAGAGAATAAGCATGAACGATGCACTCAGATAGCCAAAGGGATAGCGTGAGCTTCAAGACAGCAAAGCTCAGCTTACTGGGATCAAAGGAAATGAACAGCTGGGTGGACCAGAGGTGCGCCTTCATGTGCCCCAGTTAGAAGGCTATAGCCTGCTTGCAGTCCAAGGAACACAACTCTGTCTCACCCCGGTTAGCGTGAGGCGGGGGGAAGAAAGTCGGTAAGACTATCGACTGGTTGAGGTGGAATGCAGAGAGTATCTTTGACATAAAGCAGGGTGTGTGCAGAGAACCACTCTGTTCTGGTGAAATCTGGTGTATAGCGGGTGAGTCACCAAGGCTTGGAGCTCAATGATGCATCGGGCCGACGTAACCGCCACCAGAAAGAGGACCTTTCAGGTCAGGAATTTCAGGGGACAAGAGTCCAGCGGCTCAAATGGAGCCCGCATCAGCTGGGTGGTACCATGTTGAGATCGCAAGCCACCACTGGGGGCTTGAGAAGATGCTTTGAGAGCAACAGGCCCCTCATGCAGCAAGCCATGAGAGACTGGGCCGAAATAGGCTTCCTCACAGAGCTACAATGGTGCGCTCTATCTCGCTGAGGTGAATGTGCACAAAATTGGACATAAGGCCTGAGTCTGAGAGGTGCCGGAGGTACTCCAGCAGCTGGTCCACGGCACAAGAGAAGGGGTCCAGTGCCTTGCCCATGCACCAGGTAGCAAACCTCTGCCACTTTAGCACATAGGCCTTGCGTGTCGAGTTCCTGCAGGATGCCAAAAGGATGTTCATAACACCCTCGGGAAGATTGAGCTCAGCATCCACGCCATGAGGGCCAATGAGCAGACACTGGGATGCAGCAAGATTTCACCCTCCTGAGAGATGAGGTCCGAGGTGGAGCACAGTGGAGAGGCTCCCTCTGTGAGAGCTACAGCAATAGTGGGAACCATGGCTTCTGACGCCAGTAAAAAGCAGTGAGGATCATGGAGCCCTGTTGACCTGGAGCTTCAGGAGGGTTTTTGCCACAAGTGATATCAAGGAATATGCATACAGCAAGCCCTCCACCCAGTGAAGGGGAAGGCATCTGAGGCCAGACGGTTACTAGCCTGTCTCTGGGAGCAGAACTGGCCCTCCTGGGCATTGTGTGTCATGGCAAAGAGATCCACCACGGGAGTGTCCCACTCCTAAAAAATCTGGTCCACCACTGCCCTGTTGAGAGTCTACTCATGTGGTTGAAGGACTCATCTGAGCTGATTTGCCAGAACATTGAGCTCTGGGCAGATAAGTCGCTCTCAGGTCCATGCCGTAGAGCAGGGTGAACTTCCACAACTGAACAGCCTTCCAGCAGAGGAGGTATGAGCTCGTGCCCCCCTGCTTGTTCACATAGAACGCCACCACTCGGTTGTCCATTTGGATCAGGACCATCTGATTAGACAAGTGTGCTCGGAAGGCTTAGAGGGCATTGGCTATTGCTCCAAGCTCGAGAAAGTTGATCTGGAGCAGGCTTTCCTGCTCGAACCACAGGCCCTGCATGCACAGACCATTCAGATGAGCTCCACAACCAAGCTTGGATGCGTACATTATCAATGTCTTGCAGGGACTACCATCTGGAATGGGAGGCCTTTGAGCAGGTTCTCTGGGTTGAGCCACCAGTCGAGAGACTGCACCAGAGGTGTGGTGACCACTACACTGTCCTGGAGGTGGCTCGTCGCCTGCTTCCATTGCGTGCTTAAGGTCCATTGGGTCTGCTGCATGAAGAGAAGGGTCTGTGGGGTGACATGCACCACGGCAGCCATATGACCAAGGACCCTAAACATCCCTCGGTCTGTTGTGCGGCCCTGGCATATCACCCATTACTGCTACCAGCCACTGCATGTGGTCTTCCAGTACAAAGGCTTGTGCCCGAGTGGTATCGAGGAGGGCCCCAATGAACTCCAGCTGCTGCATGGGGTGGAGATGGGACTTTGGGTAATTAATCACAAAGCCCAGCCGCTTGAGCACCTGAATGGTGAGGTCGGCAGACTGCTGGACATCATCTGGCATGAGACCTTTGATGAGCCAGTCATCCAGGTATGGGAAGACGAAGACCCCCATGGTCTGTAGGTAGGTGGCCACAACTTCCAGACACTTCATAAAGACCCATGGAGCTGAGGCCAGCCAGAAGGGAAGTTCTCAGTATTGATAGTGCTGGCCTCCCAGCACAAACCATAGATATTATCTTTGATTTGGTTGGATCAAGATGTGTGTATATGCATCCTTTAGATCCAAGCAGCATAGCCAATTATCCTGTAGAAGGTATGGGAGCAGCATCCCTAGCGAGACCATCTTGAACTTCTTGCACACCAGGAATCGGTTGAGGTTTCGCAGGTACAGGATTGGCCTGAAATCGCCGGTCTTCTTGGGAACCAGGAAGTAAATGGAATAGAAGCCCATCTGACTTGAGCCAGGGGGACTGGTTCAATAGCTAGATCAGCTAACAGAGCAGAGACTTCTTCCTGTAGCAGGCATCTCTGCGACAGGTCCATGGAGAACTCACCTTGGGCATACAGAGACTGCAACTGGGCTAGGTGCAGCCAATATCTGCTTTGGATGATCTCCAACACCCAGGCGTCTGAGATGACAAGGGCCCACATGTGGGCAAAGTGGACAAGCCGCCCCCCTATCTGAGAGGGTAACCCGGCAGACAGCGGCTGGCTATGCCCTTGAGGAACCTGTGAAAAGCCTGCTCAGGCTTGGGCTGCAGGGCCAGCTGAGTCTTCAGAGCTTTCTTCCTCTGCTGCTGGCAGGGGGCCTGCACCTTTGGCTGGGCTGGTGGCTAGGCCAAGTAATACCGGCACAGTTAGAAGGCCTTTTTATCCTGATGTTTGTTCTGCAAAGGATCCTCAGGTTTTTTTGAGAACCAGAGAGGGTCATATGCTCCTTCTCAAGGTCCTCTGCATTCTCCTCCACCAACTTCCCGAAGAGGTTCTCACCCCAGCAGGGGACATTGGCCAACTTGTCCTGGACTCACTGTTCCAGGTCAGAGGACTGCAGCCATGCCAGCTGGTAGGCAGTGATGCCAACTGCCGCTATTCTTCCAGTGGACTCAAAAGCATTGTAGGTGCCATGCACCATGAATTTAGAGCAGTCCTCTTGCCATGGCCCATCAGGGACCGAAAGGCCTTGAGGCAGTTGGCAGCAAATTCCACGAGATCCAGCATGATGGCTTTCAGGAACATAATCATATAGGTCTGGTAGTCCAGAACTCAGGTCACCAGCATGGAACCCTGATAGCATTTTCTCCCAAGAGTCCAGGGTTTGAGCCTCCTGGCCTGGGGGCACCGATGAATGGGTCTTGCTGCTCTTAACCCATTTCAAGGCCAATTCTACCATGATAGAGTTGTGTGGTAGTTGGGGGCCTCTCAAAACCAGGGCCTTTCTGGACCTAGTATAGGGAATCAAGCTTCCAGCTGATGACTAGAATTATGACAAGGGATTTCCCACAACTGCAGTAGCAGCCATTACAGGACATGGTGCACAGGTACTGTCACCGCCTCCTTGGGGACTGAGGGATACTGGAGAAGCTCCAGCTTCTCCACTTTGTTTCATCCCCTGATTCTAGGGAGAAGGGGATGGCCTTGGCCATGCCCCCTGACAAAGTCCTGAAAGGACATGTCCTCTGGAGATGACTTACACTACTCGGGGGAGGCAGTGGATTGGACAGGAGGTCAGGGGACCAGAGGTCAACACCGTCGATTCTTCCTCAGTCTCCCACTCTTATTCAGATTCTGAGAGGAAGTCAAAATAGTCCTGGGTCTCCTTCTGCCATTAGCACAGCTACTGGGGAGAGGGAAGACATCGGTGGGACCCGTGCCATCCTGTGTGCAGGCCCCAGTGCCCCTGGGCATCGGACTCCGACAAACTGGACAGGCAGATGGCTGTTGGAACTGGTGTTGATTCCAACTTGATTCCAACCTCCCACCCAATGCATCTGCCTTGGCGGGCAGTGCATGGATCTCCATGAAAGGACTGGATGGAGTGTGGTGACAATGACGCTGGCGCTGCAAAGCATGTGTTCTGCAAGGCTAGAACTGCCGCCAAGTGAACTTCGAGGGCTTGAAGGCGTTCCTTCACGACCACATCTGTGAGGGGGCCACTGGTCGCGGCCATGGTCACCAATGTCGATACCTCGGGTGGGGACTCCACGATGAATGGTACATCAGGAGACAACCGACTGCCCTCCTGGGCAATGGGCATTGATTCCTCCTGCTGGGGAAGTTTGGCTGGCCATTCCCAGCCATTGCTCTTTATGCTGCGTTGAGAAAGGCTACAGTACGATGACGATGCACTTGGACCTTATCCCAGTGCTCTCCCTTTGACATCAATGAGGCCTCACCAGAGAGTCTCTTCTTGCTGCTCAGGCCCCCTGGTTCCGATTGGGTATGGACTTCCCTCCCAATGGATGCCTCAGCAGAAGCCTTAGAAGGCATCAACGTTAGTGTCTGGTCCGAGGATATTGAATCTGATGAACCGAAGAGGGACTCCTTCTCTTTTTCCTGACCCTTCAGTGCCCATTGCATCATCTGTAGGCATAGATTGCAGGCCACGGGCTGATGATTGGGTCCAAGGCCCTGTAAGCACCAATTGTGTCAGTTAGTGACTAAGATGGTCCTGCTGCACTTAGTGCATTTCTTGAAGCCACTAGTTGGCTTAGACATGTTGAAAAATATTGCCTACAGGTAAATTAAACTTAATAAGTGTTGGGGGGGGGGGGACCCCAGAGGGGACAAAACCACCAAAAGACGAGAGTAAAAAAGAGGGACACAAAAAGAAAAAACAACCTAAGTTGGTTGGGACTGACTAAACCGATGACAGGCAGTAAGAAAGGCAGAAAAAAAACAACCTACAAGGGCCAAGAATGAAAACTTTTTTCCGGTACGCAGGAACACATCCTAGGGACTCCGTGGAAAAAAGAAGACTGGAGAAGATGATGCTGTGGCAGATGGGAAGGCAGGCACGCATGTGCGGTGTGCCTACCAAAAGCTTCCTTTGGAAGCTGGAGAGTGTTCCAGTGTGGGTTCCATCGGTAACATCACCCATATGTGAGGATTTATTTACTGCTTGTTCACAGAGAATGTTATATTTCACTTCAGCATATGCTCACTTCCGCATTTTTTCCATAATTCCCTCAAAAAGTTAATAAGTTAGTACTGTGAAGTGGCATTTTGCAAATGTCGTCCAAGTGCAATCTGAGATGTCCAAGCCAGAATGTCTGAAAAAAAAAGCAGGCACATTCAGTTGCAAACATGATTTCACAAATGTGGATGTGCCTGATAGGAATGTTTGAGGGGGCATCTACAAAGACATCCCCAGAATGGTATTTCAAACCAAGGACATCTAGGAATAGCCTAATGATTAGAGTAGTGGGCTAGAACCAGGGAAGCCAGAGTTCAAGTCCCACCACTGCTATCACTGTGATTATGCAGAGTACTGGGGATGGTGGGGTGCAGTCTCCTTTACACTCTTTGGATGTTTTACAGCCAGAACAAGCACTTTCCCAATGCCTTTTCATGTCTGGAGCAAGTACTTGGATTGGGTCGCAGATGTCTCTGATAATTCTGAAATCAAGCTGGGATATCTAAGCCCAGTGCAACATCTCAGCCACACCTCCTGCCTACTTGGACTTCACCGCACCAGAGACATCTTTAAAAGCCTTTTGTAAAATGGCTCTGGGGATGTTTCCATTATTTCACATCTGTATGCACATTTGCAGATGTCCAAATCAAAACATTATTTATTGATATTTGATATACCGTGACTAGCAAACTAGGTATCGAAGTGGTTTATAATTATAGGTAACAGTAACTGCAAAGTAATATCGACACGCATTACTAGAAATGTAAAAGTACAGCACAGGATATGACAGGAGGTGATGATACAGCACAATAAAAAATGCTTACGACAAAAATTTGCCCCTTCCTTTCTGAACACACTACTAAAACACTTGTCAACTAATTACTTCCCATCTCGACTATTGCAAGCTCATTCTTGCTCCTTCTGAGTCACCTCTCTCCCCTTCAATCTGTTCAGAACTCTGCTGCACAACTAATCTTTCGCCAGCTTCGATATACTCATATAACCTCTCTTCTCAAAACATTTCACTGGCTTCATCTCTGCCCCTTTTCAATTCCACGCTGAAGGCTCACCTCTTTGAAGCTGCTTTTGAATATAGCACTAGTAGATAAAAGGGAGGGATATTTTCCCAGTTCCAGTAGCCTGCACTTGGTTATAGGAGAACATATTTTATTAATCTATAATTTAAAAATGCCACAGCAAATGACAATAGAAAAGGCACATAGTTCCCTATGGCCCCGATATTCAGTGGCAATGGTTATGTGCCTCTAAAGCGTAAAGCCATCAAACTTTAACACCGGATATTCAATCCGAGCCATATCTGGCCGCCAGCAGTGAATATCTGGGGTCGCCGCACAGCCGCACAGAGTGCAGAAGCTAACCGTGCAGCAACAATATTCAGCCACTGCCTGGTTAGCTCCGGCAACGAAAGTCAGGACAGCTCATGCCTCGATGCTAAGTGGTTAGCATCGGGGCGTATAGCGGCATTACTGTGGGATATTCAGCGGCACTAACCATGTTACTCCGCTCTCTAATTACTTCCCATCCATGTTAGTGCCGCTGAATATCCCGCTTAGGAGCATTTACACGGTTTACAGCTCTGTAAACCGTGTAAATGCCTTTGAATATCGGACCCTATGACATTTACACAAAAATTCACTTTTTCAAGAATATTTTCGATACGTCCTGTGCATTAGGATGGGGGGATCCGGCAGGGGGCAGGATCGGGGCACAGCAGGGGCAGGCCAGCACGGCAGCACATACAGGGTCAATTCAGGTCATGGCCCTGTACGTGTCTCCGGGCCTGCTGGGATGTGCTGCTTATACCACCTCAGAGGTGGTATAAGCAGCACAATTTGTCAGATTGGGGCAGGGGAGCCACCCCCGGAGCAGGAGCTGGGTGCGGGGGGGGGGGGGGTTTCCACCACCTGATCCAGGCCACAGGTGGCCAGTCGTGAGTCAGACATCAGGGATTTGGGGGGGCCGGAGCCATGGATGCCGGGGGCGCCTGTGGAGAGGATGTCCCTACGGGCGGAGGGGGCTCATCGGGCCGTCCTCAGGCCCGATTCTGGCACCCACAGGAATGTTTTGTTCCTGTGGACCAGAATCGGGTCCGTTCAGCGGGGATGTCCGGATGGCCTGGACGTCCCCCTCCTGGAATGGAGCTCCACATGTTCATAAATTGCATCCAATTATATATCAGAAGCCTGTCCATGAATTGTAATTACTCTTTCTGTTCCCCTCTTTACTCCTTTTCTGGTCCCTGCTGTACTGTCACCCCTTTTATTTTTTTATTATTGTAAATCACTGCGATAGCCTTGGCTCTTGGGAGTATATCATGTGCTCTGAATAAATAAAATGAATAATGGCTTGACTATGATTTATGTAACCTGAGTATTGTGACAGAGCTAGTGAAAAGATGTGGCCCTGTAGCTGTGAGTCAGAGGTACACATTTTAGAGCCCTCAATATCAGGGGTGGGTACCTCTGATTCTCAGAGGTCCCAAACCGCTCAAGTTTTCAGGATATCCTTAATGAATATGCATGCACACTGCCTCAATAGTATGTAAATCAATTTCATGCATACTGTATCTACAGGGTTATCCTGAAAACCTGGGCAGATTGGGACTTTTGAGGACCAGAGATGCCTACCCTTCCTCAATAATACTCTCTTATGCTAATGAATTTATTCCAAAGAATATTGTTCCAGTAAGACCCCAATTCCATGAGGCAGATAGTGGAGTTGCACGTCCTACTGGGACGTGCAGCTCCGTTATCTGCCTTGCCGGCATTTTGCCTCCGTCTCCCGCTGCACGCACAGAGCTGCTGTTCATGCTGCGGGGGATGGAGGCATGATGGGGTGGAGAGTGGGCAAAGCATGGACAGGACCAACCCACAGATGAACAGGGCCGATTCTATTGATGGCCCTGTACATCCGTGGATTGCTAGGGGGACACCCTGCTTATTCCACCTCTGAGGTGGAATAAGCGCAGGTCACCCCCGTGATTCTGAATGGCAGCCCCCCCTGGAGCCAGTAAGCCCCTCCTCGGTGCAGATAGAGGCCAACAGTGGATCCCCGCCACCCAATCCTGGCCCTGATGGCACTCGCTGGGTGTAGGGCAGAAGGTTTGCAGGGGTAGGCACACAGCAAGGGGGATCGGCCTGCAGGGAGGATGTCCCTGCGTTGCAACAGGGGTATGATGGACCTTCTCCGGGCTCGATACTGCATCTTGCTCCCACAGTGCAGAATTGGGTCCAAACAGCCCCGTCTTGGTTGGTGCCATCCAGACGGCCCGGATATGCCCCATAGTAAATTGGGCTCCACGTGTATCGGTCCATCGGACAAAGTGGCCTATGTGGTCTTGAAAGCTCAAGTACAAGAACATCTTTAGTTAATATCTTATGCCAAGCCAGTAAGACGTGTTAAAGCCTGCAATGAATCCAGTGAATAAAGCACAGAATGAAATGCAGGACCGGTGCAAGGATTGGAGGCACCTTGTGTATACCGGAAGTCTGCATTGGAGGGAGGCAAAAGTGGCAGGTCGTAGAAGGTAGGAACCATGACGCAAAGTGACAATAATAGCCCCTATTCCCCGCCAGTGTTCATCAATATAGTGTAAAATACAAGGGGTATTAGTGTAGCTCCTTCTCAACATCTTCCATACGTTTGCCTGACAAAACAAGCACTTTTCAGATGTCTGTTCGTGGATGGAGCAAGTTTAACTTTAGATGTGATCTGGGATGGCCAGGGAGTTTCTGGGATTAGATAGGGACTCCTACGTTCATAGGAACGTCCCAGTCATGCCTTCATCATGCCTGCATTCAAACTTGGACGTCCCCTTGCTGGGGACATCCACAGACCTGGCTTCTAAAATATCTCTGGAGCCATTTCTGTGATTTGGACGTCTGCACGCCTGTTTGCAGTCATCCAAATCAGGAATAGTGCTTTTAAAATAACACCCAAGATGTGGCATGCTGAGTCAAACCAAAGGTCTATCAAGCTCAGCGTTCTTTCTCACAGTGGCCATCCAAGTCACAAGTGCACAGCAGGGACCCAAGGAGAAGTTTCATTCCTTATTGCTAATCTTAGGGAATTCTCCGCAAAAAAATGGCAAGTTCTACACAAAAAATTTACAAATTCTGCAAAATGCTGCATATATTTTTGTTCATATAATTCAATATATTCACTGTCTTTGAGCAAAAGGTTCAACACAGAAAAAAATGTATTACTCAAATACTCAGAGTTAAAAAAAATTGTGTAGAAGTCCCCCATCGTAAGTCCAGACCCATCTTCCTGGCTTGATTCCCCAGGCTTGACCACCCCATCACTCTCTCTTGTCTCCCAGGCTCAACCCTCTCCAACTCTCTCTCTGCTCCCTGCAGGCTCAACCCCCATCCCAATTTTATCTGCTCCTCTCACCTTACTTTCTCTCTTTGCTCCCCTTCAAGATCCCCAGCTTTCTCTCTCTGCATCCCCAGACTGGACCCCTCCTTACCCTGATTCTCTCTTTCTTTCCATTTCCAGCAAGACCCTCGGTTCTCTGGCTCTCTTCCCATCCCAGGCTTGAACTTTCTCCCTCTCTCCCCCACAAAACCCCAGCTCTGCTTCTTTAGTCTCCTCCGATGTGTGGGCCGATTCTGCTAATGCAGCCTCCTTGTTTTACTGCCTGTGTGCAGTTGATGTTGTTGCTCTCTGTCGCTTCTTCTTTCCAGTCACATAGGGATTCTATTGCTTCTTCCGTGCAATAGAGTCGACACTGAGGTCTGTGCATCCGGAAGGAGGAAACAGGCAATAAAGCAGCACTGCTGACTCCTATACAGAGTTCTGCAAGGCAAATGCATAATTTTGAATGGGAGGGGTATTCTGCACAAATTCTGCATTGTACAGTCATGCAGAATTCCTCCAGGATTACTTATTATTCATACGCAGAGTGAAGTGGTAGCCTTTAAATAAATTATGGTTTATAGACTTTTCCTACTGCCGCACAATCTGTCAGGCCATTATCATCCCACTCTAGATTATTATTATTATCCTCCAAGGTCCACCAAAGCAGACCCTACTTCCTTTGCAACTAGCGCAAAACGCTGCAGCATGTCTGAGAACAGGATCCCCAAGATATGACCCCTGTCCTAAAGAGCCTACACTGACTCTCCAAACAGGCCCGCAGTAAATACAAGGCAATTATGCTCATTTACAAGACCACGCATAACCAAGCTGCAGACTGCCTCCGTAGGCTCATCCAAAAACCCTCAAACTCAAGAACAAGAACTTAAAACCACAGTTTACTCAGCATTCCAACTCACAAGCGGAAGAGTACCCCAGCAACTTTGGCAAGTTTCTCAGTATATGGACCCACATTATGGAACTTTCTCCATAATAACCTGAGGGATATCGAGGACTATGGGGACTTTTAAAAAACCCTATTTCTTGTATACTTGACTTGTACGTATTTGTGTTAAAATTCATATAAATAATAATAATAATAATAAAAAACAAACCTAAAGACCTGCTTATTCCAGGAGTACTTTATCCCTTTTAGCCCTGGAACCTGACCAAAATGTTCTACTCTAACAGACGACTCTCAACAAGACAATCCCTTGTACATAGTTACTCCTTTACACTGTCCATCTGAGTGTTCACTGTTCAATATATTCTTAAAGTTCAATGTAAACCGCTTTGATAAGAAAGGCAGTATATAAAAACTGTTAAATACATAAGTAAGAAACATAGAAACCTGACGACAGATAAAGACCATACGGCCTATCCAGTCTGCCCTTCCATACCAACTACTAAGCTCTATAGTCCCTTTTTTTGCTTAGAGATCTTCTGGGTTTCGCCCATGTTTGCTTGAATTCAGATACAGACTTTTGTGGTCATCCTGAACACTGTTTAGCGGGTCTGGACGTCCAATCCGGACATCCAGACCTACTAAATGGCCGGATTGGCAAACAGGCAATGGCCGGATTGGCAAACAGGCAATTTGTACAGGGAGCTCTGTTCATGGGAGGGATGGGGCAGAACAGAGGCAGTGCAAGGGCAGGCGTGGGGCAGAGAGCAACCCTGGATGGAGCAAAATGACGTGGCTGGGCCCAGTAAGGAGGGCGAGGGGGTGCAGGGGATTCCCCGCAGCCCAACCCTGGCCATGGAAGGCCAGATTGGGGGTCAGGTTGTGGGAAAAGAAGATTGTTTTCTGCAGCAGGGGATCACGGGTCCTGAATGGAGCTGCGGTGCCATAGCAATGGGAGCCTGGCTGAGTTAGCCAGGTATGTGGACTGGACGTGCAGCCAAACAGAATCGGGGTAAGTAGTATAATGGATACACTACTCGTCAAACTGATTGACAGGTGAGATAAGGATGACAGGAGCCAATCAGCGCTCACTTCTGGTGTATGTCCCATCTCAGGCCACGCCCTCCCATAGACATGAATGGTGAGTTAGCCCCGCCCATCCATGCCCCCCAGGCGTGGCCACACCCCCCCCTTTGGCATGCCCCCACCCCACCCCCAAGGATGACATCAGCCAATCAGTGCCCACTTCCAGGTTTGTGCCACACCCACACCCCACCCCACAATGTTGGCATTAGCCAATCAGCGCCCACTTCCAGGTTTGTGCCACACCCACGCCCTCCCACCCTCAACCACGCCCCAGCCTACATCATCGGAAATGACATCACCGGAAACAGTGTGTCATCGGAAATGGACACTGTCCATTTCCGAAGACATCAGCGGAAGCAGAGTGACTGACTCCGGAAATGTGTTTTGCTTCTGGTTAATGCTGACATCTGCAAAAGCAGGAACCCTGGAAAACAAAACAAAAAATGCTTTCTCTCCCCCCTGCCCCAGTTCTTTTTTCTCACAAAGCAGGGCAATGCTTTTATGTGTACTGCAGGCTATTTAGAACTGATTGTTAAAATTAACCCTTTGGTAGCAGCAGCAGGAACACAATGCATTTGGTATACAGGCTTTTCGCAGAGACAGCACTTGGGTATACAGGCTTTTCACAGAGACACAGCACTTGAGTATACAGGCTTTTCGCAGAGACACAGCACTTGGGTATACAGGCTTTTCACAGAGACACAGCCCTTGGTATAGAAGCTTTTCTTTCCAAAATGTTAAACCATAATTAACACATCTTTGTTAGAGAAACCAGTGCTGTCCATGTGATAGAATTTTGCTTTTAAGACCTCACTGTTAGAGAGAAGTATTCTGGCAGTCCTGTAGTTCAGACTGAAATACAGAGAGAGAGACCTGAGTTCAAATCCCACAACAGCTATTTTTTAGTTGCTTTGAAAAAAAAAACAATACAGAGAAACAAGTCTGAGCATGCTTCTAGGATATGGTAAGACGTGATTAGCTGAAACAAGAGACTTCTTCTGAGCATGCTCCAGGTTTTCTGAGCATGCTCCTGGTGTAAGGTTGTGTGTCCTGTGTGGGGAAAATTCTAACACAGAGATTCAAAAAGAAAAAATGGCTCTTTTTGGAACACCAAGCAGAATTTCCAACAGGGTGAATAGCATTAATTATTTTCTTAAGAATCGTGATTCCGCAGCAGAGGGTTATCCACTGATAGAAGATCCATTTGAACAACAGGAGAGTCCGGCAGAGTCTGAACATGAATTATCAGGGGTTGAATATTTACCACATGCCCAAATGTTGTTTGACTCTCAAGATCTTTGTGATTCAGGCACCGAAATTGACTTACCGGATAACAATGCAATGGATCCAGAGGACATAGAATTATATTATGCCGCGGCAGATGCAGAAACAACCTGTTTAATGGAAGAACTTGGATCAGCAGAGGTAAGAGAAGTCTTTTTTTTTTTTTTTGTAGAAAAGTGTTATAGAAGAGGCAGTTCATTTCACACTGACCCTATTTTGTTTTTGTAGGGAAGTAACGAATCTCCGCTCCTACAAGAGCTAGAGGACATACAGGCAATCAATCTATGCTGCTTGTGCTTTCTCTGTACATATCAAAGGGATGCATATGATGTCATAGTCAGCCAAAAGGACAACTCAAAACCTGAAGAAATAAACACATTTAAATCTGTTATACAAGCAACAGTGTGCTGTATTATCAAGAAATGCTGGCAGGACGTTATGCATAGAGACTGTGCAGCTTGTCTAATACATGCTCCAGGGCAAAGACATCATGATTGCCTGAGGTGGGGGCACAAGGAAATACAACACAAAATCCATAAAACTTGTAACAGGTTGTGTCTAGGACCTATTGTAAATGTTGCCTTGATTGTTGGTCATAAAATGAAAGCAACTGTCCTAGTTTATGAACATTTGAATTTTTTGTTTGAACTCATCAGAGATTTTAATACCAGTAGAAATCAAGGACAACTGCTCAATATTTTGCTTAGATCTGTGTCAGACTGTGATATGGAGCTAGTGGAAGGTTTAATCTGTGACAGAGATTATAGATCGTTCTTTAAAAAAACACCAAGTTCTGTAAAAATTGACTTTTTATGAAAATGTATGTATTTCCAGAAACTTGTAATGCTCAAATGAATCAGTTCACAAGATGAAAACATTTTATTTGAAATAAAACATTTTGAACCTACAGCTTTATGTGGTGTGTTTTAGGAATTCCTAGTTAATTAAACCTACAATGGGTTGTCTGGAAAAACTGGTACCGTGTGAATTATCGGGGCATGGCTTACACAATAGGCCATATGATAAGAATGTGGAGAACGTCTGGGAATGGGGGAATGTGTATTAGCCACATAGGTCTACATACACAATATATAGCATCTATTACAATGTACTGTCTGCGAAAAAAGAAAAAAAATGGTGAGGTGTGAATTAGCTGTGGGGTGGGGTGACACATAAAACAATAGGCCAGAGATCCAGAGATGTTTCAGTTCAAGAGTCTGGGGGCTGTAAATCCCATCAAAGAATTTCATTTAAAAAGGCGCAGTATATTTCAACTGCCAGAAAAGATCACATAGGGGTATGTTTACTAAGCAGTCTTAACGTGCGCCTGGCGCTAGTGTGCAGGATGCCATAAAAGGAGTGGGCAGTCCGGTCTAAACGTAGCAAACTGGGATTATCACGCGATAACACGCGCTGCATACATTATCGTGCGAGATGTCGCTAAGCACGTTAACGCACGGTAATCTTAAGTAGGCGCGCAGAAATGCAAACACAGAAACAGAGGTGTAGCACAATGGTTAATGCACTGACTGATGGTACAGGGGTCATGAGTTTGATCCACCAGTGTGCCTAAGGAATAAGGCTGGCTGAGGCATTAGCTTTTACGTGTAAGTATTGCTTTTTGAGACATGTTATTTGTATTTTAATTAGTGCTGCCAGCAAACACACCCTCACGTGCCGTAACCTAAGGTGCCGCATAAGGCACCATATAAGGCACTCCATAGGGCACATTATAAAGTGCACTGTCCACCAAGGCACCCTATAATGTCCCCTATAGGGCACCCTATAATGTCCCCTATAGGGCACCCTATAAGGCGCTTTATAGGACACCTTATAAGGCACCTTATAAGGCGCTGTATAGGACATCTTATAAGGCACCTTATAAGGCGCTTTATAGGGCGCCCTATATAGGACACCTTATGAGGCACCTTATGGTTACAGTACACTGAGGGTGTTTTTGCTGGTAGCACTAATGTACATTAAAAATAGACAATGACTCAGACAGCCCTATCAAATAACCCCACTGTGGGTTTGAACCCATGACCTCTGGCTCCACAGGCAGTGAAGTAACCAGTGGGCTACAGCTGCTAACAAACCCCTTGCTGGCTGCAGAAGGACTGCACGTCACCACACAGACTGTCTGCTGTGGTTACCAGGATAGGATTAACCCACCCGTACCCATGATGCACTGCACATGCAAATCAGCAGTCTACAGATGATCACAAGATGGGGTATGCACCCCCACAGCACCTCAGCCTGGTAGGGGGAACTGACCGTGTGCACCCCCACAGCACCTCAGCCTGGTAGGGGGTACTGACTGTGTGTGTTACTGGCACAGACTAGCTACAGACCGTCACATTGTGCGGGTACTGTGCTCACCCTGAGGGTGAGGTGGGGCGCCCAGCACCAGGTCCACAGCACCTTTCATGGCTGAAATACGCCATGCTGCAGGTCCCCATCAGTGCTACTGTGTGTGATAGGTAGTTCCTGCAGACACACCTAGGATACTTCTGTGTTCATCTGAATTTCTCAGTCATGTCTAGCCCTTATGGGCTATGATGCACCCAGAATAGTGCATATCCTGTGTTGGTGCCATGGTTACATGAAGTAGGTGAAGGGGGGGTGTTTGGACCCATAGGCGGATTATGTACCACCACCCAACCCACCCTCTGGGGCTCAGGGTGGGAAACAGGATCTCCCACCAACAGATCCACATTCTACCTCCCTGCAATGGTGGCAGTAGAGAGGACCATCAACCCCAGTCCTGCTGGGGAACAGACACCCTACAGGGCAGTCAATGCAGATCTGTACACATCCATAAAGCAATAGCAGAAAGACAGTAGGCCTGGAAATGCTCAGCTGCCCCCACCACTATCTGACATTCTCCAGCAGCAAGCCTCCAGCCACTGCACCCTGCAAGGTGTTCCAGCAAGACACATACTAGCTGCAGACATTCTGCTAGCTAGTCCATAGTGCATGTTCCTGGAGGAGATGTGTGTACCCAGAACTAGGATGTAAGCATACATACCAAGCAGATAAGTCAGTGATTGGGCCCCAAAAGAGAACCCATAAATATCACATGAGAGAAATACTATATAGCACTATGGGGGAACCTAGCCATGCTGTGGTCACTGCTCAGTCAGGGTGAGAGTGACCTCCCAGCAGGACATGCTGTGGCCACCCTGTCCGTGCAGGTGGTGGCTGGGCACTACAATGTCCGAGCCATTGCCCTATGCCCTGTGCAGATGCATCCAGGCCAGGCCACCCTATCCAGGCTATTCCCACGGTACCCTGCTCCTCATTATGCACATTGGCAAGCCAATACTGGCAACAGTGCTAGCAGTGTGGACTGTGGAGGGTGTTGGCAGCCACCACACACTGGATAGACAGACACACACTCCCCACACCTATGCCAGCATTGTGCAACTATAGAGGTGTTTGGCAGCCCTGGCCACCGCAGCAGTCCTGGGCACAGTGCAGGCATGGCTATGGTACGCAATACTGTAGGAGTCACTCCCCAGGGTGGTAAACACTGTCAGACACAAGACCTGTAGCTCACTCCACAGACATCAGAAAGGTTGCTATGATGCAGCTCAATCAGAAAATTGTACGTAACGTCGGAATTGCTATCTGCCAGTAATCATAGCAACCTTTTGATAGATGTGTACCGTATTCCCAGGTTTAGGGTGGCATTGCTAAGGTATGCAAGTGCTAGTATTGGTAGATGCACACAGGGCCCATCATCCTGCCTCTCCAGGAGGCATTGGATAATGGAGCCTGTGGGTGCGGGTGTGTCTGCCCCTGTTGGCCGCTGCTTTAGGGCAGAGGTTCCCAACTCCAGTCTTGGTGGGCCAAACACTGTTCAGGTTTTCATGCTGTCCCTCATGAATATGCATGAGATACATCTGCATACTATGGGGGCGGCACAAAGAAATGCAGCACAGGCATCTTTAGTAGAGGCAGCATGGAACCTGGATGGTGTTTGGCTCTCGAGGACTGCATTTGAGAGACTCTGCTCTAGGTAATGCGCATGTTTATGGTGTCTGTGCTCTGTAGGGTAAAATGTAGGTGTTTTGGGCATGTTTACGTCATCTGCAATAAAGGTTCTGTCTGTATTAGCACGTTTTAGTAGTGGGTAAAATATGGGGACTGGGTTGGCAGGAACCACAACCTGTGACCTTCTGCTTCTGAACACACTGGTTTTGTGCACTGCACCACCGTGTTGCCACAGAGACAGTGCATTCCATGGTGATACCATGACTGTTCGTCAGACAGGGCCTGTGTTGCAGTGCATGGCACCCACCTACACAGGGCTAGGCCACGGTGTGCTCTGGGCAGCTGCCACTGCCCCCTCCACCACCAGTATCCCTCTGCCACCATGCTGACATCCCCTTCTGCTGGTGGTGCTGGTGGAGCGCAGTCTCAGGCCATCCAGTGTGCGGGTAGGCGGCTGCCTATGGTGCGGGTTCTGGGGTAGGGGTGCCTGCATAGCTGTCCACGCTTCCCCCCAGCACCGCATGCCAATGTTCCATGCCCTTGGGGGTACCTGCTGGGTACTATCCCCTGTGACACTGTGGGAAGCACACTCATGCCCATGTTGGGCACTCAGTAGTTGCTGTCTGGCTGCTCTACTGTTTCAGCATTCCTATGGGCCAGCTAGGCATCACCCTAGTCCGCACTGTGGCCCAGTTGCACCACAGCATGTGCCGCCTGCAGCCCTCTGTGTCCCCTTTTCCAGCATCTGTCCAGTTGCCTATTCCGACATGCCCGCCCTACTGTTGTGGAACATGTGCACGCCATAGGAAACCTGGCCAATGGAGTGGGAAACCCTGCTCAGCACAGTTTCACTGTGGGCTCATTCATCTTGTATGGGGACAGAGCATAGACCCTTCCAAAATTCATATCTTTTTTTGGAGCTTTCTTGGGAATGTTTTTTGATGTTTCCCATTGATATCACTATTGCCCAGCTTGGTTATGTTTTTATTACATTTTCTTCTGTTCATTTTCACTGTTTATTTGCCCTTTTGTTCCATGCACATGTATCACACTTATCACTTTTTGTAGGTTTCCCTGGTTTTGCTGTACATTGCTGATGGAAATGGTATCTTTTCCCTTTAAATCGGCTCTAACGCCAGGGTTTCACTGGAGTTAGTTTTGAGCCTCGGATTTCACAGTGTTAGTGTGCAGGGAGCCTCTCCCCTCCCACTCTCGGCCCATTGACCCTCTTTCTCCGCCCCTGGGAAGCCTTCCCCCGCCCTCAGGGAGCCTTTCTCCACCCTCAGCGCTTGTTTGCGCCACTGCGCGCGTTATCGCGTGATAAGGTACCTCTGCGCCCGAGAAAGCACCATTATTGAACGATAAGGTACCTTATCGCGCGATAACGTCACAGAGCGCACGTTAAGACAGTTTAGTAAACATACCCCATAGTCTCTATAGCTTGTAACATCGGCACCTCTTCAGACATCAACATGGTGAGTAGATATGAGTGTTATTTTTTAAAAATATTGGTTATGCAATGTTTCTGTCTCTGAATTTATGATTGTCTTTAAAAATAGGAGCAGAAACCGGGTTTTACAAATAGGCTGTCTCTTACAAAACGAAGACAGCAAAAAAAGTTAAAAGGTATGTCGTGTGTGTTTTAATTTGCCAGTAGCCATGCTCTTTATAATGTGTCTTATGGGTTTTTTAAAAAAAATATTAAAGACCAGGAAGCTGCTACAAAGAAGATCACACGGTCTATAGATGGTAAGGAGGCCATATCAGAACCATGCGCTTCAGACACTAACATTGTGAGTAGATATGAATCTTACTTTTTAAAAATACTGATTATGTAATGTTTCTGTCTCTGAATTTATGATTGTCTTTAAAAACAGGGGCAGAAACCGAGTTTTACAAATAGGCTCTCTCTTACAAAACGAAGACAGCAAAGAAAGTTAAAAGGTATGTCATGTGTTTTTTAATTTTCCAGCAGCTATGCTCTTCATAATGTGTCTCAACCTTTAATCTTTTTTATTTTAGACCAAGAAGATGCTACAAAACAAGATGACCAACCTAATCAACAGACGGTACCTTACCGAAAGCCAAAAGACAAGCAAAATAGTGAGTATTCAGGCTTTATCCCTCGCCTAGATTTTAAGGTCGCTGTAAAAGGAAAAAAAAAAGTATTAGCCCCTATGTTTTCTTTTTCAGATCGAGAAAATGTTAGAAAATCAGTGACTATGGGAGAGAAGCCTAACAGGAAAAGAACATACAGCGAGAGTTTTTCTGACGGTGAATCTACACACGCCGATACAGAAGAGCAACCAGCTCCTTACCGAAAGCCAAAAGACAAGCAAAATAGTAAGTATTCAGACTTTATCCCTCGCCTAGATTTTAAGGCCGCTGTAAAAGAAAAAAAGTATTAGCCCCTACGTTTTCTTTTTCAGATCGAGAAAATGTTAGAAAATCAGCGACTATGGGAGAGAAGTCTAACAGGAAAAGATCATACAGTGAAAGTTTTTCTGACGGCGAATCTACACACGCCGATACAGAATATGGAGAGCGTGGTGAAAGCCGTGTCTTTGATCATCGTGTTTCAGAGGACAGAACAAATAATCTTGCATTAGACCCCTCTGAAGAATCAGAACCAGTTAGCTATGTTCTGTTTGTGAAAAGGTGGGATCATAAATTGGACATGTTTAATGGTGTAATTTATTCAGAGGAATTTCGGTTTATTAATTTAGACAGGGTAACATCATTATCTGAGGCTCAAAACGCCATTCGGCAGGGTATCCAGCATATTCTGGATGAGGTTAGCAGCAGGGTTTCACCCAGTGATTATGTACAGGTGCATTTACACTCATCTCTTTTTCACAATTCCTTGTACTCTGGAAAGTTAAACCCAGAAGCATTAGATGCTGATGATTTCTTAGATCAGATCGCTAAACTCCTTCAGAGTCACAGAGAAATCCAGGTTTGTGATATATTCCGTGTTGTTGTACTTGTCATAAGAAATCGGGTGGGGGAGCTCGTAGGGTCTTAAAGACTATACCGTTTAGTCATATTATTCATAAGAAAAGGATGTATTTGATAGACTTGAATAACACTGATAATAACCTGTGTTTTGCAGGTAGCCTCACAGCCCTCATGTCACTGGTAAAAATGACAGATGTCGAACTGTTAGAAGGTGCTAAAAAACTACATAATGAGTTGGGATGGCCGGTACATAGAAAAGTCATGCTCGATGATGTAGCAATATTTGAACAGCATTTAAAGATAAACATACACGTTGTGCTTTACACAAATTCATGGGTTTGTTTTAAGACATCAGACAGACCTGTGTTCCCTAAGACTGTGCTCTTATTGCTACACGATGACCATTTCTATGGTATAACCAATGTCAAAAAATTCTATGGGGAGCGCAACTTCTGTAGTTACTGTCAGAAACCATACAGTCACGATCATAATTGCACATTATGGTGCCGTCTTTGTTTGACACTAACTTGTGCGAATAATGTTGGTGTACAACAGAGATGTCCTAATTGCAAACTATTTTGTCGTTCTAAAGAGTGTTTAGATAGACACACATATTTGGCTCTGAAAAAAGAAGTGGCGTGTTTATCTAAGATACTGTGCCAGAAATGTGAGTCTTATGTGGACAAGAAACATAAGTGCAAGGGTCGACATTGTAAACTATGCAGTGAACCCTTAACCGGGGATGGCGTCCACTTATGTTTTATGACCCCTATTGGTAAAACTGAAACATCTGAAAAGTATATTTTTTATGATTGTGAATGTATGCAACAAACAGGCTGGAATGTCCCTAATTACATATATGCGACGGACTTAAATGATGAAAGAAACTGGGAATTCAAGGGTCTCAAATGTATTTCTGCCTTTATACAGATTTTTTGTGACAAAAAATTTAAAGGCTACACCTTCATAGCCCATAATTCCAAAGGTTATGACAGTTATTTTGTTCTTAAACAACTGCTAAAGGAAAAGATGAGCACAGGGCTGCTGGTTCAAGGTGGTAAACGTTTACAAATTACCGTTGAACCTTTGACTATCCGTTTTATAGACTCTCTAAATTTTCTGCCTATGAAACTTAGCAAACTTCCACAAGCCATGGGTTTTACAGGCAGCAAGGGGTACTTTCCACACTTTTTTAATACGCTGGAAAATCAAAATTATGTGGGCCCCATGCCAGGTGTTGAACATTACGGTGTGGGAAACATGTTGCCTGAAGAAAAAGAGGAATTTTTACAATGGTACAAGGACAATCAGCATAAAACTTTTAATTTGCAAAAAGAGTTGGCTTATTACTGCCAGCAGGATGTATCTGTTTTGCGGCAGGCCTGTGTTCTCTACCGAGCTGAAATCATGAAAATGACAGAGAAAGAAGCGTTTGTAGAGCATGGTGACATCTCAGAAATTCTAACAAGGTGTTTAGACCCTTTCCAATCTATAACCCTTGCATCTGTATGTATGGCTATGTTCAGATTAATGTTTTTAGAACTCAAGACTGTGGCACTCATTCCACCAGATAACTATCACCGGCAGACAAAGAGATATTCATCCCCTTCTATTCAATGGCTGATGTATGTAGAGGTCAAAGTGTGGTAGGCGACGGCCTATGATCCATGCTAATTGAACTAAGCAGACAGGCCTGAGCAGCTTGACCTGTAACTGAAGCCTGTAGTTAGGCCCAGAGGAATGAAAACCCCCCTGAATGATGACACCATAGAATTGAAACTTAACTCAGTTTAACTGAACATAGCTAAGCAGAAACGAAACTTATAAAAGACAGAAAACAGCTCTAATTGGTACTGATAAGAGAGCACAGCTTCTATGGAATTAATTAACTCTGCAAAAAGCAAGGTTACAGTGCCCTGCTTCCCATATGTTTTAACAAGCTAAGCGACCTTGGAGGAGAGATGTAACAAGACCTTGGAGGAGAGATGTAACAAGTTAGAGACACTGACCATTGTAATTGGGACTAGAAGGGGGGCAACCAGGTGCTGAGCCCAGACCAGAGTCCCGATTGGGTAGCCATATCAGTACCGGGACCAATAGATGGGTGAGAGGGGTACTGGGACCAATGAAAAGTTTGCCTATGCTTAGAATGGACAAGAAAGCTATAAAAGTTGTTGTTTTACTAGAAGCCATTGCTCAGCCATTTTGAAATTGCTTATTGCTTGAGCCATGTGCACATTAAACTGGCTTGGATCCTTGAAAAGACTCCTGGATTTATTTATTGCATGCTTATCTGCTGCTACAAAAGAAAACATACAGATCACACATGCTCTGAAAGGTGGCGAAAAAAAGGTGGGGTCTTATTTTCTTGATGGCTATGCAGTGATCAATGGGGTAGAAACAGCTTTTGAATTTAATGGTTGTTTTCATTACGGCGGTCCGAGTTGTTATAACGATAAAGACCAGAATCCTGTAACAGCCACGACCTATGGTTTTCTTTATTACAAAACACAGCTAAAAGCTGCATTCCTGGAAAGCCGTGGGTTCAAGGTCATAAGTCTATGGGAGCACGAGTGGAAGCAGATGGTAAAAGAAAATGACGGGGGCTGTGCAGATTTCCTGGCTGACACAGCATTACCGCAACCTCTGATTCCACGAGATGCCCTTTTTGGGGGTAGAACAAATGCCATTTGTCTGTACCACAAAACAAGACCTGGGGAAAAAATACACTACTATGATTTTACTAGTCTATACCCTTTTGTCAATAAAACAAAGGAATATCCAATAGGCCATTCACAAATCATTTATGACAAATTTGGCCCCCCTACAAATTACTTTGGTTTTATAAAAGCAAAAGTATATCCTCCACGAAAGCTCTTTTTACCGGTGTTACCCATACGGTTGGGCGGTAAGTTTATGTTTCCACTGTGTCATACGTGTGCTGACACACGGCAACAGGAAATGTGTGCCCACACGGATGAGGAGAGAGCTTTTGTGGGGACTTGGTGTATGGTGGAGATGAATTTAGCCATTGCAAAAGGGTATGTGGTTGTCGAAATCTATGAAATCTGGCATTTCGAGCAAAAATCTGAAAATCTCTTTTCCGAATACATCAAAATGCACCTCCATCAAAAACAAGAGGCTTCTGGCTACCCCCGGTGGTGCAATGATACTGAAAAACAAAATGTGTACATAGCTGATTTCTTTAGAAAAGAGGGGGTGTGTTTGCGTGCAGACCAGATTAATGTAAACCCTGCAAAGCGTCAAATAGCAAAACCTTTCTTAAATTCCCTGTGGGGTAAATTTGGTCAAAGAACAAACCTGCCTACCACAAGCATTGTGAGAGAACCTGATGATCTCTTTAAATATCTGTTTTCTCCTGAATTCATCATGCGATTTTATTGATGATGAAACAGCCTGTGTGTCTTGGAGGCACTCAAAAGACCGCTGTATATTGTCGGGTAGCACCAATGTTTTCATTGCCTGTTTTACAATGGCTTATGCACGCCTGGAGTTGTACAATCTTCAAGATAGTTTGCAAGAGCGCTGCCTGTACCACGATACAGATTCTGTGATATTTCTAAGTCGAGAGGGAGATTGGAACCCATCTTTGGGTGATTATTTAGGCGAGCTCACAAGTGAGATACCCTCAGATGAACATATCACAGAGTTTGTATCAGCGGGGCCTAAAACATATGGCTACAAGCTGTCAAGCGGGAAGACCTGTATGAAAGTAAAAGGGATTACGTTAAACGTAGAAAACTGCCAGAAAATCAGTTTCACTAGTTTGAAAGATCTAGTTTTGGACTACAAGCCTGGGGCAGCAGATTTACCCGAGAAAAAGATAGGAGTATAGCAACCTGGTATTATAAGAAACAAAAAGGGTTAGACAATAGAGACTGGTGTGATTAAAAAAACACAAAAGGTTGTGTATGACAAAAGGGTGAAGTTGGAGGATGGCTTTAGCACATTACCCTATGGATACTAGCGTGGTGGATGTGCGCTGGTCACATCCTTTTTCTTGTATTTTAGCTGGGCCATCCAATTCCGGCAAGAGCTTCTTTGTTAAAAAGCTGTTAGAACACGCTGGTCATGTATTGACTGTCATACCTAACAATATTGTATGGTGTTACAGTTGCTGGCAACCTTTGTATAAAGAGATGTTAAATAAATATCCTTTTAATACATTTATGGACACTTTGCCTGATACTTTTAATGATGAACAAATGTTTCCAACCAATAAAGTAAACTTGGTTATTGTTGATGATCTAATGGATTCTGCCTGTAAAAGTGATGAGATAGAGAAAGCCTTTACCAAGTATGTGCATCACAGAAACCTGAGCATCATCTATATTGTTCAAAATGTTTTCTGCCAAGGCAAAGCAAGCCAAACTATAACTTTAAATACCAAATACATGGTGCTCTTTAAGAATCCTAGCGATAAGATACAGATTGCCATTCTAGCCAGGCAGATGTACCCTGGAAAATCAAAATTCTTTTTAGAAGTCTTCGAGGATGCCACCAGAAAGCCGTTTGGTTATCTCGTTGTGGATTTAAATAACACAACGCCTGAGGCTTACAGACTGAGGACGGATATCTTCCCGCCAGATTGGACTACGGTATACTGTGAAAAACCACAAACCCCACATAAAAAGAAATGAATATGTAACCGGCCCTTCATACATGCTTGTGTGTCTCAGAGAACATGTCTCACCCAGGGGCGGCCCAAGGGGGGTGCAGGGCCATGTGCGGAGACTCGGTGCGGGGCCTCATTTGCATAAGTGGCCTTATTTGCATAATGTTACCATACACTAACTTTTAGTAAACATGTCTCTTAATGAGTGTATGGATAAAGAAAGACTAAAAGATTTCTACATTACTATAATCCAGTGCCAACCGCCAGACACATTAGGAACTACTACAAACACTGCCCATTTAGAACCCATAGCAAACCCGCCGTATCCTAACAGCACTACCAGGACTCACAAAGCACCACACCATACCTATCAAAAGGCAACACTGCAAATATTAAACCAATACATTTCAGAGAATAACAATACATGACCTACTAGGGAAAGAGAACAAGTGGCAATGTCAAATAGGAATTATATAAACAGAATACCTCAGCTCAGTTACACATGCAGAACATAGACCATCACCAAACAAGTAATCACAATTTAGAAATAGGAAGACAATAATTAAACTGGGAATCCCAAAAGCCAAACTTGGAATGTACAACACTGTAGAAATAAAACTATACATTAATTTGCTCTTGTACTAAACAAAGCGCAGATGTTAATGATGCACATTTACCAGAGCTGACATATTCCAATTAATAAATTCAAAATAAAGAGATATTTTCTACCTTTTGTGCATTTTTTTCAGCTGCAATTGCTCCAGCCACTTTCTTCTGCTTTCTTCGTGTCTTCTGCTAACTCTCCATCGTCTGCTGTCCATTTGTCCTGTCTTCTCTCTTCTAGTTTTTTTCCATTCTCTCTCTACATCTGCTTTAACATACTAATCTTTCTCCTTTTGTTCTTTCCTCATTCCTATTTCATCCACTCAAATTTTACCCCTCCATCCTCAATCCCCACTTACTCTCCCAATACCCGGCCAATTGTAGATTTTTTATCCCTCCCACACAAAATATTTTTCCCCTCTCCATTTTACTCTCCCAGCCCCATCCCATTCTAATCCTCCCCCAACATCTGCTCCCTTCTAGTTCCAGCCTCACCCAGCATCCATTCCCTTCTAGTCCCTGCATCAGCCCATTTCCAGTCCTAGCCCCATCAGCCCATTTCTAGTCAGCCCCCCATAGCCCATTGCCAGTCCTAACCCCCCCATCAGCACACAGCCCATTACCAGTCTTAACCCCCCCATAGCCCATTACCAGTCCTAACCCCCCCCAACAGCCCACAGCCCACCTCAAGTGAAGTCCTAACCCCCTCCATAGCCCATTACCAGTCCTAACCCCCCCCATCGGCTCATGGAAAATTAAAAATAAAAAAAGCTGGCTGCTGCTGCTGCCGCCGCGGCAGCAGCAGAATGGAGTGTCCCGCGGGGCCCCCTCTGCCCGGCTGAGCTCTCCCAGCCCGGCTGAGCCCCTCTGCGTTGGCTTTCAGATACGCGAAGGGAGAGTGTCTCCCTCGCGTCCCTGTTAAGCCCGCAGGGGCTGATGGGAAGCAGGGGCTGATGGGAAATTTCCCAGCTGCCCCTGCGGGCTTAACAGAGATGCGAGGGAGACACTCTCCCTTTGCGTATCTGAAAGCCGGCGCAGAGAGGCTCAGCTGGGCAGAGGGGGCCCCGCGGGACACTCAATTCTGCTGCTGCCGCGGCGGCAGCGGCAGCAGCCAGCTTTTTTTTTTTTTTTAATTAAATTTTTAAAAAAGCAGAATGTTCTTTGCGCGGGGCCCCCTGAAACGGGGCGCCCTGTGCAAAAAACATTCTTGCTCAATGGACGGGCCGGCCCTGGTCTCGCCATGTAAAGAGAAACCTGCCCCTTTTAAAACTTTTGGTCCAAGCCTCTCTGCAGCACAGAAGAGCCATCCTGAATACAGCTTCTAATGATTTGGTAGCCGCTATAGGTGAAATCGCTCTCAACACCCTAAAAGGTAATATTCCTCTTTCACAACACCAGATAAAGGTTTTAAAGGGAAGCGTTACGCCATAAAGAGTCTGTGTGATAAAAGACTACCCATTAAAAAAAAGAAGCAATTGGTGAGACAGTCGGGTGGATTTATTGGGCCCCTGTTAAGTTTTGCATTACCATTGATAACGGGGCTTCTGACAAACCGCTAATGCAGCATGCTGAAAAAATGTACATAGTCCCTAGTCAACAACGCGAGTGCTTGAGAAACCCGCCAGATCGGGATGAAAATATTAGAGCCACGACCATTCATAAGTTAGATGAAGAAATGAAAAACATCCTGCAAAGCGTTGGTATGTCTGAACACGCAAAGGCTAAATGTTACTCAGAAGTTTTACAGCGCTATCTCATGCTTAACAGACAAAGGGATATGGAAAAAGAAAAAATAAACTTGTATCTACAGGCACAAGATGAGACATCAACGGCAGCATCTCTAGAAAATATTATACCTCCAGACCCTGTAATACAAGAAGTGTTAAACAGCATCAATATGCGCTATAGGAAAAATGCTGAGGTGCTGCTTAATATACTGTTAAAAAACAAGGATGTGGCATCCTGGGAAGGAAATGGAACATTTGTATACCGGGGAAACCCTGTCAATGGCTCTAACCTACTTGACTTCGTTCGTGGAGCTACGCAGCCCCAAGCTCTTTCACAACGAAGAATACCCAGGGGCTGGGGGGAGTTCATGCAAACACTAGCCAAATTAAATATGCCCTCTACGGTGATGGGTAATGCAGCCAACAGAGATGTACTGGCACGCCTCAAAGAGAACCCATCTGTGAAGGTTACTAAAATGTACACGCAGCCGATAAAGAGCAAAGAGCTACACCCTCACAAAAAACGTAAATTATCTCACAGATACCGGTGGTTGAGTGTATAAAAAAACAAAAAACAAAACCATGTATTTTCAATAAAATGTTTAAAAACAAAAATAAAAGACTAGGCGGTGGTTTCTTTTCAAAAAACCTCCTTAGAGGGGTTACTTTTTATTTAGAAGCAGCAAAACATTCACGATAGGAAACACACACCTGCTGGTTATGAAACGGATTTCTAAAAGATCTACACAAAGTTTGTTTGTTGCGTTTTACAAAATGTAACACCATATCATCATTTTGCATTAAATCTTCAGAATACATTTCTAAAATATTTTCAAAAGGCACCCCTTTACAGCGGTGGTGCAAGAAAAATACACAGTGATATCCACAAGCCGTGGACATTGGGTGCTGTAATTGTCTGCTGTGGTATAAAACAGCTTTATAGTGCTTGTTGAAAAAGCTCATAATGCTGATAAACAGGTGCCCATGTCAGCCAGACCCTAATACGGGGTACACACTAATCTGGGTGGTGTCTGGTCCCAGAGGGCCACATGTGACTGCAGGATACAGATGGACACCAAATTACCTTCAGCTGCACTGCAAGGAACACCTGTCACACACCGGTAGTGATGGGGATGTACAGCAGGGACTATCTCTAGCACCATATGTACTGCGGACCTAGTGCTGGGCACCCATCCTATCCCTCAGGGAGAACACAAAACCTGCACAATGGCATGGTCTGTAGCTACTCTGTGCCAGTATCACGCACTGTCAGTTCGTCTTTCCAAGCTGAGGTACCGGAGAGGTGCAGACCCCATTTGCTGATCAGCTGTAGACAGCTATTCAGCATGTGCATTGCATCATGGATACTGGTGGGGTTACCCTATCCTGGCACTCAGAGCAGACAGTTTGTGCGGTGACCTGTAGTCCTTCTGTACCCAGCCACTGCTGTGCAACAAGCCATAGAGGTATAGCCTTCTGGTTAGTACAATGACATTCTAAACAGTGGTCATGGGTTCAATTCCTCATTGTTTTCTCTTTTCATGCTTGTCCAATTCAGATATTTTGCATGCCTGTAACAGTCATATCTTTGCAGATCCGTGCTGCCAGCCCATATTACCCTCACCACAGTTGCCAACAATCCCTCAGTCCATCTATCTGCGTCTGTCAGCTGTGTAGAGTCCTGTCTTCCTGTGCAGGCTGCCACCCCATGTCCTGCGCTGGTACCCTTTCCTGCATTGCGCCTCTTCATACTTGCCTCACCTGTGCCTGATCTTCATGGCACCACCACTCCTCTGTCCACCCATCATTGTAACTATCCTGCCACCTCCGCCTCCACTGGGGGGCACGTATTCCCATCGTCTGCCACCAACTGTCTTTCCAGTACTTAACATTGCCAACACCCTGTGCTGTGGTACAGTTGCCCCCACCATGTTTGTCATCAGTACTAGCAGCCACATGGGATGCCCGCAGATATGGCAGGTCCAGAGGCTCCCAGCTCTCCCTCCTTCACTCACCTGTTCATTGCCTTTCCTAAGAGCTCTATCTAATGTTAGGGCTACATCTGTCTCTGTTCCTCACAGGTTATGCATGTCATCCTGAAGCACCTTGCAGCCCTTAGGCCACACTAACCTAGGGCACCATAACCTTGTTAGACCACCTTAACCTATGGTTCTGTAACCCAGGGTGCCTTCTAAGGTGCCTTGTCCAGGGGTGCCTAATATGGTGCTTAGCCTAAGGAGCCCTACTGTATAAGGCACCTTACAAAGCGCCTTATAAGGCACCTTACAAGGCACCTTATGGGGCACCTAACAAGGCACCTTATAGGGTACCTATCAAGGCACCTTATAAGGCACCTTACAAGGCACCTTACAAGGCGCCTTGTAATGTGCCTTATAAGGTGCCTTGTAGGGCGCCTTGTAACGCGCGTTAGTCGAAGGTGCCTTGTAACATGCGTTAGCTGATACGGCTTGCTATAACAATGCACCGCCCATGCCTTTATATGGGCATCTGTACCTTTATCGCGGAACCTAACGAGAGTGACATTACCGCAGTTTAGTAAACATACCCCTATATTTCAAAAGTATGGATAAGCTGTTTTTAGGTTCTAAAATACACATTTTTCTTGACTTCTCTTGTGAGACTCGGCTATGGCATAGGGAAGATTCCTTGTCAGTGCCTTTTGTTTTATGAAGCAAAGAATTTTCTTTTTTGGAACCCAACAGCTGTTAGAGTTTCATGTCCATAGAGAGAAGTCAAACCTTACTGATGTTGCTGGTTATGGTGTATAATCCTCTCCTTAAGCTCCCAACTGTTTCTATTTTCATTTCTTGAATTTATTTTCCTGTATCCTTCCTCCAAAATTTGTGGGCTAAAGATATTTCTTTATGTTCTGATTTCGAGAATGGAATGCGATATATATTATAAGTGAAAAAAATTAAAAAAAGAATACAGACAGTGCTGCACAGTCCCAGAGGGAAATCATATATATACAAGGATGTGTATGGTTAGTACTGAAGAATGGAATAGAATTCACTTTCTGGTCTACGCAGAAGATTCATTTACTTGATGAAAGAAGCAAAATATTCATACCAAGTGCATCAGTCATAAATCTAGCATCAGGTCCTGGGTGTCCTGTTCCACCTTCGCCGTCCCGCATGAGTTGAACACAAACCATGTACTCAGTTCTAGGCTCCAAACCTTCGAGTCTCACAATGCTTTCGTTTACTAGTACCGAAAAGATATCAAGATCATTCCTGTTATTAATTAAATTATTCAGGTCATACGACTTTTGATAAAACTCCAAACACTAAAACTACAATGTGTTTAAAATTTTTTATAACAAATGCCACAGTCACAGTTTCAGGATAGGTCTGGTTGCAAATCTCTCTTTCTCTACCCCTCAGTTTCAGATTTGGGAAATGTATTGGTGTGACAATGTTCATGTGCTGCCAGTACACAAAGAGATGAATTAAAGCAGTTTCTGTGGGTAAAACAGTATTTTATCTGTGGAAATTGGGCTCTTTGAATATTGTCCAGCCTTAATGCACACAAAGTTACGCACATTGTTATACAACATGCATAATTTTTCATGCATTATTCATAGGGTTGCCATCTGACTCCAGATGCACCCAACAGGTTTGATCCAGTCCTGGGTTTACCCCATTGCATGCAGTGACTTGTAGTTTTCTTTTTCTTATGGAGTGCAATGGAGAAATCAGAACTACATATCCCTGCATGCAATGAGGTAAACCCAGGACTGGATCAAACCTGTTGGGCGCATCTGGAGCCAGTTGGCAACCCTAATTATTCATATAGGCGACAATATGTATTATTTTGGATTTTCACAACTCTGAGGGCTATTTACTGAACTATGTTACCTGTTTTAACGTGGGAATTAATCGTGTGCTAACAGTTAACACAGGCCCATTCTAACAATTAATATAGTGCCTTGTTAGTTAGCTCACGGTAATTCCCATGTTACCACCTAGTGCAGAAGGGAGCAGAGAATGGGCAGTGGAAGCGTGTTTTACAGTTAACACAGAAGGAGTTACAATGACTTAACAGTTAATACAGCAGATAATGTGGAACAGATAACACCACCTCCAGTTAATGCATGGTAAAGACATTTTCTCTGCTTTAACTAAATGATGAAAGCCTGGGAACACCCGCAGCAGTTAACACGGAGCTTTTGCAGTTACCAGAGGTCAGTAAATAGGTCCCTATTTGTGCTATATATAAGTTACAAAAGATATTCACAGAAAAAGTGAATGCAAATCTTTGCAGGTGGTTTTTCCAGGGGCAATAATTGAACTAACGTACCTGAGGGTGTTTTGCTTTCATTACTTCTGTACATACTGCAAGTAAAAGCTACCTGTGGAGTTTGCACCATTATAGATAGGTTGATTATTGCCTCCAAATTCGTTAAAATAGAAGGGATAAAAAATACATATGTAATAGTAAAACTAACTGTAAGATAAAATTATAGGGTACTGAAAGGATGATAATAAGGATAATTTCCAGGGCCCGGTTCTGGTCCATATTGTCTCTGGTCAGGTTATGTTTCTGGCCTGCAGACAGGCTGTATCATGTTTCGCTGTTATGGCTGCTTTCACCCCTGTTTTCTCCATGAATATGCCAAGTCTTCCTTGCTCATTCTTGTCTAGAAGGTCTTTGATTACATCTGCTAGTCTTGGGAAATGCTCATCTCTGATATATTTGTATTCTGCACAGTGGAAAAAGAACTGCATCTCTGTTTTTATTTCTCCGGCGTTGTCCTGCATGCAGAGTCTGGCTTCTTAGGGTTTCCAGTTCAGTTTGTGCCTGCATATTCCTATTTCTAGTTTGTAGTCCCTTAGTCTGTATTTGATAAGATTTTGTCTGTATTCTGCATTTGTGGCCACGATGAGGGATTCTACTAATATGTAGGTTCTGATGAAGGGATTGATAGACATCTTGCTTGTTCCAATCTGTGCTTCACAATAGGTGGGCACAATGCAATATTTGTTGCTTGTTGAGTTCTTAGGTCTTAGTGCCGTTTTAGCATGGCACATATGCTACATATGTGCTGAATGTGGGTTTTTTTACAGGATTTTGTGTTACATGGTTATAGAAGGAATATGCGTCACTGCTAGTGAGATGACAACAGAATTTGAATATTCTTTTTTGTAAGTAGTAGGGGAAAGTGTCCTAATCTGCTCTGCATCCATTAGTAGGGATGCTTTGTAGGTGCAGTGTTTGCAGAACTTGAGGTTCAGGATTAATATTGGGGTTCTGTTCCATTCTGTATAGCTTGGGGTTGAAGATAGACACCAAACCTCACTTCTATGTAAGAGGATTGGTTGAAGATGCTATCAAATAATATTAAAAGTATCTTTACAGGGATGGGGACTGTAGCTGGTCAAGAGTTTCTTTGTCATATATAGAACGTTTAGAGCTTTTTCTTGTAGCATTTTTATACTCCCAGATACCCTAGAATATACGTGCCTCTGCTGACATTAAGTATATGTTCAACTTCTTGGTTATTAATAAAAGAGTGAATTCATGTTGGAAATTTTTTAATTTTTTTTTCAGGAGTCAAAGATTTTGTCTTCTCTAGGCTTCTCTCTCACTCTTTTTCTATTCCTCCTTCTCTATCTCTTTTATTCACTAGATGTAGTGAAAATGCCTTACCCTCTTTAGTCTTCCAGGAATCCTTTGCCGACTTGTACAGGAGTTTGACTGATACAATGGGTCCATCGCCCGTATGAGGCTCTGCATTGACGTGAATGGTAAGATGGTGGGGTCCACTGCTGTTCATCTTTGGAGGATTCTGGGGTGTTGGAAGAACTGAAAGAGATTACAACCCTTAGACCAATTTATCCATTCATTTTCTAAACAGCATCTCAACATCATGATCTTGTATTTTATTTTAAACAGATCATAAAGCACTCGACAGATTAATCAACTGAGCTCTCAAAGAAAAAAGCTCCACCTCTTGAATACAAATTATTATTAATTCATTAAGCATGACAAAGTATGATGTTAGATCATCAGAATATGCCTTGTAAGATTCATTCCAATTCTCTTTGAAATCAATAGGTAAGTTACTAAAGAAGTTGGGCAGAGTTCCTTCTGAAGTTACACTAAAGGTAACCAAAAAAGGCAGTGTGCAAATAGGCGTGAAAAAGAAAGACTCTTAAGTAATCTGTTTTACTCAATTGTGCCTTTTAATCCATTTACCCTATCCACAGATACACTGAGAAGTCCTTTCAGCATAAAAGCTGCATATATTTGCATATACGGTACAAGAAGTATAGCTAATTAGAATTATAGATTGTTATCAATTTGAAATATGAATTGATTTACTTTTCAGTGCTACACTTTATTGTTGTATGTGAAATTAGGTGCTTGCAAAGATTTTTATATTTAAAAAGCAAGAGGACAAAATTCAATGGATTTAAGTTTCTAACTTGAGAGATGAAGGCCCGTTTTTCATAGAAAAGATTGGAACATCCAGATCAGGGTGTTCACAGTTCTACTGGTAGTTTACAAAAGATTCTGTCAAATGTGGAGCCTTTGGTAAAATATGCAGGTCACCAGCCTAGTATGTATAGGTGAAGCAGCAATTTTGAAAAGTTAAATGTGGAAACAAAGATCAGCATCATGTGGCAGAAAGCCGTCTTAAAGTTGAGTGCTATTAAGTCTGTATTCCTCTATGCAGTGCACAGATAACGCACAACTTCAGCGCCGGCATGCAGAAATGGGTGCATATGCAAATTAGTCACGCATTAAACTGGGAGAGCACGCCAAATACATGTGCATGGAAGTCGGCGCAAGATTGGAATGCACTCCCAGAGAAAGAGGCTAATTTGCATTTGCGCCTCGACAGTATTTTGATGGCACTGGGGGCTTTCCCCATGCCTGGATTATCTGAGGTGAAGTGTCAAACTTCCCCTCAGATGATCCAGGCATCAGGGAAAGCCCCTGTTGCCATCAAAATACTGTTGGGGGGCCGGTGCTCCTGAAAGAAATTAAATTCTTGGTGGCCCAACAGCCCTGATCCCCAACCCACCCAATTAAAATTAAGCCTGGTGGCCCAGCACCCCAGAACCCAGCACCTCTCTCCCGGTGTCTTTACAATGGACCAGAAGCATTGCCTATGCACTCCCACTCCCGCGCCACCATCTTGGAAAAATGACAGTGCCTGGCCCCCACATGGTGCATCCTGGGATACACTGGGCAGGGTTAGACTGCCATATAGGGCATTTTCTACCTTATATGGCAGTCTGACCCCACCCGGTACATCCCAGGATGCACCGTGTGGGGCCAGGCACCGCCATTTTTCAAGATGGCGGCACAGGAGTGGGAGCACATGGGCAACGTTTCCATTCCATTGTAAAGGTATCAGGAGGGGGTTGGGGGGATTGAGGCCACTGGGCCACCGGGGATTTGATTTCTGTCGGGGAAACCAGCCCCCAAGACAGTATTTTGATGGCTTTGGGGGCTTTCCCCAATGCCTAGATCTTCTGAGGGGAAGTTTGACACTTCACCTTAGATGATCCAGGTATCGGGGATAGCTTCCAATGCTATCAAAATACTGTCGGGGGTACACGCAGGACATTTAAGCCACCTCAGCCCAGGCATAGAGATATTGGCACTCTGGCTGGTTACAAAATCCTCTAGGCATTTCTCTGGATCGGGCGTAGACAATATTAGCATGCCATTTTAATATGTGCAGTTTATTTGCCTGTAATTTAAATATGCTTGGCATTACTGGTACAGTTGCTTTTCCTTTGCTTTGTTCCCCGCTCCTGCCCCCATCACCCCTCCCCACTCCTGCTGCCATCATTCCATGCTAGGGGGGGCCGCACCGTGAGATCGCAGCCATCTTTGTGAGTACCACTGAGGAGAGCTTAACCTGAAAAAAACTGCAGGGCTGTGGCCTCCTGCACGCCTCTGCTAGCTGGGGATGGGCCCCCCCCCCCCCCCCAGCAGGTACTGCCGTTTTTGGCTGCAGGCATAGCCTTGCACACTCTTCTACCAGAAAGGGATGTAGTTTCTATTAGCAGGTACTGCTGTTCCTCGTGGCAGCCTGCGTGACTTTCCTTTACTGAAAGCATTCAGCTCTAGCTGGATGGAAAAAAATGCTGGATTGCAGCAGCGGCTGTGATTAAAGACTATTAAACCTTACTTAATGCATATTGATCAGGGCATTACCATATGAAGGAACAGACACCACATTAAGATGTTTCCTCATAATGCTACAAATACACATCAACCAATGAAATCTTCAGAGGAGCTTAACCTTCCTAATGATGTGCAGCTCCCACCCAGCATACAGCAGTGAACATTTAGAGCACTGCTCTTACAAACCCGCTGTCAAAGGTCACCCAGGTGGTGACATAATGAAGTCTGTTGTGAGACTTGATCTATTTATTTATTTAGACAGTTTTGTATACCACCTTATCCTTCAATCAAAGTGGTCACAAAACAATTGGGGGATACAAGACACATACACTAATACTTACAGGGAACATGGGCAATGGAGGGTTAAGTAGCTTGCACCAAGACCACAAAGAGCACCTGTGGGACTAGAAACCTCAGTCCTTCCAGCCCAAGGTTGCTGTCCTCTAGTAGGATTTGAGCCCCCAACCTTCTGGCCTGAAGTAACTTGTCCCAACCACTAGGCCACTCCTCTGTTTGTGCTGCAAATAATAATAATGCCATTGCTGTAAGGTCTGTTAAGGTGGGAGGGGGGGGGGAGGGGAAGGGAAGGGGGGAGAAATTGTTTACCTAATTGATACAAGCAAAGCAACTAGGGTCACCACTGACCAGTTTTGGAAAACTATGCCACAGATTGCGACATGGAAGCAATGAGTTGCAGCTCTTGGTAAGATGGAGTGTTTAACTTACGCCCTTAAAATTAGAAAAATAGAAAAGATGCCTCAGATAAAATTTGGAAACCTTACTGGGATTATGTTAATGGATGAGGGTGAGGGGTTGGTTGGTACTGTAATTGCTGGAATGTTCAAAGTGTATTGTAATGTCGGACTTTGAGATTTGTGCTTAAGAGGGGTTTGCTCCCTTTCTATAGGTGTTGTGATGAAACTGTTGGTTGGTTAAATAAAAAGTTTGAAAAAAAGGTGAAGTTGTCATGAGAAAATTAAATTGGAAGTGTGTATTGTGCCACTGGGGTGTGCTAGAAGAAAGGGATCAAGGTATTATTGGGAAATGTTTACAGAACCAGGCTGCTGTTGTGTTGTTGTGAGTACTGTATTAACATAAAAGTTTACTTTTCCATGAGTAAACTGCCAATGCTTGTGACATTAAGTGTGTGGGGGGGTGTTTACTAAAGGGTGTTAACTGTCTTCATGACGCTAACGGGGAATCAACACACTGTGAGGACAGCAAATTTGGAAGAAATGCAGCTATTGTGGGCCTTTTTCCACAGTAGCTGCATTACGTGAAGCGGCTACTCGAATGGATGGGATGTGGGCAGAGAGTGGACGTTCCAGTTTTGAGTAGCTACTACGGGCGTTCACATCAAGTGGTAGCTGCTCATACCGCCGGCTTCACAAATTCAGCTATCACTACCTCAATGAGTGGCAGTAGTTGTATCCACAAAGCTGCTCTCTGCTGTGAGCCCAGCGTTTTCTCCATGGTATGTGCAAGGGAAATGCTGGGAATGCCCCCTGCAGATACCACGAGACGTTTGCTGCTAACGCCAGACATTTGCAACTATTATCTGGAGTTAGTAGCAAAAGCTGTTCGTGCTTTAATAAACAGATCCTTAGAGCCATTTATTAACAAATGACGTTTACAGTCACAGTAATTCCTCCCATGCTTCCTTAGTCTGTACGCAGGGGTGTGCATGTGTATGTGTCTATGAAACTTGAACCACCAACACCTACTAAGCTTGGTGGTTCTATCCCCAAAACCTGAGGTGGAGTATAAATAGAACTGAACTAGTTAAAATTCTGGTCACGATTACTGGGACAATGGTGATTTTATAAGAACATAAGATATGCCATCCTGGGTTAGACCAAGGTCCATCAAACCCAGAATCCTATTTCCAACAGTGGTCAATCCAAACTACAAATACCTGTCAGGTTCCCAAAGAGGCACACAGGTTCCACAATGCTTGTCCCAGTGCAAGCAGTAGATTTCCCGGGTCCTCTTTAATAATGGTTTATGAACCTTTCCCTTCACTTGGTTTGCAGCTTGTCGTGCTGTGAGAGCTTGCATGCATCAGTGATGCTGAGAGCTAAACTATCGGAAGTTTAACTACTGGCAGGGTCTCCCAAGATGGACAGGTCTCAGCTGAGGTGCCAAACCAAGACAAACCACCCATCTGGGCAGCAGCAGAATGGGATAGTGTTGACGGTGGAGGATCACATTTCTGTGACAACGGCAACAACACCAAACTTAAACTGTGCGGAAGAAAGGCCCGACAATCTACTTCTGTATCTTGCCATGAAAACTCAATGGATAGTTACAACAAATCAAATTGTGCTATAGTGCTGGAAGATGAGACCCCCAGGTGGGAAGGCACTCAACTAGCTACTGGGGAAGAGCTGAAGACATTTCAGAGTAAAGCCAGCATTTATGATGTGGTTGGATCAAAGCCCTCGGGACGTCTGACTGCTGATGTAGCCACGCATGAAATGAGAGTCAGAAGCTGTAAAGATGTCTTGCACATTGGAACATGGAATGTACCAAGCATGAACCAAGGGAAGTTGGAGGTGGTCAAGAATGAAATGGAACGCGTACAACTTGATCTGTTGGGTGTCAGCGAACTGAAATGGACTGGCATCGGGCACTTTGCATCAGATGATCACATGGTCTACTATGCTGGAAATGAAAGACAAAGAAGAAATGGTGTTGCATTTATAATAAAGAAGAAACTTGCAAGAACTGTAATGAAATACAATGCTGTCAGTGAACGCTTAATCTCTATTCGTCTACGAGGAATGCCTATCAACACAACTATAATTCCAGTATATGCCCCAACAACAGCTGCAGAAGAGAATGAAATTGAAGAGTTCTATGAACAAGTACAAGCTGAAATTGACAGAACATGCAAACAGGATATCCTGATAGTCATGGGTGACTGGAACACAAAAGTTGGCGACAAAGAAGAAGGCAAAGTAGTTGGAAAATATGGACTTGGCAACAGAAATGAAGCTGGAGAAAGACTGATAGAATTCTGCAAGACCAACGATCTATTCATCTCAAACACCTTCTTCCAGCAACACAAGCGGTAACTATACACATGGACTTCACCCAATGGATTGTATAAAAATCAAATTGACTACATCTGTGGAAGTCAACAATGGAAAAGCTCTGTAACATCAACAAATACAAAACCTGGAGCTGACTGTGGTACAGATCATCAGCTACTAGTATGCAAACTCAAGCTAAAGTTGAAAAAGAGCAAACCACTCATGAATGCAGCAAAATATTACCTTGAGAATATACCACTGGAATTTAAAGACTGCCTGCAAAATTAATTTGCTGCTTTAGATACAAATGACAGAGCTCCAGAAGAGTTATGGAATGACATTAAGAAGGTTGTGTTGGAAGAAAGCGAGAAGTCTCTACAAAAGTTGAAAAAGCAAAAACGGCCAAAATGGATGACGGTAAAACTCTGAAAATAGCCCAGAAACGCAGAGAAGCTAAAGCCAGAAGAGAAAGAAAGACAATCGCAGAACTCAACAGAGATTTCCAAAGTGCAGCAAGACAGGACAAGGAAAAGTACTACAATGATGCATGCAAGGAAATAGAAGCAGAAACTATAGAGGAAGAACAAGATTGGCTTTCCTAAAGCTACGAGAGTTAAAGAAAAAGTTCCAGCCTCGAATTGGAATGTTACAAGATGCTCAAGGTTCTATGTTGAATGATGCTGAGAAAATCAAGAAAAGGTGGAAGGACTATACAGAGTTTTTATATGAGAAAGATCAAGTGGACCAACAGCCGTTTCAACTTGTACCTTATGATTGGGAACCATTGGTGATGAAAGAAGAAGTAGAAGCAGCATTGAAAGCCTTATCAAAGAACAAAGCACCAGGCATTGATAGCAATGCTATAGAAGTATTACAGCAATCTGATGCAGCTGTTACCGTACTTACAAGGCTCTGCCAAGAAATATGGAAGACAACATCATGGCTAACTGACTGGAAAAGATCTGTGTTTATACCAATACTAAAGAAAGGTGATCTAACTGACTGTGGAAATTATCACACAATCACTCTGATCCCACATGCCAGCAAGATTCTACTGAAGATTATTCAAAAGAGACTACAACCATACCTGGAATAAGAACTACCTGAAGTGCAAGGAGGGTTCAGGAAAGGGCGAGGAACGAGAGACATCATTGCAGATGTGAGATGGATCCTTGAAAAGACTAAAGAATACCAAAAGGATATCTATTTGTTCTTTATCAACTATAGCCAGGCTATTGACTGTGTAAACCATGAGAAACTCTGGGCCACATTAAGAAGCATGGGTATACCAAAATACCTGATCGTTCTCTTGCATTGATCAAGAAGCAACAGTTCGAACGGAACAAGGAGAAACAGAATGATTTAAAATAAGCAAAGGTGTAAGACAAGGCTGTATACTTTCCCCTTACCTGTTTAAATTTATATGCAGAACAAATCATCAGAGAAGCAGGATTGTATGAAGACAACAGAGGTGTGAAGATTGGTGGAAGACTCATCAACAACCTTCGCTATGCTGATGATACCACATTACTGGCTGAAAGTGAAGATGATCTGAAACATTTGCTTCTCACAATCAAAGAACATAGTCTCAAAATGGGCCTGCACCTTAATGTAAAAAAGACAAAGATCATGACAACTGGCATAATCAACAGGTTCATTGTTGAAGGAGAAGAAATTGAAATCGTGAACAACTTTAACCTACTTGGATCAACTATCAATAAAGAAGCAACAAGCAGTCAAGAAATCAGACGACGCATTGATCTTGGCAGAATGGCTATGAAAGACCTAGATAAGATTCTCAAGAGCAGAGATGTCTGTCTCCATACAAAGATTCGAGTTGTTCAAACCATGGTATTTTCAATAACATCATATGGATGTGAAAGCTGGACAGTGAAAAAGATAGGAAGAAAATTGATGCCTTTGAATTATGGTGCTGGCGGCGAATACTGTGTATACCATGGACTGCCCGAAGAACAAAACAGTCAGTACTAGAGGAGATCAAACCTAAGCTTTTTTTAGAAGCTCAGATGACAAGACTTCGACTTTCATACTTTGGACACATCATGTGAAGAGAGAGATCATTAGAGAAAGACATCATGCTTGGCAAGATAGAAGGTCAATGCAAAAGAGGAAGGCCAGCAATGAGATGGATCAATACAATAACAGCAGCTACGGGTACCAGTCTGTCAACAATGAGCCGCCTGACTGAAGACCGAACACAATTTAGGATAGCTATCCAGAGGGTCGCCATGAGTCGACTCCGACTCGACGGCACTTAACAACAACATGGACCTTTCCTCTAGGAATTTGTCCAAACCTTTTTTAAACCTAGCTACACTAACAGCTTTTACTACATCCTCCGATAACGAATTCCAGAGTTTGGTTACACATTGAGTAAAAAAATATTTTCTCTTAGTCTTAAATGGATTCCATTATAGCTTCATTGCATGTCCCTTAGTCTTTCTACTTTTTGATGGCATAAACAACCAATCTACGTTTACCCGTTACACTCCATTCATTAATTTATAAACCTCTATCATGTCTCCCCTCAGCCGTTTCTTTTCTAGGTTAAAGAGCCCTAACCTTTTAAGCCTCTCCTCCTAGGGGTATCCTTCCATTCCCTTTACCATTTTTGTCACTTTTCGAATTCAACTATGTCCTTTTAACGATATGGCGACCAGGATTGCACACAATATTCAAGGTGCAATCAAGCCATGGTACGATACAGAGGCATTATAATATCCTTTGTTTTATTCTCCATTCCTTTTCTTATGATGCTTAGCATTCTATTTGCTTTCTTGGCCGGTTGCTGGACACTGGGCAGAAGGTGTCAACGTATTGTCCACGATGATGCCTAAATCTTTTTCCTGGGTGGTGGTTTCTAAGGTGGTACCTTGCATCATGTAACCATAGTTTGGGTTGTTATTTCCTAGGTGCATATACTTGCACTTGTCCACATTAAATTTAATCTGCCATTTGGACGTCAAGTCTTCCAATTTAATCAAGGTCCTCTTGCAATTTTTTACAATCCTCTTGCGTTTTAACAATGGTGAATAATTTTGTGTCATCTGCAAATTTGATCACCTTACTCACTATTCCCATTTCCAGGTCATTTATGAATATGTTAATGTAACCCCTTGTCAGGATGATTTCATCAGTCCTTTACTATTTTTTATTTATTTACATTCTCTTATATACCACGCTATTCTGCATCAGTGCGGTTTACATTGAACAACTGAAATTACATTGAACAGGGCATTATAACTTGGAGATAACTATTTTACAGGGAACATGGGCTATGGAGGGTTAAGTGGCTTGTCCAAGACCACAAGGAGCACCCGTGGGACTAGAAACCCCAGTCCTTCCGGCCCAAGGTTGCTGTCCTCTAGTGGGATTTGAACCCCTGACCTTCCGGCCTGAAGTACCTTGCCCCAACCACTAGGCCACTCCTCCACTCCAGAGTACCAGTGAGGATTTTATGCCAAGTGGTTATCTCAGGATCTGATATTCCTCTGAGAGGTAGTATATAGATGCAGATGCAGTTAATCCAGCCTTGCCTGCTTCAGGACTGGAGATGACAGAATACCCTAGGGGTAAGGATATCCAGCAGACCGGAGGTTCGAACAACTGTGCTGTGAATCACTCCTCATCCTCTAGGGCAGTGATGGCTAACCTTTTTGAGCCCGAGTGCCCAAACTGCCGCACAAAACCAAAGAATTTCCTCAAAGTGCCAGCACGTCATTTGCATAAGTGGTCTTATTTGCATAAATATTTGCATAATGTTACCATACACTAACTTTTAGTAAACATGTCTCTTAATGAGTGTATGGATAAAGAAAGACTAAAAGATTTCTACATTACTATAATCCAGTGCCAACCGCCAGGCACATTAGGAACTACTACAAACGCTGCCCATTTAGAACCCATAGCAAACCCGCCGTATCCTGACAGCATTACCAGGACTCACAAAGCACCATACCCTACCTATCAAAAGGCAACACTGCAAATATTAAACCAATACATTTCAGTGAATACTGGGGAAAGAGAACAAGTGGCAACGTCAAATAGGAATTTCCTCTTGTACCAAACAAAGCGCAGATGTTAATGATGCACATTTCCCAGAGCTGACATATTCCAGTTAATAAATTCAAAATAAAGAGATATCGTTCTACCTTTTGTGCATTTTTTTTCAGTTGCAATTGGTCCAGCCATTTTCTTCTGGTTTCTTCATGTTTTCTGCTAACTCTCCATCGTCTGCTGTCCATTTGTCCTTTCTTCTCTCTTCTAGTTTTTTTTCCATTCTCTCTCTCTCTACATCTGCTTTAACATACTAATCTTTCTCCTTTTGCTCTTTCCTCATTTCTATTTCATCCACACAAATTTTACCCCTCCATCCTCAATCCCCAATTACTCTCCCAATACCTGGCCAATTGTAGATTTTTCATCCCTCCTACACAAAATATTTTTCCCCTCTCCATTTTACTCTCCCAGCCCCATCCCATTCTAATCCTCCCCCAACATCAGCTCCCTTCTAGTTCCAGTCTCACCCAGCATCCATTCCCTTCTTCAAGCCCCCCACTTCCCCTCAGCCCATTTCCATTCCAAGCCCCGTCCCCATCAGCTATTTGCAGTTCAAGCCCCCCACTTCCCCTCAGCCCATTTCCATTCCAAGCCCCATCCCCAACAGCTATTTGCAGTTCAAGCCCCCTTCCACTCAGCCCATTTCCAGTCCTAGCAACCCCCCAACCCATTACCAGTCCTAGCCCCCCATAGCTCACTCCCAGTCCTAATCCCACCAGCCCATTTCCAGTCCTAACCTCCCCATCAGCCCACTCCCAGTCCTAATCCCCCATCACTCAATTTTTAGTTTAAGCCCCCCCAGCGCCTATCACCACTCCTAACCCCCCCAGTGCCCATCACCACTCCTACCCCCCCAGCCCAGCGCCCATCACCACTCCTAACCCCCCCAGCCAGCCCAGTGCCCATCACCACCCCTAACCCCCCCCAGCCAGCCCAGTGTCCATCACCACTCCTAACCCCCCAGCCCAGTGCCCATCACCACTCCTAACCCCCCCACCCCAGCCCATCACTACTCCTAACACCCCCCAGCCAGCCCAGCCCATCACTACTCCTAACCCCCCCAGCCCAGCCCAGCCAATCACCACTTCTAACCCCCCCCCCAGCCCAGCCCAGCCCATCACCACTCCTAACCCCCCCCCAGCCCAGCCCAGCCCAGCCCATCACCACTCCTAACCCCCCCCCCCAGCCCAGCCCAGCCCATCACCACTCCTAACCCCCCCCCAGCCCAGCCCAGCCCATCACCACTCCTAAGCCCCCAGCCCAGCCCAGCACCACTCCTAACCCCCACCCCCCCAGCCCAGCCCAGCCCAGCCCAGGGAAAATTAAAAAAAAAAAAGAAAACCTGTTTGCTGCCGCTGTCGGGGCCGCCGCGGCAGAATCGAGCGTGCCGCGGGGCCCCCTGTACCCACCGGCAGAGCCTGTCCTCCCCGTAGCAGCTCTCTCTGTGGAGCTGCAGTCAGACGCGCCGGCTTGCAGAGCGCGAGGGAAGAGTTCCCTCGCTGCTCTGTTAAGCCCGCGGGGGCTGATGGGAAGGTCCCATCAGCCCCCGCGGGCTTAACAGAGTCGCGAAAGGGAAACTCTTCCCTTCGCGCTCTGCAAGCCGGCGAGTCTGACTGCAGCTCCAAAGAGAGAGCTGCTACGGGGAGGACAGGCTCTGCCGGTGGGTACAGGGGGGCCCCGCGGCACGCTCGATTCTGCCGCGGTGGCCCCGACAACGGCAGCAGACAGGGTTGTTGTTTTTTTTTTCGATGGCGGACCTTCCCGCGTGCCAGCTGCAAGGCCTTCGCGTGCCACAGCTGGCACGCGTGCCATAGGTTCGCCATCGCTGCTCTAGGGGATCTGTGGTGGCTGTGCCCCCCTGGTGTCGGGGGGTCATTTCTGAGAGGAGAGCTTCTTGACTCCGGATTATCCACCTTTGAATTCTTATCTTTTTTTCAGCAGGCCTGGTCCTTCTGGCGTGGAAATTCAGATCCTGCAGCCTCTGGGTGCCCCCGGGTGCAATCTCATGTGGGGCAGGCTGAGAGTGGAAGCTGTCTTCTATTGCCTTTGGCTAAGTGCCCCTGGTGAGGGGCACCCACTTCTAGAAGGGAAACAGCTAGCAGCTGTCTGAGATTTTGGCTCGGATTCAGATGGCTCGGTACTGAGCTCTGATGTGGATGAAGAAGTACTCTCAGCTTCAGAAGATTGTGAAGAGGCTGAGGTAATCCACCCATTCTGGAAGGAGGAACTGGCGGCATTGATTGATTGACAGGGTTTTATCTGCCTTGAACCTGATGGATGCTTCTGGCACGGAGCAGGAGCCGAAAGTGCACCTGCTTCTTGAAGGGGTGCAGAAATCCACTACTGCCTTCCCATTCCTGAATGTGATCAAGGATATGATCCGGTTGGAGCGGGACTCTCCCGACTCATTGCCTAAAGGGTTAAGGATATGTAAGAAGATCTATGCTCTCCCAGAGAAGGAGTGCATTGAGTGGTTTGACATTCCCAAGGTGGATGCATAGATCAATGGTTACTAGATGGACAACCATTCCTGTGGAAGGCGAATCAGTCAAAGGATTTTCTGGACTGTAAAGTGGATTCGTGTTTGAGGAGCCAATTCCCTGTGGCAACTGCTATTTTGCAAATGGCGGTATGTACCAGCCTGACCTCTCGAACCCTGCTTCAGTGGATTCAGTCTCTTCTGCCGGACAATACTACCCTTCTTTTGGAGTTGGCTATGGCCTTCCTTTCTGATGCTATGTATGACCTGGTACATTTGGAGGTCAGGGATGGTGCCCCGATGATGGTGTCACAGCATTGGATTTGGTTCCAGCATTAGGCAATGGATTCACCTTCCAAAGCCCAGTTGGCCCAACTGACTTTTAAGGGGAAGCTTCTTTTTGGAGTTGATTTGGAGAAGCTGGTGAAGGACATGGGTGAGTCAAAATCTTACCACCTTCTGGAAGACAGGTTCAAGGGGACTGTAAAGCGGGCTGGTGCCCCTTTCTCATCAACATCTTCCCATCCATCAAGGGAATTTTGGTTGGATCTCTAGGGGTCTTGGGACTTTCATCTTACTAACCTGGAAAACCTTCTTCCTTTCTGCTTCTGGGCTTCAGACTCATTCTTAGTCTTTTTGTGGCACACATGGGCCCAGGGACTGGGTGCCCTCCAGAAGAGGACCCTCTCAGACTATGCAGTGAAGGTTTTGGGGCCCATTCCCTGGTTTCTCCAATTGCAGGTGGGCCTCAGTGTTTCTTTCAGGAATAGGCCCAGCTTACTAAGGGTGACTGGGTGCTAGACACCATTCAGTTTGGCTATGTCCTGGAATGCAAAATAAAAAAAATGGTCACTTTTATGACAGAGTAATATACTTTTCAAATAATGGAATACTCTGAACAAAAACAAGAAAGTATGTTGTATTTTTTGAGACTTATTTAGTGGCAACACAGGTCTCAGAACTCCGGGCTATTTATAACTGACAACCAAATATCAAATATTGTCATGCCCTATATACATCACCGACCTGGACACTACCCAGCCACCTTTTTATATTAATTTTTTTGTTAAAGTTTTTTTTATATATATAAAACAAAGTCGTCGTGCTTAATGGAAAAAATACAGCTGGTGTCTTCCAAAGCAGTTTTGAAAAAAGAGAGGATTTTGTACTTAGCTTTTCACCAAAATCTCTGGAAGTCCAACCGTAGATTATTCAAACTCCCAACGCTGTCAGGCGCGCTCTACAAAAAGCATTTCACCCTGGAGGCTTCATCAGGGGAAATGCCAATTCTGGATACCTTCGTCATCTCCGCTTGTGGGTCTGCAATCAAGAGTGCTGCTGTGTGGGTCACCTTGGACAAAGGGATCCACTGTGCCTGTCCCATGCCATTTTGAATTCTGTCGCTGTATTTGCCCCGCCACTTCCATCAGAAGGGCATTACAAGCATCCATCACCCTTTCAGTGAAAAAGTATTTCCTGACGTTGCCTTTCAGTTTATCCCCTTGCAGCTTACAGCTTCCCCGTCTTTGAAAAGGTTTGTTTGTTCATTAATATTCTAAGTATTTAAAGATCTGTATCATATCTCCCCTGTCCCTCCACTCCTCTAGAGTGTACAAATTTAGGTATTCAAATCTCTTCTCATATGTCTTCTGATGCAGGCTCCAAATCATTTTGGTTGCCTTCCTCTGAACCATTTCCACTCTTTTTATATCCTTTGCGAGATATGGTCTCCAAAACTGAACACAATATTCCAAGTGAGGTCTCACCAGCGACTTGTACAGTGGCATTAGTACCTCTTCCTTTCTGCTGGTAATTCCTCTCTATGCAACCCAGCATCCTTCTGTCCTCCTTGTCACACTGTTTTGCCACCTTGAGATCCTTAGAAACAATTACTTCGCAGTCCTGCTGATCCATGCACACCAACTCCCTATCGCATATAATTCCCTTGGATTTCTTCATCCCAAGTGCATGACACTGCACTTCTTCACATTAAATCTTAACTGCCAAGCATTAGACCATTCTTCCAGTTTTTATAAATATCTCCTCATGTTATTCACTCCCTTAGGGGAGTCTACTGGATAAAATCATTGAAATTAGAAAAGAACGCCATCAGTTAATATGATGGAGGGGACAGAGAAAATGTTTTAGTAGGAGGGGGTGCGAGAAAGAGGGAAGGAGGCTTGTTCTATGTTCTTGGCAGCCTAGGCTTCAAAGGTCCACAAAAAGAGATGTGTCTTAAGCTGAGTTTTGAATGATGGGTAGGAGGGTTTGAGACAGAGCGATTGGGGCAGAGAATTCCAAAGAGTGGGAACACAGAAAAAGAAGGTCAAACGCTGGGTAGATTCGAGTCGTACTTTGTTGGGGGGCAGGATATGAAGTCTATTATCCTAAAGGCAGTGAAGAGCCCAAGACAGTTATAGAATGTAAGACAGGAGAACAGGTAAGCAAGGGAACTAATACAGGGATCTTGTGTGCTAAAGTCAGCAGTTTGTATTGGACCCGGGCTGAGTCTGGCAACCAGTGGTGGAATTTCAGGAGTGGCGTAACATGGTCAAATGTTTCTGCATACGATAATATATGAATAGCTGCATTTTGAACTGCGTGAAGGCGCTTTAGTGGGGACAGAGATAGCCCAGCATATATGGAGTTGCAGCTATCAAGACAAGTGATAATGCAACAGAGCAACAGAGAGGTCAGAGCATAAGAATCAAGAAGTGGGCAGACAGAGCAACTTTTGTGCAAAGCAAAAAAGGACTTCTTTACTACTGTATTAAGTGCTGTGTAAAAGACAATTCAGAATCAAGGATGACACCAAGATATTTCGAAGTGGAAACAAATAGCAGTAGTAGTACAATTCCTCTCTAGTTTAGGAGCAACTGTACAGTTACATGGTTGTCACAAAATCCCTCACACTCAGATCTTATTACAGAAGTCCTCAGTGAGATAGGGACCATACCAGTTGGTGAAAGGTCATATTTGGTGTAAGAGGGAGATTCTAGAAGCCAAATTTAGGATTTCAGGTAGAAAGTTGAAGCTCAGAACCTCTAAGACAGCATTCTCAGATATGCTCCCTGCCCCATACCCAAGACCAGAGAGGCAGGCAGAGCTCTGGAGTCTCAATGCATGGATGAGACAATGGTGCAAGAAGGAGGGATTTCGATTTGTTAAGTATTGGGCAACATTCTGGAGAAGAGGAAGCTTATTGCTAGAAGATGGGCTCCACCTTAACCAGTGTGGAACCCAGCCACTGGCACTAACATTTGCAAAAGAGATAGAGCAGCTCTTGAACTAGAGCGTGGAGGAAAGCTGACAGGTGCTCAAGAGTGCATTGTTTGGAGTAAGGTGTCTTTGCCGGGTATTATCAGAATAGGGGAGTTAGGACATCCGCATAGAGGGGTAACAATAAAGGCAAAAACAGCCCAAGTACATTTAAGTAAAGAGCAGCCAGAGTTGAAAGCTTGGAAACGGAGTGGAGGAGTAGCCTAATGGTTAGAACACTGGTTGTAAACCAAGAGACCACAGTTCAATCCCCAAGAGCACTTCTTGTGGCCTTGGGCAAGTCACTTAACCCTCCATTACTTCAGAAAAATCCAAGTTATCAATGTCCCTGTTTAATGTACATTACCAAGTTTAAATTACAATGTAAACCGCTTTGACTGAAATGATAAAGTATTAAAAACCTGTTAAATAAAATGATCCATGTCAACTCCAAAGAGGTTATAAGTACAAACAGAAAAGCATACTTTGAAATATCTGTATACAAACACTAGAAGTCTGAAAATTAAGATGAGAGAGTTAGAATATATAGCACTGAATGACAAGGTAGATATAATGGGCATCTCAAAGAGCTGGTGGAAGGAGAATAATCAGTGAGACACTGTGATTCCAGGGTATATATTATATTGCAGTGATAGGGTAGAACAAATTTGTAGATGGGTAGCACTATATGTTAAAGAGGGTATTGAGTCAGACAGAATAAAAGATCTGCAGGAAACAAAATGCACCCTGGAATCTTTATAGATAGAAATTCCATGTGTGAAGGGAAGACAGTAGCGTGGGGTGTACTACCATCTGCTTGGTCAGAATTAATAGACAGATGAAATGTTAACAGAAATTAAAGAAGCTAACAAATTTTAGAGCATATTAATAATGGGTGATTTTAATTACCCCAATATTGACTGGATAAATGTTATGTGAGGAGAGGTAAAGTTCCTAGATGAAAATAAATGGCTACTTGTTGGACAAGTTGTTTCAGAAACCAAAAGAAGGGGAAGCTCTTTTAGACCTAGTCCTTAGTGAAACATGGGATTTTGTGAGAGATAAAGATATTGAGGCCAATCAGCAATAGTGATCTCAACAGTAGTTTTCCTACCCCTCCTCCCCTGTCACATGGGGCGGGTGCCCTCCGGTGCATAATGCCCTCCGATGCCATAATGCACCCTCCCAACCCCAGCTGATCCCACAGAGGCAGTGCAAACTTACCCTTAATCGTGAGACTTCGGCCAGGAGAGCAGAGTAGCTAGCCCCTGGAGCACAAGGCACCACAGCAAACCAGATGAATGGCATGTTTGCCACACTGCCTCCATGATGCCCATCGGGGGCTGCACCCACTGTCCCAACCTTGGTACGCCACTGGATCACAACATGATCAAATCTGACTTAATAAGTGGCGTGAGCATATTAAGGAAATCTAGTGTGCTAGCATTTAACTTTCAAAAAGCAAATTATGATAAAATGTGGAAGATGGTTTAAAAAACTAAAAAGAGAAGCTGCAAAAGTTAAGAATTTACATCGAGCTTGGATGTTTCCATCTTGGGAGACCAGATCAGCTGTATTCTATTTGCTAAAAAAGGCAGAAGGAAGTCCAAATAACAGCTAGCCATGGTTAATAGATCCAAAGGAAGGAAACAGCATAAACACTGGCAAGTCAGATGCAAAGCACTGATACAGAAGGCAAAAGTATAATTTGAAAAGAAGCCAACTGCTAAGGTGGGCAGTATATATTTATTTATTTATTTAACACGTTTTTAATATACTGCCCCTTCCTAAGATCAGGGGCGGTTTACAAGGAACATTACAGTTCTGCCCAAGAAAGGGAAAGATCCACAGAGTGCTGGTTCCTATAGCCGAGCTCCTTACTAAATGTGGATACAAAAATCTATGCTAAGGTGTTAGCAATGAGGATTAAGAAGATACTGCCTACACTGATTGGAAATTGGTAGGTTGACTTTGTTAAGAGACGTATTGCTGTAACTAACATCCATACTGTTTTATTTATTTAGACAGATTTGTATGCCACCTTATCCTTCAATCAAGGTGGTCACGTCACATCACAATTGGAGGGTTACATTTAACATCAGGGTACGTGTAAACATTTAGACATTACAGTTAGACATTAGACATTACGTTTAGACATTACACTTACTTGTCAGCATATAGACAGTACAATATAAGGTAACATTTAGCATGAGAGTTGTCATGATGTGGGTATCAATAAAGATGTAAACTTGAAAAGAAACCCTGTTTCTTTTAGGAATCTAGATGTGCTGTTACTTCCAGGCACAGCTAGAGGGAGCAGGAATGACCATACAGGAGCTAATGAGCCTAAGAGGGCTAATTATGTGCACCTGGGAATGACCCCGGAACTCTTGAAGGAAAGATTCCTTTATAAGCCAGAGCTGAATGCCAGCAAGGCAGAGAAGGAGAGAGAGAAAGAAGCAGAGAAAGGAGCAGAGAAAGGAGGAACGGCTTCACAAGGAGGAACGGCTCTATTGAGAGGATCAGCTCCAAGAGAAGGAGTAAGTGAAAGAATCCTATGTGAGCAAGCCCAAAGGAACAGAGTTCACAAAGGTGAAGTTCAGAAGGGCCAGGCTAAGCGTGCAGCTGTTCAACGGGAGTTTGTTAGAGCCAGCACTGAAGCTAGAGTGTCTGCCACTCCCTGTTCTCACAGCATTCCTGATTCAAGAGCAGAGAGACATAAGCCAAGAACCAGAGAGAACGGTTTGGAGGAAAGCTTGCAGTCTCTGGGAAATACTAACCAAGTTTTACCAGGCAAGAAAGGAAAAGCACTTTCTGACAAAGCTAAGTTCTTACCAAGGAAGAAAAGGGAATCCACGTCAGGTTTTACCAAACTGCCAGAAAGCACAGCCTTGCCTAAAGCTTACAGGCAGAGAACCTGTTACAGGAGGAAAGTTTCTGAAAGAGAAAACTCCACGGATTCAAACCAGCCAGACTCCAGGTATGAAAGCTTTATTGATGATACTAAATGCTTGAGTCCTAAAGGCCCTGTTAAAACAAATGCTCACTCTGTAAAGAAGAAGAAACCAGAGTGGTTTCAGAAAATCCCTAAAGCACTTAGAACACAGTGGTATTCGAGACAAGACCCTAGAGACATTTCACACAGACCTGTATCAGACAGGGACAGTGATTATTCCCATGATGAATATAGTGATGAAGAATCCATGGAAATAGAATGTATAAATACTGTTCCCATTTCTCAACCTGAACAGATGGACTGTGATTTGTGCATGGCCTTGTGCCAGGAGTCTGTAGCCACTGTGTAACCTAGAAGAAGCTTGTAGAATTCTTATGCTATTGGAATGAACTGAATTCCTCTGATTGAGCCTTGCATTAATTGTGAAGTTTAACAATTAAGCAGATGATTTGAATGCTGGTACCTTTTGAAACAAAGGACTTTCTTTTTGATTCTTAATGTCTTATTTGAACCCTTGCACTGACGGGGAATAAAAGCCTTGTTTTCCCTACACTTGGTTTCGTTAATGAGTTCTCTTAGGAAGCTGGAATAAGTAAGAACATTTTCTACATCAAGTGAACCTTACGTTCCCTTTGGCTACCTAAAATAATCTTTGCCGTGGAGCATACCCATAATTCTAATGGCGTAGGGGGTGCGCCCCACGACAGAGTATTTAATAACTCGGTATGATAAACTTGTGTATGTGGGTAGGATGGGTGTGTGCTCAGTTGGCAGCTGTTGTAGTGTTCCAGTATGGGTTTGGGATGTTGCCTGGATGCTCATACGTTTCTATAACTAAAAATGTTTTGAGGTCTTTGTGGAAGTCTGTGAGGTCATCTAATGCCCTCAGGCTTGTCGGGAGGGAGTTCCATAGTGTGGATGCCAGTAGTGATGGTGCTCTTTTGAGGTTGTTTGTTTGGTTGTGTGATAGCCTGCAGGCGTGCCGATCATGTTGTCATTATTGGATCTTCTTGGTCGGTTGCTGATATCCCTTGTTATAACGTTTTGGAGTATGTCTGCTGAGAGATGGTGAATGACTTTGAAGATGATCATTATTGTTTTGTATTTGGCTCTTGCCATCATTGGGAGCCAGTGCAGTTGTTGTAGGACGGGAGTGATGTGCTCAGTCCTTGGTGTGTCTGTAATGATACGTGCTGTGGTGTTTTGTATCAACTATAGTGGGTGGAGTGTCTGCTGAGGAAGGCCTTGATATAGTGAGTTTCCATAATCAAGCAGTGGTGTAATGAGTGCTTGGCACACTGTGCGGAAGTGGTCCTGATGGAGCATTGGTTTGATTTGTCTGATTGTTTTCAATCGTTGATAGGCCTTGTTTGCAGTTTTGGCGATGTGAGATTTCAGGTTCAGCACTCTGTCTAGTGTGATGCCCAGATACTTAACTTCTTTGACTATTATGTGTTTGTCTAGGATGCTGATAGTTTGTGGAGGTCTGAAGGTGGGGTTCCTGGTGACGAACATTGCCTCAGTTTTATCATAGTTGACCGTTAGGTTGTTGGCTATGAGCCAGTCGTTCATTTCTTCAAGGCATTTGGTTATTGTTGTGGTGTTTAGTGCTTGTAGGTTGATTGGAGTGTACACCATGATGTGTCAGCATAAATGTGATAGTGAAGTTTGTGGTGCTTAATGATGTTGCATATGGGCTGTATGTAGATGTTAAAGAGCATTGATGATAGGGCTGAGCCCTGAGGTATTCCCTGCGTGACGGGGAATTGTAGTGATTTCTTTTGGTCACATTTGACTTGTTGCTTTCACCCTTCCAAGTATGATGTATACCACTTCAGGGTGTTATTGCATAGTCCTATCTGTTGTAAGCGTTGCAATAGCTTGGTGTGGGACACAGTGTCGAAGGCTGCCGAGATGTCCATGAACACTAGCAGGAAGCCGTTTTTTAAGTTGTCCATGCCTCTTAGGAGATTGTCAAAGAGGGAGATGAGTAGTGTTTCCATGCCGTGTTGGGGCTTAAATCCATGCTAGTGTATGTCCAGTGGGGCATTTATATCAATATGGTCCTGAAGTTGCCTTTGCACTGACTTTTCCACGATTTTTGCAAGGAATGGCAGGCTGGAGATGGGACGGTATGATTTTGGTTCAGAGGGGCTCAGATTGCTACTTTTAAGTATTGGTCATATCATTGCATGCTTAGGGGTTGCGGCATGTATCCTTGTTGGAGTGAATCTTTGACGATTTTTTGAATGTGATGAGAGAGTTGGCTTTTTGTAGCTTTGAGCCATGTCACTGGGCATGGGTCTGACGGTGAAGTTGTTGTTTTTAGTCCAGATATAATGTCTTCTACTTGCTGCTTTGTTGGTATGTTGAAGCTCTCCCATGTTTGATGTTGCTCTTTTTTTTTTCAAAATTTTGTTTATTAAACATGCCAAGATACAAATAACAACCAACAATCAACAGGCGCCATTTTCACTTTTACAATAGGAAAACGCAGCCCAGGTGGGGCTGTTTCTTGTCCACCACCCAGGCCCCAGCCTAAACAGAGCATCAACAACACTAAAGGACGCTAAGTTCATAACACCCCCCTCCCCCCACCTCCCTCCCTCCCCCCCTCCCCTCCCCCCGCGGGAAGCACAGCAACACCGGCAACTCAAATCCAATCCGTCGTATGGGGATGTAGGTCACGGAGTATCATTATCCCACCTTAAGCACTTCGCTGCGTACCTTGGGGCCCAAACGTTGAATATAGGGCAACCAAGTTAGTAAGAAAGGGGTCCAGGTCCGGGGGTGCCGCACGGCCGCTCTCCGCTCCATGAGCATGAGCTGATGCAGGCTATTGCGCCACTCACAAAGAGTGGGGGCCGTCGGCTCCCTCCAATGGCTAAGAACGGGGCCCTTACCCACCAGACAGGCCTTTCGCACCAACACCCTCTCCCATCTACCCTTCGGGTGGAGTGGTCCCAACTGATCCAGCACTACCAGAGTCCCTGACCAACATACCCGTTGACCCAGCAGCCCACTCAGATAGTTCTCAATAGATCGCCAATACCGCCGAATAAGTGGGCAGCCCCACCACATATGACCCAGATCGGCCAGAGTACACGGACACTTGGGGCATCCGCCATGAAGGGCAAGGTGGCTCCGAAATGCCCGCCGTGGGGAAAAGTGGGCCCGAAGAATGCATTTAAATTGTACCTCTCGCCAGCGAGCACCGGCCACTAGCGGCGCGATCCTACCAAGGGCCGCCCGGACAGACCCACCGGCAACCCCTCCTCCCAATTCTCTCGCCCAGAGGCTTTCAACCCTGGAATCATCCGGGGGCGTGTCCAACAAATCCAGGCGCTTTTTCAACCCAGCTATTGACGGTGGAGTATCCTCCCCCAGTGCAAAAAACTCCAAAATACGCCTCGAATGCTCTACCATTAGTTCCCTCCGTGGCAAAGATCCAATATAATGGGAGATCTGCGCGTACGCAAACGTCAATGGTCCCGCGGACCACTCGTATTCCCTGCACAATACCTCCAACGCCTTACAGCATCCAGCGGGGTCCACCACCTGCCCCAAGTGGCGCACTCCCGCACGCCACCACATACGAAAGGGGGCCGAGTCTGACCCAGGCAAAAAGCAGGCATTGCCCTGAATAGGCAACCAACAAGAGGCCCCCGCGTCACTGCCCCAATACTTATTCAGCTGCTGCCAGGTCCGGCGGGTTGTCTGTAGTAGTAGACTGTTCAATAGTCGAGTCGGCAGGATCGCACTTGGCAAATGCAAGACCGCTTCCAAGGAATGGGGCGCCGCAAAGGCCGCCTCGAGGCCCCGCGGGGTATAAATCTCCGTGTCCCCCAACCAGTCACTCAGATGGCGGGCCTGACATGCCAATGCGTATTTCCACAGGTCAGGAACCCCCACTCCCCCAGACCTCCAGCCCCCCTGTAATCGCACCAGCGGAATACGGGCCCTGAGACCTTTCCAGAGAAATCTCCTAATTTCCCGCTCCAAGCGTGCCAAGTCACGCTTTAGGAGCCACACCGGGAGCATCTGTAACCAATAAAGTACGCGTGGGAAGATCACCATTCCCATGGCAGCCACCCTGCCTAACAAAGACAGAGGGAGGGGGGCCCAAGCCCGTAACTGCGTGCGGACCTTGGATAGGATACGCTCAAGGTTGGTCGGGTACAACAAAGTCAATTTCCGAGTTAGCACGATACCCAGGTAGATAATAGAGTCCGCGGCCCATCGGAGCGGGAATGGCCCCAGCCAGCTCTCTCGCAGCGTGCCCCCCACGTCTAGGGCTTCCGATTTGGTCATATTTATGCGCAGGCCCGCGAACCGTCCATACAACGCTAGCTCCTCAAGCAGCCTCGGAAGTGACTGCTGGGGAGAGGACAGGTGGACCAAGAGATCGTCGGCAAAGGCGGCCAACTTGAAGCCACTGGAACCGATCCGAATCCCACCGATCGCGGGGGATCCCTCAATTGACCGAATCAGCGGGTCCAGGGATAACACAAAGAGTAAAGGAGAAAGCGGACAGCCCTGTCGCGTACCGCGTTCCAGACGAAATGAATCCGAGTATACCCCATTACAAAAGATCCCCGCGGTAGGATCAGTATAGAGCAAGTCCACCATCCGGCAAAAAGGGGCACCGAGCCCATACTGGGGCAGCAGGAACTGCAAGTACTCCCATTGAACCTGATCAAACGCCTTTTCGGCTTGATGTTGCTCTTTTATCGTGTAGTCGTTTGTTTGTGGTGTAGTACAGCATATTTGGTTGGTGTTTTTTTACTTCATGTAGTCTGCATATTTTTGTGGGTCAAGATGGTGGGTGCTTTGTTGCGTATCATCCTTGGTGAGCTTTTGGACAATGCTAAAGAGTTCTCTTGGTCTATTAGTAGATTTCATAATTAGGTTGGTATGGTGTTGCTGTTTACGCTCATTTATTAGGTTGTTATATTCCCGTTGTTTGTCTCTATATTGGGTTAGGTGGTTGTGTGATTTGTTCTGTCTCCATTTTCTTTCCAGTCTTCTGAGTGTGCATTTTGCAACTCTGATTTCATGTGAGTACCATGGGCAATGGATCTCTTGCGTGTTTGCGGTTCTTTGATGGCTGGGGCAGCTTATTGGCAAAGTTCGGGAACAGGACTGGGAAGCTATCTTGGTTACCTTTCATATAGAGAAGTCATTTTATAGTGTGTCATGAGAGTACCTCTGGTATGCCCTGCGGAAATTTGGGAATGATGGTGCAGATGGTAACAAATAGGGTTGTGTCAGAGTACTTTACTTTGTAGAGAGGCACCCGGCAAGGATGTTCTCTATCACCAATGATCTCTTCAAACAACCAATTTATTAAAGGACCCAACTTGGCCAGGTTTTGGCACTCAGGCCTTCATCAGGGGTCTAAAAGCATAAAAGCAAATACAAATATACTAAAAAAATCCCCAAAGAATAATACAAATAAAAGGAAGGGTTACACACAGCAAAACAGGGAGATGTAAAGAAAAAGGTACGAACAGGGATAAGTTGAAATCAATTACCAGTACATTGGATGGGAACATCTAACAGAAAATGGTAATGCTGACAATCAGCAGTCAAAATGCAAATGCAACCTACAAAATGGATAATAAAAAAATATAAACACAGATACCTCAAGTACAAACTGCTTTAAATGGTAATAAAAAAACTTTCTCACATAAAATTTATTTATTATTTATTTATTTATTTATTACAGTTGCTTATATACCGCACTATTCAGCATCAGCGCGGTTCACAGTATAACAAAATGACCAAAACACACTTCTGTTTGGTTTTACATCGAACAGGGGTATAAACTTGGATAACAGGGGGGGTTGAACTATATACATGAACTATATACATGAAATATAAACATGAAATAGGTCAAATGCATGACGTAAAAGACCTATAACATGATTGAATTGAACAGTATAAAATAAATCCATTTCAAATACAAAATACATTGTGAGAATGGGCTGTAAGAAAGGCAGTGAATGAACCATACAAAATACAAAATGAACCATACATAAATAAAAACATTATAAAACGTAAAAGACAAATCTAGCCATATGGCTGCAGAGAAGACACAGGGAAGAGAATTAGGATTTCAACCCAATAAATATCAGATGACGAGGGACAAACCCCTTTTCCTTAAAAAATAGTTAGACAAAGAAAAAGGAACTGTATGGCTAGTAAGGCCACCTGTCATGTGATAACAAAAAATGTTGCGCATTATACAATCACCAGAGTGGGAAATCTATAACATTAAAAAACAGGTGATCAACAGAAATACTGCTAAAAGAAACTAAACAGATATGAGCTGCCAGATTACGATATATTCCAAAATTATCCAATCTATGCAAGCAAGTACTGCTAGTAAAATAATAAGCCAGTATCCAACTAGTGCCGCAATTATCAGTGTCTGTCAAAATAAACTGGCGGAGCTACCTTTGGAGAGAGTTGGAGGAGCGTGTGCCTTGCCGAGGGCTGGAGGAGTGCTGTGACTGCTCTGCCCCTCTGCCGTGTTGCTGGACCATCAGGCACTCCGGGGACAGCCTGCTGCTCGAGGGGGCTTGGAGCTCTTTAAATTCCCCCGGTGTCATTTCTGCTGCGGAGCTACCTTTGGAGAGAGTTGGAGGAGCGTGTGCCTTGCCGAGGGCTGGAGGAGTGCTGTGACTGCTCTGCCCCTCTGCCGTGTTGCTGGACCATCAGGCACTCCGGGGACAGCCTGCTGCTCGAGGGGGCTTGGAGCTCTTTAAATTCCCCCGGTGTCATTTCTGCCGTGGAGCTACCTTTGGAGAGAGTTGGAGGAGCGTGTGCCTTGCTGAGGGCTGGAGGAGTGCTGTGACTGCTCTGCCCCTCTGCCGTGTTGCTGGACCATCAGGCACTCCGGGGACAGCCTGCTGCTCGAAGGGGTCTTTCTGTTTCTCTGGTATAAATTGCAGTCAGTTCCTTTCCGCGACCGTGGAGCGTGGCCGGGAGGCGTTTCATAAGGGGCGTGTCTAAAGGGGCAGGTTCTGCCCCTTAGACGCCCCTTCGACGCTGTTTCAATGCCATCTGACGGAGTGGGAGGCCAACACGCAGTTGCAGTTTGGTGAGGGGGTTTTAGCTTTCCATTTTGCTTGTTTTCGTGGGTGTTTTGCTGTTTGGTTATGGGTAAGCGGAAGGCTAAACCACAAGGCAAAATCCAATCGGCTGATTCCGGTACTTTGAAACCAGCCGGCCCATTGGACAAACATTTTGCCCCCTCCCCCTCGCGCAGTCCTCACCTGAGGGGGCATCTCTGAGCCCTGGGGGAAGATCTCCCCCTCCCTGTCCTGTTGCTTAAGTAGTGTCTAATGTGGGGGTTTCCTCAGAAGTTGTAGAGAGAGATAAGATTGTTGTTAAAATGCCTATCCCTGTTCAGACGGCAGTGCTGGATACTGTTTTTGAGCTTCCAGCCCTCCCTTCTGAATCTGATGTTACTTTAAAAGATTTATGGGGGGCTTTGAAGTGCATAGACTCTAAAGTGTCTACAGTTATTACTTCGTTTACTCGTTTCTCACAGGAAGCTGCAATAGCAGTGCAGCAACTGGATGAGAAAGTGTCCTTAATGGACAAAGCAGTTGTTAAGCTGGAATCTCAGGTGCATTCGTTACAAGCTACAAATGTGATGGGAATCAAGGATTCTTTGTTTTTCAATTCTAAGACTGAATCGCTTGAGAATTCCATACAAATATGTAATTTAAGATTTTTGAATTTTCCCTGCACCCCTCTTTTAGCACCAAAAATCCTTTTTGATAAATATGTCAAGGAAATACTTACTATATCTGATGTTTTTGATGTGTTGCAGATATATTATATTCCTTCTGGCACTAAAAGGATCAACCCCATAGAAGGTGAATTGGATGAAATTATTCCTAATGTTGCGAATCTCACTAATTTTCTTGAGGATTTCTCAGACACGATAAATACCCGGTCCACTTTGCTGGTCACCTTACCGTCTGTCTCGGTTAAACAACGCATTTTGAAGGCGTTCTTTAAGGTGAAGGCAGCCTTATTTTGTGGACAAAAAATTAATATCTTCCCAGATGTGTCTCGCAGCACTCAGATGCGTCGCCGACAGTTTCTATCTTTAAAGTCGCGCGTTTTAGCTCTGGGTGCTACATTTTTCCTAAAATATCCCTGTAAGTGCCTGATCTTTTATGAGGGCGCTTCTTTTGTTTTTCTTGAGGTCTCACATTTGGAAAGATTTTTGCTTGACAAGCAGGGTTCAATTGGGTCTCATAGTGTGGTTGTTTCCTCCTAATATGTAGTCAATTGACTTGGTTTCTATAGTTTGTACTTTTTTGTTATTTTATCAACGGTTAGCTCCCGTGATGTGGACTGTAACATCTGTTGTATTACATTTTACCTTGTTTATTTTGTATTGATTATGTTCTTTAATATGTATAACATCGGTAATTTGTCTTATTCTGATTTGGTTATTGTATATGACTAAAAGACCTTAAAAAAATAAAAATAAACTGTATACATGTAGCTGGACTATGTTTTTTACAGAGATCCCTTTCTCTCTTTCCTCTTCTTTGGTTTGTCCTCTATCACTGACATTATTTGTGCTTTGTATAGAGCCTTTGGCTCAAAAGCTTTTATGGGAAGGTACTCTGACCAGGGCGGAGCAGGGTGGGTGGCAATTCAAAGTGGTCCTGTTTATGGATGATCCTCTGCTGGCTCTCACAGACCCCTGCAACTCACTGGAGCAAGTACTCTTCCATTTGTGGGACTTTCCCACGTTTTATGGGCTCTGTGTAAACCGTGGGAAATTTTCCACATTGGGATTCATGATGGGAATGGAAGTTAGGGGTTTCCCTTGCAGTGGGCAGAAAATGCTATTTGCTATTTGAGGCTGCCAGTTCCCCACAGCTTGAAATCCTTATATGCTCAGAATGTTACACCACTGAGCAACATAGATCTCTGATAGACAAATGGAGGCCTTTATCTATTTCTTTGAGTGGGTGGGTTCACTTAGTGAAAATGATACTTTTGCCCAAATGGCTATATAAGCTTCAAAATTTAGCACTGGTGGTGAAGGACATTCAGAAGTAGGGATGGAATGTTAATGTTGTTTTTATGGACTGGAGAGAATGCCAGGATGAAATTAGTTAAGGTGCAGGTATTATGGGAGGAGGGGGTGGGTGTCTTCCTAGGCTCCAGGAATATAATATGACATGTTGAAGATGACCCAAGATTGGGTGGGGGGCATGTCCGACTTTTGTGCTTTGGAAATGGAGAAGCATTTGGTAGGACCCGATACCCTGTCTTATGATTTACATGTGAGAATTTCAGATTTCCCTAAGGGGATAACAGCAAATTCTCTATTTAGGTCAGTCCATTGCACTTGGGCAAGGATGCAATATTGCCGCTACCTGGTTATCTATTGTCGCCACACAATACCCCGGAACACCCATGACATGCCCCGTTGCTCGTTAGATATGACAGAGGAGATATCTCCGAGTTCAAGTGAGGCTGTTCTTTTTGTGAGAAAAACATTTTTGATTGTTGAGGAGATGTATTGTTAAGAGATGTATTCTGTTCCAATGGTTGTCGGAGACTTCTCTTCACCTAATGCTATGATGGAATCAAATGCATGATTTGCTCTACAAGGAATGCATGAATGTGCTGCATGCTGGGAAACCAATGAACACAAATTTCTGAAGATATGTGATCCCTTTATTATGCTTTTAAATTAAAGTGTATGGCTGCAGATTTGACTTGTTAATGTGCTAGCAGTTTGATATGTATTAGTTTTGATAGTTCAGTAGTGGAGGAGAGAGGGGTGAGTTGGTGGGTTGATGGAGAGTGAGTGAAAACTAATTTTATTGAAATTGTAAACTACTAAAGATGTCTATGGAGTTTTCATATTGATCCAAGTTCTGTTGTATGGATCTGATGTTTGCTCATTAAACAGATTGGGGGTCATTCTGAACCCCGAATAGCAGGGATGGAGGTCCGGCTTGGACATCCAACCACTGCTATTCGGAGAGACCCAATTCTGGCACAAGAGCTTCCTGCACATACAAGGCCTTTGTGCGGGGAGCTCTGGATGGGAGCAGGAGGAGGCGGAGAGTGGGCAGAATGGAGGCAGAATGGAGGCGGGCCCACAACTCCGGATGTACAGGGCCGATTCAGGTCATGGCCTTGAATGTCCCAGTTTGGCGAGATAGACGTGGGACTTATTCCAGCTTGGAGATGGAATAAGTCCCATGCACGGCAGGGATCAGGGCACGTAGGGCCACCAAGGACACAGGGTGGAATGAGGTAAGTCCCCGTTGCCCAATCACAGCCCTGATGGTCCCAGACGAAGGCTGGGCAGCAGGAAAAGGAGAGCAGGGGTGTTGGCGTCTCGGTGCCATGGCGATGCTATGGCAGCAGGGCTTCATGCAGGAACAGAGGGAGGGTTAGCTGGGAAGAGCGCTTCACATCTTAACCCTCAGAATAAAGGCCTGTCCGACCTGTCCAAGTGCTCCAATTCTGCTCCCACAGCAACGTCTAGCTCCTGCAGGTGCAGAATCAGGTGTAAAGCTAGCCATCCTTATTCTGGATGTTCGGGCAGGCCGGACATCCCCTGATCAGAATTGGCCTCATTATAAATAAAATGTTTTCAGGTCATTTGAAGCAAAAAGCCTTGAAGGAGTCAGTTGGACCATTAGATGACTGAAAGGAAAAAGGGACACTCAGGGAAGACAATGCTATAGCAGAGAAACTACATTAATTATGAACATAAGAATATAATAAATGCAATACTGGGTCAGACCAAGGTCCATCAAGCCCAGTTTCCACTTTCCAACAGTGGCCAATCCAGGTCAAACGTTTCCCAAAAAGACACACAGGTTCCATAATGCTTGTATTGTGGCAAAAAGTGGATTACCTGGGTCCTCTTTAATAGTGGCTTATGGACCTTTCCTCCAGGAACTTGGCCAAATCTTTTTGAAACCCAGCTATATTTTCTCTTATTAGTGTTAAATGGGTTACATTGTAGCTTCATTGTATGTCCCCTAATCTTTCTACTTTTTGATGCCATAGAAAATTGATCTACGTTTACCCGTTCCACTCCATTCATTAATTTATAGACCTCTGTCATATCTCCCCTCAGCTGTCTCTTTTCCAGCATGAAAAGCCCTAACCTTTTAAGCCTCTCCTCATAGGGGTATCATTCCATCCCCTTTACCATTTTGGTGGCTCTTCTCTGTACCTTTTTTAATTCCGCTATATCCTTTTTAAGATTTGGTGACCAGAAGTGCACACAATATTCAAGGTGCGGTCGCACCATGTAACAATACAGAGGAATTATAATATCCTTTGTTTTATTCTCCATTCCTTTCCTTATGATTCCTATTTGACTTCTTGGCTGCCGCTGCACACTGGGCAGAGGGTTTCAACGTGTTATCCACAATGATGCCTAAATCTTTTTCCTGGGTAGTTGTTCCTAATGTGGAACCTTGCATCGTGAAACCATAGGTTGTTCTTTCCTAGGTGCATAACTTTGCACTTGTTCTACATTAAATTTCATCTGCCATTTGAACATCCAGTCTTCCAATTTATCAAGGTCCTCTTGGAATTTTTCACAATCCTCTTGGGTTTTAACAACTTTGAATAATTTTGTGTCATCTGCAAATTTGACTACCTCACTCATTATTCCCATTTCAGGTCATTTATGAATATGTTAAAAAGCAGCAGACCCAGCACAGATCCCTGGGGTACTCCACTATTCACCTTTCTCCATTGGGAAAATTGGTCATTCAGCCCTACCTTCTGCTTTCTATCTTTTAACCAGTTCCTGATCCACAATAGTACACTGCCTCCTATCCCATGACTTTTTAACTTCATCAAGAGTCTCTCATGAGGGACCTTGTCAGACTTTCTGAAAATCCAGATACAGTATATCGACAGGCTTACCTTTGTCTACCTGTTTATTCATACCTTCAAAAAAATATAACAGATTAGTAAGACAAGACCTTCCTTGGCTAAAGCCATGTTGGCTTTTTTACATTAAACCATGACTATCATCTACATATTCAGTAATTTTGTTCTTTATAATAGTTTCTACCATTTTGCCCAGTACTGATGTCAGGCTTACTGGCCTGTAGTTTCCTGGATCACCCCTGGAACTCTTTGTGAAAACTGGAGTTATATTGGCTGATCTTCAGATACTACAGATGATTTTAATGATAGTTCACAGATTAATATAAGTAGGTCTGCAATCTCATATTTCAGTTCTTTCAACACCCTCGGGTGTATACCATTCAGTCCAGGCGATTTGCTACTATTTAGTTATCAAATAGTTGTAATATATCTTCCCGTCTTATCAATATTTCTTTCAATTCTTTTGATGCATCACCTTTAAATACCATTTCAGTTATGGGTAACTTCCCTATATCTTCTTTAGTAAAGACCAAAGCAAAGAATTAATTCAGTCTCTCCACTATGGCCTTGCCCCTCTTAGTGCCCCTTTTACCCCTCTATCATCTAATGGTCCAACTGACTCTCTCACAGGTTTTTTGCAACAAATGTACTTGAAAAAGTCTTTATTATGTGTTTTTGCTTCCACAGCAAGCTTCTTCTCAAATTCTCTCTTTGCCTGCCTTATCAATGCCTTGCATCTAACTTGCCAGTGCTTATGTCGTTTCCAGTTTTTGTCTTTTGGCTCCTTTTTCCATTTTCTGAAAGATGCTTTTTTGGCTACAACAGTATCTCTGACATTATCTTTAAACCATGCTGGCAGTTTTTTGGACTTCCTTCTACCTTTCTTAAAACGTGGAATACAGCTGATCTGGGCTTCCAAGATAGTATTTTTAAATAACGCCCATGCTTGATGTAAATCTTTAACCTTTTCAACTGTTCCTTTTAGTTTTTTCTTAACTGTTTTTGTCATTTTATTATAGTTTCCCTTTTGAAAGTTAAAAGGCAGTACTGTGGTTGTCCTTGTCATCCTTCCTCCATTTATGAAATCAAACGCGATCATACTATGATCTCTATTGCCAAGTGTAATGGGTTCTACTTCTCTTAGTCACTCCAGGCCAGGGAATCCCGAACCCTCATCTGCGGTGCGCTGCTTTGGCTGGCTGGAATCCAGGGGAATAAACACACAGACCAGACAGAAGGACAGTATGCAAGTTTATTCCAAAGGGTGGAGGGATTGTCAGTACTTTTATACATTATCAGAGACATAGTCATACGTCATCCACCCATCTTCTGGGGGCCCACTATAGTTTATCAGTAACTAATACAAAACAAGTCATCCTTGAGTAGAACAAACAGTTTAGCTTACAGAGCACATTCCTTTTTCCAACCCACCAGAATGTACAAAGGGCATACACATAGGATTCTGATTCTATAAGATTCCAATTTCTCTTGTGCAGGCCTCTTGTATATGCACTTAAACTAAGCATTATTATACAAAGGACATATATATAAGATTCTGATTTCCCTAACACCAAGTGGCCCCAACACCCTTATCTCTTGCACCAGATCTTGTGCACCACTAAGGACTAAGTCAAAAATGGCTTCCCCTCTTGTTGGTTCATGAACCAGCTGCTCCAAGAATCAGTCATTTATTTCATCTAGAAACTTTATCACCCTACCATTTCCTGCCATGACACTGACCCAGTTGATACCGGAGTAATTAAAATTACCGATTATTCTTTGCTAGGGTCTTTATTGAAGAATCAAAAATGCTAAACAAATACTTCTATATTCACAAAAGAAAATCCTGGAGAAGGATCACACATGATTGACAGATATATAAATGGGAACGACATAGGTACCACACCAGTCACAGAAGATGTTTTTGAACAGCTTGCAAATCTGAAAGTGTATAAGGCCATGGGACCCGATAGGATACCAGGGACAGAGGAGGTTTTGTTGGATTGGAAAAGGGCTGATGTGGTATTTCTTCACAAATGTGATTAGGGAAGAGGTGGCAAATTATAGGCTGGTAAGCCTTACCTCAGTGATGGGAAAAGTAATGGAGGCACTATTAAAAGAATAGTGGAATTTTTTGAATCCAATGGGTCGCAAGATCAGAGGCAAAATGATTTTGTCAAAGAATGATCATGCCAAATGAATTTGATTGCGTTATTTGACTGGTTGACCAGAGATAACTAGATTAAGGGCATGTGATTGATATAATCTATCTATATTTAAGCAAAGCCTTGATACTGTTCTTCATAGGAGGCTTATCAATACATTGAGCAGCCTGGGTATGGGGTCCAAGGAGGTGAACTGGATCAGAAATTAGTTGAATGACAGACAACAGAGGGTGGTGGTAAACTGAATTTACTCAGAAGAAAGGAAGGTGAATAGTGGAGTGCTTCAAGGATTGGTCCAGTAACTGGTATTGTTCAATGTCTTTGTGAGTGATATCGCAGAAGGATGGAAAGGAAAATTTGCCTTCTTGCAAATGATGTGAAGATCTGCAATAGACTGAATTCCTTGGAGGGAGTGGATAACATGATCAGATCAGAATCCAAAAGTGGCTTCAGAGATTTTAGCCTGGATTTGAAAAGGGCAGAGATGAAGCCTGATGTACTGACTCAGGTAATTTGGTCCAGGCATTAGGAGCAGCAAATTAAACAGTAACAAATCACCTTGACCAGATGGTATAAATCCTAGAGTGCTTATAGAAATCAAAATGAAATTGCAGATTTACTATTACTAATCTATTGTAAAAGTCATCTATGGTACCTGAAGATGTAACCTATTGCTAAAATCATCTGCACTACCTGAATATTAGAGGGTGACCAATGTAATACCAAATTTTAAAAAGGTTTCTTGGGATGATCCAGGAAATTACAGATTAGTGATCCTGACATCAGTACCTGGCCACATTGTAAAAGACTATTCTTAAGAACAAACTTTTTAAACACAGTGTCATGATTTAATGAGACAAAAGCCAACATGGATTTATTTATTTATTTTTTTTAATATTTTAAATATTAATTGAATTATATTCATACATTCAGGAAACTGAATGAAAGGAAATTGACAATAAGAGAAACAATTCAGAAAATAAACACAAAAGAAATACAAATCATTTGCCAAAATTTAGCCCACAAGTAAAAGGAAAAAAGGGAGAGACTACAGGAAAAATACATAACTACCATAGTAAGGAAATAAAATTAAACATGGCAATGTGAAGACTTATGTGTCAGCCGTATGAGAAGTAACAACAACGACAGATTCCTCTCTAGCAACCAGAAATTCCAGCAGCTGGCGGGGCTCAAAAAACAAATACAATTTTTCTTTATAGGAAACATGACATCTAACAGGAAACTTCAGCAAAAATGTCCCACCAAGGGCAAGCAACCTAGGCTTAAGCCCCAGGAACTCTTTCCTCCTCAGTTGGGTATCTCTTGCAAGGTCAGGAAAAATACGGACATGAGAGCCCATAAACTGCTCACTGAAATTTCTAAAATATGATCTCAAAATTAAAGCTTTATCAGATTCCAAGGCTAAAGTAATCAGAAGAGTAGAACGACCAGTTAGCAATTCAACAGAGTTCTCCAGAAACCCCGTAAGGTCTCCAGGGAGCCCCGAAGGCTCACTCCCACTGCACCGGTCTCTCTGACTCATTGACAAATATTGAGCCCTAGTTAATGGAGGCAGGTCCTCCCTGGAGAGTTTTCAAACCTCCTGGAAGTACCTACGAACCATTTCCAAGGGTGACTGCAATGGGGATCTAGGAAAATCAATCAGTCTTAAATTGTTCTTCCGGACTTGATTCTCCAGATGTTCTATTCTCCTAGCAGATACACTCTGATCTTTAATATGGGCACAATGGAGACCCTTAAGTTGCTCTAGGTCTTCATTTAACCGGGCCAACGCCCCCTCCTGATCCTTTTGCTTTCTTGAAACCTCCCGAATTTCTTCACAAAGAGAGTTAGTTTCAGTAGTTACACAAGCAGCTATTGTACCAAGAGAAGAATTCATAGCTGATATAGCTTCCCACAGCACCTCTAAAGTTACTTTTGGAGGCCTCACCAAAACGCCAGCACCTGAAGTAACCAACGGGTTAATCGTCTCCTGGGCAGGACTGCCTTCCACCAAAGAACAATCCACAGAACTTCCAACTTCTCCAGGGACACCACACAGAGGAGCAAAAACAGAACCAGAGCCCTCTACACCTCCCTGCACCGGTGTATTAGCTTTCACGCCGGGGGGAAGTGCTCCACAGTCTGCCACTACACTTCCGGGGCATGGGGGGGGGACCCGCTGCTCAGGAGATAGTATAACCCCTGATGTGCTCAGGTTCGTCAAGAAAGGCGAACCCGCCGAAGACGCCGCTCCTGCTGCCGACGTTGTAAACCCACACATCGACAGTGTCCTTTGGCCGGCTTGATTGTATGTGACTTCATCCGAGGGTAGGTAAGCCTGCTTGCACTTCCTCCTTCCCATTGCCAAGCTGCTAACCGCACCGAAACAAGACACCGCCGTGGAGTCTACTCATCAGCGGCTAAACACTGCCGCCATCTTGCCTCCCCAAATGTGCACCTGATTTATTTATTTAACCAATTTTCTATACCGCCTTATCCTTCAATCAAAGTGGTTTACATTATGTAATCATTACAAACAGGTACTGGATATATTCCCTCATCCCCAAAGGGCTCACAATCTATGTGTACCTGAGGCAACGGAGTGCCAAGGAAAGTCTCGTCTCACCAATTTACTACATTTTTTGAAGATGTGAATAAATAGGTAGATAAAGTGTATTTGGATTTTCAGAAAGCATTTGACAAAGTTCCTCATGAGGAAATTAAACAGTCATGAGATAGGAGGCAATATTCTATTGCGGATTGGAAACTGGTTAAAACATATTAAACAGAATAGGGTAAAATGGTCAATTCTCACAAAGTAGAAAGATGAACAGTAAAGGTCTCTAGGGATCTATACTGGGACTGGTGCATTTTAACATATTTATAAATGACCTGGAAATACGAACAATGGGTGAGATAATCAGATTTGAAGCTGACACAAAGGGACATAGGGAGACTGGGCATCGAAATGGCAGATGAAATGTGGACAAGAGCAAAGTGATGCACTATACTACATGATGCAAGGTTTTACATTAAGAATCACCACCCAGGAAATCAGTTAATTCTCATCATCGACGATATGTTGAAATCCTATGCTCAGTGTATGGAATTACTAGGAAAAGGAAGTGAGAATTAAACAAAGTACATCATAATGCCTCGGAATTGCTCCATGGAGTGACCAGTATTGTATGCAATTCTGGATGCCGCATCTCAAAAAAGTTAGTGGAATTAGAAAAGACACTGAGAATGGTATTCAAAATGATCAAGGGGATGGACAGACTTTCCTATGAAAAATATCTAAAGAGGTTAGGGCTCTTCATCTTGGAGAAGAGACAGTTGAGGGATGAGATGATAGATGTTTATAAACTCCACAGTGAAATGTAATTTAATGAGTAATGAGTAAACGTGAATCAATTGTTTACTCTTTCATAATGTACAAAGACTAGGGAACGTGCCATGATGCTACTAAATACTATATTTCAAACAAATAGGAGAAAATATTTGTTTTATTCCACACATAATTAAGCTCTGAAATTCTTTGCCAGGGGATTTGGTAAAAGTTATTAGTATAGCTGGGTTTAACAAAGATTTGGACAAGTTAGAGGAAGAAAAGTCCATAAGCCATTTTTATAATAGACTTGGGGAAAATCCATTGTTTATCCCTTGGTTAAGCAGCATGAATTGGAATCTGTCTACCTTTTGGGATCCTGCTAGGTATCTGTGACCTGGATTAACCATTGCTGGAAACAGTATATTAGGCTTGATGGATCTGTTATGACCCAGTATGGAGATCTGAATCTAATGGATATGATGAAACAATCAGTATTACTGTCTATGCTCAGTAGGAACCAATCAGATTCAATTTCATGTGAAGCAATCTGCAGCATGAGGAGTAGCCTAATGGTTAGAGCACTGGCTTGATAACCAACAGACCAGGGTTCAAATCCCACTAGCACTTCTTGTAGCTTTGGGCAAGTCACTAAATCCTCCATTGCCTCAGAAGACATCTTCTTCCAGGTACACTGCCAAGAAAACCCAGGAGCTGCTAGTTTACTAGGAGTCAGCATTGACTCAAAGGCACACCTTACATTACTATCTACAACACAGTTCCCAGGGTCTCTGAGGAAGCTTCATGGAAACAGTTTAAAAACATCAGAAAGAATGATTTGGTATCAGTTTAAATAGGTGACACTTGCTGAGTGTCCTTTTACCCCACTATACAAGGGGTTATAGCTTTACTTCAAATTGAAAGGTTAATCAAATTGCAGAAGTTCTGTAATGTTTTGAGGTTTGAAACAGAGCAGAGTGAAACATCTGTGCAGAGGATGCAATTGACAAGTGATTTATAGTAAAAATAACTTAGGCTGGAAAAAAGATTACTCAAATATCTTTACCTTTTACCAAAACATTGAAAGATCTTTCGTCCATCCCTGCCATGGTTTTTACGCTACAAATCCACACTCCGGAATCTCTTGGTTGGGTTTTGTTCACCTGGAACAGGGCCACAGAACCTCTCTTTTCTTCTCTGATTGCTACAGGCTGAAAATAGAAAAGATCACGATTAGAACAGGGTTTGTTATTACTATGAATAATACGGGTTCCTGCGGTTTGGTTTGCAGAAGTATTTTTTGGTGCAATAATATTTTCATTTTCTCTTGCACTAAGCATCATTTTCAATTAATGTGCTCTCTTGTGGTGTGGTAGGCTATGGCCTATGATAGCCTGCAAATATGAAAGGCCTGTAAGTTAGGCCCTGATTCCAACTCCCATCTTAGTAAGAACCAAAGATCTGTGAAAGTCCGAGAAAACTGCTTTAAACTGCTTAATAAGAAGTTTCTTATGAATTTATAAAACTTTCATTATTCTTTTGTGTTCTGAGGATAGAAATGTTTCAATGCTTGCATTCCTAGAGCTAGAAACGACCTTGCAGTAGAATTGTATCCATACCTAGAAACTGTGCCATTGTTAGAACAATCCTAAAGGGGGGAACTGGGTGCTAGGCCCAGGAGGGATCTCCGATTGGACAAATGCAGGGGGTGTTGGGACCAATAGAAAGTCTGCATGTATCAAACTGAAAAGAAATGTATAAAATGAATATGTTTCTGTAAGAACTTTGCTCAGTCCTTTTTGAAGCTTGACTGTCTGGGCCTTGTGCACAATAAATTGGCTTGGACCCTGCAATTGACTCCTGGATTTATTCATTGTTTGCACTTCGCTGCTTCAGTGGTGCTGCCGGAAAGATCACAGGAAAGGACTTAGGGCCCCTTTTCTGAAAGGCAGACCGGAACGTAGTCGAACATTTCCTTTGTACAGTTCTCCTGCACAAAGGAGCCACTATTGACAATTCCCAAATATAATTTTTGGCATGATAGGATTATAATATGTGAAAGCGAGGGCCTTCCTTTTTACTACAGCTTTCCTGCTATTGCTACTTGTAGTGCAGGATGGAGACCACAGCCTAGTATCAGCATCTTCCCCCGAAGCTAGCTTTATTTTGTTTATGGAATTTATGGAAATATTTGAAATGCTGCTAAAAACAATAAATATGTATCAAGGCAAAAATTAACATCCCAAAAATTAAAAACTGAAAAATAATAATTTAATGAACAAGAAGACTGAGAAAACATGAGGAAGGGGTTCCGCAGCAGTAGCAACGACTTATCCTACCCGTTGACTTCTATACATTGAACACAACAGGAAACAAAAATATAATGTTGTGACCAAACTTCCATCAGAGCTCAAATCCAATAGCTAGACTGTCACAAAAGACTGCACCAGTTTCTGTTCCAGTTGCAAATACTCAGGGATAGTATTCTAGAAAAATGGCGCTATAGAGGCAAAAGAAGATTTTCAATAGACTGACCAAGGCATATCTCAGAGAACAAGATGGAATATATGGGAACAGGAAAGAATCTAAATACAAGGGGAGTCTAGTTCAGATAACTTGGAATGTCAAAAACAGAATTTTAAATTGTATCCTGTTACCATTTGGAAACCAATGTTGTTCTTTAAGGAGGGGGTAATCATTTTCACTGCTGTATTTTGTTTCAATTAAAGTATTTTAAGATGTACCCATGGCACTTCAACTAAGTGAATTACAATATTCTAATTTAGATAGGACCAGAGCTTGTAGAAGAGCCTTATGGTTGAGAGAGGGCATCAATATATCGATCCATCTAAGGGAGAGAAATGTTTTCTTAACAAGAGTTGAGATATACGGACTGAAGGAAAGCTTATTATCCAAAATGACACCCAAAGAACAAATAGTATTCGTGACAGGTATTGTTTGAATAAATGATGAATCTATTTATTAATAAGTACTAGCCTGAGAATCCACAATCCCGATCCATTTTTTAAGAGCTAAATCTCTGGAATGACCATACTCCCAATCCATTTTTTAATAAGAGCTCCCTCCTGGGAACCCCCACACTCTTTTGATCAATTTTTTAATAAAAGCTCCCCTCCTTGGCCCACCACCGTCTGCAGCATCCTGCACTCATCCGGGGTCTTTGTAGTGTGTACTGGGGGAGGAGGTTCAGAAGTGGTCACCTTTTGTTCATGCCACAGCAGCTCTCTCAATAAAATGGTAGCCTAAGCCACCTAGTGGTAGTGTCTCAGTACTACCACTAGACTAGGCTTTACTGGAAGAGGCTGACTTGGATTTAGTGGCGGTTATGGAGACATGGTTCATAGAAAACTATGAATAGGGTATAATTATGCAATGCAATGTGTGCCTTTGAGTCAGTCCTGACTCCTGGCAACACAGAAGCTCCTGGGTTTTCTTGGCAGTGTCACTGGAAGTAGATTGCCAGGCCTGAGGCAATGGAGGGTTAAGTGACTTGCCCAAGGCCACAAGGAGTACTAGTGGGAATCAAACCCTGGTTGCTTGGTTACCAAGCCAGTGTTCTAACCACTAGGCTACTCCTCCACTCAAGGGTATAATTATACTGGGCTATATTTTATTCAGAAAGGACAAGATAGGAAGAAGGGGAGGTGGCGTGGCACTATATGTAAAAAAGAATATTAAAGCTATAGAATTGCAGGGCTTAAAAGGAAGAGATGAGGCACTGTGGGTTAAACTAGAAAGAAGGAAAGGGAAATCCATTTGCACTGGAGTTATTCATTTATTTATTTAACAAGTTTTGTATCCCGCTTTTTCCTTCAATCAAAGCGGTCAATACAACACAAGGTTAAGCAAAGGTAAGGGAACATACATTGAAGTACTAGAACCTAGGTGTACAACCACAAGGAAACACATTACATAACTTACATAACATTTAACTACGAAAAGCATACCAGCAAGCAGAACCAATATAGCAGCAGTTTACTCGGTCCCGCACGGTCCTATGCCTAAGGGCCATGCCAAAGGGCCCTCTGGCGAGGCCCGCAAGGCTCGGGCGTGCCGGTAGAGTGGTGGTTTTTAAGCCGTTGCTCTGCTGATGTGATTGGCAGGCTCTGAGGGGTGAGGTGGAGCTCTCACTCACAACCTCTGATGCCGGCTGCTGCTCTCCCTGTTTCTGTGCGTGCCGGTGGAGTGGCGGTTTTAAAGGTTTTATACACATATCCCCCCGCCACAGGGGGTAGAAATGGACGAAGATTTAATAGAAGACATACAAGTATTGCCATGAAAGGAAAAGTGCTACTGATAGGTGATTTCAATATGCCGGATGTAGATTGGCACATCCCTGCTGCGGTGTTATTTAGAAATAAGAAGATTCTGGATACTCTACAGGAAGAACTATTTAGGCAATTGGTAACAGAACCCACACGTGGTGGGGCCATACTGGACTTAGTGCTTATCAATGGGGAAAGTGTTTCTGATGTTACAGTGGGAGATCAACTCGCATCCAGTGATCACCAGATGGTATGGTTCAATATTAGTACTAGGGCTGATAAAATCCATTCAAAAGCGAGGGTCTTAGACTTTAGGAAAACTAACTTTGCAAAGATGGGACAATACCTCAGAGTCGTTAGCAGGATGGGAACAGCTGGGTGATGTAGAAAAACAGTGGGCAAAACTGAAAGGGGATATTTTAAGGACAACAAACCTTTTTGTTAGAAAGGTAAATAAATGTAAAAGGAAAAGGAGGCCGCTATGGTTCTCAATAGAAGTAGCTGAAAAGGTGAAGAAAAAGAGGGAGGCCTTCATGAAATACAAGAGATCACAGAGAGAGGAAGACAGACATCTGTATTTGGAAAATCTTAGAGAAGCAAGGAAAGTAGTAAGGAAAGGTACAAAACGAAGAAGAAATATTTAATGCAACAAAATGCAAGGATAAGACATTTTTCAGATATGTTAGTGAGAGGAGGAAGGGCAAAAGTGGCATTGTCAGACTCAAGGGTGCAGGGGAGGAATATGCAAAAAATGATGAAGATAAAGCGGAATTGCTTAACAAATATTTCTGTTCTGTGTTCACAGATGAAGGGCCAGGATCAGAACCTCAGAAAATACCCACAGATAGGAACGGAAGGGATGGGGGGATCTCAAAGATTTTCAGAAGACTGTGTTTGTGAGGAACTAGCTAAACTAAAAGTATTCAAAGCCATGGATCCGGATGGGATACATTCAAGAATACTGAGGGAACTTGGGGATGTTCTAGCGGATCCACTATCTGACCTTTTCAATGCCTCTTTGGAGTCAGGAGTAGTTCCAGAGGACTGGAGAGAGGCACATGTGGTCCCTTTACACAAAAGCGGATGTAAGGATGACACTGAGAACTACAGGCTGATTAATCTAACCTCTGTGGTTAGTACATTTTTGGAAAAGCTACTAAAGGAGAGAATAGTGAGGTTTCTGGAGTTCAGCAGATTAGAGGATCTGAGACAGCATGGATTCACCAGAGGCAGGTCTTGTCAGACAAATCTGATAGATTTCTTTGATTGGGTGACCAGGGAGTTGGACCGAGGGAAAGCCCTAGATGTGGTGTATTTAGATTTCAGAGGGAGGAGTGGCCTAGTGGTTGGGGAAAGGTACCACAGGCCAGAAGGTCAGTGGTTCAAATCCCACTAGAGGACAGCAACCTTGGGCTGGAAGGACTGGGGTTTCTAGTCCCACAGGTGCTCCTTGTGGTCTTGGGCAAGCCACTTAACCCTCCATTGCCCATGTTCCCTGTAAGTATTAGTGTATGTGTCTCATATCCCCTCGTGTTAAATGTATCCCCCAACTGCTTTGACCCAGTGAAAAGCAGGATATAAATGCAGCTAAATAAATAAATAAAACCTTTGACACCGTTGCACGCAGGTGACTTATAAACAAACTGAGCATCCTAGGATGGACTCTAATGTTACTGCTTGGGTTAGAAATTGGTTGAGTGGGAGACAATAAAGGGTACAGGTAAATGGAGCTCACTCTGAGGAGAAGGAGGTTACCAATGGTGTGCCGCAAGGATCTGTCTTTGGTCTGATTCTGTTTAACATCTTTGTTAGTGATATTGCGGAAGGACTGTCAGGTAAGGTTTGCTTGTTTGGGGATGATACCAAAATCTGCAATAGAGTAGACACACAGGAAAGAGTAGATAACATGAGGAGGGATCTAGCTAAGCTTGAAGAATGGTCTAGAACAGGGGTCTCAAACTCAAATTGCTTTGAGGGCCAAATGAGGACTTGTAAAGTAACCCGGGGGCCGCATAAGACGTGGGGCCTCATTTGCATAAGGGGCCTCATTTGCATAAATATTTGCATAATGTTACCATACACTAACTTTTAGTAAACATGCCTCTTAATGAGTATGGATAAAGAAAGACTAAAAGATTCAGAAATAGGAAGACAATAATTAAACTGGGAACCCCAAAAGCCAAACTTGGAATGTACAACAACACTGTAGAAATAAAACTATAAATTAATTTCCTCTTGTACTAAACAAAGCGCAAACATTAATGATGCACATTTCCCAGAGCTGACATATTCCAGTTAATAAATTCAAAATAAAGAGATATTTTTCTACCTTTTGTGCATTTTTTTTCAGTTGCAATTGCTCCAGCCACTTCTGGTTTCTTCGTGTCTTCTGCTATCTCCATCGTCTGCTGTCCATTTGTCCTTTCTTCTCTCTTCTAGTTTTTTTCCATTCTCTCTCTCCCTACATCTGCTTTAACATACTAATCTTTCTCCTTTTGCTCTTTCCTCATTCCTATTTCATCCACTCAAATTTTACCCCTCCATCCTCAATCCCCACTTACTCTCCCAATACCTGGCCAATTGTAGATTTGTCTTCTCTTCCAGACAAAATATTTTTCCCCTCTCCATTTCACTTTCCCAGCTCCATCCCATTCTAATCCTCCCCCAACATCAGCTCCCTTCTAGTTCCAGCCCCACCCAGCATCTGCTCCTTTCTAGTCCCTGCATCAGTCCATTTCCAGTCCTATCCTAGCCTCACCATCAGCCCATTTCCAATCCTCGCCCCCCATCAGCCCATTTCCAATCCTAGCTCCCTCCCCTCACAGCCCATTTCCATTCCAAGCCCCCCTCCCCATCAGCCATTTGCAGTTCAAGCCCCCCTTCCACTCAGCCCATTTCCAGTCCTAGCAACCCCCCCAGCCCATTACCAGTCCTAGACCCCCCATAGCCCATTACCAGTCCTAACCTCCCCATAGCGCACTTCCAGTCTTACCCCCATCACCCCATTTTCAGTCTTACCCCCCCCCATAGCCCATTACCAGTCCTAGTCCCCCCCATAGCCCACTTGCAGTCGTATCCCCCATCACCCCATTTTCAGTCTTACCTCCCCTCATAGGCCATTACCAGTCCTAACCCCCCAATCAGCCCACCTCCAGTCCTAACCCCCATCACCCCATTTCCAGTCCTAGCCCCCACCATAGCCCATTACCAGTCATAACCCCCCCCTGCCAATAGCCCACTTCCAGTCCTAACCCCAATCTGCCCATTTCCAGTCCTAGCCCCCACCATAGCCCATTACCCGTCATAACCCCCCCCCCTGCCAATAGCCCACTTCCAGTCCTAACCCCCATCTGCCCATTTCCAGTCATACCCCCCCCCCCGACAGAGGAAAACAAAAAAACCCCAAAACCCTGACTTCTGCCGTTGCCGCCGTGGCAGCGGCAGAATCAATTGTCAAATTAAAAAAAAAAAAGACTTCTGCTGCTCAAGCAGCAATATCACCTGTCCTGCGGCCCCTTCCCCTGTGCCCGGAGATCCGAATCTGCTCATCAGCGGCGTGCTTTTCAAGCCGCGAAGAGTATTCCCCTCTCGCGCGGTTTCAAGCCGCGCGAGAGGGGAATACTCTTCGCGGCTTGAAAAGCACGCCGCTGATGAGCAGATTCGGATCTCCGGGCACAGGGGAAGGGGCCGCAGGACAGGTGATATTGCTGCTTGAGCAGCAGAAGTCTTTTTTTTTTAAATTTGACAATTGATTCTGCCGCTGCCACGGCGGCAACGGCAGAAGTCAGGGTTTTGGGGTTTTTTTGTTTTTCTCTTTCGCGGGCCGCACAAAGTTGTCTCGGCCCGCGGGCCGCGTGTTTGAGACCCCTGGTCTAGAATTTGGCGACTGAAATTTAATGCTAAAAAATGCAGGGTCATGCATTTAGGCTGCAAAAATCCAAGGGAGCGGTACAGTGTAGGGGGTGACGTACTTCTAGCCACAAAAGAAGAGCGGGACCTGGGCATAATTGTGTCTGATCTTAAAGTAGCTAATCAGGTAGAAAAGGCAACTGTGAAAGCCAGACGAATGCTTGGATGTATAGGGAGAGGAATAGCCAGCAGAAAAAAGGAGCTGATAATGCCTCTGTATAAGTCTTTGTGCAACCTCATTTGGAGTATTGTGTGCAATTCTGGAGACACCTTCAAAAGGATATAAGCAGGATGGAGTTGGTGCAGAGGGTGGCTACTAAAATGGTCAGTGGTCTTTGTTATGAAGCATATAAGGACAGATTTAAAGATCTTAATATGTATACTTTGGAGGAAAGGCAGGATAGGGGCAATATGATAGAGACATTTAAATATCTCTGTGGCATAAATGTACAGGAGGGTCTCTTTCATTTGAAGGCAAGTTCTGTTACGAGGGGACATAGGATGAGAGTGAAAGGGGATAGACTCAGGAGTAATATGTGGAAATATTTCTTTACGGAAAGAGTGGTAGATGTGTGGAATAGTCTCCCAGTGGAGGTGGTACAGATGAGGACAGTATCTGAATTCAAAAAAGCATGGGACAAACACAGAGGATCCCTAAAGGTAAAAAGGGGACTATTGTAGTTGATATGGAAGGGCAGACTAGATAGGCCATGTGGTCTTTTTCTGCTGTCATGTTTCTATGTTTCTACCACTAATGGTCAGACTACCAAAGAATGGGTGCTATCTTAAATGATCTATTAAAAAATGAATCAGGGGGTGGGGGGAGTCCTGGGGAGAGGAGCTCTTATTAAAAGAAATGGGAAGTATTTTTGGAAATCACCAGACTCTTTAAGTTCCTCCCAGGAGCACTGGATCACATGTTCATGTCCCAGTGCTCCCAGGAAGGAAATTTAGCAGCACTCAAAAGCGTTATCATTCCAAGAATAGAAGAGCTTGCTGAGTTTAATGTAAGGTGTGAGATTCTTTTTGCATAATAATATGCTGTTTTGCGTGTATCTTCATGCCTCAAAGTTCATTATTATTTAACTTTTGTTGTGCTAAAAAATACTCACATTAAGTTGCATTATTGGTCAATAATACGTTAGTGTCAAGCAACATGCATTAATTAACAATAACAAGCTTTATTACGATAATGCAGCTTAGTAACTCAAGGTCTAACAACATAGCACCTGGTAGTCAGAGTAATCACACACAGACTTTTAGAAGTTAAAACCTGTATCACTAATGAAGGGATCAAATTTAAAATAAAATCTTATCAGATAACAAAAAGAAAACCTTTACTGTATTTTCCCTTGTTCAAATATACTTGGAACAGGCACTCACCTGAAGGACAGTTCCATCTAGTTTATACAACTTAAATTCTTGCAGTACAGGAGCTGGTCGGCCAGTAGCAGTGCAGCTGACCATAAAATGTTCTATCCCAGAATTAACTTCTACGCGTTCTGGGAGTTCCACTATCTGTGGTGAAACATCAGCCTCTCCTGTATGGGATGACAGCACATGTGAAGGTTCCTCCCAGTATCAGCTCAGGGCATATCATAATGCCTAGACTGACGTCTATACTTTTCTAAAGTAATAGTTCACACAATTAATACAGCCTAAACAGTGTTCGGTTTTTTCACAATTAATAGCTCGCCTTTTTCCACTTCATGAACAGCAGCTCTTTGTTTAATAAATGTATTTTCTAGAAGATTCCTCCATTTTTAGAGTTGGAAGTTAAGGACCTATGACCTTCCAGAGTTGCAGATCCATTAACTTTAATCTAGCTGTATGATGTGCAAAATCTTTGGAGATCTTTTACTAAGGATGTTAAAGTGTTGCACCGAATGTGCCAATGTTCCAAAACCATGGCATGCTAGGTACAATACCACCTGTTAACTGCTGAAGGTGTGGACAGCAGCTAATCTTCCACCATCCTCGTCATGCTCATATTATCTCTCTTCTCAAGTCACTTCATTGGCTCCTTATCCATTTCTGCAACCAATTCAAACTTCTCCTGCTGACCTATAAGTGCATTCACTCTGCAGCTCCTCACTACCTTTCCTCTCTTATCTCTCCCTACACCCCCCTCGGGAACTCCGCTGTTCTGGCAAATCGCTTCTATCTGTGCTCTTCTCTTCTATTGCTAACTCCAGACTTCGCTGTTTTCGCCTTGCTGCTCCTTATGCCTGCAACACACTATCTGAGTCTGTACATCAGGCATCTTCTCTGACTCTTTTCAAATCCAGGCTGAAAACTCAACTCTTCACTGCCGTTTTTGGATCTTGATTTGCCTAATCTCCTTTGTGTTTCCTTACCATTCCCCCTAGATGTATCCTGTGTCTACAGCTACTGTGTTGTCTGCCTTGACTAGATTATAAGCTCTGATGAGTAGGGACAGTCTTTTACATGTGTCTGTATAGTGCTGCATACATCTTGTAGCGCTATACAAATGTTTGGCAGTAGTAGGACTAGTAGTAGAGTAAACATGGAGCCCTGTGCCCGAAAATGGCAATACAAATAGTATGGCTGCACCTATTGAGGTTTTGTTAGGTGAACTCACTTTAATTGTAAGGATTACACTTAGCATGCGGCGCTTACCCCCGTGCTAAGTGTGCCGTGCTCACCAAGTCTACTTTCCGCCCCTTACCCATCCCTTTACCACCCCAATGTTCGATTTACAGTTAATGTGGAAATTGGCCCACGCTAGCAATCAGCCTTCAGAGCACACCAGAACACATCCTGACAGCTTTAGTAAAAGATCCCTTTTGTCAACTTGTGCATATCGTAGAACTCTACCACAGGGGGTGTTGAGTGAGGCATATTCGAGCAGTAGCCTGCCCCGCTACCACTTGCTTATAGTCATCTGTGATGAGACAGAACCATCAGCAATTGTATAGTACTGTAACATTTTTTAAATCATATCATGTAGTGTAACCAGTTCAATCGGAAAGCACCGGATTTCCCACGAGTGCAATACTGCTCAGTGATATAAGTGGTGCACAGAAACAACGCAGGCATGTAAGGGCTATAAGACCCATCTCGTCTTCCCAATGTACTTCCTGTTACACTGCCGCAGACACTAGCTAATCTCTGGCTTTCCGTTCATGTCTTTGTGGCTGATTCTCTGTTATACAAATAACCACAGTGGCTGCTTAATGCTTGCAAAATATTCTCTTAAATATTGACCGATTCTGACCTTAACTCAATTTCCAACCAGTTTATGAGTAAAAATAAATTCTTGACAATAGCGTTTTCTTTTTCTTTCCTTTTATAGTGCCAGTGTGAAGACCCTTCACACTGAAGTAAATGGTTTTAGTACAGTGTTACCTGGCTTTACCTTCACTTTCACAGTGTACGCCACGCCAGCCGGGGGGGCACAGGCAGCCTTTGAATCTGTCACACGTCCCCCCTTTGCTGCACTGGCACTTCAGTTTGCAGTCGGGGCCATAAAATTCTGATTGGCAAGCTGCAGACATATTTAAAACAGAAAGAAAAAAACCTGAGTTAATGGCTTGAATTTCAGATCACTTTGCTAGACCCTTTTCTTAAACGTAAACATTGGCCTTTTCGCTTAATACACATTCATATTTGCATATTGCATTTCTAAATTCAATCCACATTCTCACATTAACTAAAGCATTTCTCCATTTATTTTTATTTCTGCCAGCCTAGCCCTTCCCTGGACAACATGCCTAGATAGCTCAGGATATTTCAGCACCTCTGGGAGACATATCCTGAACGCCACTCATTGATTGGTAGGAGCTACTACAGCAGAGACAACCACTATGGACCTAAATGCACCTCGTTCCTCTGCTTACCCAAGCCAAAATAATCACCACAACAGGGATTCTGAACGCAGATCCCTTACACTGGGGTCCACCCTATCTAAAGTCATTTATTTGGATAATCTATTACAGTAGTTCCCAACCTGTGGTCCATGAATCTCTGAAGATCCATGAGATCATTGCATGGAACCACAGGACACAGTGAAAGGAAGTCTTTTCATGTTGCTATAAAACAGAGCACTGCCAATATCATTCACTATAATCTACTTCAGCCACAACTGGGGAAAGAAGGGCAGCTAGAGGGAAAAGGCCTACATGTTGTGCCAGATACCAGATGCGGAGCATCAGCGAAGTTGGAAGCAGTATCTATTCCCGCCCACCTCCTATCCTGTGCCATGCTAATCCTAACTTGCTAGAAAGAGGACAACAGCAAGAGTACAGCATGTCAGGCCTTGTCTTCCTCTGCTGCTTAGGCTGATTATATCGCATTTTCAAGTGTGTGCCACTAAGTTGTCCTGACCAGTTCAAAGCAGGATACCTGCACGAGCAGCAGAGGGGAAGGGCACGTCCTGAGGCGCTACACTCCTACCATCTTTGTCCTGCTTCTGACAAGCAGATGGGAGCATGAACAAGGTGATTGGAAGAAGAGAGGGTGAGTGGATGAGAGTAAGGGTAGGTGGGACAAAAGACTGATAGAATCAGAGGAGTTGTGGGTTGTGTGGGGGTTGTCCATGAAAGAGCAGCATTCACAGGATCCTGAACAAAAATATATTTCTTGTACATATCCTAGGTCAGGGCCGACTTAACAGGTAAGCAAGTGAGACAATGGTTCGGGTTCATCATGTATCCAGTACCTGCTTGTAGTGATTGTAAAAACGCTCTGATGCCCTTCAGCCTGGGCGGTATATCAAGAAATTGCATAAACATAAAACAACAGCGGTGCAGGAAGCCGGCCTCACTGGCTCACTCTCTGCCTCCAGGGTTGCTGCTGTTTTAAACAGTAACACAGTCACGGGAGCATTTGCTTTTGCTCCTGTGGTTGTATTAATGTTCATAGCTACAGGAGCAAAAACAAATGCTCCCTTGGCTGTATTAATGTTTAATAAAGCTGTGGGAGCTAAAGCAAGTGCCCCAGCAGCTGTGTTGCTGAAGGGAGATGGAGGGGGTGGCTGATACTGGGGCTGTCAGGGGCTGGAACTGGGCTGTGGTGAGCAGGAAATGGGCTGATACTGAGGCTGGGGGACTGGGACTGGGGGAGGGGACTGGGACTGGCATTGGGCTGATACTGGGCCTGGGGGGACTGCAAATGGGCTGATACTAGATCTGAAGGATGGGACTGGAAAAGGGCTGATTCTAGGTCTGGGGTCTTGGGATTGAAAGGGGGCTGATGCTGGCAAATGCAAAGGGCCAGAGGAAGCAAATGAGGGAGATGCTGGGGGAGTGAGAAGGGAGAGGAGAACAGATATTGTAGGGAGTGGGGAAGAAGCAAATTCAACCAAGGGAAGGTTGAGAGGGAGGGGTATAAGAACACAAGCTGGGGTAAGAGAAGGAGAAAAGACAAAGTTAATGAATATTGGAGAAGGAAGTAAATGGGTGGGTGATGGCGAAGAGGAGTAGGAAGCAGGAAGGTAGGTACAAGAGACATAGGATGTGGGAAAGCAAGGACTGACAGGTGGAGACTCTAAGATGGAGTGAGAAAACAGAAGAAAGACTCTAAGATAGACTTGGTATTGGGAGTTTAAGTGGGGACTCAGGGCTTGGGTGGGATTGTGAGTGGGAACGTAACTGCTTGGGGGGATAGTGGGGATTAAGACATTGAGCAGAGATTGAGGACTGTGGGGACAAGGTGATTGGGTGAGGGGTGTGAGTAGGGCTGTTAGACGAAGTTCAGAAATGTGGGGAAGGGAGAAGGTTTGAAGGACCTGGAGCGTTCGGGGAGGGGAAGAGTTGGGGCAGTTGAAAGGACAGAGTGCTATGGAGTGGATGAGAGCCACAGGAAGGGAAAGATCCTCCTTGATGCAGGAGAAAGAGGATAGAAATGGGGGAAGTGAAAGGGGAAATAGAAACCTGGATGGGGGTAAGACACAAAGGGCTTGGAAGTGAAGAGATGATAAGTGTTAGTGAATGAGCTGGGACTGATGAAAGGATGAGAAGCAGAAGGTGGTAAATGAGACTGGGGAGGAGATGAGTACAGAGGGAGGAAATGGCGGACTACAAAGTGGGTGAAAGATGGAGGGGGATGCTGGCAAAGGAATGAGACAGATATGGAATGGAAGGACTAGGGAAGTAAGATTAGGAAATGGAAAGCTGGTAAGTAGTGCATGGTGAAAAGAGGAAGATTGAAGATTGTAGGAAGGAGAAAGAGGAATGGAATGAAGCTATAATTAGGTAAAGGCAAATGAGAGAAATAGAAGGATTAATGTCAGAGAGAGATGTTGCAAATGGAAGGACAAAGAAAACAGGGAGTGTGACAAAACAAAAAATGGAAATCGGATTTTGGAAAAAGACTTGGAAGAAAACTAACCAGAAGAAGTAGAAAAAAGAGATCGGAACTAACCAGCTAGAAAAATAAATGATTACACAAAAAAGGTACAAAAGAGTGTCTGTTTTTAGAGAATGAAATATGTCAGCTTTGAAAATATGCATGTCTTATAGATCATTACAGGAGGAACTGCGTTTCTGTTTCTCTTTCTTCCGTGTTTCACAGCTGATTTTGGCTTTCCCCATTTTGTTTTTTGTCTTTTTTAGTTTCTTAATCTTTAATTGGTGATGGTCTGTATTTTCCATGTGCAACCAAGATAAGGGATTCTGTTAACATGTAGGTTCTCTCTAGGATTCTGTAGTAGTTCAGCTTGTTCTCTATAATATTTGCAGTGTTGATTTTCCATAAGTAGGGTTGGTGCAATTTGAGTTCTTGATGCTGATGTCAAGTGTCCATTTTCAGGGTTTTGTGTTATGACACACAATGTCTGGCTGTGGAAGAAGTTAATGGTATCACTGATGTGAGACTAGAATTTGAATATCATTTTTTTTGTATGTTGAGATGTAAAATGAAACACCCTGCTTCTGCTCTGCATCTGTTGTTGGGAGAGTTTTATTGGTGAGTCTGGGAGCGTTCCATATGAATGAATAATTATGCCCTATCAAACTGATATTCAAAGGCAATTAGGCGTTCGTTGGCAAATACATAATTAGCCTAACCATGGATTTTCAAAAAATATACAGATAGTATCAAGCTTTTAAATTGCAAATGACCAGATATTATCTGTATAGTTGTGGGCCATGTTATGGGAAGAGCAAGGATTAGTCAGAAAATTATCCAGATAGTGGCAATATTCAGGCACTATTCAGGAAAGTTACACATTTAGGGGTTTACTAAAAAGCGTTAAGGGCGCACTGGTTAGCAAATGTTAATGGCAGCGGTAAGGGTGTTATTGTGTGGTAAAGGCTGGGGCGGGAAGTAGATGTTCCAGTGGTAAGGGTGTTTGGCTCCACTTATCGGACACTAATAGGACACTGGACGTTAAGGTGCCAATCGTGCACCTTAATGCCTGAAAATGGCAGTCACCTTAACGCAGGATAAGGGAGCCCTTGCAAAAGTCACATTTTAGGTGATGGATGGAAGGAAAGGTAAGAGCTGATGGACATGTCAGTTCCATATGTAACCTACGTGTTAGTCAGTAAGTGGGATGAGCATGTGGGAGGTATCTGTACTGTATCAATGAGGGGTGCCCACATAATCTGCTGTAATGTCAGTGTGTGGCACAGGATTGGGAAGAAGTGTCCCCTTGCAGAACCAGCATTGCCATGATGTGGGCATCAGGAGTAGTGACGTGCAGATCATTCACAGGAGAAGTATGAGTGATACAGCCTAATGATTAAAATGTTCCTGTGTGGGCCATGGTGTAGTAACTGGCAGGAGAATACATGACTGTACATAAAGGGCATATGCTGATGGATGGGCTGAAGGATGGATGTCAGTAGATGAGAGTGTGGTATTGCCTTGCTGCCCTGATGTAGCTGATATAGAAAAACAGTGGGCAAAACTGAAAGGGGATATTTTAAGGGCAACCAAACTTTTTCTTAAAATGGTAAATAAAGGTAAAAGGAAAAGGAGACCGCTATAGTTTTCAAAAGAAGTAGCTGAAAAGGTGAAGAAAAAGAGGGAGGCCTTCATGAAATACAAGAGATCACAGAGAGAGGAAGACAGGCATCTATATTTGGAAAAACTTAGAGAAGCTAGCAAAGTAGTCAGGAAAGCAAAGATTCAGAAAGAGGAGGAAATAGTCAATGCAATAAAATGGGGGGACATTTTTCAGATATGTTAGTGAGAAGACTAAGGGCAAAAGTGGTATTGTCAGACTCAAGGGTGAAGGGGAGGAATATGTAGAAGCTGAGGATAAAGCGGAATTGCTTAACAAATATTTCTGTTCTGTGTTCACAGATGAGGGAATCAGGAGCAGGACCTCAGAAAACACCCACAAACAGGAACAGTAGTGAGGGGCATCTTGAACAATTTTCAGAAGACTGTGTTCATGAGAAACTAGCTAAACTTAAAGTAGACAAAGCGATGAGACCGGGTGGGATACACCCTAGAATACTGGGGGATGTTCTAGCAGCTTCACTGACTGACCTTTTCAATGCCTCGTTGGAGTCGGGAGTGGTGCCAAAGGACTGGAGAAAGGCACATATGGTCCCTTTACAAAAAAGCGGAAGTAAGGATGTGGTTGAAAACTACAGGCCGGTTAGTTTAACTTCGGTGGTGAGTAAATTATTGGAAGCGCTGCTGAAAGAGAAAATAGTGAGGTTTCTAGAGTCCAGCGGATTACAGGATCCGAGGCAGCATGGATTTACCAGAACAGGTCTTGTCAGACAAATCTGATTGATTTCTTTGACTGGGTGACCAGGGAGTTGGACCAAGGGAGAGCCCTAGATGTGGTGTATTTAGATTTCAGCAAAGCCTTTGATACTGTTCCTCACCGGTGACTTAAAAAGAAACTGAGCACCCTAGGGATGGACCCTAAAGTTACTGCTTGGGTGTTGAGTGGGAGGCAACAAGGGGTACAGGTAAATGGAACTCACTCTGAGGAGAAGGAGGTTACCAGTGGTATGCCCCAGGGATATGTCCTTGGTCCAATTCTTTTTAACATCTTTGTTAGTGATATGGCGGAAGGACTGTTGGGAAACCTTTGCCTCTTTGCGGATGATACCAAAATTTGCAATAGAGTAGACACCCAGGAAGGTGTAGATAACACAAGGAGGGATCTAGCTAAGCTTGAAGAATGGTCTAGAATTTGTCAGCTGAGATTTAATGTTAAAAAATGCAAGGTCATGCATTTGGGCTGCAGCAATCCAAGGGAGCTATATAGTATATGGGGTAAAGTACTTTTGATCACCAAACAAGAGCGGGACCAAGGCATGATTGTGTCTGATGATCTTAAAGTAGCTAAACAGGTAGAAAAGGCGACAGCAAAAGCTAGAAGGATGCTTGGATGCACAGGGAGAGAAATGGCCAGCAGAAGTAAGGAGGTGATAATGCCTCTGTATAAGTCTTTGGTGCAACTTCATTTGGAGTATTATGTGCAATTCTGGAGACCGCACCTTCAAAAGGATATAAACAGGCTGGAGTCAGTACAGAGAATGGCTACTAAAATGGATAGTGGTCTTCATTATAAAGCATATGAGGACAGACTTAAGGATCTTAATATGTACACCTTAGAGGAAAGGCAGGATAGAGGTGATATGATTGAGACGTTTAAATACCTCCGTGACATGAATGCACAGGAGGAGAGTCTCTTTCGATTGAAAGCAAGTTCTGCTATGAGGAGACATGGGATGAGGGTGAAGGGGGATAGATTCAGGAGTGATATGCAGAAATATTTCTTTACAGAAAGAGTGGTGGATCCGTGGAATAGTCTCCCAGTGGAGGTGGTAGAGATGAGGACAGTATCTGAATTCAAAGAAGCATGGGACAAACACAGAGGATCTCTAAAGGGAAAAAGGGGACTGTTGTAGTGGCTGATATGGAAGGACAAACTAGATAGGCCATGTGGTCTTTTTCTGTCGTCATATTTCTATGTTTCTATGTGACCACACAAATGCAGTTGTATTGTGTGTGTGAAAAAATAGTAGCTGTGCCACGGGGAAGTTTTAATACCAGCTATTTGGGTATGACAGCTGTCTCAGCTTTTATACCCACCATACATTCTTCCTGACACTTGCATATAACTGGACAAGTGTCTCTCATATTGGCCCTATGGAGCAAGTAAGGACGTGTGATGATCCCTGCAGGTGGCCATCCCAGGAGTGGGATGTGCCTGCATGTACTGCATTTATGTGATGGAGGCAAAGATATTCAGTCACAGTTATGATGAAATATTCCAATCAAATACAACTCATGTGTCATACATCTGCAGGGTGAACATGTGTGACCCTTTGCAATGGGCTACAGCAGAGCCAATAAAATCATGCTGTCAGATGGGCATGATTGCAATGTGCATGTTTGCAGACCCAATGTGCTATCGTAACGCATAAAAAAGTATAAGAATGTGTGTCCTCCAGTCAATGCAGACCTCAGACTCTTTCTGGCAGTATATTGAAGTGAGTTTCACACAGCCACAAACAGACCAAGTGGGATTCAAAGCCTGGTCTGTGGCTTACTGAGCCAGTGCTCTAGCCATTAGTCTACACCTCCACACCTTTCTGCACAGCATTGGCTAGAATCAAAGAAACTGCAGGTCCCTGCCTGCAATGGCTGAAACCCAGGACATGAAACAATGTGGTTGGCACATTCTGAAACAGTGGCACACCACACCTAGGGCCTGCCTACAGCGGCACACATGCACTATGCACTGCACTGGAAACTCAGCACTGTAGCTGCATAATAGACACACAGCTGCAGAATACATGTCTTGTACAAAGACCAAGCCACATTTGAGGTCAAGATGCCCGTCCCTCCACTGTATCTCCAACGCCAAACAACAGTCGCATGCAGAGGTCCGCTGCGCTGCAGTGTAGCACTAATCCCTGAGGCAGCACATGTGCAGGGCATGCAGTCCCTTGTGACCTGCTGTACATTGCAAGATAGGTGTATGTGCAGGTGTACCTAACTCAAACCACACTTATTTATTTTATTTATTTAGACAGTTTTGTATACCACCTTATCCTTCAATCAAAGTGGTCACAACACAATTGGAGGTCTACATTTAACAGGAGGGGATATGACTCACAAATGTAAATACTATGTACTTATAAGTCTAAATGGGGATGGATAGTTGGGGCCAAGTGTTGTAGGTAGATGTTGGGCCACTTGGGTGGTATCTGGTGTTTGGCAACTTAAAGTGGTTGTTCATAGGCCTCGGTAAAGAGAAGGGTCTTGAGTGCCTTGCGGAAGTCTTTGGTGTCGTTTAGGGTCCTTAAGTCCATAGGGAGGGAGTTCCACAATGCAGGTGCCAGTAGCGAGGGAGCTCTCTTAGAAGTTGCTTGCTTAGTCTTGGGATAACCTGCGGGTGTGCTGATTCTGTTGCCATTGTTGGTTCTTCTTGGTCTGTTGCTGGCATCTCTGGTTATTATATCCTGGAGCGCATCTGCCGAGTGGTGGTGGAAGATTTTGAAGATGTTCAGGATTGTTTTGAATTTTGCCCTTGCAATTATTGGGAGCCAGTGTAGCTGTTGTAAGACGGGAGTGAGGTGTTCAGATCTTGCAGTGTCCGTGATGATGCATGCTGCAGTGTTCTGCACCATTTGAAGTGGGTGAATAGTCTGCTGGGGGAGGCCTTGGTATAATGAATTTCCATAATCAAGCAGTGGGGTGATGACTGCTTGGCAAACTGTGCAGAAGTGGTCTTGGTTAAGGATTGGTTTGAGCTTTCTGATGATCCTCAATCGGTGGTAGGCTCTTGCTGCAGTTTTAGTAATGTGAGATTCATGACCCATGCAGTCCATTGCAGACCATCCTGTCCTCCTCGGGGGCCATGCACACATCTCCTACCATCATAGAAGACAAGCAGGTACTGAGCAATACTCTAGTGATCACGGTCACCACTATGGCTACAACTAGTGCTCTGGGTGCCGGTATCAGTTAGCCCCTCCATTACCCATGATGCACCGCACAATCTGAGCAGATATATGCAACTGATGCCTATATGGAGAATGCAGTGATCCATCACATCAGCTCTGTAAAATGCAGGGACATTGTATGCTTCCTGCACATAACAGCCGCCATATGTGCAAATGACCCGTTTCAGCAGTCACCCTGAATGTGAGGAAGGGCACACATCACCTGGTTCCCAGAGCAAGCCCTGCAATAGATGGTTCTAGAGCAGATCTATATTATTGCTAGTGTACTACAGGTATTGTCTGCAGTGTGTGTTGCTAGTCATTTGGCATTCTGTACAACTGCAACATACTGTAGTGGCCTGTCTTATCTGGGCCTTGTGTCCTACTCCTGTTGGCTAGGGACTCTCCTATAACATCTCATGTCAGTCCCTAAGATTGTGGCAGCTGTTTCCAAGGAACCCAAATGCAATGAGTGTTGTCTAGGCAGGAAAGAGGGGGAGGGGGGTTGCTGACACCAAGCAGAAGGTCCTGCCAAGACCATAGTTATCATCAGGTTACCAACAGCCCAAGAACTGCTGCTAGCGTCACTTTCTGGGAATTCCAATCAACTAAGTCAATCACAGGCAGCCTGCATATGTTAGGTAACACTGGCCTATGTCAACCACTCACATACCATCTGTGCCCAGTCTGCTAGTCCCCACACACTGCATGTGCACAAAGCCACCATGAACACATTGGCTTTGTACAAACAGCATGGACATCCAGAAGCCTGTCTAGTGACTGGACTACCATAAAAGAAACAGCCCACATATCACTGCAGCTTGACCCTATATAGCACCATGTGGATACATAGTTGTGACATGGTTACAGCTCGGTCAGAGTGAGAGTGGCCTCTCAGCTTGAACAGATGTGTGTACCCAGGCCATGCCCATGGCAGACCCATGCTAAGATGGCTCAGCCATTGACCTTACCTCTGATTCATATACATCCTGTGCAAATCATTCTGTTTTAGGCAATACCCAGAATCCTCTGCTCCTCATTAGGTTTCCTTTTATTTTGAACTTGGGGACAGCTTATGTAATGTAAGGCACAGTGGAAAGTGGTCCAGAGACAGCCTGATAATGCATGCTGGCACACAGTGGGCTACGTCTGTCGCATACACAAATACGATGTCCTCTTACACAGCTCTTGGCAGGGAACATTGAACTTAGTTCCATGCCTGTACTCACATATAATGTCATGTCCCTAGCCATGGACATTCCAGGCTTGGCCAGTGCAGCACATACACTCTCCCATGCTGCAGACGCATTGCCTCCTCCCCTCCAAGAGCACGTGGAAGCATGGCAGATTGGACATGGAGTTGGATGATGGATCAGTTGCTGACGACACATATGCCAACCATTCCCTGCCTCTTTCTACTCTAACAACATCCTTATGACTGTCACACTCAGTGCCCATGGGGAGCTAGTGAGGCTGTCATGCAGACCCTCTAATGTAACACATGCAGATACTGAGTAGGCCCATATAGATTCTGCAGTCCAACAACAAGCAAACAACACCTGTAGAATAGTGGACAAACCAGACATTCGTTAGATAGTAGAATGTTAGCACCAGCACAGGCAAACTTTTGACAATGCAAGCACATTGGAGATCTGTTGGCACTGTTTCAACATTATTTCGCACGGCGAATTTGAGTGCTCTCTGCTCAGATGTCAGATCAATTATATGATACCTCCACATTTCACTTTCATTTGGGATAGTTTATTATACATATTTAGTTGGCTCAGCTGGTTTGACCTCTGACCTTGTTGTGGCACGAAACAGCAGAGCTATTAAAACAGCAAGTTCAGTTTTCCTGCCTGTTTCACTGTTGCAGCAGTGCACTCTGATACGGTTCTCAGGTAAAATTGCTTCCCATTTCTTTTTCTCCTTTTTGGCAAAATGGTGATAAATAGAATGATATTACTTATGATGTTATTACTCATACTCATTGAGTTTGTACCTTTGTGACCTCAACACACAACGTTACACCTGCATCAACTGTACAAGTTACACCTGTTGGTTTTATAGCTCCAGCATATAGGTACTTTTTATATGGTTTCACTCCATTACAATAACATTGGGGTATGTTTACTAAACCATCTTAATGTTACCGGCGCTAGTTGCAGCGTTAATGTGAAGAATGCCATATAAGGTAGTGGGCGTTCCGGCGGCAAGGTAGCAAGAATCTGTATCGCGCGATAGTGGGCGCCGTGGCATGTTAAAGCGCGTTAACCCTAAGTTCACGCCAGCGCAGTATTAGAAGCTATAAAGATATAGCCCACTGGTTACTGCAATGACTGTGGAGGTAGAGGTCATGGGTTTGATCCTGCAGTGGTATCATGTAAGAAAGCTGTCTGATGCATTTCCTTTTTTTAATTTAAAGCAGTGCTGTCTGAGGCATTTCCTTTTTTAATATAAATCAGTGCTGCCAGCAAAAACACCCTCACAATGCCGTAACCTAAGGTGCCGCATAAGGCACCCTATAAAGCACTCCATAGGGCACATTATAAATTGCCCTGTCCGCCAAGGCACCTTATAATGTGCTCCATAGGGTGCTTTATAGGGCGCTCTATAGGGCGTCTTATTAGGCACCTTAGGTTACAGCACTGTGAGGGTGATTCTACTGGCAGCACTGATTTAAATTAAAAGGAAAAGCCTCAGACAGCCTTATAAAATAACACCACTGTGGGATCAAACCCATGACCTCTGCCTTTGCAGTCATTGAAGTAACCAGTGGGCTACATCTCTATAGTGTCTAACATACTGCTGGCTGGCTACAGAAAGACTGCAGGTCACCACACAAACTGTCTGCTGTGGTTACCAGGATAGGGTAAACCCACCAGTACCCATGATGCACTGCACATGCAGATCAGCAGCCTACATCTGATCACAAGATGGGGTATGCGCCTCTATAGCACCCCAGCCTGGTAGGGGGAACTGACCGTGTGTGTTACTGGCACAGAGTAGCTACAGACCGTGACATTGTGTGGTTCCTGTGCTCACCCGAGGGTGAGGTTGGGTGAACAGCACCAGGTCCGCAGCACCTGGCTTGGCTGAGATAGGCTGTGCTGTAGGTCCCCATTAGTGCCAGTGTGTGATAGGTAGCCCTTGCAGACACACCTAGAATACACCTGTGTCCATCTGTATTTCCTACTCACGTCTAGCCCTTGTGGACTATGATGCACCCAGAATAGTGCATATCCTGTGTGGTTGCTATGATCACATGTTATAAGAGAAGGGTGGTGTTTGGAACCAAAAGCGGATTATGCAGCACCACCCAACCCACCCTCTGTGGCTCAGGGTGGGGGAAAGGATTTCCCACCAACAGATCCACATTCTACATCTCTGCAATGGTGGCAGTAGAGGGGACCATCAACCCCAGTCCTGCTGGGGAATAGGCACCCTACAGGGCAGTCAATGCAGATCTGTATGCATCACATAGGGCACTGGCAGACAGGCAGTAGGCCTGGAAAAGCTCAGCTGCCCCCCACCACTATCTGACATCCACCAGCCGAGGGCACAGTCAGTCTCCACCCACTGCATCCTGTAAGGTGTTCCAGCCATACACATGCTAACTGCAGACAGTCTGCTAGCTAGTACATAGTGCATATTCCTGGAGGAACTGCATGCACCCAAAAATGGGATGTGAGCACACACACACACCACGCAGGTATGTCAGTGATTGGGCCCCAAAAAAGGGAACTCATAGATATCACTTGAGAGAAACACTGCATAGCAGTATGGGGGAACCTAGCCATGCCATGGTCACTGCTCAGTCAGGGTGAGAGTGACCTCCCAGCATGACATGCTGTGGCCACCCTGTCTATGCAGGTGGTGGTCGAGCACTACAATGTCCCATCCATTGCCCTATGCCCTGAGCAGATGCATCCTGCCCAGGCCGCCCTGTCTGGGCCATAACCACAGTACCTTGCTTCTCATTATGCACATTGGCAGGCTAACACTGGAAACAGGGCAAGCATTGTGTGCTCAGTAAGGTGTAGGCAGCCACAAAACACTGGATAGACATACACACATGCCCACACCTATTTCAGCATTGTGCAAATATAGAGGTGGTTGGCAGTCCTGGCCACCACACCAGTCCTGGGCATAGTGCAAGCATTGCTATGGTACTCAATACTGTTAGGGTCACTTCCCAGGGTGGTAAACACTGTCAGAAACAAAAACTGAAACACACTCCACAGATATCAGAAAGGTTGCTATGATGGATCTCTGTCAACAAATTGTGTTTAACTTAGGATTTGTTATCTGACATTAATCATAGCAACCTCTTGATATATGTGGAACGTGTTTCCAAGTTTAAGACGGCATTGCTAAGGTATGCAGGTGCTAGTATTGGTAGATGCTGTTCCACGCAGGGCCCAACAGCCTGACTCTCCTCCCTGAGCCGTTGGATAATGGAGCCTGTGGATGTGGGTGTTTGTGCCCCTGTTGGCCGCTACTCTAGGGGAGAGGTTCCCAACTCCGGTCCTGGTGGGCCAAACACAGTTCAGGTTTTCATGCTGTCCCTAATGAATATGCATGGATACATTTGCATACAATGGGGGCAGTGCATACACATGCATCACAGGCATATTTATTAGGGACAGCATGAAACCTGAATGGTGTTTGGCCCTCCAGGACTCCAGTTGGGAAACTGCTCTAGGGATTGCATATGTTTATGGTGTATGTGCTCTGTAGGGTAAAATATAGGCCTTTATGGCGTGTTTATTTTATCTGCAATAAAGGTTCTGTCTTTATTACCATGGTTTAGTACTGGGTAAAACATAGGGACATGGTCTGCAGGAGCCACAGCTGGAAATTGAACCTGTGACCTTCTGCCCCTGAGCACACTGGCTGTGTGTACTGCACCAAACTGTTGCCACAGAGGCAGGTCATTCCCTGGGGATACCATTACTGTTCGTCAGACAGACCTTGTCTGTTGCAGTGCACGGCACCCACCTAAACAGGGCATGGCCTTGGTCTGCTATGGGCAGATGCCACTGCCCCCTCCACCACCAGCACCCCTCCGCCACCATGCTGACATGCCCTTGTGCTGGAGGTGCTGGTGGTGCGCAGTCCCAGGCCATCCAGTGTGCCAGTAGGCAGCTGCCTATGGTGCATGATATGGGATAGGGGTGCCTGCATAGACATCCATGCTTCCCCCCCGGCACCGCCTACCAATGTTATGTGCCCTTTGGGGTACTTGCTGGGTACTGTCCCCTGGGACACTGTGGGACACACACTCGTGGACATGTTTGCCCTTGGTCAGTTGCTGTCTTGCTGGTTTTCCGTTTCTACATTCCTATGTGTCACCTAGGCATCTGCTTAGTCCACCCTGTGCCCCAGATGTCCCACTGCATGTCCCATCTGCAGCCCCCTGTACCCCATTTGCATCCTCACTGTAGTGCCCTTTCGTACATGGGCACTATGCTGTTGCTGCACATGTATCAGTACTATCACTTTTCTTGGTCTCCCTGCCTTTGCTGTACATTGCTAACTGAAATGGTTTCTCTCTCCTGCAAATATGCCTCTAACGCGAGGTTTTCACTGGCGTTAATTTTCAAACCCTGATTTCACAGCATTAGTGTGCCTGGAGCCTCTCCCCGCCTACTCTCCGCCCATTTCCCCTTATCTCCGCCCTCTGGGGAGCCTTACTCCACCCTCTGTGCATCTTAACGCCGCCAGAGATGTTATCGCGCGATACGTGACGTTATCGCACGGTAATGCGCCATTATCATGCAATAACGTCACTTATTGTGTAATAACGTCACTTATCGCATGATAACATCGCCGCTGCGACGTTAGCGCTGTTTAGTAAACATACCCCATTGTGTGTTTTTGCACACCTCGTTCTTCAGTTCAATCCTTCCAGTCCTCCTCATCCCATCAGCTATGTCCACAGTGGTCTCTGTTAACTGTATACTGTCCTCACAACATTATATATGATGAGAGTTGTTTTTTGTACTTTGTATGTTCTTACATCAAGTTTTTATTAATGATTGTTTTTTTATGTATATTTATTATCTTTTATGGCCTTTAAACATCAGCTGTTATTTATTGGTTATTATCTGTTTTTACTCTTCTTTTATTTATTTATTATTTCATGTGTATTTGACAATGTGTTTTTATTTATTATTTATTATTTTTGCTTTTATGAGGTTTATACCTCCTGAAGAAGGCTGTTGGCCGAAACGCATCGGGATTTTACCATATAGCTTCTGGCCATGTGAATAAAAGCTTTGGCAAGCAATGCCAGTTATGAAGGACATATTCTAAACATTTATGGTACTGTTCCTCCCACCCCTACCACCATCCCAACATTTACCTCCAAGCACTGCCTTCTCATATGGTGGCAGGCGATGCACAGACCAACATGACATCCTGTGCCACATTTCAACAGTTGGAATTGTGCACGCACTATTCATAGGTCAGTGTCCCATTGTCACAATCAGACACACAGGTGCATTTGGGGTAATAGGTAATGTACTGCTGAATGCTTTGGTCAATGATCAGTAGACAGTGTTGAGATGGTGTTTATTGTGTACAAATTGGCCTGATATGGACCTGTCTGTATGTGCATTCACTGCATGGAGCAAAATGTCCCCCAGATTGTACTCTGTGACTGCAGTATGAGACAAGAGCAATGTGCATGCAAGTAAATTGCTGAATCCTTCCAGTGTCACCAACTAAGTGAATGAATTGGATATTCACAGAGGCCAGCTCTCCACTTCATCCTAGCTCCCTATAGGCTGCAGCTGCATCAAGTGGGCTGATAGTGATACCACAGATATAGCTGTTATGGCAGTTGGCATTAATCAGACCTCTCACCTGTGCAAATGAGTGCATCCTGAGGCCTGGAGGCTCAGTCGGAGGTGAGGGTTGCAACACACACGCGTGTCCTCCTGCTCACTCCAGTGAAACCAGCAGGCAATTTGAGAGCTGCACAACGGTGTCATGTTTGGAGGTAAGTGTAGGGGAATGCTGTGGGGATGGGCCTTGATGATGGTGTAACTGGGACTGCATTAGAGTGTCGCAGCCACAGGTTGGAACTACTTACTGAAAACTACCTTCTTGTAAATGGTGTCTCACACAGTATGTGAGGTTGCTGTATAGCTGACCTGCAGCATGTTGTATGCACAGCCATAAAGCCTGGGTACCACATGCATGCACGGTGCATTGCTGCAGCTCACACTCCTCTGGAGACACACACACATGACTCTGCTGTCCAAAAGTGGTGCAGGTCAGCATTCTTACCTGCCCCTTAGACCTTCTTTGATTCTCCACCATTGTCAATGCCTGCTCAGTGTGCAGGTGCTATTAGCACGCTCTGCAATGCTCAGGCTCTGTCAATGCCCACTCAATGTGCCGGCGCTATTAGTATGCTCTGCTATCCAGCCATGGGTGGTGCAGCTTCTCAGTGTGGCGGCTGAGTATGTGGACTCATGGTGGACAAAATGTTGAAGGCTGCACATGCTGTTACAATTCTGGAAATGTAGGATAAAGTTAACACATCTGGACATACTATTCCTGATCAACAGGCTAGTCTTAAACTTGTGACTCTTCTCTCATACACACACTGGCCAAGTGTTTGGAGCCACAGAGCAGCCATGTTGGTTCATCAATCCGTGGGTATATATGTGGTCATTGTCAGGGTGCATGAGGGCATGAGTTTGGGTATGCCTATGTCTGCTTAGATCTCTGCAGGCTCTGTGTCATATTTGTCTGACAAGGTTTATGTTTGGCAGGTGTGGGAAAGGGACATCTTGTTAGGTCTGTATGTTGCGCTACCTTGCTATGCTGCTGGTTCAACTGACATTCATGTCTTACATATAGGATCTGTCCAGTCAAAGGGGCAGACCATGATACATGAACACACACCTTCCAGACCATGGGTGTCCTAGCAGAATGACCAACGTATCCATTTCCTGGTGTGTGCTTGTGGGGCAGTCATGGAATAATCTCATATTTTGCAGACCACATGTGGCTCAGGTTTGTTGTAACTGACTGAGTATTTATGTATGGAGGGGTCACCAGTTCATGCAACAGATTATGGTCATCATTTGGCAGGTGAGGGGGCTGGGTGGTCATTTTTCCTCTGACATGGGCTGTTATCATATTACATAGTCTTCCTGCCTCAGTGGCATTTTTTTTCTTCCACATGCATATATCCACTTAATATGTGCAAGTGGGAGACATCCTGATTCCAGGGCCAGCCCATCCACTCAGCAAACTAGCTGGGTGCCAGGGCCTCCCATCATGATGGACAGCATGCCTGCCAATCCCTCCCTCCCTGCCATCATGGCATAGCCCCCACTTCAGTGCTGCAGGTGGCTTTATTGAAGTTGCACACATGCAGCTAGACACACCTTGCCGCTCCTTCCCTCTCCACTGGGGGATGTGGGCATGTGTGCAGCTGCCTTAGACCTTGGAAGACAGGGATCACCATGTGCTGTCATGCTGACACAGGCTGACATGCTTGCTATCCCACTAACAGTGGCAAATGCAGTGTTGCACCTGACACATAGGAACAGGACACAGATTTTGTCTGCAGCAGGCCACAGCCACTGTGACTGCCACCCTAACCCTCACACAATGCTGACAAGGCAGCATGGTTGCAGTGAGGATGGCTTGACGCCTTTTTGATTGCGGCAGTATGTATAAGTGCTGCCACTGTCACAGTCGAGTCATATCAGACATCATAGATGTACACCCTAGGCAAAAGCCTTGTCAGTCTGGTGGACCAACCAGCCCCACTGCATCACTCACATGACACCTCCTTTGCCAATTTGGCACCAACAACATAGTGCCCTTTATTAATGGGGCACCATGCTGTTGCTGCCAATGGAGGACTACTATCACTAATTTGAGAACTACAGTGGGTGGAGCACATTGCATACATTAAAAAAGGCTCTCTCCCCTCAGAAATAGCACTTACCTTGAGCTTTCATATGGTGTTAGGGTTCCCAGCGCCGGGAGATCTAACGCACGGTAACACAAACTGGCATTAAAGGAGCACTTGCTACACCTGCCAAGTCTCCGCCCCCATTAATGCCCACTCTCCACCTCTTTTTACCTTAAGGCCAGGGGACCAGTTTCCGCATGTTAATTCAACGCTATCGGCACTTTCTGCAGCATTAACCGCTCACGGGTGACGATATTGCCCATTAACAACACCTTTACTCCCTTAATGTTCCTTAGTAAACATACCCCTTAGTTTAGGTCTGTGGAATATCAGGCCTAGCCTAAACAGATATTACAATGACAACAGCATCATTCTCTGTATATTCAGCACACAATCTATATGGATAGTGACACAGAATACACAGATTAAGTGGAATGGGAGGATGGCATTTAACAAGCCAGTGGGCTGAAAATTTACCCCTGGTTGCACAGCTTGCACTTCAAGATCTGACCAAGGGGGGGGGGAGGGCAAAAGCTAAAGTTGACTCAGGGTTCTACAACCCCTTGAGCCAGGCTTGCCCTAGGTAGTCCTCTTTTTTAGATGTTTTCAAACTGACCCATCATGTAGACTGAAGCACACTTCCCTGGCTACAGGAAAAAGAGATAGTAGGGCTCTCCAGAGGCTGATAGCAGATCATCGAAGGCATGAAGACTTGGAGGAGCAGTTTTATATGTTGAAGAAGCCAGAGAGTATTTGCCTTTACATCTATTTTATTGTCAAACGAGGCATCTTTTCCAGTGCTAGGATTCTACCACCATGAGCCTTCATTCACAACTACCCATGGAGTTTTATCCCATATTTTCAACAGACTCACTTTTCTATCATTCCTACTCTGGTGATTGCAACAATCATAAGGCTGGAAGCCATGCACCAGAGCTCCTTCCTTAGCCCTGAGCTCTAAATCCAAGTGCAATGTGCCACCATTAACAAGGATCATGACAATCTCTCCTATCCCCTCAGCATCCAGCGCCAACCACCATGGAATGGAAGATTCATTTCAGGGATCAAAACATGGACCTTCCGCATGGTAGATGTTGGTGTCACATGTGCTGTGCTTCCTTGTCTTGTTTGTATGTGTCTTTTGATCCAACATTTTTTTTTACAGTGCATGCTTTCCCTTCCTGCCCCTTCCTGTCAAGCCTGTATGTAAGTGTGTGGCATTGGCAAGGCCAGTACTACCACTAGGCAAAATAGGCAGTCGCTAGAGTGTTAGCCCTCCGGGGATGCCCATTGCTACCATTGGCACCCCTCAGTGGGATGTGCAGAGTGGCAATGCTTTGAAAACAGCACCAAAGAACCGGAATTCCCTTCTACTATTCATGCTTTCGCTCCCTTCCGATTTCGCTACCTTTTGCATGGGGGTGAAACTGGCTTCTGCTCCCATGCAAACAGAAAGTGGAATCGAAAGGAGGGCAGAAGCACAATGGCATCCCAGCGCCAGAGTTGAAGGTAACTCTGACACTTTGATGCCATCTTAAAAATTGCTGCTGCTCCACATCCCAGTGAGGAGCGGCCGTGATGGCAATTGGCAACGAGCTGGAGCAGGGGGCGCTATGGATGAGGCTGGCTAAGGGCGCCTCATACCATCAAGCCAGCCTTGGGCACTCCCTTTTGTGCTTTGGCAGGGGTCTTAACCGTTTTGACTGAAATGATAAAGCGGCATAAAAAAACGTGTTAAATAAATATATAATGGAAAGGCACATGCTTTTCTATCTTGCTTATCTTTGCCTCTCAGCTTTGCTACAGTGTATATCCGCTATCTTCTGTTTATTTTGACTCCCATTCAGCAGATGAAATAAGTTATATTAAACTTCCAAGTGATCCTACCTTGCAGCTGAAGGCATTTATTGGTAATCTTACTGGTGAGCTTTGACAGTGGGATATATTTCCAAGAAGGAACATTGATTTGTGAAAACCTCTCACCCTAATATTCCTACTTTGTATCTTCCACCTAAGATCCACAAAACATTTATCTCATCACCCTGGCAGACCTGTGGAGGGTAATTCGGTAAGGTGGAGGAGCACAGTGGCGGAGCTTGGGTAGAGGGACAATTTACATGCAAAAGTTCTGGAATACTTTAATTTACGTGCATTTCCCACAAATCTAGTCACAGACATTTACACCAAGTCTGGGTTTGGTATAAGTGGTCATGTCCAGATTTGGCATTCGTATCTCACCACTGATGCCCCGATTCTATGAATTACACTACGCACGTTCTTTATTTTATCGAATAGGTGCTGCGAGACAATTCATGTTGAACTAAGTGACCCTCAAGTTACTGAATCCTGTTAAATGAAGTCATGGCATTCACTTCTGCTCAAGGTATGTTACTAGAAGTTCATTGTATGTTCATAAACTGGAGTTTGTTTCTATCTGCCTCAAAGTTCACTGTAAGTTCATAAAGCTAAGCTTGTTGTAAACCGCTTGGCAATATGAAAAATGGTATAGAAGAGACATTAAATAAATAAATGATTGAATGATAAATAGAATTACCCTCCACGTGTCTGCAAAGGGATCTCTTTTAGAGCCAATATTTACTTTTCTAACCCCTTTTCTGAAACCTTTCATGTTTCAAATTCCAGCAATTATTCAGGATTCTGCAAATTCTTTTAATTTTTTTATCAATTGAATTGGATTATGATGAGTATTTACTAGCTACATTTGATGTCAAGTCCTTATACATGAGTATTCCTCAAGATGAGGTGCTTGAAGTCATTGCAGAGATCTTAGTATTATGTATGAGGCCTCATGATGTTCTCTCTGATTTTCTCATGAATTTGATCTCCTTGGCGCTGAAGAACAGTTTTTTTTAATGGATTTATATACAAACAATACGGACTGGAGGAGTAGCCTAGTGGTTAGAGCAGCAGCCTACTCACTAAGAGACCCTTGTGGCCTTGGGCAAGTCACTTTACCCTCCATTGCCTTGGACAAAAGGCCTGGCAATCTTCTTTGGTTATACCTTGTCAAGAAAACCTAGGGGCTGCTGGGTTCTCCAGGAGTCAGCACTGACTCAATGGCACACATTGCATATATAAACAAATTTCTTGAGTGGCAACTATTGCCCAATTTTTAGACAATTTATATCTGGAGAAGGAGTGGATCAACCTCTTTCTCTGCAGCATGTTTAAAAACCTGGGTCAGAGTCATTAAAAATGTATTTGTCATATGGCAAGGTGATTTAGCGACCCTTGAGAGATTTTCTGGATGGCTGAACTGAACAACTGTAATTATAACATCCAATTTACTTATACTGCCCATGCCGCATGATCCGCTGTGCAAACCATGCACCCACAAGCAGATTTATTTATTTATTTATTTAGCTGTATTTATATCCCGCTTTTCACCGGGTCAAAGCGGTCAATTGGGAGATACATTTAACACGAGGGGATATGACACACATACGCTAATACTTACAGGGAACATGGGCAATGGAGGGTTAAGTGGCTTGCCCAAGACCACAAGGAGTGCCAATAGGACTAGAAATCCCAGTCCCTCCGGCCTGAGATTGTTGTCCCCAGGTGGGACTTGAACCCCCGGCCCTCTGGCCTGAAGTACCTTGTCCTAACCACTAGGCCACTCCTCCCAGATGCGCAGCAGACAGCGATAGACAAGAAGTGAAAATCAGCATGGGGTTTAAGCTTTATGCACAGAGCAGAGTCAATCGAGGTGGAGAGACTAAATACCCTTAAAAATCAGCAAAGGGCTTTGGAGCCCATGCATGCACTGAACATGTAATGCATGCATGGGCTTCAAAGTCCCATGCTGATTTTCCCTGCTTGTCCACTGCGGTGGAGAAATGGTAAGATGACAGGTTGGAGGGGGGGGGGGGGGAAGGGGAAGGAATGAGAGACAGAGCCATCAGGTGATGGAGGGAGGAGTGGCCTAGTAGTTGGGGCAAGTTACCTCAGGCCAGAAGGTTCAAATCCCACTAGAGGACAGCAACCAGGGGTTCAAATCCCACTAGAGGACAGCAACCTTGGGCCAGAAGGTCTGGAGTTCCTAGTCCCACAGGTGCTCCTTGTGGTCTTGGACAAGCCACTTAACCCTCCATCCCTCCATTGCCCATGTTCCCTGTAAAATAGTTATCTCCAAGTTATAATGCCCTGTTCAATGTAATTTCAGTTTGTTCAATGCAAACCACCTTGATATCATGAAAGGCAGTATATAAGAAATGTTAAATAAATAAATAGCTGCATGGGGGGGGGGGCAATGAGAAAGAGGGATACCAAAGGGGCTATGACAGAGAGAGACAGACACTGGTTGATGGCTGGGGAGCTATAAGAGAGAGACTGAGTGATGGTTACCAGAGAGAGAAATGCACACACACACTGGATTATGAAGGGGGGGGGGGGAGCTACAAGAGAAAGACACACTGGGTGATGGCTGGAGGGACTTACAGAGAGAGAAAGATAGACAGACATTGGGTGAAGGCTGGGGGATGGGTGGCTATGAGAGAGAGAGACATTGAGTGATAGTTTCAGGGAGGTCAATAAGAGAGAGAAATAAACTGGTTGATGGCTTGGGGGCATGAAGAAAGAGAGATGCTGAGTGATGGTGGAGGAACTTTGATAGAAAGAAAGACACTTGGTGATGGCTGGGGGGCATGAAGAAAGAGAGATGCTGAGTGATGGTGGAGGAACTTTGATAGAAAGAAAGACACTTGGTGATGGCTGGGGGGCATGAAGAAAGAGAGATGCTGAGTGATGGTGGAGGAACTTTGATAGAAAGAAAGACACTTGGTGATGGCTGGGGGGCATGAAGAAAGAGAGATGCTGAGTGATGGTGGAGGAACTTTGATAGAAAGAAAGACACTTGGTGATGGCTGGGGGGCATGAAGAAAGAGAGATGCTGAGTGATGGTGGAGGAACTTTGATAGAAAGAAAGACACTTGGTGATGGCTAGGTGGAGCTATGAGAGAGAGAGAGAGAAACAGACACACACAGGGTAATGGTGGGCGGGGGGGGGGGGGGAAGCTACCAGAGGAACATACCCATAATAAGTGATGGTTGGGGGAAGTATAAGAGAGAGAGAGAGAAAAACAGACTAGAGGAAGTCTGGGAGGGGGCTGTGAGACACACAGTTAAACAACCTGTGACACTCCCAATGCCAGACAGACACACACATATGCAGCTCCTGACACTCACCATGACAGACACACACATGCCCCACCTAATCCCATTGAACATGTAAATTATGTTCAAACAAAAATGGCCAGCATATGGCACTTTATAGACTGACAAGTTTATTGAGGCATGACCCTCAATTAATTGGTTAGTTATAAAGTGCCTTCTGTAAGATGCCTCCTGCCTCTCTCATTGTCACTACTCCAGACTAGCTCTCAGAAAATTGTCATCACATTGGGACAAAAGAGAGGCTTGTGAAGGGCTCCATTGGAATCCACTGGGTTGGGAGGGATGGGGGCAGCATGATAATCACTCACACAGGGCAGCAAAAGAGGTAGCACCAGCCCTGATGTTAATACCATTTATTTTTTAGATATTCTGGGTACCAAGGAGCCTGGTGTTTTCCAGATCATGGTGTTTTAAAAAATAGATCGTAACATCTTTCCGCCTTTCACCAGTACTCACCTGGCTAGATTAAAGGAAAGTTTTATGTTTAAGGAGAATTTGTTCTGATACCATACAATACAAGCAAGAGTTGACCTGGTTGTTTAAAAACTGTAAAGATTATGGATATCCCTTCTGGATGATTAAAAAGGCTTATAAGCGGACCCTATATAATCACAAGGTAGCATTGTATAATACAGGCAATGTGGATCGACAGAGATCGCCTCAGTATCGGAAAGTATTGCCTTATTTGTTAAAATACACGTCTCAATCCAGGGAGATTTGTATGCTCTTCAGAAGGCATTTTCCTGTGTTATTAACATTACTGTGTTTTCAGGAATGCAGCCTTAGGATTACCTATTCGCGTGCTAACAATTTGAATGAAATATTGAGTCCCTGTTGAAAGAGCCTAGATCAACTGAAGGCATATTTGCAATGGTTGGACCAGGATATTGCAAATGTGAAAAGTTCAGCTTATGTGAAATCATGGTACAATCAGGAATTTGAGGCAATGCATTATAGTAAGAAGAGGTTTGTGTTATAGCACCACACTCCATGCAATTTCACATACTGTATATTGTATACGTTTACTGTATAGTATGTTCTTGCAATAAACAATACGTGCGACAAACTTTCTGGAAATTACGGAAATGGATGGTTGAACATTGAAGTTGCATTTAGAGCAGGACTGCATCACTTGTGTCACATCGTCTTGAATGGCAACATACACTCCCATCTTTCAAATGATTTTATATTGCTCTGAACATCAGAGGTGGTGATCAAGCTTTACAATTATTATGGCGGGAGCAGCAGTGGGTATTTAAATTGGGGTCGATAGAATCTGTAGGTCTCAACAATAGAACTGAATGGAAGAGGATTTGTGATTTGAGTCCGTGAACTGGGGATCTGAAGGATTTGCTATGTTAATGCATGGGTGGAGCTAGAGGTAGCGTGTGCATGTACATGAAGACATTGGCAGTAACGCACCGATTTACAGAAAGTGCTTCAGTAGAGAGCAGGTGGCTTAGTATCTGATCTTGGGCTACTGGATTTTGATAATAGTATTTAATTACCAGTGATTTTTGGATATTATTGTTGCTCCAGGATTTTTACCAGCTGTCCTTGGTGGCATGACAAGCACGTGTTTAGATTTTTGTCAATTGTCCCCAAGGCAGCTTGGGTAGCGCAAAACGCTGACGGCATTGGATTTATGGTGAAATACTGAAGAAACCACTAAGTTGTTGCGATCTACTGAAGATAAGTATTTTTGATGAAGTTATATATTGAAACATGAATTGTTGTTATGACCCACTTCATAATTTATATTTATTTAATGATGAACTGGAGATTGGCACTGTGGGCACTTTAAATGGACTACATAATGATTATAAGTTGATAGAATACAAGGGGTTTTTCAATGATTGAAGTAAATTTTGATATTTATATTGCGCTAGACCAGGGGTTCTAAACCCAGTCCTCAGAACACACACCAAGTCAATCAGGTTTTCAGGATAACCACAATGAATATGCCTGAGAGAGATTAGCATGCAGTACCTCCATTGTATGAAAACCTGACTGGCTAGGTGTGTCCTGAGGACTTGATGGAAAACCCCTGACTCTAGTCCAGGGATACCACCAATGTTTGCATGCATGCATTCCCTGGGAGTCTGCTGCGGAGGGGAAGTCGTAAGTGCTTGCGACATACCTTCATCGCACTGAAGCCCTTTCCAGCCTGAGGCACAGGAACAGCCATATGGATCTGGGAGGCAGAATATCAAGTCCTTGCAATCACCTGTTTCTCTGCAGGTGTGGTTACAGGTTCTGCCAAATTTATTGGCTCCACAAGCTAGAGGAAAGAGACATTTTTAATCTTTATCAGTCTGAAAAATGTTACTAGTCTAGTTTCAAGAAACTGAAAAGCAAACATAAAAAAAGAGAATTGAAAAATCCAAAGCTGCTATGGTTCTTAAAATTTCACAAATGTTTTTACTTGCAGATTCCTTAAGCATGTTTCATTTTCTCCGATATTGTCCTTAAACTGAAGGCTGTCAGATACCCAATTTGGAATTTATTAGGTATGTGCACACTAACATTTTTTTTGCTTTCTCGGGTAAAGATGTGCCATCTTTAAAACATTTTCAGATTTTCGAATCAACTACAAGCAGAGTTCAGCCTTGCTGGTGAATTTGAACAGGTTTTTCAGTTGTGTGCTGATCTTTGGAAGCAGAGTCCATTTTGGATTTCTGCATATCCAATTTAAATTTTTCTCAGATCCACCTGGTAAAATCAGGACACATTTTCACAGTGGATCTGGAGAAAATTCACTTTTCTTCATGATTTCAGATCAGCATGAAAATTGACTTCGAATCGCTCAAAAATCTCTGTTCTCAGTGAAACCCAATTTGTACATCTGCTTTTCCCAGTTAAATTTATATAAAGTCAATTAAATAACTAGATAAATATCCATCCTATATTTCCTAATAAAGGTAAGAGTTTTATTTGTTTATGTGACTTATTTTTCCTGGTCTAATTGTGATTTTCAACTGAAAAAGCAGGAATGCTTTTCTATACTTGATTCTACTCAACTGTTTTGCTAATATACTTACTTACTATGAGCCTCTGAACCTTACTGAGATATGGACAGAGTTTTCTGCTAAAATCCTGCACTTGAATATTTTGCCACTCAGTTCACTATAGACACCACATTCTTATGTCTTCTCCCAAGAAAGGAGATATTCATCTTCAGTTTAAGCTTTTCAGGTGAATTGGCAATTTACTTTAGCTCAGAATTAAGAAACATGCTAATGTAATGTTCTTATATGCATGAGTTAAGTATGTACACCAATAATACTCTGCTGTTAGGATATGCAGTCATCAACGTGAGTGCAATGCTCCTCACTCAAAGATCTTTACCATTTATGTTAAATGACTTGTCTGATCTTGCAAAGAGTTACGGAGAAGATAATTTAAGCTGGGTCTCCAGACTCACTGCTCCCTGCTGGAGTCATTTTGTCCGTCAATTGGCCTTGCCAATGAAAACATTGAAAGGAGTGATGGGGCAACTTACCCTTTTCACATGTTGTGCCCATAAAGCCTGGAGGGCATATGCATTCGCCAGTGTCGTCATGACAGATACCTCGGTTTTGGCACTTCAAGCAGCTCTTGTTGCACTCGGGCCCCCATTTCTCTGCTTCGCACCCTAGAAACAGCCACAGATAAATACTTTCATCAGGTCTTTGCTGCTTGCTGCTTACTGATTTAGTCTGGTTTGTTTTTAAGTGCTTTTCAACTCATGTAAAAAAGCACAGATTCAATCTTTTTGTTTGTCCAGCCATCTAGAAACATGATATCTCCCGGTTAAGTCAAAACCTGGGGGAAAGGTGGAGGATAAGCCTGGCATCTACTCTATTGAAAATCACATTAATTTAGGAAGAATCGAGATGGAGGATACAGAGCAGTGAGCTCTGTTGGAGTAGAGGCTCAGGACAGTTATTGTGCTTGTTTGGCCAAGATCCATCACGGTAAAGCACAAGAGGAAGGTACACACTTACCCTTTGGCATTCGTATGTCCTCTGCCTTGGTGCAATCTACTTTGCCTATGTTCTTTCAGGCTGCCTCTCAGTTAGGAGAAGTTGTCCAGAGTTATGGCATGGCACAAGAGAAATGCCTGGCTCCAGAGATTTAGAGATCTTGTTAAGCCCTGATCATCGCGAGACACCTAGAAGCGTTTGCATGACTGACACAAGCAGTGCAGGGCAGAACACTGCCATAGCAACAACAACGGGAAAGCAGCGGCAGCCATCTGAGCCTCTGCCCATGTCCCTCTCACCACCGGAGCAGGCCAATCGACTCGGGGAACCAGCAGCCCTATCCGCCACTACAGGAGCACGCCCAGGAGAAGCGACAACAACGGGAAAGCAGCGGCAGCCATCTGAGCCTCTGCCCATGTCCCTCCCACTACCGGAGCAGGCCAATCGGCTCGGGGAACCAGCAGCCCTATCCGCCACTACAGGAGCACGCCCGGGAGAAGCAACAACAACGGGAAAGCAGCGGCAGCCATCTGAGCCTCTGCCCATGTCCCTCCCACCACCGGAGCAGGCCAATCGACTTGGGGAACCAGCAGCCCTAACCGCCACTGCAGGAGCGTGTCCGCGCCTGAGGGCCTCGCCAGAGGGCCCTTTGGTGTGGCCCTTAGGCGTAGGACCGTGCGGGACCAAGTACCGGTTGCTTTATGTTTGATTCTGTTTTAAATGTAGTTTAAATGTAATGTATTGTATGCAGTGTTTTTTCCCTGTGTTATGTACCCCTATTTCCCACTACTCTGATGTAATGATAAAGTGGTGTATGTTTCCCTTACCTCTGTATAACCTAGTACTGTAATGACCGCTTTGATTGAAAGAAAAAGCGGGATACAAAACTTGTCAAATAAATAAATATAGCTGGGGTCCTGCTAGCACAAAAGGAGTGCTTCTGTCATCTTTTTGATCCCCTCTGTTCTAAACGAGACCAACTTCTGAAGCTGAACTAGCTGTGTTGAATGGGGAAGATGGAGTCATCACGGCATCATTGTGGATAACACATTGAAACCCTCCACCCAGTGTGCAGCGGCAGCCAAGAAAGCAAATAGAATGCTAGGAATCATAAGGAAAGGAACTGAGAATAAAACAAAGTATATTATAATGCCTCTGTATCATTCCATGGTGCGACCACACCTTGAATATTGTGTGCAATTCTGGTCACCGTATCATAAAAAGGATATAGCGGAATTACAAAATGTACAGAGAAGAGCCACCAAAATGGTAAAGGGGATGGAAGGATACCCCTATGAAGAGAGGCTAAAAGAGTTAGGGCTCTTCAACCTGGAAAAGAGACGGCTGAGGGGAGATATGATAGAGGTCTATAAATTAATGAACGGAGTGGAACGGGTAAACGTAGATCAATTGTTTACGCCATCAAAAAGTAGAAAGACTAGGGGACATGCAATGAAGTTACAGGGTAACCCATTTAAGACTAATAAGAGAAAATATTTTTTCACTCAATACGTTATCAAACTCTGGAATTCGTTACTGGAGGATGTAGTAAAGGCTGACAGTGTAGTTGGGTTTAAAATGGTTTGGACAAGTTCCTGGAGGAAAGTTCCATAAACCATTATTAAAGAGGACCCGGGAAATCCACTGCTTGCCCTGGGACAAGCATTGTGGAACCTGTGTCTTTTGGGGAACTTGCCAGATACGTGTGACTTGGATTGGCCATTGTTGGAAACAGGATAGTGGGCTTGAATGACCTTGGCCTGACCCAGTATGGCATTTCTTATGTTCTTATGGAGCAGCGGCTACAGATCATCCCCAGGACTTGGCCCAGGCGATTCATGGGGAAGGGCCTTTTGGGAATCTGACAGATATTTGTTACCTATCTTTCCAAATGATGCTCAGAGGTGGATTACAGCATTATTCAAATTCAGGTACAGGATTCATGGAAAACAGATCATTCACAGACCTAGAGACTACTTTTCTCATTTGATGATGCAGTTATGAACACTGGGCAATTAAAACATACTTGGACCAATATTCAGCCTGCGGCACTCAGCATTTTTTTAAATGCTGGCTGCCACAGGTAAAAAAAATATGGATATTTAGCAACAGCATTTGGATAGTAACTGACACTGAATATCTGGATTCAATGCTGGCCACCCAACGGCACAGTCTCGATAGTGCTAGTGAATATCACCATAGACTGCCTCGGCACTATCTAAATTCTGCCAGAGCAATCAGGGGGTGGCTTTTACCCTTATCAATAGTCTTGTGGTACCACTGCTAAGGGTCAATACCAAGCATAGTACCACAGGACTACCACTAGGGGTGAAAGCCCCAGTGGTTGGGGTAGGAGTGGAAGAGTATCACTTCTGCTCTGTTCCCAATAAACACCAAGGAATCTCCTGGGTAAGTCCTGGAGATGGACCAGGTAGGTGGAGATTGGCCTGTAGGGGGGGTGATGCTAATTTGGGGACTGCTCTTGGGTGGAGTCTTCTCAGGACAGCAAGTTCTCTTTTTGGGGAGTGAGAGGCGGAAGGGGAGCCTTATGGAGATTGATGTGTATGTCATGTATAGCTGTCCAAGGGGGTTCTGAAAGTGGGAGAGGGCTGTTGCGGGAGGTGGTGTTTGTGTGTGGGAAGGGGATCAGACCAGAAGGAGTAATGGGCTTTAGGTTTGGGATCAATTTGAGAGGGGGGTGCAATGAAGGGGTGACCAATCGGGGGGGGGGGGGGTCTGGTACCACTGCAGCAGCAGACATGGCATTTGGCTTCCCATTTTATGGTTGGGGCTGCATTCCTTGCTTCAGCAGGTATCACAGATGGTCCCGTGCTACCTGCCAATGCAGGAAACATGGCTCCTGTGTGGTAAGTGTCTGCCCTGCATGGTAAAGGCAGGGTAGATGCTGTGTACACACCCCATGTATTTACCACACAGGATTTGCACTTACCGTACCTTAACTTTGCTAGTTAAGGAGCAGTAAGTGCAAACCCATGGAGACCAATTCCGATCGAGGGACATCTGGCCCATCTGGACATCCAAAATCTGGTCTGGATTTGGACCCGATTCCACACTTGCAGGAGCTAAACGTTCCCGCAGGTGCAGAATTGGGGGCACTTGGACAGGCCGGACAGGCCCCGATTCTGCAGGTCCAGATGTGCTGCACCTACCCTGGCTAAAGCTCCCCATGCTCCTGCTGGAGCCCCGGTGCTGCAGCGTCCTGTCGCCATGTTACCGGGATGCCATGCAGGAGCCCAATTCCCCGCACCACACATCAAAGTCCTTTCCTTGCCGCTCGACCCCCAGAGGGGCTTGCCAAGGCTAGGATTGGGTAGCAGGGCTCCTCCTGCATCAGCTCACCTGTTCAGGGGGGCAGGGGTCCTCCATTGCTGGATGCTAACATCGGGGGGACTTATTCCACCTCCAAGGTAGAATACGTTCCTCGGCCATCCTTCACTCGCTGGACATACAGGGCTGGGACCTGGATAGGTCCTGTATGTCCGGGGTCGTGGATCCGCCTCTGACCTGCCCACTCTCTGCCCTGTCTCCACCCCTGCCCGCACCTGTCCCGAGCTCCCCGCACATCGGCACTATACATTCAGGGAGCTTTGGGGGTAGAATAGGCCCCCAGTGAATAGCGAGGGATGTACATCCAAACCAGACATATATCCCTGCTATTCGCAATTCTGGATGACCCCCTTAGTGTAAATAATTTCCCTGGTTCTGCCCACATCTTGGATGCCTATGTTTTGATATGTTGTGAAACGAGGCACCTAAACCTAGGCACATAACCTGACCAGTTTTAAAATGAACCAATTTTACTGCCCAGTTCCCAAAATTAGGCAACTAAACCCTTTGAGAATATACCAGTATGTTAATATGTTATGTCACTATGCAGCCCCATATTACATAAACCATTACTAATCATAGCCAATTAAGAAACAGATTTGACAAAGGAAATTGGATTTAGTTCACACCTGTCTCAAAACTTCAAACTGAGTTATATTTAGGGGTATGTTTACTAAACTGCGGTAACGTTACATAACGCGCGTTAACCAACATTAACGATTGTAAAGCTCCGCGGCGCGGTAAAACACCGCAGAAGGTGGAGAGAGGGCGGAGAGAAGGGGTCAGTGGGCGGAGAGAAGCTCCCTGCACACTAACGCGCTGATCTGAAGAGCTGAATCCAAACGCGATTGAAAACCTGCCGTTAAATGCACATTACAGGGGAGAGAAACCATTTCAGTGTCAGCAATGTACAGCCCAGGCAGGGAAACAAAAAAAAAGTGATAAGTGTGATACATGTGCACAGAACAAAAGGGCACATAAACACTGAAAATGACCCCAACAAACTGGAAAAAAAACATAACCAAGCTGGCCAATAGTGGTATCAATGAGAAACATCAACCCCTCCCCCCCCCCCGAGTAAGCTCCATAGAACAGATATAAATCGTGGAAGGGTCTATACTCCGTCCCCATACAAGGTGAATGAGCCCACAGTGAAATAGCGCTGCTCAGGGTTTTCCCCACCATCGGACAGGGTTCCTATGGCGTGCACATGTCCCGCAACATCAGGGCGGGCATGTCGGAACGGCAACTGGACAGATGCAGGAGAAGGGGATACAGAGGGCCACAGGCGGCACATGCTGTGGTGGAGCCGGGCCACAGTGCGGACTAGGGTGATGCCTAGGTGGCCCATACGAATGCTGAAACAGCAGAGCAGCCAGACAGAAACTGCTGAAGGCCCAACATGGGCATGAGTGTGTTTCCCACAGTGTCACAGGGGATAGTACCCAACAGCTACCCCCAAGGGCACGGAACATTGGCAGGAGGGGCTGGGGGGAGCGTGGACGTCTATGCAGGCACCCCTACCCCAGAACCTGCACCATAGGCAGCCGCCTACCTGCACACTGGATGGCCTGAGACTGCGCACCACCAGCACCACCAGCAGAAGGGCATGTCAGCATGGTGGCTGAGGGATACTGGTGGTGGAGGGGGCAGTGGCAGCTGCCCAGAGCAGACCGTGGCCTAGCCCTGTGTAGGTGGGTGCCGTGTACTGCAACAGACGGGCCCTGTCTGACGAACAGTCATGGTATCACCAAGGAATGTACTGACTCTGTGACAACAAGGTGGTGCAGTGCACAAAACCAGTGTATTCAGAAGCAGAGGGTCACAGGTTCAAGTCCCAGCTGTGGTTCCTGCCAACCCAGTCCCCATATTTTACCCACTACTACAACATGCTAATACAGACAGCACCTTTATTGCAGATGACGTAAACATGCCCAAGACACCTACATTTTACCCTACAGAGCACGGACACCATAAACATGCACATTACCTAGAGCAGAGTCTCCCAAATGCAGTCCTGGAGGGCCAAACACCATTCCGGTTCCATGCTGCCTCTGATAAAGATGCCTGTGCTGCATTTCTATGCACCACCCCCATGTTATGCAGATGTATCTCATGCATATTCATGAGGGACAGCATGAAAACCCGAACAGTGTTTGGCACCGCAGGACTGGAGTTGGGAACCTCTGCCGTAAAGCAGCAGCCAACAGGGGCAGACACACCCGCATCCACAGGCTCCATTATCCAAAGCCTCCTAGAGAGGCAGGACTTTGGGCTCTGCGTGCATCTCCCAATACTAGCACTTGCATACCTTAGTAATGCCACCCTAAACCTGGGAATATGGTACACATCTATCAAAAGGTTGCTATGATTACTTGCAGATAGCAATTCCTAGGTTAAGTACAATATTCTAAGTGAGCTGCATCATAGCAACCTTTCTGATGTCTGTGGAGTGTGCTACAAGTCTTGTGTCTGACAGTGTTTACCAACCTGGGGAGTGACTCCTACAGTATTGCGTACCATAGCCATGCCTGCACTGTGCCCAGAACTGGTGTGGTGGCCTGGGCTGCCCAACACCTCTATAGTTGCACAATGCTGGCATAGATGTGGGGCGTGTGTGTCTGTCTATCCAGTGTGTGGTGGCTGCCAACACCCTCCACAGCCCACACTGCTAGCACTGTTGCCAGTATTGGCCTGCCAATGTGCATAATGAGGAGCAAGGTACCGTGGGAATAGCCTGGATAGGGTGGCCTGGCCTGGCCGCATCTGCACAGGGCATAGGGCAATGGCTCGGACATTGTAGTGCCCGGTACCACCTGCACGGACAGGGTGGCCATAGCATGTCCTGCTGGGAGGTCACTCTCACCCTGACTGAGCAGTGACCATGGCATGGCTAGGTTCCCCCATAGTGCTATATAGCATTTCTCTCTTGTGATATTTATGGGTTTTCTTTTGGGGCCCAATCACTGACTTATCTGCTTGGTGTGTATGCTGACATCCCCATTCTGGGTACATGCATCTCCTCCAGGACCATGCACTATGGACTAGCTGGCGGACTGTCTGCAGCTAGTATGTGTCTTGCTGGAACACCTTGCAGGGTGCAGCGGCTGGAGGCTTGCTGCTGGAGAATGTCAGATAATGGTGGGGGGCAGCTGAGCATTTCCAGGCCTGCCATCTGTCTGCTATTGCGTTATGGATGTGTACCGCTCTGTCTGTTCCCCAGCAGGACTGGGGTTGATGGTCCCCTCTACTGCTACCATTGCAGGGAGGTAGACTGTGGATCTATTGGTGGGTGATCCTGTTTTCCACCCTGAGCCCCAGAGGGTGGGTTGTGTGGTGGTACATAATCTGCCTATGGGTCCATACACCCCCCCCCCTTCACCTACAGCAGGTAACCATGGCACCAACACAGGATATGCACTATTCTGGGTGCATCATCGCCCATAAGGACTAGACATGACCAAGACATACAGCAGGACATAGATGTATCCTAGGTGTGTCTAACGGAACTACCTATCACACACTGATGGGGACCTGCAGCATGGCGTATTTCAGCCATGAAAGGTGCTGTGGACCTGGTGCTGGGCGCCCCACCTCAACCTCAGGGTGGGCACAGTACCCACACAATGTGACTGTCTGTGGCTACTCTGTGGCAGTGCCACACACGGTCTGTTGCCCCTACCAGGCCGAGGTGCTGTGTGGGTGCATACCCAATCTTGTGCCCATCTGTCGACTGCTGATTTGCATGTGCAGTGCATCATGGGTACGGGTGGGTTAACCCTATCCTGGTAACCACAGCAGACAGTTTGTGTGGTGACGTGCAGTCCTTCTGCAGCCAGCCAGGGCTTTGTTCACAGCCTTATAAGGTGTCCTATAGGGGACATTATAGAGTGCCTTGGCGGACAGTACACTTTATAATGTGCCCTATGGAGTGCGTTATGGGGTGCCTTATGCGGCACCTTAGGTTATGCCACCGTGAGGGTGTGTTTGCTGGCAGCATTAATTAAAATACACGTCAAATGCCTCAACAATCACTACTTAAATGTAAAGGGTGCTGCCTCAGCCAGCCTTATACATTAGGCCCACTGGGTTTCGAACCCATGACCCCTGTACCATCAGTCAGTGTTGTAACCATTGTGCTACAGCTCTGTTGCTATGCTTGTATGCCTGCGCGCCTTCTTAAGATTAACGTGCAGTAACGTGCCCTGTAGCGCTCGTTCATTTATGGCGCCTTGTAACGCGCGTTATCGGTAACGATGTACCGCCCATGTCCTTATTTGGGATTTCTGTCTCTACCGCGGCTCCTAACGCGAATCACACTAATGCAGTTTAGTAAACATACCCCTTAGGTACGGTAAGTATTTTCCTGGAGGGCTTACAATCTTAAAGAATCAATATTTAAAAGTCCTTATCTGGATAACCATTGAGGTTATCTGGATAAGGTTATGCAGATATTCAACAGCACTGTCTGTCCTGATAGTGCCGCTGAATATCTCCAAAGACTGCCTCAACACTGTCTGAAGAGCACCAGAGCCACGGCGGTCTGGGGGCAGAACGAGGGTACCAACCACTAGATAGATAATTGCCACCATAATCCAGATAAAAGTGATTTTCAGCTGCTATCCAGATAGAGACATATTCACAAATGGATGTCCAGCCCCTTGTGCAGCCAGGCAGAATCAGATCTACTGGTCTGGATTGCAGGCCGGCCCTGATTCTGATTGTTTGCATGCCCAGCTGCATAGCCAGCTAACTCAGCCTGGCTCCGTAATGGAGCCGCAGTGCCCTGGTGTCTCGTTGCCATGGCACCTCTTCTCCATTACGGAGCCGTGAACTCCACCCGCCACCAAGATTGTCCTTTCCCCAAAACCAGACCCGCAATCCATCCTCCCATGGCTAGGGTCCAGCTGCAGGGAACCTCCTTTCACACCTCCCTGCTTTGCCCCCACTGGCCGCTGCTGCTATCCCACATCCAGAGGGACTTATTCCACCTCTGAGGTGGAATAAGTCCCCTGTCTAACTGGCATACCCCGGACGTCCAGGGCCGACCTCAGAATTGGTCCTGTACATCCAGGGTGATGGTCCGCCCATGTACCGCTTTCGCTCTGCCTTCCGCTCGCCCCCTCCTGCCCCCGACTAAGGCTCCCCGTACAACTCCATTGGTCATACAAGGAGCCTTGCACAGGGAGGCAAGGGGGACGAATAGCGGGGATGTACGTCCAGGCAGGACATATATCTCTGCTATTTGTGGCTCGGAATAGACCCCATAATGTATTAGATAGCTCAGGCAGGCAAAAGAGCTGTACAGATTAAGTTATCCAGATAGCAGATGAAAAATGCCATTGTCTGGATAATGGCGGTGAACATCCTGATAATGGCCATACAATTTGGCTATTCAGCAGAAGCCACTAACTGGATAGCGTTGATGAATATTCAGAGGATATTTAAATGCCACAGCTGACACATGTGGCATTTAAATAGTCCATGCTCAGAATATCAGCCCATAAGTTTGTACCTGAGGCAAAGGAGGGTTAAGTGACTTGTCCAAGACTACAAGGAGCAGCAGTGGGATTTGAGCCTAGTTCTCAGCCCACTGCTGTAACCATTAGGCTATTCCTCCACTCATAAAATGCAATGGGGCAGGATGGGAACTTAAACATGTTTTTGTTTTTTTTTCTTAGAGTTAGATCTGAAATCTTAACTTTTAGAAGAACATAACTTACAATTCTGAAAGTGGAACATGGACTTTCAAGCATATTTTCAGGGGATTCATTTTTAACCTTATTAATTTAGATTTAATTAATCATCAATTTATTTTTTTTAAATCTCTGCATTTACCAAATCTTGTGTTAGAAGCAAAAGATTGGTATGCATAGATTCTACAACACCCCATTCCATCAGTACAAATGAATGCTTATAAAGAGAGCTAAGGCAACAGTAGCAGTTTTATACATCCCCTTGACCCTACTCAACTAAACTCCCCATAATCCCCTCCACTCGCCCTCCTCCCTACATCTCTCAGACTCTCAAATAGAAATCTTCACAAACACAAATTTAACCAAACCAACTCAAAGACCTCTAGAGGGCCTCATACATTCAGTAAAGATCTCTTCACCTTATGAGGCAGTACACTCCAAATGGGCTCCCAAACCCTCTAGAAATTCCACTAGCTCTCAGGCTGACTGGCATCAACAGCCATTTTTTCCAAAATCCTGATCTGAAATAATTGGATCCACCGCTATCGCAGATTAGGAGTTTCTAGCTTGTGCCAGTTCAAAAGGACACACTTATGCCCCAGAATAAAAGCCCCCCCCCCCCCCCCTGCAAAAAAACCCCAAACAAACTGTGGCTGCAGAGGCATTAATAATTTACTAAAGAATATTAACACAAATCTAAAAGCATCTTCCAAAAGGACTAAACTTTTGGGGCATGTCTAGAATAGATATCCCAAAGTAGCAGCGTCTTCCACACATTTAACACAACACACTCTCCACCAGTGTCGCCCTTCAACCCACAGCACGGGAAAATATATGCCCGCAACAGAAACTTATACCGCTGCTGTCCAGAAGCCAACCAGTTTTTTTGAAGCATGGCAGCTCCCACTGTGTCACCACGCATGTAAAATCATGCATTGGCAAAAACAAGAGCAAGGCATCATGAAAAATTGACATCCGTGGCACCCTTTCACTATCGAAGCAGAAAACAGAGTCCGGTTGCTCAGTTCTCTCCTCCATCAGGGCACCTGTCGAACTCCACCGAAAGCACCAAGAAAGATTTCAAGTGCCCTGAGTATCTGCAGCCACTGCCAGAATCGGAATTCCCTTTACTAGCCCCAATTCCCTTGCATACCTGCGAGAAAATGCATATTCCCCTCTATTGGAAGCTGCACTGATGTAGTAGAATCAACCCCTGTCAATTTGTACAAACCACATCAAATTGCCAGCACGTGCTTAATCAACAAACAACCCCATACAATCACTGGAAACCGAAACCCCCGTGCATGTAAGATAAAGTTAGGCCAGAGGGAGCCACAGATAAAGCGAAGTTACTTACCTGTAATGGGGGTTCTCCGTGGACAGCAGGATAAGTCAGCCACACCAGGTGCCATCCTCCGGGCGGCGCCATCTACGGAAGTGCTCTACAGAGCTCAGATTTCTGAGCAGGTAGGTGATCCCACCTCCCAGGCATGCCCCTAGCCCAGCCAGTGAGTAACTAGCTTAGCCTTCAGGCTAGGGTGCGAGCCGGTCGGTCACCCTCAGACAGGGGAGGTGGGCGGGAACGTGTGGCTGACTTATCCTGCTGTCCACGGAGAACTCCCATTACAGGTAAGTAACTTTGCTTTCTCCATGGACAAGCAGGAAGCGTCAGCCACACCAGGTGACTCCCTAGCTACGCAAGAGCGTGCTGAGGTGGATGAGGGGGGCCGAACAGAGCATATGTAGCCAAGTGAAGTGCAAATGAGGTTGCTTTATTGTCAGGTGAAAACATCACAGTTCCAGTGCATAACGGTGCAGGACAAAGTGCAATGTGCAACAGTGCAACAGTGGTTCACCAAACACAACAGTGTGCAAAAACAGTGCAACAGTGTACATACCAACATATCAAACAGTGCAGACAGCGTCTATATCAAACACTATGGCAGGCAAAAGTGACAGTGTAAGGCTGTAAACATTGACTCTGTATTTAGCGCTGACCAGTTAAGGCTGAGCGCTGTAAACATTGACTCTGTATTTAGCGTTGACCCACCAAGGCTGAGCGCTCATTCTGTCCATGTCCGCTCTGCATTTCGCCTCATGAGGCAGAGACGTTCCTAACGGTCACTGCGAGGACTGCACAACCAAAGGCACTGTCGGACTGCGCCTCGAGGTCCAAGCAGTAGTGCTTCTGGAAGGTTAGTGCAGAGGACCATGTGGTGGCTTTGCAAATGTCAACCACCAGGACCGAACGCAAGTTGGCGAAGGACGCTGCCAATGCCCTCAGTTGGTGTGCTCCTATCCGGTCCCCTGTGTGGGTTCTGGCCCGATCCAGGCAGAAGGCGAAGCAAGCCGCTATCCAGACGGACAGGGTCCGCTTGGTGACGGGCCTTCCGGGCTTGTTGGGGTCATAGGACACGAAGAGTTGAGATCCCTGCCTGATGTTTGCTGTTCTCTCTAGGTAGATGCGCAGGACCCTGACACAGTCGAGGGTGTGGAGTCTACGTTCCTCCTCGGACTCGTGTGGCTCCAGGAGGAAAGAGGGAAGGTCGATGGTCTGGTTGATGTGAAAAGATGAGGCCACCTTTGGAAGAAACTTCGGGTTGGTGCACAGGGATGCGCGGTTGGGGTGGAGTTGAGTGTACGGCGGGTGGGACACCAGGGCCTGGAGCTCGCTGATCCTCCGGGCAGATGTTATTGCGAAGAGGAAGAGCGCTTTCCAAGAGACAAATTTCATATCCGTCGTTGACAGTGGTTCAAAGGGTGCCGTGTAAGCTGTTGGAGGACGGTGCTGAGGTCCCAGGCTGGCATCGGCGGACGTAGTGGGGGCCGAAGATTGGCTAGGCCTTTCATGAATCGAGCCACAATGGGAAGAGATGCAATGGAGGCGTTCTCCCCCGTTCCGATGGAATGGAGAGACGCAATCGCGGAAAGGTGCACCTTGATGGATTGTGTCTTCAAGCTGATCTCGAAGAGGGATGTGAGATACTTGAGGACCATAGGTATGGGGCAGGATTCCGGGTCTAGCCCTTGGGAGGTGCACCAGATGGAGAAACGTTTCCATTTGAGACTGTAGGATTTGCAGGTGGACAGGCGTGTTGCTGCCAGGACCACGTGCTGAACGTCTGCAGGCAAATTCAGGGCTGACAAGTGTCCCCACTCAATCTCCATGCTGTCAAGGTGAGGGCTTGCAGGTTGGGGTGTAGCGTGTTCCCATTGTTCTGGGTGAGGAGATCCGGGCGCAGGGGCAGCCTCACTGGAGGTTCTAGAGAGAGGCGGAGAAGGAGGGGAAACCACATCTGGCGGGGCCAGTATGGAGCGATCAGGATGACCCGTGCTTTGTCCGAGATGACCCGCTGCAGGGTTGCAGAAATCAGAGGGTTGGGGGGAAAGGCATATGCTGGAGATTACTCCCCCCAAGACACGGCGAATGCATCCAGAGCTAGGCACTTGCTGGAAGGGTGCTTTGAGCAGAAGAGGTGACACTTTGCATTGTTCTCTGTCGTGAAGAGGTCGAGGCGTGGAGTCCCCCACCCCTGGAAGATGGCTTTGGCCACCTCCGGATTCAGGGACCATTCGTGGGGCTCCAGCTGCCTGCTGAGCTTGTCGGCAAGGAAGTTCTCCCCGGGGAGGTAGGATGCCTGTAGTTGGGATCCGATGGACAGAACTAGGGACCAAATTGCGTGTGTTTCCTTGCAGAAGGATTGGGAGCCTGTGCCCCCTTTAGGTAGAACATTGCTACTTGGTTGTCCGTTTGGATGAGGATGACTTTCTCTTTCAGCTGCGCTTCGAAGGCCATCAGGGCATACTTGATGGCTCTGAGCTCGAGCAGGTTGATGTGGAAGCTCTGCTCCTCGGCGGTCCATGCCCCTTGGGTGCTGAGGTGGAGGAAGTGTGTCCCCCATCCTGTGGAGGAAGCGTCCATCATGAGGACAATCTGATGCGGGCGCTGCTGGAGGCTCTTTTCTTGTGTGAGGTTGGATTGAAGGGTCCACCAATGGAGGCCTTCTTTTACCCGATTGTACATGGGCACCTGCGTGGTTAGAGGCTGTGAAAGTTGGTTCCAGTGGTCACGTAGGTGCCATTGGATATTTCACATGTGGAGCCTCGCAAGTGGGAGGACTGAGGTTGTTGTGGCCATGTGCCCCAGAAGACGAAGGACAGATCAGGCTGAAGTCCGTTTGGACGCTGCCATCTTTATGACTAAGGATCTGATGGTCTGCACGCGTTGCTCGGGCAGGAAGGCCTTCGAGGCTTGGGTGTCGATGACTGCGTCTATGAACAACACTCTCTTGTGTGGCTCCAGTTGGGACTTTCCCAAGTTCAGAATGAATCCGAGGTCGGATAGTAGCTTGGAGGTCCTTCGCATTGCTACATGCGCCTCTGGGGGCTGATTGAGCTACGAGGAGCCAGTCGTCGAGGTATGGGAAGACGGCAATGCCCTGTTTGTGGAGGTGTGCTGCGGCCACTGCGATGCACTTTATGAAGACCCGAGGTGCTGGGGATAGTCCAAAGGGAAGTACCTTGTACTGGTAATGGTGGTCTCCAACCTTGAAGCTGAGGAATTTCCTGTGAGTGGGGTGGATGGGAATGTGTGAGTATGCCTCCAGCAGGTCCAAGGAGGCAAGCCAGTCCCCCGTTCGGATTAGAGGCAGGATGGAGTTGAGGGAATACATCCTGAAGCGTTCTTTCATGATAAACCTGTTGAGTTTGCGGAGGTTTAGTATTGGGCGATTGGAAGGAAGATTGTAGGGTGCAGGGTCTGAAGGGTGTTACCATCTTCCTTGAGGATGTTGACAGCGTCCGTGACCTTGTCGCCGAACAGCGAATCCCCCGCACAGGGGGTGTCACAAAATCTGTCGTGGGTGTCTTCCCTTAAGCCGGAGGCCTTAATCCAGGCCCACCTCTGCGCAGAGTTGGCAGTGCCAGCCGTCCTGTTGGTGGTGTCGAAGGAGTCGAAGGCGGTGGTGACCAAGTGTCTGATGCATTCAGTCAGGTCCTGGACGGATGATGTGGCCTCGCTTGTAGTTCCTTAGGCAAGGACTGAGAGTTTGTCTTTGAGGCCCGCCAGTACCCCATCCTGGAAGAGGACATGCTGAAATTGATGCGCCGTGATCCTGGCGCTCAGCATAGCTCCTTGGAAGACCTTCTTTCCCACGTTGTCCAGGAGTCTAGACTCCCTTCCTGGCGGATGGTTGGCTTGAGTCCTGGAGGATTTGACCCTCTTCAGTGCCGAGGATACGATAATAGACTGATGTGGTAGTTGTTGTTTGTGGAAGCCGGAAGCAAGGTGGACTTGGTATTTAGCGTCCAGTCATCTTGTACACGCTTGTCCAGAGGCAGGGGTCTGCCACAGTGTAAGCTGGTTGTTCCGCAGCTTCTGACGAATGGGCAAGGCCATGGCTGGCTTAGGGCCTTAGAGGTATCGCAGGACATCCGGCACTTGTTCCTCAACTTTGTCCTCCGTTAGGCTTAGGGCTGACGCCACCTTCCTGAGGAATTTCGGATAGGTGAGGTCCTCTGGAAGGTTTTTAGTAGTTGAGTCCTCTCCGTCATTGGATGGCAGATCCGAGCCGAGGGACTCTTTGGAGGCTGTGGACCCTATGGGAGTTGGGTCCACGATTTCCCCATCGCTGACAGGGGATCTTTGTTAAGAGATGGAGATCTAGATGGAGTCCGGGGTAAACTAGCGGAGGCGGCCAGAGGAGCGAGTGTTGATGCTGGCAGGTCTGCGCTTGACCCCTGGGGGGCAGTCTGCTTGACCAGGCGTGAGAGGAGTTCAATAATAGTGGCAGAGTTGTCCCTGGAGGAAGATGCTTTGCTATACCTGCAGGGGGAGCTGTTGCCGGAGCTGATGCTGCAGAGCCTTCTTATTTTTCCCCCAGCGATTCCAACCGTCTTCACTAGAGCTGGTGGGAGATCTCCTGCTGCGATGAGAAGTGAGCTTGTCTCTTGTTCTGTGCCTGCTGTGCTTGGAGTTGCGGCTGGAGCTGTGCTGCCTGTCCCCCCGTTTGTGGCTGCAAAGTTTTCCAGATTGCCGTTGCCGAGAGCGATGCCTGCGTGAATGGCAATCTTTGGGGCTGCTGTCTCCCTCGTGCCGACAGGGATTCCCTTTCTCGGCGCGGTGCTGGTGGTGGGGGGTCCGGCTATTGGCGCAGTGGTCTGTGTGCTGTGGGGAAGCCTCCTGGCCTTGTGAGGTGTCAGCGCGATGCGGACTCACCAATTGGCTGTGCCTGCCACCAATGATGATCCGGGGGGCGGAGCTAGATCGCATGTTGCCGGCGCCATTTTGAAAAGGCTGTGGCTGCCCTGCCGGAGACTCCTGCTGGCTCTGCGTGTTTGGGAGGGCAGAAAGTCATGCAGGCTGTTGGCCGGGGACTGTGGCTGAATGAGGCATGTTCCGGGCTGGCGAACTCCGCTGCGGGGGGGCTGGAGGAGTACTGGAGGCAGCCGAAGGCACTGTGGAGGACAGGAACTCCTGGAGAGCATGGCCCCTGCTCTTGCGTGCTCTAGGCGACATGCAGGAGCACTTAGAGCAGTCCTGCACCTGGTGATCCGGACCCAGACATCTGATGCAGCAGTCATGTCCGTAGCGTTCATCTTCTTCCCACATCGTGGGCACTTCTTGAAGCCAGGTTTGGGCATCTTCAGGTAAGATTCTTAAGGAGATGAGGAGAGGATCTGTCTTGATGGCAAGGCAGAAGAAATCAAACTGGCTGGGCTAGGGGCAGGCCGGGGAGGTGGTGTCACCTACCTGCTCAGAAATCTGAGCTCTGGAGAGCACTTCCGTAGATGGCGCCGCCCAGAGGATGGCACCTGGTGTGGCTGACGCTTCCTGCTTGTTGTGATGAAGCAGACGCCAGTAAACCCAAGGAGGTAGAAGAAAACACTGATCTTTTTAAAGGAAATGATATACATAAAGTGCAGTTAGTAAGAAGTGCAGCTAGAGGAAGCATGCACTCTGTACGTTTTGTTGTACTGGGAGTTTAGAATCCTTGAGAGAAATATAGCATGCAAGATATACTTTTGAAACACAGTTTTGTTTGACAAGCTGGAAGAAGGAGCATTGCTTTTGTTTGTATAACCTGCTTTGTTTGAACCCTGCATAACTAACAAAGACTGTGAAGCATATCCAAGTTTTTGACCTATGTAAATACCTTATGCGAAAATCCTGAACAAGGTGAAAATCCTGTTGTCTTCGTTTGAACCTTTTGTGCATTAAGGGAATAAAACCCTATATTTTACCATTCACATGGCTTACACAACTATTCATTATGAAGACAGGAACTACTAGTACCAGAATGCTTCTGGGCTAACCAAAGTTTCTACCTTCAATACAACAATAATGTCCACCCTGACCTTTAAGCACGTGGCTAAAGGGATGGGGTTGTGACAAAGTGGCATAGTTGGCAGGATGTTACAGAAGTTAAGATGAGGCAGAGTTAAGGCTTGGAAAACTGTCAGAAAGTGGGTTTGGTCCAGGAGTGGGTTGAGGAAAAAGAAAAGGAAAAAAAAAACCCTACGTGAAGATTCGCTGCCAGCACTGGTGGAACGGTGGAGGACCAGCGGACACATCTTTTCTAAAAGCATGAGTCAACGCCTGATGCAGGTAATGAGTGATTATGCATAACCTGTGGCGGATTCAGGTGCAAGAAGTATTAAGAGTCCAGATAAAAGGGGGACTGACAAAGAGTTGCCAGTACCGCACTAGGTTTCTTTTTTGTCTCTCTCTCTGTAGGAAAAGTGGCTACTATGGAGCCGAAGGTGGTCCTATAATGGATGGCTGCGCAGTTTGACAAGCAAAGAGAGATGGCCTTCCACGCGCAGGAACAGGTGGTGCAAGCTATGCAGATGCAGCAAAAGCCCGTGCTTGAACTAATGGAAACTGGGGCATGTGCAAAGTGAATGTAAAGCGCGTACCGCACTAATAACTGAAAATACAGAAATGACAAGAGAAGGTTTTCTTTTAGAGGTTAAGTTGCAGGGTATAACCACAAGTGCTCTACTCGATTCGGGTGCAGATCAGAGCATGATCTCCAAGAAACTATAGCGTACCATAGAAGATCAGTCTGAGTCAGTACCGAACCGAGCAGAGGGAAAAGTGAGAATAAGATGCATTCATGGAGCCTCATCTTTCTATCCTGTATATAAGCTGTTAATAAAAGGATTAGGGATAGAAAAGGACATATTGGTAGCCGTAGTTCCAAAGTTACCACATGACTTGGTGCTAGGTAGGGACTGGCCCCAATTCAGAAAAGGGTTGGAGAAGGGCCTATATCTCTGTGAAGCCCTTGTGTCTACTCGAAGCCAGTCCAAGGCTCTAGGGGAAACATCTGAACCCCAGGATGAAACGCTAGCAGAGTTGCCCTCACATGATGACCTAATTACCGCCCCGCCCGAAAGGAGTAGGAAGGGCAAGGCGGAAAAACACAAAGAAAGGTGATGCCGCTCTCAACGTTGAATTAGAGGCGGGACAAGGATTGCCCTGGGTCCCGGCTGATTTAGTAGAGAGGTTCCCATCTTTCCCCAAAGAGCAGAGAGCTGATCCCAAGCTCGCTCGGTTGCTTGACTATGCCCAGGTGGAAAAGCATACATTCCCAAGATTCCTTTTCAATAAAGGGGTGCTCTACAGGGAAAGTTTAGATCCTCAAACCGGAACAATCCGTAAACAATTGGTGGTACCCGCCACTTTCAAGTCCCTAGTTTTGAGGCTGGCTCACGACCACCCAATAGGGGGCCATAAAGGGGTACAGGGAATGCTAGACCAAATACTGGCCCGGTTTTACTGGCCAGGTGTCTTTAGGGAGACCTCGTGATTTTGCGAGTCCTGTTCTTCCTGCCAGCGAGTGACCTCTGTCCGGCCAGCCGAGGCGCCTTTGCTCCCAATGCCCGTTATATCGGAACCAATCCATAGAATAGCCATGGATATAGTGGGACCCTTGTTGAAGACGCCTCAAGGTTTTCAATACATGCTAGTTATGGTCGACCAAGCCACAAGATTTCCATGGGCTATTCCCCTAAGGAACATATCCGCCAAGACTATAGCCTCGGAGATAATAAAGTTATTCTGTGAAATAGGTTTTCCACAGGAGGTGCTAACCGATCGGGGCAGTAACTTTATGTCGAAGTATTTGGCCCAAGTGTGGGATGCCTTTGGCGTACGACACGTCAAGACAGCCGCCTATCACCCCCAATGTAATGGGTTAGTAGAAAGACTAAACCAACCCCTAAAGCAGATGTTGAGACGTGCCTTAGACGGAGAAATGGCTGAATAGGATACCATGCTCCCGTTCGTATTATATGCTTGCCGGGAGCGGACACAAGCTTCGTTGGGGACTTCTCCCTACGAGTTGATGTATGGATGTCCCCCACAAGGGATTTTGGACATACTCCGCGAACAATGGGTGGAACCAGGTGAAAAGGAAATAGGAGTACCCCAGTTTCTGCGAAACTTGCGGGAACGACTGCACAGGACCTCCCAATTCGCAGAGGAGAAATTAAGGGCCCGTCAAGGACGACATAAAAAGTATTATGATAGGGACACAAAGCCACAACTATCAGTAGGAGAGAAAGTTATAGTGATGGTGACAGGGGCTACCCCCAAATTTGAATGCCAGTGGAGAGGACCATATAAAGTGGTTAAGCAGCTTGGTCCAGTGTCATATAAGACAGAGAACAAGAGTGGTCGCCAGCAAGTGTATCACATTAACGTACTCAGACCCTGGCATGAGCGAACGGCCTTGATCACCTCAGCTGAAATAGGGCAGACAGAGGAGAAATTACAGCCGTGCGATTGTAAGATAGAGCACAGAACGGGAAAACAAGGCAGACCCCATGTCTAGGATTACGAACTGTGCAGACGAGAAAATGCCAGCCCGTAATATCTTAAGGGGGGGGATATGTGATGAAGCAGATGCCAGTAAACCCATGGAGGTAGAAGAAAACACTGATCTCTTTAAAGGAAATGATATACATAAAGTGCAGTTAGTGAGAAGTGCAGCTAGAGGGAGCATGCACGGAGATTCAGAAGGTTAAGCTGACACGCCCAGGTTGGGATGATGCAAGAACTAATTCAAAGCATAATCAGATACACCTGGTCAGAGGGACAGAATCCTTACCTAAGAAACAGCTTTATAAGCAAAGCATAGACAAGCCAGAGGAGAGAGGAGCGGCACGAGCCACAGCAGCTGCTAATAGAGAAGAAAGAGAAAGGAGACGGCTCCAAAGAGAGGAGAAAAGGCATTTGAACTTGCAGCCCTTACAGAAAAGGAACCAGTTTCAGGAGAGCCAGTTTCAGGCTGGGAAGCTCCAGAAGGAAGTCTTCAGGAAGGACAGAAGGAGAACCGGGAGAGTACCTGGCAGGGAGAATACCAGAGACACAGACCCAAGAGTTCATAGGTACCTTCATGCTTCTTCCCCTGTATGTGAGCCACAAGGAGTTCAGAGGTGGGTGAACCAGACTCAGCCCAGGAGTCTAAGAGACACAGATCTGAACCAGGAACTGAGGCCAGGTCACAGAAAGGCCTGGAAGCCAGGGAGCCGTAAGAGCAGCCAACGCAGCTGGAGAAAGGTTTGGGAACCTATAGAAAGAGTGCTTACCAAAAGTCCTGTTGCACATTTGCCAGACCGGGTACAGCCAGGCTGTAGAGCCTTAGAAAGAAGTTCTGAAGTAAAACCAGGAATATATGGGGAAAGCTCAGGGGCCACAGATATATCAGCAGAACAAGAGGCTATGCAGATAGAACCTGCTGAACCTGACCCTTTGCTAACTGAATGCCCTATGGACTGTACGTTTTGTTGTACTGGGAGTTTAGAATCCTTGAGAGAAATATAGCATGCAAGATATACTTTTGAAACACAGTTTTGTTTGACAAGCTGGAAGAAGGAGCATTGCTTTTGTTTGTATAACCTGCTTTGTTTGAACCCTGCATAACTAACAAAGACTGTGAAGCATATCCAAGTTTTTGACCTATGTAAATACCTTATGTGAAAATCCTGAACAAGGTGAAAATCCTGTTGTCTTCGTTTGAACCTTTTGTGCATTAAAGGAATAAAACCCTATACTTTACCATTCACATGGCTTACACAACTATTTATTATGAAGAAAGGGACTACTAGTACCAGAAGGCCTCTGGGCTAACAAACGTTTCTACCTTCAATACAGCAATAATGTCCACCCTGACCTTTAAGCACGTGGCTAAAGGGATGGGGTTGTGACATTGTCCATGGAGAATCTGTTCTAACTAAAGCCAAAAAATAACTCGTACCTTTCAATCAATCATGAGCATGCTGAATGTCATCATCAGTTTATTTAAAATGGTTAAAATAAGTAAAAGATTCTGTGAAAACTGAAATGTTCAGGCTGATTAGATGCTTTCAGGTTCCTGTTTAAAATCACTTAGTTCCTTTATTGGGAAATGGAACCTCAAGTTGATATCCAAGAAAAAAATCAAACGTCTACAACCAGTTTAATTGCCTTCACGGAACAATTATTCAGTTGAGATCATTTGTTTCTCACATGGCAGGGCCATAACTAGGGGTGGGGGAGAGGTGCAGCAACACAGGATGCAAAACCATGGAGGGGCAGAAAAACCGCTGAAATGCAAGTGGAGGCTGTCAGTAGCTGAAAAGCCAGAAAGGGCGTCACGGTCCTCTTCCCCCCTTCCTGTCCACTATGATCCCCAGTCCACTGCCTCCTATCCCCCCCCCCCCCCCCCCAGCCTGAATGGTAGGACATTGTTTGCCTGCCCTAGACACTAAATTATCTCATTACAGTTCCATCACATGATTTCGAAGAACAGGAACTGTCCTTGAGGGTAATTTTGAGTTGGATATTGAACATGATCAAGAATGAACAGCGGGATTGTATGTTCAAACTGAGGAGTCAGGCAGAAGTTTTTATAACACAGTAGAGGTAAGAGAGTTGAGACTCATAAGAATAAGGATGACAGTAGCAATGACAACACAGCATATCCTATGAGAATCTGCTGTCCCTATTTAGAAGGGAGCATCCCACTATTTCCAACAAAAATCTTAGCTATATCTGTCCTATATTTTTCTTACTCTAGCATACCTCAGTGGAAAATAGTTTTGTCATCGCTAGACTAAGACAGTAAGGAGGTAATTTTATAAAATGTATTGGCATGTAACATGCCAGTGTGTGGAGGAGTAGCCTAATGGCTAGAGCAACTGCCTAGTATCCAGAAAATGAAGGGTTTGATTCCCACTAGCACTCCTTGTGACCTTGGGCAAGTCACTTTACCCTCCATTGCCTCAGAAGAAAAGGCCTGGCAATCTACTTTCAGCGATACATTGCCAAGAAAGCCCAGAGGCAGCTGGGTCGCCAGGAGTCAGCACTGACTTGACAGCACTAAAAAAAAAAAAATGCCACTATCACTTCCAAGAAGACAAACTGACAGAGAAATAGAAACAGGGATGCATTTCCCCCATACTGTGCAAAAGATAAAGATAATGGATATAAATTCTAAAAACAGACACATTCCAATCAGTAAATTGAAAATAACATATTGTTTTCTATCCCCTCTGTCTCCATTGCTGGAAGTGGGGGCAGCGGGCTGCCAAGCAGGTGGGAGTTAGAGACATGGCTCTAAAACTGGGTGCAATTCCCCAAAATCGGGGACATCTGGCAAACTTATATTATTGGCCTCCATTGGTTTTCCATTCCAGGTATTCACCAGCCTTTCAGCAAAGATGTATCTCCTCATATTTCCCCAAACCTACATGAAGATAATGGCAGATAAAGACTGATTCATCCAATCTATGCATATATTCCATCCATCAGCTTCAGAAGTTGGACCATCGGCAGAATATTATGCATTATCCACGTCAATATTGTCTTCCATTTGGGTTCTTGTGTGCTCCGTACTTGAGCTATTAAGAGCCTGATTCATTCAAGTCCTTCTCAAGTTCATTTTTGACAGGGAAAACCTTGATGAATCCATAAATATGGACATGCATGGAACTTACTTCTGACTATCAACCTGGTGTGAGCCTGCGTGAAGGGGTTTCCTCCCATATACATGACCGAATACACAACTGCATCCTCTGGCTTAACATGAGACATGGGCATTTCCAAGACCCCAGGGACATCGTCCTTGGGTATGGTATGAATGAACAATCCTAAGGAAAGACATACAGAGTAAAATAAGGTGTCAACTCATAGTAAGTAGATGCATTATACATGTGAGACATGTCCCAGCATTCAAAGGTTACAACAGTCAACAAAAGTATTCACCAGTAAGGTGACCTGGGGATTGACACACTGGTAAAGCTAGGGATCTCTACTGGCCTGCTATAAGATGCCAGCTGCTACTTATGACATTCTGGGGGTATTTTACTAAAGTATGCTAGACGTCAGCATGAGTCTGATGCATGCTAAAGGTGTGCATTAGACCTGCATTGACAGCTAGCATAGGGCTATTGCAGCACTGCTGGATTATGATGTTAACCATTCATGGTGCATTAGGGTTGCAAGTGGAAGGGTTTGGCGTGGAGAGTGGGAAGGGCAAGCACCATACAGACAGCATACTCACGCTACTTGCATGGGGGGCTAATAGCGCAGGTGCACTCACCACCACCTTCATAGACGGTGTTGAGTGCATCTGCGCTTTTCTATTGCTTATGGGCAACACCACAGCACCCTTTAGTACAAGGCCCCTCTGAGTGACATCTGTAAGTGAACTCAAACTAGTGCAACGCACTGCTCACAAATTTAGACTTTTATTTATTCATTGCTTTTGCTGGGTACACCTCTTCATGAATAAAACTTTAAATTGGAGATAAGCAGTTTTGGTTACTAGGCTGAAAAATAATTTGGCTTTCAGGATAACTCAACAGAAGCTTCACTGGGAACTCTTCAGTATTAGATCTGGGCAGTTCATCTCCTAAAGGGTTAAAGGTCAACTGCACAAATTTTACATAATATACTTCTTGCCATAGCAGGGTTTTCTTTTTTCTTAATAAAAATTATTTTTTGTCTAAGTCTAGGAATCAAAATGCTCACAACCATCTTACCATCTCTCTGCCTAAGGTGCCAACACCTTGAACCAACTCTGGGGTCAGCCTCATCTGTAGGCCCTAGATCCCTTTTCCCACAACAAACATCCCTAATGGAGCAAGAAGTCAGACTGCTCCCTACAGCACTCTGACTTCTTTTTTTACCCTCCAGTTCTTGCAACAGGAAGAAAGAAACTAAGATGTCGCCATCAACCTGTGACCTGTGTGAACAGGTGTTACTGGTGAACAGGCCTATTACCTGCTTACTCTACCTGCACTTAACTCACCTTGATCATCTCCTGGAAAGGCGTGAGCTAAATACTAATAATAAATAACAAAATAAATAAATATTAGCAATGATGGGAGTCATGGCAAGTAATGCACATCAATGTACTGTAAATTACTGCACATCGCAGGGTAAGATTAAAATTCACAAGGAAACTAGGACATGACCCCAAAAGCATTCTGCTAGCAAGCTACTAACCAATCAAAACTACCTAGAATTGGCTTTTTAAAAAAGTTTTACTTTGTAAGGCAACAACGAGGTAGTTAAATCTTGGAGAGGTTGATGGCACTTTCTCTTTAAAAGTCTGAGAAGTGCTTTATATCTGTGGAAGATTCAAAACAAGAGCAGGACAATGCCAACAGGAAATGGCTGAAGGGGGCTAGGATAGGACTGGAAATGGCTGATGGTGGGATAGGAATGGAAATGACTGATGGGGGAGCTTGGACTGGAAATGGCTGATGGGGGGCTAGGATACGACTGGAAATGGCTGATGGTGGGGCTAGGAATAGAAATGACTGATGGGGGATGAGATAGGACTGCAAATGGGCTGATGCAGGGGGATGGGAGAATGGGACTAGAAGGGAGCGGATGCTGGGTGGGGCTGGAACTAGAAGGGAGCTGATGTTGGGGGAAGACTAGAAGGGGATGGGGCTGGGGGAGTGAGGATGGAGAGGGGGAAAGATATTTTCGGGGGGGGGGGGGGGGGAAGAAAAATCTAAGATTGGCCGAGTATTGGGAGAGTAAGTGGGGATTGAGGATGGAAGGGTGAAATTTGAGTGGATGAAAAAGGAATAAAGAAAGAAATGGAGGAAAGAACAAAAGGAGAAAGATCAGTATGTTAAAGCAGATGTAGAAAGAGAATACAAAAAAACTAGAAGAGAGGACAAATGGACAGTAAACAATGGAGAGTTAGCCAAAGACACGAAGAAACCAGAAGAAAGTGACTGGAGCAATTGTAACTGAAAAATAAAATGCCCAAACAACAAAAGGCAGAAAAAAAACTTTTTTATTTTGAATTTATTAACTGGACTATGTCAGCTCTGGGACATGTGCATTGCTAACATCTTTGCGTTTTTGTTTAGTACAAGCTGAAATTAATTTATAGTTTTATTTCTCCAGTGTTGTTGTACATTCCAAGTTTGGCTTTTGGGGTTCCCAGTTTAATTATTGTCTTCCTATTTCTAAATTGTGATCCCTTGTTCTTTGTTTGGTGACGGTCTATGTTCTGCATGTGTAACTGAGTTGAGGTATTCTGTTCATGTAGTTTCTATTTGACAGTCCCACTTGTTCTATTTCCCCAGTAGTAGATGTATTGCTATTCCCTGAGATGTATTGGTTTAATATTTGCAGTGTTGCCTTTTGATAGATAGGGTTTGGTGCTTTGTGAGTCCTGGTAGTGCTGTTATGATACAGCGGGTTTGCTATGGGTTCTAAATGGGCAGTGTTTATAGTATTTCCTTATGTGCCAGGTGGTTGGCACTGGAGTATAGTAATGTAGAAATCTGGCAGTCTTTCTTTACCCATACGCTCATTAAGAGGTATGTTTACTAAAAGTTAGCACACGTTACCATTATGCAAATATTTATGCAAATAAGGCCCTGCAACATGACCCTGCACCCTGCAGGCATGTACTATTTTGTAACACTACACGCCTTTGTCCTACCTTTCTAATTGTAGTTTTATTTTTTATCTTTGTAACATCCTTCATTCACTCCAGCTGCATGTTTGGGTATTCATGTGAACTCTTGCCAAACTGAAGGCTGGAGGGACACTCCTCAAATACGCACCTGCAGAGTCACTCTTTGGCCAGCAGGGGAACACCGCAGTATTTATTTATGTGTATATTTGTATGTCTTTAGCTCACGCCTTCCCAGTAGTGACAGCCATCTTCCCTCCATCCTCAGATCTGTGTGAATCTCTTTGGTAGTGTGCTATGGACTGAGCCACTCAGCCTGTACAACTGTCTCACTGTGTCAGTCTTAAATAGGACTATGTGAAGGGTTATAGCTTTCTAATATCTCTCCCTATTTCACCATGGAGCAACGGGAACTGAAGTACAGGGGAAGTCTTGAGGATAAGCAAGCATTGCTCTAACCATTTTTCAAGATCAGAACATCTTCTTGTCTTTGGACCTTTCTGATGAAGGAAATGGTGACGTTTTCTCCTCTGTTCACAGTAATAGTTAAGGAATCTGGAATGAAAAGTGCTGAAAAGAGAGATCATGGGATTACAAGATAATTCCTTTTCACATCTTGCAAGCAATACCCTACCATTTGCTGAAAAGCAGTGATGGCCTAATGAAATCAACAAAATCCTGCTATGGCCTATCTATCCTATGGAGTCCTACCACTGTTTAATGGACTGTGCTCTGGGTACGTAACATAGGAGTCACCTAGTACTACAGATGCTCTCTGTTACTCAGAATGTTCTCAGAAATTAGTGATGAAAACTATCCTGGGCAAGATAGAACCATAAAAATATTCAAGTCAGTACTTTAATTATGCTTCTGATAAAACCATACACCTGCCTAGGGTAAGTGGATCTACTTTCCTTTCCTTAATTAATTTACCCACCACTGAAGTCAGACTCATTGCCTGTAGCTACCAGCCTCCTCTTTATTTTCACTTTTATGAACAAGGACAATATCTGCCTTTCTCCTCTGGGACTGCCCCTGTCACTAAAGATGCAACAGAACCATTAGCAGAGCTATCAGAATTTTTCTAGGCTCGGATATATTTTATCTTGCCTCATGATGTCAGTATCTATGTACATTTATGGCTAAATAGAAGCATATTAATATTAACCTTAAACAAAATCCACAAAATTAATTCTGAAACTTTATTTCCTGAATGCTGTAGCTAATGGGGATGTACTATTTTGTTTTTTAAAGTTCCTAAATGAAAGTATGAAAAAACATAACAACATAAGAGAAGCCAAGCTAAGTCTGGTCAGAGTCCATCGGGTCCAGCGTCTTATTTATTTTTATTTTATTTTATTTATTTATTTACATTTCTTATATACCGCGCTATATTGTCTCTGACAGTGGCCAGACCGGGGCACAAATACCCAGAAGTTTTCAAAACGTTGATCTGTTTCTAATATCTCCTATCCAGGGATGAGCAATGGCTCTCCTGAGTCTACCAGGCTAATCATTTCTATGGACTTTTTCCCCAGGAACTTGCCCAAACCTCTCTTGAACCCTGCTATGATAGTTTCTCGACCAACATCCTCTAATAACAGATTCCACAGTTTAATCCTGCTCTGCGTGAAACAAGAAAAACGTTCAATGATTTGTTTTCAATCTGCTGGTCGTTTCATGGAATGACCTTCTGTTGTGTGGTGTTTGAAACGTTAATCAACCCACTATTATATCCCCTCTCAGCCATGTCTTCTCCAAGCCCTTTTAGCCTTTCTTCATAAGTGAGATGTTACAACCTCTTTATCGTTTGTTGCCCTTCTCTGAGCGCCATAGAACACAACAGGGCAGGCCTGAGAAAGGCAGGCGCCATCTTAAGAAACAGGCCCCTAGAGTATGAGGTGAGAATGGAGGAGCCTTATTTTATAACTTTACTGCAGTGGTGGTGGCAACAGCTTGGGGGAGGGGGAAATGAGACCAACCCTTTATTATTTTTGTGGTTTTCCATTTATTTCATTTTAAAGAAACAAAACAATACATGAAATAAAAATAAAGAAAGGAAAGGAAAAAATATTCCATGCACACCGCTACTACTTAACCCCTACAAATAAAGAGCATTGGCCTACTGAGACTGCCTCGTGGCTTTATCAAACTAGCAGCCCACAGACATAATTTACAAAGGCATTTGTCTGGGTAAATAGATATATCCTCTGGTGGAAAACTGTCCCCTTACAAGTTGAAGGTATGCGAAGGCTTTTAGTATGCACACATATTAACCAGACCATAAAAGAAGTATCTCCAGGATGTGCTAGGACATTGGAGGAATGTTCACGCATTTGATTTGCAAACGTACACATGCTTTTTTTACTCCGGGTTGGCTGGTCATAGAAATAGTAGCTGGAAATACCCAAGTTGTTTGTACACACATACCTGGCAACCAGCATTCTAAGGAAAACTACCTACATAGTTTCCCTTCGAGCATTTGCTGCAAGGTACGCTCATACTAATAATATGCACAAGAATGTCACTACGACACAAGCTATTGAAAATTGCTCTCATCCAATTTACTGGTTTCATCGTAGGCAATATCTACCTGTGTTTCAAGAGAGCATCAGTCAATATGTGACCGCTGCCTATAGTACCTTGGTCTAGCATCTTCATGGTTCGTATCCTTGTCACTGCTTCTTTGACTTTCCCCTCACAGTAGAAAATGCCCATGGTCTCACTGGATTTTTCTCTTTTCCACATCACTATTTTGGTTGCACGCCTGTTCTCATCTTGAGTAACGTTCAGAGGGAGCTGGGGCTGGCTCTTAAAGACATCATCTCTCCCTATGGTGATGGACTCTGGGGAGCTCCATTCAGGGGCTATGCAGATTAAGGATGTTTCAGAGTTGGATACCACAGGAAGGGAATTGATAAGTATCAGGTCCATTGTTGCTTCCACATCATCTGAAAAAAAACACACCACAACACAAAAGGCTTGAATAAGCTATAGAAACTGTTTCTGTCAGAAGCCTAAAGTCTTTTACACTTCTGGCTAGGTCTGACCTATCACAGATACATGCATTGAAGGAAATGACCAATTACATATTTTATATGAAATCCTAGGCATTCAGACGACATGAATCTCAAAACGTACTTTAATAAGTTATCACCTTTTTTATGATTTGGAATGTCTATTTCTCAACAAAAAAAATAGAGAAAATGGAAAATTCGAGTTTCACACAAAATAAGTTCCATCTTTCTATTCTTGCGTGTTCCTGTGCAAATAATTTGTAGAATGCAGCAGCTGTGAGAAACATGATGGTTTTTTGTGACAGTTTTTTGGTGGGCTGATCTAATTGTCATGGTTTGGATACTATTTCCAGGAATGCTAAACATCCTTGCTATGCCTCCAGAGATCCCACAATAATAGGTAACCCCTTCTAGGGAACAGTTAGTATTATGTAGAATCCACACTCACTTCCAGGACTGAGTCTCTTCTTTATATCCCACTACCTTCTCAGTCCCTGGCCATGCATTCTTCGTTGGGGGAAAAATTTATTTCAGGGCCCTGTAGTATATGTGAATCTGACTGCAAGTTACTGAAGGAAAGATTGGTGTTTCATTATAACTTTTCTGAATGGAGGTTTATTCGGGGTACTTTCTCCAAATGAGTTAGTTTTGCACATACTATGGCTGTCGTGAACCTCACTTCTAAGCCAGGGTATGTGGAGTATGATCTTAGTCTCTCAAATTTACTGCTAATGCTCAGAGACGCAGCAGGTGATTTACTCACAGTTATAGCTGATTTCATAAGCAGAAACTTAAGAAGCAAGATCTGTGTTTGAGATCCCTTGGCATTTAAAGCAACCCTGAACCCAATGTTTCTTTTTGCTTTTTGGAATCTCCCTAGGATCTGTGAGTATAGGTTTAGTGTAGTATAGTTAATTTCATTTTGTTTTAATAACGTTTCATTTCTTTTTTATACATTTTAATTTCAGGGCAATTTTGTTAAGAGATAGCTATGGCTGTGACCCAAACAGAAAACATAGTTGAAAGGTTACTAGAGGTTTCAGGCAAATAAAAGAAAAGCAGATTGCTTTTTTCCCCCATTTTTAACAGTGTTCTGGTTTCTTAACCTTACTGTCATCACAACTTCGCCTTGAACCAGTAAATGTTGGGTTGAGAGCAGGGGCAGCCCAAGGGGGGGCGCGGGACCATGCGCAAAGACTCATTGCGGGGCCTCATTTGCATAAGGAGCCTCATTTGCATAAATATTAGCATAATGTTAACACGCCTCTTAATGAGTGTCTGGATAAAGAAAGACTACCAGATTTCTACATTACTATACTCCAGTGCCAACCGCCAGGCACATTAGGAAGTACTATAAACACTGCCCATTTAGAACCCATAGCAAACCCACCATATTACAGCAGCACTACCAGGACTCAAAGCACCAAATCCTACCTATCAAAAAGGTAACACTGCAAATATTAAACCGATACATCTCAGAATACCAATACATCTTCTACTGAGGAAAGAGAACAAGTGGCACTGTCAAATAGAAACTACATGAATAGAATACCTCAGCTCGGTTTACACATGCAGAACATAGACCGTCACCAAACAAAGAACAAGGGATCACAATTTAGAAATTGGAAGACAATAATTAAATTGGGAACTCCTAAAGCCAAACTTGGAATGTACAACAACACTATAAATTAATTTCTGCTTGTACTAACCAAAAACGCAAAGACGTTAGTGATGCACATTTCCCAGAGCTGACATATTCAAATTAATAAATTCAGAATCAAAAAGTGTTTTTCTACCTTTTGTTGTTTGGGCATTTTATTTTTCAATTGCAATTGCTCCAGTCACTTTCTTCTGGTTTCTTCTGTCTTCTGGTAATTCTCCATTGTCTGCTGTCCATTTGTCCTTTCTTCTCTCTTCTAGATTTTTTCCATTTTCTCTTCTATATCTGCTTTAACATACTGATCTTTCCCCTTTTACTCTTTCCCCCATTTCTTTCTTTATTCCTTTATCATCCACTCAAATTTCACCCTTCCATCCTCAATCCCCACTTACTCTGCCAATACCCAGCCACTCAGAGATTTTTCTTTCCTCCCACACAAAATATCTTTTCCCCCTCCATCCTCATTCCCCCAGCCCCATCCCCTTCTAGTCCTCCTCCAACATCAGCTCCCTTCAGTTCCAGCCCCACTCAGCATCCGCTTCCTTCTAGTTCCATTCTTCTACCCACTCGCATCAGCCCATTTCCAGTCCTAGCCCCCCATCAGCTCATTTCCAGTTCTAGCCCCCCCAATCAGCTCATTTCCAGTCCTATTCCAGCCCCCATCAGCCCATTTCCAATCCAAGCTCCATCACCCCATCAGCCCATTTGCAATCCTAGCCCCCCCCCCCCTCCATCAGCCATTTCTAATATTAGGCCCCCCATCAGCCATTTTCAAACCTATTCCAGCCCCACATCAACCCATTTCCAGTCCAAGCTCTCCCACACTCAGCCCATTTCCAGTCCTAGCCCCCCCATCAGCTCATTTCCAGTCCTATTCCAGCCCCTATTAGCCCATTTCCAGTTCAAGCTCCCTGATCAGCCCATTTGCAATCCTAGACCCCCCATCAGCCATTTTCAATCCTATTACAGTCCCACATCAACCCATTTCCAGTCCAAGCTCTCCCACACTCAGCCCATTTCCAGTCCAAGGCCCCCCATCAGCTCATTTCCAGTCCAAGCTCCCCCCATCAGCCCATTTGCAATCCTAGCCCCCCCATCAGCCAATTCCAATGTATTCCAGAATCACATCTGGGGTTTCTAGTCCTATAGGCACTCCTTGTGGCCTTGGGCAAGCCACTTAACCCTCCATTGCCTCAGGTACACATGATTGTGAGCCCTTTGGGGACGAGGGAATGTATCCAGTACCTGCTTATAGTGATTGTAAACCGCTCTGATGCCCTTCAGCCTGGGCGGTATATCAAGAAATTGCATAAACATAAACATAACAAATACAAGGTCTCTTACTGAACGTGAAACTATTAAGTTGAAAGATGCGTTCAATCACAACAGCATAATTGGTAATTTCCTTGATCATTCATTCTGTGGACTTCACAAAATACAACTACAAACTATTGATTTCCAAGGTCTCAGACTCATTAACAGCAAACCGGCTGGCAAGCCTAGCCAAGGAATGCTCATATAGCATCAACGACCTTAATATCGGAAATCTATAGTGCAGTGCTTTACCAGGGTAAACAGAACAGTAATTAGTTCGTAGAGCAAGCATTATAGTTTATTTTCCAATTACTTAGCTTCAGATCTCCAACGCTGTCTCTTCAAAGCTTTCCAATCTCAGTCTCAATCCCGACGCTCTCACAGGGCGCTGTTAAGGCGTTTCACCGCTATCGGTTTCCTCAGGGGAATGCATATGATAAATACTGCTCAAAAGTTCTGTGAAAAATACAAAAGTAAAATGTGACAAGTCTCCTCAACTCTTTATACCAAAAATAAAAAATAAAAACATTAAAAACCCCCTCATAAGCCTCCTTACAGAATCCGATGCCGCCCGCGTTATAGCTCATAATTTAAAGCTCAGTAGTTTCAGCCATCAGCTGTTCGCCAAAACGCCGCGCATGCGGATAGTCTGCTAGGGGTGGGCTTATATACCTCACCACTCGCCTAATTTTAGATTGTGTGAGCTTGCACAACAAAGGATTCATTAAGAACAATGCGCGAGCAGCTAATCCACACCCACTCCACTTGCTTCTTAGTGCACAATTGGCCATTCAAAAGGCTGCCGATAATCAGCCCGTCATGCTCTTCAGAAACAAGCTGCCCAATCGATCTCTTGATTCAATTAAAGGGGGACACTGTATTGAGTCGAAAAATCCATCGTTGCTCATTTCTCAGTAAAGTTTCATCAACTGTCCTACCACCAGCGCTTCTCCACATATGTTCAAGCACTATACACTATAATTGACAGAAAGTGTGCCCAAGCTCCTTGCAGTGTGCAACAATCGGTGCTTCCAATTTAGCACATTTCAAACGACTTTTATGTTCACGTAATCGAACCTTCAGAGGGCGCAATGTTTTACCGATATACCAGAGGTCGCACGGGCACCTTAAGCCATACACCACAGATGTGGAGTCACAATCTGTGTATGTACGAAGCTGATGCTGCACATGTTTATACTTAAATTCAGACACTTCTAACATCAGTGGACACATTTCACAGTGCCTACAGGCTCTATGCCCGCCGTTAACCATCGGTGGATGTTCTGATGGTAAAATCGCTGGACTCAACTTATCACTCAGCGTCCGTCCTCTCCTCCAGACGCATCGAACTCGTTTATTCTGAAGGCCAGGAACTACATGAAGAATGTGTTCATATCTTCTAATTATTTTCTGTATAGAGTTACTAAGTGGGGAATAGCCAGTTATCAAATTCACATGTGTTTGCTCCAGAGACGTTTGTGGAACAGCAGGTGTAGCGTGCAAAAGCAGAGAGCGATTATTATACAATGCTCTTTTGTAGGCACGTGAAACTACTTTTGGCGGATATCCTCTATTCAAAAAATTCTTGGTCAGAACTTTGGCCTGACGTTTGAAATCCATAATATCTGAACAATTTCTACGGAACCGTAGGAATTGAGAGAAGGGGAGTTCTTCTTTCTGTTGTCGTGGGTGCTTACTGTTAAAATGTAGCAAGGCATTCCGATCTGTTTCCTTATTATCATTACAAGAGCATCGTATAATAATCGCTCTCTGCTTTTGCACGCTACACCTGCTGTTCCACAAACGTCTCTGGAGCAAACACATGTGAATTTGATAACTGACTATTCCCCACTTAGTAACTCTATACAGAAAATAATTAGAAGATATGAACACATTCTTCATGTAGTTCCTGGCCTTCAGAATAAACGAGTTCGATGCGTCTGGAGGAGAGGACGGACGCTGAGTGATAAGTTGAGTCCAGCGATTTTACCATCAGAACATCCACCGATGGTTAACGGCGGGCATAGAGCCTGTAGGCACTGTGAAATGTGTCCACTGATGTTAGAAGTGTCTGAATTTAAGTATAAACATGTGTAGCATCAGCTTCGTACATACACAGATTGTGACTCCACATCTGCGGTGTATGGCTTAAGGTGCCCGTGCGACCTCTGGTATATCGGTAAAACATTGCGCCCTCTGAAGGTTCGATTATGTGAACATAAAAGTCATTTGAAATGTGCTAAATTGGAAGCACCGATTGTTGCACACTGCAAGGAGCTTGGGCACACTTTCTGTCAATTACAGTGTATAGTGCTTGAACATGTGTGGAGAAGCGCTGGTGGTAGGACAGTTGATGAAACTTTACTGAGAAATGAGCAACGATGGATTTTTCGACTCAATACAGTGTCCCCCTTTGGTTTGAATCAAGAGATCGATTGGGCAGCTTGTTTCTGAAGAGCATGACGGGCTGATTATCGGCAGCCTTTTGAATGGCCAATTGTGCACTAAGAAGCAAGTGGAGTGGGTGTGGATTAGCTGCTCGCGCATTGTTCTTAATGAATCCTTTGTTGTGCAAGCTCACACAACCTAAAATTAGGCGAGTGGTGAGGTATATAAGCCCACCCCTAGCAGACTATCCGCATGCGCGGCGTTTTGGCGAACAGCTGATGGCTGAAACTACTGAGCTTTAAATTATGAGCTATAACGCGGGCGGCATCGGATTCTGTAAGGAGGCTTATGAGGGGGTTTTTAATGTTTTTATTTTTTATTTTTGGTATAGAGAGTTGAGGAGACTTGTCACATTTTACTTTTGTATTTTTCACAGAACTTTTGAGCAGTATTTATCATATGCATTCCCCTGAGGAAACTGATAGCGGTGAAACGCCTTAACGGCGCCCTGTGAGAGCGTCGGGATTGAGACTGAGATTGGAAAGCTTTGAAGAGACAGCGTTGGAGATCTGAAGCTAAGTAATTGGAAAATAAACTATAACGCTTGCTCTACGAACTAATTACTGTTCTGTTTACCCTGGTAAAGCACTGCACTATAGATTTCCGATATTAAGGTCGTTGATGCTATATGAGCATTCCTTGGCTAGCTTGCCGGCCGGTTTGCTGTTAATGAGTCTGAGACCTTGGAAATCAATAGTTTGTAGTTGTATTTTGTGAAGTCCACAGAATGAATGATCAAGGAAATTACCAATTATGCTGTTGTGATTGAACGCATCTTTCAACTTAATAATAAACATAAACATAAACATCAGCCCATTTCCAGTCCAAGCTCCCCCACACTCAGTCCATTTCCAATCCTACCCCCCCAAAAGCCCATTTCCAGTCCTAGTCCTCCCCATTAATTCATTTGAAGTCCTAGCCCCACCTCACACAGCCCATTTCCAATTTTAGACCCCTCAACTCAGCCCATTTCAAATCTTAAGCCCCCCCCAGCCCATTTCAAGCCCAAGCCCTCCCCTCCCCGAAGAGCCCCGCAGCAGGCTTTAAAGGCCCCGGCTCACCTCCCTATAGCGGCTCGTAGCTCCTGGCAGACTCAGCAACAGCTCCTTAGAGCCACCAAAGTGAAGAGCATTGTTTTCCTTCACTTCGGCAGCTGTGTTATAATGTAGATCGCCGGCGTGCTGGAGGTCAAAGGACATTTCCGGTGTCCCGGCACTCAGCGCGCCAGTGATCTACATTATAACACAGCTGCCAAAGTGAAGGAAAACAACGCTCTTCACTTTGGCTGCTGTAAGAAGCTGTTGCTGAGTCTGCCAGGAGCCGCAAGCCGATATAGGGAGGTGAGCCGAGAGTGTGCAGGATGTTGTTTGCGCGTGGCCCCCTGAAGCGCGGGGCCCTGTGTGAACAACATTCTCGCACAATGGATGGGCCGGCCCTGGTTGAGAGGCAGGGGATTTGCAGGACGAATTTCAGCAGCCCACTCCTAACTGTGTTTTGTATTTCCAGTGATCTTAGTTCCTTTTTCTTGATTGGCTCAAAATTTGTCTGGTCTTGAGCTCTATGGAAAACACTAATTGGATTTTTTGCCTTGTGAATCTATTGATTCCTGTTCTAGAGACTTACTACAAAGACTTTTCTTTTGCCTTATTCTTGTGCCAGAAATTATGTGAAACCATGTCTAAGTATACTATCAGAGACATTTCCCAAGACTAATCCAGATCCTAGTTGTCCACAGCCAGGCAAAATAAAAGTACTATACAAACAAACTTTGGGCCAATTAGGAAGCAGGGACAAAGATCACCAGAAATAGAAGATACAGTTAAGAGCAGAGTGACTAGAGCCAGCTCTCCCTTACCCCCAGGAGACATAATAGCCCTTCCTGCAAGATTCAGGCCTTCTTATTCAAAGGTCATCAGTTTAAGGCCAGGCTGTGACAACAGCTGGAGGTGGAAACACCCCCTCCCTCCCCCATCGAGTTTCAGGATTTTCATGGGCATTTTCAGATAAAAAAAGAAACGATAATGAAACAACCATGCTTCTCATGTCAACCTCTACTCCAGGTAGCATTTCAGTGGGAGGTAGGCCAGTAAATCAGCAGCTTGCTCCACCCCTGAGGGTGGAATCTGAGTGACATCACTTCCTAAACTGAAAGCCCTTCTTGTATCTGTGTTTATTTGTATATTGCATGTATATCTCTGTTTTGTATGTTTATTGGATTTGTTTGTGCGTGGTTGTGTATCTTTGTAGACTGGTGTGTCTCTGCATATGTGTTTGTATGTGTCTGTGCATGCCTTCACGTGTGGGTCTCTCTGTGGTCCTTTGTGTGTGCGTGCTAATGCAGTTACAGGAGGTAGTTTTGGGGCAGAGCAGTTTGCGGGGTATTAAAGCCATTGCCGGGGTATTTTTCGGGACATGGGGTAGCTGCGAGGAGGGTATTTTTTGGGAGTGAATATTTCCTCCAACCACTGTGGCTCTATCCAGAGTGCCTGGGTGGTCTGTGGGTGGGATGAGGGCAGTCCAGTTGCTTATCCGTTTAGCAGTAATTTTCCGTCTGCTAAATGCATAAAGTTAGGCCAAAAAACACATGCTTAATTTATGCATTTTGGCTGTCTGGACAGAGGCTGAAAATCACCGCTAACTAGATAGGTCATCGCTGAAACCGGATATTCAGCGGAAACCGCTATACAGGCACTTCCACTGAATATCCGGTTTCATCTTGCTCACAGCAGCGGGCTTTTAAAAGAACATTGACTGTCACGGGCTGAATATTGTCCTGAAAGAGAATGTAACACCAATCCCAATTTATCTCAAACAGTTGTGCAGACACTAGGGCTGTATCCAGTAAGTTTCACAACCAAAACTAGGTTCCGATTTTCATTTGTGACGGCTATGCATCTCTGTAGTTAGCCGCTGCCTAGTTAGCTCTGATGGTTAACACTCGTGTATTGTTTGGTCTATTCTCTGAGGGTTGACCTAAATCACTAAAATGTTGAAATCCCTCAAAATTACTGTGGTAGTGACTAGTAGGAAGTGTATACCCTGAACTTGTGCCTGTATATGCATCAACGACCTTGGTTCTCATATAGTACTGTTTTTATATTTCTATTGTGACAATACTGATATATATCTTTTCTGTAATGTTTAATATAAACAGTATCGTCACACTTATCTTTGGTGGTACTTGAAGTTGATTTCCTCTCTTCACCCATACTCCACCCAAACCCACCCCCATCATTCCTACATGTGGGTCACGTAAAAGTACACGCCTTCTTGTTGCACACATACTTTTATGCATGTATACTGTAGAGTCATTTTATAAAAAACCCTTTTGTCAACATTTGAGAAAGTATATCCTGTTTAAAGTGGTTTCCAACAAGAGGAGTGAGCACCCACCTCAGGGCCCATAAAAGAAAGAAGATGGCACAGGGACCAGGAGAGCGGCCATGCCAGGTGACAACAAAATAGAGAAAAAGGAAGCACTGCCGGTGAGATGGGAAAGGGGATAGCAGGGGGACAGTATAATGCAGGTATTATGAATAATATAAGATGGAACACAGCATACAGACAACCAGAGGGCAGGAAGTTAGCACAAATAGTTTTGTCTCAGTAAGCATAAAAAACCCTTAGCAGAGACAGCTTCATGCACGTAGTCAGCAGGAAGTCACAGGTGTCTTAGCCACAGCCAACCCTAAGCAGCCAATCGTTTACCTCTGTTTCCCCAGACATGCAGAAGAAGCTAGGTCTCGCTTCGCTTCTAAGAACTTAGATACCCTTGTCCTTTTACAGAAAATAGGCTACTGCTGACCTTATCTTGCAAACGAATCTCTCCTACATTATGTTGTACTTAGAGAAAGCCAGTCAGAAAGCTTCTTGCCGCTGTAGCTTCGCTTTGGAAAAAGATACACTTGCTAGATGACTAATCTGATAAGCACCTGCAAGTTATGAAAAAAACTGTACAAAAGTAGAAGTCAGAGCTGACTTCAGGGCTTCTCACTTTTACTTTGTAGTGAGCAAGCCTCTGCTATAGTAGAATAAACAGGTAATCTGCCTGGAACTTGGGACTCTCTTGTCTTTTCTTGCTCTCTCATCACCAGGTATCATCTGGACTGGACCGGGGCCCTGCTAGATGCTCGTTCCTTGACAGAATGGCGACCACGAAGGGACCCTCTAGCCACCGTAAATCTCTCCCCTTCCTGGATCGATGGAACGTTAAGCGCACACCCACTAAGGTCAGTGTTACCGGGGAAAACCTTCCTGATCCTGAAGGGAGAGAAAGGTGATAAGTGGGAGGTCCAGAGAAGATTGATAGACTGGTGAAGAGACAGCAAGACACTTAACAAGTTTCCAGGTAGGGAAAATTATCACCAGTGGGGAATTGGTCACCTCCCTCATTTACAGGCTTGGTGTTAGGTTTAAACACCTTCCTTAGAGGTTTGGTGGGAAGCGGGAAATGGGAAATTCAGGTGTAAGGGTCCCGGGACTGAAAACCTTTCGCATGCGTTCTAAGAACTTGGGACCGTTTGCCAGCTATGGCCAATCTGTCCAAATTGGTCCTAACTAAACTTTGTCAGATAGCCTGGCCATCATATACAGTTGGGACGGAATTCCCATGGTCAAAGGGTGGGTCCTTTGACCTCCCAGTTCTTTCATATCTTAGACGCATTCTAACGGACCAAAAGATACATCAACTTGATTGTTATTATTTGTTTGAAAATTCTATGAATATCTATCTTGAGAAAAATTGTCAGAAAAGTGTTTGTCCTGTAGTGAAGAGAAAGGATGAAGGGCCCCTTCCTCCTTATCAGGATTTAGATAATACCCTTGAACCCTTGCTTAATAATTTGACCCCTACTGTCCCGAGATTACCTGATGTTCTGGAGCCTCCAATGACCCTCCATCCTGAGGTTAGAGTTCCCCCCTTCAGTAAGTTTAGCATCCCAGGGGTCACATTCAGTTAACCAGTCACCCAGCTCCACACAGGCAGACAGTTACCCATTTAGTTCTAGTTCCCCTGGAAGAGGAAGAGAGCATTTCTCAAAGAACACGCTCTCATCTCCCTGTACCAATCCATAAACTTGCAAGCACTGCCACCAGTGTCCAAGATATGCCAAATATTACTCAAGCTGTAATACATTCTAACAACCCCCCCTCTGTTCAATTCTAACAATTTTCCTTACGCATGAAGCAGACTGCAAAGACTGCCATGTACTCCTTAGGACTCTCCTTAAGGCTGGGGAGGGGCCAGAGGTTATTAGAGCTGCCAAAGAAGCCAGAACCACTATTGACTGAGATAATGACAGACCCCAGGGTATTAGACGCCTTGCTGATAATGATTTTGACCGTAATCCCAGTTGGGACCCTAATACTGCAGAGAGAAATTACCTTACCTCAATCTTCCGTCTCTGCATTTTGGTTGCCCATAAGACTGTTAATTGGCAGAAAGTACATGAAGTGAAGCAAGGACCAGACGAACACCCTTCAGATTTCTTTCAGCGCCTTAGGGAAGTTATAAAGGTCTGGGGAGGTATAGGAGATCCTGGTGATGCTGTCCATGTTGCTTTAATGCGAAGCTTGTTTAAAGGACAATGCACTCATGATATAAGGTGCAGGTTGGCATCAATAATGATTTTAATGGCATGAATTTAGATGCAATCGTATCCGTGGCCACTTCAGTTTTAATAATAGAGAGGTGAAAGAAAAACAGAATGAAAAAAATGTGACCAAGTTGTTGGCAGCTGTCATTACTCAAAACTAAAATACTATCCCTAGGGGCCCGCGACCAAACCTGGAACTGGTATCTGTTACCAGGGTGGTCGGGTGGGTCATTTTAAATGTGAATGTCCTCATAAGGGACCTCCTTCATTTTGGGGAGCTGGGAGAGGCAGGCAATCCCTCCCTGTACCCTGTAAACCCTTTCCAGAGTCCCACAAACCCTCCCCTAGGTGGGACAATAATGATCTTACTCAAGATTTGGGACCGCGTAAGCAACCCATAGCCTATTTCTCCTGCCAACTGGACCCAGTGGTCCAAGGGACCGTAGGCTGCCTGAGGGCAGTAGCTGCCACTGCTGTTATAGTGGGGAAATCACAGGAGTTTGTGCAGGGACATGCATTGACTGTTGCAGTTCCCCATTCTGTCCACATGCCGTTAAAAAAACAAAACAAAAAAAACCCACTCAACACTTTTCTAATGCTAGACTAAATAGGTATGAAACTGAACTCCTTACCCCTACCAACATTACCTTTGTTTGAACTAATGTCTTGAATCCTTTACCCCTGAGACAGTAGAACAATGGACATCCTGGGGTCTCATTCATCACATGGACTACAGTAGATGGCAGAGTAGCTATCCACACTCCTCAGTTAATGCAACTTTTAAGATGGCTACATCAAAGAACTCATTGGTCAGCTGTGAAACTGGGTGATTCAGTTAGTCGCCAGTGGTTTGCCCCTGGAGTCTACTCCCTGGCTACGTGAATAGTTAAGGATTGCTTACTGTGTGCAGCCAGCAATCCAAGGGGGGAGCCTAAAAGACCTCCGGGTGCAAAAACCATGGGCTTTTGTTCCTTTTGAGCAACTGCAAATTGTTTTCACTGACTTGAATCCTGCCAAAAGGTTTAAATATGTGTTAGTTATTATTGAACAGTTAACTGGATGGGTTAAAGCATTTTCTACTACAAATAAAAAGATTCAGCAGGTTGCAAAAATATTAGTCAAGGAAATTGTGCCAAGATATGGTCCACCTAGGGTCATTGATTCAGACCAGGGACCTGAATTTGCTTCAAACATTATTCAAACTTTGTCTGCATTTCTGGGTATCAACTGGAAATTCCACATGCCTTGGCATCCTCAGAGCTCAGGACAAGTTGAAAGAATGAATCAGACTTTAAAACAACAACTGCTAAAACTTTGCAAGGAAACCAAATTAACATGGTTAGAGGTTTTACCTCTAGCCCTGTTTAACATCCGTACCACCCCGAGGGGCAGACTCAAAGTCTCGCCGTACGAGTTGCTATATGGGAGACCACCTGTGGGATATGGCCTCGAACCCCCTGAGCTTCCCACCTATGTCTTGCAAGATTCTCACCTCACCTCTTATATTTTGCAGCCGCAGAAGCAAATTTCTTCCCTCCACAGATATGTTCAGCAGTTCCAGCCTCTCCCATAAGACATCTCTGCCCATTCCTTTCAACCAGGAAATTGGATCCTGATTAAAGCCTACCGACAACAAACACTACAGACAAGTGCTACTAACCACCCCGACTGCAGTCAAAGTTGCCGGCAAAGGATCCTGGACTCACTACACATGCTGTAAACACGCTCCGTCACCGCAAGCATCTGGACCAGGATGAGAAGCTGCTGATGTCGGGGCAGCCAAAGCCCTAGCAGCTGGTGAGGGAGAGGAGAAGACTCCTGAAGAAAAATGGCTTGCGGAGGTCATACCGGACCTAGGCCTGAAGGTAAAGCTCAAGAGACTGAAATAATTTTATCCTCACTGAAACTGTGACTTTCTATGCCTTCCTGCTACCCTTTCGGAAGGAGACCCTTGCCAGAAGAAACTCTAACACTTTATAGAAGAAATTCAAGGACTGAAAATATTGTATGCTTCTTTTTTTGCTGCTGTTTATTGTATTATTTGTTGTTGTCTTTCTGGTATGGTGATCAGGCAGTCAGGTCCTTGGGGAAGGCGGGGGGGGGGGTGGGGGATGGTTTCCCCAAGCCTCCTAGAACTCCTTTTAAAATCTTTTTACAGAAGTATAAATCATTGAGCTTAGGAGGACTACCAGTTGGTCCCAGAGGTCCATAGCAGCTCCTGCTGGCTGGAGGCATAAACTGCCTATTGGGATCTTACAGTGCCTTTTCTCTTAAGTAAAGTAGTGTGATAGCCATGTTAGTCCACTTTAACAGTAGTTAGATAAAAGGAGAAACAAAAAAGGGAAATAAGGTGATACCTTTTTATTGGACTAACTTAGTACATTCTTGGACTAACTTAGTACATTCTTGGATTAGCTTTCGAAGGTTTAAATCTTTTTCAGGTCGGGACACTATAAACACGAGATGATAAATAGCAGAATACATGTGAATTATAAAAGCACTCCACTAACAGTTTCAGGGGGAGCGGGGGGGGGGGGGGGGAGTGGGAGTGATGGATGGGTGATCAGAAGGTGACCAGGATGTAAATATTTAAAGTTTATAATGCGATAGAAAGCTCATATCTTTATTAAGTCCTATCTGGTTCAATTGAAAGTTATTGAGATGGACTTGAAATAGGGTATCAGAGCCCTCTGAAAGGGTAAATAAGGAAAATGGCCTGGAATTTGCTAACAGCCTGGAGAGACGCGCTATAAAAGGCAAGGTTGTACTTTCCAGACAGAATGTTTTTGCTTCTCCTAATTCAGCTGAGCAATGTGTCTGTGCTCATAACACGCAGAAAAACAAAAGTGGTGCTGATAACGCAGTTTCCCCGTAATAAAGGAGGTGCTCTGGCCTAGCAAGGAGGAGGGGATTTACAGGAAGTGCGCAAGTTTGCAGGACTGTGGGCTCCCTTCCCTTAAGGCCTGAAGAGTACTGTGTTCTTGACATAATTCTGTGTGTGTGAATTGTTTTATTACTTATTATTACAGTACTTCTCTCTCTCCCATTGCTTTGAGTGAAGGGATTGAATCCCAAGAGCCCAGGTTCTGTTGTCCAGTGAGGGGGTGGAGCAGGTCCTACAAAATGTCTTATCATCTTAAGCTGAAAGGTTTTACATTCTTGGAATGATCTGAATCTCCCTTCAAATCAATCTAAGAACGTAAAACATTTGAACTTAAGATGATAGGACCCTTTCAATCGAATAAGAAGGTGCAGGGTGCGCTGATACATGGAGCAGAAGGAGCCACGTTACAGATCTACACGTGGGAGAAATCAATGGAGGAAACGCGGCAACTTACACATTGAAGTTGGCACTTCACAGCTTCCATGTGGCACTGTTGGCACTTACTTGTGTATGTGGGTCACTGTGCATCCCTATGTGTGTGTGTGTAAATCCCGCCATTAAACTATAGAGACCACTAGCTTCATTTAATTAGAATTTGAGGAGGGAAATAAGCAATGGAGGATTAAGAAGGATAAGCCCTCCTGTAATGGACTGGCTGAAACAGGACATTTAAAAAACCTAAATGTGCCAGGCAGCAGGTGTAAACCTCAACATGGACAATTTCGGTCATTCACATTTATTCCTATATGAAGTGGGGAATACAGGTAGGGATCTCTGGCCCACCCAGACCATTCCCTAACCACATCCCTGACCTGTCCCCTTTCAATTTCTACGTAGTAAGGACATCCACATGTAAATGCCTGATTTTACATTTGGAAATCATAAATAAGGTTTCTAAAATAACCCCCTTAATGAAAGAAAAAGCTTTTGAACGCACATGATCATGTCATGGGTTGATAATTTCTCTTTGCCTTCTAATTTGGTCTGTGGCCAAAAATATGGAATTCATAGAGTCAAAAAACTCTCCATCTCTGTTTAGCAAAGTATTACTGAAGAGTATCACAGGTGTATGCGAAAAGAAACCAATTACACAGGACATGCTCTTGAAGAAGTTGGCTTAGATTTATATTTTAAGGATAAATAGCATGATTTGCCCATAGATAAACTTTTTTTGCACATAAAACACTGATTTACATGTGCTAAATACCTCTTCTAAAGTACGTCATTCCTCCCCTTTCTCTCTAATACAACCTTACCCACGTTTCTACCGTGCCATCTCCTTTCTGCCTCGCACTCTTCTCCTTCTCCTTCTATCATTCGGTGATATTAATCCCAATCCTGGACCCCCTAGACTTTTCTCTCACACCCTTGATAGTTCCTCTCTTAACGTCTTCAATCTCATTCATATTTCTCTCCTTTCCCCCTCCTCTCACCCATTCTCATGTGCCTCATGGAATGCACATTCCATAATCTAATAAACTTCCCTCCACTCACAGTCTCTTCATCGCTAATGCTTTCCATCTTCTAGCTCTTACTGAGACCTGGCTCCTCCCTGATGACACTGCTTCAGTCGCTGCCCTCTATTACAGCGCCTACCATTTCTCCCACACTCCTCGTGCCACTGGCCATGGTGGTGATGGTAGTTTTCTGCTTTCTCCTTCCTGCCAATTTCAACCCCTCTTTCTACCTCCATCTCACTCCGTTTCCTCCTTTGAAGTCTATGCTATCTGTCTTTTTAATCCCTTACCTCTCTGGATAGCTGCTATTTATAAACCCCTTGACAAATCTACCTCTACCTTTCTCACTGACTTTGACTCATGGCTTCCTTTCTTTCTGGATTTATCCTCCCCCTCCTTTATTCTCGGTGACTTTAATATTCATGTTGATAACCCTTCTGATCCCTCCCTCATGCTTCTAAGCTCCTTTCCTTTACTTCCTCATTCAACTTCCAGCTTTGCTCTACTGCCCCCACTCATCAGCATGGTCACTGTCTAGACCTTGTTTTCTTCTCTAACTTTTTACACTCTAATTTCCATACCTCAGTCCTTCCCTTATCTGACCATCACCTGCTTCACTTTTCATCATGCCCTGTCTCAATCTCACCCAGTCTCCTCTTACCTTTTATGTTTAAATCTTTTTATTCAACCACCAGAAAACAACAGATACAACTCTGCAGTATGAATCATATTGCAATAAGGCAGAATACAGAGCACAAGGAAACAGAGACGCAAATATGTAAACACAAAGGATACAAAAATACAACTGCACCCGGCCCTCCGCCCATCCCTCCCCCTCCCTTCCCCCCAATCCCAAGCATACCAGCGCACATGCCCCAGCAAGCCCAACAGAGTAATATAATATAAGTAGAAACATGGACGGGCCCAGGGTGAACTCTTCTCCTGAGCCCATCACCATCAGCTGAACAGCTGCTCTACTGATTGATTCCCACTGTATCCCCCCCCTCCTCCCCACCCCCTGACCCCCCGCCTCTCCACACAACAGGGTTTCCATCCATCCCTGGACCCGCAGGCCATCCCCAAAAAGAAAAAAACCTAACCCTTCAGAGCCCACTCAGGATTCGGCTACAGGCCCTCCAAGGTAGCAAATTTAGATGGGGTCCCCAGGCCTCCAGGAAACACTGCCATCTCTGCACCTTCCCACAAGCATGTAACTTTTCCATAATCAAAACCTGATGCAGCTGTACTCTCCAAACTCCATAAGTGGATCCCCGTGCATCTAACCATTGTTGTAACACAGTCATACGAGCAATCACCAGCACTAACCGTAGCCATCGCAAGCCCACTTGCCCCAAATCTCCCCCCCCCCCCACGTATCCTCCCATAGATCTAAGACAATATTTTTAGCTTTCAAAAGTATAGGCTGCTGCAAACAATTGGTCAGATAAGTCAGTACCTGCCCCCAAAAAACCTGAGCCCGCGAGCAACGCCAAAACATATGTCCCAACGTGGCTCTGGGTTCGCCACATCGAGGACAACAATGGCTTTCACCCACCCCTGCACGCCACGCCCGAAGAGGGGCAATGTATAGTCGACGCAGTATCTTATACTGGGTGTCTTTATGGAGCACATTCACGCTTAAGGACGGAATAGCAGTCAGACCACCTAATAGCTCCTCAGCACTAACCCCTTCGTCAAGATCCATAGCCCAAGCCACCGCCAACGCATCCACAGCAATGGGCGAAACCCCGTCCCATAACATTTTGTATAACCCGGACACTCGCGCTCCAGACTCTCCCCCCAAGAGCGCCAACTCAATTGCCGAGCATACCTCCCCCCGTAAAGCCTCCACAGGAACCCTGCGAATATAACTCCGGAGTTGCGCATACTGAAAAACATCCTTGCCCCCCAAAGGGTATTGTTGACATAGCATGGAAAATTCAATCATCCCCCCCGTCCGAGGTCAACACATGCTCCAGATTTACCATTCCTAACTCTTCCCACAGAGCAAAGTAAGACCCTCCCACGCCCGGCGCAAACTCGGCATTACCCCTAATGGGAAGATAGGGTGTATGGTTCGCCGAGATCCGACGCCCTGAGCAAAGATATCTCCACGCTTTCCGCATAGGATCCAATATGATCCCCCAAAAGTCACCAGGCACCCCCCTAACATTTTTAGCATGTAAAAAGTATTGCAAATGTAAAGGTTTCACCGCAGCCCTGAGCAACCCTAGTGGGGAACAATCCTCCAAGTCCCACATCCAGTCCCGAACATATCGCAGTAAGCAAGCAATATTATATTTCCTTATATCCGGGAATCCTATTCCACCCAACGACCAAGGTTGCCGGAGTATCTCCAAGCGCACCCTGGGCCTACGGCCCTGCCAGAGGAACCGGTTGAATAGGCGCGTCAACTGACGAAGATCCGAACGCTTTAAAAACAACGGGAGGATCTGAAGGGGATATAGTATCTTAGGGAAGATTGTCATCTTGCACAAAGCTACCCGACCCCCTAATGATAACGGCAGGTCACGCCATTTATCAACACTGACCGTCACTGCACTAAGTATTTTGGAGACATTAAGATGATAGAGATCCCCTAAATTCGCCAGCAGGTAGATTCCCAGATACTTGAAATACCCCACTGCCCACTTCAAAGGGAATTCGCCCTGCCAGCTCGGCTGTCCTTCAGGCCCTATTAACAATGCCTCCGACTTGTCAAGATTAAGTCTAAACCCGGAGGGCATCCCATAGTTCCGAATGAGCTGCAACAATCTAGGCAACCCAGTATAGGGGTCCCCCAAATGCACCAGCAAATCATCAGCGAAAGCTGCCACATGGAACTCCTCCCGCCCCATCCGAATGCCGCAGAATTGCGATGTGTTCCGAATCTGAATCAGAAGGGGTTCCAGCGTCAGAACAAATAAAAGTGGGGACAGCGGGCAACCCTGACGAGTACCTTTCTGAATACTAAAGTCAGCGGACATAACCCCATTAACCATAACGGCCCCTATGGGGTCTGCATATAATAATTGTACCACATCCACAAAGAAACCCGTGAACCCCATCGCCTCTAATACTTGATACATGAAGCCCAAATTTACCCGATCAAACGCTTTTTCGGCGTCAAAACTGATAAGTAAAGATTGGTCCCCCGCCACCCGTCCCGCACCGATAGAGAGTAAAATACGTTGTAGACTATACGCCGCATGGCGCCCCCGCACAAAGCCCACCTGATCCCGGTGGATCAGAGTCGGCAAGTACAGGGCTAGCCTATTGGCCATAATTTTAGCTAGGAGCTTAATATCAACATTAAGAAGCGAAATAGGACGGTAGGAGCCCGGCAGAAGTGGGTCCCTCCCCGGCTTAGGCAAGATAGTGACCAAGGCCTTGTTGGCCTCAAACGGGTACCTTCCCCTCTGCACCAATTCCTCAAAATACCCCACCAGTGGAGCCACGATGGCATCACCCAAAACCTTATAGAATTCGCTACGGTATCCATCGACCCCAGGCGCCCGCCCATTCTTTAGATTCTTGATCCCCACCTGGACCTCCTGCCCCGTGATGGGCTGATTAAGGACCTCCAAATGCTCTGCGCAGAGCCGCGGCAAGGTACAGCCATCAAGAAAATTACGGCCCTCTAGCTCTTTATCCCCATCACTCGCATACAGCTGCCTGAAAAATTCAGTAAAGGACATTCTCAATATCCACCGCTTCCCGGCGAAGTGTCCCATCAATGTGCCGAATAGCCCCAATTTGCCGAGAACCCCTTGCGGGCCTCACCAGAGAAGACATCAGCTTTCCCACTTTATTCCCATGTTGGTACAACTTATATCGATAATACAACATGGATTTTTGGGCCCTCCGATGGAGGAGCATCTCCAGTTCAGTCTGAAGCTCCCGCAGCTTACGTTGATTTACGGCCGTTTTAAGCCCAGCTACCACCCTCCGTGCTTTGCCCAAATCCCGTTCTAAAGATCCAACGGATATCTCCAAAGCCGACTCCGAGATGGACTACTACCGCGCAATTCCAAGATTACCATCGCGTGATCCGAAAGGATGGAAGGCCCAATCTCTGCCTTCGAGGCACAGCTGAATAGCGAATCCAAAATCAAAAAATAATCAATGCGGGACCATGTTCCGTGAGCTCTAGACATATGGGTATAATCCCGGTCCCCAGGATGTAAAATTCTCCATATATCCAATAACTTATGCGCTTCACAGATCCCCCACAGGCGCCGACGGGCCCGCTTGCTCCCACTCACAGCCAAACCCGAACGATCCATATCAACATCCATTACTTCATTAAAATCTCCTCCCAGTATGACCTGGTACCCGCTTGTGTCCGCCAAGACACGGGTGATAGCCTGAAAAAAGCGGGCCTCGTACACACTGGGTCCGTACATTGAACACAATGCAACTTTCCTGACATCTAACAGCCCCCATACACAAACGTATCTACCCTCCACATCCGAAACCACGCGCTCCTCAATCCAGTTAACCGAGTTAGCAATTAGTATGACCACACCCCGCTTCTTCCCAACAGCGGGAGCCCCATAGACATGAGCTATGTGACCCCTACCCAACTTCGCATGCTCCGCTGCCATCTGGTGGGTTTCCTGCAACATTATAACACCAAGCTGCTGACGTTTCAGATGCTGAAGCACTTTATAGCACTTCACCGGAGATCCCAAACCACAAACATTCCAAGATGCTAACCGAGTACCACTACTCATAACACAAGCTATAACAGAAGCTCCATAAAACAAGAATCCACGACTCCGCAAGACGGAGACCCCCCCAGCCAAGGGCCCCCCTCCACACCAGCAACGTCCAAGCACCCCAAAACAGCCAAGCCGACACACAAAAACACTGACCTCCGTCCATCGTCTCAAGCAAACCCATCCAGCAACATTCATTCCTAACCCCCCTCCCCCCCTCCCCTCCCCTCTACCAACCCAGTACCCCTACTACCCCAACCCCCCCAACTACCTTCCCCTTTCCTCCCCCCCAAACACACCAGCAGCCTTACCAGCTACCCTCCGCCAGTCTACCACCTCTGGCCCCACCTTGACTCCCTGGACATGCAGAGCCCCCCCCTCCCGCCCCCCCCCATCCACACAACCGCTCCCTGCCAGCTATCCCTACTCTACCAAACCTAGGAAGTTCTTAGGTCAACCCCAACCCCATGCCAAACCCCCAACTAACCCGCCCCCCTGAATTAGACAACAGTTATCAAAAAAAAAAAGAACCCCCCCCAAACAGCATAACCGCAAAACCTCCACACTGAGCCCCTCCAGGGAATTATCCTAACAAGAGGAATACTAGCAATAAGAATAGGGGCAACCCCAATAATCAGGGGCATACAGGTCTGTGGCTCATGTTCCCCAGGTTCGCTACCCAGACTACCGTTCGTCTCTTCTACTTCCATGCCAGAGCGATATGGCAAGTGCCAAGAAACCGCTCCCAATTTACTGACTCCAGCGTTATGGAGGAGAGAAGAACTAGACCCAGCGAGATAACAGAAAGTCCCTGGCCCGGACTTAGAGAGGGGGCCCCGGGGCCATATCGCCACACCTCACACGGAGCTGGCGGGACCTGGAGTAGCCCTCCCCCCCGGTTCTCCAAGGCAGCGTCCACCATACCCACTTATCCATAACAAAAAAAACATCTGGCACTATATTGTAGACGCATGTGTAACATAACTTCAAAGTAGTACAGTGCAATTACAATTAAGTTGAGCGGAGTGGAAAGGAGAGAATAAGAAGTGCGTAAGGGGAGGAAAATAATCAAAAAGAAAAAGAAAAAGCAAAAACAGAAGGAGACCAAAGCAACAGATTTGAATTACGTAAAAATAAATATAATCGAATAAAATCAAGTACAGTATAAAATAAATAAAAGAAAAGAAAATAAAGGAAAGTAATCCCTCCCCCCCCCCCCAGACAAAAGGAAAACCCATGCCCGCTACCGTCCAGCCCGCAGCATGGACTGCAACACATCCGTAGAAGGGGACAACCAAAGTCCCCAAAACATAAAATTAAGTCAAATTATGTCAAATTATAGAGCATAATGCTGAGTTCGACAATGTCAGAATCCTCCTGAAGCCCCCTTCCAGCAGGAGGGCGAGCGGTACGCCGGCTCCCCACAAGGGAGAAATACTCCTCGCTGGCTAAAAGTCCAAACAGGATCTTACAAGCACCAAGAGACAGTATCCACAGGCCTGTATTCAGGGGAGCCATAACCTGAAAAGGAACGCCGCATTCACCGCCCTCGTGATTTCAACACTCAACCCAGGCTGTTGCAGTAGTCCATCGCCTCCGCCGGGGAAGAGAATACTCAGTTGCCACCGTCACAGTTCACTCGCAGGATCGCGGGATAGGCCAAAGTAAATCGGAGGCCGCGCTCAATCAACCAGCTACAAGCCTCCTTGAAAGCCTTACGCCGCAATGATACACCCGCCGAATAATCCTGGAAGATCAATACATTGCAGGCATTGGCTCCGGTACAGCGCAACTGCCGCAATGCGCGTAAAACGCTGTCTTTCTGCGCCGCATTCAAAAAACGGGCAATCACCATCCTCGGCCTACGATCTCCAGACCGGTAAGGCCCCAACCGGTGCGCTCGTTCCAAAACAATCTCCCCCATATCAGCAGCCAGGGGCAGGTTAGCAGGCATCCACTTTTCCAGGTGTTGTCGCAAATCCTTCTCAGGCACAGACTCCTCTATGTCAATGAACCTTAGATTATTGCGTCTGCTCCGATTCTCCAAGTCCTCCAACTTGTCCTGCTGTTTCACCAAGGCCTCCTCCAACTTCTTAATCCGAGCCTCGTCTTGCACCCGCGTATCCTCGAGGGCTCCAATATGGCTCTCCGCGTGCTCCACTCGGCGGGTAAAGTCTGAGACCGCCTGGGCCACCGCAGTAATCTGTGTAGCCAAGCCCCCCAGGCGATCTTCTAACGCTTCCACCACCGCCCTAGAGACCTCTGCCACCATCGCCGCCGCGGTCATTGGCACCGGGTCATCTTGAGCACCGTCCGCCATTTTGGTCTCTCCTCCACGTGTGCGCTCTCGGCGAGGAATTTTAGTCGCCATGTGGTTCTCTCCCCAAAGCAGGTGGGCGACTCAAAGGAACCCCCGTACCCTGCAAAGTAGCTCCCCCACTTTGGAGCAGTAAACTATCAGCCAAAACTAATAAAATCGATGGGGGGAAGGAGCGGGCTCCGGAGCTAAGAAGGAAGCATCCTACTCAGCTCACCATGCCACCGGAAGTCCGTCACTGTAACACTTTAAAAATCCTCCTCTTACCTTTTAAGAAATCTTCATGCTATCAATCCATTGGCTCTCTCCACACTTGTCTCATCACCTCTTTCCTCCATCTTGTCTTCTAAAATTGTTGATGAGACTGCAATTTCTATAATACTTCACTCTCCTCTGCTCTGGATGCTCTTGCTCCATCTATGCCACAACCTGTGACGTGCACTATACCTCAACCTTGGATGTCTTAAACTACCCGCTATCTATGCTTATGCACCTGCTCAACTGAGCTCAACTGGCTTAAATTCCATACCCTTTCTGACTTTCTTCACTTCATGCTTGCTTACTTCCAGTTAGTTATAACACACGTCAAGCAAGGTTATGACTGTATATCCATCTGACCCTCACTGTCTCTTTTCAACTCTTAACTCTCTCCTCAACCCCTCCTTCCCTTTCTGCCCAAACCCTAGTTGATTATTTCCATGACAAAATTCACAAGATTACACTCCAATTCCCCACAAGTGCTTCATCCTCTCTTCGATACCAACTCTTCCCTCAATTTCTGCTACCCTTTTGTCCTATTCTAAGATCTTTGATGAGGAAAGTACTCATCTCCTTTCCACCTCTAAACTCACTACCTGTTCCTCGGATCCTATCCTCACCTACATAGTAACATAGTAAATGACGGCAGATAAAGACCAGCATGGTCCATCTAGTCTGCCCAGCAAGATGGCAAGAGGAGGTGCACCTGTCGCTCTGTGCAGGCCACCCCTCCCCATGTCTTTGTTTAGGGGTGAACCAACCACTCAATGTAGGACACCCCTAATTGAGACGTTAGATGGTTCAGAAGTTAGATGGTACCATTTATTTTGTTTAATCCTTTTGCTGTAAAGGGATCCACTGTGTTTCTCCCATGCCGTTTTGAATTCCATCACCGTGTTTGTCCCCACCACTTCCATCGGGAGGGCATTCCAAGCATCCACCACCCTTTCAGTGAAGAAATATTTCCTGACATTGCCTTTCAATTTACCACCTTGCAGCTTCATGTTTTGCCCTCTAGTTTTACAGCTTCCCTGTCTTTGGAAGAGGTTTGTTTGTTCATCATTTCACTTTAAATATTTAAAGGTCTGAATCATATCTCCCCTGTCCCTCCTCTCCTCCAAAGTGTACATATTTAGGTCTTCAAGTCTCTTCTCATAAGGCTTCTGACGCAGGCTCCAAATCATTTTGGTTGCCTTCCTCTGAACAGTTTCCAGTCTTTTTACATCTTTTGCAAGATATGGTCTCCAAAACTGAACACAGTATTCCAAGTGAGGCCTCACCAGTGACTTATACAGTGGCATAAGTACCTCTTCCTTTCTGCTGGTAATCCCTCTCTGTATGCAGCCCAACATACTCCTGGCTTTTGCCACCGCCTTGTCGCACTGTTTTGCCACCTTGAGATCATCAGAGATAATCACACCAAGGTCTTTCTCCTGAACCGTGCACACCAACCTCTCTTCCCCTATCGTGTACATTTCCCTTGGATTTCCGCTATCCAAGTGCATGACACTGCACTTTTTTGCATTAAATCATAGTTGGCAAGCATTAGACCAGTCTTCCAGCTTTTGTAGATCTTTCCTCATATTATCCACTCCCTCAGGGGAGTCCACTCTGTTGCAAATTTTCAGGTCATCTGCCAAAAGACAGATTTTTCCATTCAGTCCTTCAGCAATATCACTCATAAATACATTGAACAGTGCCGGGCCCAGGACCGAACCCTGTGGAACCCCACTAATCACCCTCCTTTCATCCGAATGAGCTCCATTTACCATCACCTTCTGTCTGTCAGTCAACTAATTTCTGATCCAGTTCACCACTTGGGACCCATCCCCAAACTATTGAGTTTATTGATAAGCCTCCTATGAGGAACAGTATCAAAGGCTTTGCTGAAATCCAGGTAAATGACATCCATCGCATGTCCCTGATCTAGTTCTCTGGTCACCCAGTCAAAGAACTCAATCAGATTTGTTTGGCAAGATCGTCCTTTGGTAAAACCATGTTGCCTCGGATCATGCAACCTGTTGGTTTTGAGAAAGTCCACTATTCGCTCTTTCAGAAGCGCCTCCATTACTTTTCCTGCCACCGAGGTAAGGCTCACGGGCCTGTAGTTTGTCACTTCTTCCCTGTCACCACTTTTGTGAAGAGGTACCACATCCGCCCTTCTACAGTCCTGAGGAACTACTCCTGTTTCCAAGGATCTGTTGAAAACATCCTTTAATGGCCCTGCAAGGACCTCTCTGAGCTCTTTCAGTATCCTGGGATGTATCCCATCCGGTCCCATGGCCTTGTTCACTTTCAGTTTTGCAAGTTGTTCTAACACATCATCTTCAGTGAATGGTGTGGTATCTACTTCATTCCCATTTTTATATTTGGGAGTCACAGATGGTCCTTCTCCAGGATTTTCTTTAGTAAAAACAGAGCAGAAGTATTTGTTTAGCAATTTTGCTTTTTCAATGTCACTTTCCACAAATCCGTTCCCAGCACTTCTGAGTCCTGCAATTCCATCTCTGATTTTCCTCCTCTCCCGAATATACCTGAAGAAAGTTTTGTCGCCACACTTCACATCTTTAGCCATCTTTTCCTCTGCCTTTGATTTTGCTTTCCTTATCTTTCTTTTTGTCTCTTTTAGTTTGCTCCTGTATTCCTTACTGTGTTCCTCTGTTTGCAAGCTTTTGAATTTTGTGAAAGCTGTGTTTTTTGCCTTTATTTGAGCAGCCACTTCTTTGGAGAACCAAATAGGTTTCCTTCTCCTCTTGTTTTTATTTACTTTCCTTACATATTTATCTGTTGCCCCTTTTATTGCCACCTTTAGTTTAGCCCATTGCAATTCCACTCCCCTCCCACCCTGCCAACTCCTTCTTCAGGTACTTGGCCATTCTACTGAAGTCAGTGTTTTTGAAGTTTAGGACTTCGAGCTTGCTATGATTGGACTGCACCTTGGCTTTTATCTCAAACCACACCGTGTGATGATCGCTGCTACTCACAGGGGCACCCACTCAGACATTCGACATGCTCTCACCATTGGTGAGCACTAAATCCAGCATTGAGCTTTCCCTGGTTGGTTCCATCACCATTTATTTAAGTGACGCATCTTGGAAAGCATCCACAATTGTTTTGCTTCTTGCCAGATTTGCAGAAGGAGTACTCCAATCCACATCGGGTAGATTAAAGTCACCCAATATGATCACTTCTCCCTTTGTGGCTATCTTGGCAATATCTATAATCAATTCATTATCTATTTCTTCGATTTGATTCGGAGGTCTGTAGACTACAGCAGTATGGATGACAGTGCCATCTCCTCTTTCCAACACAATCCAGAGACTACTCTAAATTAGATTTAATAATTCTTCTTCCTCTTTACTTCTTTTCTTTGTAAAATATGATTGTAGCTATCTTCTTTAATCTCTGACACTGGAGTTCCTTTCCATTTTCTTTTAAATATTTAACTTATGCAAACTGCCCTGCTGGATAGAAAGGGGGGATATATCAAGTTTTTAATAAACTGTAAATTGTAATATTTAGGCAAATGCAGTATATATTTTGCTACTCCGGGGGGTCTGCACTTCCATATAAATTTAAACAGTTTCTTATCAAGAGTCTTAAATATCTCTTCAGGTATACCAATCGGAAGGACTTGAAATAGATACAAACACCTGGGGAGAGTAACCATTTTTCTGCTTGCCATACGCCCCATCCAAGATATACTCCTCCAGGACCATTGCCTCAGATCTTTATCCAACTTATCTTGCAGCTTCTTATAATTGGCATGGGAGAGCTTATTAGAGTCCACAGTAATTTGGACCCCCTAGAGTTTGACGCGGAATGCCACCCAGTTAAAGGGGAGCCTATATCTTAACCTCACTTCTTGCTCTTTAAGTAAATTTATAGCCAAGATTTCCAATTTCTGCATTTTACTTTGAAACCTGCCAATAACCCTTATTCCCCCATAATTACACAATAAATGGAATGATATGTGATCCGACAGATCATGAACATTATATCATCAGCAAACAGATTTCTTCTATAATCTATCCCCCCACCTCTCTCCCCCTCATAACTGCATTCTTTCTTACCCTTGCTTCAGTGGTTTAATAGAGAGTCAAAAGGTAGGTGCAAAAGAGAACACCCTTGTCTTGTCCCTGTCCTCAAATTAAAATCTCAGAGTACTCCCCATTGGCCTTTACATAGTCTTGACCTATCTCAAAAATCCGGAACCAAATCCCATCTTCTCCAGTGTGTAGAACATAAAGGACCCTTTTATTTGGTCAAAGGCCTTTTCAACATCTATTGAGAGAAGAAGGGTGGGAGTTTTATTAGGTCCATGAATCCTACTAAATCTGACTTTGACCCCCAACCCACAAACCTTTTGCTATCTAATCTCCCTGACTTGCTTCCTAGTAGTGTACCATTATCATTACTAGTTTTACATCAGCAAGGTTCCACTAGTCTGGAAGCAAGCCCTTATTAGACCCCTTTAAAAAATATCATTAGATTCTTCAATTATTTTAAATATCAACTCATTTCTACTCTGTTATTTTTGTTGAAAGTCACTGAGAAGGTTGTCTATTTTCAACTGGATAGCTTTATTGAAAAATTCCTAGTTTGAGTCTGGAATCTGAAGCTAGCAGGATGGCTGCTTAAGCCTTCAGCTATGTGGGGCTTTACAAATTAATCAAGTTACCCACTTCATTTGTTTCATTATCACTCTCAGATTTTTCTTGACTGATCTGTGAGATGTCTGAGAAGAAATCCCAGCTACAGGATACTCAGTATAGCATTCCATCAGTCTCCAAACAGAAGAAGGGACCCCGATTCCTGATAACTTGTCTGATCCATCAGTTGAACTTGTGCTGCAAGAGATCCGAGCCCTTAAAATAATGATGGCATATCAAATTGAGGTTTTGGTGGGAATCAGAAGGGATATGGAGCAGCTTACAGCTCAAGTTAATCCCACACGACAAAGTCTAGATTTGATGGAATCACAGGTCAGTGAGTTTCATGGGTTATCAATCCAAGTTAACTCTAACTGTGCAGTGTTCAAACATTTGACAAGAGGAGATTGCAATAATCTAGACGGGAGGTGACCAAAGAGTGAATAAGTGTCTTAGTAGTGTGTTCACAAAGGAAGGGGTGAATTTTTCGCGATAGGGGGAGAGAGATTGGTGTGCACGGACCAGGAGAAGGACCTTGGTGTGATTATTTCTGCGGATCTCAAGGTGGCAAAACAGAGTGACAAGGCGGTGGCAAAGGCCAGGATGATGTTGGGCTGCATACAAAGAGGAATTACCAGCAGAAAGGAAGAGGTACTAATGCTACTGTATGAGTCACTGGTGAGGCCTTATTTGGAATACTGTATTCAGTTTTGGAGACCATATCTTGCAAAGGATATAAAAAGACTGGAAACTGTTCAGAGGAAGGCGACCAAAATGATTTGAAGCCTGCATCAGAAGCCTTATGAGTACAGACTTGAAGACCTAAATATGGAGGAGAGGAGGGATAGTGGAGATATGATTCAGACCTTTAAATAGTTAAAGAGAAATAATGAACAAACAAACCTCTTCCAAAGACGGGGAAGCTGTAAAACTAGAGGGTATAACATGAAGCTGCAAGGGGGTAAATTGAAAGGCAATGTCAGGAAATACTTTTTCACTGAAAGGGTGGTGGATGTTTGGAATGCCCTCCCGATGGAAGTGGTGGGGGCAAATACAGTGACAGAATTCAAAATGGCATGGGACAGACACAGTGGATCCCTTTACAGCAACAGGATAAAATCAAAATAAACTTAACTAATTTCTCAAAATACAGGGGTGTCCTACACGGAGCGGTGGGTTCACCCCTAAACAAAGACATGGGGAGGGTTCACCCCTAAAACAAAGACATGGGGAGGGGTGGCCTGCATGGAGCAGCAGGTGCACCTACTCTTGCCATCTTACTGGGCAGACTAGATGGACCATACTGGTCTTTATCTGCCGTCATTTACTATGCTACTATGTTACTATGTTATGAGATAGCAAGAATGTCATCAGTGAAAAAGGGAGTAGGCATCTGTATCATAGAGGGGCATGATCAAATACCTTTTGGAATAGGTGAGTTTTTAGGATGTTTTTGAATTTTGTGTATGAAAGTTCCAAACGGAGGTCTGATGGTAGCTCTTTCCATAGACTGGAACCAAGAAAATAGAAGGCAGAAGATCGGGTGGATTCCTATTTAGCCATGATTCAGGGGGAAGATAGACAGTTAACTTGAATAGAACAAAGATGGCGATGGGGGGTATGAAGAACGACAAGATATGGACGATAAGAAAGTACACCAGCATGTAGTGTTTCGTGGAACATAGTAAGGATTTTATACTGGATGCAATAATGTAGGGTAATATCAACGGGGGCTAATGGCACCAAATTTGAAAAAGTACTATGTGGTGGCCTAATTGAGGGCAGTATGAGAATGGCACAGAAATCCAGAGATGCAATGGATTTGCATGGAGGAGGCATTAGAGAAGGGTGGGAAGCTGGAATGTACAGTGTGGGTTCCTAGGGGTGGGAAGGGGCATCGTAAGGTGGGGAATCCATATGCAGGGCTTACTTTAAAACTCTGGGATAGCTACAGGGACATATTGTTGGATGGTATAAAAATGTCGGAATTGACCTTGATCAAAGAGAATATTGATTTTCCTCTAGGCATTAATTTATCTGTCTTTCATAAAAGGACTCAAGAAAGTGGGACAGATCATAGAGTGGGGCGGAGGGAGTTCTTTGAGGAGTTAAAGGAGGTGTATAGACTGGATTGGATGGAAACGTATGGCTACTTTCAGCTCTGGCACTGTTAGTACTGGCAGGGGCGGCTCAAGGCAATCTGTGCCTGAGGCGAGGAATGAGATGGCACCCCCCTCCCCCCCGGAGCGGGGGGGGGGGGGGCGGGGAGAATCTTTCTCAAAACTCCAGTCAGGGACTGAACCAAACCAAAAAGCCTATTAGACAATTTGTAGCAAATGCAAGATGTTCGCACACCAAGGAACTAAAAGAAAGAACGAGAACAACAGTAGTTTATAACTCCAAATTATAATTCATTTGTATTTTGTTGTTATAAACTGTGATATGGTGCTTGCTTTTTCTTTTTGAACATATATTTTACATTCACAGAACTCCCTCCTCAACAATGGATGCAGAACAGAGGTAGGACATTCACCTACAGAACTCAATATATTAAAAAAAAATCTGATTCTGGTCATCTTACCAACAAACATTCTCCAGTACCAGGCATGCTGTGACATAAGTCACAGAAGATCTCCAAGGCCAAATGTACCCTACCACATACCAGCATAAACTTCCAAAACTCATACAACAAGGGGCCTACCCAGAAAAAGCAGCATTATAAATACTGCAGCGGGACCTAGAACACCGATATGCTTGTTTGAAAAGCTGAACAAGTCAAATTGTTGCAGTACAGTATAGATCCCTACGAAAAAATTAACAGAACACCTGGCCTCAGTCATGCACTCAGAACACAGACTCTCAACAAGTACAGAATATGTGACCATAACCTAAAGGAAAAATAAAAAATAGGTAGACAAAATTTAAACTAAAACCCCAAGGTGTTTCATTGTTACATAGCCTGTTACAGGATATTAGATTAATGATTCCATTCAATTAGCTTCACTATTCTAATATTATACATCATACTTGCTATATTATTATAATAGGGATTTATTGCAATGATTCATAGAAACAGTAAGTCTGAGGCAGCAGCTTGTTTTTATTTCAATAGCTGCTGCCTCATAGATTTACTGTTTCAATGAAACATTGCAATAAATCCATATTATAATATAGCAAGTATGATATTTCATTTTTTAATAATTTTAATAATATCATATATAAAATACAAGACCTTCTGATGTATTTCTTTGGAGGCCTGCCTCTGCCGATGCTGTCAGGGGGATGAAGCACTGAAATTTGAGCTTCTGCACCATCCTGCTTTTGAAGCAGCCTTAGATTCGAGTAGGGGCGGTGGGGGGATGTGCCACGGTAAGGGAAAGACGCCCATAAAATCGGAAAACTTCAGCACGCTCTAGGATCAGTGGCCAGACTGATGACATCATCCAACGACGACCGCAATGCTTTGAAGTCGGGGCTGTATTTATTTCTGAATTTGCCACCTCTGGCCGCTGCTGCCTTCTCGCTGCTTTTTTTCTCGTTCGGATGAGCTTAAGTGGAAAAAAGAGCAGCGAGAAGGCAGCAGAAGCCCAGAGGTAGCAAAATCCGAAATAAACACAGCAGGAGAGCTGCCCCCTTAAAACTGCCGCCTGAGGTCACCGCCTCAGTTGGCCTAATGATAGAACCGCACCTGAGTACTGGAAAAGTCTGAAAGATTTGCAGGAGAATAAATCATTATTGAAGGGTTTGTGTATGGGACTCTGCATAATACGGAGATTATCACTATGACTTATGTGGAATTTTTGGGTCCTCTACCTCAAACGCCAAGGGGCGTGTTTACTAAACTGCGTTAGGCTTTTGTAGCTAATGTGGGGAAAAAGTGCAGATAGTAGCATGTTAGCTGCAAAAGCTGTGCGTTATATGTTGGGGATGTGCACAGCATTTCTCCATCAGATAATGCACCTGAAGTGCATGGTGCACAGTCGAGCAGTATTGGGAATGCAGCTAACACTGCCTATTGAGGTGACATTAGCTGCACTGTGCTGTCTGCAAATCCGATGATTACTGCACTCTGTTGAGGCATGTGGTAATCCCATGTTACAAACATGCCCACTTTCTGCCCTAATCCCCACTCACTCCTGCAGATAACATGCTTTCTGAAAATAGCGCAGAAAATTGCTGCATTATCTGCAGTTGCCCCATTTTAACTGATAATGTGGGCAGATAGTGTGTGCTATCTGCTTCGTTAATAGCATATAATTCAATTGGAGCAGGACTTGGGCCTAGCCTTAGAAGGCACAGAGTGGCAGGGAATATATAAGAATATTAAGAAAATATCTATAGCTACCAATTTGATTGAGAATAGACTGAAGCTATTCTACCACTGACAGCTGACCCAAGGGCAACTGCAAAAAATCGGGAAGAGAGGAGGGAATGATGGTTTGAGAATGCGTGGTCAGGTCGGCACCTGGAAGTGCTTCACTTCTGGAATCCTTGCATAAATATTCTGGAAGAAATTGTTGAGTTCCCTAAGGAGCCCAAAATTATTTTTGTAACATAGTTATACCTCTGATGTTGTGAAGAAGGATTGGAAGGTGGAGATATTCAGCGGCAGCGGCTAGTCCTGGTAACACGACTTGCCATCGCTGCTGAAAACTAACCCTGGATATTCCATACTGGGGCCATAACCAGCCACTGGCACTGAATATCTGGGTTGCCGCATACCCTGGAAGCTAACTGGGCAACAGCGACTTTGAACCGCTGCATGGTTAGCCTGTCTGGGTAAAGTTAGGCCAGCATTTGACGTGCCTTATTTTACCCTGGATCGCTAACCGCGCAGCAGCTCAATATTGCCGCCGTCCATTTAGTGATGGGTGCCGCTTCCACTCCACCCCAGAACACCTTTGGAATGCCCTAATGCTAACCACATAGCACTGATACATCTAGCAGCTTAAGATTTTGTATTATGTTGGCTATTGGGGCAGAAAAGCAAAACTGAAGGCAGCCCTGCCTGCCCACTACCATGGGTTTTTGTGAGAGATTAAATAAGATGTATAACTTGAGTAAGTTAACCATTCTAAGTAGGGAGAAGAAGAATGAATTTGAAGGGGTCTGGGAGAAGTTTTGGAAATGGATGCAGACGCAGAAGGCACCGATGCCTATTCCCATTGAGGCCATTCAGTCCCCTGTATGGCCAGGCAGAATCGGGCCGTGCAAAGTTAGACCCGATTCTGATGCTGCGGCCCCCGTGGGTTAGAATCAGGTCTAGCGCTTGGACGCGCAGGCCGGGACATGATTCTGCCTGGCTGTACATCCCAGCGACTACCAGGCTGAGCCAGGCTCGTGAAGGGACTCCATGGCACTGCAGCTCCAATCGCTATGGCACCTTGGCTCCATTCACTAGCCGTCAATGCCGGCCACCCCAGAGGGAATCCTGTTCCTCGCAGTCCAACCCCAGATCTGGCCTTCCAAGGCATGGGTCGGGCTGTGGGGAACTCCCTGAGCTCCCTCACCTACTTGCCTGTGTCCCACGCCGTGATCCCCCGTCATCCATGGGAACTTATTCCACCTTTCAGGTGTAATAAGTCCCCCGTCTAGCCTGAAAGTCCTGGATGTACAGAGCCGACCATGGAGTCAGCTCTGAACGTCCAAGGTCAAGGGCTGCTCGTGTCACGCTCTTGTTCTGCCTCTGGCATGCCCCCTCCCACCCCCGTCTAGGCCTCTCCATACAAACCCACTGTTCGTATGAGGAGGTTAGGGACGGGACAGCAGGGGGGACATCCCAATGGGACATCCATCCCCACTATTCGCAGGATAGAATGACCCCCATCTTAAATATTGTGTGCAATTCTGGTCACCGTATCTTAAAAAGGATATAGCGGAATTAGAAAAGGTACAGAGAAGAGCCACCACAATGGTAAAGGGGATGGAAGGATATTCCTATGAGGGGAGGCTTAAAAGGTTAGGGCTTTTCAACCTGGGCTGAGGGGAGATATGATAGAAGTCTATAAATTAATGAATGGAGTGGAACGGGTAAACGTAGATCGATTGTTTACACCATCAAAAAGAAGAAACACTAGGGGACACGCAATGATGCTACAGTGTAACCCGTTTAAGACTAATAAGAAAAAATATTTTTTCACTCAACGCTTACTCAAACTCTGGAATTTGTTACTGGAGGATGTACTAAAAGCTGTTAGTGTAGCTGGGTTTTAGAAAGGTTTGGACCAGTTCCTGGAGGAAAGGTCCATAAACCATTATTAAAGAATACCCAGGTAATCCACTGCTTGCCCCAGTACAAGCAATATGGAACCTGTGTGTCTTTTTGGGAAACTGCTAGGTACGTGTGACCTGGATTGGCCACTGTTGGAAACAGGATACTGGGCTTGATGGACCTTGGTCTGACCCAGTATGGCATTAATTATGCTCTTATCATTTGCAGGGAGGGGTAATGGTCTAAATCTAGTTCTGGTTTGTGATTAATGCTTTAATAGTGGCCAGACTATAGTACTCGCCATTAGGGGGAGGGGAATGGTAAGCAGTGAATGAATGACATAATGTCTATAGGTGTCTGTAGCTGGTTAGATCACAGTTAAGTTCAGCTAGTACTGAAACCTTGTTTAATCATTCTTTACTAGATGGATGTAAGTGCCTGGATGGACTATATAAAACTTAATAAATGTTGTAAATTGTAAATTAATAGTCACAACAATGTGAAATTATGCAAAGCTAGTGCCTGCTAGTGCCATAATAAAACTATGCACACACAAAAAAATCTGAATTTAACCATCTGAATGAGGTGTAGGAGGGTCTTTTTGCCTAATTTCCTATAACAAAACTACATGTGCATTTTTTGACTGGGCTTATTTGTATAGATATTCCAGTAGAAAAATAATGCATGCTATTTAGCAATAGTGTGTGCCTTTTGCATAGCTATGTTGGCCTCATTATCAGATCCCAGAAAAGTGAAAAATTTAGCATTAGCAGCACTGGAAATGGAAGTTTGGAACTCAGTCACATCAGCAGCAACAGGGGAAAGACAGGCTGGGATCAGAGCTGAGATTGTAACAGCCGTGGGAGCAGACTGCACGGATAAGACTTGATAAACAGCAATGAGTATGGAAAGGGGGCATGCAGATGTCACAGGAATGATTCGGTTGCTACCACAACCCCCCCTTTCATATTTGGCTTCATGGCCCATGATCGGTGTCAGCGAGGACCATATTTATAGGAGACAGGCCACACAGTCTGTGGAATTAGGCCGTACAAGTGCCGTTAATTTGTTTTTGTCCCCGGGGAGGGGAGGAAATTCCTTTAGCTTCTGGCAGAGAAAATCATGTGCTGCGAGTGTGAGGGCAGACCAGCTGCGAGCCACGTGTATAGCAACAAGGGTTTCACAGATTACTACTTGGTGCACATCAGTCAATATCAGTCCCTTGCGACTGAGTGATCCATGCTTCTCCTCGTTGACCTGCTCTTGAGTTTCTTTGGGCTGTCGGGAAAATATATGAACTGTAGCTATTTCTCAAGTAAGCAGATATCACCATTGCCTTTCGCTATCCTGCTGCAAGTGAATAAACGATAAACTCCACAATCTGTTTTTTTTCTTTAAAATGCAAGTCCCATATCGAAAAACAGCCACATGTCACTACTGGGAACATGACTATTCCCAAGAAATGGCCAAGCCCCTCTTATACCATAGCAAGATAACGGAATATCTTTTGTGGATTATTTCCAGCAACTCTCACTAGAGACCTGGCAAGCTCTTCTCTCCTTGCTTTCGGATATTAGTGTATGTTTAGGTATTCTTGGCGGCACTGTAGGGAATGCACGATTGATGTCTGCCAACAACGGAAATAAGACAGAGGGGAAATATGTCGCCTTCTTATTTTTGTGCTGAGCGGCAGGAAGTACAAGATTTTCACTGGCTTGATTCTTCTCAAAACTAAGCCGAAACAAGAGAATAGGAAGTGAAAGCAACAGGCAAAACAACGATGTGCTTCTATTTCCACTTACAAAATAATTAGCAGAGAAAAGACCCAGCATCACACAGCATGCTACAGTGTGTGCTTGGCTTAAGTGTAAAATGGTGCTATCATTGGTCAAAGTATATCGTCACCAAAAACAGAGTATAGAGTCCTTCTTCAAAATATTATCACCGCTTCTCTTAGGAGTGAAGGGCTGTGTGATTGTTAATAAGAATCAGCTAAGGAAATAGCAGTTCTATGGACCATATATTTAAATTTTATTGGTAAATATTTTTAAAGACAAAAATTACAAAGTCACCCAAAAAAAATATTTCTTGATTTACGGCAATTGATGGAATCAACCCTTCTTCCAAGGATTCACAGAGTACAGTAATAAGAGGGGGAAAATCCTTAGATCTAGAAACCAATGGTTATTTAATGCTCATAGCACCATTCCTGGTTTGCAAATCAACAATCGCTGGTCAGAAATAACCCTCTAAGACTCTAGTACCTTTTTAGTTGTTTTTAAAATAAAAATATTGAAAATACACTAGTTTGTGCACTTTAATTATGTCAAAAAATACTCTATTCAAATTGATTTTCACTTAAATTCAATCAATGCAAGTTGTAGCAAGTAAATAAATATTTATAACTCATTCAGTCCATATAGATAGCAAATATATTGGCACTTCAGTTCATATTTATTTATTTAACAATTCTTATATACCGCGCTATTTGTTATCAGTGCGGTTTACATTCAACAAAAATATTCAAAACAGTGAAGAATGTTTGAATTTACATTATAACAGGGAATAGAACTTGGAGAACATGGGAGACTATTTACATGTTGAAATAAATCAGGATAGATGCGGAATACATGAAAAATATATACATAAGATATTGCACAATGGATAATACTTGATCTGCAAAGACGTAGGATGTTTACAGGCTGCAGAGAGAATGCTTAAAGCAAGAGTGTTATGTTGTGTAGGGGGCTCTGGTATGGGGGTGGTTTCTTGGGCGGGGTAGATGATTGAGAAAAATGGAGCAGAAAGAGGTGGTGTTTTATTGCTTTCCAGAATTGTAAGAGGTCTCTGATCGCTCTGATTTCTGGTGGGAGGTCATTCCAGCATTTTGGTGCGTAGTGTGCAAAGGTTCTTCTCCTGGTTGTTTGTGAGCACTTTATGGAGTCTTTGGGGATGGTTAAAGTATTGTCTGTTGCTGTCCTTCTAGTTCTAATTTTTGGAGTAGGTGTGATAAGGACTTTGAGAGATTCGGGGGCGATGTCATTGATAATCTTAAATGTTATTAGCAGAATCTTATAAGTTAGTCTGCAGTATATCGGTAACCAGTGGAGATCCTTAAGAATTGGGGTGATATGGTCTGATCTGGCTAGACCGCGGAGGACACGGGCTGCAGCATTCATAGCTTGTTGGAGAGGATTGAGGGTGTTCTTTGGTAGGCCATACAGGATTAAGTTTGCGTAATCTAAATGTGGTAGTATGAGGGCCTGGAAGATGGTTCGGAAGTCGTCCGCAGGTAGCATAGGTTTGAGGTGTCTCAGCGTTCTGATTTTGTTGTAGATAGACATGGTTATGTTTTTTATGTGTTCTTTGAAGTTGAGATGCTGGTCCAGAGTGATTCCGAAATAGCGTATGGTACTTCGGATTGGAAGGGCTGCATCTCTTACTCTTAGGAAGGAAGGAGGGGAGAAGCTCTTGTTCCTTGATATGAAGGAATGATATAATGAAATATACAATGCATTCAACTGTATAGCATATACCTCATGGGCTGTTACTGAAAGAAGAAGAAAATCTTGTGCACACAAGATTTTTCTTCTTCTTTCAGTAGCAGCCCATGCATAAAATTAATCAAAAGGACAGTCTTATATGTTCAATGCAGTAGATTTCTTAACAAAACATTCAAATAAATTGCTACTTAGCTAGCCAGAAGACACCCATGTGCTCCCCTGATGTTCAAACAGTAAGAACAGAAATCTTCGGATAACATGCTTGCATTACTTTAAATTCCACCATAGGCTGTTATTCCAAATGCATAGCCTGCTGCTGTAAGCCAACTCCAATGGCACCAAACATGTCACAGGTTACTGCGTCAGGGCGATCTTTGCTGCTGTCCCGACTCTTCTCTTTTTTGAGTCGGGAGTCGATAGGCATTGGTGGTAGGAGGCATTGAGGGTAGGCCATTCCAGAGAGAAGGTTACTTAAAATTAAAAAGCTGATTGATTGACTCTCATTGGGCCCTATTAACAGGGGGGATATAGAGCCGATTTGCATGGAGAGACCAAATTAGATGACGAGAAGTGTATAGTGAAATCTGTGATGAGAGATATTCAGAAGAACCAGTGTATCTGGCTTTTTGGGTCAGAATCAGAATTTTTTATTGTATTCAAAAGTGAATAGACAACGAGTGCTCCTGTCTATGCAGTGGTATAATATGATCATACAGTTGTGGTCAACATTATTGGCTTCCTTGATGTCCAATATCTCCTAAAAAAAGTGATCAGTGAAATGGACTATACTTGCACACATATTTGACACATAAAAGAATCAAATAAAACAAGACCAATTAAAAAAGTAAATAGTAGAAAATCGTATAAAAACCGGGACATTGCAAGGACATGATTATTCCTACAATAAGATGATTTACTAATCTTTCAATTCACATACTATTACCCATAATCCCTATCTTTTTGTAGGAATTTATGATGGTGATTTCTTAGGGCTTAATTCAAATGAGAAATAGGACATGATTATTTGCACCGTTATAAACAATTCAAATCAGTTTGAACAGAAGAACCACATTCACATTGCAGCAAAAATTAGTCGCACCTGTGATCAACTGTCAGTATGCACATGACTTGAATCACATAATGAATGATGACTCTAATGTTTAAAAAGGCCACATTCACTCCCTGTTCCATTTTCACAATGGTGAAGACAAGAGTGCTGCCTGAGACTGTCAGAAAAGCCATTATCACCAAACATCAAACTTCAAGGCCATCTCCAAAGACCTTGGGATTTCTGTATCTATAGTTTGCAATGTTATTAAGAAGTTTTCTGCTCATGAAATTGTCAAGAACTTCCCAGGATGTGGTGGGAAGAGGAAAATTAACCCAAGAGGTCTTCAAAGGTTAGTGCAAACTGTTAGAAAAACACCACGTACAACATCCAAAGAGCTTAAGGCTGACCTGGAGGAACCTGGCTGGTGGTTTTAACCCGCACCATATGCCATTCACTAAACAAAGACCGACTTCATGGGAGAAGGCCAAGGAGGACCCCACTGCTCAAAGACAGACATAAAAAGGCACGTCTGATCTTTGCCCAAACCTAGCTTCAGAAACCACAGTCCTTCTGGGGAAATGTTCTGTAGACAGATGAAATCAAACTTGAGCTCTTTGGTCAAAGCAGACCAGCAATACATTTACAGGTGAAGAAATGAAGCTTATAAAGAAAAATACATCCTTCCAACAGTTAAATAAGGTGGAGGTTCTATAATGTTGTGGAGCATTTTGCTGCCTTAGGAATTGGAGTCCTGGAATGTATTAAAGGAATCATGAAGTCAGAAGACTACAAAGGTATTTTGGAGTGAAATGTGCTACCTAGTGCCAGAAAGCTTGGTCTGAGTCAAAGGTCATGGGTCCTCCCGCAGGACAATGACCCAAAATATACATCCAAAAGTACAAAAGAATGGTTAAAAAGGAACAAATGGACTATTTTAAACTGACCAGCAATGAGTCCTGATCTCAATCCAATTGAGAACCTTTAGAAAGAGCTGAAACCTGCCATTGGTAAAAAGTATCCTGGAAATATTCATGAGCTGGAACAATCACAGTTTGAAGAGTGGGAGAAACTACCAGCAGGCAGATGTATGAAACTTATAGATGGCTACAAGCAACGTTTATTAAAGTGGACCCAGAATATCCACTGCTTGACCCAATACAAGCATTGTGGAACCTGTGTCTTTTGGGGAAACTGCTAGGTACTTGTGACCTAGATTGGCCACTGTTGGAAACAGGATTCTGGGCTTGATGGACCTTGGTCTGACCCAGTATGGCATATCTTATGTTCTTATGTGCTTATGTTCTTACTGTCATCACTGACAAAGGTTGTGCAACCAAATATTAGTGAAGGGTGCCATTAATCTTGTCCAGGTCATATTTTGCGTTTTTTTCTCAGAAATTACTACGTCTAAGTTGCACAGACATCGTTTTCTGTTGTATAACTATGAACATACTATTAAAATATTATGATGACATACAGTTGAAATATTTCCAATTTTTTCTCAAGATTCTCTATACAACATAACTAAAATGCAAGGGTGCAAATAATGTTGACTACAACTATTTTTATGAGCACAACATGTGATCATCAAAGTGATATTCACGTATTTCACTAAGGAGGGATGTAAGTATTGCTTCTGTACTATGAACTGGGTGGAAACCTGATTGACAGAGATGTAGAGTATTTGTTTTTGTGACATGAGTTCAAAGTTGTGAAAAGACAGTTTTTTCAACCAGTTTAAATAAGTAGAGAAGGTCAGATATCAGACGATTGTTGGACGGGTCAAGAGTATTGAGTTTTGGATTTGTGTTCATAGGCCTTCTTCCATGTGTCAAGCACAGAACCTATGGATAGACCATGATTGGCAACGGTGCATGTATATGGTATTAGATTAAGGGATGATTCTCCAAGCTATCTAGATGGGATTGTATCGGAAGAACAGGTGGTTTTCTGTGTAATGTTTTATTGTTAAAGAGAAGGCAGTTGCTGGATTAAAAATAAACTATGTGTACCCAATGAAATAGTTAATGTATCCTCTGAGACTGATGCAATAGTGGGGGAAGTAGTGTTCAAACAGGGAAAATTCTGGCAGATATTCTGCACCTTAGAGGTGAAATATTCTGCCAGTTCTTCTGGAGAGTGAGCAGAACATTGTATGATCCATGATTCTGAATTTCTAGAGTGTAACTGAGAAACAATAGAAAAGAGCTTTTTTGGTTGCTTAGCAGAATTATCAGTGTGTGAAATAATCTTTTTTGACTCTATTAATTTGGCATGATAGAATGTGTGCAAGGTATGAAAGGCTCCTAAATTATAGGTTGTCCTATGCTTATACCAGGTCTTCTCAGCTTTACCCATTGATGCTTTATTAGTAAGAGGCAAGCAGGGTACTACAGTCGCTGAAGCTCACAAGTGACCAGTATGTGGTATGACCAGAGTAATTCTGAATCTCAAAAATTCATGGGTATTATTGGTGAGGTGCTATCAGTCAAGACCAAGTCCTGAGTGTGGCCAGCCAAATATATAGGGAAAGAGATGTGTTGAATGAAGTTAATGTTGTCATGAAAGTGGCAAAGTTTTATTACAGGTCCTTGACAGTACATCAAAGTGAATATTAAAATCTTCTACTAGAAACACATTTTGGTAGGTGGTCAACAACTCAGGAAGTGATTGGGAAAGAAAATCCCATATAATAGCTTTGAATAACGACAGACAATATGTCACAAGTAGCTAGATTCTTGGAACTATATCAGTTTTGACCATTAAGGCTTCTGGATAAAGTAAGGATCTAGAAACTAATTCAGTTACAGGTAAAGAGCTCAAGCACTAGTTTTGGATAATTGGGGAATAGAAATGACAGAATATCATGAGCTCCGGGACTGGGCCTCATTGCACATGCTGTGATCATGGGATGGAAGAGGGCTGCATAGCTACAGTGGTTCATTTGTGCACATGCTAATATGACGCTGGACACATATTGCCATTATCAAAGCATTTATTGCTGCACCTGCTTGGGTCACTTTGAGATCATCGACTAGCCTGTGTTCTGTGTGTTTTTCTCCCCTGCCTGATACCACTGTCTATGTTATCACTGGTGTGTAAGTACTCCAATACTATAATGCTATATAACTGCTTCTACTTACCTCTCATCTTTCCTACTCATAACTGGAATTCTTTTCACACTTTTAATTTTAAACTTTTGTAAACTTCTTTGCTTGCAAAAAATGGTATAAAAATAAAATAAACCATAACCATATATGTTCAAACATTCCATATTTCAGGGTGATGCCCTATTCCCCACCCTTCCCTCTCCTGATTGCAGAGATACATGCCATAAGCTGGTGCAAGGCCACAACTATGATATGTATCTCTGCTCACAGGCCTTCCAAGTGAGTGACCATGAGGTCATGTGACTTGGTGACTGCAGAAAAATCCTGTTACACCTCCTTTCTCAGGCATGTGAGGTGCAGTAGGACCTTGGGGTCCACTAAAACCCTGGGGACCTCATAGTGATGCAGCTGGTCCGGAATCGAGGCGGGCTGGATAGGCAGGGCCACCATTTGTTGCTGTGACGCACCAGCTTGTCCACATGCCTCCTCTCCCTTCTCCTCCTGCACCACCTCCTCCTCCTCATCCCCCTCCTCCCTCCTGCACATCTGGTGGCTCTTGTGTGTCAATCCCCTACAGGCTCTGCTGATAGCCAGCATGATGTCCGTGTAGCCTATGCATGATGTTCTGGCTGCTGACCATATTGTCCCTCCTCCTCGAAAAGGGTGATGACATCAGTGCATTTTTAACTAATTTTCTGCTTGTTACTTAATTGTAATTGTACACATTAACTATTTTGCTTTCATCCCTCTTCTTTCTTTGATAGAAATTCGCCCTCTTACGCAGCCACTTCTTAAAAATGTTTTTTACTACCTTTTCTACCAACTGCTCCCCTTCCTTTGATCTTTCTCCTACAAATCCTTCAATCATTTCCTCTGTCTTCCGCTTTCCTCTTCATCTCTTCTTATAGCTCCACTTCATTTTTCTTCTAATTATTGACACTCCCTAACCTTCTTCCTTCATACCAACAACTTTAAATTCTGCCTCTTTATCACTTTCTTTCTACCTTTCCCATTTCTTCTCTCATCTTGTCTGCCACCCTTTCTTCAGATCTTAAACTTCACCATATTTTTTCCTCTCATTCATCCCTCTCCTCTCTCTCTGAAAGAACCTCACCCTCATTCCCACCGTTCTGTCTCCTTTCTGCTTCACACCTTCTGCTCCTTCCTCTTCTATCATCCGGTGATATTAATCCCAACCCCTGGCCCCCTAGATTTTCTCACTCCCAAGACAGTTCCTCACTTGACCACTCCAATCTCATTCATATTCCTCTCCTTTCCCCCTCCTCATGTGCCTTATGAAATGCTCATTTCATATCTAATAAATTCCCCCTTACTCACAATCTCTTCATCTCTAACACTTTCCTTCTTCAAGCTCTTACTGAGACCTGGCTCTTCCCTGATGACACTGTTTTGGTCACTGCCATCTGTCACGGTGGCTACCACTTCTCCCACACTCCTCGTGTCACAGGCCATAGTACTGGTGTTGGGTTTTTGCTTTTTCCTTCTTGCCAATTTCATCCCTTCCTTCTACCTCCATCTCACTCCTTTCCCTCCTTTGAAGTCCATTCCATCCGCCTTTTTAATCCCTTACCTCTCTGGACTGCTGCTATTTATAGACCCCCTGATAAGTCCACCTCTATCTTTCTCACTGACTGATTCATGGCTTTATTTCTGGATTTTTTCCCCATCTCTTATTCTTGTTGACTTTAATATTCATGTTGATAACCCTTCTAAACCCTATGCTTCTAAACTCCTTTCCCTTACCTCCTCATTCAACCTCCAGCTTTGCTCTTCTGCCTCCACTCATCAGAACAGTTACGGCCTTGATCTTGTTTTCTTCTCTAATTGTTTACCATCTAACTTACATACTTCAGTTCTTCTCTTATCTGACCATCACTTGCTAAGCTCCGCTCTTCATCACTCTTCATCTCAATCTCACCCAATCTCCTCCTACCTTTTTAGGAATCTTCAGTCTATTGATCCATCGGCTCTCTCCACTATTGTCTCATCACCTCTTTCCTCCACCTTGTCTTCTAAGTCTGCTGATGAGGCTATAGTTTCCTATAATATCACTCTCTCCTCTCCTCTAGATGCTCTTGCTCCACCCATCCCACATCCTGTGAGGCGCACTATATCTCAGCCCTGGCTGTCTTCAACTACCCGCTATCTATGCTCCTGTGCCTGCTCAGCTGAGCGCATTTGGCTTAAATCCTGCTCCCTTTCTGACTTTCTTCACTTCAAATTCATGCTTGCTTCCTTCCAGTCTGCCATATCGCTTGCCAAGCAAAACTGCTATCTCCATCTTAATAACTCTAATCTCTGACCCCGCAGTCTCTTCTGAATTCTCAACTCTCTTCAAAGTGCCTCCACATCCGATCCCTCCTTCACTTTCTGCCCAAACCATTGCTGACCTTTTCCATGACAAAGTCTACAAGATTACACTCCATTTCCCACTAGATCATCTTCATACACTCTTCCCCCTCTTCAACACCAACTTTTCCCCTCAATCTCTGTTACCCTTTCATCCTTTTCTAAGATCTCTGAAGGGAAAACCTCTCAGCTTCTTTCCTCCTCTAAACTGTTCCTCTGATCCTTTCCCCACCTGTCTCCTTAAATCCATCTCCTCCTTTGTCATCCCTTCCATCTCATATATTCTCAGCTTATCACTCTCCCTACAGCCTTCAAGCATGCTGTGGTCACACTTCTCAAAAAACCTTCACTTGACCCTACTTGTCCTTCTACTTATCGACCCATCTCTCTTCTTCCCTTTATGTCCAAAATTCTTGAACGTGCAGTTCTCTGCTGTTGCCTTGAATAACTCTCCTTTCAAGCCCTCCTAGATCCACATCAATCGGACTTTTATCCCTTACATTCTACTGAGACAGCTCTTACCAAAGTCTCCAAGCATGTTCCTGGCTAAATCCAAGGGCCTTTACTCAGTCCTCATTCTTCTTGACCTTTCTGCTGTTTTTGACACTGTTGACCACCACCTTCTCCTCAACACATTGTCATCACTTGGTTTTAGGGGCTCTGTGCTGTCCTGGTTCTCTTCTTCTCTCTCCCATTGATCTTTTAGTATTTGTTCTGGTGGTTCCTCCTCTACTGCTATTCCACTCTCAGTTGGTGTACCCCAAGGGTCTGTTCTGGGCCCTCTCCTTTTCTCTCTCTATAGCCAGTTCCTTGGTGATCTCATCTCCTCCCACGGCTTTCAATATCATTTTTATGCTGATGACTCTCAGATCGATCTATCTATCTATACCTGATATTTCTCTGACACTCCAGTCCCACATCTCTGCCTGTCTATCTGACATCACTGCTTGGATGTCTCACTGCTGTTTGAAATTGAACATGGCCAAAACTAAACTTCATATTTATCTCCATAGACCCTTCTCCCCCTTCCTCCTTTCTCTATGTAGATAACACTCTTCTACTTCCTGTTTCCTCTGCCGACAATCTTGGGGTCATCTTTGACTTCTCTCTCTCCTTTTCCACATATATCCAACAGACAGCTAAAACCTGTCACTTTTTTCTCTACAACATTAACAATATTCGCCCCTTCCTTTCTGAACTCACTACTAAAACACTTATGTATTGTCCAGTCAGCTCCCATCTCGACTTGCAGCCTCCTCCTTGCTGGTCTCCCTTTAAGTCACCTCTCTTCTCTTCAATCTGCTCAGGACTCAGCTGTGCGCTTAATCTTCTGCCAGTCCCGCTATACTCCCCTCTTCTTAAGTCACTTCATTGGCTTCCCTTCCGTTTCCATATCCAATTCAAACTTCTCCTCCTAACCTATAAAAGTATTCATTCTACTGCTCCTCACTACCTTTCCTCTCTCCTTTCTCCCTTCACCCCTCCTCATGGAACTCCAATCTTCCCCTGGCCTGCTTCTCTCTATGCCCTTTCCTTCTACTGCCAACTCCAGGCTCCAATCCTTTCATCTTGCTGCACCTTATGTCTGGAACAAACTACCCAAGTCTGTATGTCAGGTTTCATCTCTCCTCCTTTTCAAATCCTTGCTAAGGACTCACCTCTTTGAGGCTGCCTTTGGATCCCGATCCGTTGTTCTTGTGTCTCCTTACCTTTCCCTATTTATACCCTTATTCTCATCTACTCTATTGCCTATCTTGATTAGATTCAAGCTCTGACTAGTAGGGATCGTCTTCTTTATATGTCTGTACAGCACTGCATATTCTTTGTAGTACTATATAAATTATTGATAGTAGTAGTAGTAATGTTTTGCCTCCTCCTCTTTCTCCTCCTCCAATGTTTCCACCACTCATGCTGCTGCTGCTGCTGGCTTCTGCCTCAGTGGTGGTTGTGGTTGTGGTGTCACCCTCTGGCACAGCAAGCTCGAAATTATTTAGTTTCATTTGAGAAACAATAATTTAAGGGGGAAACAGAAGCTACAGTAAGAGCCACAACCAGTGAAACACTGTATTTCCCTTTATGTAGAGTTTTGCAAGCATTATATGGAGGTTTTTAGTGTTCTTCTGCATGTCCATATGAACAGAGAGAGAAAAGAGAGAAATACCAAGGGGGCTCCCAACCTGAGAGACCCAAAGTCCACAAAAGTTAAAAATATTTATTTAATAGGTTTTTTATACTGCTTCATCATTTCAGACAAAGTGGTTTACATTGTAACTTAAACTTGGTAAAGTGCATTAAACAGGGACATTGATGACTTGAATTCTTCTGAGGCAATGGAGGGTTAAGGGACTTGCCCAAGGCCACAAGGAGTGCTAGTGGGAATTGAACCCTGGTCTCTTGGTTCCCAAGCCAGTGTGCTAACCACTAGGCTACTCTTCCACTTCCTAGGAGAAAAGGAGATTTGGGTGCCCAATTGATAGCCATCATGGTAAGAGAAAGACGTCGAAGAACTACTAGAAAAGGTGCTTTCCCCAAGGAGAAAAGTGAAGGAGGAATCAACAAAATACAGCTGAGGAGAGGTGTGATCACTGAGTGAAGGGCATGAGCAAGCAGAGGATCCCCGGTCTGGAAGGGAAATTGACTCAGGAGTAAGTGTCTCCCATTCATGGTACCAAATAAAACAAAACTGCAGAGAGATCATTTGGACCTCTGGAACTGAAGTGTGCCCGGAGCTTTCTGTTTCATTACATGGTCAGAGACTTATCTGCCACCCCCCCTTGTAACCAGGAGAACATATACCAGATGTTATATTCTTATTCTACCAGTTTCGATGGTAAGAATAGACTGGAAGATCACTTAAAATTGAGATGGCCATCTAATTAATAGAAGATTAATAGAAGGCCAAATAAACCACCACTGAGAGGGCTCTTTCTCTTGCTGCTCCCATTATCTGGAACTCTCTCCCAGAAAAGCTAAGGTCAACCACAGACTTAAAGGACTTCCGGAAACAACTCAAAACTCTCCTCTTCACTGAACATTTCAATGAACACTCCCAACACCCCGGTTAACCACTGGTATCATTCCCACAAATCATGAACAACTGCTTACATGTCACAATGTACATAAGTTGTGCTTTTAGCACCACCCGTTCATCCCCTCTCTTTGTTCCCTAAAATTGTTACTATTGTTGAGTTTTTATCGCGTTTTTATTGTTCTTTACATACTAGTTCTCTGTAACTGTTGAAGTTTCAATGTAAACCGCCTTGATTATATGATAATGCGGTATAGAAAAATTGTTAAATAAATAAATAAGATAAGATTTACACATTATGAACGTAATTTTATAAACTCCTGTGCAGTCAATGTGCGTATTTGGGGCTCATTTTATAAAATGAAGCACGTACATACTTGACTTTATAAAATAAGGGTGTATCGATGCTTCTTAAATTAGTTGTGTCAGTTACGCCTGCCCTAGAACAGGCAACGCTGCATGCACCTAGATTGACAGAAATACACATGCTTCATAGTATTCTATCAGTTAGACATGTACATTTAGGCCCCGCCTACACTCCACTCGCTCCATCCTCCATGCACACCCCAGCTGAAAGTAATCATGATGGGACTACTTTGGTGCTTACAGAATAACGATCACCCAAAGTGCACACAGAAGTGCTCATTCAGGCATGTAAGTCCTTTAAAATAGGGACTTACATGTGTAGATTGCATGTAACTTTCTCTGCACCCCTTATAAAATCAGCCCTCTATGCCCATGCTAGGAGTTAAGCATCTCCACACCAAATGGAGAACCTACTTCAGGGCTAAATAAATAGTAAGTGAAGAACAGGAAAAGACTCAACCCTATTACTTTACACAGTGGGGGTGTTCAGCCTAGGAACTAAGGGAATTAGAAACTTTATTTTATGTAATCTGGAGATCCAGAAACTGCCACTGAAATTAGAGAAAAAATAACAAAAACAGTGCCATAGGGACACAAAGAGGCCTATTCCCAAAAGGATGTCCAACCCCCTGTATATCTGGACAGAATCGGGCCGTGCAAAGTTAAACCCGATTCTGATCCCCGCAGGGTCAGAATTGGGTCTAGCACCTGGATGTGCAGGCTGGGACCCGATTCTGCCTGGCTGTATGTCCTGGCGACTACTAACCTAAATCAGCCGGACTTGTGAATGGAGCCGCAGTGCCATGGCATCCCATCGCCATGGGACCGAAGCTCCATTCACGAGCCACGATTGCTGGCTGCCCCGGAAGGAATTCCCTTTCCGTGCAGCCTGACCCCCGATCTGGCTTTCCAAGGCCTGGGTCAGTCTGCGGGAAACCCTCTGAGCCCCCTCACCTGCCTGCCCGTGTCCCGCGCTGTGGTTCCCCGCCATCCAGGGAGACTCATTCCACCTTTAAGGTGGAATATTCATGTCCCTATCTAGCCTGAAGGCCCTGGATGTACAGGGCAGACCTCTGAATTGGCCCTGTACATCCAGGGTCAAGGGCCACCCATGTCACACCCTTGCTCCGCCTCTGGAATGCCTCCTCCCGCCCCCATCTAGGCCTCCACATACAAATCTGCTGTTTGTACGGGGAGGTTAGGGATGGGGACGACAGGGGGGCGAATAGCGGGGATGGACATCCCAACGGGGCATCCATCCCTGCTGTTCGTGGGACAGAATGACCCCCATAGAGTCTAATTATATAAAGGATTTTTAGTGTGGAAAGGGTCTGTTTATATGCATATTTGGACTTTTAAAAAATTACCCCAGGAGTTTCACACTTAACAAGAAAGAAGTTATTTTCTTCTACTGTGCAATGTCCAGTCCATCTTTTCTCCTCCTGCCCCAGAAGCCATAGGAAGCACACTGGGGATAGCAGGGGAGGAGAGCCGGAGTGGGGAGGAGAAGGGTTTTGTTCTGCTCTGCTGTCTCTACCTCACTCCCTCCTGTACTCCACAATGTGGTCTCTTACCTTGAGGATAGGAAGGAAACAGCTAGTCTGTAAGGGAATGTCCAAAAGAGTCAGGTTCCAGGCCTCCTGTTACTGTGTCTAGGGGGACTACTGATTATAGCCCTGATGGTGAACGGGGACACTACTGCACAGTGAAAAAGTCAAAAGATTGCACATCTACGATACCCAGGTGGGGAAAATATGGTTAGATAACTTAGCCCTAGTCCTATATTCTCCAAGCTCAAGGAGTCACAATCAAGTTGTCTGTTTTCCTCTCTGGCACACTTTATTTTTTTATTTATGAAAAACAATTTCAATTGTATATCCAAGAATTAAATCTGAATGAAAAGGCATATGAAAGTAAAAGAAAAGAAAATATAGAAGTCATAGTATACTTATTATTGACCACAATAACAAAGGAAAAGAACCAAGAAAAAGAGGAAAAGAAAAACAAAAGAAAAATGAACAGATCAAAAACTAGTAGTTGCCGAGTTCGCCTTTATATAGCCGGCATTAACAGCACTCAGCCTCAGTAGTCATGATAACAGGTTTCTCCCTTGCCACAATAAGGTCACTCAGTTGTTAGGGCTCAAAGAAAATATATTGTTTGCCAGTCAAAGAAATGAAACATTTGCAGGGAAACTTCAAGATCATGGTGGCCCCGAGTGCCTGTGAGTTAGACTTAAGGGCCAGGTCCTCATGGCATCTCCACTGAGCGTGTTTAGAAATGTCAGGAAATATTTGAATTTTCGAACCCAGAAACTTTCTGAAATGTTTCGGCAGTACAAGCGAAGCACCGTGTTCCTGTCAGATTCAAATGCAAAGCAATTGACCTTTCGGTGATAATTTCCAGGGTATTTTCTAGAAACTCTGTTAAATTCAAGCCATGTTAGTGCTGATGAATTTCCCTCTATAGTGACATTTGCACGGTTTACAGGTTTTAAACCATGTAAATGCCTTTGAATATTGGGCCCCCTATCTTTAATCTGTGCACTGCTCGCAGTCTTTTGTTTATTTATTTATTTAAAATATTTGTATCCCACCATATGCCCTAAGGCATTCAAGGTGGCGCACAATTAAAAACCACAAAGGAAACCTAACATAACACTAAAAGCCTCTTACCTCTCCCCCATCATGCCACCTGCCTGCCTGCCCTGCCGCATGCTTTACCCAGACTGAGGAAACAGAAAGCTTTTCAAGGCCTTTTCATAAAAGCCAATAAATCTTCAACCTGCTGCAAAGAAACCGGTATCCTGTTCCACCAAAACAAGGCAGCCACTGCAAAACACCTGTCTCACCATTTCTTCAACCATACACACTGCAGACCAGGAACCACTAAAAAGTGGCCTTGGTCTGACCTAGGATCAGACCCAGTTGGTACTATTTCAACACCTCCACCAAATAGCCCGGTCCCTGACCTCTAAGAACCTTAAAGGACATCAGAAGAAGTTTAAACACATACTGCTGCTCCACCGGGAGCCAGTGAAGTTGACAGAATACATCCACCATGGTCTCCCTACGACTGTGCCCCAAAATCACATGTGCCACCACATTTTCTACAGTCTGCAACTTCCGCAGACTGCACTTTGGCAGCCCAATATACAGGAGATTGGAGGCAGCTATTGAAGAACAAGGAGTCCACTCTAGCAGCCTGCCTTTGAAATTTCAGATCAAATTCCACAGTCTTGGAAGTCAAGAATCAACGTCAGAATGAATCTTTCCCACCAAATTCTGGAGTGAGGAATCCATCCTAAGAATCACATCCCAAAGTGCCTCCAACATAATGACAGCAGGTTTACTCACCAAGACAAACTTTACCAAAGAGAAGGGCTCTCCTCGAAGTTCTGTTGGGGAGAGACTTGCATCAAGAGATTCCTCCATGCCAGGCACTGGGGCATCTCGTGCTCCCCCCAACACCCCCTAACCTCGGTGGTGCTGCTTGGTTCTCAGGGCTCAAAAAATACCTGTACGTTCTGCTCCCTGTCTCTCCAATGACATAGTCTGCTGAAACACCTCCACTCCACAGTAGCCCAAGTCATTGTGTCAGCTGACCCTGGAATGGTACAGATTGGTCCGGCATCAATCTGTACCATTCCAGGGTCAGCTGACACAATGACTTGGGCTACTGTGGAGTGGAAATGAACACCAGAGCTCTGCCCTTTCTTTTGCTCCATAGTTGCAACATGCAGAATGTTCAGGTAGGCCAAAACTCAAGGACAGAGTCAGCATGCCAATTTAAGCAACCGCCACTGACTCTATTTTGTCTTGATCTGGTTGCTCCCTGTGGCACAATTTATGAAGCTCTGCAATGACTAAGAGGCATAGTTGCAGAAATCTGCAGGAGCTGGAATGTAATTGGACATTAGTTAACATCTTCCAAGTTATAAATATTTACCTATGGTAAAATAAATTGTCCGAACTTTATGTTATGTATAAGGAAAACTTTAAATTTCCTTTTTATTTTTACATTTTTCAGTTTGATTATCTTTCTTTTTATTTTTTTCTAGTTTTAGTTTTATTTCTCTTCATTTTTCCCCCCCATTCTGTGATACTACATTTTTCTTCTCACCTTCCCCAAGATATGGGTTCCTCTCATTTACCTTGTTTTTTTCTCCTCTCCACTATACTTTCATTCTATTAGCCCTTTCTCCCTTTTCATCTCTGAGAGCAATTTTATAAAACATTGCCTATATATGAAGGGCAAAAAGCACTTACAGTTTATTTTGTAAACACACATAGACTCCTATTTGCTTTTATAAAATACTAGTACAAATCCTGCAAAAATCACACTTAGATTGAGAGCGCTGACATTCAAGCTTGCTTAAGAGCAGGCCGGACCTAAATAGCAGATAAAGTATGCGCAGGAGCGTGTAATTTATTTATTTGTATTGTCTTATCAAGCACATGACCAAAATCTGCTCCAAGTGGTGTACAACAAACAGAATACACAAAATCCATAAAATACAGTTAAAATAAAATCATCGATAGTAACTTTCCTGTCCTGGTAAAAGGATTGGAGATGCCCTACGTGGACCCCTTGACACCCCTCTCCGGGACCTGCAGCAACGCAATATGATGGTAAGAACATAAGAACATAAGATATGCCATACTGGGTCAGACCAAGGTCCATCAAGCCCAGTATCCTGTTTCCAACAGTGGCCAATCTAGGTCATACGTACCTAGCAGTTTCCCCAAAAGACACAGGTTCCACAATGCTTTACTGGGTCAAGCATTGATATCCTGGGTCCCTTCTTAATAATGATTTATGGACCTTTCTTCCAGGAACTTATCCAAACCTTTTTTAAACCTAGCTACACTAACAGCCTTTACTACATCCTCCGGTAACAAATTCCAGAGTTTGATTACACGTTGAGTGAAAAAATATTTTCTTTTATTAGTCTTAAATAGTTTACCCTGTAGCTTCATTGCATGTCCCCTAGTCTTTCTATATTCTGATAATGTAAACAATCGATCTACGTTTACCCGTTCCACTCCGTTCATTAATTTATAGACTTCTATCATATCTCCCCTCAGCCGTCTCTTTTCCAGGTTAAAGAGCCCTAACCTTTTTAGCCTTTCTTCATAGGAGTATCCTTCCATCCCCTTTACCATTTTGGAGGTTCTTCTCTGAACCTTTTCTAATAACGCTATATCCTTTTTAAGATACGGCGACCAGAATTGCACACAATATTCAAGGTGCGGTCTCACCATGGAACGATATAGAGGCATTATAGTATCTTTTGTTTTATTTTCCATTCCTTTCCTTATGATACCTAGCATTCTATTTGCTCTCTTGGCCACCGCTGCACACTGGGCTGAGTGTTTTAACATGTTATCCACAATGACGCCTAAATCTTTTTCCTGGGTGGTGGTTCCTAATGTGGAACCTTGCATAGTGTAACCATAGTTTGGGTTGTTCTTCCCTAGGTGCATAACTTTGCACTTGTCCACATTAAATTTCATCTGCCATTTTGATGCCCAGTCTTTCAATTTATCAAGATCATCTTGCAATTTTCCACAATCCTCTTGGGTTTTAACAATTTTAAATAGTTTTGTGTCATCTGCAAATTTGATAACCTCGCTCATTATTCCACTTTCCAGGTCATTTATGAATATGTCAAAAAGCAGCAGACCCAGCACAGATCCCTGGGGTACACCACTATTCACCTTTCTCCATTGGGAAAATTGGCCATTTAGCCCTACCCTCTGCTTTCTATCTTTTAACCAGGTCATGATCCACAGTAGTACACTGCCTCCTATCCCATGACTCTTTAGTTTTGCCAAAAGTCTCTGATGAGGGACCTTGTTAAAGGCTTTCTTAAAGTCCAGATACACTATATCAACCGACTCACCTTTGTCCACCTGTTTATTCACACCTTCAAAAAACCATAACAGATTAGTAAGACAAGATCTTCCTTGTCTAAAGCCATGTTGGCTGTCTCCCATTAGGCTATGACTATCTACATGCTGAGTAATTTTATTCTTTATGATGGTTTCTACCATTTTCCCCAGTACTGACATCAAGCTCACCGGTCTGTAGTTTCCTGGATCACCCCTGGAACCCTTTTTAAAAATTGGTGTTACATTGGCGATCCTCCAATCTTCAGGTATTACAGATGATTTTAATGATAGTTCACAGATTACTAATAGCAGGTCTGCAATCTCATATTTCAGTTCTTTCAACACCCTTGGATGTATACCATCCGGCCCAGATGATTTGCTACTCTTCAGTTTATCTAATAGTTGTAATACATCTTCCCGATGTATCGATATTTCCTTCAATTCTTCCGCACCTTTAAATACCACTTCAGTCATGGGTAACATCCCTATATCTTCCTCAGTAAAGACCGAAGCAAAGAATTCATTCAGTCTCTCCGCTATCGCCTTGTCGATAGAGGGCAGAAACAGTGATGTAGCACTGATGAGTTAAGGTAGCACTTCCTCGTGGTTCTCATGATATGGCTGCCGCTGGAGGCCCTAAGAGGGGTAGCTGCAGTAGGCTCCCTTAGAAGGCCGGTGCTCTAGTGACTACCTAGTCTGCCTAATGGTCACGCCGGCTGAGAATACACCCCATTATCAAATCGCTGGAACCAAAGCTCATATTCCATCTCAACCCCTCCCATAAGCACAGCAAAACAAATACATTTTGAGCATCTTCCTAAACTTCTCCAAAGTTTTTCCTTGGTGAAGCCCTATAGGGAGTGTATTCCAGAGCAAGGGTGCTTGCACAGAGACGGCCCTATCCCAGTCCCATCCCATCTGCATTACCTTCATTCTTGGAACTTTTAACCGGGCCCCCCACCAACCCCTGTGATCATAAGGAATAAGTCGGGGTGTATGGAGTCAATCTAAAAAATAAATAGCTCAGAGTCAAAGAATGGAACACCATCAGGAGAAGCTTATAGCGAATGTGGTATAATGCAGACAACCAATGAAGTTCAACTAAAACTGATGCAACATGTTTTGACTTATGGAAGCCTCAAGCAACTTCACTGGCACGCTGCCATATTCTGCACTAATTGTAGACAATGCATATCCTTTTGTTGAGGCACCAAAAGGAGCACATTACATAATCTAAGTGGGAAAAAAATAAAGCTCATTAAAGCCAAGTTAATTTCTGAATGATATGATTTCATGGATCTTCTTTAAAACAAAAAAAGAGCTTCACACTCTCCATGCCACCTGATCTTTCATACCAAGCCAAGAATCAAACCAAACCCCTAAGTTGTGACAGAGGCCCTTAATGGTCCTCCTAGTATCTAACAGCAAATTCCTCTCATCTCTTGCAGCTGGAAATCCAAAACCACTCTGTTTTCTGAACATTAAACTGTAATCTGAACTGCCACAACCTGTCTTGCAACATCATCAACTTATCCTGAACTTTCTTGACCAAACATGCTGTATCCCTAGGAAATCTGGATGTCATCAGCATACAGTAGATATAACAAATTGAAAAGTGTCCATAAGAACATAAGATATGCCATACTGGGTCAGACCAAGGTCCATCAAGCCCAGTATCCTGTTTCCAACAGTGGCCAGTCTAGATCATACGTACCTAGCAGTTTCCCCAAAAGACACAGTGCAGTGTGGCACGATAGTGTGTGTCCCCCATTCGCTAAATGATGTAAGTGGGGGGGGGGGTGCAGGTATGTGGGTCATAAGGTGGTGTTGTGATGATGCATGCATGTGTCTGTGTCTCTGTGTCATAGGGGTGTTGGGAAGGTGCGTGTGCCATGTGGGATGTTGGCATTACATGCATCTGTGTGTGTGTCTTTGGGTGCAGTTGTGGAGTATGTGCATCCATATGTGTGTGTCATGGTGCGTGTTGGGAATATTTGGGGATGCATGTGTGTTTGATGGGGTTGCATGTGCACATATGTGTGTCATGGGGATATGGGAGTTGTATGCATATGTCTGTCATGACAGTATTTGGAGGTGCATGCATATGTGTGTGTGTGTGTCATGGGGGTGCTGAAGGGTGCAGGTGTGCCTGTGTGTGTGTGTGTGTGTGTGTGTGTGTGTGTGTGTGTGTGATGAGGGGAAGCTTGGGGGGGGGGAAGGGGGTGCATGCAAGCAGGGCTGACCCCCAAAGTTGGTTCAAGGTGCTGGCACCCTAGGCAAACCTTAAACCTTTTGCCCGCCGCCCCCCCCCCCCAGCTGTCAGAATCTATCATTTAGCTTTGAATATCTTGCTCTTTGCTACCCCTAGAAGCTGCTAGCTTGCCTGATGGTTGGGACGGTCCTGCATGCGTGCCTTTATGTGCATGTACCATGGGGTGTGTGCCTGTGATTGTCTATGTCATGCTGATATTCTGTCCCCACCCTTCAGTACCTTCCCTCCTGCATGCTCTCTCCTTCTCTTTACTCAGCTGTGCCCTCTCTCCCTCCTTTCCCAACCACGTTTCTACTCTCTCTCCCTTTTTATTTTGTTACAGATCTGTGAGAATGTTACAATTAACGCATTTGCTATTTCTTGTTCGTTAAGTAACACATGCTGTCAATTATTAATGCAGGATCAGTTGGCACAGGAAGTCAGTAAGGAGCAGAAGCAAACAACCCTGTGGCACTGAAGATTAAGATAAGGCACCATGGGTCTGTTTGCGGCGATTGTCGCTGCTGTAGGTCCTGCGAGGATGACAGCGGTGGCAATCAGCATCACTGCAGGGCCGGCGCTCTGGACGATTGCCTAGTTCGCCAAATGGGTAGCACTGGTCCTGTGTAGCAGTCATGTTTGTTCTCTATTCTCAGTAGGAGATGTATGGTATTCTGTCTCCTGATGTAATATTTGCAGGCTACTTTGTCATAGGTAGGGCTGGTGCTGTTTTGAATCTTGGAAGTGCTGTTATGGTATGACAGACTTGCTGTACTACAGACTTTCATTGTACAGAATACCATACATCTTGATGAGGATCTTGTATTGAATTTGGCAAGGAAGCGGAAGCCAATGCAAATGGATAAGAATGGGAGTAATGTGATCAGTGCGTGAGGTGTGTGTCAGAATACGTGCGGCGGTGTTCTGGACAAGCTGAAGTCTACGTAACTGGGACTGGGGAAGGCCGGCTAGGGTGACATTGCAGTAGTCCAGGCGAGACATGACAAGGGACAGCAGCAAGGTAGTCAGAGAGGGGGCAGAGAGGAAAGGTCAGACTTACATGTAGCAAGATGAAAGACAAATCTGCTGAATGGTGGGAGAGGGTAATGTTCACAGATGAAAGTACATTTCAACAAGTATGTAGGAGTGGTTACAACTATGTCCGTCGACCAGCAGGCGAGAGACTAAATCCAAAGTACACGACCAAGACTGTTAAACACCCAGCATCGGTCATGGTATGGGGTGGTATCTCGGCGAATGGACGATGTGACCTGCACATTTTTGAGAAAGGTGAAAGAGTAAATGCTGCAAAATACATATCCATGCTGCAAAATACATCCCCCCCCCCTGCTAGTCAAGTTAAAATACACATGAATGTTTCTGGCACAACTATATTTCAGCAGGACTCAGCACCGTGCCACACTGCAAAAACAGTCAAAAAATGGTTTGTGGACAACATGATTGAACTGCTACCAAGTTGCCCATCACACTCTCCGAACCTCAATGTAATTGAAAACTGTTGGAATCTTATGAAGAAAAAGGTGGCAGCACACTGTCCAACTTCAGAAGCAGATTTAAAGGACATACTCAAGCATGTATGGGTCAACAAAATCACTCCGGCATACTGTAAAACGCTAGTTAACAGCATGCCTACAAGAATCCAGGCTGTGCTGAAAAATCACGGACACCCTATCAAATATTGACACATATATTGTTTCCTGAATAAAACTTTGAAAATGACATATATATCTTTGGTTCTTAAAGCTTTTGACCATGAAAGTGTCAATAACACCTACCTTTCTAATAAAATTCTGATATTTTGGACTCTGCCTTAATTTTTTGGCCACTACTGTAAATGCCTCCCCCCCCCCCCCCCCCCCCATTCTGACCTACCCAGGCTGGGGCATCCAAGTATACTAAAAGTATACTAATCTGTGGGCGTGCACGTCGGGGTCATCCGTATTTGTGAAATGGCCTACACCCATGCACATATCTGGCCTTGCTGTCTATGTAGATCCCATCTCCAGAACCGGGTACAGGGAAATTCATTTTTCGAGATAGAGACTGAGTGATTTCAGAAGGCACGTGTGGCACTTCCCCAGTTTTTGGATGCTGTGCTTTGGACATCACAGATTTTTCCTAGATATCTCTTCTCAAATGCTACTTCACACCACTACTATACTAAAGATTCCACTGGAATCTGTTCTTCTTTTAACCAGAGCATTTATTTGCCTGTAACAAATCAAAAGGCTCTGGCAGAGCAAGTTTTATTTCCACAACTTTCCTTTAACACTTTGGATTTAACTGATTGCAACAGCTGCTATTAGTTATCACAGTGGCTTTAGAGTCCAATTGTGACTGGACGTTGAAATTACTTTTCAAGGTTAAGGATGAGATATTATTGAACTCCTATTTTAGGAAATTCCTGGATGTTTCAAGGGTAACCCAGAAACAGAGGAAACAATTTTTGTTGTTGCGACCGAAAGTCATTCAACTGGAGAGTTTGCTTTTCCTTTGATACTCTTGTAAATGCTTGCTTAAGCTAGAGGGGACAAGTTATGTCTTTTCTGGAACCCCAATAGTTGACCCAATTTCTTAGTAACAAGACCATGGTGACTCTGAATTGGAACCTCATTTGTCTGTGCTTTCTCCAGGAGAAGTAGCCTAGTAGTTAGAGCACTGGCTTGGGAACCAAGAGACCAAGATTCAATTCCCACTAGCACTCCTTGTGGCCTTGGGCAAGTCACTTAACCCTCCATTGCCTCAGAAGAAAAGTCTGGCAATCTACTTCCAGTCACTCTGCCAAGAAAACCCAGGAACTGCCAGGTCACCTGGAGTCAGCATTGGCTTGAAGGCACACATTGCATTTTGCTCCATTCATTTCTATCTTGGAGTAATCTCATGATTTGAGGACATGTAAGACACATCCTATTTCCGTATACATTTTTTTAAAATTTTGTCTTGGCCATCTTCTTACTTAGAGGGCTAGTGGAAATGCTCCCTTCTTTTTTCTTGTTAAGATAATATTGTTTATAAGATGCTCAGGGGGCTATTTCCTTTTCTGCAACAAGTGGATTCTTGTGTGTAATATCTTTTCAAAATTATAAATAATAAGTTAAAAAAATACAATTAAAAATCCTAAATTTTGCTTTCAGAACCTCCTTGTTGCACCCTCCTAAGCTTTTGATAGCCACAACACTGAACAAGTGCCAGGACACTGTCTTCTCCCCAGAACTACCTAAATCTTAATCAGTCATGTGAGGTCTGCCACCTCTGCCCCCGGCAGGCAAGTTACCAAGCAATCCCCATGCTTAGTAGCCACCTACAGTAGCTATATATTCCTAAAGCCTGAATCATCAGCTATAACATCTATCCTAACCCTTTCCTTCTGGGCACATTCCTTGGAGATACATGCTCAGGATGAGAGGATATTGTATCACCTGGAGGGCAGGTTTTAGCTACAGCATCACTTCTTGCTATACCAATATTATGCTCTTGTTCCAAGTAACATTTCTTCTCCAAAGTAGCACTGGAGCTGTTAGATTGGTGGTGGGATCGTTTTACTTTGTCCCTTAAGGTCTCCTCTATCTACAGTACCTCAACTCCTCCAGGTCTGCCACTCCAACCTCCAGAGATTGAACTCATTCTCAGAGAGCCAGGAGCTTTTGCACTGAGTGTACACATAAAATCTCTCACCAATTGATAGAAATCAGACATGAGTAGATGGCACCAAAAACTGATTAGCCCTCATCTCACTGCTGGACTGCTATCTGCATCTTAATAGTGTTGTTAGTTAGTTAAGGTTGCTAAGGAAGTAGGGTTGCTTAATCTAATATAAAGTCCTTTAAATTTATTTGATGTATATTATATTAGTTTGACCTGCAAAGGGACAACAGTAAATCTGTTGATAGAAAGGGAATAACCCTGCCGTTATCTAAATATCTAATTGATCTTTTGTGAAAAAAAAATGTCCTCTTCTCTTTATCTTTATCTTTATTTATGTTTAAATCTTTTTTATTCAAACAGTCAAAGAGGTAATAATCGAAATACAAAGAATACACCCAGCTCCATACGTGAAAGCATTGTGTCAAACACTAAGTACCGAATTCAAACCCACAAAAGGCAACACAGAACAATGGTCTCCAGGAACAAATAGGGTAGTATACAATGCTAGGAACGGCCTCCGTGACATTAAGTATATGTGCAACTGAAGTAAGGGCGATAACAACAATAATAATGAATATTTGTGCAACAGAAGTAAGGACAAGAATAACGATAATAATAATAGAGTATCCCCCCCCAGCCCTCCCCTTCCCATCCCCCCAACCCACCCCTACCCATTCCCAATAACGGATTTGGCCCCCCAAAGCTGCACAAGAATTTTGAGACTCAGATTAGGGAGCTGGCCCGAGGTTGACTCTTCCCCCAGGTCCACCCAACTGTGGAATGGCCTATCCGCTATAGGGTACCCACCAGACCCCCTTAGCTCCCCAATCCCTAATCCCCCCCTCCCCCCCAGGCACACACCTTACAAACATGCCAGATTGCCGCCATCCCAGAAAACAGCCGGTAAAGCAGAGGAGATAAGAAGTAAGGAAAGAAAGGAAGCTAATTCAACGCAGTCATTGCCCCCTCAGGATTCGGCTACGGGCTCTCCAGGTTAATAAGTGCAGATGTGGTCCCCATGCCTCCAGAAATCGCAGCCAGTCCCGCTCCCTCCCGCAGGAACGCATCCGTTCCAAAATCAGAATCCTGTGTAGCTGCACCCGCCATGCCCCGTATGTAGGTCCCCGAGCATCCAGCCAGTGTTGCAAGACAATCATACGCGCAGTCACCAAAGCTAACCGCACCCAGCCCAGGCCCACCATCCCCAAGCTATCACCCCATGCATCCTCCCACAAATCCAGCACAAGATGCTTGGCATTCAAAGACAGAGGCTGCTGCAGACAGGTGGACAAGTATGTCAAGACACTCCCCCAATACCCTTGAGCTCTCGTACAGTGCCAGAACATATGTCCCAAGGTGGCCCTCGGTTCCCCACACCGTGGACAACAGTGGCTATCCCCCACCCCCGCACGCCACGCTCGAAGGGGGGCGAAATATAATCGACGCGTTATCTTGTACTGAGTATCTCGGTGGAGTACCAGCTGACTGAGGGATGGAATAGTAGCCAAACCACCGATGAGCTCCGCACCCGTGAGCCCCTCACCAAGGTCCAAGGCCCAAGCCGCCGCCAACTCATCCACACCAAGGGGAGCTACCTCACCCCACAGCATTCGGTAGAGCCCCGACACGCGCGCCCCAGAGTCTCCCCCCAAAAGTGCCAACTCAACTGTGGAACACACCTCCCCCCGCAGGGCCGCCGGGGGAAGCCTTCGTATGTAACTACTGAGTTGCAGGTACGAGAAGAAATCGTTGTCCTGCAGGGGGTACTGTTGACAAAGCACGGAAAACGCCACCCTCCCTCCATCTAACGTCAACACATGTTCCAGGTTGACCACTCCCATCTTCTCCCAGTCATCAAAGCGGGACCGTCCGAGGCCTGGCGCAAACTCCGCATTTCCCCGAAGAGGAAGATAAGGCGTACAAGAAGCTGAAATCTGGCGCCCCGAACAGAAATATCTCCACGCCTTACGTATTGGATCCAATAAGATCTCTCGGAGATCTCCAGAAGACCCCTCAACACGCCCGGCATGCAAGAGATACCGCAAGTGCAGCGGACACACCGCGTTTCGGAGTAACCCCAGAGGGGAACAATCTTCCAAGTCCAAAAGCCAGTCCCGGACCCATCTCAGCAAGCAGGCAACATTGTATTTCTGAATATCTGGGAAGCCCAACCCACCCATCGCCCGGGGCTGTTGGAGAATCTCCAGACGCACCCGGGGCCTACGGTCACACCATAGAAACCGATTAAACAGGCGTGTCAATTGGCGAAGGTCCGAGCGTTTCAGGAGCAGCGGGAGAATCTGAAGCGGATATAAAATCTTGGGGAAGATGGCCATCTTGCAGAGGGCCACCCGACCCCCGAGTGATAGGGGCAAACCGCACCATTTATCAACACAGACCGCCACTGTACTGAGAATATGGGCGACATTAAGGTGATAAAGGTCCCCCAAGCGCGCCGGCAAAAAGACACCCAGATATTTAAAATGCCCCGCCGCCCATCTCAGAGGGAAAGGTCCCTGCCAACCAGGTAGCCCTTCGGGCCCCACAAGCAGCGCCTCCGACTTATCAAGGTTGAGCCGAAATCCGGACGGTCCGCCATAGTCAGAGATTAGCTGCAACAGTCTAGGCAGCCCCACGCTGGGGTCCCCCAGATGCACCAGCAGATCATCAGCGAAAGCGGCCACCCGAAACTCCTCCCGCCCTATCCGAATGCCACAGAATTGGGAGGCGGCCCGGATCTGGATCAAGAGAGGTTCCAACGTCAGAACAAATAAAAGTGGGGACAGCGGGCAACCCTGACGAGTACCCTTCTGGATGTTAAACTCCGCGGACATAACCCCATTAACCAAGACAGCCCCTATAGGGTCGGCATATAACAAATGGATCACGTCCACAAAAAAAAACGGTAAGCCCCATCGCCTCTAAGACCTGATACATGAAGTCCCAGTTGACACGGTCAAATGCTTTTTCGGCGTCAAAGCTGATGAGTAGGGACTGTGTCCCTGCCAGACGTCCCGCGTTAATGGATAGCAGAATACGTTGCAAGTTAAGCGCTGCGTGGCGCCCGCGCACAAAGCCCACCTGGTCGCGATGAACAAGTAGCGGCAAGTAGAGGGCTAGCCGATCCGCCATAATTTTAGCTAACAGCTTGATATCCACATTAAGGAGCGAAATAGGGCGATACGAGCCCGGTAGTAGGGGGTCCCTCCCCGGTTTAGGTAGAATAGTAACCAGGGCCTTATTCGCCTCAAACGGGAAATTGCCCCTCTTTACGAGATCTTCAAAATACCCCACCAAAGGGAGCACAACGGCATCTCCCAGGATCTTATAGAATTCACTACGGTAGCCATCAATCCCCGGGGCCCGCCCGTTCTTAAGGTTCCGAATCCCTAACTGGACTTCCCGTTCCGAAATAGGCTGATTGAGGGCCTCCAAGTGCTCCGCATTAAGCCGTGGCAGGGTACATCCATCGAGAAATTGACGCGCCTCCAGAACTGTATTGCCGTCGCTGGCATAAAGCGCCTGAAAGAATTCCGTAAAAACGGACTCAATATCCCCTGCGTCCCGTCGGATGGTCCCATCCGCATGCCTAATAGCGCCAATTTGCCGCGAGCCACCTGCAGGCTGTAACAAAGAAGACATCAGCTTCCCTGCCTTGTTGCCGTGTTGGTACAATTTGTATCTATAGTACAGCATAGATTTTTGAGCCCGCTGGTGAAGAAGCATTTCCAGCTCAGCCTGGAGTTCCTTCAGCCTGCGCTGATTGAGCGCCGTGCGGCAGCCAGCCACCGCCCTCCGCGCCCTACCCAAGTCCCGTTCTAATAGGAGAATCCGTTGATTCAGCCGCTTCCGCCGAAGAGTATGGTAGCTAATGATGTCTCCGCGCAAGACAGCCTTCCCGGCTTCCCATAGTAAGGCGGGAGATATGTCAGGCCGGTCATTAAAGGCCAGATACTCACTCCAGCGGCCCCGCAGGTACGCTTCAAAATGTACATCGCCACAGAGGTCTAGGGGGTATCTCCAAGGCCGACTCCGAGGGGGACTGCCACCATGCAATTCCAGAGTGACCAGTGCGTGGTCAGAAAGGACAGAGGATCCGATCTCTGCCTTCAAAACACAACGAAATAGCGAGTCGGAGAGTAAGAAAAAATCAATGCGGGACCACGTTCCGTGAGCTCGAGACATGTGCGTGTAATCCCTTTCCCCAGGATGGAGGAGTCTCCAAATATCCAGAAGCTTGTGTGCTTCACAAATGCCCCACAGGCGCCGGCGGCCCCGCTTACTGCCACTCATAGCCGAGCCCGAGCGGTCTAAGTCTACATCTAGGACTTCATTGAAGTCGCCACCCATGATGACCTGATAACCCCTGGTATCTGCCAGGATTCGCGTGAGGCCACGATAGAAGCGGGCCTCATAGCCATTGGGCCCATACAATGAACACAGGACAACCTTCCTACCTTCCAACAACCCCCATACACACACATATCTCCCATCCACATCAGAGATCACTCGCTCTTCCTGCCAGGCAACCGATTTGGAAATCAGAATGACCACCCCCCTTTTCTTCCCAACGGCCGGAGCCCCATAAACATGAGCAATGGACCCTTTGCCTAACTTAGCATGCTCTGCGGCTGTTTGATGGGTCTCCTGCAACATCACAATCCCACACCGCTGACGCCTCAAATGCTGGAGCACTTTATAGCGCTTAACCGGAGAACCCAGGCCGCATACGTTCCAAGAAGCTACTTTGAATCCCTTACTCATAGCCCCGGGGAAACCATCGGTGCCATAAGACAAGAACTAACACACCTCTCAGGGCAAAGACCCCCCCAGCCAAGGGCCCCTCCCCTCTCACCACACCTACATTCAAACACCCCAAAGCAACAAATCCGGCATACATAAACACTAACCCCCGAGCATAATGGCCTTTCCCACCCACCGCCCCCCCTCCCTTCCCCTGCCCCCCCTCCAAGTATGCACCCTCCATGCCCGCCCTCCCGGCCAGGCCGACTTCCTCTGGCAATCGGGTCCGACCCCTGTAAGATATCGGGGATAGAGTATAGTGATATAAAGAACCCTCCCCCTGCGCCTACCCTTTATGAAGCCCAGCAGCTTAGATCTTATGGCACCGCCAGGACAAGGCACCAACCAACCCAAGCCTTCCGATATTCCCTACCAATTCCCCGGGGAGCAGAATCCTAGCATACCTCCCCAACCCTTACAAATCCCAAGAAATTGGTAACCTAATAAAGGCACTGCCTTGCAACCCATACCGCCCCCCTTGAGTCAGTCTGTACCACCCCCCCTACTGTCTTCCCAAGCCCGCCCCGAGCATTCTCGGGGAACCACCCCCCCTAACCAGCATCAGGGTCCAGAGACTGTAAAACCGCCCGGTGATATAAGGGAGGGAAAGGAAAACGGGAAAGACAGAGGAAAAACCCCGATACAGTACAAGAGCCCCAACAGAAACAGTAACAGTCCAGCAATGTATCCAAGGGGGAAAGGGAGAGAAACATAGTAACAGGCTACTTAGCTTGGCAACATACATTGTATCCAGACAACCTCCCTCCCGCCATTTATCCCGAGCTCCATAGAGCGCCGTCCGCCCCTGTGAGCTCAGGCAGCAAAGAAACCAGAACTAGGGGCCTACCAAACCCCCGGCAACCCCGTCACATGTAAAGAGGCCCAGTCCAAATTTCAGTCACTGGCTCCCCCGAAGTTCTATCAAGATGCACCCAGCGATATGAATCGGGCTCTTCACCGCCGAGACTCAGCACTTTCTCCCTGTGTCGGGGCCACTGTGTCGTCCACGAGCTTCTGTGCCTCCCCAGGAGATAACAGGATGCGGGACTGGCCGTGGATGTCCACCCGTAGGCGGGCCGGATAGAGTAGAGCAAAACGGATACCCTTATTTAGTAGTTGGGCGCAGATCGGGGAGAAAGCCCTCCTCTGCTGACTCACGAGGGCTGAGTAGTCCTGGAACACCAGGAGATGTTCGCGCTCTCCACTCCGCAACTTACGGCCCCGTGCCGCCCGCAAGACCTCCTCCTTCTGACGGAAGTCAAGGAAACGTGCGATCACTGCCCGGGGCCTCTGCGCTAGCTCCCGCCGGGGACCAAGGCGATGAACCCTCTCCAGCCTCACCGGGCCATCACCATTACCGGACAGAAGCTCTGCGATCCAGGTTTGCAGGTAGTCAGCTAGGGCCGCGTCCCCCACACTCTCCGGGATCCCTATAAACCGGAGGTTCTTTCGACGCCCCCGGTTCTCAAGATCGTCCAACTTATCCCCTTGTTGCTTTACCAGCGATTCCAAAGCTTGCACCTTAGACTGCAGGGATTGTTGGGTGTCCTCCACATCCGAGATGCGGGTTTTGGCATGTTCCATGCGGTCGGAGAATTCGGTTATGCTCTGGCGCACACACTTCAGCTGCTCTGTCAATTCTTGGAACCGACTATCGAGCGCATTCACTACCGCTGAACTGACTTCGGAGATCAAACTCGCAGGGTTCACCACGCTTGGACTCCTAGTCGGTCCCTCTGCCATCTTGACCTCAGGGATCCTTGTCCTTTCCCGCCGTGTAGTTTTTACGGACATCAGCCTCCAGTGGAATGCACCGGCTCGCTATCGCGCTCCTTGAGAGAGGTGGGGGGGGGGGATCGCAGCAATGCCCGCAAAAGTAAGCTCTCTCCCCAACACTTTAGATAGATTTGTTGCAGGTTAATGGGGTCGGGTGCCCGGAGCCGATCTTCACACGTCCGATCAGCTCATAGCCCAACCGGAAGTCCTCTTATCTTTATTTAAAACTTGATAGACCGCCAAAACCAAAAAAGGCATGCAGCGGTTTACATTAAAATTGGAAACTGCTGAAAAGAAAAAGGAAACAGAAAGGAACGCCAATTTTCGATAGGAAAGAGACAGCAGCAAGGGAGGAGGCCAGAATAAGGCAGTGAGAGAAGAAAGAAATACCATTAAGTATCGGCAGGGGGAGGGGGAGGAAGATCAAAAGCTGTGCAAAAGAGATGGGTCTTTAGCTTAGTCTTGAAAGAGGGGTAAGAGAGTTCCAGGCGAAGAGCTGACAGTAGGGAGTTCCAAAGGCGGGGACCAATGAAGAAGAAGGCAGAGGAGCGTGTAGTTTCAAGATGTGCCTGGGAAGGGGACGGTAGGAATAGCCGGTTGGCATGGACTGACCTAAGGGCTTTTGAGGGACAATGAAAATGGACTAAATCAGAGAGATAAAGTGGAACACCGGTATGTAGAGATCTGTGCACAAAGGTAAGGATCTTGTATTGGATTCGAAAAGGAATGGGCAGCCAGTGTAAGTGAATAAGAAGAGGGGTGACGTGAGCGAAGCGGGAGGAGTGTGTCAGAAGACGGGCAGCAGTGTGGTGAAACAGTTGAAGCTTACGGAGTTGGGTGAGAGGAAGCCCAGCTAAAGATGCATTACAGTAATCTAAACGAGAGACGACAAGAGAAAGAAGCAGTGTGGTCAGAGATGAGGGGGAGAGAAAAGAACGAACAGCGTGGAGTTGCCGCAGTGTGTAGAAGGAACGTTGAAAAACAGAAGAAATGTGGTCCTTGAAGGTTAATGCCGAGTCCAAGGTGACACCGAGATAGCGCAGTGAGGAAACAAGGGGAATGGGGTCAGCAGACAGGGATGGGGTGAGGGTGGGGATAGGGGCACTAGCAGTGAACCATATAGCTGAAGTCTTCGACAAATTGACGTGAAGGAAGTTTTCTGAGAACCAGGAAGAGACAGAAGAGAGACAGACGTTGAGGGGACCAATATCAGGTGAAAGCGAGCTAGTGTGAAAGAGAAGAATAATATCATCGGCGTAATAATACGCCAAGTTACCATGCTGCTGGAAAAGCAGAGTGAGGGGGGCCAGGAAAATGTTAAACAGAAGGGGAGCTAGCACGGAACCCTGAGGGACACCACAGTGCAGAGGGGTTGAGGGAGAGGAATCCGAGCCAGAGAGTACTGAGAAGGACCGATCGAAAAGAAAGGAGTGGAACCAGCGAAGAACTGAGCCTGAGAGACCAATAGAGACAAGCCGTGATAAGAGCGTGCGGTGATCGACAACATCGAAAGCAGCAGACAGATCGAGAGACAGCTATAGATATGGAACCACGGTCGTGAGCAACATGCAATTCATTAAGAAAAGAAATAAGAATAGATTCAGTGCTATGACCAGGACGGAAACCAGATTGACGGGGGTGAAGAACCAGAGAAGCTTCAAGATGAGTGGAGAGCTGAGAGAAAACCAACCGCTCTAGAAGTTTGGACAGAAAGGGAAGGTTAGAAATAGGGCGCCAGTTCGAGGGTATAGAGAGGTCCAAGGAAGCTTTCTTCAGAAGGGGACGAATCAAGGCGTGTTTCCAACGTGAAGGGAAGGACCCAGACATCAAGCCAGTGTTGAAGATAGAAAGAATCAGGGGAAGCAGGGCTAGTGAGGACTCGGAGAGCCATTGTGAGGGAATAGGGTCAGAAGGGCAGGTGGTTTTCCGAGTAGCTTTGAGGACCATGGTCAGTTCTGAAAGAGTGATAGGTTGGAAAGCAGATCAACAGTGAGAAAGGGGAGGGATACTCAAGGAGGTTGGGGACGCAGAGGGGGGAGGGGAAAGAGGGAGGGGGCAGGCCGGGAAGAGTTGTCGAATAGTTTGAACCTTGGAGGCAAAATGTGAAGCCAAAGCGGAGGGGGCAGGATTGGTGGAGGAAATGCTAGAGGCAGTGGTACCGGGGACGGGGGGAATTGAGGGAGTGGAAAGGGAACGAAGAATACAGTATAATTGCCGTGTGGAGTTCTCAGAAGAAGAGATGAGCTTATCAAAGTGTTTTTTCTTAGCAGAGTTAAGAAGAGAGCGGTAATGGGAATGGCAATAGTGGAAGTGCGACAAGGTGGCTGGGGTGGGGTTCTTACGCCAATGGCGCAGAGCCCGGCGGAGGTGGGCTCGATGGAGTAATAGGTCTGGGTAAAACCAGGGAGAGGTGGGACGATGCCGGGTAATAGGGAGAGACTGCAGAGGAGCGACCTTGTCTAAGGCCGAGGAAAGAGTGGAATCCCAGCATTGAGCCTGGAGATCCACTGGCAATAAATGAAAGTCAGTAGGAAAGAGCTCATCCGAAGGCGGAAACTGATGAAGCGAATTGGGGGTAAGGCGACGGACTGGGCAATTTGGGGGCAGAGCTGAAGAGGAGGGAGGGGGCAGGGAGGGACAGGAAAGGGAAAAATGGACGCAAAGATGATCAGACCAGGGGAGGGGCAAGGCAGAGGAGGAAGAAGGGATAATGAGTGAAGGCTGGCGAGCAATAACTAAATCTAATGTGTTCTTAACTGGGCTACCAAACTATAAATCAATGTGTTTAGGATAGGTGGAGCCAAAGGGAGGAGGGGGGACAAAAATAATGTGGCTTTTAAGGCAATCAAACATGGGCAAAAACTAGCTTGTTTTTCTTTTAAGGCAGTTAAACACAGGGCTAATAAATTTCTCCCATGTCACTCTTCTCGCCCAATGATTATGTCACAAAATTGCTCAGCAAAGCAAACTCACAAATTCTGTTCACTCACCAGCAGAAACAGTTTCTGCTCTCAGGAAACATCTTCATTTTCTCATCATCAACAAAATAGAAGAGGAGACCAGATTTGCATCTAGACATAATATAAGCACTCAACAAAAAACAGCAGGAAATCAATCAGCACAAATGCTTGCAGTCTAAGCAGTAAAGTAGCAGATGTACAAGCCCTAATGGTAGACGCATATATTGATATTGCTGCTATTACAGAGATGTGGTTCATTGAATCCCATCACTGGGCTACTGCTACAAGTTCTTTAGGAGGGGCAGAGATGGGAGGAGTGATTCTTTCTGTCAAAAATATAATAAAGCAACTAAAAGCAGGGGGTAGGGTCTAAGGAGGAAGCACTGTGAGTGTTTTTGGAAAAAGGAGCTGGCACTTACACTCACACCAGTATAGTTTACAAGCCTCTGACTCTGATGGCAGAACTGGACAAAGAAATTGACAGATGGGAATGAAGGGAAAAGTAGTGTTGCTGGAAAATGTCAACCTGCCAGATGTGGACTGGAGTATTCCTGTGTGGAATTGTGGTAGGCGAAGGCCTATGATCCATGCTGCTTGAACTAAACAGACAGGCCTAAGCAGCTTGACCTGTAAATGAAGCTTGTGGTTAGGCCCAGAGGAGTGAAACCCCCCCAATACTGCTTCCATAGAATTGAAACTTAACTCAGCTTAACTGAACATAGCTAAGCAGAAACGAAACTTAGAAAAGACAGAAAACAGCTCTAATTGGTATTGATAAGGATGTGAGAAGCTTCTATGGAATTAATTAACTTGCTGTAAGAAAGGTTACAGTGCCCTGCTTTCCCACATATTCCAGCTAGCTAGTGACCTTGGAGAAGAGATGTATCAAGAGTCTAAGAACTGTCCATTGTAATAGGGACTGTAAGGGGGGTAAGCAGGTGCTGAGCCCAGACCAAAGTCCTAATTGGATGACTACGTAACGGTACCGGGACCAATAGATGGGGTGAAAGGGGTTACCGGGACCAATGAAAAGTTTGCCTATACCTAGAATGGAGAAGAAGGCTATAAAAGTTGTTGTTTTGCTAGAAACCATTGCTCAGCCATTTTGAATGTTATTCTGCTTGAGTCTTGTGTACAAATAAATGATTTGGACCTTCTGAACAGACTCCTGGTATCATTGGATTGTCTGCGCTCTGCTGCTACATATTCTTGGTGCGTTGGCCGGGAACGTGTGGTGAGTAGAGGGTATACGAGCTGATATACCACGACTTTCCGCCTCTATAGGTTTTGTCCTGCTGGGCTCGTGCCCTTCCGACGTGGGCTCGGCTCCCAGGCGCCACTGGTCCAGTTGCATCGGAGGGAGCTGGGCCAGGCCTCGGCGGGTGCTGGACCCAGTCGGAGCCAACACCTCGAACCCGTGAGGGGAGTCCGAGGTCCAACTCATGCGCTTGCTTGGGAAAGGGGACCGGATCCGGTGAGTATAGTGTTTGATATGTCTAGACAGATGAGTCAGAGCAGAACTGCTGTTTGAATTTTGAAACTTTGGAATTTGGTATTTGGTAAGAGAGCATGATCAACTCTCCAGACGGTCCAATTAACCCTGCATGAGTATGCGCGGGGTGAAACCATCGTCTTTTTGATTTTAACTTTGAATTCGAAATTTGGTATAGCCTAGTCAGAAGAGACAGGACTGGGCTTTCTTGGGATACGTTGCTAGCATGTTTGTCGTTTGTCTATGTGTCTTTGTTTAATGTAAGATTATATTCTGTTGGGTAATTTATGACAATTTACCGCTTGACTCACTGAAAAATCAAGAACATGTCTCATTCAGTCAGCTTTTCCTACAGTACAGCGTGAGGCTGACAAGGGGCGTGTCTGTGCAGAGGTGCTTTTTAACCCTATGAAGGCATGTTTTCAACGTTCTGCTGCTGGGCTAATTGGAGCTTATTTTAGGGCAATTATACCTGTTTTTATTCACTGTGTTTTAATAGTGATGTTCCTTCTACTATGGTCATGTATTATATACCATTCGATAGGAATATTTAGTCAGAATTTTAGTTTTGAAGGTCGTATTAACCTCATCGGAGCTCCGTAAACTGTTTTTAGTTATATTCTCTGCTCTGTCTGTATTTTTACGTCAACTGCTCCTGTTATATTATTGTTACCTTTCAGAACTATCCAGGAGATGAATTTAATTATTAGATCACGACTTGACACTGATTTAAATGATTCTTGCTAGCATGTCTCTGTGTGTCTGTGAAACTAAGTGTGATCATTTCGTTTCCAGTGAGCGAAGGGGTGTGGCTCTCACACAGCTTGCTAGGGAAAAAAAAATGAGACAGCTGCTCCCGATTGAACAGTCTCTTGCTTGTTAAAATAAAGGACTCATTCAATCAAAGTGTGATAGGAGATGAATTTATAATTAGTTTTCTAGTTATTACTTTACAGCTGTGATAACTACAGTGACTCAGAAGTTCTTTTGTTTTTTGAAGTATATCTGTCATTTCAAAAACTAACTGACACGGACAAGAGAGAGCAAATAAAGTGTTTTTCCTTTGACCCTTAGAGGTTGAGAACCTTGGGGGACGGTGCAGCATTCTGGGTTGGAAGTGTACCAGATTGCAACCTGAGAATGAATGGTTTAAATTCTGAGTGGATAAGAAATTGTGTTAGGATTTTATCTTTGAAATCTGAAAGTTGAAAAAAAAAAAAAAGAAAAGAGTTTATCTTGCAGAGTGTTTTTATGAATAAGTATAAGTCATTTGAATGCGTGCTTCCCCATACTGTAAGATTTAAGGTGATTACTTTGAATTGTTAAACTCTGTACTAGTGACTAATGAAGACCTTTACAATTCAAGATAAATTCATTTGTTTTTCTGTATTTGAATTTTGTGTGTCCGTGTCCAGAGGAAAAGGGGTACTTTGTTTTTTAAATTTCAAGACGTTATTTCCTGATATACTGTGGCAAGCACCTGATAGAAGACATATTTATTGTTAAAAAAGAGGGTGTATATGCATCCTAGATATCCACCAACGCTATGGAAAAGTATCCGTTTCATGTCTCTTGAATATCTGCTTTCTGAACTGTAAGATTTAATAAAAATAAAATAATAATTTCTTTTGCAGAGACATGCAGACTACGGCTGGCAGTTAGTTTCCATGCTCAGTAATTTCATTCCAGTTATATGTAACAGATAGCTATAGTTCTCTCTATAAGAATAGATGTTATAACATGTTGCAAAATAATAGTTTTATATTTTAAGAACTGTATCTAAATTGTATGTCTGTGCTTAATCTAAGCTTATGTTTTCTGCCTGCCCTATGTGTTCAGAGTGCTTAAGGGGGGGGAGGGGGCCCAGTCCACCGATGATGTCACCCCCCAGTAGGCGTGAACTAATGTGCCCACAGCAGAGAAGTAAAAAAAAAAAAAAAAACCCTCCCGGATAGAGCGTTGCTAGGAGAAACAGTGTGGGCCTAGGGCAGGGGGGGGGACTCCTCCCTGTAGATTCCCAAGTAGTTTGCCAGCCAGTCAGCTGACCAGACTTGTTTAGGTGCCTTTCCCTCTGCCACTGATTTACTGAACTGAAAGCTTCAGGATTTAATTGAACAAATGAACATCATTATTCAGGAGAATTTGCATTTTTGTCAGTCAGTCCCAGAGAGATATAAAACAGAAATTACAGAAACTGGATGGATTTGCGGGCATGATAGTTAATGGAAGTTGATCAGAAAGTATGTGAATTGTTGAATGTGACAGAGAAAGTAAGTGTAAAGATGGAGAAGAGAACAGATCTTCTTGCTGATACTTTAGTTGAATGATGTGGAGGAGGTTATCCTGATCGAAGGAGCAGAGGAAGTAAAAACTGGGTGCGAGTCAGTGCGCCCATTGCAGAGGAGGACATTGGAGAAGTGAATGCCCGTATCTTGACTCCACCCCAGGGGGGAGGAGGGAGTACTTGATTTATGAATGAAGACTAGGCCAGACCGGACTCTTCAGTTTTCCTGGGTCCCCAGGAGCCTATGGTCAGTTTGGAAATAGGGGACCAATATATGGACTTTATGGGGGATACAGGAGCAGAATACTAAAGCCAGTAGCCCCTGTGTTTTTCTCGATGCATCACCATTATCAGAGCTACTGGGGCTAAGGCCACAAAGCCTTTTCTGCAGAACCGCATGTGTGAACTAGGGGGACAGAAAATAATGCACCAGTTCCTGTATATGCCTGAGTGCCGTATTCCACTTTTTGGAGCCGAGATCTGCTTGCAAAGCTTCAGGCACAGATATCCTTTGCTGAAGAGAGAGAAATGCAAATGACTGTGAACCCAAAGTATGGACTTTTCAAAGGAGTGCCAGTCACCTTGGAACACCCCCCTTCTTCCTGTTAAGAAGCCTGGGACAGGTGATTACCGCCCAGTGCAGGATCTAAGAAAGAATGCATGATGCAGCTGGAACTATACATCCAGTTGTGCCAAATCCTTACACACTCTTAGGACTGATCTCTGCTGAAGCTACACACATTTCACCATTCTGGATTTAAAAGATGTTTTTCTGCATACGCTTAGCCCAAGACCCCACTACAGGAAGGCGGGGCCAACTCACCTGGACAAGATTACCTCAAGGATTCAAGAACTCGCCTCACTCAGCAAAAGATTTGACAAGTTATCCAGTAATTCCAGGAGAAAGAATTCCACTTCAATATGTGGACAACTTGCTCATAACCACCAACTCAGAAAGTGAATGTCTACAGGTCACCAGTGAACTCTTGCACCTTTTTAATGAGGCTGGATACAAAGTCTCAAGAGCTAAGGTGCAATTATGTCAAACAAGTTAAATACCTAGGATTCCAATTGTCCAGCAGAATTCGACGCCTGGGACCAGAATGCAAAGAAGCTGTATGCAGTATTCCTACTCCAACCACCAGGAGGCAAGTGAGAGCCTTCTTGGGTGCCACAGAGTATGTTGTATATGGATCCCCACTTTTGCGCTGCTAGCAAAACCATTGTATCAAGCTACCAAAGGAATGGAAAAGTCTCCATTGGAATGGGGACTTGAACAGGATGCAGCCTTTTGATCTTTGAAAAACCACTCTGATGTTATCACCAACTCTGGGCCTACCAGATGTCCAGAAAACCTTTCAGTCTCTATGTTCATGAGTCACAAGGAAATGTTCTAGGAGTGTTGACTCAATCTCTTGGACCTTATTTGAGAAGCTGTTACAGCTACAGCCTTCCTAGTGAGCAAACTACTAGCTAACAAATCTACGAATGTTGAAGTATCAGAGTATGTTGCGTGAAAACCCCCAGATACAACTGAAGGTCAGTCAAGCTTTGAATCCTGCTATGTTGTTACCAGTTGGTCTTGATCCCCTGATCATGACTGTTTAGAAATTATGGACACTGTATTCTCAAGCCGCCTGGATTTGACTGATGTCTCTCTGGAGAACCCTGAACAGACTTTCTTTGTGGCTGAAGGCAGTTTCATCATCAATGGACATTGTTGTGCTAGATATGCAGTGGTGACCCCTGATTTGATAGTTGAGTCCTCAGCCCTGGCCCCAGAAACTTGAACACAGAAAGCTGAACTGATAGCCCTCACTAGAGCACTAACAATAGGAAAAGGGCTCTATCTAAATGTGTACCCAGATTCCAAGTATGCCCTTACAACCTTGCATGCACATGGGACCCCGTACAAATAATGAGGGTGGATAACCTTAGGAAGCAAGTCCATTAAGTATGGCCCCAAGATATTGACATTATCAGGTGCATACTACCTACAGCTTTCAAAACTTTAGGAAAAGTAGAATGTATGAATAGAACCTTGAAATCTCAGTTGTCCAACCTTTGCCAAGAGGTTTACCTGAAGTGGCCCCAGGTTCTTCCTATAACCCTTCCTAGGATATACTTAGCCCCTGCTAAGTCTTTAGGAGTTCCCCCTTTTTGAGATTCTGAGAATCTGTAGCCTATTTATAGGGAATAAAAGGAGATGTGAGACAGATAGGATCTGAAATTATTAGACATGAACTATTGGTTTTAAGTCCTGTTTTGCAGAGTCTTCATACCTGGGTACAAAATCGATCACCCATCAATTTGCCTGAACCCCTGCATCCTTTCAAGCCTGGAGTCTCGGTGTGGATCAAAGAGTGGAGAAGGATACCGTTAGCCCTGCATTGGAAGGGACCCTATGTTGTCATCCTGTCATCTCCAACTGCAGTAAAAGTCGCAGAATTCGAACTTTGGATCCATCATAGTCGAGTAAAGCCAGCAACTGTTTCTGAACCTGATCACTGGACTACTGTACAGCATCCTGAGACTCCATTGCGCCTCACCTAAGACTTATTGGTCCCTTGGAAACTGCACTATTTCAAGACTGTCTGTTTATCTGAAGGTAAGCCTCGCATCTGGAGAAAGCTGCAATCATCAGAAATAGACTGTGTTGTGTTAAGAAATTGAGTCTTCTAAGAGACTGTGTTTAAATGCTCTGAGAACAAAACTGTTTTGATCTCCTAAAAAGTGAACTGCTCTAAGGAGGCAATAATAGCCTGAGAGACTGTACTATGATATTTTAAGAACCTGAGACATCCCAGAGGACAGTGATACTTTGGAATCTACAGCCCTACTCCTGCCACAAAGCTGGTAGGTCTACGTACGGCAGAAGCTTGAGGATCTACAATCAACTCTACATTTGTTGCCGACAGTTCCACCAATTTTCCAGAGACTATGCCCATTATGAATTCTTATTATTGCTTTATTCTGGCAGCAGCCTTGGGGTGCTTTGAAATGACTTTTGCTTTACCACCATGTGCAGCCTGTATAAGTACCACGCGAACTGGGCTGAAGGTTCCTCATGCCTCCCAGAACTTGTTTCTTGAACTTGCCGAAGCAGTAGCATCTAGTCTCCACATTTATGACTGTTTCTTTGTGGAGGAACCAAGATGGGAGATCAGTGGCCTTGGGAGGCTCAAGAACTGAATTATTCCATCCCCTACAATCAGACTGATTTACATAATACTACTAGTGAGTGGGTATTGGCCCACCCCATTGTTGACAGTTTGTGTTTTGTTCGCACCGGACCACAATTTGCTATGAAGATTGCACAGCTGGACTGTCTAAATCAGAAATTTTACAACAGCACAACAAAGAAGACATCTTGGTGGTCCGGCATAAATGCTCCTGAACCTTCTACTCCTTTAGTTCTTTTTCCCACTCTTGCCAAACTATGGACTCTGACTATCTGCTTGTTGCTCCCTTGTTTCTTGCCACTTTGCTTGCGAATGATAACTTCAGTTTTTAATAACACTGTAGAGCGTAAGGCAGCTACAAAGATACTAGCTATGTGAAACTACTACCCTATCCCACAGAGTGATACCTTTACCTAGTATTATGTGATTTGATTCTCACCCTTTCTCACTTGCGGTTGAGAATAATCAAAGGGGGGAATGTGGTAGGCGAAGGCCTATGATCCATGCTGCTTGAACTAAACAGACAGGCCTAAGCAGCTTGACCTGTAAATGAAGCTTGTGGTTAGGCCCAGAGGAGTGAACCCCCCCCTCCCCAATACTGCTTCCATAGAATTGAAACTTAACTCAGCTTAACTGAACATAGCTAAGCAGAAACGAAACTTAGAAAAGACAGAAAACAGCTCTAATTGGTATTGATAAGGATGTGAGAAGCTTCTATGGAATTAATTAACTTGCTGTAAGAAAGGTTACAGTGCCCTGCTTTCCCACATATTCCAGCTAGCTAGTGACCTTGGAGAAGAGATGTATCAAGAGTCTAAGAACTGTCCATTGTAATAGGTACTGTAAGGGGGGTAAGCAGGTGCTGAGCCCAGACCAAAGTCCTAATTGGATGACTACATAACGGTACCGGGACCAATAGATGGGGTGAAAGGGGTTACCGGGACCAATGAAAAGTTTGCCTATACCTAGAATGGAGAAGAAGGCTATAAAAGTTGTTGTTTTGCTAGAAACCATTGCTCAGCCATTTTGAATGTGATTCTGCTTGAGTCTTGTGCACAAATAAATGATTTGGACCTTCTGAACAGACTCCTGGTATCATTGGATTGTCTGCGCTCTGCTGCTACAGAATAGGTAAGGTGCAGAGAGATCATGGATGCCTTTCAATGGGCTCTGCTCATACTACAGGTGAGGGAACCCACAAAGAAGGAGTAGCACTAAACTTAGTACTCACAAATGGCGAGAGGCCCGATATTCAAATAGGCTGATCTTTAAATGCTGTGGTGATAAGCATATTCTGCATATTCAGCAGCAAGAGTGGAGGCCGCTGAATATCTGAATTGAGCGGTCACTATCCAGATAAGTGCCAACTTTATCGAGCTAATGGTATTTTCAGCTGCCACTTGGCAATTTAGGCCTATACAGATAAGTAAGGGCTGAAAACCGCTATGAATTAGATAAGGCTGGCACTTATCCAGATAGCAGTCTTAACACTCTAGCTCCACCCACAGACTACCCCTGCGCTAACCGGACAGTGCTAGAGCGATCTGTGGAGATATTCAGTGGCACTATCCAGATAATGGACAGAATAAAGAAAGAGAGGCTAAGCCCAACTGCAAAAAAAGGCAAAATAAAAACAAAGAGCAGAAGGGATCTGACTAATATAAAATGAACAATAAATATAGAATAAATAAAACAATACATATGAGTAAAAGAGATAAGAAAAGCAGCAAACTGGCTAGAGAATAATTAAAATGTTCTTTATTAACATTAAAAATAGACGAGTAGAACAGCATCAGCCAGATAGTAAATTAATAATTATTTTGCTCCAACAAGATGGATCAGTCGCCCAAAGTCTGCCTCAGGGGATTTCATTTTAATACAGGGAAACAATGGCAATCAGGTTGGAGATCTAAAAGAAAAAAAGGGAGGGGGACAAGCAAACAAGAAAGAAAAAGCGTACCAAAAAGATATTTTATTTAATTGAAAATCCTGTTATAGTGCTTGCCACCATAAATCAAAGTAGCATTGGAGGGGGTGGAAATGGTACATATGAAGAGATGGAAATCACGATGCAACACCGGGGTGTATTAATAAGCACTGCATCACAGTTTGCCACCACTGCAGGCCCCGGAGAAGGGTGGTGGTGGTGGGAATGGGTGCCCCCAGAGGCCCAGTGCTCTAGGTGACTGCCTAGTTCACCTAATGGTAGTGCCAGCCCCGGGCAGGCCTGAACTAAATGAAGCATAGCCTTCCCTAGTCTCTATTTTTATTTATTTATTTACATTCTCTTATATACCATGCTATTCTGCATCAGTGCAGTTTACATTGAACAAACTGAAATTACATTGAACAGGGCATTATAACTTGGAGATAACTATTTTACAGGGAACATGGGCTATGGAGGGTTAAGTGGCTTGCCCAAGACCACAAGGAGCATCTGTGGGACTAGAAACCACAGTCCTTCCAGCCCAAGGTTGCTGTCCTCTAGTGGGATTTGAACCCCTGACCTTCCGGCCTGAAATACCTTGCCCCAACCACTAGGCCACTCCTCCACTCCACTTTTGTGTCATTGGCAGATTTGTTTGACCACTGTAGAGTATAAATCTCAGGCTGAATGGTTAAAAGAAACATTTTTGGAAAGGGATTATCCATATGAAATAATGGCTACAGCATACAAAAGAGCGCAGAATAACCATCATGAGTGGTCGATGGAACCAATTTTGAGTAATTTAGACAAGAAAAGCAATGATGATTTTTTGTAAGTGCATTGCAGTACCTTCCACTATCCACTAGAGTAGCATCTGTTATAAGGAAACATTAGAAGTTGCTGCATGCACATTGAAGTTTTGTTCAAAAGAAACTGAAGTTTACCTATAGTAGAAAATTGTTTTTAAAGGATTTATTGTGCCCAGCGGTATTAACGCCAGTGGATGATGTTGGCAAAGGTGCTGCTGGTCACTTTAAATGTGGCAGCTATCAAGTGTGTGATATCACGGAAGAAGGTGATAAGTGTGTTAATCCCATGAATGGATGGATTTTCCATTTAAGGAAAAGGAATAGGTGTAGGTCATCATTTGTAATTTCTGCGGTTTGGTGTTCCTACAAGAAAATATATCTTGGGAAACAATGCAGCAGTTTTGGGTGCAGATGGCCAAACAAATGTTATAAACGAAAGTGAAAGGAAGAGGTACCAATGGTGCAGCATTTTAAACAAGCTGGACATGTTTCTGAAGATCTAAAATGTATGACTATTGACTAGATTCAGGAGAATGTCCATCAGGGCGATTATGGTTAATTTTTATTACAACTGCAACAGCCATGGATTTATAACTTGATCGCACTGGAGCAGCCCGGGTTACATAGTAACATAGTATATGACGGCAGATAAAGACCAGTATGGTCCATCTAGTCTGCCCAGCAAGGCGGCAAGACTAGGTGCATTTGCCGCTCTGTGCAGGTCACCCCTCCTCATGCCTTTTTTAGGCGTGTATAGCATTATTGAGTGGGGAGTATTTTTTGAATGAACTGTGTTGAAGTGTGCTGTGGTTGGCGGAGGAAGAGCTGTAAAGATGTGTTTGGAGATGAGGCAGGACGTACGAGTATTTTTGATTGGAGGATTTGAAATGAGAGTTTGTATGAAGGTTTGGGCTGAATGTCAGACACTGTTAGTTGAAGAAAATGAGAATATTTTGCTACTGACACAGCATATGCAAAACAAAGATCTTTGTCTGGCATATATGGATTGCAAGGGATCATCAGATAAGTGTATGGATGCATGAACTGAACTGAAGTCAATTTTTATCGATAGTCTGAACATGGATTTATGAACTGGACTGAATATTTATTGAGCTGTTTTCAGTACTAAGACATTTTCAAGCAAGGCTGGTACAAAGAATGGAGGTGCCCTAAGTGGGCCCAACATCCTGCCGCCCCCCCCCCCCCCTCACTGCCTGTGCCCCATAAACCGGAAGTCTGCATACTCTAAACACCAGTAACCTCCTGCTAGGAAAAGAGAACAAGCTGAACTAATACAGATTCCTACACAGGATCAACATGTTAACAAAATCCTTCATCTCAGCTACATATAGAAAACATAGACCACCATCTAGTAAAGAATAATAAACTATACATTAGAAACAAATTGCACACAAAAAAAACCCAAAATGGGAAATAAAAAAATAGACTGTGTGAGCTGTGGAACACTGAAGAAAGATAAATACATTTCCCCTTGAAATCTAAGCATTGCACATTTTCAAAGACGGCATATTGCACTCTTCAAAAAATGACATTCTTTTGCACCTTTTTTGTCTGATCATTTTATTTTTCCAGCTAGGTTGGCCCTAGTTTCTTTATTACATCCTCTTGTTATTTTTCTCCCCAAGTCGTTTTCCAGGATCTCGTTTCCATTTTCTGTTTCTTCTTTCTCAATGTCTTCTTCCCTTCTTTCCCCACATCTCTGTCTGATTGATCTTTCTGGTTCATCTATTTTTCTCCATTTCTCTCATCTGCCTCTGTGCCTAACTATAGCTAGATTTCATTCCTCTTCATCTTCCCTGCCTGCCCTTTAGTCTCCCCTCTTTTCACTTTTCACCACTTACCAGCTTTCCGTTTCCTGCTCTTGTCTCCATTCTCCACCTCTGTCTCATTCCTTTTCCAGTCTCCTATTCTCCGTCTTTCACCAACTTTCTAGTCCCTCATTTCCTCCCTCTGTACTCATCCTCTCCCCAGTTTCATCTAACGTCGTCTGCCTCTTATCCCCTAATCAGTCTCAGCATCTTCCCTATCACTCATCCCCACTCCATCTCCAGAATCAGCCCATTTCCATTCCAAGCCTCCCCAGCATCAGTCTGCTCCCAGTCTCAGCCCCCCAACACAGCTGCTGAACTGGGAGAAGGAGGAGAGAAAAGGGAGAGCTACTGCACTATGGGAGAAGATGGACTGGCATGGAGGACGGAGATGATGGAACCATGTGGGAGAGACCATGTGGTGGAGAGTTGGCAAGTAGATAAGTGAGAGATGAATGGAAATTATGCTGGAGTGGTGGCAAAAGGGGGCAGCTGGAGTCTGGATCAGGATAAGAAACAGACGAAAGGGACTTGAGAGAATGACTGATAAGGACGGAGTTGGGAGAAAAGACAGGACAGTAAATGATGACTGGGAAAGGGGGGGGGGGTAAGAACAGAGGATGGCAATGAGATGAGGAAGAGGGGGAGTGGGCGAAAGACAAAAGGGAATAAAAGGCTGGGGAAGGCGTGAGATGGAGGAATGCAAAGACTAGAGAGAGGGTAAGATTGGGGGAGATTAGCTGGTAAGTAGATGAATAAAGCAATGGAGAGCTGACAGATGAAAGTTAAAAGAGGGAAATTATGGACTCATTGGTGAGATGGAGGGTACCGTTTGATTTGATAGGCAGAAAAGAAAGAAATGGAGGAAAGAATTCAAAGGGAAAGATCAATGTCAGAGACAGAGGTACGAGTGGAATGGGAGATATGGCAAATGAATAGCAGAACCTGGAAAGTGAATTGGAAGGGGAGATATGATAGAGGTCTATAAAATAACGAATGGAGTGGAACGGATAAGCCCAGATCAGTTGTTTACTCCTTCAAAAAAGTAGAACAACTAGGGGACACTAAATGAAGCTACAGTGTAGCACATTTAAGACTAATCAGGTAAAATATTTTTTCACTCAATGCGGAATCAAACTCTGGAATTCGGCACCAGAGGATGCAGTAAAAATTGTTGGTGGAAATGGGTTTAAAAGAAGTTTGGACAAGTTCCTGGAGGAAAAATCCATAAACCATTATTGAAAGGGACCCAGGAAATCCACTGCTTATCCCAGGATAAGCAACATGGAATCTGTGTACCTTTTTGGGAACCTGACAGGTACTTGTGAGCTAGATTGGCCACTGCTGAAAACAGGATACTGGATTTGATGGACCCTTGGTCTGACCCAGTATGGAATTTCTTATGTTCTTATGAGAACAAAGACAAAAGAAAACAGAAAATAGAGACTGGGACAAACAAGACTGAACAAAACAAAATACTCAGATATCAAAGGTATCAAAAGTATTTTCTTCTGAATTAATTGGAATATGTCAGCTTTGGGAAATGTGCACCTCTGACGTCTTTGTATTTTACACAGTACAAGAGAAAATGCATTTCTGCTTCTGTTTCTCCAGTGTCACATCACATACAGACTTCCTGGGGTTTTCTGTTAACTTTTTGTTTGCATATTTCCATTTCTAATTCATGGTCCCTTCTTCTGTATTCTGTGAGGAGCTGCCTGTGTTCTGTTTGTAACTGAGGTGCGGTATTCTGCTGGTGTTACTTTCTGTGTAGGGCTCTGGGCAGTCTTGCCTTCTCATTAGGATGTGTATTGTTGTTTTAGGGCCCAATATAATATTTTTAGTGCTGCCTTTTTATAGGTAGGGTTGGTACTGGGCGAGTCCTGGTAATGCTGTTATGGTATGGCAGCTTTGCTATGAATTCTAAGTGAGCAGAGTTTTGTAGTACTTCATAATGTACCTGGCAGTTGACACTAGAGAAAGTCATGTCTGTATGCGTGTTGGCTTTGGTCCTTATTCTCTACCCCGCTCTCCTCCACTTTCCATCCCCTGCCCCCTGTTCTGCTTTCATCCCTTACCCCATTTTCACCCTGCCCCCTCCCCTCACGTCGCCTCCTATTATGGGATTCAGAGCAAGGCAGAGAGAGAGAGGAGTTAGAGAGAGAGATGTACAGTGGAATGAATAAGTGAGAGGTAGAGGGCAAGACAGACTTAAAGATCTCAATATGTATACTTAGCAGGAAAGGCAAGAGAGGGGAGATATAGAAACGCTTAAATACCTCTGTGGCAAAAACATGCAAGAGGAGAGCCTTTTTCAACTGAAAGAAATCTCTGCAACGAGGGGGCATAGGATGAAGGTGAAAGGAAATAGACTCAGGAGTAAACTGAGGAAATATTTCTTTACAGAAAGAGTGGTAGATACGTGCAGTAGTCTCTCAGTGGATCTGAATTCAAGAAAGCATGGGATAAACACAAAGGATCTCTAAGGGAAAAAAGGGACTGTATGTTTCTCTGTTTCTAATCCTAACCTCCCAATTACTGAACACATCTGACAGTACCCCCATAAACTTTGTACCCTAGGTATGTTGCTAGCTTTCCATTTCCTAAATATAGTCCTGCCCATAGCAACAGATACTAGCTGACAGTACACATAGCAACCAATAAGAAAGCTGTGCAATCTAATCAGTAAATTTCACAGTATAAATAACAGAAGAGAAAATGAAATCTATGTGAATAATCTAAAATGCAGAGCACAACAAAGCAAGGTCAATTTGCAGGTTGGGGGGCAGTTTTGCATATATTTTTTAGGGTGGGGTAGTTTGTGGGGTAGTAGACTAGTTGCGATGGAGTGTTTTCTAGGGGTAGGAATAGAGGCAGTGTGTGGGTTGTAAGGACATGTTTTTTGGGGGTGGAGCAATTGTGGGGCAGAAGTTTTTGAAAAAGAGGAAGAGGCGGGGCAGTTGGTGAAGTGGTGGGACAATTGGAGAGTAGTTTTGGGGAGGGGCATTTTGTGAGGTGGTGGCAGTATTGGGGGTATATTTTAGGGGTGGGGCAATTGCAGGTGTTGTAGTTTTTAGGATTGTGGCAGTTGGGGTATTTTTAGGGACAGGGCAGTTTGTGGAATTGTAGGACAGTCATGAGGGAGTATTTTTTGAGGGTGTGGCAGTTTGTAAGGTCGTAAGGCAGTTGTGGGAAGTTGTTTCTTGAGGTGGGGTAGTTTGTGATATGGTAGTCCCGTTGCTGCAGTATAGTTTTTGGGGGTGGGCAGTTTGTAGGGTAAAGGTTATTTTTTTGGAGTGGAGCAGTTATTGGTGTGATAGGATAGTTGTGGGGGTGCAGTTTTTGGGGGTGGGGTGGAGCTGTCGGCAGGGTGGTGAGACCGTTTGGGAGGGTATTTTTCCTGGTGGCAGCTTTTGGCTTGTCGGTACGGTAGTTGCAAGTGAGTATTTCGTGGCAGTGTGATTAATGTGCAGGAGTGGTGGGACAATTGTGGGGAGGGGCATTTTTTGGTGGTGGAGGAAGTTTAGGGTGGTTGAGAGAGCAGAGAATAGGAAGAGGGAGATTGAAAGTAGAAACTCCACAACTGCTATGTTTCACTTAAGTAAATTTCTATGCTACCAGAAACTAACTTCTTCTCCCGTAGAAATACGCACATTGGGCTAGGTTTTGGGGGGCTTATTTCTCTGGACTCTCCGCCCCCCATTTAATCCATTTTCAAACATTATGTCTCTTTTCACCAGTTTTTCCCACATGCCAAGCTTCATCCCATTCCATTAAAGATTTTTAGACAAATGGACATTGAAGATCCCTTTTATATAATTCATTCCAACTTCTGTTGGATTTGAAAGAATAGCAAAATACATCAACATTTAAAATCTGACCCTGTCAGCATCATCCCTCCCTCATACCCCATTCATAACTCGCCTTACTAAAATCAAATAACTACCTTAGTAGACTTAATAGCAGTGGAAGAGGGGAGCACAGATAAAAGGGAAGGTTTAGGGGAAAGATAAGAAGCTGCTTCTTGAAATTGAACATGGCCAAGACAGCGCTCCTTATCTTCCCCATAAACCAATTTCCCCCCTTTCTCCTTTCTCTATTTCTGTGGATAACACTACCATTCTCCCAAGCTCACAATTTTGTGGCCATCACTGACTCCTCTCTCTTTCTCTGCACACATCCAACAGATAGCTAAAACCTGTCATTTCTTCCTCTATAGCATCACCAAAATCTGTCTCTTCCTTTCTGAACATGCTACCAAGACCCTTTTCTACTCTCTAGTTACCTCCTGTTTAGATTGTTGCAACCTAATCTTTGCTGGCTCCCCCGAATCATCTCTCCCCTCTTCAATCCATTCAAAATTCAGCCGCACGGTTAATCTTCTGCCGGTGTCGTTATGCTCATATGATGCCTCTTCTCAAACCTCTTCACTGACTCCCTATCCATTTCCACATCCAGACCTCTCCTACTGACCTACAAGTGCGTTAATTCCATGGCTTCTCATTATCTCTCCTCTCTTAACTCTCCCTACCTTACACCTCGGAAACTCCACTAATCAGGAAAATCCCTCTTATCTGCTTCATTCTCTTCCACTGTCAAAACCAGATTTCATTCGTTCTACCTTGTTGCACTTTATACCTGGAACAGACCGAGTCAGTACGCCAGGCTCCATCTCTGGTTCTATTCAAATCCAGGCTACAAACCCACCTCTTCAAGGTTGCTTTTGGCTCTTAACCCCCTTATTCTCCTGTTTACCACCCATGTGTGCTATAACCGATTCCCCTTAGTTGCTTCACTAGTCCCCTGTTTATTATATTTGACTGTCTTGGATAGATTATGAGAACTTTTGAGCAGGGTCTGCCTCTTATTACATGACCTCTGTTTGGAACCTTCCTTCCAAAAATTCAAAACTGCACTAAAGACTAATCTGTTCCTTGTCGCATTTGACCATCCTATCACTTAACCTTGTTCTGTACAGTCTGCTTCCTCCCCCTCTCTTTTACCCTGTTGTTCCTCTCTCTCTCCTACCTACCTGTTTTCTCGTACTTAGTATGAATATTTGGTTTTCTATCCATATTTTACTGGAATTCCTTTCTAATTTCTTGGATTTTTTATTTTATTGAAAACCACTTTGACATTGTGAAGGCCAATATATCAAGATTTAATAAACTGTAAACTGTACATGTACAGTGCTGTTTAGGCCTTTTAGTGCTATACAAATAAGTAGTAGTAGTTCATTTCTCAGTCCTACTCAATTTAGTTTTTTTATCATTTAGTAGTGTTTAATTAATCCCTGACTTAAATTGATTACTTCCCTCAACCTACTATCCTAAAAGCCTTATTCCAAAAGGTAGGATAATTTTTCTCTTATTGTAAATCAGATAATATTGATAGCCACAAAAGCCAGTCACATATTACAAGTAACTTAATACCATTTGGGATGTCATCGTTAAGTGCTGTTGAGTCACTGCTGACTCATGGTGACTCTGTGGGTAGTTGTCCTAAACTATGGGGAGTCTTTTACTAAACGACATTAGCTGAAGAGATGTGTTCTGGCACATGCCAAATGCGCAGTGAGACATGTGTTGCCAGCTAGCATAGGACCATGACAGTTAGCGTGGGATGATTCCCGCACCGTCTAACTTGTGTTAGGGTCGCGAGTGGATGGGGTAGGGGCAGAGAGTTGGCATGGTTTGCTCCGTGCAGTTAGTGCCAGGTTCACACCATGCGCTAACTGCATTAGTGCTGGATCACCTAATGCCACCTCAATAGGTGGAGTTAAGTGCACCTGCGCTAATATGGCATACACTAAGGGACAGGGCTCTGCATTAGCTGCTGGGGAAATGCTTTCCACACTCCTAACAGTTAATGCAATAGTGTTGCGCCTGATGCACCACAGTTTCAGAACTGTTGGTGCATTTGGTGCGGCATTCTAGCGCCCTTTAGTAAAAGAGTTCCTATGTTTGATCCATCGCATTGCAGTCTTCTTCTTTGGCATCATCCTTGCCAAGCATGATGTCTTTCTCTAATGATCTTTCTCTTTGCATGATATTGTATATTCACAGTAGGAAAGTTGAAGTCTTGCCTTTTGAGCCTCCAAGGAAAGTTTAGGTTTGATCTCTTCTAATACCGATTGATTTTTTTCTTCGGGCAGTTCATGGTATACACAATGTCCTTCACCAGCACCATAATTCAAAGGCATCAATTTTTTTTCTTTCTTGCTTCTTCGCTGTCAATCTTTTCCATCCATATGATGTTATTAAAAATACCATGGCTTGGACAAGTCAAATCTTTGTCTGCTGCATTTGAAAATCTTGTCTAGGTTCTTCATAGCCATTAGGCCAAGAACAATGCATCATCAGATTTCTTCACGTTTATGGTTTCATTATTGATTATGGATTCAAGTATGTTGAAGTTGTCTACTATTTTTATTTCTTCTCTATCAAATTATTGATTTTGCCATTTGTCAGGATCTTTATTTTCTTCAAGTTAAGATGTAGATCCGTTTTAAAACCCTGTTCCTTGATCTTTATAAGCAAATGTTTCAGATCGTCTTCACAGCCAGTAACATGGTTTCGTCAGCATAGTGAAGATTATTGATGAGTCTTTCACCAGTCTTCACATTTTGTTTCTTTTCATAAAGTCATGTTTCTTTGATGATATGTTCTTTATATAAATTGAACAGGTATGGGGAAAGTATGGGGCCTTGTCGTACACCTTTGCTGATTTTAAACTATTCTGAGAACTATCAGGTATTTTTGCTTCTAATTGTGTCTCAGAACTTTTCATGATTTATGTAATCAAAGACTTTGCTGAGTCAATGAAACACATGTAGTTATCCCTTTGGTATTCTTTTGTCTTTTCAAGAATGCATCTCACATCTGCAATGGTGTCCCTTGTTCCTTGACCTTTCCTGAACCGTATTTACATTTCATGCAGTTCTCATTCCAAGTATGGTTGTAGTCCCCACTGACTGATCGAGTAGAATCTTGCTGGCATCAGAGCGATTGTGTAATATTTTCCAGTCAGCTGGATCATTTTTCTTTAGTATGGGTTTGAACACAGATCTTTCCAATCAACAGCCATGATGTTGTTTTCTAAATTTCCTGGCAGAGCCTTGTAAGTTTTATAACAGCAACTACACCTGATTGTTGTAAGGCTTCAGTGGCAATGCCATCAGTGCCCAGTGCTTTGTTCTTTGATAAGGCTTTCAATGCTGCTTCAACTTCTTCTTTCATCACTAACAGTTCCTGATCATAAGGTACAGGTTGAAGTGGCTGTTGGTCCATTTGATCTTTAAGGTATATTGACTCTGTATATTCTTTCCAACGTTTCTTGATCTTTTCAACATTATTCAACATAGATCCTTGAGCATCTTTTGGCATCCCAGTTCGAGGCTGGAATTTTCTCTTTAAATCTCATAGCTTTAGGAAAGCTCATTCTTCCGCTAATATTTTCTGATTTTATTTTCTTGCACGAGTCATTGTAGTATATCTATTTATCTTGTCTTTGCTGCATGTTGGAAATCTTTGTTAATTTTCGTGGCTACCTCTCTTTATCCTTTGGCTTTAGCTTCTCTGTATTTCTGAGTAATTTTCAGTGTTTCTCCAGTCATCCATTTTGACCATTTTTGCTTTTTCAACTTTTGTAAAGACTTTTCACTTTCTTCAAGCACAGTTTTTATTGATATTATCCCATAACTCTTCTGGTACTCTGTCATTTATATCCAAAGTGGCAAATCAACTTTGCAGGCAGTCTTTAGATTCCGGTGGTATATTTTCAAGATCATACTTTGCTTCGTTAATGAAGAGCTTGCTGTTTTTCAGCTTTAGCTTGAGTTTGCATACTAGTATCTGATGATCTGTACCACAATCAGATCCAGGTTTTGTCTTTGATGTTGTTAAGCTTTTCTATCATTAACTTCCACAGATGTAGTCAATTTGATTTTTGTAAAGTCCATTTTCACAGTTTCTACTTGTGTTGCTATAAGAAGGGGTTTGAGATGAATAGATTTTTGGTTTTGCAGAATTTTATCAGGCTTTCTCCATCTTTGTTTCTGTTGCCAAACCCATATTTTTCAACCACTTTGCCTTCTTGTTTGTTCCCAACCTTTGCATTCCAATCACACATGACTATCTTTGTTGCCTTCAGGATGCCGGCCTCTCTGGCCTGGTTCTTCAATTGCTTTGTTCCTCCCTTTCCTGTCACTCCTTTTCAGTTCTAACTGGGTTGGTTTCCTCCTCTTCCACTCCCCTCTCCTATGGTGTCCCCCAGATGTCTGTTCTTGCTCCCCTTCATTTCAACATCTCTCTAGCTCTTCTAGTCCAGCAACATGGTTTTCCCGCTCACTACTACGCAGATGACATGTTCCTTCTTTCCCACACTGATTTGTCTGCTCCGGATATCACTCCCTTTAATACCTGTCTTTCCTCTGTTGCTTCCTGGCTTTCATCTATGTTTCTCCATAATAAAATCTCCATAATATCCGCTATTTGGTGCACCCTTGGTAGTCTCCTCCCTCCCCCTGTCCCTCTGCTCTCCTCCTCACCTATTCCCACTGTGCCTTCTTGACGATATGTAGGTGTAACTCTCGATTCATCGCATGCCTTTAAGGACCATATCTCCTCAGGTGTCCAACGTTCTTTGTTCACTCTGAAACAACTTTGCCCAATCTGTCCCTTCTTCACCTCCTCTTCTATGACTACCCTGCTTCATTCCCATGTTATGTACCATCCTGATTATTGTAATGTTTGTCTTGCCAGTATCCCAAGTCTAATATCCAATGTCTGCAATGTGTTCAACATACTGCTGTTCGTATTCTAACCTTCCCTTCACGTTGTGGTCACATCACTCCTCTCCTGATAAGCCTGCACTGGCTACCTAATGTTTGTCAGATACAGGTTAATTGTCTCATATTCGTACACAGGGCAATGCATTCAGGTACCCCTCTTTACCCCGCTGATCAGGTTCATCTTCACACACCTCACCATTCTCTCCGATCCATTCACATTAATTGCATGTACCTCCCCTCCCCTTCCCAGGCCCACTTGTAATCCACCCAGTCTTCAGCTGTCTACCACCTGGGTCCTATACTGTGGGACTCAACCGCCCCTGCACTCCGCCTACAATACTCCCTGAACTCCTTTAAAGCTAAACTACAGACTCATCTCTTCTGCTCCGCCTTTGAGCTCCCTTTCCCATCCTCACCCCTCTTCCCTCCTCCTCGTTAACGATACAACTCTCCTACCCTTCTGCCCCTCCCCCCTCCTTGCCCCCTTGTTCACCTTTCCCACGCCAACGTACATTGTTATGTCGTTTTAGTATATTACCTCTCTTTTCTAGTGTATGTACCTTTGCCCTTTCTATCTTTACTGATCCTTTTCTTCGCTGTCCTTTTCTTTGAAGTGTTTCTGGTGTCCCTTTCCTTTATTTTAAGCAGCTCCCTGTTTTTAACCTTTGTTTTCTAACCGGCCAGATGCTACTGGTTATGGCCGGTATATTAGGTTTTAAATATACAGGAACATAAACATAGACATGGCACACAGACCCATTAGCACACCGTCCACCATCCATGACACACACCACAGTGGGCGTGGGCCCTGTCCAGCCACCATCCCATGCATGTCTCTACTATGTGCCACCCATGCCATGCGCCGTGCCATGTGAGCACTCATGGCATGTCCGTGCCACCATGGATCTGGACATGTCGGTGGACCATAGCAACACATTGGTACACCCCTGTGTCTGTGGGGCTACATCTTCCAGTGCACATGCCCATCCCCCACCCTTGCCATGTGGACAGTACCATGTATATGACTGTTGTCATGCACACAGACACACAGGGACATGGCTAAACCTGTCACTCGAACTACAATGCCATGTCACAAAATGAGACACATGACCATAGTGATTATGGTACCCAAATGTACATATATGTTTATATGCATGAATGTATTTATTTATTCATATATGCATATTTATCGATTTCTTTATATGGATATAAGAACATAAGATATGCCATACTGGGTCAGACCAAGGTCCATCAAGCCCAGTATTCTGTTTCCAACAGTGGCCAATCTAGGTCATATTTACCTAGAGGTTTTTCCCAAAAGACACAAGTTCCACAATGCTTGTACTGGGTCAAGCATTGATATCTTCGGTCACTTCTTAATAATGGTTTATGGACCTTTCCTCCAGGAACTTGTCCAAACCTTTTTTAAACCCAGCTACACTAACAGCCTTTACTACATCCTCCGGTAACAAATTCCAGAGTTTGATTACACGTTGAGTGAAAAAATATTTTCTTTTATTACTCTTAAATAGTTTACCCTGTACCTTCATTGCATGTCCCCTAGTCTTTCTATATTCTGATAAGGTAAACAATCGATCTATGTTTACCCGTTCCACTCCGTTCATTAATTTATAGACTTCTATCATATCTCCCCTCAGCCGTCTCTTTTCCAGGTTAAAGAGCCCTAACCTTTTTAGCCTTTCTTCATAGGAGTATCCTTCCATCCCCTTTACCATTTTGGTGGCTCTTCTCTGTACCTTTTCTAAAATCGCTATATCCTTTTTAAGATACGGCGACCAGAATTGCACACAATATTCAAGGTGCGGTCTCACCATGGAACGATATAGAGGCATTATAATATCTTTTGTTTTATTTTCAATTCCTTTCCTTATCATACCTAGCATTCTATTTGCTCTCTTGGCCGCCGCTGCACACTGGGCCGAGGGTTTTAACATGGTATCCACAATGACGCCTAAATCTTTTTCCTGGGTGGTGGTTCCTAATGTGGAACCTTGCATAGTGTAACCATAGTTTGGGTTGTTCTTCCCTAGGTGCATAACCTTGCACTTGTCCACATTAAATTTCATCTGCCATTTTGATGCCCAGTCTTCCAATTTATCAAGATCCTCTTGCAATTTTTCACAATCCTCTTAGGTTTTAACAACTTTAAATAGTTTTGTGTCATCTGCAAATTTGATAACCTCACTCGTTATTCCACTTTCCAGGTCATTTATGAATATGTCAAAAAGCAGCGGACCCAGCACAGATCCCTGGGGTACACCACTATTCACCTTTCTCCATTGGGAAAATTGGCCATTTAGCCCTACCCTCTGCTTTCTTTTAACCAGTTCCTGATCCACAATAGTACACTGCCTCCTATCCCATGACTCTTTAGTTTTGCCAAAAGTCTCTGATGAGGGACCTTGTCAAAGGCTTTCTGAAAGTCCAGATACACAATATCTTATTGGCATGTTCTGTCAATTTCAGTCTATAGAATAGATAAACATCTTCCTCTTCTGCATCTTTTGTTGGTGCATATACCTGAATAATAGCTGTACTCTTTGTGGCCTTGGGCAAGTCACTTAACCCCTCACTGTCTCAGATACAAACTTACATTGTAAGCCCTCCGGAGACAGGGAAATACCTACTGTACCTGAATGTAATTAACCTTGACCTACTACTGGAAAGGCGTGAGCTAAATACTAATAAATAAAAATAAATTAATGGGCATTCTTTATAGACAAATGTAAGATAGGTGTTCACTGACTGTTGTATTTCATTGCAGTTCTTGCAAGGTTTGTATTAATTATAAATGCAATACCATTTCTTCTTTGTCTTTCATTTCCATCATTGTATGCCATGTGTTCATCAGATTTAAAGTGCCCAATGCAGTCCATTTCACTTTGCAATAGATCGAGTTGTGCATGTTCCATTGCGTTCTTGACCTTTTCCAACTTTCCTTGGTTCATACTTCGTACATTCCAAACCCCAATATGTAAGACATATTTGCAGCTTCTGATTCAGCCCAAAATGAGCTAAAACACCAGCATTTCTGATTTTTGTGTGTTTTTCACACTTAGGACCCCTTTGTGAAAAAGAAAATTCACAAAATGGGTCCCCCACAAGTAGCAAAGCTTCATGTGTAGTCCACTACACACTAACATGTACTAAAACTCTCAGTTAAGGGGCCCTTGTACTAAATGCTGCTAGTGTTTGCTCTTAATGTTCATTATCAATTTACATTAAGTGCAAAACCTCCATGTTAGCTTTCAGGGGCATGACCTGTATGTTCGCAGCAGCTAATGCCTTTTGGAGTACCGCAACGAGCAGTACAGTAATGCAGAGGCATCTAATGCCACCTATAGAGTTGCCACGGTAACTGCACTCACATGCTGCTATGTTGGCCACGCTTATGCTCCTCCTCTACCTGCCCACTGTTGACAGTAGAGTGCAGGTGCCGGGAAACCTGCATTTCAGTGTTTGGTAGCTGGATTTTCCATGGCAGTTACCACTCGCTAAAACGCTTATTAACTGATTAGTGGTGTTTAGTAAAAGGGCTCCAAAGACATATTTGTGAGACAATTTTATTTATTTATTTATTTGTGTGCTTTTCTATACCGCCCCTTCCAGAGATCAGGGGCGGTTTACAGAGAACTTTTAAAACAATATAACAAAAACATTGAAATATTGCATTACATAGAACATTAATGGCACATAGTAACTATATTACAGGGAAACAATACTTTAACTATTTACATGGTTGGGTAAATTACTGCTTATTTACAAATGAAAGTATAGCATGTAAAAGTTATAATAGACCGAGAAAAAAAAATATTTACAAGAATTTATAAAAATACTTTATAGTAGAAACTAGAAGTGTGGAGTTCTAATGTGGCAGAGGGACTATTTATAATAGCCATTATAGGACTGATTAGAGTTCAGTCTATACTAACAGGGAGTGAGTCTTGAGTTAGGTAGGGCAGACTTGTGTTAGTTTAGTTGTGTATTCTTGTGTAGTATGTTTGATTGTGGGTTGTAGGTTGCAGTAATGTTGACTAAACAGATAAGTTTTAAGTTCCTTCCTGAAAGAGGTAAGGTCCTTAATCTCTCTAAGGTTTAGTGGTAGTTTGTTCCATTGGCTGGGTGCATAATATGAGAAGGCAGTGTTAGTGGTTATTTGCTTCAATTTTCTCACAGCATCAGGAATTAATAGTATGTTGAGGTTTGCTCTTCTTCTTATTCTGTTTTCTGGAGGGGTCTGAAGTAAAGTTGTTAGATGTGAGAGGGCTAAGTCATTAATGAGTTTAAAGATGGTGACAAGGGTTTTATATTGAATCCTACTCGTGATTGGTAGCCAGTGGAGAGCGTATAGGATGGGGGAGATGTGGTCGCTTAGTTTGGTTTTAAAAATGATCCGAGCAGTGACATTCTGGGCTCTTTGAAGAATGTGCAGATTCTTTTTAGATGTACCTTGGAGTATGCCGTTACAGAAATCTAAATGTGGCATAATAAGAGCCTGGACAACTGTTCTGAAATCGTTGATGTATCTTTTTATCTTTTTTCTCAGCTGCTCTAGGAGCTAAAGTTCATATGTAAGTTTTCTACTTGCTCATTTACCTGGGTAGCAAACCTGCCTATGAAAAAGGCCACTAACATGGACTTCTACCTCGGCCTCTTAGTGACATCAGTATAGGCTTAGAATGGAGACAGCGCTATCCATCATCCTCTGTTTTATATAAACAAAGACAGTACAAGTGACATTTTCCCACCGTTTGCTTTCATTGCAATTTGACGCTGTATGTTCATTAACTGAGAACTCAACCATTCCTATACATTTTTCTCTCTCTTTGTTACAAAGATACAAGTGTAATAAGTCTCTCCCTTTCCCGCTCCATTGATACAGTTGAAACTCTTTTATTAGGAAAATAACCTGCAAACTAAGAAAAGTAATTGCGTCCTTGAGCTGACAGTGTCTTGAATGCAACAGTAATATTGCATGTTAATGCCGTGGCTAGCATTCATGTCGTCTATAAATGCATGGCCCTACTTAATGGAGGAAACAACCAGGCAGGTTCCATATGTAGATCTCTGCTGTTCTCGTAATTAAAGACACACTCGGCACAGTATTAGTGCTGCAGTTACAGTTATACAATATGATTTAACACATAGCTGCAGTGCATATAATGGGCTGTACTGGGACCAGGTGCTAAAGGAATTCTACATGTCTGGCAAGAAATTAGACAATATACTTTCTTTAATGCAGCTATGGCAAATTTATTCATTCTCTTTCGTTAGGGTGGATAACATTTTGCTTGATTTCTCCAGCAATACACCCACAATCACCCCATTTTGGGAAGGTCAACTTAGCTCATTATCTGCACGTTCCACCCTCGCTAATGTGTCCCAACTCACACAAATGTCAATATTGCTTTCCTGAGCGCGCCTGCCCTGTGGAGAGGAAAGTACTTTTGCATTGTCTTCCAGCCGCCTCCCCAGGAAACATGATATCATGTTCTAACAAAAATGGGAAAGCTGACAGAGTGCTCACAATGGGTGTGACTGCTGTATACACCTACCTAACTCGTCTGATCCTGTGACCACGGTTGAATGGCAGCTTTTCAGTAACAAATCAAATGATGATTTCAGTTTTTATTACTTAACTGTTGCCTTTCATTCCCACCTAGCCAAGCCATTGCAATGGCAGACCTTCAAGACAGGCCACAGACAGCAGCTCTCTCTGAAATCTGGTATGTGTATACTATGAGGGTAATTTTATAAGCAGGTGCCAAGTTAAAGTGCTTTTTTAAGGCACCTATATTAAAAGGCAAAATGTCCCCAGCATAAGGCAGGCATATATGCAAGTCCAGGGACAATTTCAGGCACCTGTACGTGTCCGATATGGCCGTCCGCAGGGGTTATCTACACAGAAGTCCCTGCGATGGTTTTCTTGCCTGGGGAACTGTCCCAGCCATTCTGCAAGTGTAGACAATGACAACCGCAAACATATTTTCCTTCTACCTAGCAATGATCATTTCGACTGTGAACTATAATGGGGATATTAGCATGCCATCTTCTCCACACCCTCCGGATATTTGCTGGCAGTACAAGTGCCTAGTCATGCCCTGCAGCAGGTATAGATTTGGATAGGGATGGCGACATGCAGGGCAGGTCTGAATTCGCATGTGCACATCTAAATTCGGAGGACCATCCTGGACATGCCTCCACCACACTCACCAGTGTATCTAGACATGCATGCACCAGAGATGTCTCTTGGTCCAGCTTTTAAAATGGCTCCAAGGATATCTCCATCATTTGGACATTTGAATGCACATTTTTGGACATCCAAATCATGAATAAGGCTTCTAAAATGACCTCCTAAGTCTATACGTGGCAGAGATTGCACCTTAAGGGATGAAAATTTATACCAGCCATAGAGCTGGTGTAAATGTACACACCTATGTTTTCAAGAACATGCATAAATTATGGTATGCTAAATTTATGTGCATACTTGTGTGCTCTGCCCACGCACTGATCATGTGCACCCTCCCCAGCAAAATATGCCATAGTGCATGAAGCCTTATTTCTACGTTCATAGAAGATGGATCCCAAAAAGTACTGGTCACCACATTTTACTCACTTTGACATCTCTCCAGCAAAAAGTCTGGATGACGAATCCAAAGTTTAGCTGGGGGGAAGGAGGAGGACAGAGGATAACCTCTCTGTCTCCATATTCTCTGGAGTCAATTCTGATTTTATTCTTTCCATGGGTTTGTGGTTCCAATTTCTCAAAGAAAAATATGACTATAAGTTCATACATGAAGTGGGACACAACTGGAAGGGAACATTTTCATTTTGCTTCTGTCTTCATTGTGGTCGTTTTGCTTTAGAGTGCGCTAACACAAAATAGTGCACGCTAAGCCGAAACAAAAATGACAGGAAAAAAAGCACATCCCTAGAAATGATTCCGTTTATCCAGTGGAAATCTATATAAAGATATCTATAACCTAACACTTAAGGATCAAATGAGAAGACAGGTCTCTCTGCAACTTCTCCTGCAAAAGTTTTATACCCTTTTCCTTCCTCCTTCACTTCCAGTCCTTAAGGGCCAGGTTTTCAGAATATCCCTAATGAATATGCATGAGATTTGGAGGTAGTGAACATGCAAATCTCTCGCATATTCACTAGGAATATCCTGAAAACCTGGCCTGTTGGTCGCCCTTGAGGACTGGGAGTGAAGACCAAGGACAGGCAACCTTGACCTAATCCTCTAGCTATTCAATCAAAAAAAAAAGAATCAGATTTATTTGACTCAACATGACTTTGGTAAAACAATACATTCTTGAATTTCTTTTATTAATTTGAGTTTTGTTGATTATGGCAGTTAGAAAAAAAGATTCAGGAAGCAGTGGGATGGATATAGCATAGGGAGCAAAGAATATCCTTGGCCGAAGATGAACTTAATATTATAAGGGTTATTTTAGAAGTCCTAGCCATGCTTTGGATGTCTGAAAACAAACATGAAGATGTCCAAAGCATAGAGATATCCCCAGAGCCATTTTAGAAGCTGGCTCTGTGGATGTCCAAGTCTGAACAGAGACGTGGAATAGGCATGTCTGGGACGTTCCCAGAATTTGGAGGTCCTCACCCAATTTCAGAAACACCCTAGATGTCCTGAGCCGCGTACAAGCTTATACCTGCTCTAGGCATGAATAGGCAAGGGAAAAGTACTCATTTTGTCAGAGAGGTATCTAGAGGGTGTGGAGAAGGAGGTAGGTTCATGTATCCCATATTTTCCATACCGATAATGAACACTGACAGGGAATGAAGGCTCATGTTTTTGCTTTGCTATGACGCTGCGTGTTGCCTTTTGCTAGCTTGCATGAGATGGATGTCATCACCCCATGCTTTCCTAAGAGGGACTACTATGTGGCCCCTGCATGGATGTCCACATTGGGGACATCTATGTTACTAAAATTGAGTGGCGACATAGACATCCCTGGCGTATCTCGACACATTCTGTCCTGGATGTCTCTGATTTGAGTTGGACGTCCTTTCTAAAATCTCATTTCATGTGTAATTAGACAAACTCTGAGCAGCCTTACATACAAAAGCTATTGCTGAAAGTGAATGATTTGGAAAATCAATCGAAAAAAAAAAATGAATTGGAGTTGGTGGGAGTCCCCAAGGGGGCTGAGACAGGGCTGATGGAAGGCTCATGGAGAACCTTCTTTGGGAGGTTTTTGATAATGATGAATTGCCAAAAGACTTGGTTATTGAAAGAGTCTACCAGGTTGCCTTCCAACAAACCACATCATGGTGGCTACTTTAAAATCTTCCAGTCTTATTGGATTGACTGAACAAATTGGTGAAACAGGTTCACATATGTGATGTTTTTGTGACAATTACACAAACACCCACAAAATAAAAGAAAAATATTGAGCTTAGCCAAATTGTTACTGTAAACCTAATAATGAATATGATTTTGTATATTTCTGCTCATTCTCATAAAGTGTACAAGGTCTAAATTTGAATAAATAATCAAAGAAATTTAGAATGTATTCATAGAAGTACACCATGGTCAATACTTATCATGATTTCTGGTGTGTATAACTCTAATGGAATGAAATGAAGAATTGCTGAAAGCAATGTTTTAAACTAAAATCTATAGTGCTTCTCTAGCTTAAGTAGGAGCTTGCAGAGCATTATGGGGATCATTTTGGAAGCCCCATTTATGCTTTGGACATCTGAAAACGGTCATAGAGATATCCAAAGCACAGAGACATCTCCTGAGCCATTTTAGAAGCTGGGTCTGTGGATGTCCCCAGTGTGAGGATGTCCAAGTGAATAGAGGCGTGATGGAGGCATGGCTGGGATGTTTCCTGGAACCTGGACATCGCCAGTCTCCTTGCTATTCTTCTGATTCTAGGCTCTCACCTTGAATCCTGGGTTTGGGTAGCAAAAACCTGGAAGTCACCAACACCAAAGGGCTCAACTCAAAGGGAAGGTGGCTGCCACAGGCAGAAGACCCCATCCTAGCGATCCCTGGACCCAGAGTTTCCCATCATGTGGTGAACCTGTCCAGGGACATCACCTGCTCACCATCCTTGGGTCTTTTCTACTGATGAGAACTGCCCCCACTCCAGCCTCAGACCACCCAAGTTTTAATTGGGCAACTTTCCTATGGTCTGTAGGGGTATTCAGCAGCACTATCCAGATAATACCGCTGAATATTAGGATCACCGTGGTTTAGCCGGTCAGCAGGTCTTGACTCTTAGATTTCTCTTTAGAACTCTGGTTGGGACAGCCTGGGTTTTGCCAGTAATCTGTGTATTTCCTTGTCCTAATATTTCCTTCCTGTGAAATCTGGTTTGTTGATTATGAGTAAGAACTTTGTGGGTCATGTCTTATCTATCTTTTTTTCTATTCAGTAAGGAGCTATTCTACATATTCTTGATATGCACAATGATTGGCAATATAACAAATATGCAAATAAATGAATATATAAATTGATGAATATATAAATTGATGCCTGTGATGCCAGTGTTTACTGACTTAAACAGACCTTTCATGTTGCTTTCCATAGCCCCTAAGCCCTCTCTTAGTAATCTGAGAGCATAGGTGACACCGAGGGGGGTCGGGATCAAGCCCAAGGCGCAGTAAGCACTAATTCTGGGCATCCACTATGGATATGGTATTATGGCATCATCTACATTTTTAAAGCCACTGGGGGCTCTCTTTTGGGATATGTCACTGAAAAGATCAGCTCACAGTGAAATCAAATGACATAATTTTGAAAAATTACCTGACCAGAGCGTCTCAAGACCCAAAAAGTGGTCTGACACACAGAACAAAAAGAAAACTTAAAATCTGGCAGAAAAACCTGAATAGGGAGCATTAATGGGTTCCCAAGGTGGTGTGCATAATAGTGATGTTAAAACAAAGAATTTAGTTTAATTTTTAGAATTTTACTCAGCATGCAAGGGGAGCACATCTTTACAACTCCTCAGAAGAAAGAAGACTGAGGGAGGTCTCGCACAATAGCAATGAGCAGGAAGTGATGGCATGCACGAAGAGATTTCCCAACAGCTTGTTGATTAATCTAAGCTAGGGAAGCTTTCTCTGTGCTGTGCTCCGGCAGATGATGTCACACATCTATAGGGACTTGCTGTTCTGCTTGTCCTCGGGGAACAGGCATCAAATAGGTGCATTTTTCTAAAATTTTTTGGCGCCCTTTTATAAAATTCTCTCTTTACCATACAAAACATTTTGCTTGAACAGTGTCCTTTAGTCTATATCAGAACAAGTGCTTCAGCTTTGATAGGGTAGTTATGGTCTACATAAGTCATGAATGATTCATCTAAATCAGGCATGTCCAACAGGTAGATCGTGATCTACCTGTAGATCGCGGAGGGGTCAGAGGTAAATCACCAGCTCTACTTGGCTCCATCTCTCCAGCAGCTCGCCCGTCGCTAGGAGAGAGATTGTGCCGGCAGGTCATCTGCCGAGGGCTTGCCACCGCTGCTGATCCTTTACCTGTCTTTTTTCCCTGCCTGCGGGAATCTTGCCTGCGGGTGTATTGGGGGCACTTGTTGTTTTCGTGCCAATAGTTTGTGGGTACCCCAGGGGGCCGCCGCCCACGCCCCACGACAAAATGCCACATACCTCGTCTCCTGCCTCTCAGAATCAGCCATTCGTGCCCCCACCCCAACACCCCTTAGAAGTGTGTTATATACCGGGGGATATCCATTCGCCCGAGCTTTACCTGAATACACTTACCGTATTAGTTGTGTCGTGTACTGGTCGCTGGTCACTTTATAGTTCACTTTCATTAAACGTTTTCGGGCAGACACAACAAAGTGTCAAGAATTTGGTGATTTTGGCGGGCTTTTCCAATTTTGTTCTAACTTGCCTATGGCTTGCCTTCGAATTGGTTCAAACCACTGTGACTTTTGCTTGCCTCTGCAATTTTATTTCACCTTGCCTTTGCATTGATTCTACACTGTGTGCAGAATTTATTAAATCGTGTGTGGTGGCATTTGAACTTGTTTGGCGGTATTTGATTTTATCTGATTTGCTGGACAGGTGTTTGAGTTTTTTTGATGATTGTTTGGTGGTATTTGATTATTGGTGCCAGTATGATGAATTCTTATTTTTACTTTTAGAACTGCATGTGTGGTTTTGGCATCTCCAGTCCTTGTATTACACATCATCCAGAGGTCTTCAGTTCCTGTTGATCTTAATACTTTGGGACAGTGACAGTTTTGGACCAGATTCAGCCAGTGTTTATACTAACTTAGCAGATTTGGCCTTCTTACATCCAGCCACCCCAGGATAACGAAAATGAGTGTGCCAAAGAAGAGCAAAACCTACCACTTTCATGGTGAATGGGAAATGGACTACTTCTTCATCATGGTGAAAGACAAGTGTTGTTGTCTAATTTGTAATGCCCCAGTATCCTTGCCCAAAAAGGGTAATCTGGAACGTCATTATAAGGCTCTGCATAGCAATAAGTTTGATGCTGATTTTCCACCCAAAAGTGAAATTTGTAAACTGAAGCTCAAAGAACTTAAATCGAAATTGGCTACTCAGCAACAGTTGATGGCGAAGCCAAGGTCACATTCGGTCAATGCAACCATAGCATCCTTCAAGGTCAGCAACCTGATCGCAAAGAAATGCAAACCTTTCACTGAAGGGGAATTTGTAAAAGATTGTTTTCTTGAAGCAGCTGACAATCTTTTTGAAGGATTTAAAAATAAGAAAGAGATCATAGCTGCTATTCAAGATGTACAATTTTTCAAGAAACACCGTTGTGCGGCGAATAGAAAAGATGTGTGGAGACACAACTGAGCAATTGTTGGAGGATGTTTCAAATTGTGTTGCTTTCTCACTCCAACTGGATGAATCTACAGACATAAGAGACATAGCCCAGTTACTAGTCTTTATCCGGATGTTTTTTGAAGACTTCAGTGTTAAAGAAGAACTACTTGGAATGATTTCTTTAAAAGGGAGAACTACCAGTCAGAAAATGTTCAGTTCTTTCCATTCTTTTTGTGACAAAGTGTAATCTTCCATTGCATAGACTTGTTTCCATCACTACTGATGGAGCAAGAGCAATGACAGGCTGACCCGTCTTTATGGACTGGCACTATGGCACTGTACCAGGGGCCCCGTGTGCTCCAGCAGCTGCTTGTTGTAATGTTTTAGTTTTAGTGGCAGAAGAGTTAGTACAATTTAAAGCAGCTCTGCAAACAAAGTTGGGCAAGGAAGCACTGCAGGTGTCGATGTCGGACGACCTGGAGGAAGATGAGAATGATGATCCAGATAATGCTACAATCTGCAGCAAGATCGAAATTCAGTTGCATCGCTTCATCATTGATATGGCCTCCATAGCATGTTTGCGAACACAGAGATTGCACTGCGCATTTTACTCTGCCTCATGGTGACGAACTGCTCAGGTGAGTGGTCATTCAGCAAGCTGAAGCTGATTAAGAATCATCTCAGATCAACGATGTCGCACGAGCATCTGAACATGTTTAGCTTGTTGAGTATCGAGCAGGACCTTCTGAGAGAAGTTGACTCTGAGTGCATTATCCGTGACTTTGCATTAACACATGTTCGAACTTCGACATGTTGATACTTAGCTAACTGTCAGCAGTCAGCACGTGGAATGTGCATTAATGCATTGCAAAGTTGGAATGCTTGAAACTGTAAATTTCCAATTCGATTGTTAAGTGTTTGACAGGCTGACAGCTGTTTGTGAATTGTGATGTGGACATATTATTGTCGATTTTGTCGGTCAGTTTGTCAGTAATTGATTAAAGTTGATTTCAATGATTTGTAACGAAATGATGTCATGAGTGACTTTAGTGAGGAATCCATGACACGGGCAGCTGGGCTCATCATGTGGGATCCGGCCCATCCGGGGCCCCTGTAGGCCGCCAGGTGCCAGGGGACTCACACTGGCAAAAGACGGGCCAGATGACAGGTGAGGTTAACGGTTTCATAGCCCTCTGTAGACAGAATGATGACTTCCTAGATTTTCTTTCTTACCACTGCATCATTCACCAGCAAGTTTTGGCAAGCAAGAGATTCAACACAAAGAATGTCATGGACATCACTTTCAAAATTGTAAATTCAGTTCGTAGAAGATCACTTCAAAGACGGCTTTTCAATCTTACTCTTGATGAAGGGGCAGTGGAAACCATTTTGCACACAGATGTAAGGGGGCTAAGTAGGCACAAATTTCTGAAAAGATTTCAGGATTTGCTGAATGAAATAAGACGTTTTTTGAAGGAGAGGGGAGATGACCAAGCAGAATTGGAAGACGAGGAGTGGTTATGTGATCTGCCATTTCTCGCTGACTTTAGAGGTGAACTAAGTGATATGAACCTTGAACTACAAGGTAAAAACAAACGCATTGGCGAGATGATGCGTACAGTTTCATCCTACAAGAGCAAATTTGAGCTAATGATGACTGACCTTGCAAACAACACTTTTGATCATTTTCCTAATATGCAAGACCATCTGGGACAATATCCAAATTTTGTTTTTCAGAACGAGAAGTATGTGACAGAAATCTATTCTGTTATCCAGGAATTCGAAAATAGATTCTGTGACTTCCAAAAAATTGAACAGTTGTGGAGTACTTGTCATACACATTCAAAGTAGATGTGGACATTAAAGAAACTGCAGCTGCTATCAGTAAAAATTGCTCATTGAACAAGCCATCTCTTGAAAACGAAATATTAACCCTTAAAAATGAAATTTTTCTCAAGACCTGTGCTGAGCAAGAATCGTTTTGGAAGCTAGTGCCTAGAGACAAATTTCCCAACTTGAGAAGATGCAGTGAAGCTGTACATGCCTGTTTCGGTTCAGCTTGTGTGAATCTGCGTTTTCCCATCTGAAAATGACAAAGAGTACACAACGTTCCAACATGACAGATGAACATCTCCAGGATTCCCTGAGACTGGCCCTCACGCAATTTTCACCCAACTTCAAAAAGCTGGTGGATGAAATGCAGGGTCAGATGTCTCACTAATGAGCAAGAGCGAAATATTAAAGATTGCGCAAGATCAGCCTGGATCAATACTCGACCTAAATTTAACACAAATTACTCAATAAAAGTTAAAGAAATTTATTAAAACAGTTAAAGAAAGTTATTACTCAATAAAACTTTAAGAAAAAATGTACTTTCCATTTCTCCTTGCAGTTCTTACTGGATCTTCGTCTCTCTGTTTTGTTTTTGCTTAATTTGCTTAACAGCTAATCACATCCAAGTAAATGACAGAGGGTTCATTAAAAATGGGGGGGGGGGGGGGGAGAATCCTCCAACTTTATTGGGTTAAAATTTAATTTGAAACTAATTTGAAACTTAACTTTCATGGTGGTAGATCACCGGCACTTTTGGACGGAAAAAGTAGATCACGACCTGTTCGAAGTTGGACATGCCTGATCTAAATCATTCTGTCATTCCTGTCCAAATTTCATAACATTTAGGAGGTCATTTTGGGAAAGGCTTTTCCAGGCATAAAGCCTCTTTAATACGCAATAAAGGGGTTTCTGTATACGCCTGTATAAGTACTGTCATGAAGCTGAAGCTACTGAGAGCGCAGACTTAGGAAAAAACCCTGTCTTTCACAGAGCTGCTGATGTGCAGAGGATGCAATTACTTTGCAGCCCAGCTAGAGGGAGCAGGAGCAAAACTACTGAGGCTGAGTTAACACACCCAGGCACTGATTATGTAAGAGCTAATCAGCTGCACCTGACGACCACCCCAGGAAACTCAAAGGTAGAATGCCTTTATAAGAGAAAGGCAGTCTGGAGGAAAGCAGGCCAGCAGAAGGAACCAGTCCAGAGGAAAGCAGGCCAGCAGAAGGAACCGGTCCTGAGGAAAGCAGGCCAGCAGGAGAAGCCAGTCTGGAGGAAAGCAGGCCAGCAGAAGGAACCAGTCCAGAGGAAAGCAGTCCAGAGAGAGACTGCCAGGAGAAGCAGTTCAGATGGAAGGAGTGACACCTCCAGCCCAAGCAACGTAGTTGGATCAAGCAGAACGCCCAGAATAGTAAGTGCTGGAAAAGGAGCAGAGAAAGTCAGAAAGAAAGACAGCTCGAGGAGAGTCAGTCTGGAGAGAGACTCGGTAGCAGAGGACCACAAAGGCAAAGAGCTTGGGAGGAGAAAGCCATGCTTTGAGAGAGGCCTATGCTCACCGGAGGAGTCTGAATCAGGATTAAGAGGTACAAGAAGGAAAGGTTCTGATAGCAGAGCTACCTTTACCCAGAAGCAAGGAAATCCAGATTCCTCACCAGGTTTTCCTGAACTACAGAAAGGTAAAGCACTGCTCAGAAGGTTCCAAGAGAAGGCCTGTCTCCAGAGAGAGGTGCCTCAGAGAGAAAGCTCCAGTTATACCGGCTACAGGAGAAAGCCCAGGTATGGTGCCACTTCATTTATAAAAGAAAGTTTATCTCCTAGAAGCGCTGGTGAAACAGATGCTCAGTGCAGGAGAAAAGGAAACAAGTCAGATCTTTACAAACCAGTATTTAAGGGCAGAAGAACAGGCCATGTTCGTTTGGGAGCCTTAGAACAGCCCTATTGGAAACAAGCAAACAGAGACAGAGTCTGGGAAAGTATAGCAGCAAGGGAGACATCCAATTCAGAGGGAGAGGCCAGTGACCCAGAGTCCATGGAAATAGACCTAAAGAATCCTATTCCCATACCTCCAGATGAATTTATGGATTGTACCTTGTGTACTGCTAGCAGCCTTGAGTCATTAGCAGAACTGTGAATTGAACAGACCTTTCTGCTTTGAGAATGCTCATGTTTTGTGCTAAATGCCAGAGAACTGTTTTGCTTATTTAAGTTGCTCTGAAGTAAGAAAATCTTTCAGTTAATCTCTCCAATCAACTGTGAAACTTGTAACAGTTTTTCTTCTTGCTTATGTTTGGTGAAACCCTGAAAGAAAGGACTTTCTTTATTTCTGTGCCTTACTGAGCCTTTGCGTTAAAGGGGAAATAAAAGCCTTAATACCCTCTATTTGGCTTATACAATTTGTTCATACAAGGAGCTGGACTACAAAGACCAACCTGCACTTGGCCTTAAAGAGCCCTTTCCTCCTTGAAACAATAAAAATGCTCAGCCTACCCTTACAGCCACTGGCCACTAGGGAGTGCTGATGACAGTACACCTGCTGACAGTACTGCATGTATTTATAAGTGTGCTGTGTGCATGTGCTGCTGGGGCAGAGTTGTGGCACAGTAGCAATGTACACACGCACTTTATAAAATACAAGACTATAGGCATAGAGTACCGGCATATACATACACCTGCCCCAGAGTAAGTATATTTTTGTGCATTTGAATTTGCATGCGTTCCGGGTCCTTATTATATAAAGGCACCTGGCAAAATACAGAGGATCTTGTATTGGTGCACTGCTTAGAGAGACAGCGTCAATTCTCTGAACACCATTTTGGGATTATAGATCAAATTCACTCATCTTCGCGGGGCTGGTTGGGGATGTTAAGCTGAAGTTGCTATTGGATTTTCTATTTGCATATTATCACCCTCCCCTATGGAGTGATATTAAGTGATCACATTTTATTGATTGCAATTTTTTTCTTTTGTATGTTCATTGGCACTGGCACTCCTTGTGACCTTGGGAAAGTCACTTTACCCTCCATTGCCTCGGACGAAAAGGCTGCCAATCTACTTCCAGTGATACATTGCCAAGAAAAGCCAGAGGCAGCTGGGTCGCCAGGAGTCAGTACTGACTCGATGGCACTAAAAAAAATGTTCATTGAAGCAGATAGGTTTTTATGACATCATGGGATGGAGTTTTGTGAGCTTTAAATATGATGGAATATACGGTCATTTTCATAAAGACTTTGAATGACAAGTGTATCTGAGCCCGTCCAGTTGATGGAGATATCGTTTTGAATGAAGATTTGATATTGTGCTTCGACCCCCAAAACAGGTATCGTTGTTATTAAAAATGGCACTTCTTTCAGATACATTTACTGATAAATGTTTTTATATGGGGAGGATGTTCACAGCTTATTTGGTTAAAAGAATCTTTCTAAAGCAGATGACAACATTCAGTCAATAAATTAATGAGCCCATTATGTTGACTGAGCTGAATGTTGAGACCCCATTCCTTAAAATAATTATCTGAGTCAGTGTTCGGATAGCTTTTATTAATATTTACTGATAATTGCGTCACCTGTTTTTGTTTTGCCTTTCTAAAATAAGCATAAAATAGGTGCCCTATTCACATTTTTTAGGCACCCTGATATAAAATTCCCCTCTTAACTTAGCAAGCAATGCAAATTCTGCATTTAAAGGCCTATTTTAGAAAAGATGTGGTGGTCAGAACTTAGATGTCAAGTGGCGATGTCTGCAGATCCAGCGGCATTTTAGAAAAGGTTCTGTTAAACATGAGCCTTTTCTAAAATATCAAATAGAGAGGTGCACGAATGCACGTCTGTGCTGATATGTCGAGCTGGTAGAGCCATTTTACAAACACAGACAGCAGCAACTCGGAACTTACACATGGAAGCTGTGAAATACCAACTTTCACATATAGGTGTCAGTACTTAGATGTGTAGCTTGTCCATTTTGCACGCCTTCATGCATAAATGCTCCCAATTAACTACAGAGGCCATTTTTTAAATCTAAGTTTGAATATGGAGTGAGAAATAAACTAGGGGGGATAACACTCGTAATCCCTTTTACAAAGGACTGGCTGAAATACAGACTTTTAAAAACCTTATACATTACATGCCAGAGAGCAAGTGTAGATCCCGCTGTGCACTATTTTAGGCATACACATGTATTGCCTGTATGAAATGGGGCGTGTACCTGTAGATTTTTGACCAGTCCTGGCCACTCCCAAATCACATGTCTATGTTCCTTCCACATACTAAAGGCATCCACATGTACATTGCACCTTTCTAAAATGGCAAGTTACAGGTGCTGCTGTCTTGGACCACAGCAAGATTCATGTCTTGTCTGGGAAGAGCGAATGGGGGGAGTAATAGGCGCTTCTTTCCTCTTTGCTCTGGAATATTTAGAGCAAGAGGAGGCTATATCAGAAGTGGGACTGGAGAGGTTCTAAGGTGATCACTCTGCTGTTTTTCTAGAGTTGCAGCTTCCTGTACATTATCCTCAAAGACAATCTCTCCATGGCATGACACATCAGGAAGCTTTTCCTCCACATCATATCTAAGGACTGAATCTCAGAGCCCTGAGAGTCTTCTGGTGCCAATACCCATAAAGGAAGCTCTCAATGCCATTTCAAAAATATCATAAGTCACTGAGACGATGTATTTTCTATACTCCTTTCCCTTGTCTAGCAGTGAAGGAAGTTCTCTTGAGGGATAGTGTCTGCAAACCCCTCTAGCTTATGTCCATGAAGAGCTGGTAAGAAGCTGTGCTGGATGTTGGCACTAATTTTCTGACAAGGTCCCTCATGAGAGTCTCTTGGTAAAGTTAAAAAGTCATGAGATAGGAGACAGTGTACTATTGTGGATCAGGAACTGGTTAAAAGATAGAATGCAGAGGGTAGGGCTAAATGGCTAATTTTCCCAATGGAGAAAGGTAAATAGTGGAGTACCCCAGGGATCTGTGCTGGGCCCGCTGCTTTTTAACATATTCATATAAATGACTTGGAAATGGGAATAACAAGTGAGGTGATCAAATTTGCAGATAATATCAATTTAGTCAGAGTTGAATCGCAAGAGGATTATGAAAAATTGCAAGAGGACATGAGAAATTGGGAGACGGGGTGTCCAAATGGCAGATGAAATTTAATGTGGACAAGTGCAAAGTTATTCACTTAAAGGCTTATTCCATCCCGGACGTACACCCCCACCAACAGGATCAGAATCACGATCAGTCCTGTATATGCAGGCAAAGACTGCGATTCAGCCCGGCCTACATGTACAGGAAAAGCCAGACTAACTCAGTCAGGGCTTTTAAATGGAGCCACAGCGCCATGGCGTCCAGTTGCCATGGTACCATGGCTCCATTTAAAAGCCGCAATGCTGGCCGCTGGAACAAACAGCTTATTCCCCGCAGTCCAACCCACGATTTGGCCTCCCAGGGTCGGGCTGCGGGGAATGCTCTCTGCCCCCTGCTGCCCTTTCCCAGCCCCGGGCCCACCGATCTCCGCTGTCCGGGGAAGTTATTCCACCTCGGAGGTGGAATAACTTCCCCGTTCAAGTCACTGGCCCTGTACGTCCAGGGTTGGTGACCGCCCACTGCCTGCCCTAACGCCATCTCCTGATCCTCCCCTTTCCCATCCCCGTCTAGCTTCCCCATACAACTGGCGGGGAAGCTAGACTCCGGTGAGAAGGGGCCATTCGTACTACAAAATCGGGCCCTTAGGGAAGAACAATCCAAATTATAGTTACACAATGGAAGGTCCAAACCTATTAATATGAGTTGGGGCCAGAGTATGCCAGGAGTGAGTGGTGTTCTCCATGGAAGAGTTGGTCAGAGAACAGAGGAAAGTTATTCACCTCACTAGTAAATGGAGTGTATAAGAACTTTTTACTGCTATTGTTTTCAAAGAATTACCACCAAGTTATCGTAATCTACGTTTCATCCAGTAAAGTGAAGTTTCAGTTACACCCCAGTTTGTGCTGTGGATATTTTTTTCATAAGCTCTGAAAAGGGAGGGAGAAGTGGAATATAACGCAGATCTCTGAAATGGATTGCCATCTCAGGGACTTGGAGATAGTCTACAGCTCACTCCTCAGAACCCTATAAAAAAGCTAAATTAGTTCTGTAGCCCCAGAATCTATTTCACTGAAAAAGGGGTTCCCACTACAGCCTGATGGTCTCTTCATATAAACATTTGTTTATATCTGTGCTCTAAATCAAAAGTGCCCTTTATCCTAGTTTCATGCAAATCCTGTTTTAAGTGGATTTTTGATGGTATCAGGCAGGGGATATGATGATTTCTAGCGATATACTGAGTTCACCTCTTAAAAATATCTCCAGGGCCTCAGAGTAAAATGCTGCAGAAACTCCTCTCCAGACATTTGCATTGTAATAGTCAATTCGTCTACACATGTGAAACCTGATGGTAGTGGATTCGGGACAACGTTCCTCTTTGCCCATTGGTTAAAAAGCCCTGCCTCTAATATCTCACTTGGGTTTTCCACTCCTGAAATGAACATCAGAGACACTGGGGGCAGCAGAGAGGAGATTGTTTCTGCACTGCCTCCAGCCCTTCTTTATTAAGAGCAGACATACTCAAACCTGTCCTGAGGGCCCCTAGCCAGTCAGGATTCCAGGATATCTGCAGTAAATCAGATTCACATGCTGTGCCTCCACTGCATGCAACTTTCTCTCAAGCATATTTAGTATGGATGTCCTGAAAACCTGACTTGCTGGGGATTCTCCAGCAGTGGTTTGGGAACCACTCCCTAGAGAGCATGGTTAGTCAAGGATATTCCTGCTTGTGTCAGAGAGAGGGGGAAGAGGACTCCACATGGCAATACAAGTTTGCTCTCTGCTTCCACTAGGAGCTCCAATACTTGTCACAGTAGCTTGCAGCAAGGTGGACAGCTTTCATGGGTTTTTCATGAGGAAGTGGAAAAACGTACTACAGAGAAAGGAAGAGAGAGGGGCAGAGGTGGAGAAAAGTGATAGCGAAGCGAGGGGAGGAGTAGACCCAGCATCATGGTAGAGTATTAAGGAGTGTTCTCGGAATGCCTTTGAATTGTTTCATGGTGCCGCCACACCTTGAATATTGTGTGCAAATCTGATCTCCATAGCTTAAAAAAGATAAAGCAGAAGTAGAAAAGGTACAAAGAAGAGCCACCAAAATGGTAAAGGGGATGGAAGGATACCCCTATAAGGAAAGGCTAAAAAGGTTAGGGCTCTTCAACTTGGAAAAGAGACGGCTGAGGGGAAATATGATAGAGGTCTATAAATTAATGAATGGAGTGGAACGGGTAAACGTACATCCGTTGTTTACTCCATCAAAAAGTAGAAAGACTAGGGGACACGCAATAAAGCTACAATGTAACCCATTTAAGAGTAATAAGAGAAAATATTTTTTCACTCAATACGTAATCAAACTCTGGAATTTGTAGACATGACATGAAGCATATGTGGGGGCACAGGGAGGAGAATGGAACAAAGGGAGGAAGAGGAGTGAAAGAGTGACACACAAAGGAAGAGTGACAGAGGAAGAGGAGAATAGGTTGAGGAACAGGAAAGAGGTTAAGAGTGGCAGTAGAAAATGGGAAGCAACAGGAGAGAGAATGACATTGGGACAGAGAAGGGAGAATTCTAGAGCAGCTCTGGGAGTGGGGAAAAGTGATATATGAGAACAGGAAGGGAAAAGTAATGTCTGAACAGAATGGAGGATCACGGGTACAGAGAAAAAGAAAAGAAACAACATGAGTCGAGAAAGGAAAAGGAGAGAAGCAGTAAGGGGATGATGAGAAGGGGGAAGGCACTGGCATAGGAGGCAGAGGAGAGTGGGGGTGTGGCATGGTGAAGATGAAAACAGCGAAAGGTCTGCAAACCACGTTCATCTCTTTGGGATATGCCCCCATAATATTTATAAGCATGGGAGCTGATGTTTGGCAGCAAAGCATCTGAGTAATTTTAAACAGAGAAGTCATCCATTTAAAGTTAGGCACAGGCACATAAAGTTAGAGCAACTGCCTAGTACCCAGAAGATCAAGGGTTTGATTCCCATTGGCAATCCTTATGACCTTGGGCAAGTAACTTTAGAGTCTTGAAGGACTACCCAAAGAGACAACTACAGCTGGAAATAGATCTGCACTTTCATTCATCTATTTTCTGGAATATACTCTAAATCTTGGGGGAAAAGGGAATTTTTGGGGTTAAAGCTGATAAATCTGTGTATTTTAGAATTCAGTGTTTTTGTTTTGTCAGTCAGGTCTTAGTATCACCAGAGAGCTTTTCATTTAAATTAAATCAGAGTATAGCTTAGCATAGAAAGTAAAATAGAATAAATAGTCTCTGAAATAAATTTGTTTTTAGAGAGCATTTTTATTTAAATCAAATCAGAGTATAACTTAGCATACAAGTAGAATAAATAGTCTCTGAGTAGAAAGAAATAAACTAATTTCTAGAGACCTTTACAAAGAGGCCTTCCAATTAGGAGGCAAAAGATCTGCGAAGTAAATAGGTGTTAAAGGCAAGTGACAGATCAAAGGGCCAATGTGAAAGGCCCTCTCTATCAAACCAAGGGCTGTGTGAATCACACAGGAAATTGGTAAGACTTTACCTTAGAAACACACTTCAGGGCACTAAGCAGGAAGCCAGCTTTTATTAAGTCTTTGTTTCCTCCCTCCTACCCTGACTACTACCCACCCCAGGGTTAATCTTCGCTTTATAAGCTCTTAAACCTATTAAAGAGAAGGAAGTGCCCACATTCACTTTCAGGTGTAGCTGGTTATCCTCATCAGGAATATTATTAATTAAGGACCTGAGATGTATTAATCTTTAGGTGAACAAAGTCCATTAAATGTATTTGGTAAACCAAAGTTAGTAAACAAACCTAAGTAAACAACTTAAATACCTAAACAACACCTTAAAGCTAAGATGCAGACAGCAGTCCAGCAGCGAGATGGGAGCTTTCCAGCCTTTTGCATTGAGTCTCAGATGTATAATTTTCTCCCATTTGATGAGGGGTCTTACGTGTACACTAGGTGCAAGGAGTCCTTTGCTCTCAGGGAACGATCATGGGTACGATCTCTGGAGGCTACAATAGCAGACTTGGAGGACATAAGGAAGACAGAGAGGTATTTAGATGAGACCTACAGGGACGAAGTACTGAAGTCCCACCTCCAGTCTGGCAGCCTCCCAATTGCCATGGAGGAGAGAGGTCACGTGGCAGGAAATGATCCTGTAGCTAGGACCTGTCCTCCAGATGATGTAAAACCCTCTCACACTGAGGAAGTTTCTCCAGGGTCATGTGCCCATGAGGGAAGGGTTAGGACAGCCATTATAGCTGGTGATTCGATCATTAGGCATGTAGATAGCTGGGTGGTTGGTAGACATAAGGATCGCCTGGTAACATGCTTGTCTAGTGCAAAGATAGCGGACCCCACACGCCACCTAGATAAGGTTTAAGATAGCGCTTGAGATAAGTCTGCTGTCTTGATACATGTTGGTACCAATGACATGGGAAAGTGTGGTAGGGAGGTTCAGGAGGCCAAATTTAGGCTTTTAGGTAGAAAGCTGAAATCCAGAACTTCTAGGATAGCATTCTCAGAAATGCTTCCTTTTCCATGCATAAGACACAAAAAGGCAGGCAGATCTCTGAGATCTCAATGCATGGATGAGACAATGGTGCAAAGAAGAGAGTTTGGGATTTGTAAGGAACTGGGCAATATTCTGGGGAAAGGAGGGGCTTTTCTGAAGAGATAAGCTCCACCTTAACCAGTATGGAACCAGGCTGCTGGCATTATCCTTTAAAAAGGAGATCAAGCAGCTTTTAAACTAGATAATACAGAAAAGTTGATAGTCGACAGTCGCCCAAAAGCGCATGGTTCGGAACAATGATCAATCTTTGTGACGTGTAGTTTTATGTTCATTGTAAACCGCACTGATGTCAAATAGCGCGGTATAAAAGAAACTGTAAATAAAATAAATAAATAAAATAAATGTATCTTTGAAGGATATTAGCAAAAGATTGAAGTTAGGGCATATCGACAGAGAGGTTCCAATAAAGACAAAAGTAACCCAAATGCCTTTAAGTACAGAGCAGACAGCGCTTAAAGATTCCAAATTATTTATTTATTTAGACAGTTTTGTATACCACCTTATCCTTCAATCAAAGTGGTCACAACAGGGTGATACATTTAACATGAGGTGATATGAGACACATACACTAATACTTACAGGGAACATGGGCAATGGAGGGTTAAGTGGCTTGCCCAAGACCACAAGGAGCACCTGTGGGACTAGGAACCCCAGTCCTTCTGGCCCAAGGTTGCTGTCCTCTAATGGGATTTGAACCCCCGACCTTCCGGCCTGAAGTACCTTGCCCCAACCACTAGGCCACTCCTCCACTCCCTGCCTACCAATAACCAGATTAGTATGAATAAAATACAATCTCTAAGATGCTTGTATGCAAATGCTGGAAGTCTAAAAAATAAGATGGGAGATTTAGAATATATAGAACTAAATGAGAGGTTAGATGTGATTGGTATCTCAGAGATCTGGCGGAAGGAGGACAACCAGAGGGACACTGATATCCTGGTACCAATTATATCGCAATGACAGAGTAGATCACATCGGTGGAGGGGTTGCACTCTAGGTTAGAGAGGGCATTGAGTCACACAAGATTAAAATTTTGCAGGAAACAAAATAACTGTAGAATCTCTATGGATTGAAATTCCATGTAAAATGGGGAAGGTGATAGCAGTGGAGGTGTACTACCGACCGTCTGGCCAGAATGAACAAATGGATGATGAAATGCTCAGAGAAATCAGGGAAGCTAACAAAAGTTACAACACAGTAATAATGGGTGATTTCAATGATCCTGGTATCAACTAGGTCAGTGTCATGGCATGACATGTTAGGGAGATTAAGTTTCTAGATGAAATAAAGGACTGCTTCTTGGTGCAGCTGGTTCATGAACTGAGAAGAGGGGAAGCTATTTTGGACCTAGTTCTTAGTGGAACACAAGATCTGGTGCAAGAGATAAGGGTGTTGGGGCCACTTGGCAATAATGCTCATAGCATGATTGTGTTTAATTTAATAAATGAGGGAGGACAGCAAGGAAATCCACAGTAATATCTGTTAACTTTTAAAAGGGAGACTATGATAAAATGAGGAAAATGGTTAAGAAAAAAATAAAAGGAACAGCTGAAAAGTTTAAAGATTTACATCAAGCATGGCTGTTTAAAAATACTATCTTGGAAGCCCGAACCAGCTGTATTCTCCTAGGACAAGCAGGATGAGTCAGCCACACTTGGTGACGTCATCCGACGGCGCCGAGACGGAAGTACTCTCCATAGCTCAGAAGGGCTTTTGGCCTTCTGAGCATGGGCCAACTGGCCCTGCCCCCTGGCCCGCCTCTAGCTAGCCAGTTTCAGTTCTTCCGCCTTGCCAGCAAGACGGATTTTTCTACTCTCCACCAAATCTAACAAGAAATTCTCTTAACAACATCTATACATTGAATTAAGAAAATGTATCTAACCCTTTCATATGTTTTCTTCTCTCTTTCTGATTCAATCTCTGAAAAGGGCACATCTCCTAATCGACATGTGCTCAGCTTCCTCTCCACGGCATGTGCCGCTAATCCTCCGAGCTCCTGAGATGCAAGGAAGCCCAGGGAACGGGCTGGAAGAGGAAGCGCCCAGGTTACAATTGCCTGTGCGGCAGTCCAGGATGTGCCTACCTAGGCCTCCATCCCCGGCTAGCCATCCTTACCAATCTTCTCTCCGCTCCGTGCCAAGAAGGAAAGGAATCCAGCAGAAGCGGACGATTAACGGAGAAAGGGGTTAAAGAATATCACGGCCAGGCTGTAGCTTCATAGCAACCCGGGACGTGTCTAAAGAAGACCTCCGTCCCCGGCAAGCCTTCTTCTGCCCTCCGTCAATCCGGCAACCTGTGGAGAAGCCCCCACTAAGTTGGTTGCTTGTGGCTATCATGGACGTGCCTAAAGGCCTCCGTCCCCGGCCTGCCTTACTCTCCTCCGTCCTTACACGTGCTGACCATGGGGGCAGCCATCTTGTCCAGCGTGCGCCGCCCAGATCTGGAGGTGTGGTCGGCAACGGAAGCAACACCGCGCGACTCTGCCGACCCTCCCGGCGGCTCTGAGCGCACCCTCCGGGCTCCGCTCTCAGCCCCCTTCTCTCACGATGATTCTGCTTCTGCTCAGCGCCGACCTCATGGCTCCATGGCGGCGGCCATCTTGCTATGACGTCACAGTTCGGGCTTCGGCGCTATTGGCAGCACCGATCCAATCGCTCTCGGGTAGGAGGAGCCGGCCTGGCCACCAGCCCTCTTGCTGCTCTGCATCCCTGCCTCGGCGCCAAGATACCCTTCAGCGCCGAAGCATCGTCGTACCGGCCTGCATCGCCTGGGGCTCCAGAGGCAGACCGTCACGAGCCAGGAAGAGCAACTCCGGCCTCGGCGCTGAGTGGCCTCCCTGGATGATCATCAAACCGGAGTCTTACGGCGCCACTGTTATCTCTATTTCACGGCGCCGATTCTCTGCTCCTGCCGACGGCTGTCTGTCAGCGCTTCCGTCAAGCGTCCAAGGGAAGGAGTAGAGGGGTGCCCTAATAATTCGAATACTGGTTTGGTATCCAAGTCTTTGCCTGGCACATCGCAAGAGAGAAGCTGCTGGCTCCGGAGAAGCGGCCGGGCCCCATCCTGGCTCTCACGGCGGTGCGGTCTCAGCCCTCTTCAGGCTCCCAGCAGAAATAGTGCGTGGTGTTCAGCGCTCCAGAGCGGTCGCGCTTGTGAACCTACCCCCCAGAGCAGATGCACGTCGGCCTGGAGCAGGGAAGGTGTTCGCTGCCAACTGCTGTGAGCCCAAACAATCGCCTCCTCTGTTTTTAAACAGCATTAGCCCCTTGCCGCCGGATCTATCGCCCGCCCTGCGCTAACACTGGTTCGTGCACCGACCTCGCTACAGGCAGCCTGCCATGTGGGCAGACGTTGCCCTCTGCTCCGTCGCTCTCCACTCTGAACAAGAGGGTAGTACAATGGCTAATACTGACTGATGGTGCAGGGTTTATGAGTTCAATTCCCAAGTGGGCCTGATAAATAATAATACCAAACCCGGAGCACTATATCTCAACATCTTGATGCCTGCACGGTTCTGTTGGGTCATCTCAGTTAGTATGAAGCGTCAGTGGGCTTGGATAGTACCCACTTATCCATGGGGGGCTGCTCTCTCCAGGGACAAGCAGGTCCCCTGCCAACCTGCGTGAGCCTCCCTCACGCTTCACCGTTGCTCCAAAGGGATGCGAAGGCACTACGTCTGCCCTATCAGACTGCACAGGCCACTCCGGGTTGCCTGCCCGGAGTGTTAAGGGAACAGTCCACTAGGGAGCCTCCCGCCAGGGATGTTGAGTTGCCGTCTTCCCCTTGGACACACAGGTCCCGTACAGGACAGCAGTGCTTGCGGCCTGCCTGCCCAACGTGTTGCCTGGCTGTGGGCCCCAGGAAAATCCTGGGCAATCTAACCAACTACGGTGAGATGCACTTCTCCCAAATAAATGCTTTCCAGTCCACCTCCAGTTGCACATCCAAGAACATCAAGAGGCTCGAATGACTGCAGGCCATGACCAGCAATTCTCAGGCTTAGTACAATGGTTGAAACACTGACTGCTGGTCCAGGGGCCATGGGTTCAATCCCCCACTGTGCCCAATGAAGAAGGCTGGCTGAGGCAGTACCTTCCCAACCACATCTGGAAATGTTGAAAATGTCAGTCACAACTCCTCGGCCACAGAGGAAAAACCTCAGGACCTAACACCACACATTGCCATACAGCGAACATGCAGAAGACAATCCTCATCTCGGTGGCAACACGGTGGTGTAATACTCACAGCCAGCGTGTTCAGAAGCAGAAGTTCACAGGTTCAAGTCCCAGCTCAGCTGGTTACTGCCAACCCAATCCCTTGCTTCAATGGTTTCCTGATAAACAAGGCCTGCATCAATCAGATGGCACCACATACAGAGGAAAATGCTCATAGTCCACGGTTAGTACATGAGCTTCCCGAGCTACGATACAAGATCCTCCCCTGCTCCTAATTTTCTTCCTCACAGCATCGACCGTGAGGCTCGAGTCCGCCCTTCCTCCTACATCAGATGGCATATGAAACCTGCCTCTGCTCCCGGGGGTAAGGCAACTGACTTCGTCCAAGGAGAAGGTCACCAATCCGCAAATTGGGCGGTTCTGTTGGGCCATCCCATACTGCCAAGGCCAACCGCCAATAACATTGGTCCTAAAGGGAATCTGCGCCGGAGGCAGTATCTTCTACTAGAGCTTTTTCCCTGCACATGGGCTCCAAGTCCCACATAACATTGGTCCTAAAGGGAATCTGTGCCGGAGGCAGTATCTTGTACTAGAGCATTTTCCCTGCACATGGGCTCCAAGTCCCACATAACATTGGTCCTAAAGGGAATCTGTGCCAATCTTGTGCTAGAGCATTCTCCCTGCACATGGGCTTCGAGTCCCTCTCACACCTCCAGGCATCCTTCAGTGGCCCTTAGCGCCATGCTCCGGCTTCAGGCAGAGCCATTACTAGAAAAAGTTGTCATGCAAAGCATCTGCCAATCTCACTGCTGAGGACAGTCGCAGCGCTATCCAACGTGACCCACGGTAACAAACGCCTGGTTCAGGTTGAGCATATGCCTACAACTCCTACCGAGGACTCAATTTCCTGACGAGGCATACAAGCTCTCTCTCAAGTTGCCTACCTTCTAACCCAAAGGCGGCTGGTTCAGTAGCGCCACATCACTCCGGCTAGGGCTCTCGAACGCCCCAAACAGAAATCACAGCAAGCAGACACAAGCAGGGCACTCTTACCACCAGGTTCCTGTGCTAACAGCAACACTGCCCTCCAAGGACGGCGGACATGGCCAAGGCAAAAGCGGGCTACCCTCTGCCATCAGACAACAGCAAGTCAGTCCAAGCCTCCCTTACTGACTTCTCAGTATGGCGCCACCTCCTGGTAGGAAAACAACTGCTTCATGAATTGGGGAGGCTGCAGAAGCCATGTGCGGAAACCCTCTGCCCCCTTCAGGGCTCGGGTCAATGGCCTGCGCTGATGTTCAATGGAAACAGACCCTGCCCACAGCCTGCCCTTCTCCAAAAAAGGGCAGTGGCTTCCGCCTGGCCGTGGGGGGTCCTGTACCCCCAGCGGCACTTGCTGATCACTTGCCTCGAGAAACAAGATATCTATAAGTGCAGACAAGGCCAAACCCAGGTTGATGTGGCCCTTGTGCAAGGTGACAGAGTCCTACGGCAATAAACGCAGGTCCTGTGAGCATGAGTGCAAGGTGCAGAAGTCGAGGCCACTAGCAGATCAGCATTGTACAAAGGTCACAAGGGCAGACACATTGTTACAAAGGCCGCATATTCATGGGGATGCGAGCACACGGCCAGTGCACCCCTATGACTCTGCTCTCTGGGGCCAGACAAGCACATAGCAGGTGGCTGTAGTCCCGCACCTGCACAGAAGGGAACAGGTTCCCGCTTCTCTACTAGAAGAACTCAAAATCATCCTTCCCATCCTTCCAGGCGGGCTATTCCCGACTTGACTGCCAGACTACCTGCAGGTAGCAACTCACAATCTTTGGCCATCAGCTTCCTTCTCCCATCGGTGGGTCTGAACACAAAGCGACCTGCACACCTCGTGGTGAGCAGGAAGGGCAACTGTTTAAAAACGGTCAGAGCCGGGTCATCAGATGGCCACTGTGTGGTGCAGTACACACACACAGTGTGTTCAAGAGCAGAAGATCACAGGTTCAAGTCCCTTAACCGGTGCATTTTTCTCCCTAAACGTATGGCCCTAGGACTCCTGGATATCTTCTTCCTCCCACCAAGTGCGGGTGGACAAGGAGTAACTCGAGAGGCTTACATGGTTGGCAACTGCCAATTCAGAACTGACTTGTTGTCTCCTAATCTGATATGAATGAAATCAATCCTGCAGGCCTACACAAGCATCTGGAACCAGGCAGGCCGGTCGCGGCCCCCGGTGACTGCACCCAGCAGCCTTGCGGCCACTTGCAGGCAAAACTGCCAGTCCAATGGCATATTGCATAGCGATCCATGGCGTACCTACCACACACGTAATGCCATCACGGCCCCAGACGCACCGCACGCTCTGGGCATCATCACACCCCTACATGCCCAGGAACAGCAAGGGACCCAACTCTTCTTCGCATGCGACCCTTCATGCCTAGGACATACACGGAGCACCACATCAACAACAAGGGATCAAACTCTTCTTTGCATGTGACCTTAATAAACCTGGCCAACCGGTCCCAGCGAACTCCACCTCTAGAAATTCTTTATGCTCCACCATCAACGGGAACGGTCATGAGCACACGCAGAGGCATGCTCAGGACTAGCTGTGACAATGGATCCATCGACAGCCTGCCGAAGGATCATTGACAGGACACCTACAAAGACTACATACTACAGACGCATCGCCTAGCAGTCTTTGGTCTAGGCTGATACCTCCTGCCTGGCCACTCCTAACCAAGTCATGAACTTGTCATGGCCCATACCCTCGCAACGTTACTGCTCTAAGTGAATCACTCTGTTGTACTGTCAATATGGCTGCTGGTCCTAGCCCGGCCCGCCGCAACCTCATTGCCGTCGCTGCATTAAGGCTTCAATCTTGCACCACTCTGGTCACGCTTCCAGCATTGATACCGTGGCTATCCCTGCTTGCAGCGGATAACTCAGCTTTCGGCGTGACTCCCTCTGCTGCTGCATCTCCGCCTATTAGACCATTCTCGGCAGCTGCACATTGAGACAGTATACTCGCGCAACCACCGCTGCCGCTTGGCGCGAAGTGGGTCTGCACGTCTACACGTTCTGTATTACTACACGCTCACCTCAAATGAGCGCATTCTCAGCACTACACTGTGCATATCGTACTGTGTGCGTGCACAATGCAGGTTGGCACATGGCGCGTTGACGCCGCCACCAGGTACCCAGGGCACATCTAAAACATCCAGCCCTGATAACGTGTCACCTGAACCTGATCTCAGCCTTTCCCCCCTTCCACCGCAGCGCATTACAGCTTGGGAGGCACCAAGTGTGGCTGACTCATCCTGCTTGTCCTAGGAGAAAACAGAGTTACTTACCTGTAACGGAGTTCTCCGTGGACAGCAGGATAAGTCAGCCACACATACCCGCCCTCCTCCCCTGGGAAGGGGCTCGGCTTCTGATCAGTGCCCGCCTTCTAGCGGCTAAGGCTCAGCTAGTGACGAACTGGCTAGCTAGAGGCGGGCCAGGGGGCAGGGCCAGTTGGCCCATGCTCAGAAGGCCAAAAGCCCTTCTGAGCTATGGAGAGTACTTCCGTCTCGGCGCCGTCGGATGACGTCACCAAGTGTGGCTGACTTATCCTGCTGTCCACGGAGAACTCCGTTACAGGTAAGTAACTCTGTTTTCCATGCTTTAAGAAAAGTGGAAGGAAGACCAAGAAACTGCCAGCATGGTTTAAAGGTAAGGTCAGAGAGGCTGTTGTAGCCAAACACGCATCTTTCAGGAAATGGAAAAAGGAGCCAAATGACAAAAACTGGAAACAACATAAGCACTAGCAAGTTAGATGCAAGGCATTGATAAGGGCAAAAAAACCTGTGAGAGAATCAGTTGGACTATTAGATGACAGAAGGGACAAGGCCATAACCGACAGACTGAATTAATTCTTTGCTTTGGTCTTTACTGAAGATGATGTACCCATGACTGAAATAATATTTAAAGGTGATGCATCAGAAGAAATGAAAGAAATATTGATAAACTAGGAAGATGTATTACAAACTAAAGAGTAGAAAATCACCTGGACCAGAAGGTATTCATCTGAGGGTGTTGAAAGAACTGAAATATGAGATTGCAGACCTACTATTAGTAATCTGTGAACTATCAATAAAATCATCTGTAATACCTAAAGATTGGCAAATGGCCAATATAATGCCAGTTTTTAAAAACGGTTCCAGGGATGATCTGGGAAGCTATAGACCAGTGAGCCTGATGTCAGTACCAGGCAAAATGGTAGAAACCATTATAGAGAACAAAATTAAGGAATATGTAGATAGTCATGGTTTAAAGGGAGAAAGCCAATATGGTTTTAGCCAAGGAAGGTCTTGTCTTATTAATCTGTTATATTTTTTTTGAAGGCATGAATAAAGAGGTAGACAAAAGTGAATCGGTTGATATAATGTATCTGGATTTTCAGAAAGCCTTTGACAAGGTACTTCATGAGAGAATCTTGGCGAAGTTAAAAAGTCATGGAATAGGAGGCAGTGTACTACTGTGGATCAGCAACTGGTTAAAAGATAAAAAGCAGAGGGTAAGGCTAATGGTCAATTTTCCCAATGGAGAAAGATGAATAGTGGTGTACCTCAGAGATATGTACTGGGTCCACTGCTTTTTAACATATTTGTAAATGACCTGGAAATAGGAAAAATGAGTGAGGTAATGAAATTTGCAGATGACACAAAATTTTTCAAAATTGCTAAAACCCAAGAGGATTGTGAAAAATTGCAAAAGGACCTTGATAAATTGGAAGGGTGGATGTTCAAAGGCAGATTAAATTTAATGTGGACAAGTGCGAAGTTATGCACCTAGGAAATAACAACCCAAACTATGGTTACACAATGCAAGGTTTCACATTAGGAACCACCACACAGGAAAAAGATTTAGGCGTCATCGTGGATAACACATTGAATCCCTCCGCACAGTGTGCAGTGGCAGCCAAGAAGGCAAATAGGATGCTAGGAATCATGAGGAAAGGAATGGAGAATAAAACAAAGGATATTATAATGCCTCTGCACCTTGAATATTGTGTTCAGTTCTGGTCACCATATCTTAAAAAGGATATAGGGGAATTAGAAAAGGTACAGAGAAGAGCCACCAAAATGGTAAAGGGGATGGAAGGATACCCCTATGAGGAGAGGCTTAAAAGGTTAGGGATTTTCAACCTGGAAAACAGATGGTTGAGGGGAGATATGACAGAGGTATATAAATTAATGAATGGAGTGGAACGGTAAACATAGATCGATTGTTTACGCCATAAGTACTTAGCGGACATGCAATGTAGCCAATTTAAGACTAATAAGAGAAAATATTTTTTCACTCAACACGTAATCAAACTCTGGAATTTGTTACTGGAGGATGTAATAAAAACTGTTAGTGTAGTTGAATTTAAAAAAATGTTTTGAACAAATTCCTGGAGGAAAGGTCCATACACCATTATTAGAGTACCCGGGAAATCCACTACTTGCCCCAATACAAGCATTATGGAACCCGTGTGTCTTTTTGGGAAACTGCTAGGTACTTATGATCTTGATTGGCCACTGTTGGAAACAGGATACTGGGCTTGATCGACCTTGGTCTGACTGAGTACGGCATTTCTTATGTTCATATTCGCCAGTGGCAAATGTGTAAATGCTACCACTGAATATATATACATGCAACTTTAAGCAGAGAAGCCTCTGACTTCTGCCAAGTCCGGCTCCTTTTGCAAAGCAAAACTCTGGTTATTCAGCATCTTTAATGGTCAGAATTTATGTGTTTTGGGGAGGGTGAATTTCTTAGCAAGTACTTATGTAGTCATCATCTGATCCCACCCATATAATTTCTTTTGATTATCACCACCTTGATATCCAATTATCCATTTTCCCAGGATCATTCACTACCTTTCCTCTCTTATTTCTCCCTACACCCCTCCTCGGGAACTCCGTTCTTCTATCAAATCACTTCTGTATGTGCCCTTCTCTTCTATTGCTAACTCCAGACTTCGTTCCTTTCACCTTGCTGCTCCTTATGCCTGGAACAAACTACCTGAGTCTGTACGTCAGGTGCTTTCTCTGACCCTTTTCAAATCCAAGCTGAAAACTCACTTCTTTGCTGCTGCTTTCGAATCTTGACTCACCTGATCTCCTTTGTGTTCCCTTACCATTCCCCCTAGATGTATCCCATGTTTACAGCTACTGTTTTGTCTGTCTTGACTAGATTGTAAGCTCTGATGAGGAGGGACAGTCTTTTACATGTGTCTGTGCAACGCTGTGTACGTCTTGTAGCGCTATACAAATGTTTAGTAGTAGTAGTAGAAACTAGGCTGAAGGTTCACTTGGGGCACTTAATACAGTTTCACCGGCCTTAATAGGGAGGAGAGAGAGCCACTTTGAGCAGAAATGATGGGGGTAGAGAGGAATTTGACTGGAGATGTGGGATGGGATAGTGGGGCATTCTACTGAGTGGAATCAGAGGGTTCATGAGACGATGAGGTAGGTACAGTAGTTTGGCAGACCCTCTGTGGACTCAGCAGGAAGTCTTCCCCATGTTAAAAGACCCCTTTGTGTTAGGCTAGTTAGCTTGAGGGAACACAGAAAGATGTAGAGGGTCTCAAAGTGTTCCTCTGTCTTTAGAATGAGAACATTCCTGGAGTCCCTGGTCTGTGATCTGTAAGAAAGTGATGTAATGTAGAATGGCCTAAGTATCTGTCATTGCTAATGGGAATTCCCATTCTGTATTTTAAGAGGCCTTGCTTAATCTGGAACTGGGGGATTTTTGCTAGTCCAGGAGTTGCTGGAGGAGTTCAGGATGTAAAGAACTGTAGCAGGGCCAGTGCAAGGGTGTGAGGCGTTCTAGGCAAACATCATCGCTTGCACCCCCTGTGCTTCAGCTCCCGCTCCGATTGCTGCTGCCGCTCACCCAGACGTGCACCAAAGCACTGGAGTTACCTTCATCTCCAGTGTGGTGGTGCTGTTGTACTTCTCCCCCCTCCTCCTTTGATTCCATTTCCTGTTCGCATGGGGCAGAAGATGCTCAAGCTTACACCAACATTTCTTTGAGCCTATGCAAACCCTGCCAATCCCGTCACTAGCTCAGCAGTGCAGTCAGTGACAAGGAGGAGAAGCAAGCCAGCTGTAAGGGGAAGTCGTCTACTTAAAGGAGAGGAACTACAGAAGTCCATCAGCAATCCAGTGACACCAGAGCCAGGAGTGACCACAGAGCAGTATCAGGGACCTGCATCTGCATAGCTAGCAGCTCAAGGTACACTGAGAAAAATGACTAAGCAGGAGGATAGTTTCCCTCTCAGGCCATAGGTGAAGGAGAAGAGCAGCTTGGAATTACTTTCAGTGCATCTATATAGTGGGAGAAGTATAGAAGTGTGAACTACCTGTATTATAGTTTTGAGTAGGAAGAGTGGAGTGTAACTGCTTGAATTATAGTTGTTTTTTCCAGTTATTATTGTTGCTGTATCCGTGACCCTAAAGTTCTTTAAGTAAACCCTTTGGTTCGGGAAAACAAAATTCTGGGCTGGACTCTATTATTTGAGAAAGGGAAGATGAGTGAGTGGAGTTTAAGTGCCATAGGCCTCCCAGTGTATACTGTTCTCGTTTCAAGAATCCCTAATTATCCCCAAAAGAAGGTGCTGAAAGATAGCATTGCTTTTGGAAGACTGTAGCCACTGCAAGGACTACACAGGGGTTTACGATTGCCTTTGTAAACGCCATATTAAGTGCCAATTTTGCATGCAAGCTGCATGTGGAAGATTACTTGCATCTTCTGAATGTAGGACTATCTTTATTCAATATTACTATGTGCTATCTGCTACAGTACTCATACTCTTCCTATGATCATGACGACTGATTGCACATGCTACCTCCTATTTGCGTGTACTAATACTTGATAAACATATTCCTTAGTGCCAATTAGTGAATTAGCTTTTAAGTATGTTATGCCACTAAGTTGTAGTATATGAGCCTTTGAGAGCACACAGGTTCTCTCTTCAGATATGACATACAGTCTTGATGATATGTGTATTAGAACATCTCTTAGAATGCTCTTTCAAAAGATGTCGCAACCTACTAAGACTCAATTTTGTCCAGGACCAATAAGGCTACTTGAAGTCAGAACTTATAGAGAAAGTACAGCAAGAAAAATCACTCTATAGAAGGGTGGAAGGCACAAAGAAAGGTTCCTTAGATCAGTCCTTGACAAATTTTCTTTGGATTTAGGAGCCAGGCCAAACACTTAGGAGCCAGCAGCTGAGACCTCCCCTACTCTACACCCCCCCTTGTCTCCACTGAAGTTGAGGGGGGAGGGGGAGATCACTTCCTAGGTCTACTGCAGCGCCTCCGCCATGATTGGCTCTGCTCTTTGCAAGTAGCCTGAGTCCCTAAAAATCAACATATGGTAGCCTAAGTCCCTAAAAATCAACATATGGTTTAGAGCCCATGCACACACTGCATATCAAACCATGTAGTGTGTGCATGGACTTCAAAGTCCCATGCTGATTCTCCCTGTTTGTCTGCCATGGTGGAGGGAAACAAGAGAGAGGCTTGTGAAGGGCTCCATTGGGGTGGGAGGGGGAGGGAGGGGGAGCAGCATGGTAATCACTTGCATAGGGCAGCAAAAAAAGTAGCAACAGCCCTGATTTTGCATAAAAGTGATTCCACTGTTTTGATGCAGGTAGATATTGCAACTTTTGATATGATAAACCATGATTTCTTATTAGAAAATGGAGAGCATTTGGTTTATCCAGAATGTTGCAATGGTTTTCTTGATTTTTTTTAAAGAGATCCCTTTGTGTTCATTGGAATGGTAAAGTTCCTGAATCATGGTAGGTACTAGAGATGAGGACAGTATGGGGTAGATTCAGAGGCCCGAATAGTGGGGTTGTACTTCCGGGTAGGAGGTACAACTGCGCTCAGCTGCTACTCCCGATTAAGTCCTTTGTTCTCCCCACACATATAAGGCTTTTGTGCGGGAAGCGCTGGACGGGGCGGGAGTGGGCGGTACAGAGGTGGGCCAAATCGGCCAGATGTACAGAGGCCATTCAGGTCAGGCCTCTGTAAGTCCAGCGCCCCCAATTTGAACACCTGGTTTATTCTACCTCGAAGATGGAATAAGTGCCGGGCGCCTGTGTGATCAGGGCATGCAGCCCACCTCCCCAAAACAATAGGGCAGCCACAGGAGAACTCCTGCCACCCGATTCTGGCCCTGGCTGTCCCCACCGAGGGTCAGGTGGCAGGGAAATGGTTTGTATAGGTAGCCTTTGGGCTCTCAGGCTGGATGTGCCGGTGCCATGACGACAGGACACCATGGCACCGGCACGCCAGCTGGAGCCCTGAGCGGTGGGGACGAGTAGGCAGTTGGACGTATCCTGGCTCATAATGCTGTGCCCGTGGTTGCAAAATCGGTACAACTCGGCCCCATACATTTTCTGCACATTTGGACAGCCCAGATATGCACAGTACTGAATTACCTTCTATCTGAATTCAAGAAAGCATGAAACACAGAAGATCTCTAAAGGAAAAAAAGGGACTAGAATAGAGTATGTGATATGGAAGGGCAGACTAGATGGGCCATATGGTCTTTCTCTGCTGACATGTTTCTATGTTTCTAAATGTTTCATGGGGTGCCTCAGGATTCCCCAATTTCACCTGATTTGTTCAATAATTCTTTTGTATTCATTAGAGAGATTTTTGAGAGAACAAAAGTTGACTGTTTTATCTATTTCATATGCGGATGTTATAATGGCATAACTTGCAGCAGATACACAATTTTTTATTATTTTGATTTGTTCTACTATTGGATGACAATTCATAAACTTAAAATCAATCCCAAGAAGACAAAATTACTTTGGAGTAATACTAGGGATAGATAATTACCTAAAGATAAACTTGCAAGCTCTAAATTGACATATTCTACCTTAGATCAAACTACTGGGAATTTATATTGATTTTAATCTCACCATGGAAACACAAGTATGTTGATAAGGAAAAAGTTTCCTTTATGTTACATCAAGTTAGGAAATATTTTTCTGTGGATCACTTTAGACATATAGTACATTAATTCCTAATCTGGATTATTGTAATATTGTTTTATTAGGTCTCCTGAAATGCCAGATTGCTAAAATGACATTTTGCAGAACACAGTTGCTGAGCTGATTTTTCAAACTTCAAAAGGAGACAGGGCTTCTATCTATTTGGAGAAACGTCACTGGTTTTCAGTTCCTGCTAGACTTTATTTTAAGCTCATTACATTTATTTTTTAAAATTCTACAAGGTCTTATTTTCATTCCTGGACTTTAAGATCTCTAGATGCTCATAAGATAGAAATCCCCTCTCCAGTAAACTATCTTAGATACATTAAGAAAGGCTTTTTCAGGATCAGCTACAGAATTTTGGATTTTGCTGTCCCTAGAATTAGGGACCATGCATTCACATGCACACTTTAGAAAGGCCCTAACGCTTGCTTATATCAGAAATGTGTCATGTGAATTTTTATTTGATGGATTCCAATATCTAATTTTTTATTGTCAAATTGCTGGTTTGATTTGTGCAGGAATTGTGTATTTGGAATATATTGATCTAGATTCCTGCAATATTATATTTGGATTTGAGCTTTGTAATCCACTCTTGAGTTCTGAAGTTCTTTGGGGTAGTAGTGGAATATAAGAAGTCATACTAAATTAAATTAAAATCCCTTAATTTATGTGCAGAATTGCAAACGAGTGAGTACGACCATTTATACCTACTCCAGGGCTAGTATTAATGATTACACCTTAACATAAGTGCAGACTTACCACTTACACCTTATTTTATAAAGTCAAGTATGCAAATACTTCACTTTATAAATACATGTAAAGTATACACATGGAAAAGTGTAAACTAGGTTCGACCTCTGAAAGTCCAGTGAGAACAGATCGTTGAAGCTCGGCATCCCAATTGGAGGCCATGTCCAGACAGTAAAGTGAAGTGAATTTGTAACTGAACTCCACATGACAGTTTTGCAAATCTCATCAAGGTAGAGAGATTTTAAACTAGCAGCTCATCTCTCTATGGCGTTAACATTTCCTGTAAGTTCAATGCAGTCAGGGTGTAACAAAGGAAGATGCAGTCTGTTACCCAACTGGAAATGGTGCATTTTATCATCACATCGCCATCAGAAGACCAGGTGACCTTTATAATGCAGAGCTTACCAAATCTCTTCTAGTGACGTAACAGTCAGTTGTGCTTTTGGATACCTACAGTGATTACGCATGAGATGAACATTCATTGCAGATATCCTGAAAACCCAACTAACTGTGAGACCACCAGTGCAGATCTAGGAAGCCCTGTTTAAAGAACTTGGTAGCAGCTCTTTAGCAATCCAAAATGCCTTACAGACTGGATGACTGATTAAGGTGGAAGTATGGCACTGTCTTAGGCATGCAAAGTGCCATTCTCTTATGATGAAAAGTACGTAGTATTAAGTGGATTCATCAGTAGGGCCTGAATCTTACTGACGCTGAGGGTTGAAATTACTGTTACCAAAAAGGCCACTTTTAAGATTAAGAGCTCGATTCTAGCTGGCTCCCCTGACTCCCGCGGCTCACACTCCCCTCTTCCCCGCCACCTGACCCACAGCTGGCCAGGGGCCTGGATTGGGCAGTGGGGACCCCCCCATGCACCCAGCCCTGGCCTCGAGGGGGGATCCCTGGTCCCAGTTGCACCATTTGTGCTGATTATTCCACCTTTGAGGTGGGATAATCAGCACATCCCCCATGATCCCGCAGGACGTACAGGGCTGTGACCGGAATCGGTCCTGTATATCTTGCCTCCTTGGCCTGTCCTCCCCCCCCCCCCCCCCGGCACTCCCTGCCCTGCTGCTCTAGCCATGCGGGGAGAGCCGGAGGGAGAATTGGGGCAGGATGGCCTGCAGGGCTAGCCCCACAGGACCCATCTCAGAATCGGGCTCTAAGTGTCTGAGTTTACAACATGAGGATAGTGGTTTATAATTGGCTGTCTTTTTACACTGTGTTTTAATAGGATGTATAAGTCTCATTGTAATCTGCTTGAATGTTAGTAGATACAGCAGAACATAAATAATTTAGATTGAAAAAAATAAAACAAATACATGCATTGTTATTGTGAGACACAAATTATAGTGTTTGTGAATTACTTGTGTTGCTTATATGTTTCTAAAAGAACTTAGTTCTCTCATTCCTATTCAATATTCACCTAACTCCCAAGAAAGAAAATTTTTTTTGATTAAAATACTTCATTTCTGTCAGGTATTTTTGACTCCCCCCTCTCCCCCCCCAAAATCCTTTTGCAATAATTTTAACCATCTCTTCCAGCACCAGCCTCTCGCCCCTGCACCCAGGGCAACCTTTCATAAGCGTGTTCTCTTGTCACCAGCAGCTGAGCTTCCTTTTGGGATCTTAATCTCCTCCTGCTGGGTGAGGTGCAGTAGACACTACTTCTTCAAGAGATCACAATTTACACTTATGAAAGGTTGCCCTGGGTGTAGGGTTAGGACTGGTAATGGGCTATGGGGGGGGGGCTAATACTGGAAGTGGGCTGATGGGGGGGTTAGGACTGGAGATGAGCTGATGGAGGGGGTTAGGACTGGTAATGGGCTATGGGGGGGGGACTAAGACTGGAAATGGGCTGATAGGGGGGGGGTTAGGACTGGAAGTGGCCTGATGGGGGGATAGGACTGGTAATGGGCTATGGGGGGGCTACGTCTGAAAATGGGGTGATGGGGGGGTTAGGACTGGAAGTGGGCTGATAGGGGGCTTAGGACTGGAAGTGGGCTGAGGGGGGTTAGGACTGGTAATGGGCTATGGGGGACTAGGACTGGTAATGGGCTGAGTGAAAGGGGGGCTTGAACTGCAAATAGCTGATGGGGAGGGGGCTTGGAATGGAAATGGGCTGTGAGGGGAGGGAGCTAGGACTGGAAATGGGCTGAGTGGGGGGGAGCTAGGACAGGAAATGGGCTGATGGAGGGGCTAGGATAGGACTGGAAATGGGCTGTTGGGGGTGCTAAGATTGGAAATGGGCTGTGGTGGGGGCTTGGATTGAAATGGACTCATGGAGGGGCTAGAACTGGAAGTAGGCTCATGGGGGGCTTGGATTGGAAATGGTCTGAGTGGAGGGGAGCTAGGATTTGACATGGGCTGATGGTGAGGCTAGGAAAGGACTAGAAATGGGCTGATGGGGGGGCTGGGATTGGAAATGAGCTGATGGAAGGACTCCAATAGGACTGGAAATGGATGGGGGAGCTAGGACTGGAAATGGGCTGATGGTGTGCCTAGGATAGGATTGGAAATGGGCTGATGGGGGGGCTAGGGCTGGAAATGGGCTGATGTGGGGACTAGGACTGGAAATGGGCTGAAGTGGGGACTAGAAGGGAGCGGATGCTGGGTGGGGCTGGAACTAGAAGGGAGCTGATGTTGGGGAGGATTAGAATGGGATGGAGCTAGGAGAGTGAAATGGAGAGGGAAGACAAATCTACAATTGGCCGGGCATTGGGAGAGTAAGTGAGGATGGAGGGGTAAAATTTGTGTGGATGAAATAGAAATGAGGAAAGAGCAAAAGGAGAAAGATTAGTATGTTAAAGCAGATGTAGAGAGAGAATGGAAAAAAAACTAGAAGAGAGAAGAAAGGACAAATCGACAGCAGACAATGGAGAGTTAGCAGAAGACACGAAGAAACCAGAAGAAAGTGGCTGGAGCAATTGCAACTGAAAAAAAATGCACAAAAGGTAGAAAAATATCTCTTTATTTTGAATTTATTAACTGGAATATGTCAGCTCTGGGAAATGTGCATCATTAACGTCTGCGCTTTCTTTAGTACAAGAGGAAATTAATTTATAATTTTATTTCTACAGTGTTGTACATTCCAAGTTTGGCTTTTGGGGTTCCCAGTTTAATTATTGTCTTCCTGTTTCTAAATTGTGATTCCTTGTTTAGTGATGGTCTATGTTCTGCATGTGTAACTGAGCTGAGGTATTCTGTTTATGTAATTCCTATTTGACATTGCCACTTGTTCTCTTTCCCCAGTAGGTCATGTACTGTTATTCTCTGAAATGTATTGGTTTAATACTTGCAGTGTTGCCTTTTGATAGGTAGGATCTGGTGCTTTGTGAGTCCTGGTAGTGCTGTTATGATACGGCGGGTTTGCTATGGGTTCTAAATAGGCAGTTTGTAGTAGCTCCTAATGTGCCTGGCAGTTGGCACTAGATTATAGTAATGTAGAAATCTTTTAGTCTTTCTTTATCCATACACTCATTAAGAGGCATGTTTACTAAAAGTTAGTGTATGGTAACATTATGCAAATGTTTATGCAAATGAGGCCCCTTATGCAAATGAGGCCTCGCACCGAGTCTCTGCACATGGCCCCGCACCCCCCTTGGGCCGCCCCTGGAGGTAATCATAAGGGTCTCTTTGTCAGACAGCGAGAGGCCTTCACAGAAGCATTGCTGTGAATGGAGGGGCCAACTTGGTAACAAGACAAATAGTTTATATATTCTGAAGGTTTGACCTTCAGCATTTTATTTACTATATCTATCTATTTCACGGTTTCATTTCTGATAACCCTATCACTCCTTCAAGATTATGTGCAAAGGCTATCACAGTCTTAAGCCTTGTTGTGTTGGGTGGAAGGGACCCTGGGAGGGCCTCTTCTGAAGAGAAGGCTTATTCTTCAGGAAGCATAAAAGCTGGTTCAAATGTGGCAGTGAATAGCATATTCCTTCCTTGGATATTTATACCTCAAATACATTAATCTGCACTCTTTTGCACTGAATACTATCTGCCAAATAACTAACCACTCCTTTATATTCTTTAGAGCAGGGCTTCTCAAACCTCTCCTGGAGGCACACCTTGCCTATCGGGTTTTCAGGATTTATTTATTTAAAAAACATTTATAGTCTGCATATAAACATTCCTATGTGCAATACAATAAGAACATAAGAAATAAGAATATTGCACATACAAAGGCATATAAAGGCATATTTTACAAATGATGTCCAAGTGCAACATGGATGTCCAAGCCAGAATATCTGAAAAAAGCAAGCATATCCAGGTTCAGGCACAATTTCACAAATGTGGACATGGCCAATATGGATGTCCACAGGGCCGTCTACATAGACTTCCCCAGAACAGTATTCAAGACCAGGGACGTCTAAAAATAGCCTAATGGTTAGCGTGATGGACTAGGACCAGGAAAGCCAAGATTTGAATCCCGACGCTGCTCCTTGTGATTTTTGGCAAGTCACTTAACTCTCCATGATCTCAGGTACAAACTTAGGGGTATGTTTACTAAACCGTCTTAATGTTACCGGCGCTAGTTGCAGCGATAATGTGAAGAATGCCATATAAGGAGTGGGTGTTCCAGTCCTAAGGTAGCAAGAATCTGTATCGCGCGACAGTGGGCGCCGTGGCACGTTAATGCGCGTTAACCCTAAGTAAATGCCAGCGCAGTGTTAGAAGCTATAACGATGTAGCCCACTGGTTACTGCAATGATTGTGGAGGCAAAGGTCATGGGTTCGATCCCGCAGTGGTGTAATCTAAAAAGGCTGTTTGAGGCATTTTCTTTTCATTTAAATCAGTGCCGTAACCTAAGGTGCCTCATAAGGCGCCCCATAGGTCACATTATAAAGTGCCCTGTCTGCCAAGAGACCCTATAATGTGCCCTATAGGGCGCTGTACAGGGCACCTTATAGGGCGCTTTACAGGGTGCCTTACAGGGCGCCGTACAGGGTGCCTATGAGGCACCTTAGGCTACAGCACTGTGAGGGTGTTTCTGCTGGCAGCACTGATTGAAATGAAAAGGAAAAGCCTCAGACAGCATTCCTAAATAACACCACTGTGGGATCAAACCCATGACCTCTACTTCCACAGTCACTGAAGTAACTGGTAGGCTACATCTCTATAGCTACTACCACACTGCTGGCTTGCTATAGAAAGACTGCAGGTCACCACACAAACTGTCTGCTGTGGTTACCAGGATAGGGTAAACCCACCCGTACCCATGATGCACTGCACATGCAGATCAGCAGTCTACAGCTGATCACATAATGGGGTATGTACCCCCACAGCACCTAAGCCTGGTAGGGGGGACTGACCGTGTGTGTTACTGGCACAGAGTAGCTACAGACCGTGACATTGTGCGGGTCCTGTGCTCACCCTGAGGGTGAGGTGGGGCACCCAGCACCAGGTCCGCAGCACCTGGCTTGGCTAAGATAGGCTATGCTGCAGGTCCCCATCAGTGCCAGTGTGTGATAGGTAGTCCTTGCAGACACACCTAGGATACACCTGTGTCCATCTGTATTTCCCAGTCACGTCTAGCCCTTGTGGACTATGATGCACCAAGAATAGTGCATATCCTGTGTGGGTGCCATGGTCACATGTTATAGGTGAAGGGGGGTGTTTGGACCCAAAAGCGGATTATGTAGCACCACCCAACCCACCCTCTGTGGCTCAGGGGGGAGGGATAGGATCTCCCACCAGCAGATCCACATTGTACATCTCTGCAATGGTGGCAGTAGAGAGGACCATCAACCCCTGTCCTGCTGGGGAACAGGCACCCTACAGGGCAGTCGATGCAGAACTGTACGCATCACATAAGGCAATGGCAGACAGGCAGAATGCTGGAGAAGCTCAGCTGCCCCCCACCACTATCTGACATTCACCAAAAGAGGGCACAGTCAGTCTCCACCCACTGCGCCCTGCAAGGTGTTCCAGCCATACACATGCTAACTGCAGACAGTCTACTAGCTAGTACATAGTGCATGTTCCTGGAGAAACTGTGTGCACCCAAAAATGGGATGTGAGCACACACACCAAGCAGGTATGTCAGTGATTGGGCCCCAGAAAAGAGAACCCATAAATATCACTTGAGAGAAATGCTGCATAGCACTATGGGGGAACCTAGCCATGCCATGGTCACTGCTCAGTCAGGGTGAGAGTGACCTCCCAGCATGACATGCTGTGGCCACCCTGTCCGTGCAGGTGGTGGTCGGGCACTACAATGTCCCAGCCATTGCCCTATACCCTGTGCAGATGCATCCTGCCCAGGCCACCCTGTCCGGGCCATACCCACAATACCTTGCTCCTCATTATGCACATTGGCAGGCTAACACTGGAAACAGTGCAAGCAGTGTGAGCTCAGTAAGGTGTAGGCAGCCACAACACACACTCCCACACCTATGCCAACATTGTGCAAATATAGAGGTTTGTGGCAGCCCTGGCCGCACACCAGTCCTTGGCACAGTGCGGGCATTGCTATGGTATGCAATACTGTTGGGGTCACTCCCTGGGGTGGTAAACACTGTCAGAAGCAATAACTGAAACAAACTCCACAGATATCAGAAAGGTTGCTATGATGAATCTCTATCAACAAATCGTGTTTAACTTATGAGTTGTTAGCTGACATTAATCATAGCAACCTTTTGATATATGTGGAACATGTTCCCAAATTTAGGACGGCATTGCTAAGGTATGCAGTTGCCAGTATTGGGAGATGTTGCTCCGCGCAAGGCCCAACAGCCTGACTCTCCGTGAGGCTTTGGATAGTGGAGCCTGTGGGTGTGGGTGTTTCTGCCCCTGTTGGCCGCTGCTCTAGGGCAGAGGTTCCCAACTCTGGTCCTGGTGGGCCAAACACTGTTCAGGTTTTCATGCTGTCCCTAATGAATATGCATGAGATACATTTACATACAATGGGGGTGATGCATACATACAGAACGGGCATATTTATTAGGGACAGCATGAAACCTGAATGGTGTTTGGCCCTCCAGGACTGCAGTTGGGGAAACTCTGCTCTAGGGATTGCACATGTTTATGGTGTCTGTGCTCTGTAGGGTAAAATATAGGCATTTCAGGCATGTTTAATTTATCTGCAATAAAGGTTCCGTCTTTATTACCACGGTTTAGTACTGGGTAAAATATGGGGACAAGTTTGGCAGCAGCCACAGCTGGGACTTGAACTTTTGATCTTCTGCCCCTGAACATACTGGCTGTGTGTACTGCACCAAACTGTTGCCACAGGGGCAGATCATTCTCTGGGGATACCATGACTGTTCGTCAGACAGATCTTGTCTGTTGCAGTGCACGGCACCCACCTAAACGGGGCTTGGCCGTGGTCTGCTGTGGGCAGATGCCACTGCCCCCTCTGCCACCAGCACCCCTCCGCCACCATGCTGACATGCCCTTATGCCGGTGGTGCTGGTGGTGCGCAGTCCCAGGCCATCCAGTGTGCCGGTAGGCAGCTGCCTATGGTGTGGGTTCTCGGGTAGGGGTGCCTACATGGACATGCGCACTTCCCCCCGGCACCGCCTGCCAATGTTATGTGCCCTGGGGGTACCTGCTGGGTAATATCCCCTGTGACACTGTGGGACACACACTCGTGCCCATGTTGGTCCCTCGTCAGTTGCTGTCTTGCTGCTTTACAGTTTCGGCATTCCTATGCGCCTGAAGCCCCCTGTATCCCATTTACAGTATCAGTACAGTTGCCCTTTCCTATGTGCCTACTCTGCTGTTGCTGCACATGTGCACGCCCTAACAAACCTGCCCAATATAAACGACAAAAACCCTGATCACCGCTATTTCAATGTGGGATCATTCACTTTGTAGAGGGACAGAGCATAGACCGTTCCAAACATGATATCTTCCTTTTTATGCTTTGTCAGTAGTGTTGCTTTATGTTTATCATTAATATCACTATTGGCCAGCTTGGTTATTGGGATTTTAGATGTGGTTCTGGTCATTGTATATGTTTATTTGCCTTTTTGGTTCCTGTACGTGTATCACTACTATCACTTTTCTGGGTTTCCCTGCCTTTGCTGTACATTGCTGAATGAAATGGTTTCTCTCTCCTGCAAATGTGCCTCTAACGTGAGGGTTTCACTGGCGTTAGTGTTCAGATACGGATTTCACAGTATTAGTGTGCCTGGAGCCTCTCCCCGCCCACTCTCTGCCCGTTGACCCCTATCTTCGCCCTCTGGGGAGCCTTACTCCACCCTTCAGAGCCGGATTTCACAGCGTTAGTGTGCCTTAACGCCGCTGCTAACATTATCGCACCAGACTAGATGGGCCATGTGGTCTTTTTCTGTCGTCATATTTCTATGTTTCTATGTTTCTAATGTTATGTATCATGCAATAACGTTGCCACTGCTACGTTAAGACAGTTTAGTAAACATACCCCTTAAATTATAAGTCCTCTTCCCTACATCCTATGATGTTCTATGGCCAAAACAAGCACTTTCCCTGATGTCTATTCGTGCCTGGAGCAGGTCTAAATTTGGATGGGGTTGCAGATATCCACAACATTTCTGAAATCAAGTGAGGACATCTGAGTCCAATGCATCGCCCCAGACATGCCTCCACTACACCCCCTGCCTACTTGGCCGTTCCCGCAGCAGAGACGTCTTTAAAAGCCATTTGTTAAATGGCTCTGGGGCATCTCCATGATTTGGATATCCACATGCACATTTTTGGACATCTAAATCATGACTAAAGCTTTTAAAATGACCTCCATCAACTAACAAAATAAAAAAAACAAAAAGTGTCTGATCAGTACAAATTACCAAAAGCTTCTTCAAACAAAAAGGTCTCTACAAGTTTCCTAAATTTGAAATATTCAGGCTCCAAGTGTGCAGTTACAAGTAGTATATTCCAGAGCCTAGCAGTGATACAGAAAAAGCATGATCAAGCGTCTCCAGCTTGAGCATATCACGCACTGAAGGGATCAAGAGCAAATTAGAGCCCTTGGAACGTAAAGAATATGTATGCTGATACTTAGTAAGGATGGAATACAAATAAGCTGGTCCCAGTGAGTGCAGAGACTTAAACACAATAGAAAAGATTTATATTCCACTGGCAACCAAGGCAATTGCCACAGAAAAAAAGAAATATAGCAAAATTTAGGGAGGCCAAATATTGTGTGTGAAGCAAAAACCCTAAAAACAATGAATTGTAATAATCTAAATGTGACAAAATAAAAATCTGAAAAACAAGGCTGAAAACATCCTGTGATATGAAAGGTTTTAAACCATTAGGCTACTCCTTCATTACATTACCAGTTTAATGCAAAAAATTTGTTACTTACTGCAGATCCTATTATTTCCAAAAGAGCCTATCAATGACGATTTCTAAAATTAAAAAAAAAAAAAAAAAAAAAAGAGTATGGGGTCAGGACCAGTGGCAGCTTCCACCTTCCAGTCCAGCTACAATGGGGAAAAGAAAGCTGGTTCAACAAGATTCCAGGTCTTCTAGGTCACCAACAAAAGGTCCCAGGTCTGCGATCTGGCAGAAAATCAACTCTAGTGCCTTGTAATGAAGAATGCATGTTTTCTGTATAAAACAGGTAATTCATCGTTGTGACTAGGAGTGTAAATGAGGATTAAATGTAGGAAACAGACATAAAGGGAAAGTAGAGACATGGGAGAGAAGGAGCAGCATAAGGAGATTCTGCAGTCCTCTGATGTAAATTTCTAACTGCAGAAATTCCATTCTTCTTTTCTATTTCAAAGAAATGTAGGATTTGCAATATCATTTTAACTTAAGCAATTTCAAAACACACATTTCCATAAAGGAAAAGCA